>OX463227.1:63600157-66000157 GCA_949820135.1 Sylvilagus floridanus | reverse complement strand
TGTATGTTATGTACTTTTTCAGTTTGTTAGTAAACATAGTGTGTAAATTTATCAACTCTTTGATTGTAAAGTTATGGCAATTTGTTTGAGTTCATTAGATCTCTTCTGGCCTTATTTTCTCCTCCATTCATCTATAACTACATGAACCATCACATTATTGACTCTCTCTTACATACCTGAGCAGTCTTTTCATTTTCACTCTGCAAAACCACCACAACCATGTAAAATATAACCCATATAAATCCTCAGGCCTTTACTCAAGGTGGTAGACAAATCACAGAAACCTAGGTATTGGGTTCATTACAATATTCTGGTGCACATTCTAACCTGCCCTATATATTGCCTATACATTTTTCTTTCACACATACTAATCAACTCTCTTTCATGTTTTCTTCAATTTTAAATATAAATTCATTTTCAAATTTCCTACATATTCTGTTATAAAGAGACAAAATCTTCTCGGATACTATTTATGTAAATAAGAACCATCAATTAAATACTCTCTGAATGGCAACTTGCACTGCTTCTAATTTGCATCACTACCTTTAATTTTATAATTATATTTGCACATGGCTTCTTGTTTCATTTGCTGAAAATTAAGGAAAATACTGCCTAAAAATTACTGTATTTTATGTGATTATTCTTAGGGCAAGGTACATTTTTAAAAGCTTATTTAAAAATCAAATTTTAAAATCTCTTGTGGCGAAGTGTTCAAATATGAAAAAAATTAGAAATATCTAATCTGTTCTTTTAAGCACTCCACACTGGAATTTTTTTTCAAAAAGTACTATTTGTTTTTTTGTTTGTTTGTTTTGTTTTTTTTTGTTTTTTTGTTTTGTTTTGTTTTGTTTTTGTGATTTTTTTATAGCTTTTATTTAAAGAATATAAATTTCCAAAGTACAGCTTATGGACCACAATGGTCCCCCCCCCCAGAACTTCCCTCCCTCCCGCTCCCCTCCCCTTTCCCGCTCCCTCTCCCCTTCCATTAACGTTAAGATTCATTTTCAATTCTCTTTATACACAGAAGATCAGTTTAGTATATATTAAGTAAAGATTTCAACAGTTTTCCCTCACATAGAGACACAAAGTGAAAATACTGTTGGAGTACTAGTTATAGTATTAATTCACAATGTACAGCACATTAAGGACAGAGATCCTACATGATTTTTTTAAAATAATTGATTAATTGTCTATGCAATTTCCAATTTAACACCAAGATTTTTTAATCATTTCCAATTATCTTTATATACAGATGATCGATTCAGTATATACTATGTAAAGATTTCATCAGTTTGCACCCACACAGAAACACAAAGTGTAAAAATACTGTTTCAGTACTAGTTATAGCATTATTTCACATTGGATAACACATTAAGGACAGATCTCTCATGAGACGTAAGTACACAGTGACTCCTGAAGTTGATTTAACAATTTGACACTCTTGTTTATGGCGTCAGTAATCTCCCTAGGCTCTAGTCATGAGTTGCCGAGGCTATGGAAGCCTTTAGGGTTTGCCGACTTTGATCTTATTCCGACAGGGTCATAGTCAAAGTGGAAGTTCTCTCCTCCCTTCAGAGAAAGGTACCTCCTTCTTTGATGGCCCCGTTCTTTCCACTGGGATCTCACTCGCAGAGATCTTTCATTTAGGTCTTCTTTTTTTTTTGTTTTTCAGGGTGTCTTAGCTTTCCATGCCTAAAATATTCTCATGGGCTTTTCAGCCAGATCCGAATGCCTTAAGGGCTGATTCTGAGGCCAGAGTGCTGTTTAGGACATCTGCCATTCTATGAGTCTGTGTGTATCCTGCTTCCCATGTTGGATCATTCTCTCCCTTTTTCATTCTATCAGTTGGTATTAGCAGACACTAGTCTTGTTTGTGTGATCCCTTTGACTCTTAGACCTATCAGTGTGATCAACTGTGAACTGAAATTGATCACTTGGACTAGTGAGATGGCCTTGGTACATGCCACCTTGATGGGATTGTATTGGAATCCGCTGGCTCAATTCTAACTCCATCATTTGGGGCAGTTCCGATTGAGCATGTCCCAAATTGTACATCTCCTCCCTCTCTTATTCCCACTCTTATATTTCACAGGGATCACTTTTCAGTTAAAATTTAAACACCTAAGAATAATTGTTTGTTAATTACAGAGTTCAACCACTAGTACTAGGATAAAAAAAAAATACTACCATGGATAAAGTATTACATTGTACAACAACAGTCAGCACAATTTGAGTTGTGTGTGTAGAGTTCTAGTAGGCTCCTCAGCTCCCACAAATTAGTGCATATAATTATAAAAAAGGAGCTAAGAGTGGAAGAATATTGGGTAGGCCTTGTGCTAACTGGTTTGCTCCCCAAATGTCCACAGCACCTAGGGCTGGGCCAGGCTGGAATCAGGAGCCTGGAACTATATCCAGGTCTCCCACGTGTATGGCAGGGGTCCAAGTGCTTGGAACAACTTTTGCTGCTTTCTGAGATACATTAGCAGTGAACTAGAATGGAAGTGGAGCAGTGCAAACACTAATGGGTGTGTGGAGGGGGGCTTAACCCGCTGCGCCACTCCCTGACCCCAGGTGTTAATCTTGATGATCTGGCCAAAGTAGTGCTGCAGTGTTTCTCTACTATGAAATTACTAAACACCTGCTACCTACAAGTACTATACACTTTGGAATTAAGTGCCTAGTCATAGTCCATAAAAGATTGAGCACAGTGGTTCACCTCCTTAAAGGAGGTGAATTATAAATTATTTGAGAATGTTCTGATTGGGAGATTTGTCCGTTTTCCTATATTTATATAAATATGTACAAATTTATGGATCTATTTATTCAATCATTTGTATATATCAATATAACCTCAAGATGATACTCCTGTCTTTGCATTAGAAAAGATGAGCTGTAACATATGTCTGCAAGATTTTGTGTGGATATACATTTTCAAGTAGGTTCTGTAATAACCTAGGAAATTAAGTTGATGATGATAACCCAAGGCAAGATGCCACTCATTAGCCAAATATTTGCCACAAGAGTTCAAAAGTTTGAAAAGGTCAAAAAGCATTTGAAACCTAAATACAACACTTGAAGGACTTTAAGTGAAAAGTCTTAGATAACAAAAAAGACAAGAGTTATCTTTAATACATACAAAGTGAAAATACATGGAAGAACAGTTTTGGAACCAGAAAAAAAGTAAGGATACTTGTAGAGAAGTGAATTTTCAAGAAGTATTAAGGGGGACTATCACTGCGGTGTATGAATAAAAATGACACCTACAGTGCCAGCATTGAATATGGGGGCCAGTTCAAGTTCCAGCTGCTCTCCTAATCCACCTCCCTGCTAATGTGCCTGAGAAAGCAGCATAAAAAGGCCCAAGTGCTTGGGCCCCTGCACCGAAGTGAGAGACCTGGAAGAAGCTCCCGGCTACTAGGATCGAATCGACTAAGCTCTGGACATTGCAGCCATTTGGGGAGTGAACAGTGGATAGATCTCTCTCTGTCTCTCCTTTCTCTCTCTGTAACTCTGCCCTTCAAATAAGTAAATAAATCTTAAAACAAAGAAGAATTAAGGATCACTTCTTTATCTAATTTGGAAAAAAAAGTTTTATTTCCATTTAATAGCAATAAAAAAACTGAATTTTAGGTTTTTTATATTTATTTATTTGGCAGAGTGACACAGGGGGCGGGGTAGAGATCTTTCAAATACTGGTTCACTCCTCAAGTTCACTCAGGCTAGACCCTGGTGAAGCTGAGAGCCAGAAATTTGATCAAGGTCTCCCACATATGTGGCAAGGGCCTTCATCTGCTGTTTACCCAGGCACATTAATATGGAGCAAGATAGGAAGCAGAGCATCTGGTACTAAAGCTACATTCTGAATTTGGATACTTGGCATTGAAAGCTTAATCTGATTGAACCATAATACTGGCCCCATGAATTTCAGACTTGTTAAATCACTTCATTTTTTTTTTTGTTAAGTAAAAGGAAAAAACACATCTCTAAAGCAGTATGTTCCTGTATATATAAGATTTTCAAGAGGATAGACCATTTGTTGACACTGAAACATCTTTTCTTCTTTTTCTAATATGTTCAGACATGAAGCATATTAAAGAGTGATAAATTAATTTAGTGATTATTGCTAAACTATTATATCTAATCATTTATCTAGGCTATCATTTAATATATGACTTTATATGAATGAGAAAAATTTAATAGAAATAAATTGAATATTTTGTTTTATAAACTTCATGTATTTTTTAAACATTTATTTAATGAATATAAATTTCCAAAGTACAACTTATGGATTACAATGGCTTCACCCCCACAACTTCCCTCCCACCCACAACCCTCTCCTTTCCCACTCCCGCTCCCTCTCCCCTTCCATTCACATCAAGATTCATTTTCAATTCTCTTTATATATGGAAGATCAGTTTAATGTATATTAAGTAAAGATTTCAACAGTTTACATCCACATAGAAACACAAAGTGAAAAATACTGTTTGAGTACTAGTTATAGCATTAAATCACAATGTACAGCACATTAAGGACAGAGATCCTACGTGAGGAGTAAGTGCACAGTGACTCCTGTTGTTGATTTAACAATTTGATACTCTTGTTTATGGCATCAGTAATCTCCCTAGGCTCCAGTCATGAGTTGCCGAGGCTATGGAAGCCTTCTGAGTTCACCGACTCTTATCATATTTAGACAAGGTCATAGTCAAAGTGGAAGTTCTCTCCTCCCTTCAGAGAAAGGTACCTCCTTCTTTGATGACTCGTTCTTTCCACTGGGATCTCACTTGCAGAGATCTTTCATTTAGGTCATTTTTTTTTTTTTTGCCAGAGTGTCTTGGCTTTCCATGCCTGAACTACTCTTCATGGGCTTTTCAGCCAGATCCGAATGCCTTAAGGGCTGATTCTGAGGCCAGAGTGCTATTTAGGACATCTGCCATTCTATGAGTCTGCTGTGTATCCTGCTTCCCATGTTGGATCGTTCTCTCCCTTTTTTGTTCTATCAGTTAGTATTTTATGACACTAGTCTTGTATAAACTTCATGTATTGATGTCCCCATAAATCATAGACTGCTGTTTAAATATCAGATACACTTTTTATATTTACCCTCATATTTAGGCAAATCACTCATAACATTTTGCTGCTAAGCACATGACTGTCAGGAAACACTGTCTATAATTGTGTAGTTTATTGAAACCCTCATATTATTTTCATTTTTGTTGCCATCCTTTAATGAAGGAATTTATCTTAAACACTTGACATTAAAATTCTTCAGGACAATATGTCATATTCAGTGTTTTTAAGGTACCTCTCTCACTTTCTAGGCAATGAGCAAAAGTAAATCATATGGAGTGCAATGTCTTATTCATCACAAGTTATTTAAATGTCTAGTTCACAACATGAAATGGTAAATCATTTAAAATAACTCATTCAAACACTTCACACAACATAAAAAATGAAGTGGAAATATGGGGATATTATGGGGGATGAAAAGAAATAAGACAGGGAGTCAGAAAGAAAAGAAGAATGAAGATAAAGCTATTAAAAAGTGAGAAAAATAAAGTCGCCTTCTATCTAACCTTTATAGCAGTATGGGGTAAAGCTGAGATGTAAGTCTTTCTCATTTTCCTCCAATATGATCTCCCTATTTAAAGTTCACTCTGCTCATGTGAATAATATATGTGAGCTGACATTCCAGGATAGGAAGAAATAACATGAGGCATCATTTAACAAGCATTAAGTGAACAATATCATTTCCTAATATACTACAAAAGAAAAATCAATTTTATCAAATCCAGTCAAAATAACTATGAAGCTTTTAAAATAACATTTCTTAGATTAAGCATAAACAATATTTTCTATTTTACATAATATGAGGTAAGATATGAAATACTACCCTTTAAATGCCCATATTTTGTTTTTATTTACTTTGTGTGTGCTTAATTCTAGGCTTAATTCATGCAGTAAAAACTACTGCTCTTACAGAAATTATGTGATTTAAATATAACTGATGATTAGCAATACAGGAGAGAGAAGAGTACAGGAATATCTCTAATGTTAAAGGCTGTTAAGGAACTAATGCTGTAACACTTCATGCCTCAAGCACTGTAAAATAGGAGTAGTCATCAATGATAAATTTTCAAATTCTCTGAAACATCCAAGTTGTTCAATTCACTTTCAAAACAGATTATTTAACATTTTAATTTTTCTGCTGTAAGTTTTGCTCTAAGATTCGTACTTGTCTTCTCCAAATTATCAGGTAGTCTCCAAAACTGAATTTCCACGCATATTTCAAAGCCAGATTGCATATTTCAACTATGATCTGCTACCATCCTAATTGTGAAAACATTTAGTATACATGTAAACGTTGAGGATTTGATATTTTAATTTTTAAAATTTATTTTTCATTTTATTTCAAGACAGAGATCATCCATCCATTGGCTCACTCCCAGAATGTCCACAATAGCAAAGCTTGACCATGCCAGTATCACAAGCCTGAATGTCAGTCTGGGTCTCCCACACGAGTGGCAGGAACCCACACACTTGAACCATCACTTGCCACCTCCCAGGGAGCAATTTAGAAGGAAGCTGGATCAAAAGAGGAAGAATTAGATACGTTGATGTGAAGTTTGTTCATCCCAAAAGACACTGACATTTTAAAAAATCTTACTCTTTTTTTATTGACAGATAGAGCCATAGATAGTGAGAGAGAGGGAGAGAGAGACAGAAGTCTTTCTTCCTTTGGTTCACTCCTCAAATGGCTGCTACAGCTGGCACTGCGCCAATCTGAAGCCAGGAGCCAGGTGCTTCTCCTGGTCTCCCATGCAGGTGCAGGGCCCAAGCACTTGGGGCATCCTCCACTGCCCTCCTGGGCCACAGCAGAAAGCTGGACTGGAAGAGGAGCAACCGGGTTCTAGTTGGAGCAGAGTTGAATGACTCTACACAGCCAGCTGTGTCTGGTACTGTCGGCGTGGGGGATAACAGGGCGGCAGCATGTCTTCTGAGAGCAAATCAGCCACTCAGTCCAGTTAGCCACTCTGGCTGGAGTTGAAGTCAGTAGGGCATTTTGGAATTCCCCCTCAGGTGAGTTGCCAGCGGCGGGGTGCACAGCAACTTCACCCACCTTGAGAAGAAGGTGACTCCCAACTGGCAGTAGATTCAGGGTGTGGCTGCATTTACCCCTGCCTGGACAAGAGAGGGTATCTATCCTTCCTTGCTGTCTCATGGAGTCTGTTCTGTTCTGAAATTCTCTAGTGAAGATTTCTGTCAATAAGTCACTTGTGAACTTTGTCCTTTCTGCAGTGGAGGTCATGGAGGCATTTCATGAGTCATCCATCTTGGATCTGCATTCTTTCCTTTTGTTATGCAATATTTATCTGGAAGTAATCCTAGTATTAGTTAATGAGTGCACATTGAAGAAAAGCATAATGATTAGTGTAGCATAAGAAATTTTCAGGGGTTCCACGATTGGTACTACTTTTTAAATCATCGTAAGATGCCTAAAGACTCATCACTTTAGGGACTTTGAATATGCTATTCTTTTTTCCTAGGAGGCTTTCTTCACAATAAAAGTCATATAGTTTTTTCAGCCTTCTGTGTTAACTTACATTGCACCTACACATAGACCAATTTGACTGCCATTCCAAATGTGAATCTTCTTGCCTCTTGCTTGTCTTATCCGATAGATTATGTCCAGATACTAGCAGAATGTTTCACATATAGTTCGTGGTTAATATATATTTAATAAATATATTCTTTATTAGTAAATCCCATTCCTAATTCATGTTGAAAACTATTATTCATGAAGTCACCAGAATAATAAAAGCAGAAAAAACAAATTACAGAAACACAGATGAGTTATGACTATCATTCAGTGGGCATACTTTTGATGGTAAA
Organism: Sylvilagus floridanus; assembly: GCA_949820135.1. Lineage (NCBI taxonomy): Eukaryota > Metazoa > Chordata > Mammalia > Lagomorpha > Leporidae > Sylvilagus > Sylvilagus floridanus. Next base: position 65,992,267 of record OX463227.1, on the reverse strand, counting down.
ATATTTCTTTTAGTGAACATAATTTCAATGGTAATTTATAGGCACTTTTGAAGTTGTTTATACAAATGTGGTCATTATTGTTGAATTTTTTATTGCCATAAGTAAAATTTCTATTTTAATACATTGATTTCTTTTACTCAAGAAACTACTTCACAATACATCTTCTGAGCTAAATTGCAGCAGTGTAAAATGTAAGTCACATCCTAGATTTATATATTTCATAAATTTTATTTTTAATGTATTTAGCATGTGATTTACTAAAGAAGCATGTGAGTAATTCTAGCAGCACTATTAAATACGCAATATTTAATCAATAGAACATTTAAAATAAAAGACAAATGCAAATCCAATGTTGTACAATTTATTGAGTCATTCATTCAGGGTATGTAAATATTTATGGAAAATAACCCTCAGAAAAGAAATAAAAAGAAGCTGATTCAATGAGGCATCTTCTTTATGCAATAATTCTTTAAGTTTTTCTGAAATGATCTTAATAATATCAATTTTAAAGAAAAACCAACTTCTGGGGCCGGCAGTTGTGGTGCAGTGTGTTAATGCACTGGCCTGAAGTGCTGACATCCCATATGTTCCTGGTTCAAGACCCAGCTCCTCTACTTCTGATCCAGCTCTCTGCTATGGCCTGGAAGAGCAGTGGAAAATGGCCCAAGACCTTGGGGCCCTGCACCCTCGTGGGAGACCTAGAAGAAGCTCCTGGCTCTTGGCTTCAGATCAGCACAGTTCCAGTCATTGCGGCCATTTGGGGAGTGAATCATTGGATGGAAGACCTATCTCTCTATTGCGCGCGTGCCTCTTCTCTCGCTCTGTGTAACTCTGACTTTAAAAGAAAAAAAGAAAAGAAAAACTAACTTTGAAAAAACTACATTTAAAGCCGTAATTATTGGAAGAATGATGTTAACAGGTTACAGTTAATGTACTATTATTTTTATAGCAGAAGCATCACTAGGTAGGTAGTTCATCATAACCTATATACAGTAATATGTCAAAGCAACTGAATGTATCAGGGAGGAACAGACAAATTCTCAGAACACATTTTTTGCTTTGTATTTCTAATATACTTATTATTTGATTATTTCCTTATGGGACCGTATTATTGAGAATTAAGGAATACAATGTGAATGTACATGAATCCAAAGATTAAAAACCTGCATACACTAGTTTAAATAAAAGGGATTTCAGTTTAAGCATTTTTTTTAAATTTAGTATTCTTGCTAGGATTTTGATGTGGGGAACCCTTCCATAATCTGGTTCAGAAGGACACATAGGCTATCCTCTATGCTACCTGAATTTCTAGATAACCTAATCACAGCCTTCTTGGACTTCATGTTTTATCTTGCAGTAAAATTCTAAAACTGTTTCCTTAGAAAACAACAGCAAAGAAACTATTCTCAACTCTTCAACTTACCTATTCCAAGATTTCGACTTATTACTCTTTTCTGATCTACATATTTAGAGATTATCATTTCAATTTCATTCTAATTTTAAATAATTGCTCAAAATTTATGTTATTGTATTGAGTTGTTTCTTAGTTATATCATTATTGCTGTTTTTATTCTTATTTTAGAACACTTGAGCCTGCTGTCTCCCAGGGTATGCATTAGCAGGAAGGTGAAATAGAGATGGTACACACACCCAGGTACTTCTGTATGGGATACGGGTGTTCCACCTGGCATCTTAAATGCCAGGTCAAATTCTCACTTCTATGTAAAAGGTTTTCAAGTGATATTACACTTACAGGAACTTCAGGAAGTATGTAAATAAACTGTTTAACTATGCCTTGATTGTAAGTTTTTAAAAAATCCTGGCTTATAAGATTTCTGAATTCTTAGTCCTTTATGACAAATAGACTCCATTTATATTTACATGAGTAAAGCATAAATAGTTTGGGGAATTGATTTTCTACTTACATTGCACTCTAAATTCATTTACAAGGGTAAGTGATCTTCAGTGGTCCATTAAGATTAATGACAATCATCAGTGTGTTGCTGAAATGAATAGAAATATATATTTTTCTTAATAATGAAAAATTACTTGAATTTCCAACAGTCATAACAAAAGATTATGGATTACCACATGTATGCATATACAGACACTTAATTATTATAACCTTTTATGCTTGTTCTTCATTTCTTAATGTGTAACCACTCACCTCATTCTTTTAAGGTGTATAACATTAAGGAAAACCATACATAAAGCCCAAATACTTAATAAGCGGAATTGACAAACTCAGTATGGCCATTTATTATTAATTTATATGTATTGTTAGATTCATTTTATTGTTAATTTTACTTGTATTACTTGTTTATTTATCTAACAAACATAATTATCTCAGTTTCAAATCTGACGGATACCTTTTTACTTGTAGGGAGTAATATTTCTTGGTCTCCACCATGCAAATAAATGATTCTTGAAAACTGCTGAAAAATTCATATTGAAGTTACTTAATACAAACAATGAGTTGATATTATCTTTTTGCCTCCTTCACCTACCCCATAAATAGGGTTTAAAGGAAGAAAGTACATTGCTTATTCAAAACCCAGAATGTTAGGCATAAAGCTGATCAGAACTGGAAAGATGTCTATGTCTGACTGGAGTTGAGATCTCGTAGGACCCAACAGTATAACTGAGTAAGATTACAAATCATTCTTAGTAGTTATGTCACCAGCTGTGACAAATAAAAGGACTGTATACTTTCTCTAAGTGATGTCTGATGAGATCCAAAAAGTTCAAACACTAAATATCTTAAGCAGTATTGTTTATTTTCATGCTCATTTAAAAATCAAATTTTCATGTAATGCTCTAAATCAAGTTAAAATGCATTTAGTAAATAAAATTAATATAGAAAGATGCATGATTGATCTATTCAAATTAGGTTGGTTTCTAATATTAAAATATATTTTTCAATTCATTTGAGATATCATTAAAATGGTATTTAATTATTGTACCTGAAAATTATTTTCTGAATATAAAATGTTTAATAATCTATAATTTATTAAGATATTTTATTGAAAACTTAGATTGAAAGATGAGCAAAGACACCTTACTTTTAAAATCTTACGATGAAAGTACCAGCAGAATTGATGTCTATAAAGAGCTCACGCTTTGCCTCTAAGATTATGTCTTCTTCACGGAAAAAAATCAAGAAATGGAAAGGCTGTTGAATTATGAATATTGCCCACCTATGTTAATTTTTGTGTAAGTTACCTTCCTGTTGAAGAATATAATGCAATCCACACAAAAGATTTCATTGATGAAGTTTCCTAGGAGTTTTTATGTGTTTTTAAAGTGTTTTTACTATTTATAATAAATAAGCTAAGATTTATTGCTAAATATGTTTAGAAAATGCCAAAGTGGATTCAAATTATTTATTCTATAGCTGTATAGTAAATAATTGTGAATGATATTTTAAGCTATTAGACACAATGAAGAACCTATGAAAATGGAGTAACTCAATGTTTTAGGGCAATAATAATAGATCATAGAGTGAAGGAATATCAACTGTAGCACCAGTAGGCATAAAACTTTAACCTGCAAATGATGCAGCATGAAAATGACTCATAATGCAGTGATTTTTTTCTTGAAGGAGGAAAAATGAATTTTTGTAAAACCTTAGCAATAATATCTTGTTTATTTAATTGAGAGTTGGAACAAACAGTTCTCAAAATAAGAAATAATTTCCTTGTGGCTTAGCAGCTGCTAGTCATTTGATTTTTGCTTAGGAACAGACAGGAAGAGAAAAAGGTGGAAATCAAGTACCTGTAAATTTCACAGTGGAAAAAGAATTCCATCATCTCTCTTGAAGCTTCTAAGAAAATAGCAGAAAAAAGTAATTAAATGCATTTTTGTAAACTCCAAAGTGTTTTATAATAGAAATTATCATTATTAAGAAATTGAACAAGGAGCTCAACATTAACAAAACTGAAGAGGTTGCATCATAGAAATGAATAGGGGGTCAGTGCCGCGGCTCAATAGGCTAATCTTCCACCTGTGGTGTCAGCACACCGGGTTCTAGTCCCGGTTGGGGTGCTGGATTCTGTCCCGGTTGCCCCTCTTCCAGGCCAGCTCTCTGCTGTGGCCCGGGAGTGCAGTGGAGGATGGCCCAAGGGCTTGGGCCCTGCACCCGCATGGGAGACCAGGAGAAGCACCTGGCACCTGGCTTCAGATCAGCGCAGCACACTGGCCATAGCGGCCATTGGAGGGTGAACCAATGGCAAAGGAAGAGCTTTCTCTCTGTCTCTCTCACTGTGCACTCTGCCTGTCAAAAAATTAAAAAAATAAAATAAAATAAAAAGAAATGAATAGGGAAGTAGCCTTAATGTAATAAGCTGGAATAAAAGAAAAGGTAAAGAAGGGGTCAGTTTTGTCTTGCAGTGAGTCAAACCACAGGACGTGACATTGGCACCCTGGTTGCTCCGTTTCTGATAGTTACCCACTGTCAGAGGATTCACTTGCCTGCATTCCACACTCCATGGAGTAACAAATGCTAGTTCAGAGACATGAAAGTAGGGATAGTAACACAAATTTTACTGAAGCATGTCCCAATGAAGGAATGGGCCAGACTTCAGGGCACTACAGAGCACTCTTTTTTCCTGGTTTAGGATTTTATCTCAGAAGTGTACAGCGAATTGACTGGTGATGTTGTGTCCATGAGGCACAGGACTGACATATCAGATGGACATTTAGGAATTGCATATCTCCAGCTCTCTTCATATGTGGCTTCCAGAATCTGTTCTGGGAATGTCTGCCGGTGTGTGTAGGGGGTGGGGTGCAGGGAGAAAGAGGGGAGCAGACACAAAACAACACTGCTCGTTATCCTATAATGAAGCAGGGTCACTCCAGTGTCACACTGGGTCTCACATCAGATATGCCATAAACTAGATATTTCTGGTGTAGCTGAGTCCCCAATTATCAGAACACCGTAAGCACGGTTTAAACCATAAAGTAGAAGTGCTGGGTGCACCCTGGCAGCTGGCAGAATTCCTGATCCTCCCCTTACTGACGGTTTGGTTGCCCTTCCCCACTCATGAAAATTATCCATCTGACTCCACTGATGCTCCTGGAAAAGCAGCAGATGAGAGTTTCAGCAAGTGGACCCTTGTCAATCAAGTGGGAGATCTGGATGGAGTTCCAGGCTCCTGGCTTTGGCCTGGACCAACCGAACCATTGCAGCCATTAGGGGGGTGGGAAATGAATCAAAGGAAGAAAGATCTCTCTCAATCTCTGTGCCCAGCCCCCCCCGCCCTTACTCTGGTTTTCAAATAAATGAAAAGATATCCTTAATAAAAGAAAACTTAACAAAACAAAATTATGTAAAATGAAGAGAATATATACTCATAATGGAAATTATTATGATCACTTTGTCCTTATTGAGGAATTAGAAAAGAAATTATATGAATTTTGACATTTGCACAAAAATTCAGAGTCCACGAGTTAAAAGTGGGCACTTGAGGCCAGCGCTGTGGCATAGCAGGTAAAGTCTCAGACTACAGTTCTGACATCCTAAATGGGTACCAGCTTGAGTTCAGACTGTTCCACTTCCGATCCAGCTCTCTGCTATGGCCTGAGAAAGCAGTAGAAGATGGCCCAAGTCCTTGGGCCCTTGTACCTGTGTGGGAGACCCAGAAGAATCTCCTAGCTCCTGGCTTCAGATCGGTGCAGCTTGCTGTTACGGCTATTTGGGGAGTGAACCAGCAGATATAAGACCTCTCTCTCTCTGCCTCCGAATTTCAGAAGAATAAATAAACCTTTTAAAAAGAAGTAAGCACTTTACATTTACATCATTGTAATAAATGTTAAGTTCAAATTACACGTAATTTTTATGTGTTTATGTTTCTCATGAATGTGCACACAAACAGGAGAACCTGCTCTCTGATAATAAAAATAATTATATACAAAACCAGTATTTGACTAGAAAATAGCTATATACTCTTCTACACAGAAGATTCAGTATGCATTATCCAAGCGGTAGCTTCAAAAATCAAAATACCAAACATTTCTTGGGGACGAAGCGTTCGATTTAGACAGTACCTTCTTTCAAAATTGTGTAATAAATGCAGATCAATAATGATTTAAAAGAATGACTCAAATTATGAGATTCAGTGCCTTATGCACCGACCTTCAGGGTGATGTGGCTATACTTACATTTCTATCAAGATAACATATTACTGGGTCATTTTATTTTGGTTTCGGTGTTTTAAATATTTAGATTTCAATCTCCTACTGATAAAATGGTTGAATTAGTGAAAGTGTATAAGGAATGGAGATGTGTGTACTTTGAATAAATTATTTTTGAACTCAGAAATATATATACATTTATCTGCATGGATGACACAAATACAAATATATGTATATACTTATGTGATCAACAGAAAAATAAGTTAATGTAAACAAGAATAATTTATTTGGTTTTGCTTTAGGATTTTGAAATATGGAAGAAAAAGCAAACTAGTGTTAGAACATTGATTTGGACAAGGTAAACAGAGCCAACTTTATTTTGATTTTAGTGCTACTTAATATCAATCTTTGGTAGACCAATGACTGAAAGGGTTTTAAGAGCTGGGGTCTGTGGGGGGTGTCATAGGCTACCTGTACTTTACTAGCTTGGCTTGCACAGAGAAAAAGTGAAAGTGTGTGTTATGTTCATGATACCAGGCAGTTTCACCATGTGGTGCAACAATCCAACAAATCTTAGGTTCTCACACTCCCACAGAAAATGGGGCATGAGGATGCTAGGTTCCTTGATAATTACATCTCAAAGAGTTTCCAGATCTGCCTGAAAGATGTACCTGAGTTATAAAGCTGGCTAGAGGCATTAAAAACAGATTTATAGACCAAAGAAGCACATACATGATTTAGAAAATATCTAAAGTGAATTGGCAGAAATGGAGGGCAGGGGCCAAGAGGGGAAATTAGGGTCTTTTTGGTCAGTAATAATTATCACATTTAAAAATGAAAGGCATCATTAAATAGATTTCAACACATTAAATAAATGGCTTCTTTAAGGGAAATATCTATTATGTAGTAAACCATCTTTCAATATAGTTTTTTTATCCAGAAAAAATTCTTTTAATAACTACAGAAAGAGGAAAAATCAGTTTCAACTAAATCATAAATATTTCCAATTGAAAAAATTTATTTTTTAATTGTTTATAACTCAACTTAAATCATAATTAATTAAAAATGACCATTAAAACAAACTGCTATTTAAGGTCATGTGCATTTTCCAAGTGGTTTTAAGACTAACAACATACTTCAAAATGTCACGTAAAATGAAATTAAAAAGAAGTTCACTTTGGTGCAAAAAATTTAGAAACCCATGCCCAGCATTTTTATAATGTTAATTTTTAATAGGCTTTTTATAGAGGCCCTTTATATAAATACATTTAAAAAAGAATCTGTAATGGCTAGCATTGTGGCATAGTGAGTTATGTTGCCACCTGGAACACCAGCATCCCATATGGGCACGGGTTGGAGATCCAGCAGCTCCACTTCCAATCCAGCTCACTACTAATGACCTGAGAAAGCAACAGAAGATGGCTCAAGTGCTTGGGTCCCTGCTATCCTTGTTCAAGGCCTAGAAAAATCTCTGGGATCCTGGAAAGTTGAAACTAAGGATATGTTACATGAAGAAAAACAAGGAAGATGAGATAAATGCTATTAAACCAGGTGGTCTGAAGAGTGTGACCTGAAAATGCTCATTGAAGAATATTTGGGTCAAAGGAAGACATAGGCAAAGGAATGGAAAATGGATAGTCACCTTTCAAAGAATGACATACAAATTGCCAATAAGCACATGACAAAATGGCAGGATCACCAGAAATCAGGGACTCTAAGAAAAACCCCAATGAGGTATCATATCAGTGCATTAGGAAGGCTATTATACAAAAATTACAAAAAAAAAAAAAAAGCAAATGCTGGTGAAGTTGTAGAAAAAGGAATACACTAAAACATTGTGGGAATGCAAACTAGTATAACAATTATGCATAGCAGTATGAAGATTTCTAAGAAAACTAAAAATGGACTCACCATGTGATTCTGCTGTCCCACTGCTGGGAATATATCCAAAGGAAAAAAATCAACATATGAAAGGATTACCTGCATTCCCATTTTTATTGCAGCTCAATTCACAATAGCCAAGATATGGAATAAGCTCAGATGTTCAGCAACTGATGACTGGATAAAGAAAATATGAAAAAGAAAGAAATCCTGTTATTTGCATCAAAATGGATACAAATGGAGATCACTTTGCTAAGTGAAATAAAACCAAATTCAGAAAGATAAATTTCACTGCTTCCTCTTATTTGTGGAAATTAATAAGAATAGAGAGTATAAAATTGTGTGGATGTCACATCATTGTCTATATAGTTATAAACATTGCTTTGCTGAATCATTCCATATTAATGACAGCACAATTATTTCTCCAGTTTATGCACAGTGTCATGAATCCGTACTATGTAATTATAGCATCACTCTTTTAAAAAAATAGTACATGCATGCATGTAGTGTCTACGTTTGAAGTTAATGTGGCAAAATCATAAAAAAGGTTAAAAAATTGGAGAAAAAAAGACATCAATCATCAGATTTGAGATAATAAAAAAAGAGGAACTCAGCCAGCTGCATGGACACACGGCTGTGTAAGACCCAGTACTTGATTCAATGCTCCTTTGTTGACATCCTGAAAGTCATACTTTATGGATGTACTGGGTTATCAATCACACATGGATATCCAGTTTTCCCAGTGTCGTTTATTGAAGAGTTTGTCCTCTCTCCGATGTTTAATTTTGATGTCTACTTTCAAAGATTAGTTACCCTCAGACACATGGATTGAGCTCAAAGATCTCTGTTTGCTGTCATCTACCAATAGGTCAGTTTTGGTGCCGTTACTATGCTGTTTTGGTCACAACAGCTCTGTAGTATGTCTTGAATAATGAGGTATTTGTTCTTTGAGTTCAATATTCTTAGGCTATTTATGATTTTTTTGCTTCAATCTGCATTTCAGGATCTATTTTCAGTTCTGTCAGTAATGTCAGAACAGAAAAAAAATTTCATTGACACTTTGACAGGGATTACCTTGGATATGTAACTTACTTGGATTATTATGGATATGAATAAAAGTGGTGGAAAATTGCAGAGAAAAAGAACTCACATTGTTGGTGCTAAGACACATTAAGGCAGCCAATATGGAGATTCTTTCCTGCTGTACCTCAGATTCAGCTCCTGACTAATGTACCTGGAAAAGCAGCAGAAGATGGCCCAATTTCTTGGGGTCCCTGCCACCCATATGGGACGCCTAGATAAAGTCCTTGGCTCCTGGCTTCAATCTGTACCCATTGCTGCGACTATTTAGGGAGTGAACTAGCAAGTGGATCATCTCCTTCTCTCTCTGTCTCTCACCCTCTCTGTCACTCTGCCTTTCAAATAAATATAAGTCTAAAAAAGAGGTAAGATTAAATACCTACATCACAACCCAGCTATTCAATGTCTGGATATTCAAGCTCAGGTTCACCAAACCACAATATACAATAGCTAAGCTACAGAATCTATCTGGAGTTTCATCAATATGTAATGAGTAAAGAAGCTTGTATACATACATACATATATATAGTATATGTATCAATATGAAAATTATTTAGCTAACAAGATAATATCATGATATATGAAGTAAAAATAATAGAATCAAAATTCACTATATTATGTGAAATAAGTTAGTTACAGAAAGACAAATACCAATGTTCTTTATAATATGTAGAAGCTAAAAAAAATGCTAAATCTGAACTTATAATAGTGAATATCATAGGGTAGGTAGTGGGTAAAGAGTGTAAGTAGAAGGAGATTGCATAATAACACCTAAACATATTGAGATGTAAGTAATAAGTTCTAGTGCTCTACAGTGCTTTAAGGGATGCTATTATAGGTCAAAATAATGCATTATATACTGTAAAAAGAAGTGGATGTGAGGACTAGTAGAGCCGAAACACAAAGGAAAGAAAAAAATGTAACAGCTAGTGGCCTAGTTTGAGCAATTTATGTGTATCTGTGTGTGTGTTGAAATATTGTACCTTACTCAGTAAGCTGTAAAAGTATTACATCTTAATTAACATTAATAAGGAATAGCTTTTAAACACTAAAAGGAATAGGAGATTATTTCCAGATTATTTCATCCTTTATCAAGTTTTGCTTCCTATTATTGATATTTGCAGTAAGTTGAGATACAAATCATTGAATAGAAATAATTAGCAGACACTAGTCTTGCTTGTGCGATCCCTTTGACTCTTAGACCTATCAGTGTGATCAATTGTGAGCTGAAATTGATCACTTGGACTAATGAGATGGCCTTGGTACATGCCACCTTGATGGGATTGTATTGGAATCCCCTGGCACAATTCTAACTCCATCATTTGGGGCAGTTCCGATTGAGCATGTCCCAAATTTTACATCTCCTCCTTCTCTTACTCCCACTCTTATATTTCACAGAGATCACTTTTCAGTTAAAATTTAAACACCTAAGAATAATTGTGTGTTAATTACAGAGTTCAACCACTAGTACTAGGATAAAAAAAAAAATACCACCATGGATAAAGTATTACATTGTACAACAACAGTCAGCACAAGAGCTGATCGAGTCACTGTTTCTCATAGTGTCCATTTCACTTCTACAGGTTTCCCCTTTGGTGCTCAGTTAGTCATCGCCAATCAAGGGAAACAAATGATATGTAGGATCTCTGTCCTTAATGTGCTGTACATTGTGAATTAATACTATAACTAGTACTCCAACAGTATTATCATTTTGTGTCTCTATGCGAGGGCAAACCGTTGAAATCTTTACGTAATATGTACTAAATTGATCTTCTGTGTATAAAGAGAATTGAAAATGAATCTTGATGTGAACAGAAGGGGAGAGGGAGCGGGAAAGGGGAGGGTAGGGGGAGGGAGAGAAGTTGTGGGGGGGGAGCCATTGTAATCCATAAGCTGTTCTTTGGAAATTTATATTCTTTAAATAAAAGCTTTATATATAAAAAAAGAAATAATTAAATAATTGAATTGAAATAAACAAAAATAATTAAAGAGAAATCATGAATCTATAAATTGAAAAATAAAATTAATCTCAAAATGGCATAAATTAAGTATTAGCAGATGAGGTCATTAGGATACTCAATATATCTGTATCACAAATATTAAAAATGTAGTTAGACATGAAAGATCTAAAACCACTAAATTATCAACTAGTGATTTAACCGAAATGTCTGGCATAAAGTAGTTATCCACTCAACAAAATTGTGATCAGTAATAAAAATCAATGAATTATTGAGACAAACAAAAACATAGGTGATTTTCAAAGTGTTATATTTAGAGAAAAAGTCAATGAATACTATAGACTGTAAGATTCCATGTACATAAAACTATATAAAATAAAAGCACTTCTAAAATGACATTAATAGACAAATGCTTGCATTATGATTGGTAGGAAGGAAAAAGGGTGAATGATTACAAAGAAACACAAGGAATATTTTTGAGAATGGACATGGTCATTATCTTGATTCTAGTTATGGTTTCTTAAAAGTCCACATATATCAAAATTTGTGTAAATTTACACTAAAATACTTGCTATGGCTGTATGCCAATTACATTTTAATAAACAGTTTTAAAAAGTGCAGTGCCACAATAAATCTGTCAATAAAAAATTAAACCAAAGTAAGACTGCAAGTAGAACAAGTTGAAAAGTTCTTAAAAATAGTGTCTACAAAGATTTAAACCACTTTGAACATACAGCCATTTATACATTATATATTAGATTGAACAATGATATAATTATGTATACCTGTGGCATTTCTTTCAATAGTAGTCATTTACATTTATGGCATTTAAACCCTCATGAATTTAAGCAAATGAAGGTAATATTTGTACATAAAAGTATGTGAAGAAGACTTTTCTCCTAATCTCCAAATAAATACAATAATCATGATTACTATAAACACAAAATATTAAAGAAATTATAGTATATTACTAAAAATATTACTCAACCTCAAAATGTAAACTACAGATAAATGAAAACATATTTTTAATCTAAAAAAAACATTGTCTAGAGTAAGAAGCCAGGGCATTCTATGAAATTCAATTAAAAAAAGCTATTCCAATGGGTTGTTTTAGATAAGGTAAGAATTTGAATAGAAAATGATATTAAAATTTGGGGGGAGGGATGGGAGGTTTGCTCTTTATCTTGTTTGTTGTGAAGTTTACAAATATTTTCAAAATGAACTAACAATATTTAAGGTTGCAGTTTTTTGGTATGTAAATTATACCTCAGTAAAAATAAATATAACCCTATATACTATATGAAGGTCAACCATATAATTAAGCTATACATACAAATATTTATTAGTTTTTTATAATTTTAACATTGAATGAAAATTTTTATAAGACTAATCAATCAAGTTATTTTGGATTCCCTGCCCTTTTTTTCTCTTAATATTATTAAAATTCTGGGATGTACAATGTTTCAAAGTACGAATCTCAAATATCCTTTCCAATGGCTCAACTTCAATTTTGAAACACTACAATTACCCTTCTGTGGCATGATCAATCTTAGGAATTTCTCTTGGTTATCACCTCTTTCCCAGATATGGCTATTTCTTGCCTCTGTGAATTTTAGCTCTGTCAAATCCTTATCAAGAAATTGGAAACTACCTAACTTTTTAAAGATTTTTTTTTTAATTTGAAAGTCAGTTATTGAGTGGAAGAGGTGGAGGAGAGAAAGAGAGAGAAAGAGACAGAGAGAGTGGTATCCGGAGACATCTTCCATCTGCTACTTCACTCCCCAGATAGTCACAATGGCCAGGGCTGGGCCTGACTCTAGTCAGCATCAAGGAGCCTCTTCAGGTCTCTCATGTAGGTGTCAGGGCCCAAACACTTGAGCCATTTCTGCTGCTTTTCCCAGGCCATCAGCAGGGAGGTGGATCAAGTGCAGCCCATATAGGATGCCAGTGTCACAAGCTGCAGCTATTCCCATTACACCACCATGCTGCTCCCCAAACTCTGCAACTATGAAAAATTAAAAGCTATGGCAGCTTTTAAGCCCACTTAGAATCAATTTTTTCAGGTCACATGCTGTTCATAAAAGTCAATAATGTGTTCATATTACTTTCACATCTCACTTATTGGGCATCCAAGGATTCTACCCATGTCTTCCTCAATCCTATCTTTCCTAATCATCTAAAGTTATTGCTTAGAAATGTGAGTAAATGCACCTTATATTTACATTAAGAAAAAGAAATCTGGCATATAGATTATCTGGCCGCAGATTATACAAACACATCTAATCTGCCCCAAATTTCTGCTTCCTTTGAAAACTTCTGCTCCCTCTATACATAAACACACGCGTGCACACACACACACACACACACACACACACACAAACTATGCTCTCCTTATTCCCATGATCATTTTCCTTAAACACTAGGTGTTAAAAAGGAATTGGAGATTTCTGCTTCTTCACACTATCTTGCCTGAAACTTTTCTATCTGCATTGAGTTATTTCCATTTTCTGCCTAGAAATTACATATTGAATCTAGAAATGTCAGCAAGTGCCTCTTCTCTATCTCTGATTTACCTGTCATATCCTTCCGTAAGACATAGAGCACCAATCACTCAAATAAGAAAAATATCAAAAGAAGGAAACATAATATATACAATGTCATTTCTTTCCATCTCTGATTTTTTCTGCTTCCCAAACCATCTCTGTGTTGATGAATTCACTTCTGAGCTTCCCACACAATGCTTGCCAGTGTCCCCACATTAATTTTTAATATATGGTTGTTGGAATTATCATTTGCTGTGTCCAAAATTTCCTTCATTCAGTCTTGTGAAAAGTCAGCCACAGTTGTGATTGACATCCCTCTATACTTTCCTAACTCTTACCGTCACTATTTTGGTTAGATAGTAATTATCTCTTGTATGAATTGTCCATCATCCTCACCTGTCACTACCTCCACAGTATCATCTCATGCCCTTGTAATTATAATTCATCTTCTTCATGTTTGAAACTTTGTGGCTTTTTAGGGCTGGTATTGTGGTGCATCGCTTGCCAGACTGCAACTGGAGTGCCTGTTCAACTCCTAGATGAACCAGTTATGAACCAGTTTCCTGCTAATGCACCTGGAATGGTAGCAGAAGATGACCAAAGTATTAAGGTCCCTGCCACTCTTGTTGGAGACTAGGATACATTTCCTGGCTCCTGGCTCCTGGCTCCTGGCTTTGACCTTGTCCTGGCCTGACTGGTTTGTGTACCCCTAAACCCCTCTGTCTCTCCTGTCTCGCTTTTCTCCCTTTCAAATAAATAAAATATCTGCATTCTGGCACACATTGGAGTCATGGAGTCCTGGCTGTTCCCCTCCTAATCCAGTTCCCTGTTTATGCACCTGGGAAAGGAGTGGAAGATGGCCCAAATAATTAGGTCTCTACCAGCCATTTGCGAGACCCAGATGGAATTCCAGGCTCCAGCCCCAGCTGTTGTGGTCCTTTGGGTAATGAACCAGCAGATTAAAAATCTCTCTATCTCCCCCTCTCTTTCTGTAACTCTTCATTTCAAAGAAATAAAATATAGTCCCTAAAAATCAGAAATATATATCTTTAATAAATTTATGGCTTTTAAAAAATACATACAAGGGGCTGGCGCCGTGGCTCACTTGGTTAATCCTCTGCCTGTGGCGCCAGCATCCAATATGGGAATCAGGTTCTAGTCCTGGCTGCTTCTCTTCCAGTCCAACTCTCCGCTGTGACCCAGGAGGGCAGTGGAGGATGGCTCAAGAGCCTGGGCCCTGCACCCGCATGGGAGACCACGAAGAAGCACCTGGCTCCTGGCTTCAGATCAGTGAGCACACCAGCCATGGTGGCCATTTGGGGGTTAAACAATGGAAGGAAGACCTTTCTCTGTCTCTCTCTCTGTCTATAACTCTACCTATCAAATAAATTTAAAAAGAAAAGAAAATACCATACACTTTACCTCCTCTGAGGTTTTACACATTCAATTTCTGCAACCACAGAAATCTTTGCTTCTCTGATCTCTCCTTTTTCTTTGTCTCAGATTACTTTTTTTATTGTAAATAAAATGCAAATGTGCTTACCTGTCTCATCTATTAGCAGTTTGAGGGCAGATATCAACTGATTTCTTATACCCTCCCCAGTGTGAGAAAATATTCATCACCACTAAAGGGTTTCATAACATATTTGGATTAAATGAAAGAATGTATCAGGAAATATTAATGTAGAAATAGGAGCAAAGCATATATTTATAATTTATTCATAGCATATGGATTCCAATTGGTCTGACAGCAAATATTAAGGCAGAACACACCAGTCTGCCTTTAGTGATTATATTGCTAGGCAAATTAAGTACTTTCTTGATACATATGCACATGTAACTTTAATCACATAGGTAAAAAGGTTTTGATAGTTTAGCATAAATAATGTTTAGCATAATAATGTTTCAGATATTTGAAACTATGAAAACTAATCATTGTAAATGGATATTTTCTCTTTTAAAGAAGAGAGCAGATGGACTGCTTGTGGTAGGTTGAATTACTTTATAATTCATCTAAGATATAGTACGATTTTATACTATCCATACCTGTGCTTCTATATGAACACATATGAATGCATATTTATATAGATACAATATCTTTAAAATATTTTTAATACTTGAATTCAATTGATTTGAAATTTTAGTATGAAATCAATTATATGTAAGATGTGTCATTCATATTACTATTGGAATGCTTTATAAAGACAATAAGATGATTTAGGTACAAATTCAAATAGACAGAAAGTATTTTTTACTTTATTAGAAATTGCCCTGACTAAATTTTGCCTTTGGTTTGTGACCTAAGGTGAACCTTTCATTTAGCACATTTACCATAAGGTTGATAGATGAACAGATGGATTGAGTACACCATTGGGTGTCCTATCAGCTGTCTTCAATTCTGTGAATGATGATGGATAACAAAGTAAGAAATATTAATAAAACAGTTCATGAAAATGGAAATGTAAGCGTTTTGCATCCAAATCAGACAGTATCTTCCTGTTTGTCTTTCAAATTCAAGTTTAAATATTTTTTTTTTTTTTTGACAGGCAGAGTGGACAGTGAGAGAGAGAGACAGAAAGGTCTTCCGTTGCCGTTGGTTCACCCTCCAATGGCTGCCGTGGTCGGCGCACTGCGGCCGGCGCACCGCGCTGATCCGATGGCAGGAGCCAGGTGCTTTTTCCTGGTCTCCCATGGGGTGCAGGGCCCAAGCACCTGGGCCATCCTCCACTGCACTCCCTGGCCACAGCAGAGAGCTGGCCTGGAAGAGGGGCAACCGGGACAGAATCCGGTGCCCGACCCCGACTAGAACCCGGTGTGCCGGCACCGCAAGGCAGAGAATTAGCCTGTTGAGCCACGGCGCCGGCTTCAAGTTTAAATATTATGAAGGAAATAAGTATGAAGAGATGTCATATAAGAAATATATATACACATTTAAATAATTATGGAAATAATAGAAATAAGGAGTAAGAGTCAAACTATGTCATAAATCTAAGTGATTTTGTGTGTCCTATTGCAAATTCTTATGAATTTAGCGAATGATTAATTGCATTTTTTGACAGGCAGAGTTAGACAGTGAGAGAGAAAAAGAGAGACAGAGAGAAAGGTATTCCTTTTCCATTGGTTCAACGCCCAAAATGGCTGCTATGGCCAGCGCGCTGTGGCTGATGCACTGAGCCGATCTGAAGCAATGAGCCAGGTGCTTCCTCCTGGTCTGCCATGTGGGTGCAGGGCCCAAGCACTTGGGCCATCCTCCACTGCCTTCCTGGGCCACAGCAGAGAACTGGACTGGAAGAGGAGCAACTGGGAGAGAATCCAGGGCCTCAATCAGGACTAGAACCCAGGGTGCAGGCGCCACAAGCAGAGGATTAATTAGCCAAGTGAGCCACGGCACCAGCCATTAAATGTATATTTAGTGTCTTTTGTATCTAATAATGTATAGAGCAATGTTTCTCATAGTAACCCAAATGTCATATGAACACATGCCAGATATTTATTTAAGTAGTTTAAAATGTCTCCGAAGAAGGTTGACATTGAATGACTTAATTATCTTAATTATTGATTTGAAACTTCAAAATATCACAGTAATCAGCAATAAGAAACTGAGACTACTTATTGCTCTTAATCTATTCGCCTGTTATTAAGATGTTGATTAGGCAAAATGAATCATCAACAGAATTAAGTTTAACTTTTGTTATTCTGAAACTGAAGTCCCTTATCTCCCTCTGACATGAATCATATGGCACTAATGCCAAAGCCTGTCTTCACTTTCCAAATTAAAATTACTGATAGGTGAACTACAAAATCATTTCCAGGAACAATATTGTCATAGTTTAGAACACACAAAATCACTTAGATTTATGACATAGTTTGACTCTTACTCCTTATTTCTATTATTTCCATAATTATTTAAATGTGTATATATATTTCTTATATGACATCTCTTCATACTTATTTCCTTCACAATATTTAAGACTTCATTTTATCTTTAAATATATAATTTAGTTCCTTTCATATATAATTATGTGTAGATCATATACTGAGAAAATTTGAATGAGCAGTACATAGTGTGTCCTGAACCAGAATTAAATTCCATACCAGTTTTGCTTCTTAATAACTACATGAACTTGCATAAGTTATTCAATAGCTGTGCATTCCAGTTTCCTCATCGATATACATATATTAATATCGTTTTCTGTGTTACTGAATGATTTCAAAACAATTATTTATTTGAAGTGCCATCTAGGCAGTCAATAAATATGTTATTTTCTTTTCTTAAGAATAATAAAAGGGAAGAGGATTATTACGGAGGTTACTGTTAAGAGTCATTTAATAATACAAATATAAGGGACATAAGATTGTTTTCAGAGTATTGAACTCTAAAATCAATACATATTTTGTTAGCAAAAGGAGAACAAATTTACCTGAAAGGGAAATGATTTGACACCGTTGTAGTAGAGTGGAATAAATGTACAAAAGAATCAGAACTAACTTTCAGCACTGTTCATCCAAACACTCTTCAAGAGAAGAGAGAGATTTTACAAATATAATATAGCGTCCTGCCAAAATTCTTCAAATAAAGATATAGACTGGCCGAATTAATTTTAAAAAAAGATCCATCTATCTGCTGCCTGCGAGAAACACACCTCACCAACAAGGATACCAACTGAAAGGAAAAGGATGAAAAAAATATTTTATGATAGTAGAAAGCAAAAAAAAAAGTAGGAACTGCCATTCTTATAGCAGACAAAATAGACATTAATAAAAACGAATTGGTAGATGAAGAAGGGCATAATCTAATGGTTAAGGGATCAATTCAACAGGAAGATGTAACTTTAGTAAATGTATTTCAATGCAATACCAGAGTGTCTGGCTACTTAAAATCAATATTAATGGATCTAAAGGGAGATCTAGATCCCAATACAATAATTGGGGGGAACTTCAACACCACACTTTCATCAATGGACAGATCAACTAGATAAAAAAATCAAAAAGAAATGACAGAACTGCTCTACACTATGTAACAATGTACTTAATTGATATCTACAGAACATTTTATACCACAGATGAATAATACACATTAATTTTATCAGTGCATGGAATTCTCTTCTAGGATAGATTATATGCTAGGCTATAAAAATCTAAGCAAATTAAAAAATGAAATCATATCATGTATCTTTTTTGATCATTGTGGAATGAAGCTGAATTAACAACCTAAGGGACTCAAAAAACTACGCAAATACATGGAGATTGAAAAACATGCTCCTAAATGAACAGTGGGCCATAGATGAAATCAAAAGGGAAATGAAAAAAATCCTGAGAATGAATGGAAATGGCAAGACTGTATATTAAAACCTGTGGAGTGGGGGCATTGTGGCATAGTGGGTAAATCTGCTGCCTGCAGTGTTGCCATTCCATGTGGGTGCAGGTTCAAGGCCCAGGTGCTCCACTTCTGATCTAGCTCCCTGCTAATATGTCTGAGAAAGCAGTGAAAGATGGCCCAAGTCTTTGGACCCCTGCACCCACATAGTGTACTTGGAAAAAGCTCCAGGATCCTAACTTTGGAACCACCTAGCTCCACCCATTGTGGCCATTTGGGGAGTGAACCAGATGATGGAAGCCAAGACCCTCTCTCTCTCTTTCTCTCTCTCTATCTCTGCCTCTTCCTCTCTGTAACTCTGCCTTTCAAAAAATAAATGAATCCACAGGGGGGAAAAAAACAGAAGAAACAAACATACAAAAAAATACTATGGGATACAGAAAAAGCAGTGTTGAAAGAGAAGTTTAAAGTAATTGGTGCCTACATCAAGAATCTCATGGACATAAAAAATAAGCACACACCAAACACAAACTTAGCAGGAGGAAAGAAATAATTAAAATTAGAGAAAAATAATCAAAACTGAGACCAAAAAGCAATACAAAATATCAATTAAATGAAGAGATGCTGTTTTGAAAAAATTAAAGAAAATTGATATATCATATAACCAAAAAAAAATTAACAAAATGAGAGAAGAAAAAGGAGATGTTATAAAGGATATGACAGAAATTTTAAAAAATCATCAAGATTTACTACAAGCAGCCAAAGGCCAGTAAATTGGAAAATCCAGAAGAAATGTATAGATTTCTGGACACATGAAAGTTACCAAATAGAGTCTTGGAGACATAGAAAACTTAAACAGGCAAACAACTAATATAATAAATATACAATTATATAATAATCAAAATAATAAGTAAACCAATACAATAACCAAAGTAATAAAGGCCCTCCAAACAAAGAAAAGCCCTGGACCAGATGGCTTCACAGCAAAAATCTAACAGACTTTTCTCTATTCTTTTGATAGGCAGATTTAGACAGAAGAGACAGAGAGAAAGGTCTTCCTTCCTTTGGTTCACCCCCAAAATGGCCGCTACTGCTGGTGTGCTGTGCCGATCTGAAGGTAGTAGCCAGGTGCTTAATCCTGGTCTCCCATGCAGGTTCAGAGTCCAAGGATTTGGGCCATCCTCCATTGCAGTCCCGGGCCACAGAAAAGAGCTGGACTGGAAGAGAAACAACCGGGACAGAATCTGGCACCCCAACCAGGACTAGAATATGGGGTGCCAGTGCCACAGGCAGAGGATTAGCCAAGTGAGCCTCGGCGCCTGCCAGACTTTTCAAAAAGAACTAACTCCAACTCATCATAAGCTATTCAAAAGAATTGAAAGGGTGGGGGTTTTCCTAAATTCCTTCTATGAGGCCAGAGTCATCTTAATTCCAAAACCAAAAAAAAAAAAATAATAAAAATTACAACAAAGAGTGATAGCTTTAGATCAATATAACTAAGTATCATAGATGCAAAAATCCTCAACAAACTATAACCTAATCAAAAGAGACAGCACTTCAGAAAGATCATTCACCTGGACCAAGAATAATTTAACCTGGTATAAAGGGATGGTTCAACATACAGAAGTCAATAAATGGGGTACATCACATTAACAAATTGAAGAACAAAAACCATATGATTATCTCAATAGATACAGAGAAAGCATTTGATAAAGTACATCCTTTCATGATAATAACATTAAGAATATCGGATATATAAGGAAACTCCTTCAATACAATCAAGGTAATATATGACAAACCCCAGCCAGGATCATTTTGAATAGAGTACAGCTGGTAGCATTTTAACTAAAAGCCAGAACCAGACTAGATGTCAACTTTCACCATTGCTTTTCAATATAATATTGGAAGTTTTAACCAGAACCATTAGGCAAGAAAGAGAAATCAATGGCATATAAATTGGAAAAGATGAAATTAAATTATCCATGTTTGCAGATGACATGATATGACATGATCCTATATAGAATGAAATCAAAAGGCTTCACTAGGAGAATGTTGGAAATCATAAGAGTTTGGTAAAGTTGCAGGATATAAAATAAACAGCTTTATATACATATACACTCTCATAGCTGAGAAAAAACTTGTAACGTCAGTACCATTCACAATAACTACAAAAAATGTAAAAATATTTAAATAAATTTGACCAAGAAGGTGAATGATATCTACAATAAAAATTTCAAAGTATTAAAAATAAAGAATACATTAAACATTGGATATTTTCCAAGTTCATTGAATTGGAAGAAATAATATCATAAAAATAGCCATACTAATCGAAACAATTTACAGATTCAATTTACAGCTTGCAATATAAATACTGATATTCTTCTCAGATCTAGAAAAAGCAATGCTAAAATTCATACAGAATCACAAAAGACCCTGACACTCTGAAGCAATCTTAACAAAAACAAAACCAGAGGCATCACAACACCAAATTTCAAGACATACCACTTGTTAGTTTTAATCAAAACAGTCTGGTACTGAAACAAAAACAGCCATGTAGAAGAATGGAGCAAAATGGAAACTCCAGAACTCAATCGACACAAGTGCAACCAACTCATCTTCAAAAAAGGAGCCAAAATTAATCCCGGAGAAAGGACAATCACTTCAAAAAATCATGCAGGGAAAATTGGATCTCTACATGCAGAAATATGAAGCAAGAACATGCCTACCACTTATACAATAATCAACTCAGAATGAATCAACGTTCTGAATCTACAACCTGATACCATCAAAATGCTCGAGGAGAAAATTCAGAGAATTATGCTAGACATTGGCATAGGCAAATCTTTTTGGAATATATCCCAGAAGCACAGGCAATCAAAGCAAAAATAGTTGAATGGGATTACGTTAAACTAAGATTCTTCTGCATTGCAAAGGAAGCATTTAACAAAGTTCAGAGGAAATGACAGAATGGGAGAAAATATTCACAGACTATGCCACTGGTAAAGGGTTAATATCAAGAAACTCAACAATGAAACAAAAAATCCAGTTAAGAAATGGGCAAAGGGCTTGAACAGTCACTTTTCAAAAGAGGAAATACAAAGCATCAGGGCATCACTAGGCATCAGGGAAATGCAAATCAAAATCACGATGAGGGGGCTGGCGCTGTGGTGCACTAGGTTAATCCTATGCCTGCCGCACTGGCATCCCATACAGGTGCCGGGTTCTGGTCCCAGTTGCTCCTCTTCCATTCCAGCTCTCTTCTGTGGCCCTGGAGGGCAGTGAAGGATGGCCCAAGTGCTTGGGTCCCTGCACCAGTGTGGGAGACCAGGAAGAAGCACCTTGCTCCTGGCTCTGGATAGGTGCAGCACGCCAGCCGTGGTGGCCATTTTAGGGGTGAACCAATGGAAGGAAGACCTTTCTCTGTCTCTGACTCTCTCTCTTACTATGTATCTCTATCTGTCAAATAAAAAAAAAATCAAGATGAGGTTTCACCACAGCCCAATTAGAATGGCTCTCATATAGAAATCAAAAAATAGTAAATTTTAGCGGATGTGGAAAAAAGGTACCTGAATCCATTTTTGGTGGGAATGTATACTAGTGCAATCATTGTTGAAGACAGTATGGAGATTCCTCAGAAATCTGAAAATAGATCTTCCACATGACCTGGCAATCTAACTTTGGAAATTTACTAAAATTAAATGAAATCAGCATATGAAAGACTATCTGTACCACCATATGTATTGCAGCTGAACTCACAATAGCTAAGATATGGAATCAACCCAGATATTCATCAATGAGGACTGGATAAACAAATTGTGGTATATATGAGATATTACTCATCCATAAAAAAGAATGAAAACTTGTCTTCTGCCACAAATTGAATGCATCTGGAAATCATTATACTTAGAGAAATAAGCCAGTCCTCAAAAGTCAAATATCATTTGTTTTTTCTGTTCTGTGGTTACTAAAAACAAAATATATGAATAAAATTAACATTTTTAGAATCAATTATTGTTCATATTCCTTGTATATATTGTTGAGTAACATTATTTTTATTTTTTGTTTTTTGTTTTACTTCTTATTAGTTGTTGATTTATTTACATAATGGAGAGCTAAGCTTTTGATTTTAAAATAAATTGTGGGGCCATCACTGTGTTGTAGCCAGTAAAGCTACTGCCTCCAGGGCCAGCATCCCATAGGGGCACTGGTTCTAATCCCAGTTACTCTACTTCTAATCCAGTTAACTCTATGGCCTGGGAGAGCAGCAGAAAATGGCCCAACTCCTTGAGACCCTGCAACTGTGTGGGAGGCCCAGAAGAAGTTCCTGGTTCCTGGCTTCGGATTGGCACAGCTCCAGCTATTTCTGCCAACTGGGGAGTGAAACAGCAGATAGAAGAACTCTCTCTCTCTCTCTCTCTCTCTCTCTCTCTCTCTCTCTTCTATAACTCTGACCTTCAAATAAATAAATAAATCATTTTAAAAATAAAATAAATTGTAAGTATGTCATTGTAAATATTGAAAGAATAAGAAAGGAAGAAAGAGGTAGGGAGGGAATATGGGTTGAAGGTAGGATACGGTAGTAAATATTACTATGCTCCTAAATATGTATATATTAAACCAATTAAATTTGTCACTTTATATTAATAAAACATTTAAAATAAAATAAAGTGAAAAACTTTTTAGATGTGTTTTGGATCCATTAAAATATAGTTTCAAGAGTCTGCATAGGTACTCTAACATACACTGTGAGGCAGTTGGTTCTGCCTCCATCTTCCATATTCAGGCTCAATTTGATTTCATGGCTGTAATTTTGGTTTTCCATTTTCAGTATGTGATATCACATACGGAACAATTATTATTTTACAGTTGTTTGATATTTTCATATTGGTGAAGAATATTTACAATATAGAAAATTGCATGTCTACCCCTAAATAAGTAGATTGCTTTTCTTCCTTTTTAAGAGGAAGATAAAGGAAGAAATTTATCTATTACTTATTTAGTATCACAGTGTTTGTGGTTCTTATCTTCTCAGAGTTTGGTAAAATACTATCCTGTTACTCAGGAACTCTACCCGTTCCCACAATATTCCCTACTCACATACCAGATCAGGAAATATAAACTCTTAATGATCCCACTGTTGAAACAAAATAAGTAACTGCTCAAACAAATAAGTGTACTTTGGCCTTTTTATACACTTTTTATTACTAGGACCAAAGGCAATTATCCTCATTTCTCAATCTTCCTATCTGGGTGTTTTTGTACTAGGATTAAGAGAATGTCTATTGAGGCCGGCACCGCTGCTCAGTAGGCTAATCCTCTGCCTTGCGGCGCCGGCACACTGGGTTCTAGTCCCGGTCGGGGCACCGGATTCTGTCCAGTTGCCCCCCTTCCAGGCCAGCTCTCTGCTATGGCCCGGGAGTGCAGTGAAGGATGGCCCAAGTGTTAGGGCCCTGCACCCCATGAGAGACCAGGAGAAGCACCTGGCTCCTGCCTTTGGATCAGTGCAGTGCGCCGGCTACAGCACGCTGGCCGCAGCGCGCTGGCCGCAGCGGCCATTGGAGGATGAACCAAGGCAAAGGAAGACCTTTCTCTCTGTCTCTCTCTCTCTGTCCACTCTGCCTGTCAAAAATAAATAAATAAATAAATAAATAAATAAATAAATAAGAGAATGTCTATTGAAAACTTAGAACCAGCCTTGGGATAGGCATTTGTCCTAGTGGTTAATACACCCAGTTAGGTCCACTGTATCCCACCAGAATACCTGGCTTGACACCTGTTCTAATTTCTAGATTCCAGCCCCTAGTAATGCAGACTGCAAGACATTGGTGGTAGCTCTAGCAGTTGGGTACCTGCCACTCACAAAGGACAACTGGATTGAGTTGCTAGCTCCCAGCTTTGCCGCACAGACCACTGAAAGCCTTTAAGGAGCAAACACCTGGATGGAAGTGCTCTCTTTCTCTTTATCTCTTCTTCTTGCTCTCAAGCAGTTTTTAATAACTGGCTTTGCTGTGTTCCCCCATGTAGTCAGTCCTCTCAGAAATGATCTGTCAATATAGTTCATTTCTATAAACCCAGAAGATTTGATAGTTCATCATATCTATGGAGTGCTATTGTGCACATTTACTTCTCTGCTTTTGGTATCTTGTAGCAGTTTTGTTCATGGGCAGAAAAGTAATTGTATTTGTCACTCTTACGGAAGATGTTTGGCATCCCTGCTTCCTTTCTGATTTAACTGGGTTGAGGGAGGGGGTTCCTATGGTTTCTCTTTGTTTTTTCAATGAAAAGTAACAATGGGTAGTTGGATGTGTAGGTCCCACTGGTTCCTGAGACACGTGTGTGTGTGTCTCTGTGTGTGTGTGTGTGTGTGTGTGTGTGAGAGAGAGAGAGAGAGAGAGAGAGAGAGGGAGATTCTGAGCAAATTATTAGTCAATTAGAAAAATATCTCTGTGACATGTGAAGGTGAGCTTGTGCTCCTGGGCAGGCTAAGAATTTCCTAAGAAGTTTGATGTTTATCAAAAGATCTGAGATAAGTCAGCAAAAGACTCTATGCAGTGCTGTCTTGATCAGATTCCTATCTTATCATATTAAGTGTAGTAACAAGAACAGTTGATTGGTAAGGGGGCCGGGAGATATGGAGGTAATATCAAAGCAAACATTGTTATGCTACTACTTATGTGACAGTAAGACCAATGAGATGGTAATGGTTATTCTATTTTGTCATCTTAAATTTTGATCAAGTTAGTATTCATCATGAGTGAAAAGGCTAAGGCACAGTGAAAGCACTGTATGTCCTTCAAGAAGCAGCTGTGTGTGTATGTGTGTATTTGTGTTCTGGGGTTTCAAACTCTGGGATCAGCAGCCTTTTGATGCTTCCTGCTGTCTGCATGTTGTATTAAACTATGAGAGTACTTATCATTTACTGTGTATTGTAATGTGTGCAACAACTTGGTATACAGCATTTAGGGTCTCATTTTTCATTGTTCAATTTTCAGAAAATAAGACAAACTGTTTATTCACATGTTCTGACCATGTCCTACAGGGTTTGCCAAACCATATTCACTATTGAGGTCTTACTGTACCTGACTTTAGTTAGTACTGGTTCTTTATGTTTCATACAACCCTAATCAATAGTATTTGAATGCTTTGTATGCTATGGGCCATGTTTTGCTTAAAGAATGCTTCTTATATCTAACTAACACCTCGCAACTCTATTTTCTCTGTTATCTCTTCTTCTACCTAACTGCATCTACTTCAGCTGAAGTGTTTCCTATATTTCATGGTTCTACTGAGTGAGATGGAGAGAGAGAAAGATTTTGTAAGTTATGAACTATCAAGATATACATAATTCAGAGAGTTCCACTCAAAGTCCAGAAGGTAAATACACTTTTATAATAATATTAAACTATTTTTTGTCTAACTTTTATTCTGTCATGACTGCACAATACCTTTCATTGAATTCAAACAAAACATTGCATTTCATCAAATTGCACACGCATATATCACAATTCAGTTTTATTAAGTTTGGTTCACTTTAATGGAGTTTTAGGTCTGTGTAGCAGCATGAATTATTTTTTTAACTTTTATTTAATAAATATAAATTTCCAAAGTACAGTTTATGGATTACAATGCCCCCCATAACTTTCCTCCCATCCACAACCCTCCCATCTCCCGCTCCCTCTCCCATTCCATTCACATCAAGATTCATTTTCAATTCTCTTTATATACAGAAGATCAATTTAGTATATATTAAATAAAGATTTCAACAGTTTGCACCCACACAGAACATAAAGTGTAAAATACTGTTTCAGTACTAATTATAGCATTACTTCACATTGAACAACACATTAAGGACAGAGATCCCACATGAGGAGTAAGTGCACAGTGACTCCTGTTGTTGACTTAACAAATTGACACTCTTGTTTATGGCGTCAGTAATCACCCGAGGCTCTTGTCATGATTTGTCAAGGTTATGGAAGCCTCTTGAGTTCACCAACTTCAATCTTATTCTGACAGGGTCATAGTCAAAGTGGAATTTCTCTCCTCCCTTCAGAGAAAGGTACCTCCTTTTTTGATGGCCCATTCATTCTACTGGGATCTCACTCGTGGAGATCTTTCATTTAGGTCTTCTTTTTTTTTTTTTTTTTTTTTTTTGCCAGAGTGTCTTGGCTTTCCATTCCTAAAATACTCTCATGGGTTCTTCAGCCATATCTGAATGCCTTAAGGGCTGATTCTGAGGCCCGAGTGCTGTTTAGGGCATCTGCCTTTCTATGAGTCTGCTGCTGTGTGTCTTGCTTCCCATGTTGGATGGGTCTCTCCCTTTTTTATTCCATCAGTTATTATTAGCAGACACTAGCATTGTTTGTGTGATCCCTTTGACTCTTAGACATATCAGTGTGATCAATTGTGAGCTGAATTTGAACACTTGAACTAGTGAGATGGCCTTGGTACATGCCACCTGATGGGATTGAATTGGAATCCCCTGGCACGTTTCTATCTGTACCATTTGGGGCAAGTCAGCTTGAGCATGTCCCAAATTTTACCTCTTCTCCCTCTCTTATTCCCACTCTTAAATTTAACAGGGATCACTTTTCAGTTAAATTTAAACACCTAAGAATAATTGTGTATTAAATATAGAGTTCAACCAATAGTATTAAGTAGAACAACAACAACAACAACAACAACAACAAAAAAGTATTGAAAGGGATAAAGTATTTAGTTGTTCATCGACAGTTAGGACAAGAGCTGATCAAGTCATTGTTTCTTAGTGTCCATTTCACTTCAACATGGTTTCCTTTTTGGTACTCGGTTAGTTGTCACCGATCAGGGAGAACATATGATATTTGTCCCTTTGGTACTGGCTTATTTCACTCAGCATGATTTTTTTCCAGATTCCTGGCAAACAAAAGTGCTGTCTGCACCTTAATGTTTATTGCAGCTCAATTCACAATAGCTAAGACCTGGAATCAACCTAAATGCCCATCAACAGTAGACTGAATAAAGAAATTATGGGACATATACTCTATAGAATACTACACAGCAGTAAAAAAACACAATGAAATCTGGTCATTTGCAACAAAATGGAGGAGCACCAACAGCAGGTTAGGCAGAAGTTTGTGATGTCAACACTCCATTTCAGAGTGTTGTTCCAATACTGGTTACTGGCCCCCATCCAGCTTCCTGTGAATGGGGTTGTGAAGAGAGTTCATGATAATCCAAGTCTTAGGTCCCTGCCACCATTGAGGAACTGGGATGGGATTCTTAGCTCCTGGCTTCCATCTTTCTCAGCTTTTGCTTTGTGGCCAGTTAGGAAATGAGTCAATAGATGGAAGCGTCTCTCTCTCTCTCTCTCTCTCTCTTTCTCTCTCTCTCTCTCTCATCCTCCTTCTCTCCTCACTGGCACCCTTTCAAGTAAACACATGTTAGAAATATATCAAGGTAATATGAAAGTCATACATGAGAAAAACTATATCCCATGCATAAAAAGCCCCTGTCAAGCACATTAAAAATATTTATGTAAAATATGTGGTCCTTTTCCATATACCTTGTTTTTCTCATTATTATATTACAAATTTCAGTATCTACATAAAATATTAATTCAACAACCTTCCATCTGGGCTATCCCCATCTTCAGATCTTGTCATTATCTCAATCAAAGCAAGCATTCTCATGGTTATCCTTCAGGTTTTTGTTACTGACATTTTTTCACAGCATCTCCAAAACATAATTTAAATTATCCTAATAAATGATTGAATTTTACACTATGAGATTCACTACAAGATTAGTGAATAATTGTCCTAAGCCTTCTTGATATTCTCCACACCCTCTAAGACAAGGTGGCGTGCTGCCTTCTAATTATACTGTATCACCTGTGCGCACGCTTGATCCCTGAACCTTTCCCTGGACCAATCCTCAGCTGAATGTCACATGTTCTTGAAATATCTGTCTCCATCTCTAAGGAATGTGACCTTTTCTCTGTACCCTCACATTGGATAAAGTTTTTATGATTCCTAGAGAAGCTTAATGTACAAAATTCTTTCCCAGTGCATTCAGTGTATTGTATCATCAACACAGATTTGACATGGACATTAGGAGATAGAATAGCCACAGCCTCAAACCATAGCTATCAGAACTAAATGAATTGCAGTTGTATGTCACCATAGGTGATTCACTTGTGTATACAAGTATATGTAGGTGTGTACCAATGTTCCTATCTCACTCTTTCTCCCACAAAGCCAGGTTAGCTTCCTTTACCAGCTTTCATTGTAGTCTAACAATAGCCTTCACTGCAATATATAAGTATATTATACAGCAATGTGTGGGGCTTGCACTGTGGCATAGCGGGTAAAGCCGCCACCTGCGGTGCCGGTATCCCATATAGGCACCAGTTCTAGTCCTGGCTGCTCCTCTTCTGATCCAGCTCTTTGCTATGGCCTGGGAAAGCAGTAGAAGATGGCACAATTCCTCGGGCCCCTGCACCACGTGGGAGACTTGGAAGAAGCTCCTGGTTTGGCTTTGTATTTGCGCAGCTCTAGCCATTGTGGCCAGTTGGAGAGTGAACCAGTGGATAGAAGACCTCTCTCTCTCTCACTGTCTACCCTCTCTCTGTATAACTCTGACTTTCAAATAAATAAATCAATCTTTAAAAATAAAAAATGTAGTGTTTGTAACAATAACTATAATCCTTACATCATAAATAACTGATTCTTAGGGCCCCCCTCCTCTTCTGTCTCTCCCTCCAACCACCCTTTCTCTCCCTCTGTCATTTCTCTCTTTCATTTTTCCTCCCTTTATTTCCCCACCCCTTTCCTCCTTGACTCCTTGTTCCTCCTTCTCTCCTAAGGCTCGCCACCCTCCAGTTTTTCTTGTTTTGATTCTTCCCTCTCTCCCAATTCATACCCCAGGATAAATCATCTTTCCTCTCCTTTTTTGGATTTTGTGATATATTCCTAACACATTTTAAAATATGTGTTTTCCTTTATTATGAATTTCATCATTTAAATTTAAACTCCAATAATTTAAAATTCATCCTCTCAAACTTTTACTATCGCATCACCCATGCATAAAATAGCTTATTTTATAAATAAGTGCCCAGGGTTTAAGGTACTACAGAACCACAGAACTTGAGCAGATGGTACTTTGCAATTAATATGAATTTTTAAACTGAATGCCACGTGTACAATAGCATTTACTTTGCCTGCTATTAGATATTGAATTTTACTCATGTACTGCTTTTAAAAAAAATTACTCTACACTCTGCCACCTTTGACCTTACAGGAGATTAGGAAATTGAGAAGTTATTGAGTGAGGAGATCCAACAAAATTACAATTACAGAAACCTCTGAATGCTGCATGTAATTGAATTTATCCACAAGCCAAAAATCAATGCAGTCATCCAGAAACACACCAAATGTGACGTTCAGTTTTTTATGCTTTATCAAGCCTAATTGATACTAGAGGAATTAAATGAGAGAAATAGGCAGTTTTATAGCAGGAGTCTCTCAGGAAATATCAAATAACCATTCATAAGTGCTGAGGGTAATTCATATCTCTGAATGTCCATTGATAGCTGCAATTGAGACTTGCTTCTTTCCCTTCTTAGCCTCCTGCCCTTATACTTTCTCCCTGCATTCCTATGGGGAGTAGTTAAAGAAATTTTCTATTTTCTGGATACATATTTCTATGATGGATTTTGACATATCTTCTGTAGAAATAAAAGTCAAAACTATTACTACTAATGAACTAAAATAATAATGTCAATACAGTTTTACATGTTTTATGTAAATATTTACAGTTATTACAGTAAAATATGATATATTCATTTAAAATGTATGGATAAAAATCTTCTATATTGCATTCTTTGTTTGGTTAATGCAGTTCTTAAATTCTTATTTCCCGCCCCAGTAGGCCATACCACTTTACACACATATTTGCCTCTTGACACTCTCACATTGTTGACTGAGTTTCAGCACATGAATTTTAGGGGGACACAAACACTCAGATCACAGCAGGATTCACTCCAATAACACTGATACCTTTCTCAGGAAAGGAAGAAACAGCAAAGGCCTCCTCCCTTTCCTGCCGTGGCACAGAGAAAAGGCCATGCAAGGATAGGACAAGAAGGCAGTGTCTGTAAGCAGAGTTCCCGCCAGAAACCATCTGGCACCTGGATCATAGGCTTTCAACCTCAAGAACTGTGAAGAAAATAAATGCTGTTTAAGGTCTTTGGGGAATTTTGTCTAAGTTAGGATAAAGGACTTGCCTAGCAGTGAGGGATTCAATAATCTCATTTACTCT
This sequence comes from Sylvilagus floridanus, assembly GCA_949820135.1. NCBI lineage: Eukaryota > Metazoa > Chordata > Mammalia > Lagomorpha > Leporidae > Sylvilagus > Sylvilagus floridanus. The sequence goes on along the minus strand of OX463227.1, from coordinate 65,961,062 downwards.
TCTATTCTGACAATGAGAAGTTATGGAAAGGTTTGTTTTTAAAAACAAAATTCCTGGTATCTTAAAATCAAGTTAGGGTCCTTTCCTTGCTTTAGTTATAAACTATCAATAATCTTTAGTGCAATATCCAAGTATATTATATGTCAATGTTTAAAATACAGTGTTTGTAAAATATCTCTAACCATTCTGTTATAAAAGGGTGATTGCAGTGCTTCTACTAGGAGATTTGTCTTCCTTTAGAGAAGAAACCCAGCTGGTCATGATTCATGCAGATCTATGAGATATATTTGCCTCTGTGTGGTTACCTGTTTGGCACTCTGGATCTTCCAGTTGGATATAAATTGCTTAAAATAAAACAACTATTTCTTATTTGCTATTGCATCATCTATGGTCAAAAACATGGTTTTTGCCATATCATGGGTAACTATGTGTGTAAGGAATTATTCTTTCATAAAAATTGTCAAATATCCTAATTCTAATTCCTGATGATATAAGTTGGAAGTCATGATTTATTGCCTAAAATATCCTGTTTTCTACTTATTGCTTTAAATGTCATATATACACTTTTTTGCTTTGTAACACTAATTAAAATTATATTTATCATACATTTTCAATGACATTTACTTTTTTAACTTTTATTTAATATATATAAATTTTAAAGTACAATTTATGGATTACAATGGCTTTCCCCCCCATAACTTCCCTCCCACCTGCAACCCTCCCATCTCCCACTACCTCTCCCATTCCATTCACATCAAGATTCATTTTCAATTCTCTTTATATAAAGAAGATCAATTTAGTATATATTAAGTAAAGATTTCAACAGTTTGCACTCACACAGAAACACAAAGTAAAAAATACTGTTTGAGTACTAGTTATAGCATTAAATCACAATGTACAGCACATTAAGGACAGAGATCCTATATGAGGAGTAAGTGCACAGTGACTCCTGATGTTGACTTAACAAATTGACACTCTGTTTATGGCATCAGTAATCACCCTAGGCTCTTGTCATGAGTTGCCGAGGCTATGGAAGCCTTTTGAGTTCGCCGACTCTGATCATAGTTAGACAAGGTCATAGTCAAAGTGGAAGTTCTCTCCTCCCTTCAGAGAAAGGTACCTCCTTCTTTGATGATCTGTTCTTTCCACTGGGATCTCACTCACAGAGATCTTTCATTGAGGTCATGTTTTTTGCCAGAGTGTCTTGGCTTTTCATGTCTGAAATACTCTCATGGGCTTTTCATCCAGATCTGAATGCCTTAAGTGCTGATTCTGAGGCCAGAGTGCTGTTTAGGACATCTACCATTATATGAGTCTACTGTGTATCCCACTTCCCATGTTGCATCGTTCTCTTCCTTTTTTGTATTCTATCAGTTAGTATTTGCAGACACTAATCATGTTTATGTGATCCCTTTCACTCTTAGAGCTATTGTTATGATCAATTGTGAACAGCAATTGATCACTTGGACTAGTGAGATGGCATTGGTACATGCTACCTTGATGGGATTGAATTGGAATCCCCTGATATGCTTCTAACTCTACCATTTGGGCCAAGTCTGATTAAGCATGTCCCACATTGTACATCTCTTCCCTCTCTTCTTCCCACTCTTATATTTAACAGGGATCACTTTTCAGTTAAGTTTCAACACTTAAGAATAACTGTGCATTAATTCCAGAATTCAACCAATAGTGTTAAGTAGAACAACCAAAAAAATACTAAAAGTGATGAAGTATTAAGTTGCTCATCAACAATCAGGGCAAGGGCTAATCAAGTCATCGTTTCTCATAGTGTCTATTTCACTTTAACAGGTTTCCTTTTTGGTACTCGGTTACTTGTCATCAATCAGGGAGAACATATGTTATTTGTCTCTTTGGGACTGGCTTAATTCACTCAGCATAATGTTTTTCAGATTCCTCCATCTTGTTGCAGATGACCAGATTTCATTGTTTTTGACTGCTGTATAGCATTCTATAGAGTACATATCCCACAATTTCTTTATCCAGTCTACTGTTGATGGGCATTTAGGTTGAATCTAGGTCTTAGCTATTGTGAATTGAGCTGCAATAAACATTAAGGTGCAGATTGCTTTTTTGTTTGCCAATTTAATTTCCTTTGGGCAAGTTCAAAGTAGTAGGCTGGCTGGGTTGTATGGCAAGGTTACATTCAGGTTTCTGAGGAATCTCCAGACTGATTTCCACAGTTGCTTAACCAGTTTGCATTCCCACCAACAGTGGGTTAGTGTCCCTTTTTCCCCACATCCTCACCAGCATCTGTTTTTGGTAGATATCTGCATGTGAGCCACTCTCACCAGGGTGAGGTGAAACCTCATTGTGGTTTTGATTTGCATTTTCCTGATGGCTAGTGCTCCTGAACATTTTTTCATGGGTTTGTTGGCCGATTGGATTTCCTCTTTTGAAAAATGTCTGTTTAGGTCATTGGCCCATCTCTTGAGTGGGTTGTTTGTTTTGTTGTTGACTGGGCATCTCTGTCTGGTACCAGATCTCGGTGCAAATGCTTCCAACTTTTCCCCATTCAAAAGGATGCTGGCCATGGGTTTTTCATAAATTGCTTTGATTGTATTAAGGTATGTTCCTTCTATACCCAACTTGCTTAGAACTTTCATCATTAAAGGTTGTTGAATTTTATCCAATGCTTTCTCTACATTTATTGAGATAATCATATCGACATTCACTTTTTAATTTATTCCAGAGACACACAGATAGCGTAGAGACAGAGGAATAGAGAGATCATAAATCTGGTTCACAGCCAAAGGGCTTTCAACAAGGACTGAAGTAGGGTGCACAAGACACAATTCAGGTTGAAGGACCCTGATCCCTACAAAGTCCTTCAGATTGCGACCCCAGACTCAAAAATCCTCAGACCAGTCGATGCAAGTACAAGAGGCGGCTTTTATTTCACGAGCGCTCGCGGACGCTGTCTCGAAGCCCGACGCAGCAGGAGAAAGGAGAAGCGTGTCCAGAAGTGTCTGGGGGACACTTATATACCCGGGGGATTTGCAAAAGTGGGAGTACAGAAGCAGAGGAAGCGTGGTTACAGAGTTTCAATATCAGGAAATACATTGCATATTTTTGTCGTAGTCCGGATCCACAGATAAGGGGCGGTTGGGGCGGTTGGGTGCTCTCCGTGCCTGTTCCTGTTTATTGTGTGGTGTTATCGTGAACCACAGCTGCCTGTCCATGACTTATGGCTTGAGCTCAATTCCAGGAATTTGCCCTGCTCGAGTTGCCTAAGATAGTGCTGGGGTAGTTAAAATGGCGTGACCATTGTCAGGGTTGTTCAAGGTCACCAGTGTTGATGGCAGGAACAAAATTACTGGGCTTATCATAGCTTCTTCTGGCATTCTGCATTGGCAATGACTTGGCGTCAGGATCTGGGACTGGGAATCCAAACCAAGAACCCTCAGATGGTATGTTGGCATCTTAAACATGAGGCTAAATGTCCACTTAGGCAATTAAATTTGTAAGTGTTTATTTCATAACATGATAAAAGAATATAAAATAATAAATACTGTATCCTCATAAGTTTAATATGATATCTTATACTTAGCTCTAAATGTTTTTGTGAATTTAAACTTTAGAAACTTACTAATTTAATATCAAATTGGCAAGCAATTCTGTTAGGGACCCATTCATGGAGAAAGTAACCGCACTATAGCGTAGTTTGAAAGAGGAAACGACCTAATTGCAAAATGTTTTAATGGCCTAACCGCAAACCGCAAACCAACCATCATAACCATCATTGCCATGACTACGGGACCCTGGGAGGTTGGCACGAGGGCGGGACTGATCTCTAGAAATCGTATATAAGGGGACCCTCAGATGCTGTAAAGCAATGGTTGCTTAGCCTCTCTCTCCAGTCCATAGCACCTTGTGACAGCTGGGAGAAGCTCCTGGTCCATAGCGCCTTGTGCCTGCAGGAGTAGACTTGAGCGATCTCTCCTCCTAGTCACCTAGAGTAACAATAAAATGTGTTTAGCTTGACTTTCCTCAGTCTCCCCGAATCTTTCTTCGTGGCAATAAGGCCAGTTCCTGGAGGGGGAGATCCTGAAAAATTCTGCCATGAAGGAATGGAAACCTTATTATTGGGTTAGATAGCCTCTTTAGGTTATGAAGTAATTTAGTTGATCATTTATTTACATAAATTCCAAAAAGAAGTATGAACACGCCATTTTTGAAGAAAATGGTGATGTCCCATATGTCAGGAGAAAAGGAAGTTTAGAAAGAATGTGTCTTCCAGTCAGACAACATAAGTGGTGCAACTTTCAAGTGTAGACTACAAAAGATTTTAGAGCTTTGCTGCTGGAAAAAAATAATCTACACAAAACACTGCTGTATTATCATAATTAAATCATTTTCTATGGTGTTTCTTGGAGTTATCCCTAGACCAGATAAATGGCATTAAGTCCAAACTCTTCTATTCAGCTTATGATCTATTATCACCCTTTGGTTGCTTATTAATTTGCCAAACTTAGAATAGATGGAGTCTAACTGGTTTTACAACAAGTGTGTTCCACTCCTTGTCTAGTAAGGTAAGTCACTTGGAAGTTAGGACCAGAAGTCTAGGATACAACTTTGAGTTGTACTTCCTTTTTCCTTGTACCTCTATATTAAAAACTCAGCAAAACAATTCACCAAAACACTTCCTTATGAAATCAACCCACTTTTCATTATCATCACTCTAGACCAAAGAGAAACTACATCTAACCTGAGTTTCTGCTATTGCCTTCCAAATTGATTTACCTTTTTCTAATTTTACCTTTTTGCAAACTCATTTTCCATCCCTAGGTAAAGCATGATTTTCAATATATAAAGTAGCTATTTTCTGTTTTTTTAAATGCTGCAATTAATTCCAGCTAAATATGTATTATAATATCCAAACTGATTTCCATAATTTATAACTCATTCTATTACTGGTACCTGAATGGTTTATTTCATGGGATTCTCTAACATTATATCTCTGATTTCCTGCTTATTTATCATCTTGAAGCCATATTATCCCAATATTATATGTAAAAGTCACTGCTTCAAATTTTAGAAACGAGCTTTTGAACTGATAACATCTGTGGTGTGCAGCAGCTAAAATGGCTCTAATGATGTCATCTTCCTGGTCCCCATGCCCTTATTCAATCCTCTCCGTGAGTGTGGGCCTGAGTGTTTGTTTCTGTGAATATCATATGGCAAAAGTGGTGTGATGTCAATTTCACAATGAAATTACAAAGATCTTGTGCTTCCAACTTGCACAGACATCTTACTCTGTCAGTGGTTGCCTCTAAGGGCAAGTAGATGCCATGTAGTGCACTGCACTTTGAACAGATCTAAATTTTGAGGAATTGGTGTTTCCATGACTTGTCCAGCAATTCATATCCTCTTGCAACTTTAGTTTTAATTTCTTGTTGCCAGAGGTATATGATATAGTCTCTCTCTCTCTCTCTCTCTCTCTCTCTCTCTCTCCCCCCCTCTTCCTTTTCCTCTCCCTCTCTCTCTCTTTCTCTCTCTCCCTGTGTGCTGTGTGTGTGTGTGCACATCTTTCTGTCTCTCTCTCATGCATACACATTGTTGTATAAATGCGAATTATTCAACTGGTGATTGACAGAATAGCTGACAAATAAATTCTTTAATTTCATAAACACAAGTGCAGTGCAGAGTAATCTCAGAATTTGTTAACAACTTGGTGATGTCAACAAAGACATAAGCCTTTTCTAAATATATGAGCCACAATTCTTAAAGCTTTTGCATTTTATTCTTATTTTTGCTGCCTCATAGTTACGTGATAATTTTATAAACTCAGGGAATCAGAACTATATGTGAAAAGGAAGTAAGGTAGGAAGATCAGGGCCTTTAATTTATGTGGCTCTCTCATCAACAACAATTGCTACGATTTTATCAATCGACAAATGAGCCATAAGAAGACTGGGAAGAGAGATGTCTGGCAAAAATGAATGAGGTTAACTTCATTATGATTCATTCACAGAGATGATAAAGAGGTTTATTTTAGAACTTCAGATCAAGGAAAACATACCTACTGCAATAAGAAAAACAATAAATATTTTAATCAGGGAATGAAAATGGAGCAATGTTATAGGCAACCAACTAGCATTTTCTGCAACAAGCACTGGCCATACCATACTGTGATTACTTATGTTTCTTTAATTCTACTGGAAAAATATGTATTTCTAATCCCAGTATCAGTGACCTGCACATCTTATTCTATAAATGGTCATTTAGTTCAAGTATAAATATGAACTCTAACAGATATTATGATAAAAAAAAAGTTGGGATTTTTTATTAGTTGTACTATTTAGGTGCTTAGAATCAAGAAAAACTGAAATGAAAGGAGTTCGATTCTTCAAATATTTAATCTTAAGGAAATAATTCACCCTCTGCTTTAAGAGTCTTAATTCTTAACTCATCCTCTGTTTTAAAATTCTTAGTGGATGTTTGACATAGTGGCTTAAGTCAAACCCTGGTGTATCCACATCCTATTTTGGAGTGCCTGGTTCAATCCTTGGCTTTTTTGATTCCAATTCAACTTCCTGCTAATGTGCTCCCTGGCGGGGCAGATGACAGGTCAAAGGCTTGGAGCCATGCCAATAATGAAAGAGACCTGGATAGTGTCAGGCCCCTGGCTGTGGCCTGGCCCAGTTCTGGCTGTTGCATGTATTTTTAGAGTGAACTGGTGGATGAAACATGTCTCCATCTCTCTGCCTTTCTAATAAAATGAAATTAAATAAATATGTAAAAAAATATTTATACTAAGAGTGATGCCCAATTCCATTTTGAAAGTGCTAATTATTAAAAAGTTTTCATTATTTCTGCTTTTCCTGAAACTGTACAGAAATCATGCCTACTACATACTTCCTCTTACAGCCCTGTATCCAAAATTTGTCTTCTTTTGTGTTGAATTTAATAGTTTTCTTTTTCTTTTTTTTCAGTCATGGTTATTTTATTAAGAAATTCATAATTAAAAAGACAAATTTAAAATATGTACACACCTATACTTTATAAAATCAAAGGAAAAAGTGACATTCCATTTATTTATTTTGCCCTGTGTGTTCACTGCATGTGCACAGGATATGATCATACATAATAGTTAAATATATAAATTGAAAAACACTTTGAAAATGTTCTTAGTCTTTTTTTAACTTTTATTTAATAAATATAAATTTCCGAAGTACAGTTTAAGGATTACAATGGCTCCCCCCCCATAACTTCCCTCCCACCCACAACCCTCCCATCTCCCTCTCCCTCTCCCATTCCGTTCATATCAAGATTCATTTTCAATTCTCTTTAGATCAGTTCAGTATATACTAAGTAAAGATTTCATCAGTTTGCACCCACACAGAACATGAACTATAAAATACTGTTTCAGTACTAATTATAGCATTACTTCACATTGAACAACACATTAAGGACAGAGATCCTACATGAGGAGTAAATGCACAGTGACTCCTGTTGTTGACTTAACAAATTGACCCTCTTGTTAATGGCATCAGTAATCTCCCTAGGCTCTAGTCGTGAGTTGTCAAGGCTATTCATGTACATGTATTTAAAAAAAAAATTGTACACAAATACCAGGTGAGAATATTTGACATTTGATTAATATGTTGTACATTGCAGCTGATGTGGAAGAACAGTCCACCTAATACTTATCATAGTAATGATTTTTTTCACATTAGATCTATACAATAATAGCTATGGGCTAACTATTTGCATATGCATAGCTTGTACATGTCCTTTATTCCCATTGTATTTTAAGCTCCTTCAAGCTAGGTACCATTTCTTAATTTATTTTACAGCTTCCGGCACCTACAGTTTCCTTAAGAAACAAGGAGGTGGCAAACATTAGTAGAAGGACAGCAGATCTAGAATCTAAAATAAGGTTATCATGAGAAATTTCTCAATATATTTATTTTCAATTTTCTTACCTTAATATGGTACAATTATTAATCTGATATAAAAAATTGTGTTGTGGCTGGCGCTGCGGCTCAATAGGCTAATCCTCTGCCTTGCAGCACTGGAACACCGGGTTCTAGTCCCAGCCGGGGCACCAGATTCTGTCCCTCTTGCCCCTCTTCCAGGCCAGCTCTCTGCTATGGCCCGGGAGTGCAGTGGAGGATGTCCCAAGTGCTTGGACCCTGCACCCCATGGGAGACCAGGGAAGTACCTGGCTCCTGGATCGATGAGCGTGGTGCACCGGCCGCAGTGCACCGGCCAAGGCGGCCATTGGAGGCTGAACCAATGGCAAAAGGAAGACCTTTCTCTCTGTCTCTCTCTCTTTCTCACTGTCCACTCTGCCTGTCAAAAAAAAAATTAAAAAATTGTGTTGCATTCCTATAGAATGTAAAATAATATGTATATAAGAATTATCAATATTGTTTTAGGGTAGGATTGCTGAATATATAATATCCTTGTTTCAAGTTTCACATTAAATATTAATATAGGTATTTTTAACTCATGTTCTTATAGGTAAGTATTTTCAAAACTCCCTGGAGGCAGCACTCTTCTTTTCTACTGATATGAGCCAAATGTGAGACAGTTGAAGTTTATTGAAATTCATTCCCTCAAGATCTTTTACTTTAGTTTTAAAGTAACCCAGTAGTAATTTTAGTTTTAAAGTAACCCAGTAGTAATTATTTCACTCTCAACCATTTTTCTAATTTCAAATATAACTTGGGTGCTAAGTTTATCATGTTAATATTTCATATAAATTTATGTTATATAGTTCACATTATGAAATTCTAAAGATAAACTTCATGGAAGGAATGATATAATTGAATCTTATATGTACTACAAATATATATATATATATATATAATTGAAAAATAAAAAGCAAATTATTATAAGGCAATGATAGTTTTTGCTGTGAAAATTATAATAATAAACAATAAATTATACACCTGCATTTGATAAATAAAATTTTTGCTAAAGTAATTTAATTTCTTAACTGTATTAATCAAATCAATTTTGTTTGCAATTTTATGTTCTTGAGTTAAATAAACCAGATCCACATATTTCAAGCTTCCTTTTATTTTATGCCAATAATTTAGTTATCCAGACCCTATGGAAGCAAGGATAAAACAATCAACCCCAACCTCACTGGACAAAAAAAATGGTTGTGTGTTAAAATGCCCACATCACATATCAGAATTGATACCCAACTGTGTTCCTGACTCCAGCTTCCTGGTAATGCAGACCAAAGAAGCACTGGTGATGACTGAATTAACTGGGTAATGACAATCTACACTGGAGACTTGAATTGAGTTTCCAGTTCGTTTTTGCCCCCTAGCCATTACATAGCACTTTTGTCCCCCCCCCGCCCGTCTTTATTTAATCATGTAAATCTGTGCATTATAAATTTCTATGAAGAGTTAACACAATAAATTGTTAGTGCCAAAGATATATTGTTCTGTTAGGCATTAGTATTGAAGTTAGAGCCATACTCAGCCCTGCATTTTCAATTAGGGTGTTGCCTCCCCAAAGGTAGCTTACCTGTTAGATGTCTTGAGAAAATACTTCTGATACACACAAAAATCCTTTGTAAAGGCACACAAAATAACATGATGCTTGAAGGGCAGGCATTTGGTCTGAGCTGCCAATTGGGCTGCCCAGATCCAGTGTCAGAATGCATGGGTTCCGATTCTAAGTCTACTGTTGAGTCTAGCTTTCTGCTAACATGCGTTCAGCAGGCAGCAGTACCCGAGTTCCTGCCACAGATATGGGATATTAGGACTAAGTCATGGAATACCAGCTTCTACTTGGAACAGTCCTGGCTATTGTGGATATTTGGAAGAATGAACGAGCAGATAGAGGATCTCTGTCTTTCTATCTGTATATCTCTGATTTTCAAGTAAATATCAGTAAGTTAATATTTGGTAAAAATAACCTGCCTGAAAATAGTAACACATGTAACAAGAAATTAGCTGTATTGTTGGGTAGTGATCATGTTTTATGTTGTAAAATGCACTGAAAAGTACATTGAGATCATTCCTGATTACGTTTTTTCTGTGCTACAAGAAAAATCATACATGTTAGAGAAATAATCAATTTACAGAATCAGCATGGTGGAACAGAGTGGTAAGCCACAGGCTGTGTGGCCAGCACCCCATAATCAAAATGCCAATTCTAGTCCTAGCTGCTCTGCTTCTGATTCAACTTCCTGCTAATGCACCTGGAAAAGAAGTGGAAGATGGCCCAAGGGACTGGACCCTTACCACACTCATGGAGGAATTGAATGGGGTGCCATTCTCCTGGTTTCATGATGGCCCAGTCTTGGCTGCAGCAGCCATTTGGACAGTGAAGCAGCAGAAGGAAGATCTCTTTCTCTGTCTGTCTCTCTGTCTCTATCTCTTTCTTTCTCTGTCACTCTACCTTTCAAATAAATAAACTTTTATTTATTTATTTTTTGACAGGCAGAGTGGACAGTGAGAGAAAAGACAGAGAGAAAGGTTTTCCTTTGCCGTTGGTTCACCCCCACAGCGCACCACGCTGATCCAAAGGCAGGAGCCAGGTGTTTCTCCTGGTCTCCCATGGGGTGCAGGGCCCAAGGACTTGGGCCATCCTCCACTGCACTCCCGGGCCACAGCAGAGAGCTGGCCTGGAAGAGGGGTAACTGGGACAGAACCCAGCGCCCAGACTGGGACTAGAACCCAGTGTGCTGGTGCCGTAGGTGGAGAATTAGCCTATTGAGCTGTGGCACCAGCCAAATAAATAAAATTTTAGAAAGAAATGTAGGTATTATTTAAAATCAACATGCAGCAACTTCTATGTATATATACACATATATATAACTTTGGTTTTTGTACATATATATTTATATATTTTATATATTATATATTTATATTATATATTTTTATATTATTTATATATATTTATTCATATTTTATGTATCATTTAAGTACAATAAGCCTTTGAATATAAATAAACAAAAATTTTTCTCTGAATTCCAATAGAAACGTTAGTCATTCTGAAAGATAATAAAAATGGCCATCACTAATATACTTCCTCTTTTTTCATTGGTCTCGAAAATATAATGAATATTGTAAGGGTATTACTTTCTTAGTCACTGACCATTCAATTTTTTAGCATTCTGACAAAAATTGTTGTTCATGTCTATAATTCTTTGCAACTATCTCCCACTAAATGTTTTAGGTCTTCAATGTGAGATTGAAAATTAAGGAATGAGATAAAATAATATCTTCATGATGTGAGTAGTGTCATCGAATCAATTTCTTTTATAAAGTGTTTCTTGAGCACAATTTCAATGACATTTTCATTATTCACATTGGTTGAATCTACAGGCCTGTTAAATGTGACACATTATTAATGTTAATAAGACAAAAACACAATGTCTCGAGAAGATTGACCTGAGCTTCAAGCAGAGATAGCCAACAGTGCTGTTCTTTCTCAATACATGGTAATTACCATCTCTCATTGGTGAAAAGAGCTAATTAAATATCATTAAGGATATTTTTAAATGACTCTGAAGACGCAGCACATCATGAAGAAATCAAGGCAAGATAAGAAGTTCTGAAAAACCAATTCTGCCAAATTGAAAGATTGGACATTACAGTTTTTGATGAAATGTCATCTTTGTGTCTGTTGGAAACAGAAAATAAAATGCAGTAAGAAAACACATCACAATTTCTGATTCCAAATGTTATTTGAATATGCTTAAATATCTGACATATTATCTGAACCCTGGATGCCATTCTTAATGACTTATACTTGTAGTGGCATTTAGCAGGTATACACATGTAGGAGAAGAAACTGACTGATGGTGGAATCCTTCAAACATTTCTTTATCCATCAAGCTGAATATGTAAAATGGCTGAAGTTACAAAATTTCAGTACTTTTTTGTGTAATTTAATAAATACTATTTATTAAAAGAATAATTTGACATTATGCAAGATCTGTAATAACTGAGTTTATACAACTTAATCATTGATAAAATTGGTTAAGATAAGTACATTTGAGAAGTACTGCTGTAAAGAATTTAACCAAGAATACTAAAATGATATCATAAAGTATAATTGAATAGGTGGATCTCTGAAGAGCTACTATCACATAGTTTGTTCTATCAATAAATAAAATTTATTTGCTTTATATTTAAATCAAGTAAATGGATGAAAAGTAGATCACTATATTTTAAAATAATTCTAGCACTCTAGTAAGTAATTTGGGGAATTTTTCTTTATATAATCCACAAACGAAGAGTTACAATGCATAGAAAAATACATAACAAATATCAAAATCTCATTGTTCAAATATTTTCAAAACTGCTGTTGCTTTTATGGCACTTAATGCTTGTTTTTATTAGCAAAATTTGTCGTCAGTGGAAGACATTTTGGGAAGAAATATATTGGCTTCCTAATTCTGGAACATAAAAGTGGATAATTCATTAAAAATATATTTTATGTTGATCTTCCAAACAATATGACAATCTTCCTTAATTACCAGCATTTGTTTATGTGCTTGTACATGTTACAAGTTAAATCAGCTCAATAAATTAGTTTACACAATAAAACTAAACCACCCAAAACATTCCAATTCAGCATATTACTTATTTTATAAGGTATTTGATACATGGTTTCTTACCTTGCTGTCCATTGTTTCTTAAAATGCCATCACATTCCATCTTCAAGACTTCAAGGATGGAAATGGCTTCAAAAGGGCAGTAAACATCTTTATTTCCAATATCATATGCTAGTTAAAATGAAAATACATTTCACCTTAATTATTTCCCTCCCTATAATTAGCAGCTAATCTTATCCACACATAGCTGCAGGCTCAGAACCAGTAAATACTTGACTGTCTGAATGATTGGGGAACTTTACTTTCTGATAATTACAAGATATAATTACTTTGACGCTTTCAAAGACCTTTCAGTGATTAGGAAAGCTTTTCTAATTCGGGCATAACATTTATATTACTAATAAACTAAAACGTTGTATCCTAAAACGAATATTTCACAAATCTGAAAGAAGCACCGGTTCTAAAAGTGGTATTTGCAGCCTTCAGGGGAAATAATTTAGGTGTTTAAAAGCTTTTCATTCTACAAAATCTAATTTTGTAAATTTTATTTTAAAAATGTATAATAAATTAAGATGTATAAAGTCAATCAAATTGGCATATTTTTGAAAGATGACCTCTGGGAAGTATAGAATAATTAATTTAAAGATCATGCTTAATTTTAAAGATTTTTTTTTTTTATCTCCAGCAGAACTTAATACTTAAACCAACCATCAGTGGAGTGTTGAGAAAATTTCTACTAAGGTAATTCACACAAGCATCTGTCAGTAGGGAATTTAATGTATTAAGATGGTAGGATTTTTATTTTCTGTGTGACAGCGAATAAGACATGGAAATTGTTGCTGAATTGTAATCTGAATATAGGAAAAGCCAGAAGTGGGGAATTCACTTTTGAAAGCTGGGGCAAAGTAAGTAATTTACTGAAATTATAATGCAGATCTACTTTTCTCTATGATGAATGCAGGCTTTTTAAAAACGTTATCACTGTCACTGCTGCTGAAATGCAACAAATCAAGGCCAGTGAGGCAGGATACAGCAGAGTAAAGGTAGAGGTGCCAAAGAACAATTCACTTGGAGATCTTAGAATACAAACATTAATGTTCTTTCCAGTAGAATCCTGAGATAAAAAATTGACATGCATATTTTCTTAGCACTCAATAAACATGTGTAACTCTAACCCCTATATGTGCAATAACCTCACTTGAGTTTTATTATGGAATAGTCATAGAAAGACATTGAGATACTTGAAATAAAAGTAAAGTAGAACTTCTGGTGTGAGTGTTTGGGGTAGTAGTTACGACACCACTTGGGACACCCACATCCAGTGTCAGAGTGCTTGTATTCACGTCTAGGCTCTTCTCTCAATTCTGTCTTCCTGGTAATGCACACTCTGGGGGGCAGAAACGTAGGGATCGGTTCGGTGGATCCTTGCCACTACAAAGCTACAGGGGACTTCAACTGAGGTCCTGGTTTCTGGCTTCTAGTTATAATCTAGCCCTTTCCTAATTGTTGCAGACCTGTGGAGGAGCGAAATTACAGAAAAGATAGCTGTCTTTTTCTCTTTGTCTTTTATCTGGCTTTCTTATAAATAATCTTAAGAAGAGTTTTTACAAAAACGGTATATAAGATCTCAAGATAAGGTCTCAGATAAGAAGTTTGATTTAGTGGAATTATTATCATTTACCATTTTCTTTATTCAACTAGTTTTGTATTTTAATTATTCTATTTGTTTAAATTTCTACCAATGTCTAATGCGAGATATGTGATTATTTTAAGAAATAGATACCTGAAAAATGCTTAAAATGCCTAGTCAATATATGAAAGTCACTATCATTGTAATACATGGATCCTAAATTATCTGAAAATAAATCAGAAATCAATTATACTTCTTACAGATGCAAAGAACAAAATAACAGATCACACTTTTTTAAAAGATCTCTTTATTTATTTGAAAGGCAGAGTTTCAGAGAGGCAGAGGAGGAGAGAGCAAGAGAGAGCAAGAAAGAGAGAGAGAATGTCTTCCATCCACTGGTTCATCCTCCAGATGTCTGCAATGGCTGGAGCTGCACAGATCCAAAGCCAAGAGCCAGGGACTTCTTCCATGCCTCCCACACAGGTGTAGGGGCAAGAACTTGGGCCCTCTTCCACTGCATCCTCAGGCCAAAGTAGGGAGCTGGATCAGAAATGGAGTAGCCAGGACACCAACTGGCTCCCATCTGTGTTGCTAGCACTGCAGATAGCAGCTTTACCCACTATGACATAGCACTGGCCCCTTTCATACTGATTTCATATCCATTGGGTAAGTTGCCAGGAGAGGGACTGCTGGGTCTTATGGTAGATCTATTTTCAGATGTCTGAGATATCTCCATACTGTCTTCAAAATGGCTAGATCAGTTTACATTCTCACCAAAAGTGTATTGAGGTACCTTGCTCACCATATCCTACTCAGCATTTGTTGTTTGTCAATTTCTGTTTGAGGGCTGTACTAAGTGGGATGATATAAAACCTCATTGTGGGGATTTGCATTCCCCAGATAGCTACTGATTCTGAGCATTTTTTCATGCGCCTATTGGCCCTTTGAATTTCCTCTTTTGCAAAATGACTGTTGAAATCTTTACGTAATATGTACTAAACTGATCTTCTGTGTATAAAGAGAATTGAAAATGAATCTTGATGTGAATGCAAGGGGAGAGGGAGCGGGAAAGGGGAGGGGAGTGGGTGGGAGGGAAGTTGTGTGTGGGGGGGCATTGTAATCCATAAACTGTACTTTGGAAATTTATATTCTTTAAATAAAAGCTTTATATTTATTAAAAAAAAGAAAGAAAGAAAGCCTTCACATGATATTTCGATGAGCTTTCATGTCTGTCAAAAATAAAATGTGTATTTCTGGTATGATACTCTTTTTTTGCTAAGGGTTTCTTATGGTTAATTTTGTTAGTCATTTATGTTTTCATTCCCTTGTGCAGTAATCCTTATATCATCTGTCAGTTAACCCTTTGTTAAAAAAAATCCAATATAATTGTCAACTATTTCAAAAAAAAAAAAGAAAAAGAAAAATGCCTGTTCAAGTTCATGCCCATTTCTTAACTGGATTGTTTGTTTTGTTGTTGTTGAGTTTCTTGAGCCCTATCTATATTCTGGCTACTAATCCCTCATAAATACCATAATATGCAAATATTTTCCTAAATTCTGTCAATTGCCTCTTCACTATTCTGAGTGTTTCTTTTGCAGTACAGAAGCTTCTAAATTTGATGTAATCCCATTTGTCAGTTTTGGCTTTGACTGTGCTTCTCGGGTCTTTTCCAAGAAATCTTTGCCTATGCCAATGTCTTGTAGAATTTCCCCAATGTTCTCCAGTACTTTGATGATATCAGGTGCATATTTATGACTCTAATCCATTTTGAGTGGATTTTTGTGTAAGGTTTAGGTAGAAGTCAAGTTTATACTTCCACATGTGGAGATCCAGTTTTCCCAGAATAATTTGTTGAAGATACTGTCCATGTTCCAAGGATGGATTTTAGCTCTTTTGTAAAATAAAATGGGTTTTAGATTCTTGGGTTGATTTTCGGAGTTTCTATTATGTTCCATTGGTCTACATGACTACTTTTGGCAAGTACCAGGCAGTATTAATAGAACTGCCTTGTATTATATCTTGAAATCTGGTATTCTGATGACTCTGACCTTGTTTTTGTTGGATAAGATTCCTTTGCTGTTCAGGGTCTCTCGTGTTTCCATATGCATTTTAGCATCATTTTTTTCCTTGATCTTAGAATGTCTTTTGGAAAGTCATTGAATCTATAAATTGCTTATTGTGATATAAACATTTTGATCCTATTAATTCATGCAATCTAAGAACATGAAAGTTTGAAAATTGGATATCATGAAACTAGATCCCCATCCCTCCTTTCCCTGCCATATACAAAATCAATTAAAAACAGATGAATCACCTAAATACAGGACCTGAAAATTTGCAACTTCTTGGAGTACACAAGGGAAATTGTTCAAGAAATTGGCATAGGCAAGAGATTTTTTTCAGACCTCAAAAGCACAAGAATCAAACAGAGACAGAAAAATGAGATGTCATCATCCTACAGTAATCATTTTGTAGTAAAGGGAACAACCCATAATAGAGACAATCTACAGAATGGGATAATCTGACAACCAGACAATTCTCAAAGGGTTAATAACTACAATGTATAAGAAACTAGAAAAAAATTAATAGCAAAAATCTTCCAAATATGCCAATAACAAATGAACAGCAGGTTACAAAGAATTTCCAAAGAAGATATAGAGGGCTGGTACTGAGGCTCAATAGGCTAATCCTCAGCCTGTGGTGCCGGCACCACAGGTTCTAGTCCCCGGGAGGGCGCCAGATTCTGTCCCAGTTGCCCCTTTCCAGGCCAGCTCTCTGCTGTGGCCCAGGAGTGCAGTGGAGGATGGCTCAAGTGTTTGGGCCCTGCACCCACATGGGAGACCAGGAGGAAGCACCTGGCTCCTGGCTTCGGATTAGCTCTGGCCACAGCCCTCCAGCCACAGCGGCCATTGGGGGGTGAACCAACGGTAAAAGAAGACATTTCTCTCTCTCTTTCTCTCTCTCACTGTCCACTCTGACTGTCAAAAAAAATTAAAAAATAAGATATAGAAACACACTGCTGTTTTATTATTTAATGCTCAACATAACTAGCCACCAGGGAAATGCAGATCAAAACCATAATTTGATGTGATGCTCCTCGGTTAAATTGTTTTCAAAATATTAAAAAAAAAAAGTGTTGATGAGAATGTAGAGAGAAAGGAACCACTGAATACCACTGGGAAGGTAAATCATTATATTCACCATGGAAAGTAGAATGGGAGTTCTTCAGAAAACTTAAAATAGTACTACTATATGATCCAGCAGTGCTCCCTACACATCAAAGGAAATAAAATACTCTGTTGAAGAAACATTCATTCCCCCCTGTTTCTTGCAGCACTATTCACAACAGCCACAAAATGGAAAACTCCCATGTTCCCATCAACTGATGAATAAAGAAAATGAAGTAATGTTGTACACATGTCCACTGGCATATTATTCACCCAAAAATGATGAAATCTTTCCATATGTAACAACATGGGGTTTTGTTAAGTAAAATAAGCCTGCAGGCACAGCGCCTCAAAAGGCTAATCCTCCGCCTTGCAGCGCCAGCACACAGGGTTCTAGTCCCTGTCGGGGCACCGGATTCTGTCCCGGTTGCCCCTCTTCCAGTCCAGCTCTCTGTTGTGGCCCGGGAGTGCAGTGGAAGCTGCACCCCATGGGAGACCAGGAAAAGCACCTGACTCCTGGCTTTGATCAGCGCGGTGCACTGGCTACAGAGCACCAGCCGCGGCGGCCATTGGAGGGTGAACCAATGGCAAAGGAAGACCTTTCTCTCTGTCTCTGTCTCTCACTGTCCACTCTGCCTGTCAAAAAAAATAATAAGCCAAGAGCAGAAAAGATAAGTAACATATGAACTCATTAATATATGAAATATAAAAAGACAATCTCATAGGTCAGCTTGAAATGGTAGCTACCAAAGGTTGAGGGGAGTAGGAAGGGATGGAGGAACAGGAAACAGTCTTGTAAGGGGCATCAAGTTATAGTTAGATAGGAGTAAGACATTCTAGTGTTCTGTTTCATATTAGAGTGATTATGATAATGATAATGTACACTATACATTTCTGTTAAAAGTCTACAAAAATTTTGCTTTCACAATAAAGAGAGGTTAAATATTTGGAGAGATAGATATGTTTAACCTAATTAAACATTATGTACTATATACATGTATCGAAAAATCACAGTGTATTACATATATACACACATATATCTGTCTATATATATATAGATATATAGTTTTAAAACTTTAAAATAATAAAAGTTCATGATGTAATTATACATCTCCAGCCATTGCAGCCATTTGGGGAATCTGTGGATGGAAGGCCTCTCTTTCTCTCTCTCTTTCTGCCTCTCTTTCTCTCTCTCTATGTCACTCTTTCAAATAAATAAATAAATCTTTAAAAAAAGATTATGAAATTTTAACAATTTAATTTTTAACAACAAAGAAATCTATTCATTTATTTTAATTTTTTGAGAAAGAGAGAGAAACACCACCTGAATGTTCAGTCTTCAAATGCTACCATGGTTAAATCAGGTCAATTCCAGGAGTCACAAACTCCATCTGAGTCTACACATGGTTATCAGAGAGCCAAATTCTTGAGACAACACATGCTTGCCTCACAGAGTGTACATACACCAGAAACCAGAACTGGAAGTATGTTAGCAGGTTCATAGGCACTGGATCACAGGCATTCTGATATGGGACTAGATGTTCTAAGCAGCATTATAATGGCTCTGCCAAATGTCCATCCTAGAAAATTTTTAAAAATTGCTGAAAATTAAAATGTTAGAAAATGGCAGCAATAATGAAACCCAGATTCAACCAATTCCAAAGGTTGATATTTTAAATAAATCAATCTGTGTCAAATTAAGATGTTGAATAAGCATTTCAAAATTTTATCACTGTTATCCTGTATCTCTAAGAGTATATTAAATAGTAATAGTACTTGGTTTTCATTTCTTTCTAAGAATATAGACTGGAGGCATATACTACTTTGTACTGAAAAGAAATCTGAACAAATTTATAGTACCCTAGTTTGGAAACAAATATTATTTATTTATTTATTTATTTTGACAGGCAGAGTTAGACAGTGAGAGAGAGACAGAGGGAAAGGTCTTCTTTTTTCCTTTGGTTCACTCACCAAATGGCCGCTATGGCCAGAGCGCTGTGGCCGGCGGGCTGCGCTGTTCCAAGGCCAGGGGCCAGGTGTTTCCTCCTGATCTCCCATGCAGGTACAGGGCCGAAGCACTTGGGCCATCCTCCACTGCCTTCTTGGGCCACAGCAGAGGACTGGACTGGAAGAGGAGCAATTAACTTGTGACAAAAGTTTATATTAACCTGTTAGAAAAGAAACATCAATGAATACAGAAAAGGACATTCAGAGTGTTGCTCTGAGACAATTCTTTGAATGGTTCAAATCACATTACCTAAAATTTCATCATGGATGATTAGTTTTGTGGTAGACAGACACTTGTTATTAATATTCTCACCTCAGCTACCCTAAAATTAATTTTCAAGAAGATGGGGGATGGTTATTCTCTTAGCAAAGTTAATGTTTTAGGAATGCCACCCTGGGATCTTTATTATTATTATTATTATTATTATTATTATTACTATTCTGATACTCTGTAAGAATTACTTAGTAAGCGTAAGTTTTCAAGAAGTGAGCAAGCAGTGTATACTTTTAGTATACACAACAAATTAAAAACTCAAATTATATCATGGAGTTAAGAAAATAAGGGAAATCATGCATGCAGTTGTAATACAGATTTAGAAAATGAAGTGAAATAATACAACTAAACATTTATCAATTGCACTAAGTACAGCTATGATTAGTGTAGCTGGAATTTCTGATGAGAAATATTATTTCCAAGGACAGGCATTGGTGAAGTGATTACGATGCCACTTAGGACAGACATTATTTCTAAATACTTGAATGATAATTATGGTAAGCAACATTCAGTGAAGCAATTTTAAAAAGGATTATATTAATAAATAAGAAAAGTTTTAAGAATCTTTCATAACTTTGGTTTTTCGATTTTATGCATTCAATCTTTATATTTCTATACTTGGGAAAATATAATTTTAGCCCTTTAAACCTGTTCTTGCTGGGATTAGTGTTTGGAACAGTGATTAAGACATCACTTGAACATCCTGCATACCATGTCGAAGTGAGTATGTTCCACTCATATGTCCACTTCAAATTCCAACCTTCCACCAATGTGGCCCCTACTAAGCAATAGTTTAAAACTCAAGTAGTTTAGTCTCCACCACCTGTGTGAAAATTGAGTTCTGGGCTCCTGCTTTTGTCCTAATCTAGCACCAGCAGTTGTGGGCAGTTGGGAAGTGAACCAACTGAATGAAGTTCTCTCTCTCTCTCTCTCTCTTTCTCTAACTCACTCTCCCTCTTTCTCATTCACATACATAATATTTCAAACTGCTCTCTGCTATTTAATAGACGATCTAATTTTTCCTATTGAAATTTAAGTAATGAGAATGTAACATTGAGGGGGCGAGCACTGTAGAGCAGCGGGTTAAAGCCCTGATCTGAAGCACTGGCATTCCATGTGGAGCTAGTTCTAGTCCCAGCTGTTCCTCTTCTGATCCACTCACTGGTATGGGGTGGGATAGCAGTAGAAGATGGTCCAAGTCCTTGGGCTCCTGCACACCCATGGAAAACCTGGAAGAAGCTCCTTGCTCCTGGCTTTGGATAGGCACAGCTCCGGCTGTTGTTGCCATCTGGGGAGTGAACCAGCAAATGGAAGACCTCTCTCTCTCTGTCTCTACCTCTCTCTGTAACTCTATCCTTCAAATAAATAAAATAAATATTTAAAAAGAAGAATGTATCATTGAAAGCTGTTGCACTAATGTATATATGTAATATACATTCATGTATTGCAAAACCAATGCAATGTTCTGAAGATAAGATTTCTACCACTTTTATTTTGCATTTCAAAAATTCAATCTATACTGTAATTCATATGTCAAAATACAGCACCTATACTCCTTGTTACAATTATTTAATTGCTTATTTAACACCCAAAACTTAATTTACATTTTAATTTGGAGGAAAAAACTGTCCAAAACTTAATAAATGGAAATTCCATATAAACTACTTGAATTATATGCACACTTTGTACTTGAACTAGGATGTGGTAGTCCATAATATGTAACATCATGTATTTGGTAGATCAAAATTGTTTAAAATCAAAACATTCTAGCTTAGTAAATGCTATCCATGTGTCTTAACTCTTTTACAAGCGAAGAGATAATATGTTTTAGAAAGAGATAAAAATAATTCTGACAGTTAATTTTTAGAGCTTAGAGAGTGGAATTATGGAACACCATTGAGGGAAATATATAAAATATATAAAAAACTGCATCAAAAAAGATGACGCTAATGGTGCATATTTGCATCTGGCGTTGTTGTAAAATAAATTTAGATGAATAAAACAAGAATTTAGTATTTGTCATGGATTCTTTGCTTTATCTCAACCCTATGGAGAACTGTTCAGTTATATTCTTACCTATTTTCTCTCTTATTTAGAATTGCTTTTCTTAGCAAACATTTCAGTAAGTTTTATGCATGAGAAAACCAAGCATGTCTGAAATTGATAAAGGTTGTGAAGAGCTATATAACAGCTAAACAGAATTTCTGTAAATATGTTTTAATGTAAATCTTATCAACCAAATGTCAGAATCACTCCAGTGATATTCATACTACTGCAACATGCTCGCTCTAGAAATGAGCAAGCTGTTCACCAGAGATTCAAACTTTAAGCAGAGGTAGAAAATGTATTTGTTCTGCGTATTTCCTGATAAACAAAGCAATTCCTTTTGTATCCCATATTTAAATAAAGGTGGATGGTACACATCTGATAACAGTAAAGTTAGATTAGGAGGAGAAAATGCCTATAGCTATTTTTCAAAGAAAAAAATTGCTTCTTGAAGAAGTTTATAGACAAATTTCCTTCTTATTCCTATTGGATGCCACATTTTATCCTCTGTAATACTGATATAAAATGCATCATTCCAAATAGTGCTCCGTGTGTGTGTGTGTGTGTGTGTGTGTGTGTGTTTCTCCTCTCGGTTCTGTTTCTCTGAAATCCAGGTAAAATAGAATTTTGCTTTTTGTTTCTACTAGTAATTCATAGTTTATGTTGTTGTTAGAGAGTGGTATTTATAATGTTCTTATTTCATTGAAAGTATTCTTGCTTTCATTGTGATCAAAATTTTCTAAATATGTTGTGGGCACTAGAGAAAGAAGATACTTTTACTTTATTTTTTAAATGATTTTCTTATTTATTTGAAAGTCAGAGTTTTACAGAAAGAGAGGAGAGGCAAAGAGAGAGAGAGAGAGAGGGAGAGAGAGAGAGGTTTCTTCCATCTGTTGATTCACTTCCCAGATGACCGCAATGGTCAGAACTGCACCAATCTGAAACCAGGAGCCAGGAGATTCTTCCTGGTCTCCCACGTGGGTGCAGGGGTACCAAGGACTTGGGCCATCCTCTACTGATTCTCCAGGCCATAGCAGAGAGCTTGATCAGAAGTGGAGCTGCTGGACTCGAACCAAAGTCTGGAAAATGGAATTGAAAGATGTTTACTCTAAAGCAAAATTTCTTTGAGACCTAGGCTTATTTGCTAATAATACGCATTTCCCATAGACATTTTGAAGACCTATCATACAATATAGCAAACTATTTGATTTAAATTAAAGTTGACTATATTACTCAATTTTTTAATAGTTTCTTATGAACAACATCAATAAGATTTCTGAAAAGGAAATTCCAGCATTCATTACTTGGCAAAACATCAATTCAAACAACTATTCACACACAAAAATGTTTTTATAAGAACTAAGGATACTAGGTAAGAGACTATAGCATCTGGGTCCAAGACAAAAAAAAAAAAAAAAAAAAAAAGAAAAGCTGAGTAGACAACTCTAGGAAGAGTAGTTTTTTTGTTGTTTTGTTTTGTTTTTTTCCCATGTTATCCTTTACTTAACCCTAGACCTCACGGCACAGACGAAGATAGCCTCTAACTATGAAAAATAAAGGTAGTTGAGCACTGGACCCCAAAGCCAAGCTTATTTTAAATCCCAGACCCAGGCCCAGCTGTTCCTGACTCAGGGTGCCCCCTGTGACTGGAATGCCAAACCTCCCCTAAAGCAGTATAGATTCAGAAATCCTAGATCCTAGGCCTGTGTAGGACACTTGATCTCCAAACTACCCTTCCACCTGGCAATTCTCAGTGATCCCAGCCTCTAGACTCTTCTCTGTGCCAGACTAGCCTCAACCACTTCAGACTCTGATGTCCGCAGCATCAAGACAAGCTCAGTGGCCCTGGTTTCTGGACTGTCCCCATTGCCATGAGTATAAGGCATGCTGCAGTATATATGTGACCCTCTTCTGTCTCAAACTCTAGTTTCCAGTCAGCGTCATCAGCCTAGCCACTAGGCTGGCCCCTATAGATGGAGGCTGCAGTTTCACCAAGCACAGACTCTCCCCTGAGAACTTGAGTTCCAGGTTGATTTCTGCTGATCTGGATTCCTGAATATCAAGTGTCCAGTCCTTCTCCTGCAGGCCCAGGACAAAGGCCTAACCATCAGATACTTATTTATTTATTTATTTATTTATTGACAGGCAGAGTTAGAAAATGAGAGAGACAGAGAGAAAGGTCTTCCTTCCGTTGGTTCACCCCCCAAATGGCTGCCATGACCAGCGTGCTGTGCCAATCTGAAGCCAGGAGTCAGGTGCTTCTCCTGGTCTCCCATGCGGGTGCAGGGCCCAAGCACTTGGGCCATCCTCCACTGCCTTCCTGGGCCATAGCAGAGGGCTGGACTGGAAGAGGAGCAACCGGGACAGCATCCGGCGCCCCAACCAGGACTAGCCTTGGGGTGCTAGTGCCGCAGGTGGAGGATTAGCCAAGTGAGCCGCAGCGCCAGCCAATCAGATACTAATACCCCTCTCACCTCATATAGTGAGTCTCCATGCACGATCTTGTTGCCTAGATTAAAGAAAAGTTTCCATGCCCATCCCAATGTCTTGTTTCAACATCTACCACAGTATAAAGTCAATTACTTGGACCTAGACTTCAGGTCAACTACCACAGTGGCAAGCATTATGTCTACCCTAAGGGACACAGGATCCAGGCCTAAAGATTCTATAAACAAATACATTTCAGTGAATCCAAACTTCAAGTCCAAATCTAGAGTCAAGTGGATCCAGTTAGCTACCTACTAACCTCGCAACAATTCAGCCTTCTAAAGAACTCTAGCATCAAGTCCACCATGTCAAATTGTTTATTTAGGATTTCTAGATGGGAGGACTGGTAGTAAGTATTTATTTTTTTCAAGTGTGCAAATATAAAGACAACAAGAATCATGAAAATCCACAATCTAAAATTATCTAATGAATTATAATCTCCAAGGTAGCTGACTGAGAAGAAATGGAGATAAACAAACTGCTTGACAAAGATTTCAAAATAATTACTCAGGGAAGTTCAGGCAATGTCAAGAAAATACTGAGAAACAACTCAATGAAATTAGGAAAACAATGGATGACCAAAAAGAAATTTGGCAATGAGATTGAAATTATTTTAAAAGAAGACATCAATGAATTTCTGGTGGTAAAAATTACCATGAATGGAATGAAAATGCAATACAGAGTATGAACTTCAAGGTTGATAAAACAGAAGAAACAATTTTTGATATCAGATAGACTAAGTGGTAATATATGTTAAGAGAAAAATGAAAAACAATGAGAAGAAATGAAAGAAGCTAATGAAGTTTGTGGGATGTCATCTAAGGAACAAATGTTGGAATTACAGAGCTTTGTGAAGTATGAGAGAACACAAACATTATAAATTTTATTCAGGGGCCCATGTTGCGGCATAGTGGGTAAAGCCACTGCCTGAGTCCCAGCTGCTTCACTTCCAATCCAGCCTCTGTTAATATACCAAGGAAAGAGCAGAGGATGGCCCAAGGTGGGCCCAGGCACCCAGGTGGAAAACCTGGAGAGTTCCTGGCTCCTGATGGCTTCATGCATTGCAGCCTTTTGAGAAGTGAACCAGTAGGTGAAAGATTTGCTCTCTCTCTCTCTCTTTTTCTCTCTCTCTCTGTGTATGTATGTGTCTTTGTGTGTGTTTGTGCAACTCTGTATTTAAAATAAATCTAACAAATCTTTAAAATTTTATTTAAAGAAATAAATGCTGAAATATTTTAAAATTTGGATAAAGGTATAAGTATGCAGGCACATTAAGTACTAATCTCCAATACAACTCATTCCATACAAACTACAACATTACATACTACATAGAGTAGTATTCAGTAAGGAGACATACTATACTCATGAAAGATATGAACCATAATACCATAACGTGAAATGTTGAAATCCAACAAATAAAAATCCTGAAACTTAAAATTCCAAAATTCGGAATCCTGATAGAATAAAATCCTGAATATTAAAAATTTAAAAGCCAAGATACCTTAAACCAAAATTCCCATGTGGAAAAGGAGACTATAAAAAGAAGAAGAAAGATGAATTCTGGGGGATTGGCCATATGATAAAATGATTAAAGTTTCAGATTAATAATGAAAATACTTGGGACCAGCGCTTTAGTGTAGCAAGTAAAGTCCTGGCTGCTGGTAAAGGCCTGGTAAAGTCCTGCATCCTGGATGCTCCAATTACGATCCAGCTCTCTGCTATGGTCTGGGAAAGCAATGAAGATGGACCAATGCCTTGGGTCCCTGCACCTACGTGGTAAGACCTGGAGTATGCTCTTGGCTCCTGGCTTCAGATCAGCACAGCTATGGCCATGGTGGCCAGTTAGGGAGCAAGCCAGCAGATGGAAGATCTCTCTCTCTCTCTCTCTCTCTCTCTCTCTCTCTCTCTCTCTCTCTCTCTTACTCTCTGTGCCTTTCCTTCTCTCTGTATGTAACTCTGCCTATCAAACAAATAAATAAATCTTTATTAAATGCATTATTTGTCTATATAGACATTATGTCCTGATTTTGAAATTATATGCCTTTTAATGAATAACTATTGCATTTGACTAAAGAAACTAGTGAATCTTCTCACTAGTTAATAATCATATGGGGGTGGGCATTTGGTCTAGTAGTTCAGACACTGATTAAGATACATGCACCCCACTTGAAATTCTTGGGATACCTGATTCTTCTGACTCCAAGTTCCTGTAAAAGCAAACCAGTGAGATAGGAATGATGACCCAAGAAATTGGGATTCACCCACACATGTGGGGGTTTTGGGTTGAGTTCCCAAATCATTACTTCAGTTCGCAGCCTGGCCAAGGCATGGTGCAAGCATTTGGGAAACTGAACCTTTCAAGCATTTGGGAAGTGAATCAAAAGGGGCATGAGATGGGATTTCTCTCCCATTCCTTTTCTCTCTCTCCATCTCCCTTTCCTCCCTCCCTCCCCTCTCTCTATTCCCTCTCCCTCTTTCCCTTCTTTCTCTCTTCCCCCTCCCTTGCTCTCCCTCTCTGCCTAACTAATTAATTTATTTTCAAAAATGCATACACACAAATCCTTATGTGGATGATAGGATTAGAAGGCTCTTATGTAATAGGGTTGTTGTTCACTTACCTCTACAGCTCCTGTCCTATTTGTGGTCTGTATATGACTTCATCCAGAATGGATCACTGAGTCTCAAAAGCAACACAGAAACACAACAGAGGAGATGGGAAAATGTAACAGAGACTATGAGAAATGGTGACTTGATCAGCCCTTGCCCTGACTGTTGATGAGCAACTTAATATGTTAGCCCTCTTAGCATTATTTTTTGTTTGTTCTACTTAATACTTTTGGTTGAATACTGTAATCAATACACAGTTATTCTTAAGTTGAAACTTAACTGAAAGGTGATCCCTGTTAAATATAAGAGTGGGAAGAAGAGAGGGAAGAGATGTGCAATTTGGGATAAGCTCAAGATGACTTACCCCAAATGGTAGAGTTAGAAGTATATCAGGGGATTCCAATTCAATCCTATCAAGGTGGCATGTACCAAGGCCATCTCACTAGTCCAAGTGATCAATTGCTGCTCACAATTGATCATAATGATAGGACTAAGAGCCAAAGAGATCACATAAACAAGACTAGTGTCTGCTAATACTAACTGATAGAATCAAAAAGGGAGAGAATGATCCAACATGGGAAGTGGAATACACAGCAGACTCATAGAATGGCAGATGTCCTAAACAGCACTCTGGCCTCAGAATCAGCACTTAAGGCATTCAGATCTGGCTGAAGAACCCATGAGAGTATTTCAGGCATGGAAAGCCAAGACACTCTGGAAAAAAAAATGATCTAAATGAAAGATCTCCACAAGTGAGATCCCAGTGGAAAGAACAGGTTCAAAGAAGGAGGTTCCTTTCTCTGAAAGGAGGAGAGAACTACCACTTTGACTATGACCTTGTCTAAATATGATAAGAGTCAGTGAACTCAAAAGGCTTCCATAGCCTTGACAAATCATGACAAGAGCCTCTGGTGATTACTGATGCCATAAACAAGAGTATCAATTTGTTAAGTCAACAACAGTAGTCACTGTGCACTTACTCCTCATTTAGGATCTCTGTCCTTAATGTGCTGTACAATGTGATTTAATGCTGTAACTAGTACTCAAGCAGTAGTTTCACTTTGTGTTTCTGTGTGGGTGCAAACTGTTGAAATCTTTATTTAATATATGCTAAACTGATCTTCTGTATATAAAGAGAATTGAAAACGAATCTTGACGTGAATGGAAAAGGAGAGGGAGCAGGAGCGGAAAAGGGGAGGGTTGCGGGTGGGAGGGAAGTTATGGAGAGGGAAAGACATTGTAATCCATAAGCTTACTTCGGAAATTTATATTCATTAAATAAAAGTTTAAAAAATAAATAAAGAAAAGTCCAGAAAAAAATATAACAGAGAGTTCTCATGTTGGTGTACATGAAATTACAGAAGAAGGACTAAATAAAGTGCAGTGCCACATAGAAAATGAATGTGAGTGCATTCTCCAAAGAAAGCTATCCCCTAAAAGAGAAAAAGAATTTATTTGTCAGGATGTAGTATTTAAAATTGAAATTAATGATCAGAAAATTTGCATGGCACTTACAAAATATCTCTATAAAATTTCCCACATTCTAGCCTCTGTATTACAATTTTTTGTCGTTAATTAGAATTTATTTTCTCCAAGATGTCTACAAATTTTGAAGAAATGTTACACAAAGAAGCAAAAAAATACATCTTATATTTCACTCTTTGGAGAGTCAATATATTTTTCTTTTTTAAAATTTTTATTTATAAATAAGAACATATTTCATGAATTTCATAGGTGTGATTCCAAGAACATGATGTTACTTACCTCCCTCATTCCATACTCATTACTTTCTTTAAATTTTTCTTTTAATTTACTGTGATATCATATTTACAAGTTATTTAATAATCATAGACTCAAAGCTCCTCTGAACAGAGAACTCTACAAGTAAAAGCAAAGACCACTGTTGCACAGGCATACAGAAGAAGGTTATAAATAAAAACCAAATAATAACAACTCAGTTTAATTCTTATATTTTTTATTTTTTATTTTATCTATCACCTGTCAGATATACCATGATATTTGGGGGGGTTGCCTTATTTTGCTAAGCATAATTATCTCCAGATGCATCCATTTTGTTGCAAAGATAGAATTTCATTCTTTTTATGGCTGAGTAATATTCTATCATGTATGTGTACACATTTTATTTATCTATTCATCAGCTGATTCCATACTTAGCTATTGTGAATTTAGTTGTTATAAACATTGGGGCACAGATAACTCTTTCATAGGTCAATTTAATTTCCTTTAGGTAAATTCCTAGGAGTGGCATGACTGTGTCATATGAGACAAATATTGTCAGATTTCTGGTGAATCTCCAGACTGTCTTTCATAATGGTTTTAAGTATACATTCCCACCAACTGTGGTGAACTCACAGTGCAGGAAATTCACTAACTATACATCCACAGTTTAAGTGCTGAGCTCTCTGCAAGGTCCCTACCTTGTGTTCAGGCAGTTCCGGGATTCAGGAATTGGGTGATTTCTCGAAGACCGAGCCACATGCCACACACTATCAGTTTCCTGGTGTATATATAGACACATAGCAATAGGATTCCCACAGCCATAGTATGCAGGGCTGCATCAGTCTAGGGATGCAGAGGATCCAATCTCTACCTTGGTAG
The DNA here is from genome assembly GCA_949820135.1 of Sylvilagus floridanus. NCBI lineage: Eukaryota > Metazoa > Chordata > Mammalia > Lagomorpha > Leporidae > Sylvilagus > Sylvilagus floridanus. The sequence continues at coordinate 65,931,672 of OX463227.1, read as the reverse complement.
GTTTCCGTCTACAGGGGTAGCTGCCTATTCCCAGGGCCAACCAGTCTCCAACAGGAGAGAGACTATTGGTGCTCTGCCTCAGCAAACTGAGTCTGCTGCTTTGGTCGTGACAAGGGAGAGGAGCATATTCCTTCACTTCCTGTAGCAAAGTGGGCACCCTGCACCCTGCCCATTCTCCAGGTGGGGCTCAAAGACAGGGGACCACAGAGTTCTGTCTCAAATTCCTCCAGAGCCAGGTGGGCCTCTGCAGCCTCCAGTCGCCTTGCTCTGAGAAGCTGGTGTTTCCCCAACCACCTGCTAGATGCCTTGGTGGATGGGGAAGGGCATATCCCCACTCCCCAGAGGTAGGTATGCGCCCTGACCTCGCCAGCTCTCTAAGCCAGATTCAGAGTCAGTGGGAGCACAGTGCTTTCCCTCAGACATGATCACCAGTTGCACGCATGCTGATGGAGACGACTCTGACCTCACTCATGTAAGATGGCAACTCCCCTCCAGCTCCCAGCTACAGCGGTTGTTGTAGTGTCCTGCTCGCTGCTGCATGTTCGGACATTGTCTTCAGTGCTCCATGGAGTCCCTCTTCTCTTCCATATGCTTTCCACTGAAACATTTCCTCCAGCCGTCCCCTAGAACAGCAGTCACTTCTTGCTCTTCCTGTGTCTTCCTATGGTCCAAATATTCACAATGTTTCCGTTTTCAGCCATCTTGTATCTCCCCTGTACTAAAATGTTTTCATAGGTGAAATTTTCTTTTCAGTTTTCTGTTTGACTTTAGTTTATTTAACTGTTTAAAATTTCAGCATTTTTTATTCTTTTTGTAGTTTCTGTGCATTTCATCTTTGAATCATTTTAAATATTGTAGGTATAAATTGTATAGAGTTCCATTTATGTTAGACATTTTATGCAAATGATATTCAGCAAAGTACATAACCACACTGATGTCATGTGTAAACATTGTGTGTGTAACATCATTGAAACCTCCTCAATAAATGAAGTGATGGGATCAGTGTTGTGGTGTAGCAGGAAAAGCTGCTGCCTGCGATTGGACATCCCATGATGGGCACAGATTTGTGTCCCGGCTGCTCCACTTCCGATCCAGCTCCCTGGAAAATCAGCAGATGTCCAAGTGCTTGGATCTCTGCCACCATTGTCAGAGACTCAGAGGAAGCTCCAGGCTCCTGGCTTTGGCCTGGTCAGGCCATTGCTGTTGTGACAATCTGGCGAGTGAACTAGTGGATGGAAGACCTCTCTCTCTGTCCCTCTCTCTGCAGCTCTTTCAAATAAATACATAAATCTTTAAAAAAAAATAAGTGTATTTTTGGTACATGGCATTAATGGTAGATAAAATTTCTTGGGATATTGGTTCTTTGAGGATCCACCATGATGTCTCACTGATTTTGCCAGAAGTCTGACTACCAGTCACAGGATTTCAGATGAATGTTGTTATAAAGCAGAATCTACACAATTACAAACCACAGTGGCTTGTGTTTATGCAGTTTTTGTTCTTGAACTCTTCAAGAGTAGGCTTCTTGTGCTCGATTGTTGTATTTTTGCAAATATCATGCTTGTAACTCAGTACTTTTGGAGCTGGCGCTGTGGCATAGAAAAGGTTAAGCCTCCATTTGTATGGCCAGCATCCTATATAGGTGCTGCTGTTCAGGATGCTCCACTCCCAATCCAACTAGTTGCTAATGCACCTGGGAAGGAAGTGCAAGATAGCGCAAATGCTTGGGACCTTGCAACCACGAGGGAGACTTGGGGGAATCTCCTGGTTCTTGGCTTGGGATGGAACAGCTCTTGCCATTGAGGCCATTTGGTGAATGAACCAATGGATGGAAGATTATTCCTCCCTTCTTCCCTCCCCTCATCCCTCCCTCTCTCTCTCTCTTTCTCTCTCTCTCTCTCTCTCTCTCTCTCCTTCCCTCTATGTATACTACTGCCTTTCAAATAAATAGATAAGTTTTCAAAAAATGAAAAATGTTTTCAAACATGGCTTAATTATCTATTTACTTTTATAAAGTGCCTCATAAAATGTTCTGCTGTGAATTCATAATTTCCTATATAATTTATTACTATTTATTTTATAATTTTTCAATATTTTGCAAGCATGTGAATTTGTATATATGTATCAGTTATGATGTGATGTCTTAATAGATGTGTACATGATGCAGTGTCCAATCAAGGTAAACATATTTATCTTCTTAAATATTTAGCATTATTTTAGAAAAAAACATTAATACTTCTCCCTCTAGAATTCTTCAAAGAAACATACAGGGTGATTTCATTATTTACAACCATTCTACTATACAATAAAATATCAGAATTTCCCTGCTCATGTCTAACCACATTTTATCAGCAGTTAATCAGTTGATCCTCATCCTTCCCCGACACTCCTCTCCCTAGACTGGTAACTCCCACCATGCTCTTAACTTCTGTGAGAAAAATGTGTTTAGATTGAAGAATGAGCATCACCTCATCTTTCTGTGCTTTTTTTATTTCATGTGACAAAGTGACTGCCTGTTCCAAACATGTTGCTAAAGATCATCTGCTTATAGGTATGTGGACTTCTTTCTAAAGTATGGGTTCTTTTCCCATTATGTATGTGCCTATTTTTATGCCAATTCCAAGCTGTTTTTATTACTGTAATTTTAACATATTTTAAGGTCAGATGATGTGACACATCCTTCTTTGTTTTTGCTTTTTTAAAGAAATTTATTAGATTCTCAGGGTCACTGTAAATGCATGTTAATTACTACAACATAATTCTCACCAATTCTACATTAATGTGATCTTGATATAAAGACAATAGTTTCAATAAAGTTCCTAGATACAATTCTAAGAAGTGTTTCAATTTTATTTATTTCTGCTCCAATTATTATTTCTCACATCCTGTTGATTTTGGGTTTGTTTTGTTCTTGTGATTCTAAGTCTTCTTCAAGATGCATCATTAGATCAATGATTTTAGACATTTTTTTCATTGTAAGCACTTAATGCTATAAACTTCCCTCTTAAGACTATTTTTGCTGTATCTCACAGGTTTTGGTATGTTGTATTTTAATTTTCAGTTTCTTAAAGAAAGTTTTTAATTTACTTTTTATTTTCTGCAATCACCTGTTAATTATTCAGTAACATGTTGTTGAATTTCCATGCATTTGTGAATGGTCTGCTGTTTGTTTTGTTTCCAGTTTTCTTCCTTTGTTGTCTGAAAAGATACATGATATGATTTCAATCTTTTTAAATTTACTGAGATTTGATTTGTGGATTGCGTATGATCTATCCTAGAGAATGTTGACAATACTGATGAGAAAAATGTGTATTCTGAAGCATTTGGGGGAAACGTTCTGCTAAGTCCATTTATTCTGTTAAGCCCATTTATTCAATAGTATAGTTCAACTCAGATGTATCGTCATTTGTTTTCTGTCTTGATGATCTGTCCACTGATGATAATGGGTGTAGAAGTCCCCCATTATTGTTGTATTGGAGTCTATCTCTCCTTTTAGGTCTAATAATATTCGCTGTATATATATATATATATATATATACATATATATATATACATATATATATATATATATATATGGTCTTATATTGCCGAATATTTATTTATGATTGCTGTAACTTCTTGCTGAATCAATCATTTTATATGAGATGGTCTAGATAGCTAAATTAGGATCAAGGGGCTGAAATACCTATGCTCCTTGTAATTCTATTTTACTACTTATTGGATTTCCTGTTTCATCCCGGACCTGGAGGAAAGCCATGCAAATAGCTATTCCCATTCCAATCTCATCAAAAGAGACTACAACTGGAAAACGTTTTATTTCTCTGCTGACCAGTACTGGAGGAGGTACTGAGTTACTCACTCACTATTTCTCCCCAGCACTTGACTCCTTTTGGCCCACTCTCCACCTATATACGTATGTTTGTGTGTTTGCTTTCTCATCTTCTCCGTTCCTAAATTTGTATTTATGAAATGAATAAAGTTTGTATAGCTTAAATTAAAGGTTTCAAGGTAAAAAAAACAAAACAACACATAACAAAAGACCAAAGATGTATTTCTTTCTGTGAAAGACACAGTTACAAAGAGAAGGACACACACACACACACACACACACACAGAGAGAGAGAGAGAGAGAGAGAGAGAGAGAGAGAGATCTTCCATCTGTTGATTTACTCCCCAAATGGCCATAGTGGTTAGAACTGGGCAAGGCCAAAAGCAGGAGTCCGGAAGTTCATCTTAGTCCCCTACATGGGTGGAGATGACCTAGGATACTTGGACCAATTGCTGCCGCTTCTTCTTTCCCAGGTGCATTAGCAGGAAGCTTGGTCAGCAGTACAGCTGCTAGGACCTGAACTGGTGCCCCATAGGGGTGGCCACCATGGTAGGCAGTGACTTAATCCATTATGCCACGATGCCAATACTGCTTTCCCACCTTCTAAATCAAGTCTACTTTATATATGACAGCATTAAGAAATCTTTCTTTATGCTTCATGAGGTTCTGTAATAAAAATTAAACTTCCCCCCAAAAATTAAACCCCACCTCCCCCACATCACTTATATGAATATATAATATCCTTCTTTATCTCTTTTTACAGTTTCTTACTTAAAGTCAGTTTTCTCTGATACAAGGATAGCTACTGTTGAGGTTTTGAGTTTCTGTTTGCCTGGTATATCTTTTTCCAGACCTTCATTTTCATTCTTGGTGTATCTTGATTTGTGAAGTGAGTCACTTGTAGGCAGCATGCAATGGAGTCTTAGATTTTTATCTATTCAGCTAACCTAAATCTTTTGGTGGGGAATTTAATTCATTTACATTAAAAGATAGCAATGATAGATACGAACTAACACCTGTAGTTTTGTTGATTGGTCACTGATTATATCTGCTATGTTAGTGATTTTGGTAGTGTCCCATGTTTTAATGATGTTCACTTCTAACACAGGACTCCCTTCAGTATTTTTTTAAGACTGGTCTAGGTGATGAATTATCTGAGGTTTTGCTTATCTGTGAAATACCTTAATTCTCCTCACTTATAAAAGATAGTTTCAGCAGAATTCAGCAATATTCTCGGAGAGTAGCAGCAGTTGGTCCAAGTACCTGGGTCATCTTCACCCATGTTGGGGACTAAGATGAACTCCCTGGCTCCCGCCTTTGTTTGGATTTTTTTTTTTTCTTTAATACTTCCAACATATCATCCCATCCTCTTTTGCACGTAGGATTTCTGGTGAGAAGTCAGTCAATAGGCTAATTTGCTTTACTTTAAATACAACTTGACACTTCTACTGTCTTTAGGTTTCTCTCTTTTTCCTTAAATTTTGACAATTTAGCTACAGTATACTTTGTAGAAACTGTTTTCTGACCGAATACGCTTGGGGTTGTTTAAACTTCTTGTGTCTGGATTTCCATGTGTCTTACAGGGACCTGGGAAAATTTCAACTGTTATTTGATTTAGCAGATTCTCAATGCTTTTATATTCTCTTCTCTTTCAGAAAGTCCTATAATATGAATAGTCACTTAACAATATTCCATATTTCACACAAACTTTCTTCATTCTTTTTAATTCTTTTCTCTTTTTTGTACAGTCTGGTTATTTCAAGTCTTGTCCTTCAGATAGGAAACTCTTTCCTCCACTTGGTCTATTTTGCTATTAGTGCTCTCAATCACATTCTTTATTTCAATAGTGAGAATTCCATCTCCAAAATTTTTATTTAGTTCTTCTTAAGGATTTCTATCCCCATAGTCAATTTTTCACTTATGTAATTCACTGATATCTTCATATTTTAAGCTATCTGTATTCCTTTGCATCACATTCAATTTCCTTAAAATCATTATTTTGAATTCTATCTATTCCATTTAATAGATTTCTTTCAGATCAGGATCTAATTCTGAAGGTCTATTGTGGTTTTTCTTCTTCTTCTTCTTTTTTTTTTTTTGAGGTTATCATGCCGTCTTTCTTCTTCATGTTTCCTACATCCCTATATTGATATCTGCATGTCTGCTGTAATAGCCAATTTTAAATTAGGTATTTTTTGAAAGCACTTTATGGTTTAGATGGGATGCAAGTTGTCACTTGACTTCTTGCTTTGGCTTTGGTTCTAGATGAGCCCAGAAGTATAGCTTCAGAGTGATTTCTTTCACATTAATCAATCTCAACTGTGTCTATAATTGACACAGGTGCTTAATCTTCTGAGTTTGTAAAGGATGGAAGCGTGACTTTTAGATGAACATGGGCTTCATTGGGTTTAAATTTTTAGTCCACAGAGAGCTTGATGTCAGTTACACTGGGGATTTTAATACCAGTGCCATATTCTTGGTGCTGTGGGAGACCACGGCTGCTGTCCGTTTGTCTTACTGCCAAGCCTGGTTGACAACTGGACTTGAGGCACAAACATCTGTATCTCTAGGACTGTGTGATATGAATGGACCCTTCCTGAGAGTCCACTAGGAGAATGCAGCTTGTGTGCGATCTTATAAAACCAATAGCCCTCGTTCCAGAACTAGGGAATGTGAATTGACCCACGCTCCAATACTAGTGAGTGGCTACAAGTTATAAAGATTTTGTACTGTCAGGTATGGGTCCAGAAAAGGGGAATGCAGTCAGGTTCTCTCTAGGTCCACTGAGTAGATGCAAGTGGGTTTGAGGAAATTAGGACTATTTGCTACAGTCATGATATTGGGAGTTACAGTGGAGTCATTATCCAGATCTACAAGGCTGGGCATCAGATGATGGGGATAGCGATAACCACCTGTCTGAAGAAAAGCAATACAGGTAGGGCCATCCTAATACAATGAGTGAGTCCAAATCACCACAATTATACCACCACCATCAACAGCCCCCATTCCACAAGGCACAGATGAAAGTCCCCCTATTTCTCACAAGGCATGCTGTGGTGGGGTTTGTGGCTGAATTTCCCAGCACCATGAGCAGAGAAAGTTTCTTCAGGTTGGGTCTGGATATTTCATTGGCTACTGCTGGTGCCAGCCTCAAGAAGCTGAGGCAAACACCTTGAAGCATGTAAAGTAAGTGAGCACAGACCTAGGACTAATTTAAAAAGCTCCCACTGTTGCATGATGCAGGTGTATGCCCCACCACCACCACCACCACCACCACACAAGTTGCCTGGACTCTGGCTCTGGCTGCTTCTGATAGTAGCAGGACAGAGAGAAGCTGCAGGGTGTGGGAGAGGAGGGAGTCCCTGTGGTCTTCTCAGAGCCAAGCACTCAGACTGCAGTTAGCTCCCCTGCAGGAGTCACTGTCAATGGGACACTGTGAAATTTTTCAGCTGAAGCTGCCAATGCTGGATGTCTGGCAACTTCCCTCTACCTTGACTGGGGAAGACAGTTTCTCCCAGGAGGGAGCTGGCAGTGCCACATCGCCAGCTCTAGAAGTGTAGCTGTCCTCTTTCCATGCTATTCCACAGAGTCCTCTTCTGATTTGTCACTTCTCCATTGCAGATTTCCGTCCGCCAGTGAGCTAGACATATAGTCCTTCCTTTAATTTCTTATACGCTTCTACAGATGAAGTTAGTGTGGCTTCTGACTATTTGGCCACCTTCAGTCCCATGTTTTTTATTCTTGATCAGGATTGATTTTGCTGTTTGTGCTATTTCCTCTATCCATACATATTTTAGTAGTCTGTTACCTAGTTCTGTGCAAAATATCATTGGTACTTCAACAAGAATTGCATTGTATTTGGACATTTTAATGAATATTGATTCTCCCAATGTAGCAAAAGGAGTGTATTTCCATTTCTTTGTGTCATCTTCAATTTCTTTCCTCAATGAGCTATAGTTTTCATCATAGAAATTTCACTTGCTTCATTATATTTTTCCTAGGAATTTAGTTTTATTTGTACTGAACAGGAAATGGAATTATTTTCCTAAACTCCATTTCAAAAATTTTGCCATTGGTATATAGCAACATTATTAATTTTTGAATATTGATTCTGTACCCTGAAAGTTTAATTGATTTGTTTATAAAAGTTCGAAATGCTTTTTGATGGAATCCCTGTGGTTTTCTATGCACAATATCATGTTATCCATAAACAAAAGAAATTCATTTCCAGTTTGAATACTCTTCATTGTGGTTTTGGTTTGCATTTCCATGAGTATTAGCAATTTGAGCAATGTTTTCATGTACATGTTGTACCTGTATTTCTTTTTTGTATTTTTATTTAACTTGCATTTCTTATCACTGGAATATTTAATTTTCTTATTTATTTGTTTACTTTGTTGCTGAATTTCCTGTTTTTTTTTCCAGTTATTAACCACTTGTCAGTTGCATAATATACAAATATTCTCTCTTATTCTGTAAATTATCTCTTAACACTGTTGATCATTTCCTTTGCCATGCGGAAGCTTTTAGTTTGATAAAATCACATTGATCTATTTTCTCTTGTGTTCCTTGTGCTTTTGATATGTAATCTAGAAAATCCTTGCAATACCAATTTCCTGAAACATCCCCCCTTTTCCTTTTACTAGCTGCAAAGCAAGAACTTTAATCCACTTTCTGTTGATTTTTGTCCATAGGAAGAGGATATAGGTGTCTGGTTTCATTATTATTCATGTGAAAGTTCAGTTTAACTAGTCCCATTTATTGAAAAATTGTGCTTTTTCCAACGTGTGCTTTTTGCAATTTTTTAAAATATTAGTTGTCTACAAATATATGGATCTGTTTCCAGTCTCTTTCTATTCTGTTCACTTGGTCTATGTGTCTATTGCGTGCCATAATATTGCTGCTTTAATTACTGTAGCTTTGTAATATATTTTATTTCTAAATTTGTATGATTTTTATTTTTAAGTTTATTTGTATTTATTTAAAATCATAGAGAGATAGAGAGTCTCCCATGTAAGTGGTAGGAACTTAAGTACCTGTGCCACCACTGCTGCCCCCAAGTACGCAGCAGGGTGAAGCTGCAGTCAAAAGCAGAGCCGGGGCCGGCGCTGTGGCTCACTTAGTTAATCCTCTGCCTGTGGCACCGGCATCCCATATGGGTGCCAGATTCTAGTCCCGTTTGCTCCTCTTCCAGTCCAGCTCTCTGCTGTAGCCTAGGAGGGCAGTGGAGAATGGCCCAAGTGCTTGGGCCCCGCACCTGCATGGGAAACCAGGAGGAAGCACCTGGCTCTTGGCTTCGGATCGGCGCAGCGTTGGTCATGGCAACCATTTGGGGGATGAACCAATGGAAGGAAAACCTTTATCTCTGTCTTTCTCTCACTGTCTATAACTCTACCTTTCAAATAAATTTAAAATAAAAAAAAGCAGAGTCAAGAATCAAACCCAGGCAGCGTGATATGGGCATCTTAGCATTTGTAACAAATGTCCAAACCTAATCTTTTATTTATATATTTATATTATTTACTTGAAATGCTGACAGACAGAAAGATGTCACATCCATTGGCTCATTTCCCAAATGCATGAAATACCAAGGACTGAGCCAGAGTAAATAGAATTTGGGCAGTCAGTCTGGTTCTTCCATAAGTGTGACAATGTACTTAATAATTAAGCTATCTCCTGCCACCTTACACATTGAGTTGCTACAGAAAACAGAGCAGGCCCGATTCCAATTCCAATATGCGTTCCAATATGAGATACAGGCGTCCCAAACAGCATCATACCCACTAAGTCAAATGCCTGCCAGTATAACATACTTTAGAGTCAGATAGTACAATATATCTTGCTTTGCTCATTTTCTGAAGATTAAACTGGCAGTTTGGAATATTTTTTGTTTTGCATAAATTTTAGTAGCAATGCTTCTAATTCTGTTTTAAAAATGTCATTTTAAAATATAGATTGTGTTAAATCAGTAAATCACCTTAGTAGAATGGACATTCCAATGTATTTCATTGTTTCCGTACATGAACATGGAATATCTGTCCATTTATCTGTATTCTCTTAAGTTGTTTTCAATGATATTTATGGTCCTCTTTGTAGAGTTCTTTTAGCTCTGATTAAATTCATTGTTTAGTGTTGTTTTTTTGTTGGAAAGAGGATTGCTTTCTTGACTTATTTTTAGGTAACTTTCTATTGGTGTGCAATAATCTATTGATTTTTTGTACACTGACTTTGTATCCTATAACTTGGCTACATTCATTTATTCACCTAAGAGGTTTTTTTTTAAGGTTTAATTTATTTGAGAATTAGAGGTACAGAGAGAGACGTCTTCCATCCACTGATTCACTCTCCAAATTGCTCTAATGGCCAGAGTCAGGCTGATCTGAAATCAGGAGCCAGGAGCTTTCTCTGGGTTTCCCATGCAGGTAAAAGGACCCAAGCATTTAGGCCATATTCCACTGCCATAGGCAGAGAAATGGATCAAAAGAGAAGCAGCTGGGACAAGAACTGGCAGCTATATGGGCTGCCAGCACCACAGGCAGAAGCTTAGCTTACCATGCCACAGTGCCATTCCCACCCTAAAAGTTTTGCACTGCAGTCTTTGAGGTTTTTGCTATATAAAGTTGTGTCATCTATGTACAGTGAAAATGCTTTAACTCCTTATCAACTCTTTCTCTCTCTTGCCTGATTGCTCTGGACTCTCAATACTATTTTCAAAAAAAAAACAAAAACAAAAAACTGGTGAAAGTGGACATCCACGGCTTGTTCCAAATATAAGGGAGATTGTCTTCAATATTTCCCCATTCTGTATGATGTTAGCTGTTTGCCTGATAAATGTGCCCCTTAATAGACTGAGGTACAGCCTTTGCATGCCTACTTTGTTCTAATTTTTAAAATAATGAGCAGATGTTGAATTTTATCAACTGGATTTTCTACACTTGTTGATATGGTAAATTGTATTTATAACCAAGGGAAACAGTAATCTAATTTTTTTAAAAAAGAAATCTTGTTCAACTTGCTAAAAATGTTAAGCTACTTTTATGCACTCACTAAAATTAAATCTTTAGTCTATGTCACTTGTGCACTATGTACTGTATGGTAAATATCACAACAGTTCTAAGGAATAATTGCATAATTATTCTATTGTCTTTGAGATAAATTAAGTATTTAATAAAACTAGACTTCAAATGTCAACAAAATCTAAAACAATACATCTCTAATTGAAAGAAGAAAAAATAATAATAAAGCTACTTTAAAAAGTCACTCAAAACATGAAAACAAGCTGAGAATCAATGATCATATTATGAGATATGCTTAATTTAGATTATTAGGCACTGTGCTGTATTTTCCACATTTTTATTTTAATTAACAATGAGGTAAGATACATAGAAAACAACATGATGTCACTAATTAGTAAAAAAATAGTAAAGTTTGAAAACAAGATTATTAATTATTTAGCTATTTCTTTTAAAAGGTATCATGGAAACCAACAAACTACACATTTGGGTCATCCTGACAAGGACATTAACATCCAAAAATTCAATTAACGTCGAAGGTATATGAACCAATTCAGTCTTTACCTACTATGCCACAGCACCAGCCCCAGCAATTCAGTCTTTGATTCATACATTTAATACAGCAATATCTACTTAGCAACTCGTAATAGATATTTATCCTTCTCTTAGATGCTGAAAGTGTAGAAAAGAAAATTATTTCCATAACCATGTAAACAACAATCTAGAAAGTAATTTTGTCATGCAAATCATGACTAGTTCAGTAAAAGTGAATTAAAAGAATATTAATCATTTGCATTTTTAAATTGCTATCAACAATATCCCAGTCATAGTTCAATCCACAGTAATTCTGTTCATTTTTATTTTGTTTGTAGAATAAAATTATGTATTATATTTAAAAATTTTTTAGATTATCTATTTCAAAGAATTACACAGAAAGTGAGAAAAAGAGAGAGAAATCTTCCATCTGTTAGTTCACTCCCTAAATGGTCACCAAAGGCCAGAGTTTGGGAGGTCCGAAGCCAGAAGCCAGAAGTCAGGAGCTTTTTCAGGGTCTCATTTGTTAGGACGGGGACACAAAGACTTTGGGTCATTTTCCACTGCTTTCCTATACACATTAGCAGGAAACTGAATCAAAATGGACCAGCCAGGACTCAAACCGGCACCTACTGGAGATCCTGGTGCTACAGGCTGCCCACACCATCGCAGTGTCGACCCCCATTTATTTTATTTTAAGGCACAGACAGAGACCCTCCATCTGCTGACTCACTCCCCCAAATACTCACTACATATAAACCTCACTACCTGCTCCATTCCAGGGTGCACATTAACAGGAAGCCATAATGCGGACTGGAGCCAGGACTCAAACCGAGGCACCTTGCAATGTGATGTGCACATTGCAAGTCATAGCTTAAAGACTACCCTTCACATCTGCCCCGACAGGAGATTTTAAACACTGAAGTTGATGCAGCTTTTGACATATAAATACCGTAGACATGGAAAACCACATTCATTCTTAATAAAATCTGATGAATAAGACTCCACACTTAACATTTTTAGGTGCTAATTGTGATGACCCAACAGAAGACCCAGATGCACTCCATTTATCAAAATTTTGAGTGTGTGAAAAATGATAAATGTCTATAACGATGTTCTATTTCTGCCCAAATGAATTTAGGTGCAATGAATCCCACTTCTTCACTGACAGTACATCATAGCACTGGGCAAAATATTTCAAAGATTAATAGCCTGTCAAGGAGAGCTCAAACTGATATGAATGATCTGCAAAATTATATATCCCTGTGTTTGAAATTACTCCATGCAAAAATGTGAAGAACTGCAGAGCGTACATATGATATTTTAAATGCATATAGAAAGTGTCAATATTTTATTTAAAGCTTTCATGAAGAATAATGATGGAATGTTAAAATAGAACCCTATATTCAAGTAGCATTTTAAAGATTGCAAGTGAAGTATAGCAGTTTAGGATCACCATATGACAATCTGGCATAAAGAATAAGAGAAATCTTCCAAAGAATATGACAAGCTTGCAGCGAGATTAAATGAAAATCTATCAATATGTAAAAACAAGTGAAGAGAAATATTTTTCTTGACTCTAATAGAAAGAGCTTGCTTGTGAATTTTGGAAATTAAAGTGTTGATACAAGCAGAAAAGTCTCTGAAACGTCTAAAGGACCTTGACCTAGATTTCTTGGAATTTGTGAGATTTATCTACACCCTACAGTATTTCATAAAAATGTGAAATATAGCAATAATGCTATCTTTATTCACTACACTATCACAGCAGAAGAGACAGGCTCTGAATATTGTTTTTGGCTCATTCTTGTAATTTCTTTTGGAAAGCAAGAATTCGATGCTTCTGGAGGCAGTAGTAATACATGCTTCTTAAGTGCTACACTAAGAAATAAATTCAATACTCCCTATATTCATGAGTTGCAAAAAGTATAACTCAAAGTGAAAGAGAATTTTTTACTTACTTATCTCCCAAAATATCTTCATTTTTCTCTTCACTTTTTCAACATCATGATTAGAACAAGTTGATCTACAGTTATTTATAATTTAAAATTCAATACTAATAAAGCCAAAAAGTTACACATTTAGTTTTTTTATTTTACATGAATTTGTTTGCTGATGAAACATGGTTATCTTATGTACAGACAGAAGCTTCAAGAACTGTTTGAATTCATATTCAAAACAATGTTTGTGGGATGTGATTCTGTTGGAATAGATAAAGTCAACAATTGAGGCACCCATATCTCACATTGCAGTACATGGTTAAAGTCCAGGCTACTCCAGTCCCAATACGCTTTCATGCCTAAGTGCTTAGCTGACTGCCATCCATGTAAGAGATTCAGATGAAATTTCTGGCTCCTGGCTTTGGTCTGGTTCAGACTCTGCTGTGTGTGTGTGTGTGTGTGTGTGTGTGTGTTTAAGACACACACACACACAGAGAGAGAGGTCCTCTCTCTTTTCAAATAAATTATAATAAAAAAACTTTTAGAAATAAACAGCATTATCTATTTGTTGAATGAATAAAAAGTCAGCATTTGAGGCTAACAACTACAGACTAATTTTAGAATACCAAGGTATATAGCATATATAAAATAAGTAGATAAATTATAGATAGAGATGTATAGATGCTAGAGATGATAAAAAGAAAAATGATAGATGATAAATATGCATAGTCAGAGAGAACATATATGAAAATGCAAAAAAGTACATGTATATTGAACTAAAACTTGTAAATAGAAATTGTAGAGGGGCCAGCATTGTGTGTAGCAGGTAGGGCACCATTTGTGATGCTAGAATCAAATATGGGTGCTCCACTTCCCAACCAGCTCCCTGCAAATGCGCCTGGGAAAGCAGCAGAAGATGGCTGAAGTTTAAGCCCCTTAATCCACGTGGGAGATCTGGAAGAAGAAGCTCCTGGTTCCTGGTTTTAGTCTGGTTCAGGGCTGGTTGTTGCCACCATCTGGAGAATAAAGCACTGGATTGAAGATGTCTCTCTCCGGAGATTGTTCTCTATAACTCTGACATTCAGATAAATAAAATCATTCTTAAAAAAAAAAGAAATTGGAGAGAGAGCGGCAAGATGGCGGAATAGGAAGGGAGCACACCGATAGTCTGGGGAGAGACAGTTTAATAAAAGTGGAGATACTGCAGGTTCAAGGAAGAGTAGGGGAAGAAACAGCAGAGAAAACCCTTCCGGAACTGGAGATTCACAGTGGACCTGCGTGGAGAGCGTGGGAGCCCGCAGTGTGGGACACCAGCAGCAGATTCAACACACCAGCGCTGGAACGCGAAGTGAGCAGAACCTCAATAACCCGAGATACCAGGAGGGAAGCGGAAAAGGGAGCCTAGAGCGAACAAGGCTTGAAACCCTGCAGGGAAAAGTTCACCAGGCTAACTAGAAGAGAGAGAGAGAGAGGGAAAAAAAAAAAAAAAGTGACCCATACGGACACGAGCTTCTCTCTCTCCGCTCACCTCTCAAAGGTGAGCAAGACAAAGAGCAGGCACCATTTTGGAATACGTCATAAGCAGGGCGACCTTGGGTCAGCACCGGCCCCGAGCCTAGCAGAAAAACCTGACTCTGGGTGGGAGGGGTGAAATAACAGGAGATTAGAACCTAATGAATGTGTGGTGCTAATGAACTGAGACTGTGAAAAAAGAGACGGTGGGGGAGAGAACTCACAGAAATTACGAATTCACGTGAGTACTCTCCAGAGATGCTACAGTTCAGTAGCCTTGGCAGCCCAGTGGGAGACTACAGGAGAATCTCAGCCCACTCAAAGGGCCGCAAAGATTCCTTCTCTGGTCCTTGGGAAAGAGCTTCCGATCTCTGGCTCCTGTGGGTATATCATTCGCCTGCTAACCACCCCCAATTCCATTCAGCTGTGTGGAATTACTTCCCTTTTGAACCAAAAAAAAAAAAAAAAAACTAACAGAGACAGATTTACCACGCCTAACCTGGGAGTGACTCCTTTGACACACCCTCAACCCTGAGGAACCAAACAGAGCTCTCAGGCCACACCCATCTCAATCCTCTAAGTCTCCAACAAAAGCAGAAAGTCCACTTAATCTAGAGTCATAGTATAACAAGAAAAAAACAACACACCACAGTGAAGAAACCAATATGCCAAACAACAAACGCAAAAACCGAGGTAATAAGAACAAGGAAGACACTATGGCATCCCCAAATGAAAAAGACACCCCAATTCAAGATTACGAAGATGATGAGATAGAAGAGATGCAAGAAGCAGATCTCAAAAAATGGATAAGAACACTAAGAAGTACTCAAAAACAAATTCTTGAACTACAGAAATCCTTAATGGACAAGGTAGAAAATCTATCTCGTGAAAATGAAATATTAAGGAGAAATCAAGCTGAAATGAAACAACTAGTAGAACATGAAACTGTGATAGTGACGAGAAATCATAATGAAGTGAAGAATTCAATAGATCAAATGAAAAACAGATTAGAGAGCCTTACAAACAAAATGGGTGAGGCAGAAGAGAGAATATCAGACTTAGAAGACAGAGCACAGGAAACTATACAGTCAAACCAAAGAAAAGAAGAGGAAATTAGAAATCTAAAAAATATTGTTGGGAATCTACAGGATACTATTAAAAAACCCAACATTCGAGTTCTAGGAGTTCCTGAAGGCATGGAGAGGGAGAAAGGATTAGAAGGCCTTTTTAGTGAGATAATAGCAGAAAATTTCCCAGTTTTGGAGAAAGACAGAGACATCCTAGTACAGGAAGCTCATAGAACCCCTAGGAAACATGACCAAAAGAGGTCCTCACCACGACACGTTGTAATTAAACTCACCACAGTGAAACAGAAAGAAAAGATCCTAAAATGCGCAAGAGAGAAACGTCAAATTACACTCAGAGAATCTCCAATTAGACTCACGGCAGACTTCTCATCAGAAACCCTACAAGCTAGAAAGGAATGGCGAGACATAGCCCAGGTACTTAGAGAGAAAAACTGCCAGCCCAGAATATTATATCCTGCCAAGCTCTCATTTGTGAATGAAGGTGAAATAAAGACCTTTCATAACAAACAAAAATTGAAAGAATTTGCTGCCACTAGTCCAGCCCTGCAAAAGATACTTAAAGACGTGTTACACACAGAAACACAGAAACACCGCCATCAACATGAAAGAAGATAAACGAAGGGAACCTCACAGCAAAAGATCACAGGGAATTCAAAGCATACATTTGGATAAAGAAATTATGGGACATGTACTCTATAGAATACTATACAGCAGTCAAAAACAATGAAATCCGGTCATTTGCAATAAGATGGAGGAATCTGGAAAACATCATTCTGCGTGAATTAAGCCAGTCCCAAAGGGACAAATATCATATGTTCTCCCTGATCGGTGACAACTAATAGAGCACCAAAGGGGAAACCTATTGAAGTAAAATGGACACTATGAGAAACAGTAACTTGATCAGCTCTTGTGCTGACTGTTGTTGTACAATGTAATACTTTATCCATTTTAGTAATTTTTTTATTCTAGTACTATTGGTTGAACTCTGTAATTAACAAACAATTATTCTTAGGTGTTTAAATTTTAACTGAAAAGTGATCCCTGTGAAATATAAGCATGGGAATAAGAGAGGGAGGAGATGTACAATTTGGGACATGCTCAATCGGAACTGCCCCAAATGATGGAGTTAGAAACAGGCCAGGGAATTCGAATTCAATCCCATGAAGGTGGCATGTACCAAGGCCATCTCACTAGTCCAAGTGATCAATTTCAGTTCACAATTGATCACACTGATAGGTCCAAGAGTCAAAGGGATCACACAAACAAGACTAGTGTCTGCTAATACTAACTGATAGAATCAAAAAGGGAGAGAATGATCCAACATTGGAAGCGAGATACACAGCAGACTCATAGAAGGGCAGATGTCCTAAATAGCACTCTGGCCTCAGAATCAGCCCTTAAAGCATGCAGATCTGGCTCAAGAGCCCATGAGAATATTCAAGGCATGGAAAGCCAAGACACTCTGGAAAAAAAAGAAGACCTAAATGAAAGATCTCTGTGAGTGAGATCCCAGTGGAACGAATGGGGCCATCAAAGAAGGAGGTACCTTTCCCTGAAGGGAGGAGAGAACCTCCACTTTGACTATGACCCTGTCGGAATAAGATTGAAGTCAGCGAACCCTAAAGGCTTCCATAGCCTTGGCAACTCATGACTAGAGCCTAGGTAGATTACTGAGGCCATAAACAAGAGTGTCAAATTGTTAAATCAACTTCAGGAATCATTGTGTACTTACGTCTCATGTGGGATCTGTCCTTAATGTGTTGTCCAATGTGAAGTAATGCTATAACTAGCACTGAAACAGTATTTTACACCTTGTGTTTCTGTGTGGGTGCAAACTGATGAAATCTTTACTTAGTATATACTGAATCAATCTTCTGTATATAGATAATTAAAAATGAAAAAAAAATCTTGGTGTTAAATTGGAAATTGCCTAGAAAATTAATCAATTTTTTAAAAAAAATATATCATGTAGGATCTCTGTCCTTAATGTGCTATACACTGTGAATTAATACTATAACTAGTACTCCAACAGTATTTTTCACTTTGTGTTGCTATGTGAGGGCAAACTGTTGAAATCTTTACTTAATATATAGTAAACTGATCTTCTGTATATAAAGAGAATTGAAAATGAATCTTGATGTGAAGCAAGGGGAGAGGGAGTGGGAAAGGGGAGGGTTGCGGGTGGGGGGGAAGTTATGGGGGTGGAAGCCATTGTAATCTATAAGCTGTATTTTGGAAATTTATATTCTTTAAATAAAAGCGTTATAAAAAAAAGAAATTGAATAATATCTCTACAGCAAAGTTAAAATAGAATATTTTGAAGTTGATGAGTCTGAAAATTGAAAAAAGCAAATTTGTATACATGTTGAAATAGTCCAAATTAAAGCACAGAAAATGAGGAAAAGTACTGGTTTCTATAGGGCTTTAAGAAGCGGCTCATAATATTTTAACCCATGCAGAAAAACCTAGCCTTTAAAACTAAAGAAATATCTTTCAATCCTGATAAGAATTCATGTATCAACATAAGGAAGTAAGAAAGCTGGAAAGACTGTCATTGCCAGTCTTGGAGCAACAGTGAACTTGGCAACTTTGCTTGAATCCATCAAAAAGCCAAGGGAACATAATAAATCAATCATTAATACACAGAATGAAAAGCTCTTGATGAAAAATTAAACGTGAATAGCTGTTTACCTGTAATAGATTTAGCAAACCGCTTGAATGAAGAATTCAGATGGAATAGCGTAGGGGTGGCCTAGAGTGGGACTTGTTTTGTGTTGTCCTTGTACTCAGAATGTCTATGGGTCAGCAGAGCACTGCTAGAGGTACTCAGTATTATTTATCCTGATGCAGTATTACTATATTGTCAGAAAACTATGAAATAATTTTCCAATAAGGCATTAATAGTCATTTTATTTAGTGGGTGGTTAATTTGATGGGAAACAAATCCTTTCTTTTGTCAAAAATATGAGATATTAAACATACGTGCTTTACAATAGAATATTGTTATTAATCTCCCAGTTCTTTTCTGGTTTATTTTCCAATGTCTAATTCTGGATATTGGATATGTAAAAAAGTAGTTTTCTTCATGTGTATCTCACTTAAACTTCATTCTGTGGTCATGAGCTTTGAATATGTTGCTCCTTTATTTACATATCTTCTGTCATAGAATATTCATATAGTGAAGAATTAATTCTTGCTCTTATTAAAGACTTTACACATAAAAATGTAATAGGCAAAAAAGAATGGAAAACCGGTTCATAACATTACAAAGGATTGAGGAGTGCCAGTTTCTCTTTTCCTAGAGAAAGAATTTAATATTTTGAGATTTTTTTTTCTCTCTCTAGAATTCATTACCTTTAAGATGTTAGCAAATTACCCTACAGTTTTTTTCTTTATAGCACTTTATTTGTCATTACTGAAATTAGAAACCACTCAAATGTCCATCAACAGATGCAGTCACCTGATACAATAAACAAATTTTTCGATATCTTCTATATCCACTCCCCATCTTATACAAAATTTTAGCAATCAAAATGGATTTTTCACTCGACTAATTGTTCCTCTGATAGTAAATATGCCTGGAAGCAAAGGAATTATCAATCCATTCCATAAATTATTAGTAGCAAATTATTTTGGAGTTTCATCTCTGTGGAAAAATGATGATATTTAAATGGTATTCGGATGAGTCACTTGAGGTAAACAGTGTAAAGTGCAGAAGATAGTAGTAAAGCCTATGTCAAGTCCTCTGCAGCCAGTATTTCACTTTTTAACATATCTGGGCTGCACTTGTATCGCTTGCTAACAACAAATTTTAGCTGGCCTTCATTTTCCCCCTTCTATTTTTAAAAAGGCTTCACCTGGTATGTTATTTACTTTTATTTCTAACTAACACATAATAACTGTGCATACTCATATTTATGGGGTACAATGTGGCAATTGATTACATGTACATAAGGCTTCACTATCAAATCAGGATAATTAGCATCCCTTAGTATTTAGAACTCTTATATTTCTCGCTTCAAGTTATTTTGAGATATAGCATAAATTATTATCCACAGTCCCACTAAAGTGCTGCTGTCAGTGATACTAGAAACTAACACACATGAAACCTGTGTTTGGGGACCTGTTTCCAACCTCTGTCCCCTATCCACTCTACCTTTCCAAGACTCTAGTGAGCATTATTCCACTCTCTACTTTTGCGAGATCAAATTTTTTGGCTCCCACCTAAGAGTGAGAACATATGGTATATGCCTTTCTGTGCCTGGATTATTTCACTTAGCATGCATTCCAATCCCATTAACACTGCTGGCAATTACCAGATTTCCTTCTTTTCTATGGCTGAATAATATTACACACTGAATACACATACTCCTCATCAATTTATCCATTGAGGGATACCTTAACCAATTCAGTATCTCAGCCATTGTGAATAGTGCTACAATAAAGAGTTCAAGAATAACTTTGATAAACTTATTTCATCATCTACAGATATATACTCAGTGATGGTATTGTAAAATATGGTTTCATTTTTAAATGTTTTCTCCATTCTGGTTTCCTCAGTGACTATATGAAATAGCCATTTTCACTGAGGTAAGATGATAACTACTGAATTCAGTTTACTGTAGCCCCATTTGTCTATGTAATAGTAATAACTCTTCCAATCCGAGCATGAGGTGCACTTTCGTTTGTTTGAGTGTACCCTATTCAATGCCTTTCACTGGTGCCTTAAATTTTTCATTGACAAAATCTTTCACTCCTTTAGAAAAATTTATTCCAAAGGTTTTTTTTTATTTTAGCTTTTGTGAATATTTAAATATAATTACTTCCTTGATTTCATTTTGATTAAGTTTTTTTTTTTAAAAATTATGTTATAGAAGCATTACTTATTTTAGGTTGATTTTTATATCATGCAATCTTATTCAATTTGCTTATCTATTCCTATTTTTTTAAAAAAGATTTATTTATGTATTTGAAAAGCAGAGGGAAAGAGATGAAGAGAATCTTCCATCCACTGGTTCATTCCGCAGAAGTTGGGCCAGTCCAAACCTAGGAGCCAGGAGCTTCTACAAGGTCTCCCTCAATGGGTCACAGTTTCCCAAGGACTTAGGCCATTTTCTGCTGATTTCCCTGGTGTGTTAGCAGGGAGCTGGATCGGAAATAGAGCATCTGGAACTCAAACAAGCACCCATAAGGGATGTTGACGTTGTAGGCAGCAGCTTTACCTGCTATGCCACATGGCAGCCCCTGACTTTTATTCTAACAGTTTTGTGGGAAACTTTAAATAAAATAGTGTGATTTACAACCAGGGGTACTTTTAATTCCTTTCTAAATTGGAAAACCTTTATATATTTCTCTTGCCTTATGAATCTTACTAAGACTCCCGTTAATATGCTGAATAAAGATGGTGATAGTGGGTATCCTTGTTTCCTTCCAGTTTAAGAAGAAATACTTTCTAGTTTCCCACATCAGTATGATGTTGCTATGGGTTAGTTATGAATAACTTTAATTCACATGGGGAACATTTCTCTACACCTAATTTGTAGAATGAGGAATGTTGAATTTTTTCAAATGCTTCTTTTGTCTCAAATGAGATGATTATATGGGTTGTGACTCTTATTCAATGCATGTGATCTCTTAAATTTAATCATCTGAATATGAAGACAAACTTACATCCCTATAATACTCCCCACTTAATAATGGTGTGAAATATTTGGGATGTGATGTTGGATTCATATTGAAATATTCTGTCTGTAGTTTTTTTTTTTTTTCCTTTTGTATTGACCTTGTCTGATTTTGATTATTAGGTCAATGCTGGTCTCATAATGTAAGTTTTGGAACAATTTTGTTCCTTTGAAATTTTGGGGATAGTTTTTAAGACATCAGTTTTACTTTGTTGAACATTTCATAAAATTTTAGTAATAATATAATCCAATCCTGGGCTTTTCTTTGTTGGGTAATTTATTACAGATACCATCTTATTTTTCATGTTTTCTGTTTTGTCATCTTTAAATATTGCTGCATGGCTACATTGTGTGTTAAAATGTATCCATTTCTTCTTGGTTTTCCATATTTGTTGGGATATGATTGCTTATTGTACTCTATTATTAGTCTTTCCATTTTCTTTTTGGTCCAGCAGAGTTAGACAGTGAAGGACAGAGACAGAGAGAAAGGTCTTCCTTCCGTTGGTTCACTCCCCAAATGGCCACTAAGGCTGGTGTGCTGCTCTGATTCGAAGCCAGGAGCCAAATGCTTCCTCCTTGTCTCCCATGCAGGTGCAGGGCCCAAGCACCTGGGCCATCCTCCACTGTACTCCTGGGACACAGCAGAGAGCTGGACTGGAAGAGGAGCAACCGGGACAGAATCTGGCACCCCAACTGGGACTAGAACCTGGGGTGCTGTCACCACAGGCAGAGGATTAGCTGAGTGAGCCGTGGTGCTGGCCATCATTTTTGCTGTATAAGTAGTATACCACAAAGTCTCCTTTTTTACCTCTGGTTTTATTTCTATTAATTGTGTCTTTTCTCATTTTTTTCTTACTCTATCAAAAAGTGTGTTAATTTTGTTTATCTTTCAATAAAACTGATTCTGTTTGAAGTTTTATATTTTTATCTATCTATTTCATTTATTTCTGCTATGATCTTTGTTTCTTTCCTTTTATAGGGTTTGGTTTGTTCTTAATTTTCTACTGTTGGACACGCAGTATTAACTGTTTGTTAGAAGTGTGTCTACTTTGTGATATGGGAAATTATTTCTCTTAAATTGCTCCTACTTATGCTTTTATCATGTTACACAAATATGATTTTTGTGCTTCCATTTTCATTTATTGCAAATTATTTTCAATTTTATTTTTGAGTTCTTCAATGTCATACTGTTTGTTAAGTAGGTTGCTATTTACTTTCCTTGTATTGGTAAATTTTATAATTCTTTGCTATTGGTATTTAGTTTAATTTCCCTGTGCTCAGAAAATATATGTGATATGATTTTAAATTTTATTTGTTGCTGTTGATATTAATTTCAAAGCCTAGTAAATGGTCTATCTCAGATAAAATTTTGTGTGCTGATGTGCAAAAAATGTGTGTTCTGCATCTATTGGATGGAAAATTCTACAAATGCTTGTTGGGTTACTTTGGTCTAGAGTGAAGTTTGACTTCAATGTTTTTTGATTGAATTTGTGTCTAGATTATCTTCCCATTGACAAAACTGAGTATTGAATATTTAAGTGTTAATGAATTAGAGTCTATCCTTATAAATCTAATAATAATATCTGTATTATTTAGTACTTTGATATTCTGTGCACATATATTTACAATAGTCATTTCCTTTTTGCTATTGTTTAACACACTTCCTAGCTATTTACAATGACCCCCCTTGGCCTATTTTATAGTTTTTGATGCAAATTCTAATTATTCTGATATGACACAGCTACCTCTGCACAATTTTGATTTCAATATTTTTATTGATATTTTTTGCATTTTTTTCACTTTAAGTCTATTTTTCTCCAAAAGAAATGAGTTGCCAATTGGCTGTTTATTTCGGATTTCGTTTTAAAAATATATTTAGTCAGGTTGTGTCTCTTATTGGTAAATTTAATTTGCTTTCAAGATTAATTTTGATAGGGAAGGAACTTATTCTTTTCATTTTATGCATTGTTCTTTGTTGTGTGGTATATTTCTTTGAATTTTTTTTTTGTTTTTCTCTGTGATTTTAATAAGGGCACAAAAAATATTTATATATGTTATTTTTATTTTATTTTATTTTTTAAACTTTTATTTAGTAAATATAATTTTCCAAAGTACAGTTTATGGATTACAATGGCTTTTTCCCCCCATAACTTTCCTCCCACCTGCATCCCTCCCATCTCCCGCTCCCTCTCCCATTCCACTCACATCAAGATTCATATTCAATTATCTCTATATACAGAAGATCAATTTAGTATAAATTAAGTAAAGACTTCATCAGATTGCACCCACACAAAACATAAAGTGTAAAAATACTGTTTCAGTACTAGTTATACCATTAATTCACATTGGACAGCACATTAAGGACAGAGATCCCACATGAGGAGTAAGTACACAGTGACTCCTGTTGTTGATTTAACAATTTGGCACTCTTGTTTATGGCGTCAGAAATCTCCCTAGGCTCTAGTCATGAGTTTCCAAGGCTATGGAAGCCTCTTGAGTTTGCTGACTTCAATCTTATTTAGACAAGGTCATAGTCCAAGTGGAAGTTCTCTCCTCCCTTCAGGGAAAGGTAGCTCCTTCTTTGATGGCCTATTCTTGCTACTGGGATCTCACTTGCAGAGACCTTTCATTTAGGGTTTTTTTTTTTGTTTTTTTTTTTTTTCCAGAGTGTCTTGACTTTCCATGTCTAAAATACTCTCATGGGTTCTTCAGCCAGATCTGAATGCCTCAAGGGCTGATTCTGAGGCCAGAGTGCTGTTTAGGACATCTGCCATTCTATGAGTCTGCTGTGTATCCTGCTTCCCATGTTGGATCATTCTCTCCCTTTTTGATTCTATCAGTTAGTATTAGCAGACACTCGTCTTGTTTGTTTGATTCCTTTGACTCTTAGATATATCAGTGTGATCAATTGTGAACATAAATCGATCACTTTGATTAGTGAGATGGCCTTGGTACATGCCACCTTGATGGCATTGTATTGGAATCCCCTGGCACATTTCTAACTCCACCATTTGTGGCAAGTCCGATTGAACATGTCCCAAATTGTGCATCTCCTCCCTCTCTTATTCCCACTCTTATATTTAACAGGGATCACTTTTCAGTTAAATTTCAGCACCTAAGAATAAATGTGTGTTGATTACACAGTTCAACCAATAGTATTAACTAAAACAACAACAACAAAAAATACTAAAACGGATAAAGTATTGAATTGTAACCTGGTCATTTGCAACAAAATGGAGGAACCTGGAAAACATCATGCTGAGTGAATTAAGCCAGTCCCAAAGGGACAAATATCATATGTTCTCCCTGATAGGCAGCAACTAACCAACCACAAAAAAGGAAAACTGTTGAAGGTAAAAGGACACTATGAGAAATAGTGACTTGATCAGCCCTTGTCCTGACTGTTGATGTACAATTTAATAAAATTTAATACCATATTTTTATTTTAAAATTAGAGTACTAGAAAAAAAGAGGCTGAAGGAAATGGGAATTTATTGCCATGAAAAGAAGAAGCAAGCCTTAGGAGCAGATTAGCATTTATACATAAAAGGTTGTGTCCTAGTTCCACTACCTTGTTGATGGGTCTTTTGTGTGGTTAAAGAAGAAATAAATGCAGAACCAAGCCATCATTTATAAACCTAGAGCCTTATCACTGGTTCATAAAGTAGTAGGGTTGGTCCATTCCCCTTTCCAAAGGGCAGCTTAGAGAAATCTTACCCATCCTATAGCATGTCAGTTATTAGGCCCATTATGTAGTTCTGGAAGGAACTTTAGAAATCCCATGCCCAGGATACCTACACCCAGCAAGAGACCCCAGACAGGGAGAGATGAGAAGAAAGGAGGACCTATATCTTTATTCATAAAAATTTTAGTCCATTTTGGACTGGACTCCCACTTCCTTTTTGAGAGGCCCTCCTAGTCTACCACATGTATTTTTTTCATTAAACATTATTTCAATATTCACTTACCCTTAAGTGTCTATGCATAGCTGGGAGCAACTGCCCATTCCTGCTTTAGTTTGACATTTTTTCTGTAGTGATATTATTATGTTGGTATGAAACATCAATAGTTTATAATTGAATTTTCAAAATCTTTCAGGTCAAATAATTAGAAAGTTCAGAAAATTTTCAGATTTTGGAAGCATAATACAATGCATTTTAAATATAATTTAATCTTCGGTGATATTTGAAGTGGCATTCAGGTCGAGTATATTAATATTCTACTATCAAAATGTCATGCATATGCATAATTAAGGGGTTAAAACCATGAAGGGATATGTCAATTTGTATGAGCTTTCTTTCTTTCTGGTCAAATAAGACTAAGTCAGCTAAGCTTTATGAACATTCTAAATTTCTGTTTTGTGGACAAGATACTTTATATTAAATACCACTTTATTTCTTTAAGCAAAACATGCCTTTTTGTACTTAGGTTTCTTTGTAAATTTGCCTCCTCAATTTAAAAGTTGTGCTCCTATATCCACATCTGTCCTCAAACAAGAATAAGCAATCCTCTTTTGCCTAAAAAGAGTTCAAAATTCACTTTCTTGTAAGTCTAACCCTGGTCTACAGGAAAGGGAAAAGTGAATCACAATGCATTGTGATGAGCATCAGTAATTCACATTTATTGCACACTATTTAGTTAAATTGTTTTCTCTCATCTAAAATTCTCACATTCCAAAAGTAACACCGCTCCATAGACCCAGAATGTAAACTAATAAAAAGGTAATGTATTACATAATGGTTATTATATATATATATATTTATTCAGAGCATGAATTAATGTTTTTATTACACAGTCCAAATAAATATTTTAGAGCTTCCCAGAAAACTAAACAGTCTCAGAAAGTGTAATTAATATCCTTGAAATAACATAGACGATAACAGAGATGGATATCAAATTAAGTATTTAGAACTACATTTCAATCTTTGTTTTAATTAAATATAGGAAAGTGTTTCAATTTGTAATATTTCTACCTATTTGCAGAGACCTTTCTAAAGCCTAAAGTAATACTTCGCCAAATAGTATAATAATCTGTATAACTGATATGTTGATATTTTCTTTTTAAAGGAGTTCATTTAATATTATTTCAGGAGTTCAAGTCAGTTCTTCACCTTAGAGTGACACAATAATGCTGACAATGAGAGTGGGCAAAAGTAAAACTAAGGTTTACATGAGCAACAAAGATTCCTGCTAACCAGGAGAGGATGCAAGGAAGGGTTCCAGCAAGGTCTTAGACAAGAGAATTTGTGTAGGGAGTGCCTAGCGATTGATCAGTCCCCCTCTAGTTTCTGTAAGTTAGGGATCTGGTTTTTCCATACGTTTGTGTCGGGGGTCTGTTTCTGGTCAGTGAGAGTTTTATCATACATACATTGGGAAGTAGTCATGGTCTCTTACTAGATTATCTTAGTATTGAGCTCTAGTGTGGTGGCAGAAATCCAGATTTTTTTTTCTACACATCTCAGGAAACGGTCATGTTCTCTGATCAGTTTAGAAATGTTATCTTGCTGACCACAAACATTTGAAAGATGTTATATCACTGACAACTTCAGAGATTTCATAGTTGAAAATGTTGTTGACAAGTTAAAAATGTATGTGGTCTGGTCTATGCTAGAACCTGGTTTCTTACTGTTAACTAAGGGAGCAGGACAATTCCTTATTTCAGAACCCATTATTTTCTCAGTCTATGTGCCTATTAGTCATCTCTCTGATTCTTCACCTTATTATAGTCACTGAAAGGCAGAGCTTGGGTCTCACTTGTAGAGATCTTTCATTTAGCTTTTTTTTATTTTTATTTATTTATTTTTTTGCCAGAATGCCATGGTTTTCCATGCCTAAAATACTCTCATGGGCTCTTCAGCCAGATCCGAGTGCCTTAAGGGCTGATTCTGAGGCTGGAGTGCTGTTTAGGACATCTGCCATTCTATGAGTCTGCTGAAATACACATGAATAAAATCCATCAAATTTATTCCAAAGAGAACATAGTATACCTATAGCTTTTCCTCCAAAATCTTAACTATTAATACCATTCCAATTCTTTTAATCATTTTGTCTTTTACAGATGTTAAAAGTATAATAATGTTGGAACAAAAGAAAATCATAGTTAATATAAGTGTGGTACTAAGGTTTGGAAAGAGTTTGTCCCTGAGAAGTTCATGTTCTGGAAGATTGATCTTCAGTGGGGTGATTTTAAATGGTGTTGAGACTTTTAACCTGGTATGGGTTGGTTAGGCATTCGGAGTGCTGCTTTCAGGAGGAATTACCACATTTCTTACAAGACCCTGATTAGTGCTCATGAGAGGGTTGTTATAAAATAGCAAAAAAAAAAAAAAAAAAAAAAAAGTCCTACTCTCTTCCCCCTTGCTCTGGCTTCCTGCCTCACCATACAATAATCTCCCTCTTTCGTGCATTCCGCCTTAATGCCAGCTACCATGCTGTGATGTCCTCAGAACCGTTCCTCCGAGCTGAGCCAAGTTCATCACTATGCTCTTGAGCCTTCAGAACTATAAACTCTTTAAATTTTTCATTTTGTAATATATCCACCTTCAGGTACTTCGTTATAGTAACAGAAAACAAGCTAATATACAGTGTACTAGATTACAAATATTTAAGGTTTTATTTTTCTTTAATTATTATAATTTGTTTCCTGAATATCCTCCAAGTATAATTTTTGTCTGAAATAGTGTAAATCTATGTTAGTTAGATTCAAAAATGTATCAATAATTTTAATATTTGTACATATTTTTGAAAATAGAGAAACATAACATTGATCAGTTATGTCTGTTCTTTGAAGCGCTATTCAACAATTGACCTTAATATTGTTTTATGGGGCTGATGCTGTGGTCTCACAGGATGAGCCACAGCCTCAGGACTAATATCCCATGTGGGCGCCAGTTCAGCTCTAGCTAGCCGCCCCACTTTCCAATCTAGCTTCCTGCTGATGCATCTGGGAGAGCAGTGGAGGATGACCCAGGTCCTTGGGCCCCCGAATCCATATGGGAAACCTGGATGAGGCTCCTGGTGTACAGGCTTTGCATCAGTCCAGCTCTGGCCATAGAGGCCAATTGGAGAGTGAATCAGTAGATGGAATATCTCTTTCGGTGTCTCTCCTTCTCTCTCACTGTAACTTTGCCTTTCAAATAAATAAAATATTTTAAAAAATCATTGTTTTAAGCAATGATTTTTGTTTTACTCAATAAAGACTTATACAAATTAATAAAAGTTGTAAGCCATTACACAAATGAACAGAGGCATTCCAAAAGCTTAAAAACAGTCAAAATCAGTCTAAATTAATCAATGCCAGATAACATATCTAGTACAAATAAATATATTGGGATTAAACTGCACAGAAAATTTAAGGGGAAAGGAAATCTTTGGTATTAGATTATCCATATTAAATATCTAAATTTCAGTGAAAATCAGCTTATTTCGTGTTTTATATGTGAATCTAATTGTATCCATATAAATCAATGTGTATTTTTTAAAAATTTTGCAGGTAACAGATTTAGACAATGCAAATGGAGAACCACTTTGTATGGAAGGATTATAGGTTTAATACTGACATTACTAGTTTTAAACATCAAAAAACATATACTTGAATTTCAAAGTACAAATACTTTTGGTATTCATAGTTGAAAGTATGTTAATGGAAAACATTTTTGAAGGAGAAATTACATAATTGTAAGAGAGCTCTGAGAGAATATATTAAGGATCACTATTTTTTATAGTGAATGGATGATGATTAGTGAGGATCATTTAGCATGATCCAACAGTGTATGATATAAAGTGAACATAAGGTTAGACAATCTCAACTAGAAAATATCTGAACATTACACTATTAAATGTTGTAAGAATTTTCAAGATATTTCTAGGAATAAACTCATCATATGCCTCCTCAACCAAGAGAAAGGATAAAAATATAATGAAACTCTCAATACTAATTATTAGAAAACTCCACATGCTAATGGTCACAAAATATTTTTATTAACTGCAACGTTGATAGAGAACAAGCACGGGAGTGTGTTCTTTTAGTACTCTAATATTTGAACTGATGTGGATTGATGGTTGCAATATGGTACACTGCTGAAAAGCAGCAATTTGGATTTGCCTCTGTTGTTTATCATAAGAATTGATACGCAGAAAACAATGTAGAATGTCAGTCCAACAGATTTACAATAAATGTTTGCCTGCTAGGCATTACAAATTTTATGTCAGTTTACACCAATTTGACACACATATTCAAGTCTGAGTGATGTAATTACTAGTATCCAAAGGGAGAAAAGAAATGATAAGACATGTTAAGTATCACTTTGACCGTGGGTAGATGTTGAACCTGAATAGATCACTGAGCAGATAAATTGAAATTTAAGGAATGGAAAAATTAATTAAGTTAATTAGAAAACTAATGTAACTGTTAGGCTTTTGAAAACATTAATTCAATGCCAACTTCATAGATACTCAATTTGTGAAGTCACACAAGTCCCTTCCAGAAAAGACCACATGGTTACTTTAAGCTTCTGCTGTTGTCATCTTGAAATTATTAATAATCTTTGAATACAATTTTTATTTTTAAATTATTATATAGCTTTATTTTTATCTTATTTCAAAGGCAGAAACAGAGACAAAGATATATCCTCCATTGCTGGCTCACTCCCCTCCTGTCTCTAAAGACAGAGCTAGGACAGGTTGAAGCCAGGAGTCTACAATTCTATAAAGGTTTCCCACATGCCTGGCAAGGACCCTAGTACCTGACCAGTCACCTGCTGCCTCCAGTGTATTCATTG
The DNA here is from genome assembly GCA_949820135.1 of Sylvilagus floridanus. Lineage (NCBI taxonomy): Eukaryota > Metazoa > Chordata > Mammalia > Lagomorpha > Leporidae > Sylvilagus > Sylvilagus floridanus. Next base: position 65,901,295 of record OX463227.1, on the reverse strand, counting down.
GTAGAGAGTTGAATCAGAATCCTAGTAGACAAATCTCAAGACAGACACTCATATATGAGATGCTGGTGTCCCAAGCAGAAGCTTAACCATTGTACCAAATACCTGCTCCTCGCCCCAACCTTTTTTATTTTGCAATGAACCCTCTAATTATGTAGCCAGTTCTATATTAATAAATCACCTCTACTTACTCTAAAGATGGATTTGATAAAAAGACATGATTCCAGAGCAAAAACTAGAAGGATGACATCATTGTATATATGAGACAGTTTGCCCATTTCCCTTTTTGGAATCTGACATTTCCAAGGATATATCAACAGAAGAGATTCTTGTGTAATTTAACTCAGTGATGGAAAGGAACTGAAATCAATTAAAATAAAATCATGCAGTCTGAAAATCTCTCTCACTTGGGTATCAGGATTAGTCTTTTATAAACCTTTAGAAAACATTCAGGACTAGTTCCTGAAAAAGCTGCAAACAGTTCGCTCCTCACTCACACTTGGTGAATGGCCTTACATCAGAAATAGAGGACTTAATATAAAAGCAAAAACTGAAATAGGATGTAACCCCATGGCTATGTTGCCTGCTCCTACTGAACAACATGAACAAGACAGAACAAAAGCAGAAGAAAACAAGTAGAAAAAAATGATCGCTTTATAGATAAATCACATAGGTGTTCTTCCTTCTTTTACTACACTCAGAGAAGTGACACTTGTGGATACGATATGCTAAAATCACTTTGGAAAGAAAAAAGAAATAAAAGAATTGCCTTGCATTAATTGAGAAGTTGATGGAAAAAATAATGTGGATACATATTAAATGTGTTTCCATTGGTAAACTCATTTATACTATTAAACTAACAAGGAGATATTACCGTAAAGGTTAGAGAAGTTTTGAAATTTTTGATTGATAACTGCTACAATATCAACTTTAAAGTTCAGCACAATTACAAAATTGATCTTACAGAGTGAATGAACTACTCTGTTATATGAATAGTCCACCTTCCAGATTCTACTGAGGAATAGCCAAAGACAAAATGAAAAATCTATACTCCCTGAGTCTACACAAATAAAATGTTAGAATTAGAAATGAATAAATGTCATTTGTCAACATGCAAATTATTCGCTTAAATATACTTTCTTAAAGGAAGATAAGATTCTAGACAAAACAACCATAGTAAAAGCATAGTTTCCTTAGGAAACTATATATTTTTTCTTTAAACAAGGGCAACAAAATAGAGGAATCTGAAAAACATCATGCTGAGTGAATTAAACCAGTCCCAAAGAGTCAAATATCATATATTTTCCCTGATCGGTGACAACTAACCGAGCACCAAAAAGGAAACATGCTGAAGTAAAATAGACGCTATGAGAAACAATGACTTGATCATCCCTTGTCCTCACTGTCAAGGAAAAACTTAATACTTTATCCCTTTTAGTATTTTTTTGGGGGTTACTTAATACTATTTGTTGAACTCTGTAATTAACACACAATTTTTCTTAGGTGTTTAAATTTAACTGAAAAGTGATTTGTTATTTATAAGAGTTGGAATAAGAGAAGGAGGAGATGTACAGTTCAGCACATGCTCAATCGGACTTGCAGCAAATGGTAGTTAGAAACATGACAGGGGATTCCAATACAATCCCATCAAGGCGGCATGTACTAATGCCATCTCACTAGTCCAAGTGATCAATTTATGTTCACAATTGATAGGTCTAAGAGTCAAAGGGATCACACAAACAAGACTAGTGTCTGCTAATACTAACTGATAGAATCAAAAAGGGAGAGAACAATCCAACATGGGAAGCAGGATACACACAGACTCATAGAATGGCAGATGTCCTAAATAGCACTCTGGCCTCAGAATCAGCCCTTAAGGCATTCGGATCTGGCTGAAGAGCCCATGAGATTTTTGATACCATGGAAAGCCAAGACAATCTGGCAAAAAAAAAAAAAAAAAAAAAAAAAAAAAAAAAAAACACCTAAATGAAAGATCTCTGTGAGATTTGAGTGGAAATATGGGCAATCAAAGAAGGAGGTACCTTTCTCTGAAGGGAGGAGAGAACTTCCACTTTGACTAAGGCCTTGTCTAAATGAGATCGGAGTTGGTGAACTCAAGAGGCTTCCGTAGCCTTGGCAACTCATCACAAGAGCCTCGGGTGCTTACTGATGCCATTAACAAGAGTGTCAATTGTTAACAACAGATGTCACTGTGCACTTACTCCTCATGTGGGATCTCTGTCCTTAATGTGTTGTACATTGTGAATTAATACTATACATAGTACTCAAACAGTACTTTACACTTAGTGTTTCTGTGTGGGTGCAAACTGTTGAAATCTTTATTTAGTATATACTAAATTGATTCGCTGTATATAAAGATAATTGAAAATGAATCTTGATGAAAGTGGGATGGAAGAGGTAGCGGGAGACAGGAAGGTTGCAGGTGGGAGGGAGGTTAAGGGGAGAAAAATCACTGTAATCCAAAAGCTGCACTTTAAAATTTGTATTTATTAAATAAAAGTTAAAAAAGTGTCAACTCAAAGAGAAATCCTATAGATTGAGTGGAGCAAAAATTCAATTCAATGGAAACTATAAGGAGAATAGTTCATGAAATCAATCACTGATGTTCAGCAAGTTATTTAGAAGGTAAATTAAATATTTTGTTCTAAAATAAATATATAAATGTCTTATGAATAAAGAACAAATAATTGTTTAAACAAGTTTAAACTTGCATAGGAAACTCAAAGGAAAGCTTTTCTTAGCTGTACTGTGAGATACTTAAGTTCACAGCTTCATTCATTACAGCTGACAAGATGCTGAGTTTAGAAATATGGAGAGATAGCTCAATAGGCTAATCCTCTGCCTGAGGTGCTGGCACCCCAGGTTCTAGTCCCATTCGAGGCGCCAGATTCTGTCTTAGTTGCTCCTCTTCCAGTACAGCTCTCTGCTATGGCCCGGGAGGGCAGTGGAGGATGGCCCAAGTGCTTGGCCCTGCACTCGCATTGGAGACCAGGAGAAGCACCTGACTCTTGGCTTTGGATTGTTGCCATGCACTGGCCTCAGCGCACTGGCTGCAGCGTGCCGGCCACAGTGGCCACTGGGTGGTGAACCAATGGAAAAGGAAGACCTTTCTCTCTGTCTGTCTCTCTCTCTCACTGTCCACTCTGCCTGTCGGAAGGAAGGAAGGAAGGAAGGAAGGAAGGAAGGAAAGAAGGAAGGAAGGAAGGAAGAAAGAAAGAGTTTTCAACCAGTGGCGAATCACAATCTCTGGAGTATGTGTAGGTAGGATATGGGGTAAGTAGTTTACATAAAGTTTACACAAATGATTGAACAGAGTGAAGAAGAGGCAGATTTCTTCCAGGTCACAGAATCCTCTGTCTGACTCGGTAAGTTAGAATACAATGGATTTTACTGCCAAGATATGGTATTGTATTTGGGATTTAGGAGATGTTCCTTTAAAGATTTATGTATTTCAAAGACAGAGTAAAAAAGAGGTTGAGAGAGAGAGAGGTCTTCCACCCACTGGTTCACCACCCAAAAGGCCTCAACACCAAAGATGAGCAGAGCTGAAACCAGGAGTTAGGAGTTTCTTCCGGGTCTCCCACGTGGGTGTAGGGGCCCAGGTACTTGGGCTATCCTCCAGTGTTTTCCCAGATGCAATGACTGGGGGCTGGATCTGAAATGGAACAGGTCGGACTCGAACCAGCAACTGCATGGAATTCTGATGTTGCAGGCTGGGGCTTTAACCAACTTTGCCACAGTGCCAGCCTCTGTAAGAGATATCTTAGTGTCAATTTTATGAGAATCTGTAAACTAGGGAACAGTCAAGTTTGTTATTATATGCTGGCTTACTTTGTATATGCAAGTGAAGAGGGGATTTGGCAAAAAATAAAATTTAATTGGGAGATGTTTCTTAATAATGAAATGAATTGGAGAAAACTAAGATCTGAAGAATGAGGTAAGATGTGAAGCTAGAAAAAGAAGATATAAATCAGTGTAGAGAAGAGGGCTAGAGTGTTATAGAATTAAAGTTTGACCAAAAGTGAGAAGATGACAGGTAACCTTTTGAATAGGCATTGAAAATACTGGAATAGGAACACACCTGGAATTGACTCATTTCAAATTTCCTGACTTTTGACTATTTGGGATTTCTTGACCTTCAAATCTCTTGCAAATCTGTTTTTCTGTGGTTACACACCATTTATAGTTAAGGTAAATAAGATTCTCCCTAAATACCCAGTTACACACTGACTTTTGTGTCAGAAAGCAATAAAGTAAATATGTATTTTTTCTTTGGATAACAGACATCGGTTTAAATACTAATAAAATACACTTAGAAAAAAGCAAAGCGTCAATGAAATGGATTTTTCTCAAACATTATGAAAGAACTGTGCACTATCATAACAGAAAAGCCAAAGTATATCTATATATTCAAGTATAGTTTTACTAAACTTAATAAATTTAACCATATTTTTTAAATGAAACACTGAAGATTTATAGTGAGTTTAAAAAGAACAAAACCACATATTAATCTTTTGCATGCAAATTAGAACAGCATTTTTATTTTTGTACTTCATATTATATTTTGAAATGAATATATAACACAATTACTATTTTAAAGACCCATAATCTCTTATAATGTAGGGAAATTTTCCAGTATATCTGTAAGATTACTTTGCTATTTTATTAGTAAATATTTAAGATCATTCTTGCTACTTGAAGAAAAAGGAAATTGCAACCCCTGAAAATTCATTCTATTTCAACACACCATGCTTTATTGTTACCTAATAAATGTATTTGTTGAGGTAAGCATACAATGAGACTCAATGAAGCATAAAAGAAGTGTGGTTACCAGAGACTGGGAGATTGAGAGAATCATAGGTGGTGCACAAAGGATACAAAATTTCAGTTCCACAGGGATAAGTTTTTTAGCTACTTTGAAATGTATTGCCTGGCATGGTGAATATTGTATTAATGTATTCTTCAAAATTACTAACAGAATAAATTTCTCATCACAAACACATATTATTTTTATAAATTACTGTACCTTGTAAATATAAAACCATAATTTATAAATTTAAAATTAAATTAATAAAATTTTGCTAATACATTTTAAATATTGTGTATCAAAATAAAATCAACATAAAGTCTATAAAATATCTAAAATACTGATAAATTATTAAGTACAATGTCATCAACCATGTGGAAACCACTGAGGTTAAGAAATAGGACAGTATCAGATCAAATAGGACAGTGATCAATCATAGAGGAATTACTTGTGCCCTATCTAGTTGTATAACCTCCCCATTACCATGAAAATTGCCAATACGTAGACTTCAAAAAAATTTCCATAAATTTCTACTTTGTTTTCTTTTGTATCTGTAGCATCTAAATATACATTCTTAAATATTACATGATCAATATTTTTAACTTTAAAAACATAAAACTAAGCAGTGTGCAGTTTGTCTCTGTTTTCTTTCCTTTTCAAAATTTTATTTACCTATTTTTCTTTTTATTTACTTATTTTTATTTTTTGTTATTAATATAAGGAGAATAGATTTCATGTATTTCATGGGTACAATTTAAAGAAGGTAACCATAATTCCTCCTTTCCCCCAATCCATCCTCAATACCCTTCCTTCCTTAATTTTTTAATTTAATTTTTGCAAAAATGTACTTTCAATCTGCTCTATAGTCACATGCTTAATTCAATACTGGCCATGATATTCAACAAGTAAAATGTAGGAAGATAACAGTTCCACAGAGGGATACAAATAAGAGCCAAGAGAGAGCTCCTGTGTACCTGTTCAGTCCCCAAATGCCTACAACGGACAATAAGCCAGGAGGTAGGAATGTAATCTTTGTTTCCAACATGAGTGGCAGCATTCCAGCTGCTTAGACCATCACCACTCCCTCCCATGATCTGTAAGAGCAGGATAATGGAGTCAGAAGCCACAGCCAGGAACTCAACCCAGGCACTCTGATGTGGTCATCTTAACTTCTAGGCTAAATGCCTGCTACCTGTACATTTTTTTTTCTTAAACTACAACACATGAGATGTAGTGTCAGGTAATTATAATAGATAAAATAAAATTAAAAAGGAGAGAATGTTCCAACATGGAAAACAGTCCACACAGCAAACTCATAGAATGACAATTGCTTTAAGTAACACTCTGACCTCAGAATCAGCCCTTAAGTCTTCCTTGTCAGGCTGAACAAGACAGTGAGAGCATTTCAGGGATGGGAAACCAAGACACGGTGGCAAAATATTCTAAATGAAGGATCTTTGTGAATGAGATCCCAATGGAGAGAAGTGGCCATCAAAGAAGGATGCACTTTTCTCTAAAGGGAGGAGAGTGCTTCCACTTTGGCTTATGGCCTTTTCTAAATATTGACAGAGATTGTGGATTCAAAAGTCTTCAATGGGCCAGTGCCATGGCTCACTAGGCTAATCTTCCACCTGCAGTGCTGGCACCCTGGTTTCTAGTCCCGGTTGTGGCACCAGATTCTGTCCCGGTTACTCCTCTTCCAGTCCAGCTCTCTGCTGTGGCCCGGGAGTGCAGTGGAGGATGGCCCAGGTCCTTGGGCCCTACACCCGCATGGGAGACCAGGAGAAAGCACCTGACTACTGGCCTCAGATCGGCTCAGTGCGCCAGCCATGGCAGCCACTTGGGGGGTGAACCAATGGAAAAAGGAAGACCTTTCTCTCTGTCTCTCTCTCTCACTGTCTAACTCTGCCTGTCAAAAAAATAAAATTAGCTTAAAAAAAAAGTCTTCCATTGCAGCTCAGGTCTAGAGTCTTGGTGGTCACTGATGTCATACATAAGAGGGTTAATTTTTAAATTAACAATAAGAGTCACTGTGCACTAACTCCCCATGTAGGACCTCTGTCCTCAATGAGTTGTATTATGAGAGTTAACTGTAATTCTTGTTTGCAAACAGTTTGTGTGTGTATGTGTGTGCAAATTGTTGAAATATTTACTTAGTATGAAATTGATCTTCTGTATACAAAGTTAAATTAAAAATGAATCTTCAAAAGGAGAATGGTACTGGGAAGGGAAGAGTGAAGTGGAGGAGGAGTGTGTGTGGGAGGGCAGGTATGGTTGGAAGAATAACTGCATCCTGAAGTTGTACATATGAAATTTATAGTCCTTAAAAAAGTAATTTATTAAAAATTTTAAATGAACATATTACATTACCTCATGCAGTCTTTCCATGTACATTGTATTCACTTATATAATTCCTAATGAAATCGGATTTTAAAACCTATATGTTGTCTCCAGTATGAAACATAATGATTATGCTATCATTAAGCTATTTTTGTAGGGTTATCCTCAAAAGCATATGCTCTTACCCTAATCATTGGAACCTATTAATGTTACCCTATTTGAAAAAAAGAGCATTGGAAAACATAAACCAGTTAGATGATCTGGGTGAACCCCAAATCTAATGTCAAATGTTCTAGCAGAGATATAGAGGAGAGATATACAGATAGAACAGATAGTGTTTCACAAGTGAAATGATATAGCCACAAGTCCAGAAATGCTGTTTTTTTTTTTTTTTGCTTTTCTTTTTTTTTTTTTTTTTATAAAGCTTTTATTTAAAGAATATAAATTTCCAAAGAACAGCTCATGGACCACAATGGCTCCCCCCCCACACAACTTCCCTCCCTCCCCCCACCCTCCCCTTTCCCTCTCCCTCTCCCCTTCTGTTCACATCAAGATTCATTTTCAATTCTCTTTATACACAGAAGATCAATTTAGTACATATTACGTAAAGATTTCAACGGTTTGCCCTCGCATAGAGACACAAAATGATAATACTGTTGGAGTACTAGTTATAGTATTAATTCACAATGTACAGCACATTAAGGACAGAGATCCTACATGAATTTTTTTTTAAAAAATTGATTAATTGTCTATGCCATTTCCAGTTTAACACCAAGATTTTTTAATCATTTGCAATTATCTTTATATAAAGAAGATCGATTCAATATATACTATGTAAGGATTTCATCAGTTTGCACCCACTCAGAAACACAAAGTGTAAAAATACTGTTTCAGTACTAGTAATAGCATCACTTCACATTGGATAACACATTAAGGACAGATCCCTCATGAGACGTAAGTACACAGTGACTCCTGATGTTGATTTAACAATTTGACACTCTTGTTTATGGCGTCAGTAATCTCCCTAGGCTCTGGTCATGAGTTGCCGAGGCTATGGAAGCCTTTAGGGTTCGCCGACTTCGATCTTATTCCCACAGGGCCATAGTCAAAGTGGAAGTTCCCTCCTCCCTTCAGAGAAAGGTACCTCCTTCTTTGATGGCCCCGTTCTTTCCACTGGGATCTCACTCGCAGAGATCTTTCATTTAGGTCTTCTGTTTTTTCCAGAGTGTCTTAGCTTTCCATGCCTAAAATATTCTCATGGGCTCTTGAGCCAGATCCTAATGCCTTAAGGGCTGATTCTGAGGCCAGAGTGCTATTTAGGACATCTGCCATTCTATGAGTCTGCTGTGTATCCTGCTTCCCATGTTGGATCATTCTCTCCCATTTTCATTCTATCAGTTAGTATTAGCAGACACTAGTCTTGTTTGTGTGATCCCTTTGACTCTTAGACCTATCAGTGTGATCAATTGTGAGCTGAAATTGATCACTTGGACTAATGAGATGGCCTTGGTACATGCCACCTTGATGGGATTGTATTGGAAACCCCTGGCACAATTCTAACTCCATCATTTGGGGCCGTTCCGATTGAGCATGTCCCAAATTTTACATCTCCTCCCTCTCTTATTCCCACTCTTATATTTCACAGAGATCACTTTTCAGTTAAAATTTAAACACCTAAGAATAATTATGTGTTAATTACAGAGTTCAACCACTAGTACTAGGATAAAGAAAAAAAAAATACTACCATGGATAAAGTATTACATTGTACAACAACAGTCAGCACAAGAGCTGATCGAGTCACTGTTTCTCATAGTGTCCATTTCACTTCTACAGGTTTCCCCTTTGGTGCTCAGTTAGTCATCGCCAATCAAGGGAAACAAATGATATTTGTCTCTTTGGGACTGACTTAATTCACTCAGCATGATGTTTTCCAGATCCTCCATTTTGTTGCAAGTGACCGGATTTCATTGTTTTTGACTGCTGTATAGTATTCTGTAGAGTACATGTCCCATAATTTCCTAATCCAGTCTACTGTTGAAGGGCATTTGGGTTGGTTCCAAGTCTTAGCTATTGTGAATTGAGCCGCAATAAACATTGCTGTGCAGACGGCTTTTTTGTTTGCCAATTTAATTTCCTTTGGGTAAATTCCAAGGAGTGGGATGGCTGGGTTGAATGGTAGGGTTATATTCATGTTTCTGAGGAATCTCCAGACTGACTTCCACAGTGGCTTCACCAGTTTGCATTCCCACCAACAGTGGATTAGTGTCCCTTTTTCCCCACATCCTCTCCAGCATCTATTGTTGGTGGATTTCTGAATGTGAGCCATTCTCACCGGGGTGAGGTGAAACCTCATTGTGGTTTTGATTTGCATTTCCCTGATTGCTAGGGATCTTGAACATTTTTTCATGTGTCTGTTGGCCATTTGGATTTCCTCTTTGGAAAAATGTCTGTTGAGGTCCTTGGCCCATCTCTTAAGTGGGTTGTTTGTTTTCATGTTGTGGAGTTTCTTAATTTCTTTGTAGATTCTGGTTATCAACCCTTTATCTGTTGCATAGTTTGCAAATATATTTTCCCATTCTGTCGGTTTCCTATTCACTTTCCTGACTGTTTCTTTTGCAGTACAGAAACTTTTCAATTTGATGCAATCCCAGTAGTTAATTTTGGTTTTCAGTGCCTGTGCTTCTGGGGTCTTTTCCAAGAAGTCTTTGCCAGTACCTATGTCTTGCAGGGTTTCTCCTATGCTCTCCAGTAATTTGATGGTGTCGGGTCGTAGGTTTAAATTTTTAATCCATTTTGAATGAATTTTTGTGTAAGGTGAAAGGTAGGGGTCTTGCTTCATGGTTCTGCACGTGGAAATCCAGTTTTCCCAGCACCATTTATTAAACAGACTGACCTTACTCCAGGGACTGGTTTTGGATCGTTGATCAAATATAAGTTGGCTGTAGGTGTTTGGATTGATTTCTGGAGTTTCTATTCTGTTCCATTGGTCTATCCATCTGTTTCTGTACCAGTACCATGCTGTTTTGATAACAACTGCCCTGTAGTATGTCCTGAAATCTGGTATTGTGATGCCTCCGGCTTTGTTTTTGTTGTACAAGATTGCTTTAGCTATTTGAGGTCTCCTGTGTCTCCATATGAATTTCACCATCATTTTTTCCAGATCTGAGAAGAATGTCCTCGGTATCTTGATTGGTATTGCGTTGAATCTGTAAATTGCTTTTGGGAGAATGGACATTTTGATGATATTGATTCTTCCAATCCATGAGCATGGGAGATTTCTCCATTTTTTGGTATCCTCTTCTATTTCTTTCTTTAAGGTTTTGTAATTTTCATTGTAGAGATCTTTAATGTCCTTAGTTAAATTTATTCCAAGGTATTTGATTGTTTTTGTAGCTATTGTGAATGGGATTGATCTTAGCAGTTCTTCCTCAGCCGTGGCATTGTCTGTGTATACAAAGGCTGTTGATTTTTGTGCATTGATTTTATATCCTGCTACTTTGCCAAACTCTTCTATGAGTTCCAATAGTCTCTTAGTAGAGTTCTTTGGGTCCCCTAAATAAAGAATCATGTCGTCTGCAAAGAGGGATAGTTTGAGTTCTTCCTTCCCAACTTGTATCCCTTTAATTTCTTTTTCTTGCCTAATAGCTCTGGCTAAGACTTCCAGCACTTTATTGAATAGCAGTGGTGAGAGTGGGCATCCCTGTCTGGTACCCGATCTCAGTGGAAATGCTTCCAACTTTTCCCCATTCAATAGGATATTGGCCGTGGGTTTTTCATAAATTGCTTTGATTGTGTTGAGGAATGTGCCTTCTATACCCAGTTTGCTTAGGGTTTTCATCATGAAAGGGTGTTGAATTTTATCGAATGCTTTCTCTGCGTCTAGTGAGATAATCATATGGTTTTTCTTCTGCAGTCTGTTAATGTGGTGTATCACGTTGATTGTTTTGCGAATATTGAACCATCCCTGCATACCAGGGATGAATCCCACTTGGTCTGGGTGGATGATCTTTCTGATGTGTTGTTGCAGTCTATTGGCCAGAATTTTGTTGAGGATTTTTGCATCTATGTTCATGAGGGATATTGGTCTGTAATTCTCTTTCAATGCTGCATCTTTTTCTGGCTTAGGAATTAAGGTGATGCTGGCTTCATAGAAGGAATTTGGGAGAATTCCCTCTTTTTCGATTGTTCTGAATAGTTTGAGAAGAATTGGGGTTAGTTCTTCTTTAAATGTCTGGTAGAATTCAGCAGTGAATCCATCTGGTCCTGGGCTTTTCTTTGTTGGGAGGGCCTTTATTACTGATTCAATTTCTGACTCACTTATGGGTCTGTTTAGGTTTTCTATGTCTTCCTGGTTCAATTTAGGTAGGTTGCATGTGTCCAGGAATCTATCCATTTCTGATAGGTTTCCCTGTTTGCTGGCATACAAGTCCTTGTAGTAATTTCTGATGATTCTTTTGATTTCTGTGGTGTCTGTTGTTATATTTCCTTTTTCATCTCTGATTTTACTGATTTGGGTCTTTTCTCTTCTTTTTTTAGTTAGTTGGGCCAATGGGGTGTCAATCTTGTTTATTTTTTCAAAAAACCAGCTCCTCGTTTGGCTGATTTTTTTGTAATGTTTTTTTGGATTCAATCCTGTTGATTTCTTCTCTGATTTTGATTATTTCTCTTTTTCTACTAGATTTGGGTCTAGTTTGCTGCAAATTTTCTAGATCCTTGAGATGCATTGAAAGCTCATCTATTTGGTGCCTTTCCAGTTTCTTGATGTAGGCACCTATTGATATAAACTTTCCTCTTAACACTGCTTTTGCTGTATCCCATAAGTTTTGGTATGTTGTGCTGTTATCCTCATTTACTTCCAGAAAATTTTTGATTTCTCTTTTGATTTCTTCAGTGACCCATTGTTCATTCAGGAGCATGTTGTTCAATCTCCATGTGTTTGCATATGCTCTAGAGATTCCTGAGTTGCTAATTTCCAACTTCACTCCCTCATGGTCTGAGAAGTTGCATGGTATGATTCTAATTCTTTTGAATTTGCTGAGACTTGCTTTATGGCCTAATATGTGATCAATCCTAGAGTAGGTTCCATGTACTGCTGAGAAGAATGTGAATGCATTACTTGTAGGATGAAAAGTTCTGTAGATATCTGTTAGATCCATTTGGGCTATAGTGTTGTTTAAATCTACTGTCTCCTTGTTGATCTTCTGTCCTGTCGATCTGTCAATATCTGTGAGTGAAGTATTGAAGTCCCCCAGTACTATTGTGTTGGGGTCTAAGTCTCCCTTTAAGTTTCTTAACAAATTTTTTAAATAAACCTGTGGCCTGTAATTAGGTGCATATACATTGAGAATTGTTATATCTTCCTGTAGTATTGATCCCTTAATCATTATATAGTGCCCCTCTTTGTCTCTCTTAACAGTTTTTGTGTTAAAGTTTATGTAGTCCGATATTAAGATGGTTACTCCCGCTCTTTTTTCATTTCTGTTGGCATGGTGTATCTTGTTCCATCCTTTTATTTTCAGTCTGTATGGATCTTCGTTGGAAAGATGTGTTTCTTGTAGGCAGCAAATAGATGGTTTTTGTTCCTTAACCCAATCAGCCAATCTCTGTCTTTTAACAGGACAGTTTAGACCTTTAACGTTCAATGTGACTATTGATAAGTGGTAAGTTTGCCCTGCCATTTGCTAGATATTTTCTAATGTATGCTTTGAATTCCCTGTGATCTTTTGCCGTGAGGTTCCCTTCGTTTACCTTCTTTCATGTTGATGGTCGTGTTTCTGTGTTTCTGTGTGTAACACGTCTTTAAGTATCTTTTGCAGGGCTGGACGAGTGGCAACAAATTCTTTCAATTTTTGTTTGTTATGAAAGGTCTTTATTTCACCTTCATTCACAAATGAGAGCTTTGCAGGGTATAATATTCTGGGCTGGCAGTTTTTCTCTCTAAGTACCTGGGCTATGTCTCGCCATTCCCTTCTAGCTTGTAGGGTTTCTGTTGAGAAGTCAGCTGTAAGTCTAATTGGAGATCCTCTGAGAGTAATCTGACGTTTCTCTCTTGCACATTTTAGGATCTTTTCTTTTTGCTTCACTGTGGTGAGTTTAATTACAATATGTCGTGCAGAGGATCTCTTTTGGTCATGTTTATTAGGGGTTCTATGAGCTTCCTGGATTAGGATTTCTCTGTCTTTCTCCAAGCCTGGAAAGTTTTCTGCTAGTATCTCCCTAAAAAGGCCTTCTAATCCTTTCTCCCTCTCCATACCTTCAGGAACACCTAGAACCCGAATGTTGGGTTTTTTAATAGTATCCTGTAAATTCCCGACGATATCTTTTAGTTTTCTAATTTCCTCTTCTTGTCTTTGGTTTGACTGTTTCCTCTCCTGTTCTCTGTCTTCTAGGTCCGATATTCTCTCTTCTGCTTCACCCATTCTGGTTTTAAGGCCCTCAAGATTGCTTGTCACTTGATCTATTGAATTCTTCAATTCATTAAGATTTTTTGTCACTATCGTAGCTTCTTGTTCTACTAGTTGTTTCATTTCGTTTTGATTTCTCCGTAGTACTTCATTCTCGCGAGAGAGGTTTTCTATCTTATCCATTAAGGATTTCTGTAGTTCAAGAATTTGTTTTTGAGAAATTCTTAATGTTCTTATCAATTCTTTGAGATCTGCTTCTTGCATTTCTTCTATCTCATTATCTTCATAATCCTGACTTGGGGTGTCTTTTCCGTTTGGGGTCATCATAGCGTCTTCCTTGATCTTGCTCCCTCGGAATCTGTTTTTATTTGGCATTTTTTTTTTTTTCCCCACACTCTTTCTCTGGGTTGTCAAGGTAACGGAGTTTGTGTGCGCGGTGTGTTCCCAGTTTTTGGATCCCCTTCAGGTTTCTACAGCCTCGGGTTTTTGGTTCCGTCTGCCTCAGTGATGGGCGGGCGGGCGGGCGGGCGGGCGGGCGCGCCTTGTCCCACTGCGTTTAATCTAGCTCGAATTAGCAGGGTGGGTGACGAGAGAGACTAGTGTCTGTGCAGGCTCGCCTCAATTGTGCTGTTTCCCCCGTGGGGGGTCTGCTTCCCCCCGCCAGTGTCTCGGGATCCCTGTATCGGCCCCCGTTCAAGCGCTCAGTTCCAATGGCGACTGTGTTCCGCCCGGCTTCCGGTTCAGCCGGCAGGCGCACGCCGTCCCACTGTGTTCAGTCTAGCTCGAGTGAGCAGGGTGGGCAATGAAAGAGGCTAGTGTCCGTGTGGGCTCGCCTCAATTGTGCTGTTTCCCCCGTGGGGGGTCTGCTTCCCCCCGCCAGTGTCTCGGGATCCCTGTATCGGCACCCGTTCAAGCGCTCAGTTCCAATGGCGACTGTGTTCCGCCCGGCTTCCGGTTCAGCCAGCGGGCGCGCGCCGTCCCACTGCGTTCAGTCCAGCTAGAATTAGCAGGGTGGGCAACGAAAGAGGCTAGTGTCCGTGTGGGCTCGCCTCAATTGTGCTGTTTCCCCCGTGGGGGGTCTGCTTCCCCCCGCCAGTGTCTCGGGATCCCTGTATCGGCACCCGTTCAAGCGCTCAGTTCCAATGGCGACTGTGTTCCGCCCGGCTTCCGGTTCAGCCAGCGGGCGCGCGCCGTCCCACTGCGTTCAGTCCAGCTAGAATTAGCAGGGTGGGCAACGAAAGAGGCTAGTGTCCGTGTGGGCTCGCCTCAATTGTGCTGTTTCCCCCCTGGCGTCTGCTTCCCCCCGCCAGTGTCTCGGGATCCCTGTATCGGCTCCCGTTTAAGCGCTCGATTCCAATGGCGACTGTGTTCCGTCCGGTTCCCGTCCCTCCCGGCAGCTCCCGTGCCACTAAGGCACGATTTGCCGTTCGCAAACTTACTTTCCCCTAGGTCCTCTGCGTCTCATTCACTGGGTCCGGAAGAATTTCCACTGCATTTTTTTCCGTGAGATTTTTCCTGAGGCTACAGTAACTCTGTTTTTATTAAACTATCTTTTTGCGGACTGCTAGTGCACGTCCTCACTATTCTGCCATCTTGGCTCCGCCCCCAGAAATGCTGGTTTTTGTCTGGAGCTTCCAGAGACTGGAATATACAAGGAATTGAAACTCTTCCAGAGGCTTACAAGGAATATGGCCCTGTCCACACTGTAAAAGAATTGTTTTATTTTATTTATTTTGAAAGAAAAAGGAGTTACCAAGAAAAGTAGAGCCCAGGGGAAGGGGGGACTCCATTCCGCTGGTTCACTCCCAAATGACCTCAACGGCCAGAGCTGAGCTGATCCGAAGCCTGGAGCCAGGAGCTTCCTCCAGGTCTCCCATGCAGGAGCTGGGGCCCAAGGAGTTGGGCCATCTTCCACTGCTTTCCCAGGACATAGCAGAGAGCCTGTTCAGAAGAGGAGCCTCCAGGACATGAACTGGCACCCATATGAAATGCCAGTGCTGGGGGCTGGGACTTTAACCCACTGCACCACAGCATTGGCCCATACACTGTAATTTTTGAAGCTGTGGCCACCAGAATGGTGAGAGAAATAGCGTCACAAGATTGAAGTGATTATTTACAGTAGCCATAAGAGGCTAATGAACCAGTATTTAAATGTGCTTTCTTGTACACACACACAAAAAAAGTCAAAATTAAGTCTCCCTTTAAGTACATAGGTTATATTAACATTTTACTTAATAAATAGGAAATAATGGTGTATGTTCTGTTTTAACAAGAAGATGGTTGTCAAATCAATGGTATTTTGAAATGAATAAGCACCGATTTAATCATTAAAATAAAATAAAGTGAATAAAGGAAGCCTTTTTAATAACAAAAATTTTGTTTTTCCATACAAAATATAATATTTCTCTCATAGAGAAAGCTTAGCCAAGAAATAGTGATGACTGCATTTGGAATTTGTAGAGTAAGACAAATTAATACAGATGTATAATGAGACATCCTCTTAGATACTGATGTGTTTTCAAATCCTCTTATGGTTACAAGTGTTTAGCCAGGCATCCTTTTCTGTTTTCAATGCCACTACGACATCAACTTGTCACCCAAATAACTGTAATTAGACATTTTCTGTACTTGCTGATTACAGTATGCTGATGAACATTCCCACTGGATTTAACAGCCTTTTTCAAAACATCACAGTAATCATTGCATATTATAATGTCTTTTTTTTTTTACTGAAGACTCCTTAAATAATCTAAAATTTAAATTGAACAACCCTTTGATTATTGCAATCTGAGGTTCAACAGACACTTAATCAGAAAGGAGTAAGTATCATATCATTGACATCTACTAAGCAATAGGATAATATATATCCAGGGAAATAAATACTTAAGTTTGTTGGTCATTGATCCATGCTATTTAAAAAATTAATATCAGGTAATAATCCAGAAATAATTTTCCTGCAACGTAGCAACATACAAATAATTCATTCTGATGCCTGTAAGATGAATGCTGTAATATACAGAACACTGAAATGTGAATCAAATAAAACATTAATAAGCATATGTGTAGTTATTTAATTCAGTCCTTGTTATTCATACAAAAGAAAGGACAAACATCCAAGTCTCAATACCCAACTTGCATGTTAATGTTATTAACTCTGTCCTTGGACCTGGGGAAGAGGAACTCATCTACAAGTTCTGCAGTTGATAAAGTTTTTAAAATCATACACACACACACACATCACTGTAAAATGTATGAGTATTTCTGTTATCCATAAATACCAGTTCTGATAGCTACCCAGACTCAGTGTTCAAAGAATTGTTTTTCCATGCCTCTTGCTATATGCACTTCAAAAAAAGAGGCATTAGGTTCAAATGCATTAAAGATTTACTGCTTCCCACTGACAATGAAAAATATGAATGCACATGCATAAGCTAATAATAAGCAACTTTATTTAAATAAATGTATATTGATGTTTGAATTGTACATTTCTTTATTTTTATTTTCTTAATCCACGCTTTATTTCTTTACTCTGTGTCGATTGATATGAAAAATATTGAGAAAAAAGCCTTCAGATTACAAAGTTGGATTATCTATAAATTTCTGCAAATGTTTTCTACATCCTTTAAATATTATTAAGCCAAAAAAAAAACCATTACAAAAGACCACATCAATTTGAGTAAACAAACTAATAACTCAGATAATAGTCTGAATCATTGGAATGGAACAGAACCAGTAGGAGATACATATACACATATACACACACTCACACACACACACACAGAAACATACTGAGGTCTTCAAAAAGTTCATGGAAAACGCATACTCTATTTTTAAATATTTATTTATTTATTTATTTGAATGGCAGAGTTACAGAGAGCTGGTGGGGGTGGTTTTCTATCTGCTGGTTCAATCCTCAAATGGCTGTAATGACTGGAGCTGAGCCCATCTGAAGCCAGGAGCCAGGAGCTTCTTCTGTGTCTCCCTCATAGGTGTGTGGCCTAAGGGCTTGGACCACCTTCTGCTGCCTTCGTAGGCCGTAGGCCATAGCAGAGAGCTGGATCAGAAGTGGAGCAGCTGGACCTCGTACCAGCACCCATATGAAATGCCAGCACTGTAAGCAGTGAGCTCCAGCCCCAGAAAATGCCTATTCTAAAAACCCATATACATTGAGCACAAAAAAAGTAATTAAATTTATATTAAATATAATGAAATTTATCATTAGATCTCATTTTCAAAAACATTTTGACATATCTCTGGATATATATGCACTGTGAAGACTTAACTTATACAGTCATTGTGGTCATGGAGCCTGGTTAGTCTAATGTGCAAAGTGGTGTCAAGAGGTCCAGGAAGAGTTGATTTTATGTTCAAAGACTGTCAGGTGACAAGAGCCCAGGTCTCAAAAGATGTCTGCTGGAGAATTCTCCATTGTTCAAGGAAAAGTCAAACTTTTTTTTTTCTATTCAGACTTTCAGTTGATTGTTTAAAGCCTACTCATTACAGAAGGCAATCTGCTTTACTCTGCTGACAAAAATGCTAGTCTCACCCAGAAACATCCACTTTGTCAAAACATAGAATCAATAAAAAAATAGCTTTTACTTGAAAAATATGCAACACATCCTGATTTCATATATCTGTCAATTTATTATTCAAAACATATGGATGTATTGGCTTAGAAAAAGTAGAGGAGTATGCGTATGTATCAGTGAAATGGTAAGGCCATGTAACAAACCAATGGTTTCTCTACAACAAGTTGAGTCAGCATTTCTTTATCTTTTGTTGAAGTTAAGACATATGGAGTTGATAAATTTCAAAGCCATAAACTTTGTTAATAATTGAGCATATTTCCATTTTATATTTGTGTGTAAATTATATGCTAATGATCATATTTGAAGAAAACATCTAAAAGTGAAAATACAAATATATTCTTGCTGTAGATTTAATTTGAACTTATTTGTTTATTTGATTATGTTGAATGCAAAGAAGACATTTTTAACTAAACTGAAGTTTAATACACAATTCCTATTTATTTTTTAAAATTTTTTTAGATTACTTGAAAGGCTGTTACAGAAATCTTCCATCTACTGATACACTCCCAGCCACTAGTGGATCAGACCAAACCCAGGATCCAGGAGCTTTATCTAGATTCCCAAGTGGATGCAGAAGCACAAACACTTGCAATATCTTCCACCGCTTTCCCAGATATATTTACTGGGAGTTGGACTGGAAGTGGAGCAGCTAGGAATCGAATCAGTGTCTGTATGGGATGCTGGCATTGCAGACACTGGTTTAACCCTACAAGCCATAGTACTGAACCCTATGATTCCTGTTTTTAACACAGATTTTTGTTTTATGAAAACATGGACCCTGGCCGGAGCCACAGCTCACTACGCTAATCCTCTGCCTGCAGTGCCGGTACCCCGGATTCTAGTCCCGGTTGGGGCACCGGATTCTGTCCCGCTTGCTCCTCTTCGAGTCCAGCTCTCTGAGCTCCCTGCTGTGGCCCTGGAGTGCAGTGGAGGATGGCCCAAGTCCTAGGGCCCTGCACCTGCTTGGGAGACCAGGAGGAAGCACTTGGCTCCTGGCTTCAGATTGGCACAGCACACCAGCAGTAGCAGCTATTTGGGGGGTGAACCAATGGAAAAGGAAGATCTTTCTGCTCTCTCACTGTCTAACTTTGCCTGCCCAAAAAAAAAAAAAAAAAAAAAAAACCCAAAAACATGGACCCTAAAAATGCATCAATTCAAGTGAATTTTCAGAAGCTTCACAATATTCATTAATTCTCTCAATTCTGATGCAAATATTTACAGAAAACTTTTATGGAAATCATTCTATCACAGTAGTACTGGCTTAAATATGTATTTTGTAAGAATAGGTATTACCTATTTATCTATAACTTTTCTAATAAGAAAATTACAATGTGGGAAAGTCTCCATAATGAAAAATAAATTCTACCCAACCCACGTGTAATAATATTTCTTTTTTTTTTTTTGACAGGCAGAGTGGACAGTGAGAGAAAGAGACAGAGAGAAAGGTCTTCCTTTTCCATTGGTTCACCCTCCAATGGCCGCTGCAGCTGGTGCACTGCGGCCCGCGCACTGCACTGATCCGAAACCAGGAGCCAGATGCTTCCTCCTGGTCTCCCATTGGGTGCAGGGCACAAACACTTGGGCCATCCTCCACTGCACTCCCGGGCCATAGCAGAGAGCTGGCCTGGGAGAGGGGCAACTGGGACAGAAGCCAGTGCCCCAACCAGGACTAGAACCTGGTGTGCCACACCGCTAGGCGGAGGATTAGCCTATTGAGCCACGGCGCCCGCTGGCAATATTTCTTTCCATAGGTAGCAACTATTCATAATAACTACAGATGCATATACAATTCACACTCTTCATACTGTATGTCTATTTTTCAAAGAGAATTAAACATATCGTTACAAATATGTCCCGTATTTATATTAAGTATTAAACTCTTGGGAGTCTTTCTTTAAAAGTTATAAAAGTAAATTAAATGGTTACATATAATTTTGTTACATAGATATAGCAAAAAGTATTTAAGTCATCCTATAATATAGAAATTTAATAATTTTCCATCTACTCCAAAATATTGCAATGAATTACCCAAGGAATATAATTAAATATAATTTTGCAAGTACTTTTAAATAGTGTATTTCTTGTAATTAAATGTCTAAGTCAAAAAATATACATAAACCTTAATTTGAAAGACTTTATTAAATTTCTCTCTACAAAATTAAACCAATTTAGATTTTTATCAAAAATTAATGGATTTAAATTATCTTTGAGATAAGAAAAAACTATACTTTTTCCATCTATCTAGATTAAATTATTCTTCCATTGATTAAATATACCTCTTCCTTTACATCTAATTTTCCTGACATAGAAACATCTTTGAATATTCTTTGAGCACCCTTCAATTTCCATAATTTTCTACAATAATCAAGGTTGGAATGGTTGGACTTCAGTATTCAAATGTGGAGGCATTTACCTGATGATAATCCAGATTGGGGTCAGATAATTTCACAAAAAATATAGAGAATCAATTTTGATTTTAAAATCAATTTTTGTAAAGTGAGCACAAATCACTTCTTTTCCTCATAGACTTTAACATTTTCATAATTGTTTCAATTTAAACTTGTCTGTTGACCTTTAAGTCCAAGAAAGCACATGGGTTTGCCTTTTATAGCTTTGCCACATGAGTGACTATGGGGTTATGAGGGACTCAGTTCATTTTAGCTCCTTAATTTCCCATAATACAACAGAAAAGAGCAGTGGCAGAAGAAATCAATCCCAACTTATCCCTTGTCGAATATCAGCAAACACAATGTCACAAAACCAATGTGAAGAAATAGAGTATGGATTTTCTGCTAGCATTTCTAAAGTGTTTGTGTCAAAGTATTTTTCTAATACAGAAAGGTTATAGTTTAACAAATTAAAGTACATGTTTCTTTTAAACCGTAATGTTGGCCGTTCGGGTTAATTTTAAAGGCTTTTCTTCCTTATTAATAATTCCAAGCTAATGTTATACAATAGGATTCAATTCTTAAATTATTCCTTGTTCATGCACAAATTCCTCCACAATAAACATATGGAATATTTGTTATAAACCAATATTATGGTTATAAGTTTATTCATTTTAATAGCAAACAGAGGTATCTCAAAAAATCAGTTTCTACCAGCGACATTTATTAAAGAACATTGTTACAAACTTATAAAGTTAAAATATTTACCAATAATTATAACACCAGTTGAAAACTGTTTGGAAATTGTTAATCCCATCCATATTTGTCAGCAACAAAAAGCCTGCTTAATATCCAGAAATAGGAAACAGTGATTATTGAAAATAAATGGTTATTTGCAGTGCTGGGACAAAAATTAGTATAAATTGAAGCTGAAATATTTGTTCTGCAAAAAATTAATAAAATTTTCTATGAATGACAGAATAGGAATTGACCAAATCTGACTACTTCAAGTGTTCTAAAAATGTAGTGAAAGTTAAGGATATTAAAATCTTAAAAAAAAGAGAAATCTAGAAGTTCATACTGACAATGGAGGGAAAAGCCAAGAAACAAAGAACAATAAAATCAAGCAAATATCACCTAACAAAATATAATCAGAAATGAAATTAAAAAATCACTTGCAGATTTTGAATATGATTGGTCCTTGTATTCATGGTAATATTTAAAGTTATAAGTTAATGATACCAAAAGGGTGGGAATTCAATCAATTATGGTGTTTAGGAGATAGGTCTAGTGGGAAGCTTTTAGGTCATGGGAGCTGTGCCCTTTGAATGGTGATCCTTAGATGACAGTTGACATACACAGGCGTGAGTTGTGCCCAGTCATTCTCATTCCTTCCTAACACATCATTTGATCCTTCCTCTGCTCTCACTCCACAACTACCATTCACTAATGCCATCAGAGGCCAAACCAACTCTGCCACACAATCTTGGACTTTGATATGCAACACTGTGAACCCATTAAACCTTTTCTCAGGTGCCTCAGTTGTTTTTCATTGCAATAACAAGCAGTCGACCAAGATGGCCACCGATAGTCTATAGTCACAGCAACAACAGATTCAAGTGAGACTCAAAATGACTTCCAATATTACCTGGTGTTTGTTCTATTTGGAAGCGGGTTATTTATAGAAACTAAAAGCAGCATGTACCTTTAACTCTAACTTCCATTAACATTAACGTACATACTGTAGACAACATATTGACAGTATGATAAAAAGTAGCATCATGAGTAATAGGACAAACACACTGTGTGCCTATAGATAAATTTCACTGACAGAGCAGTAACTGCATTATCCTGTGGTATTACTGCCCTCAAAATAGAATCAGAATTTAATCACCAGGAACTATTAGCAAACACAATATTCATGCTGTACAAAGTGACTAACCTGTAGATCTTTAAAGTATTGAAGTCATAAAAAAACAACAAAACAGACTAACAGACTGAGGAGTAGTTACACATTGACGGATACTTCCAGGCATAATGTCCCAATGCAATATGTGATACTGGTTCTAACACCAAAAGTGAGTAAGTCTTCTTTCAATGTTAATTTGATGGTTTGACTAGATGTACTTTGTTTATGTAAGCAGCATCCTGGTTTCTTGCTCCCACAGCGCATACTAGTGGGAAGCTGGATCAAAAGTATGGGTGGGAATCGATCATAGGCACTCTGATCTAGAATTTGAATGCTCATAGAAACATCACTTGCACGTGCCTGCCACCTGGAAAAACCTGTATTCCCCATACAAGATAGGAAGAAGTTTCTGTTGCACTACAATACCAACTAGAACTGACTGAAAGTCCAGCCAGGGAAGCTGATTAGGGTCTCAGTGACTACTTTGCTCTGAAGACACATTGCCTCCATCACACCTATATCCCACTTCGTCAAGTATCAGTCCCAATTTGATGTAGCAGAATCCTGGGTGAATTGTGCTCTGATTCAACAGACAGCATGTCATCAAGCTGCTACCAAAAGGAACCAGATCACAGAATGCAGATCCCAGCATTCTGAACCTTTGGAAGTTTGGGGCACAAGCCCTGGAGTTGTGATCACTCACTCTATATAATTCAGGTTGGTTCCCCTCAGCTTCTTGGGTCAAGCACTTGCATTAGCCCATAAAACATCAGAACCCAGTCTGGTAAGTTGCCTTTGAACATATAGCTCATGGTGCTGAGAAACCCAGGCATAAAACCAGAATCATCCTTGCATGCCTCATGAGAAATAGGGGTTATTCCATCTGTGCCTTGCAGAACCAGAACTGTTGATGTCAGTATTACAGTATTTGGAGTAACTCTAACCCACAGGCAGTATTTGTAGTGCTGTACTGCTTTGTTCTGTTCCAGGTAAGTGGCTACCACTATTGTGCCTGGATCCCATCCAGAGTGGTCTGAATGACAATCCCACTGTATCCTGAAACACCAGAAGTACAACAACCAGTACTAATTTCCTCAAACTCACTGGAATCTACCAAGCAGTTAGCAGGGAAGAACCTGAGTTGTATCTCTGCAGACCCAAACCTGCCAATGCAAAATCTCCTTTATACCTTGTAGTCAACAGTAGGACTGGAGCAGGATTCAGTTCACATCCTTCAGCACTGGTTCTCGGGATTTTCATGTTATAAGCCTAGCCCCAGTCTCACTTTCC
Source organism: Sylvilagus floridanus (assembly GCA_949820135.1). Lineage (NCBI taxonomy): Eukaryota > Metazoa > Chordata > Mammalia > Lagomorpha > Leporidae > Sylvilagus > Sylvilagus floridanus. The sequence goes on along the minus strand of OX463227.1, from coordinate 65,877,551 downwards.
CAGAATCACCTGTGAAGGTCCCATACAGGACACACAGTCCTAAAACTAGTGTAGCAGAAGCCGCAGTCTCACAGGTTTTCCAGTGGGAGAAAGGGGCACTCACTTTGCGTCACTCAGCACCAATTGTGTCACTGGCTATCACAATTGCTAGTGTAACCAACAGTCAACTCTCTAGGGATCGAGGATACACAACCTGAGAAACCTACATTCACCTCAAAGTCACAATTCTACCCCTATGAACTGCTTCAAAGTTACTTGTTGAGACAGTTGACATTGAATTAAATAAAATAAATCATCCAAAGGTTACACTTATGGGTTCACCTACACTGAAAGACAAAATAACAAGCTAATTGACATCTTATTTTGTCTAAACCATAAACTCTCTTGAAATAAAGCCTAACTTATAAGGAAGAGGGGACCATTACACTTAATGTGCAGATGCCACAGTAGTGGCACAGGAAACATGAAGAAACCTGGTAGCGTGACATTTCCAAAAGAACCCAACAGTTCTCCAGAAGTAGATCCCAAAATGAAGATTAATGAAAGGCCAGAAATAAATTCAAAATAATGATTGTAAAGAAACTCAAAGAAACTCAAAGAAACTCAAAGAAAATAATAGCGACATGTATGAAACATCAATTAAGGAGATAAACATTATTAAGGAGAACCAAAAAGAAAATCTGCAGATGAAATAGTCAATGAAATAAAAAAATATTAATGGGCTATAATAGCAGAATAGATCATTCAGATGCATGAAATTCAAAGGATATCATGTAGATCAACCAAAAAAGATCTCCCCCAAAGTACATTTTAGTAAAATCGTCCAAATTTAAGAACAGAAAAAGCAGTGAGTGTTGGGGAAGAGGGTGTTGGATTCCTAGATGGTGGAATAGGAAATGGCATACTATACTAGGCTAGGGATAAATAGTGAAAAAAAAAGACAAAAAATGTAGGAAGTGCAGTCTCAGGGGAGAATTAGAAAGAAAACCACAGTGTAAATTCCATGGAAGGAAGAGCAGCTTTGTGGACCTTTGTGGAAGGAGCAGACATGCAGCACAAACATGGACACAACACACAACTGAAGCAGCTGAGAGCCAGAGCTGGTGGCACCTTGGAGATGGAGGTGAGACCATTACAGCAATCTGTGGTGATCTAGCTGAAGGCAGAGCATAGAGTGAATCCATCCTAGAACCTTAGGGGCTACCAGCTACTCATAGACCAAGTGGAGGTAAAATTGGCATGATTCTCTCACCTCATCCTCTCCACAAGAGCACTGCCCAGACTGAGAGGGATGGTGTCATTTTGCATTTGGGCAATAACCATGGAAGCCTTTGTGCACATGCACAGCAACTGGCACACACAGGATGTCACCTTCTCAGAAGTGTGGGTAGCAATGGAAGGGAAAGTTTTGCACTAGGCCAGTGGCTCTTGTGTGTGTGTGTGATCCAGAGATTCTAGTGGAGAGAAAAACCTGCAGTTCTCACTGGTTTTGAGCCTGGTGGAGAAGATTGACAGGGGACTGGACACCCAAGTATGACTGTGAGGCACCCCAACCTTCCCAACATTCCACAGACTTTGGGGCTTAACCACTTAGGTGGAGCTAGCTTGGGGAACATCTGCCTCTCTTTGGACTGGACAGGTTGTCAGGGCAGAGTGGAACCTCTGCACTCAGTGACTATGGGAGACATGTGTACTGAGACAGTGGGGTGTTGGTGGTGACATGAAAGGGTACAGAGTGTAGCTGTGTCTCTGGGAAATCACTTGGTACAGCTCTATCCACATAGCTCCTTTGTTGCCTTGTGTGGGTCACTGCAGTGGTACCATGCTCAGAGTGAGGACTGTGCAGATCATTTATGTGGTGTATATACGGGCATGGATGAGTTTGAATAATCTGTGGACTAGCACCCAGGCATTGCTCACATTGCTCACATTGGCAGAATGGAAGTGAAGGTATGATTACCCCAACAGAGGTGACCATCCTCACCTTCTTCTGTTAGAAGAAATTGACCACACCCAAACTGAGTATTACCCTGGATATTCACTCCATCACACAGCACTGACCATTGCTCCCTGGACATACCCAGAACACATCTCCTAGTATTCACTGAAAGTACAGACATCCCACTAAGCAACAGAAGCATAGTTAAAAGATAAAAGCCAACAGAGGAAAATGTATAAATCCAAGAATCAATAATAAGAAAGACATATCAGATCAGCACAGTGCGCTGGCCGCAGCGTGCCGGCCACGGCAGCAATTGGAGGGTGAACCAATGGCAATGGAAGACCTTTCTCTCTTTCTCTCTCTCGCTCACTGTCCACTCTTCCTATCAAAACAAAAATTAAAAAAATAAAATAAAATAAAAACAAAATGCACAAACAGCATTTAAATATTAGAATGTGAGATGAAGAGATTGATGAAATGCTAGAAATGGAATTCAAAAGATTAATCAAAAGCAATCAGAAGCAAATTCATGAACCAAAGAAAATCATACATGACATAAATGAAAATTTTTACCATGAAACGGAGATTTTAAAGAGAAATCAAAATGAAATATTAGACTTGAACAATTCAATAGATAACAGCAGACTTAGTAAGTCAGAAGAAAGAATAATCAAACTAGAAGACAAGTCTTTAGAAATCTTATAATAATCAGAACAAAAACAAAAACAAAAAAACAAAAAGAAGAAAATAGAAAACTTAAAAAAATGTTGGATATTTTTGAGACACTATCAAATAACCCAACATATAGGTCTTAGGAGTTCCTGAAGGTGTGGAAACAGATAATGGACTAGAAGACCAATCTAGTAAAATAATTAGAGAAAATTTTCCCCAACTGGGGAAAGAAGGGGAAGTCCAAGTATAAGAAGCATATAGAACACCTAGTAGACATGACCAGAAAAGATCTTCAATGTGACACATTGTAGTTAAAATTTCAACAGCAATGCATGAAAAAACAATTCTAGAATATATAAACGAGAAAGACCAATTACTTTCATTGGATCTCTAATTAGACTCAAAGCTGACTTCTCATCAGAAACTCTACAGGCTGGGAGAAAATGGCAAGACATAGTACAAGACTTAAGAGAAAAAAATATCAACCAAAACTGTTGTACTCTGCAAAGCTCTCATTTATGAATGATGGTGAAATAAAGACCTTCCATAATAAACAGAATTTGAAAGAATTTGTCATCACTTGTTAAAGCCTTACAAAAAATGCTTAAGGATGTGCTATACACAGAAACAGAAAGAAAGCTATCATTATGAAATAGTGTGAAGGCAGAAAATCTCCCAGTAAAAGTACAAATGAAATCCAAAGGGAACAATAGGAGTATTAATGGAAAAATGACAGGGTCAAGTCATTAGTCACCTTGAATGTACATGGCCTAAACTCTCTAAAAAAAGATTCAGACTGGCCAAATTGATTGAGAAAATCCACTCTTTGTTGCCTACAAAAAACATATCTCATCAACAAACATAAATGCAGACTGAAAGTGAAAGGTGAAAAAACATTCTATGCTAATAAAAGAAAAAAAAAGGGCAAGTATAGCAATCCTAACATCAGACAAAATAGAATTGAACACAAAAGCTATTAAAAGAGACAAAGCAGGGCACTATGTAATGATTAAGGGATCAATTCAACAGGAAGATGTTAACTATAATAAATGCATATGCACCCAATTTTAGGGAGTCTGTCTATTTAAAAGAAATGTTAAAAGATCTAATGTAAGACATACACTCTAGTACAATATTAATGGGGGACTTCAACGCACCAATTTCATCAATGGACAGATCAACTGGAGAGAATATCAACAAAGAAACAACAAAGCTAATTGACACTATGGACAAAATGGACCCAAGCGACATCTAAAGAAATTTTCACTCTAGAGTAGAAGAATATATTCTCACCAATATTCTCATCAGTACATGGAGCTTTCTCAAGGATAGGACATATGCTAGACCATAATGAAAGTTATCAGTCAATACAAATAAATCAAAATTATACAATGCATCTTCTCTGACCACAGTGGAATGAAATAAAAATCTGAAGAATCTTTAAAGCATATGCAGACACATGGAGACAGAACAGCATATTCCTGAATGAATAGTGGGTCATAGAAAAAAATAGACTAGTGTCTGCAAATACTAACTGATAGAATAAAAAGGGGAGAGACCGATCCAACATGGGAAGCAGGAAACACAGCAGACTCATAGAATGGCAGATGGCCTCAACAGCACTCTGGCCTCAGAATCAGCACTTAAGGCAGTCAGATCCAGCTGAAAAGCCCATGAGAGTATTTCAGGCATGGAAAGCCAAGAAACTCTAGCAAAAAAAAATGACCTAAATGAAAGATCTCCACAAGTGAGATCCCAGTGGAAAGAATAGGTTCAAAGAAGGAGGTACCTTTCTCTGAAAGGAGGAGAGAACTACCACTCTCACTATGACTTTGTCTAAATATGATAAGAGTCGGTGAACTCAAAAGGCTTCCATAGCCTTGACAACTCATGACAAGAGCCTCGGGTGATTACTGATGCCATAAACAAGAGTGTCAAATTGTTAAATCAACATCAGGAGTCACTGTGCACTTACCCCTCATGTAGGATCTCTGTCCTTAATGTGCTGTACATTGTGATTTCATGCTATAACTCGTATTCAAGCAATATTTTTCACTTTGTGTTTCTGTGTGTGTGCAAACTGTTGAAATCTTTACTTAATATATGCTAAACTGATCATCTGTATATAAATATAATTGAAAATGAATCTTGATGTGAATGGAAGGGAAGAGGGAGCGGGAAAGGGGAGGGTTGCGGGTGGGAGGGAAGTTATGGGGGGGAGCCATTGTAATTCATAAGTTGTACTTTGGAAATTAATATTCATTAAATAAAAGTTTAAAAAAAGAAATAAAAAATAAATAAAAACAAATGAAGTTGACAATATATCATATCAAAACTAATGGGATATAGCAGAAGCAGCACTAAGAAGTTTATAGTGTTGACACTTATATGAAAAATTTGGAAACGTACCAAATAATGAGTTATCAATATATCTCAAGATCCTAAAAAATAACAAAACAAACATCAAATTAGTATGACTAATAAATAATTAAAATTAGAGAAGAAATAAATAAAATTGAAATGAAAATACAAAAGATCAAAATGAGAGCTGGTTTTTTGAAAAAAATAAATAAAATTAATACACCACTGGCCCAATTAAAAAAATAAAAATAAAAGAGAAAGAAAACCCAAATCAATAAAATTAGAGATGAAAAAGGAAATATAGCAACAGCCACCACAGAAATAAAAAAAAATAATCAGAAAATTTCTGCAAAGTGCTGTATGTCAGCAAATTGGGAAACCTAGAAGAAATACATGGACTCCTGGAAACATACAATCTAACAACATTGAGTCAAGATGACATAAAATATCTAAACAAATCAATAACTGAGACAGATTGAATTAATAATAAAGACTCCTGCCCAAAAAAAGCCTACCACCAGTTGGTTTCAGTGCTGAATAATACCAGACATTTTTTTTTATAGGCAGAGTGGACAGTGAGAGAGAGAGAGAGAGAGAGAGAGAGAGAGAAAGGTCTTCCTTTTGCCATTGGTTCACCCTCCAATGGCCGCCACGGTCTGCACGCTGTGGCCAGCACACCATGCTGATCTGAAGGCAGGAGCCAGGTGCTTCTCCTGGTCTCCCATGGGGTGCAGGGCCCAAGCACTTGGGCCATCCTCCATTGCACTCCCGGGCCATAGCAGAGAGCTGTCCTGAAAGTGGGACAATTGGGACAGAATGTGGCGCCCTGACCGGGACTAGAACCCGATGTGCCAGCGCCGCAAGGTGGAGGATTAGCCTATTGAGCCGCAGCTCTGGCCAATACCAGACATTTAAAGAAGAACTGACTGCAAGTCTTCTCAATCTTTTCAAAATAATTGAAAGGCAAGGATATTCCTAAACTCCTTCTATGAAGCCTTTATAATGTTAATTCTTAAACCAGAAAAATATACAACAGAGAATGGTAGACACATATTCCTAATGAAAAATAGATGCAAAAATCCTCAACAAAATATTATCTAATGGAATTTAACAATACATCAGAAAGATCACTCACCCCAACCTAATGTGATTTATCCCTGGTATGCAGAATTGGTTCAACATTTGTAAATCAATAGTGATATATCGCATTAATAAACTGAAGAACAAAAATCATATGAGTATCTCAATAGATGCAGAGAAAGCATTTGACAAAATTCCACATCCTGTGATTTTGAAAACCTTCAGCAAATTGAGTATAGAAGGAAAGTTTCTCAACACAATCAAGGAAATTTATCACAAACCCATAGCCAGCATCCTATCAAATGGGGAATGCAGGAAGCATTCCTCCTAAGATCCGAAACAAGAAAAGGATATTCACTCTCACCGTTACTTTTAAATATTAGTCAAGAAAAAGAAATCAAATAAATACATATTGGAAATGAGGAAGTCAAACTATCCCTATTTTCAGATGACCTGATTCTTTATATAGGAGATAAAAAAGACAACTAAGAGACCATCAGAACTCATAAGAGTTTTGTAAAGTGGCAGGTTATAAAATCACACAAAAATCAATAGCTTTTGTATACACCAGCAATGCCATGACTGAGAAAGAATTTCTAAGGCCAATCCCATTCACAATAGCTAAAAAAAATTAAATACCTTGGAATAAACTTAACCAAGGATGTCAAAGAGCTCTATGATGATAATTATGAAATATTAAAGAAAGAAATAGAAGATGACATTTAAAATGGAAAATACTTCATGTTCATGTCATGAAAGAATCAATATTATTAAACTTTACACACTAATAAAAGCAAGTTACTGCTTCAATGTGATCCCATCAAAATACCAATGACATTCTTCTCAAATAGGAAAAATGATGGTAACATTCTTATGGAAACACAATAGACCTCAGATAACTAAAGCCATCTTATGAAACAATACCGATTTCAAGATACCACAGGTTACTTATAATCAAAACAGCCTGGTGCCATCAGTAAAAATAGATGTGTAGAACATTGGAACAGAAAAGAACTCCAGAAATTACTCCTCACACCTACAACCAACTTATTTTTGACAGAGGAGCTAAAATAAATTCCTGGAGCAAGGACGGTCTTTTCAATAAATGGTGCTGGGAAAACTGGATCTCCAAATGCAGAAGTGTGAAGCTTGACTCCTACATTACACCTTTCAGAAAAATTTACTCAAAATGTATCAAACACCTAGATCTATGGCCCAATACCATCAAATTGCTATTGAAAATTGGAAATTCTGCAAGATATTGGAATAGGCAAATACTTCTTGGAAAGAACCTAGAAACAGAGGCAATCAAAGCCAAAATTCACAACTGGAATTAAATCAGGGTGAGAAGCTTCTGCACTGCAAAAGAAACACTCAGCAAAGTGAAGACAAAACTGACAGAATGGGAAAATTATTTGTAAACTATGCAACTGCTAAGAGTTCATATCCAGAATCTATAAAGAGTTTAAGAAATTCAACAACAACAAAAGAATGAATCCATTGAAGAAATGGGAAAAGGACTTGAACAGACTTTTATCATGAGAGGAAATTCAAATGGCCATCAGACACTTGCATAAATGCTCTGGTTCACTAGCCATCAGGGAGATGTAAATAAAAACAATAATGAAGTTTCACCTCACTCCAGTTAGAATGGCTGTTATACAGGCAAGGATGTGGGAGAAAAATACCCTGATCAACTGTTGGTATGAATGTAAACTGGTGCTACTGTTGTGGAAGACAATATGGAAATACCTCAGAAATCTGACTATAGTCCTACCATATGATCCAGCCACACATTCCTGTGAATTTACCAAAATAAAAATAAATCAGCATATCAAAGAGTTAACTGTACCCTCATGTTCAAAGCAACTCAATTTACAATAGCAAACATCTGGAATCAAACCAGATGCCCATCAAATCTTGACTGGATAAACAAATTATGGTATATTTATAATATGGATTACTACTGAGCTTTTAGAAAATGAAATCCTGTTATTTGCAACAAAATGAATGCAGCTGGAAACCATTATACTTGGTGAAATAAGCCAGTCCCCAAAATAAATATATCATATATTTTCCCTGATCTGAGGTATCTAATAGCGTACCTAAAATGTAACATATTTGAGTGAAATGAACAGTTTGTGATTTGATGATTGTTTACACACCTTGTCAGAATTTTCTTATCCAGCCATCAATTTATGGACCTCTGGATTGATTTCATGTAAGAGCTATTTTGAGTTGGGTTGCATTAAAGATGAGGTTGCAGATAACTCTCTTATATACTTATATCATTTCCTTTGCATATATTCCCAGGAGTGTCATACTGGGTCATATGGTAAGTCCATTTTGAGATTTCTAAGGAATCTCTGTACTGTCTTCCCTAATGGTATCACTTGTTTTCCTCTCTAACCACAGTGTATTAGGGTGATTTTGTCCCCATATCCTGACCATCATTTGTTGTTTTTTTTTTAATTTTTGTATGATAGACATTCAAATTATTAAAAACATCTTGATTACAGACAAGTTTTCATAATTTTGAATACAACCAGTATCAACACCCATGTTGAGGTTTTTGTGTGGAAATAATTTTCATTTTAATATGGAGCTCAAAGTTAATGAATGATGTATTAAAATTATTTTAGTATTTTAAGAAATTGCTGAACACACTTGCAAATGGTTTGTACAATTTCATAATTCTCAGCAGCAACGAAAGAAAGTTTCTGCTGTCCCACTCCTCTATTAGTGCTTTTTATTAATAGTAATCTAGATTTTTGCCATTTTATAATTTTGTAATCATATTGCATTGCTTTAATTTTCATTTTCCACATTATATATTGCAAGAACTACCATTTCATATGTTTACGTACCATTTGTATTTTTCTTTGTTTTTTTAACTTTCATTTAGAATATAAATTTCCAAGGTACAACTTGTGGATTACAATGGCTTCCCCACCCATATCTTCCCTCCCCCCACTACCCTACCCCCTTACCCACTCCCTCTCCCCTTTCATTTACATCCAGATTCATTTTCAATTCTCTTTGTATACAGGAGCTCAATTTAGTATGTGTTAAGTAAAGATTTTAAACCATTTGCCCTCACATAGCATCACAGAGTGAAATATACTCTTTGGGTACTAGTTATAGCATTAAATCACATTGTACAGCACATTAAGGACAGAGATCCTACATGATATATTTTTTAAAATGATTGATTTTTTATGCAACTTCCAATTTTTTAAATCATTTGCAATTATCTTTATATACAGAAGATCGATTCAGTATATACTAAGTAAAGATTTTGTCAGTTTGGACCCACACAGAGAAACAAAGTGCAAAAATACTGTTTCAGTACTAGTTATTGCATTACTTCATATTGGACAACACATTAAGGACAGATCCCAAATGGGCCGTTAAGTACACAGTGACTCCTGATGTTGATTTAACAATTTGACACTCTTGTTTATGGCCTCAGTAATCTCCCTAGGCTATAGTCATGAGTTGCTGAGGCTATGGAAGCCTTAGGGTTTGCCGACTTCGATCTTGTTCCGACAAGGTCATAGTCAAAGTGGAGGTTCTCTCCTCCCTTCAGAGAAAGGTACCTCCTTCTTTGGTGGCCCTGTTCCTTCCACTGGGCTCTCACTCGTGGAGATCTTTCATTTATGTCTTCTTCTTTTTTTTTTTTTTCCCAGAGTGTCTTGGCTTTCCATGCCTAAAATACTCTCATGGGCTCTTGAGCCAGATCCGAATGCCTTAAGGGCTGATTCAGAGGCCAGAGTGTTATTTAGGACAACTGCCATTCTATGAGTCTGTTGTTTATCTCGCTTCCCATGTTGCATCATTCTCTCCCTTTTTGATTCTATCAGTTAGCATTAGCAGACACTAGTCTTGTTTGTGTGATCCCTTTGACTCTTAGACCTATCAGTGTGATCATTTGTGAACTGAAATTAATCACTTGGGCCAGTGAGATGGCTTGGTACATGCCACCTTGCTGGGATTGTATTGGGGTCCCCTAGCACATTTCTAACTCCATCATTTGGGGCAAGTCCGATTGAGCTTGCCCAAATTGTACATATCCTCCCTTTCTTTTTCCCTCTCTCATAATTAACAGGGATTACTTTTCAGTTGAAATTTAAACACCTAGGAATAATTGTGTGTTAATTCCAGAGTTCAACCAATAGTACTAGAACAAAAACAAACAACGTCAAGAAATACTAAAATGGGAAAAGAGTTACATTGTATATCAACCATCTAGACAAGAATTGATCCAGTCATAGTTTCTCAATCAATGCACAAAAATCAACAGCCTTTGTATACACAAGCAATGCCACGGCTGAGGAAGAACTGCTAAGATCAATCCCATTCACAATAGCTACAAAAACAATCAAATACCTTGGATTAAACTTAACCAAGGACGTTAAAGAGCTCTACGATGAAAATTACAAAACCTTAAAGAAAGAAATAGAAGAGGATACCAAAAAATGGAGAAATCTTCCATGCTCATGGATTGGAAGAATCAATATCATCAAAATGTCCATTCTGCCAAAAGCAATTTACAGATTCAACGCAATACCAATCAAGATACCTAGGACATTCTTCTCAAATCTGGAAAAAATGATGCTGAGATTCATATGGAAGCACAGGAGACCTCGAATAGCTAAAGTAATCTTATAAAACAAAAACAAAGCCGGAGGCATCACGATACCAGATTTTAGGACATATTACATGGCAGTAGTTATCAAAACAGCATGGTACTGGTACAGAAACAGATAGATAGACCAGTGGAACAGAATAGAAACACCGGGAATCAATCCAAACATCTACAGCCAACTTATATTTGATCAGGTATCCAAAACTAATCCCTGGAGTAAAGACAGTCTATTCAACAAATGCTGCTGGGAAAACTGGATTTCCATGTGCAGAATCATGAAGCAAGATCCACACCTTTCACCCTACACAAAAATCCATTCAACATGGATTAAAAACTTAAACCTATGACCCGACACCATCAAATTACCAGACAGCATTGGAGAAACCCTGCAAGATATAGGTACTGGCAAAGACTTCTTGGAAAAGACCCCAGAAGCACAGGCACTCAAAACCAAAATTAACTACTGGGATCACATCAAACTGAGAAGTTTCTGTACGTCAAAAGAAAGTCAAGAAAGTGAATAGGCAACCGACAGAATGGGAAAAAATATTTGCAAACTATGCAACAGATAAAGGTTTGATAACCAGAATCTACAAAGAAATCAAGAAATGCCACAATATCAAAACAAACAACCCACTTAAGAGATAGGCCAAGGACCTCAATAGACATTTTTCAAAAGAGGAAATCCAAATGGCCAACAGACACATGAAAAAATGTTCAGGAGCACTAGCCATCAGGGAAATGCAAATCAAAACCACAATGAGGTTTCACCTCACCCAGGTGAGAATGGCTCACATTCAGAAATCCACCAACAATAGATGCTGTAGAGGATGTGGGGAAAAAGGGACACTAACCCACTGTTGGTGGGAATGCAAGCTGGTTAAACCACTGTGGAAGTCAGTCTGGAGATTTCTCAGAAACCTGAATAAAACCCTTCCATACAACCCAGCCATCCCACTCCTTGGAATTTACCCAAAGGAAGTCAAATTGACAAACAAAATGCCGCCTGCACCTTAATGTTTATTGCGGCTCAATTCACCATAGCTAAGACCTGGAACCAACCCAAATGCCCATCAACAGTAGACTGGATAAAGAAATTATGGGACATGTACTCTACAGAACACTATACAGCAGTCAAAAAACATGAAATCCGGTCATTTGCAACAAGATGGAGGAATCTGGAAAACAAACATGCTGAGTGAATTAAGCCAGTCCCAAAGAGACAAATATCATTTGTTTTCCCTGATTGGCGATGACTAACTGAGCACCAAAGGGGAAACCTGTTGAAGTGAAATGAACTCTATGAGAAACTATGACTGGATCATTTGTGTATTTCTTAAGATGCCCATTAAAGTCCTTGGTTATTTTTGAAATTGGATTATTTGCTTTCTTGAATGTTAAGTTTATTTAATTTGGTTTTGACAGATAAAGGAGATAAATCCTAGGGCCAAAATCATCCTCTCAGAATTGGATCTTGTTTTTGAAAATGTATTTAATATCCTGAAGGATATGTGGAATACAAAAATCTCAATATTCAAGTGCAAGTTTTTCAATCAAATGTAATCACTTCTGTCAATTCTGTCATTTGACTTAATTTAAATTTATTGGTGATCTTCAGATAAACCATTTATGATATATAATGTGTATAAACTTATGGTTCATTTATATGAAAGCAGAGTGACATAGGGAGAGATGCAGAGGGACAAAGATAACACTCATCTGCTGGTTTACTATCTAAATTCCCACAACTGCCAAGACTGGGGCAGGCCAAACCCAGGAGCCCAGGATTTCTTTCAGGTGTTCTGTATGGGTGTAAGGAATCAAAAAACTTGAGCATAATTGACTGCCTCCAAGGGCTGCATTATCATAAAGCTGGATGAAAATGAAGAAGAAATGTAAGTGGCAAACAAAGAATTTAATAAAATACTCAACATCACTAACCATCAAGAAATGCAAACGAATACCAAATAGAGATAACACGCCACCCCTGTCAGAATGGCTTTTTTCTAAAAGATAGAAATAAACAAATGCTGGTAGGAATGTGGAGAAAGGAAAACACTTATGCACCGTTGGTAACAATGTAAATTAGTGCAGCCCCTTTGGAAAAGAATATGGATATATGTTAAAAATCTAGAAATATGCTTGCCATATGATCCAGCTGCCCCACTTCTGGGTATATATCCAAATGATATGAGCATATTATGTCAGAGATACCACCTCCACCATGTTTACATCAACACTATTCACAATATTCAAAATAAGAATCAACAATGGTGTCCATCATCAAATATACGAATAGAGAAAATATTACATATACATATATATGTATGTATACACAAAAACATACACACTCACACATGGGCAATTATTCTGATCTAAAAAAGGGAGAAATTCCACTATTTTCATCAAAATGGATCCAACTGGAAGACATCATGTAGAATGAAATAGGCCAGACACAGAAAATCTAATACCACATATTCTACTTTACATATGGTAGCCAAAATTTAAAAAAAAAATTAAAAACAAAGAAACATACATTTGTGTCAATATTGCTGCAAATATAGTTCATAGTTTTGTCACACTTGGTTTATAGCTTTGTAAATCCAGTAGTGAAGAATTAAATACTCCTGGGATTGGTGTTGTGGCATAATGGGTTAAGCTGCTACCTACAGTGTCACTGGTCCAAGTCCCAGGTGCTCCATTGCTGACCCTGTTCCCTGCTAATACACCTGTAAATGCAATGGAAGATGGCCCAAGTGCATGGGCTCCTGCACCCACGTGGGAGACCAGGATGAAGTCCTGGCATTTGGCTTCAGCCTGGCACATTCCTGAAAGTTGCAGCTATTTGGGGAGTGAACCAATAGATGGAAGATCTCTCTCTCTCCCTCTCTGTCTCTCTGTCTCTCTGTCTCTCTCTTTCTCTCACGGCCCCCCTCCCTCCTTTCCTCAATCCCTCTATCCCTCTCTCTTTCTATAACATTGCCCTTCAAATAACTAAAATAAATCTTTTAAAAAAGGAATTAAATATTATTCTAGTTTTAATGATCTGTGATTAAAGTTTGATCATGTTTACATTTGATTATTATTTATAGCCTTTGTCTATGTTCCCCCTGAAGTATGTTCATTTTACTTTTTACTTGCTGAACTATTTATTTATTACAGTAAGTTAACATTGTTATTTCAAAAAATTAAAGAAAAGAAAGGAAGGAAGGAAGTAGGGAGAGAGAGAGGTAGGGAGAAAGGAAGAGAGACAGGAAGAAAAAGAGGGAGGAAAGAAGGGAAGTATCATATGATTATATTCTTCAAATTCTATCTATGAACTACATGGATTCTATTCCTTTTGTATGAATATTATATTAATGCGAGAATCATTGAGAATCATCTTGTTGTAATGACTATACATTTTTTCTGATCATGAGAACCGAATGCATTGATAAAATTCCTTAATATAAGGAAAGAAGTTAGGAGTAGCCTGGGCTAAAACCATGCACTCTAATGTGGAACACAGGTTTCTGATGGCTTAGCTTGCTGCACCATGATGCCCACCTCACTTTAAAAGTGTAGTGAAAGCATTCCCAGTTATTAAATATTCTAATTTTACCAGTCATTAAAATAAGCATTTATTGTTATTTAGAAAGTTTTTATGAGTACACAGAATAAAATTTTACACACACATATACATAAACATACACACATCCTCATAATTATGCATGTGCTTGTGTGCTTTAAGACAACTACAAAAGTAAAAAGTTTGAATTCCATTTGTAGTAATAACTGTATCTTTCAGTAACTCTCATTAAAGTTTAGTAATATGTTCTGTAAAATAACAAAAGACCTAAATAATTTAAAATTTGCTGGTTAGTGCAGAAAAGTCAATAATGACAATAAATCAAATTTTATATATAAGCGACTGAAAGTATTGAAATAATATAAATTACATTTAGATTTACTATAAAACAGGATTGGCTATCACCCAGTATTCAGATTTATTAAGAATCAAAAATGCTGTCATGGCTCAAATGTGCACGGAACATTAGTCATTCATTTTGTTAATCTAAAATAATACAGAGTATAATATATCAGGACATCAAAATAATGACTTTTACTCCATTTCCTCACTTCTGTAAGGACATGCACAATAGACTCTACAGCTATACATGCTCTCTATTAGGGCTAATTGAAAATAGATGGCACAATTAACCTGCTTCTTAGTAAAAAGAATTAACACTTAATGTAAAAGTCTAATCACAATAAAAAGAGGTTCACACTGGAAGAGAGTGTGGTGAATAATTCAAAATCATCTGATTTTCTATCACAAAGTACATTAAAGAAAGAAAAAGTTAATATAACACTACCCAAAGCACAATTGGATCATTTGCATTCCTAATCTTTGCTTTCTTTCTCCGATGTACCATTTTGGAAGATTCTAGGTGTAACATAGCAGAACTGTGCAGGTGGTCATGGAACAAATATGTGGTTAAAGCAATCCATTAAAATACCAACTGCAAAGCGTGAAAAAAATGCAAACTCTTATGTGGGAAGAATTGGCTTATGTTATCTTAAAAAATTCTATTACATATTGTTTTGATAATGCACTATATTTGAATTCCATAAGTGCTTAAAAGATATTGAAGTATTGTTTGTATTTACTAATAAATTATATCATATGTAAATAAGGATTATTTCAAAAATCTATAAACATTTTTCTCATGAGGATTTTGAAAATGTGTCTGAACTCATTGTAAAATATTTTATAATGTAAAATTGCTTTTAGTAAAGCAGAATTTAAAGCACTGCTACATATATGTACTACTGCTCAAACCTTTTGTTCTTAGTGTGAATGTTACCCATCAGCATTTGCATTATTTTCTATTGAATCCAGTCTTAGCTCTAAAATCCTTTATTATAACCTTCTGAAAACTCTAGTATCAATTCTTGAAACTATTATGACATAGGGAAATCATTAACAAAACCAATATATTCTTGCTTTCCTTTACTCACAGATGGAATAAATTAGTAAATATGTTAAATTTCAATTAAAATAAATAATATGGAGTTGGCAGAGTGACACAGTAGGTTAATCCCATGCCTGCAGTGCCAGCATCCCAGGTTGATGCCAGTTCGAGTCCCAGCTGCTCCTCTTGAATCCAGTTTTCTGCTATGGTCTAGGAGAGCAGTAGAAGATGCCCTGAGTATTTGGGCTCCTGAACCTGCATCAGAGAGATGAAAGAAGCTCCTGGTTCCTGGCTTCAGATCAACTCAGTTCCAGCCATTGTGGCCACTTGAGGAGTAAACCAGCAGATGGAAGACCTCTAACTCTGTGCTTCTCATTGCTTATAACTCTGCCTCTCAAATAAATAAATTCCTTAAAAATAAACAAATAAATAAAATAACACATAATAACACATAATGCATAAACTAATACATAATACATACTTAATGCATAATACATCAAAATAATGCATAATATATAATTAACATACAATAACATATGTGAAATAATGCATAAAATTAATTGCACACAACTAATTTTAACAAAAGACAAAAGTGTGCAGTTTTAGGATCATTACTTTATGCAGCATAAGAAATATAATATAAATTATTACAGCTCTTTTCTCTACTGTTGTGGAACAGTATTTGTTTTTCTTATTTTTTGTTGAATTCTCTACTTAATGGAGGGTTAATCTCATGTGCCTATTTGCCATTTGAAAAATGTCTGTTCATGTCACTAGCTCTTTAGCTTGATCAATTTCATGGACTATTTTTAAATTCGGATATTAATCCTTTATCAGATGTATAGTTTGCAAGTATTTTCTCCAATTCTGTTAGTTGCTTCTTTATTTTGTGGAAGCTGTGCAGAAGCTTCTTATCTTGATGTAAGCTCATTCTCTGTTTTTTGCTTTTATGGCCTGTACTTCTATGGTCTTATCCAAGAAATCCTTGCCTATAACAATGTCTTGCAGTGTTTACACTGTTTTTCTCTAGTGATATGATGAATTCAGTTCTTGGGTCAGGATCCCGATCTATTGTGAGTTAATTTTTTTTTTTTTTTTTTTTTTTGACAGGCAGAGTGGACAGTGAGAGAGAGAGACAGAGAGAAAGGTCTTCCTTTTGCCGTTGGTTCACCCTCCAATGGCCGCCGCGGCCAGCGCGCTGCGGCCGGCGCACCGCGCTCATCTGATGGCAGGAGCCAGGAGCCAGGTGCTTTTCCTGGTGTGAGTTAATTTTTTTTTATAAATTATTAGGTAGTGGTCTTTCATACCTGTGCATGCAGAGTTCCCATTTTTCCAACACCATTTGTTGAAGAGATTGTCCTTTCTCTATGGAACTATTTTAGCAAATTTGTCAAAAATTGGTTGTAGATGTGTGGATTAATTTCTGGGGTTTCTGATCTATTCAATCGGTCCACGTGTCTGTTTGGCTATTTTTATGCCAGTATCAGTCTGATTTGATTACAAATACCCTGTAGTACGTCTTGACACCTGGTATCATGATGCCTCCAAGGTTTTTTTTTTTTCTTAAATTCTTTTATTTTTAATTTTGTTAATATATTGAGAGCAAATTTTTGGTAGATGATACATACAGTAGATATCAACTAGATCCATTGGTTGATAGGGTAGCTTAGATCTGTTCCTTCTTTGTTGACTTTTTTTTCAGCTGATTTATCCATTTATGAAAGAGATGTATTGAATTCCCTCTTTATAATTGTATCAGAGCCTATGTCTCCTTTCAGATACATTATCATTTGTTTTAAATAGCTGTGTGCCTTAGCATTTGTATATACACATTTATTGCAGACACAACTTCTTTTGATCTGATCCTTTAATTATTTCATAATGCATATTTCATATCTTTTATTAGCTTTGTCTTAAAGTCTATTTTGAATGATTAGGATGACTTGTCCTACTCATTTTTTATATCCTTTACCATGGAATATCTTTTTCACCCTTTTAGTTTGAGTCTGCCTATACCTTTGTTAAGATGTGTTTCTTTTAGGCACCAAATAGATGGGCCTTATTTTTAATCCATTCAGCCAATCTGTATCTTTTAACTAGAAACTGTAGGCCATTTACATTCAAAATTATTATAAGTAATGACTTGATCCTGCTATTGTTTCATAAATATTCATATTATTTGTTTTGGATCTTCTTTATCATTTTACTATTAGATTTTTTTCCTTCACATTATTTCATGATGCTGACTATTTCTGTTTCTGTGTGTAGCATATCTTTAAATATCATTTTTACAGCAGATTTCTTTAATTTATTTATTTTTAGAAAATACAAATTTCCTATGTAGAACCTCAGGAATATAGTTATTCCTCCCACCCACACTCCACCCCTCTTCCTCCTCCACTTCCTCCCTTCCCAGTCCCATTCTCCATTAAGATTCATTTTCAATTAACTTTGTACACAGATCAATTCTATACTGAGTAAAGATGTCAACAATTTGCCTACAAACTCACACACAAAAAAATCTGTTTCGGAATAAGTACTACAGTTAACTCTGTGTGGTGACAAATACTTTCATTTCTGTTCACTTTATAGGTCTTTATTTCACTTGCATTTACTTTTATTTTCCATTTATAGGCCATTTTACTTTTTCTATGCTGCACTGTATATTGTACATATTATTTACATTGTGTTTTAAGTGTTAAAGTTTCTTTTTTAAACATATAAAGTGGTATTATTTAGCTCTTCCCTAATGTGTACATATATCATAACATCATGTTGTATACTCTAAAAAACACATTTTTAGCTTATAAATCAATTTGGGTGGGTGGATCAAAGCACATCATAACTCTATATCTTCATGTCTTCATCATTCCTAATAGTCTATTTTCTTTATTAATTAATGAGATCTTTGCTACATTATTCTGGGTTGACTTTTTATTTGACAGGTAGAGTTATAGACAGTGTGAGAGAGAGAGACAGAGAGAAATGCCATCCTTCCGTTAGTTCACTCCCCAAATGGCCGCTATGGCTGGCACTGTGCCTATCTGAAGCCAGGAGCCAGGTGCTTCCTCCTGGTCTCCCATGTGGGTGCAGCGACCCAAGTACTTGGGCCATCCTCCTCTGCCCTCCCGGACCACAGTAGAGAACTGGACTGGAAGAGGAACAACTGGTACTAGAACCCAGCTCCCATATGGGGTGCCGGTGCTGCAGGCAGAGAATTAACCAAGTGAGCCATGGCACCGGCCCCAACTTTTTTTCTTTTACAACATTGCAGAGAGTACAGGGCGAATCTCTACAGTGGAATTAATGTCATATTCTTGCATTTTATTAATGATTAAATTATTTTTATTTGCTTTAATGTACATTTTGGACTGTTACACATTTCTATATATGGTACTTCAAAAGAAAAATCTATGTTCAACAATGCTATTTGAAAATTATATCCAAAATGAGTGTTCCAATCCTTGTTAAGGGGAGTCAGTATTGTGGCACTCTGGGTTAAGACACAGCCTACAACAACAGCATCCTCTGAGTGACTTTTCAAGTCTGGCTGCTCCTCTTCAGATCCAGCTCTCTGCAAATGTGCCTGGGAAAGCAGCAGAGACTGGCTCAATGCATGATCCCCTGCCACAATGGTGGGAGACCTGGATGAAGTTCCTGGGTCCTGACATCAGCTTCACCCAGTTCAGCCATTGTAGCCATTTGGTGAGTGAACCAGTAATTGGGAGATCTCACTTTTCCCTCTGTATTTCCTTCTCTCTCTCTGTAATTTTCATTTCAAACAAATGAATTAATCTTCCAAAAGAAAAAGAAAAAATTTAAGGAGTGCAAATTTAAAATATTTAAAAAATGCCTAATATACTGATACCAAGCTTCTCTATCATCTATAATCATAAATGTGTTTTAAAATATTTAAGATCAATGAAAGAGCTTTCTGTACTATTTTTCTCTCAAGAATCATATACAAGGGCTAAGAGAAATGGCTTTTAGCAAGCACAAACTTAAAATAAAAGCTGAGAACAAAATTCTACCCTTTTACAACAATATATAAAGATGAAGAACAGATGGAGAAGGTGCTAACTGTCTTGGCAGAGCAGGAACAGTGTAAACATAAATAGCTACAGATGGACGTGTCTACGACAGGCAAGCCATTTCACTCTGCAGAAATTTGACTCTGCTCAGGGATTGGAGGTGTAGGTGTCATGGAAAGGCCGAGAAAGTACACTGCTGAAACCAGGAGAGATTTGAAAGTTACAAGGATCCCATATTTACACTTGTAGGAGAGTTATGGCATATTCTCCCACTTGAGTGACAGCAGACACAGCTGAGAACAGAGATGAAGTCCTGCTCTAAAAATATGGATGGTGCCAGAGCCGTGGTGCAGAAAGTTAATTATCTGCCTGCGGTGCCAGCACCCCATATGGGTGCCGGTTCTAGTCCCAGCTGCCCCTCTTTCAGTCCAGCTCTCTGCTATGGCCTGGGAAAGCAGTGAAGGATGGCCCAAGTGCTTGGGCTCCTACCCCCACATAGGAGACCAGGAAGAAGCACCAGGCTCCTGGCTTCAGATCAGCACAGCTCCAGCCATTGTGGCCATCTGGGGAGTCAACCAGCAGAGGGAAGACCTTTCTCTCTGTCTCTCCCTCTCACTGTCTGTAACTCTACCTATCAAATAAATAAATAAAATCTTTAAAAAAGAAAAAAGAAAGTGGAGTTCATTGGGATATGTTGAGAGTTTCATATCCCTCACCACTGAAAATTGTCAGGCTTAGAATTCTATGGCAGTCAGAGTTCTTAAGATGACACGTAGTGACCAAAGCCATATGTATTTTTACCTAGTGTGTATGCAGCTCTGTGACTATGGTATCATTCTCTCCAGATTACCTTACAAAGGTGCGAGAGCTTTGTAGATGTAATGAAGGCTCCTAATAAATTGACTTTGAGCTAATGAAAGGCTGATTATCCTGCGAAGTCCCACTCAATCAGATTAGCACTTTGAAAAAAGGCTTAATATTTCCCTAAACACAGAATCACTGCTTTAGTCCATAAAGGCTATTAGCGGTGTTACCGAGTTCCTAAAGAAGTGGAGTTTCTGGGAGCTGTGATCCTCAGTCCACAAATGCAATGAACTAAATTCTGCCAGCAATTTGCACTTGAAAGACAATCCCAAGCTCCTCATGAGAACTCATTCCAACCAACATCCAATGTCAGCTTTGTGATTCCTCAGAGGATCCAATTTAGCAATGCCCATATTCCTGTTTTGCAGAAACTGTGACGTGGTAAATTTTTTTAAGCTACTAAATATGTGGTATTTTAAAATGCAGATATAGAAAGCAAATATAATCACTTAGGCAGAGGAGTGAGCAATCACTCCGGAGAACAATGAAATTACTCTAGAAAAATCAAGCCAATATAAATTTTGAAGATTCACAAGGGAACAACTACCCCATTGCACAATTGACCTATTCTGATGTACCTACTTATCATTCTGCCTATGTGCACACAGCATCCCATTGGTGTTCTAGGGCTTCAATTAAAATGTGAATAGGGAGGAATTGGAAAATCTGAACTGGAGGTTAGAGTCTCATAAGCTAAATCTTTATGGTGAACAGGGATGTTCTTCTACTTGTGAAAAAATGAGCTGAAATATACAAGTATAAAAGAATATTAACAGAGAATGTTTGACATTAGGTTAAAAAACATAAACCATTAAAACATAATAACACAAACTTTGGAAAATTACATTTCCAGAGGAGGTGAAATATAATTTTAGTATACTATTTGGCTCTTTTATTCATCATATTTCTATTATGAAAATAATAGAGCACTGAGTATTGATTTATATCAAAATCCACCTCATTAGAATATATTCAGTAACTGTAAGGAACATAAAATTATAAAATCATGACACATTTTTTGGAAAAACATGAGACATTCACTGAATACAGTGAAAATTGTTATATCACATAAAAACTCAACAAGTCAAGAAATCAATCTAAGTATAGCATTTAAAATAGAAAAATATAAACCAAAAGAAATGTTAAAAATTTGGCAGCAGTTCGTTGTAAGTACCCATTGTAGAGTTAACCAGGGAGGGAGTAGGATGTTAATCATCTTATTAACAGTCTTTTAACATTATTTCATTTTTAAAAATGTGTAAATATCACCTTGGTGAATATAAAAATTAAATTTACTATATCTGATGGTGTGAATAGCAGCTCTTTAAAGTAAGTTATGTGTTTTCTTCATTGTTAGTACTCACTGGAGCAAAGTAAGTGATCCCTGGAGACCTGAAGGAGTTAATGGACCTTTGTCTGCTTCTGAAGATCTAGGGAAGAATAAATTACTAGAGAGTCTGTGGTCTATTAAGCAGAAGGAAATATTATGAAATAAATAGTATAAAAACTAAAAGAGAATAAGGGAGAACTTGGGTATAGTCTCTATGAGACTATTACAATTATATGATGAACTGAACAGGTAAATACACTTGGCAGTTATTCAAAGTTCTGTTTGCAAATTCCTATTCCTGATATGAGGCTCCGAAAGAGTCAGGTATGGAGAATCTTGCAACTGTCTCTGCATTTATGCATTCTTTTCATTACCCCAAGCTGAAACTCTATAATGTAAATACATTTGTAAATGGGCCAAATTAGAATCAAAAACAGAAAATCCAAGAAAATCTGGAGTGAATATATAGTCAATTACTATTTGTTTTATTTAATAATCAGTCTTAACTATCAATAATATCAAAAAAATTATAACACTGATCATATTGTATTGATCTACTACAAAATGGATGATCTAATTCCAAAAAAATAACAAAAACCCTGAACAATTTTATTATGTGACAACATGTATATGAAGAACAAAATCACATAAAATTGTCAGAATTTAATCTTTAAATAAAATATCATCCAATACATTTTTAGTTTCCCATTATTCTGAAATTAAGAAATGACATACATAGGCTATGTTTTAATTTTGTTTCTGTCTCTAATTTGCTTCATTACTTCAGATTAAATACATTTAATCTTTCTAAATCTGTAATATGAAATATATGAAACTTGTATAACTTAAAGAAAGACAGTCTTTAACATTTAAAATATCTGTGAAGCGAGTTGGAGAGACAAGATGGCTGACTGTGACAAGCCTAATTTACTGTTGAAAGCCTTTTTATATGGGATTAGGTGAAAAAAGGGAACAGGCAGGTAATGGCCCTGGGAAAAATGGGTAGATCTGTATTCCAAGCCTCCCCAACCTAGAAGTCTGAGAGGATTCCATGTGTTTGCTTTAAACTGGGTTCTATACTTCTGGGGAACTGTGGTCTTTCTACTTTGTACTTGTTGAATAACATCGTTAGTGAAGCATTAAGCCTGTGTTTATAAAGTTAATTGAAATTATGCTATTGAAAAAATAAAGGGAAAAAAAGGAAGGAAAGAGATGGCTTGAGGGAGGGAAAAAGAGTGGAAGGTAAGTATGGTTATTGTCTCATAATTGTAAAAAATACATGACATTTGTTTCTTTATATTAATAAACATTTTTCAAACTAGATTCTAGACGAGACTAACAGATGAAGTTTCTAGATAACAGATGTGTTTTCAACACAAAGGCAAGTACCACATACTCTTCCTTATATATGGGAGCTAAATTTTAGAAAGAAAAAAAATCAGAAAAAAAATGAGAAAACACTATCTCATGTAGTTTTGCCATTTTTGTTTTATATATTTTTCAAATCAATGGCTAATAATGATTTGTTACTATAGTTTTAAGGTTCTGTGATGGCTTTAACATTTATTGTATGTGAGTGAAATGATAGTCTTTTCATTTGATTATTGTTTTTACCCCTTGACTATATTCCTTATGTCATTTGTGGGGCTCTTTCTTTGGTATAGGATTAAGCCTTTGACTATAATGTAAATTAAAAATATGTTATCTCCAAAATTTATAAAGAAAGAGAGACAGGTAGGGAGACAGGAAGTGAATATCATTATATTCTCAAAATTGTATCAGTGGACTACATTGAATCTGTTCTTGTTTATTATCATCACATTAACATAAAACGTAAAAATAGAATTATAAAATTTATACATGAAATTTATTTCAACATTAATATAAGTGGTATAGTTATTGCTGAATTTAAATTTTTAAATGTGTTTTATGTGTACCAGGATAGGATACAAGGAGTTAATTGCTGGAGATGGAGAGAAATCAGCACTAGTAAATAAAGGTAATATTGTCTTGTTTTTGCAATAATATGTTAATCATAATATAAATAAATATAGCTTCTCATGTTATAGAATGTTAGGAGTTTCCAAATAACAGGAAAATGTTGAAGTTTTTAGAGTACATTTCCTCTTATCTAAAATTGAAAGCATTCTGCTTTTCCTTTGTAGTCTGAAATACTATACTGATAAATCACTGTTTGTTCCCCAGCACATTTTCAAAAAGTAGATCTTATCACAAACAACTTCAGCTATTAAAACTAAATAGCTCATATTTTACAATGTCAACATTTTGTTTAGAGAAACTACTTTAAAGTCAACATTTTTACTTTAAAAAGAGTGTTTAAAACTATCCAAAAACCTATCTCAGGTTGTATTTTACATGAAATAGAATTTGAAAGTTTTACTTTGCTTACATCGTACATTATTAATATTAATAATATTTTATTATGTTAGCTTAGTTGTAAGCTATATACTACTACTTTATTAATAATAATTATTTTCTAGATTTGATATCTGCTTTTACTCAAATAATTCAAATTTTGCAAATTTAATCCATGGGAATCAAAATAACTGGACACATAAAGAGGGTAATTAGTGTAACAAGAATTTCAGAGGATAAAATAAAATATACTGTTTCAAATATATGAGCATTGATATCTAAAGTAAGTTTTTCAACCCTATTTTCATAATCCTCATTCTTTAACCTGCTGTGAACAATTTAAGACTAGTTTCACAATAAACTATTGAATTTCAGGCATGAAATCAATACACATGAAATAATCTCAAAACTAAGTATTATCATAATTTACTTAAATGAACTACATTCTCTTTTCTTTTATTTAAGTGCAATATTTCTCACCTGAGGTTTACAAGCTAAGTTAAAATAAGAGTGGGTAAAGTGCCACTGAGGACACTTCTCCACTTCTCCAAGATCTGTATATCATTCAGAGGTTGATTGGCTGATATCTCACAGTTGTAACTGCATGCTATGCACTATTTATGTTTAAACAAACCCCTGGGTCCAGTGCTGTGCATAGCCTGTGGAGCAAGCATCCCATATGGGTGCAGTTCAAGTCCCGGTTGCTCCACTTCCGATCAAGCTCCCTGCTAATGTGACAAGGAAGGCAGCATAAGATAGCCCATGTACTTGAGCCTCTGCGCCCATTTGTGAGACATGGAAGAAACTCCTGGCTCCTGGCTTTGGATCGGTCCAGCTCTGGTAGTTGTGGCCATCTGGGGAGTGAACCAGCTAATGGAAGATCTCTCTCTCTCTCTCTCTCTCTCTCTCTCTTTCTCATCTTTTTCTGTAACTCTGCCTTTCAAATAAATTAATTAATCTTTAAAAAAAATCCTGCTGAACAGCCATTTAAGCCATTTAGTCCAACCCAGCACAGTTTTCACACCAATATTTCTACTAGAATATGAACATTCATTTTGACGACACACATTAAAGTAGGTCATGAATGAGTAAGAAATGGGAGAGTGTGGCTCAGAAATGCTGGTTTTATAGTTCCGTTATACACAGGATTTTCTCTTTAACTATAATGGCATTCTGGGTTTTGGGTTTTGGCTGTACCTAAAAATTTTATTTTTCATGAACTGGAACCTTCTCTCACACTACACATTCCAATGAATTCATCATTTCCCCAAGATTTCAATACCATCCTCAGGTGGATGATTTCAAAATTTGTACTTTCAATCTTAACCTGTCTTCCAAGCTCAAAACACGATTATATATAAGTTGACACTTCTCATCTTTGATCACATTTTCTTGGAACTCACAACTTGGTACCAAATTTAAGATGTGTGAATAAGAAATCTAGACTTTTCTCAGTAATCTGCTTTCTACTTCACATCTCTCATCACATTAAATAGCACCAGCATCCATTCAAGCATGAAACCCAAGAATTATTAGAGCTCTCACTTCTATCCACATATCGATCAGAATAAATAGTATTTTTTCTGTATAATGTAGTTTCAAGAATGCATCAGAATTTTGGGGCCGGCGCTGTGCACCAGCATCCCAGCATCTGGTCCCAGCTACTCTTCTTCCAAACCAGCTCTCTGCTGTGCCGGAGAAAGCAGTAGAAGATGGCCCAAGTCCTTGGGACCCTGCACTAGTTTGGAAGACCCAGAGGAAGCTCCTGGCTCCTGGCTTTGGATCGGGGCAGCTGCGGCCATTGTGGCCATCTGGGAGTGAACCAGCAGATGGAGGACCTCTTTCTCTGTCTCTACCTCTCTCTGTAACTCTGTATTTCAAATAAAATAAATCTTGAAAAAAGAATGCATCAGAGTTTTATGATAGATAGGACAAAGATGGATTATTCTTATTTTTTGTTATCCCTTATTTTGTGTACCTACAGAGACAAAAAAAATCAGTTCTCAGAGGTTGAAGAGAAACAGATGTTGTTTGGTTCATTACGTCAAAAATTTCCCTAAGTCAGCAATGACAAAGGCAGCATTTTTGCTGGTTAGTATTTTAAGGCATGTTTCAATTTCTACCCTCTTTTGCTCTTAATCAACACTGCTATTCCCTTTTCTTTTTAAGAGTTTACCTACTTATTTATTAAAGATATATTTTATTAATTTGAAAATGAGAGAGAGAGAGGGAAAGAGAGAGAGGGAGAGAGGTCTTCCATCTGTTGGTTCACTCCCCTAATGGCTGTAATGCTTGAGGTTTGGCCAGGCTGAAATCAGGAGCCCGAGACAGGAGTTTCTTCTGGGTCTCCCACATGGGTGTCAGAGGCCAGAAATTTGGATCATTTTCTGCTGCTTTCCCAGGCACATTAGCAGGGAACTGGATTGAAAGTGGAACAGCCAGGTTTTAACTAGCATCCATATGTAATGCAGGCTCACAAGCCCCTGCCATTTCTTTCATACATGACTGTCTCACTACACACTACACTGTATCACTACACACTACACTGTATCACTACACAACATAACAACTCCCCTAATGTTCTCATTTCACCTATTCTAATCAGTATTTAGTATTAATGAAACCAAAGTTCTCAAACCTTAATCATGTCATACCACTTCCTACTAATTACATTTTTTGGTGGATCCTCATTGCACTTACTCTTAAAATCGTAAATAACTTTTTACTATGACTAATTCATTATGACTTATATTTGAAACATCGTTTGTCCACTCTCAGTCTCATATGTATCAAGAGATGTTGTTATTTATGAATCATTTTCAATACATAAACAATTATGCCTGGAATACATTTTGCACATTTTAGATAATTGATTTCTTTACTTTCCTCAGCTGCATTAAGGGTCAGATTCTCAAAAGGATGTCCCAGATCACCTAATACAAATCTTTCTTCAATCTCCTATTATTCCCATCATGGACTTATTGCAAATTGCAATTATTTCGGTTTTAAATCAGGTGTTTTACACTTTTACTATCTCTTCACTTTAGTGGAAAGCAAGCTTTGCAATACAGAGCTAGAGGTGTCATATTCATTGGTTCATATTCATAGCTCATCAATTAATGAAGCACATTTATAATCTACTATATCCACTTTATTAAGTAATATTAGAATTTATCTTTGATTCAATACATTAATTTCCCAGCTGTTCCTCAGGAGTATCAAAGAATGTTCAATTCTCATTTTTTAAAAAAAATTAATAATGGACATCATCAGAATATATATTACATAGAGGATATCCATTATCTGTGAAGACAGATGACTCAGGTCTAAAAATTCACTCTGCTACCTCCTACAGGTATTCTTTCACCATTCCTAACTGCTGATTTTCCCTGCTTAAGTATGAAACATTTTGGTTTCTAGAAATGAGGCTGCTCTGAAAATGGAATGTAATCCTTTTAACAGTGTACTAGGTATTTTATAAAGAGTTGTTTCATATTTCATATGCAACTCTCACATTTGCAAAATGAGTAGACAATTTGAGATGGAGATAGGTAGAAGACTTTGCCAGTATGAAACTAGAAGCCATCAATTCACTGCTCAGAGCTTAAAAAGACTGAAAAAAATACTTATTCATTTAGGGTGAAGATTTTTTTCTTCTTACTCATCCATTTGCCTGTTTTCCCATAATTTTTCCATAAACGGACTTGCCCTCTGGAAGATTTCATTTGTAGGATGTTTTTAAAACTAAATAAAAAAGAAAAATCATATATTAGCAAAGATATTCTATCTGCATACATATGTGTACTTAGTGATATGTGTATAAAATTATTTTCATTTCACATGCATATAAAAATAATATAGCCTTAGATCAAGGCCAGGTAAACAATAAAATAAGAAAGTAAAGCATGTATGAAAGCAGGGAAAACCACCCAGGAAACACTGGATAATAAATTGTACAACGATGTACAAACCAGAATTTCTTAGGAAAAGGGTAATACTGCTGAAGTTGGGTAAAATTATTCATCAGAAGAAAATATATCTTCCCTATGTCATGATGCTTTATGACAGGTGTGGAGAGTGGCAGTCAGTTTTATTTCATGTGTGCCCAAAGAACAGGATACCTGACTGGGAGTTATAGAAATGTAAGTTTTGGCTCATTTGGATGAAGTCCTACATAAATCAGCTCTGTCTAAGGAATGTCAGGTGGGTACGGTGGAAAATGTGCAATTGTTAGAAGAATTCAAGCCTAAAATGGTCACTATCTTTCCGGCCTGCAGAAGAAGGAATATCTACATTGGAAAAAATAATTGCATAGATGATGTTTTTAATATTTTAATTCTTGATCTCTTAAATAAATATGCATGCAATTTTCTTAAAAAAATATTTCCTTCCCTTCACAATTATATCAACAATTCCCTAACCTTAGGTTAGCTTCCTTTGTTTAAAACTTTTATCTAGAATAATGAAACAAAATACTGCGTATGATTAACCTAGGAATATTAGGTATATCTTTGTTGAATAATAGACTTGATTACCCCTTTCAGCACAGACTGTATGATTTCACAGTCAAGTGATCAAAGAATGTATAAAACAATGCCATAAGCAAAAGAACACTTCATGTAAAGGAAGAATTTTAAGTGTTTATATTGGAAGGAAGTCTTGCTATAAGAAATAACCTGGGATCTGCATTGTGGTGTAGCACATAAAGCTGCCACCTGGGAGGCTATCATCCCATATGGGCACCACTTTGAGAACCGGCTGCTCCACTTCCTATCTAGCTCCAACTCTATTGCGATTATCTGGAAAGTGAATCAGCAGAAAGAAGATCTCTCTGTCTCTGTTTCTATCTCTGTCTCTCTCTGTGTGTAACTCTTTAAAAATACATAACTAAATCTTTAAGAAAAATAATCTACTAATTGAATTGATGAGAAACATGTTATTTAGGAAACAAACATATATAATTATTTTATATTATGCTTTCAAATAGATTGGGTTTTCCTTTTAATGCATTATTAACTTTACACTGTGATGGTTGTCACCTAGAATTTATGTAACAATTAGGAATTCAAAAATTTTAAAAATCAGGCACATGCCTAGTTGTCATTTGAATCAAAATCCAGAAATATCCAAAATTTAAAAATTGTTTTAATTTAGTAATGAAAATAGTAATCCTTTGATTAAATGCAATTAAAGATCATAGTATGTGCAGGATGGATAGAATTAAATAAAGTATTGATTTGTGCTTTTTGTCCCTAAAATAAATTAATGCAATTTTACTAACTACAATTTTTAGCCTATCCTGAATATTCCTGGATATCATATTTAAATCATCATGTTTCATTATCCTGAAACTTCCATAGATAAAACCCTATTCTAATATGTGTTCCTGGGCAACTTGGGGGTGCTAAGGCATTTTTGGCACAATTAAGAATCTACATAATCACAGCAATGCAAAAGTCTCTGGGGTCAAATTCCACCTAGGTGAAGAATTTTCTCCCTCATACCTGCAATATATTATACTAAACATTTTTCAGGTTGTAGAAATGTCTACTTATTGATATCTCTGAGATTTTAATCAAACTTCATACCATGCCCAGAAATGTCAAATACTTTTTTAATAAAAATTATCTTGAAGTTTTACTCAATAATAATTCCCTGCCTTGTTAACCACAAGTTTTCCAAGAGGTTGAAGTTTAATGATTGATTCCAAATACCAATTAACACATGCAAAATGTAATGCCAGTGGACATATACAAAGTTTCTTTACTGTTAGAAAAAGTTCTTATTTTAAAGCATTTTCAATGTCTCTTATTTGACAGCTTGTTCCACAGAGTACCCTTATCTTATTATTCTATAAATATACTTTCTTCCCTTTCCTATACATGCACTCTTTCAACAAGATTAACGAAGCCACCCTATGGCTTCTAAAATTACTGACAGGTGACTTAGTAAGTTACTTTTTAACATAAGGATTACCAATTAAATATTAACCGCTAAAACTCCTACTAGTGTGCAAAATTAAATTACAAAAATACTCTGCTACTCCTGACACAGTCATAATTGTCTAATTCATCCACATATAATATCATGTGATTTTTTTTCCCTTTTCACTTGCACACAAGCACTTGATTTTCCTCGTAATGTGCAAACATCTCGTTCTCTTCACAGGACTTACATTTTAAGCTATTAATTTTCATGGAAAACATACTGTAGTTAATGTAACATGTTATATTCTGGCTTAAAATAATCATTTTGCTATGTTCACAGAGTCCTTGGTAGAAAATTTTGGAAAATAATTTTTTTCTAAGTGACCTCGGCCAGTGATAAATGGATCTTTTTAAGATTTATTTATTTGAAAGGCAGAGTTACAGAGAGAGAGAGAGAGAGAGAGAGAGAGAGAGAGATCTTCTTTCAACTGATTCCCTCTCCAAATGGCTGAAGCCAAAAGACAAGGACTTAGGCCATTTTCCTCTATTTTCCCATGCACATTGAAAGGGAGCTGCATGAGAGTGGAGCAGTTGTGGCTCAAAGTGCCTCCTATATGGGATGCTGGCATTACAGGCAGTGGCTTACCCATTACGTCACAATGCCGACCCTGATAATTGAAATTTTTACATGGTAACCCAAGGCTCCAAAGCAAAGTATATCAGTAAACAAGGGAAAAGAACATCACCTCTTATAACCTAGCTTCATAATATGGCAACAGTTCTCCCTCATTCTCTTCATTATAAAATAAGTTACAGGTGGCTTAAATTCAAGAAAACAGGTCACTCAGCCATTTCTTGACAGGAGAACCATAAAGATCTCATTGCAGAAAATGTGTGGCATGTCTGAATTTGAGTTTACAAGCAATGAAAAATAAAATCTGTCACCGTCTGTTCACTGACCACAGTTCACATCATTTCTGTGTGAAAAATATACTCATTTTCCCTCTATGACCAACAGTCTCAGCCCATTACAAGTTTAGCTCAATGATTCCCCAAAACTGACATACTTATGCTCTATATCAGGCCCACGTGTGGAAAGGCATCTTCAGGTGCACTTCCTCTTATAAAATCAAAAGACAAATATCTACTGCTCCCACACCCAATGTAGGGTGTTGTAATGGTCGTGGAATAACACGTCTAGGCACTCTGTAATAGTTGACTAAGGCTGCTATAGCAAAACACCCGTAAGTAGGCAGCTTTAAAAAAAAAGGTTTTTTTCTTTTGTTTTGCTCACATTGTTTTTTTGTTCTTGTTTGTATTTCCAGAGATTCAAAGTCCATGATCAAGTTGCTGGAAAGATCAGTTCTGTGAGACCTTTCTTCCTGGCTGTCAGATGTCCACCTTCTTGGTTTACCCTGGCAGGCCCCTCTCTCTGTGGGCACTCGAGCTGTCTCCTCCTCCTCTTCTTCCTATATAAACACCAGTCTTGTTTGCTTAGGGCTCCTCCCTTAGGGCCTCGTCTAAACCTAATGACTCCCTTAAGGGCCCTATCTCAAAATACAGCCACGCTGGTGTCTCAGTGTATGTGTTAGGGTGGGGAGGGGCAGGAGGGACAAGATTCAATCCAAGACAAACTACCATTAAAAATTGGGGGACACTAGATGCACACAGCCATCCAAACTCCAGGCAGAATTATGTTTCTACCATTCTTAGAGTTTTGCACCATATTTCCCAGTTCTGTCTTCTAGATTCTTGGTTTCATTTTTGTGCATCTCCTTTTCCTGTATAAAGGCTTTTAACTATCTATAAAATGTTTCTTCTCATTGTGTGCTCATTAACTCAGTTCAAACTGAAATAATTCCTTTATGGTGTAATACACTTGCTATGCATCCATCTATAATCAACAATGTTATAAAAACAGCAAAAATTACTAGCATCCCTTGCATTTGCCTGGAAAAATAAGGCATATTTCTGAAATCCAGGTTTACTGACAACCTCATGCTTTGAGCTGACCAGAAAATGGACTTTAGCTGATAGCAAAATTGACTAGGCGTGTTCTGCCAAAGTAAAAGAATTCAATCCACAAAAGGACATAATCCAAACAGATTATTCAAAATAAATATAAATTATGACGAAAGACACATAAATTCTAGTCATTTGATCATTTATTGTAAATCTGAAAGACCATCCCAGATTAAGTATCATTAAACTTAAAGTATGAGCAAGTCAAATCGGTGGTGAGTACCACTGTTGCTTAAACACTTTAAAATCTCTATAGATAGTTCTGCTGGCGAAAGGAGAATAAAGCAGAAAACAAAAACATAGCAAAGACATTCAAAATTTCGGGTTCAGGCTGTATAAGCATGGATTCAAGATATTCCAATGTGGACTTAATTATACATGTTTTACATGAGTAACCATTATCCCATTCTTAAGTCCTATTCTTCCCTCTAATCTAGTTATCCTTACTGTTCCTAGAGTATTCCTGGAAGATTGTCTTTTGATCATTTACAAAGACAGAGGACAACTAACTGATTAAGTGTAAATATTCCCAGATAGCTATATATATCAACTTCTTTCGAATTTGAATCATGGAATCCTGACATAATACATTATATATAAATACATGTATGTTTGTGTCAACATATGTATATGTGTATACATATATATGCACAAATTATTATTTTTGTCATATAAGAAGCTGTCTGGACTTTTAAAGCATTTTGCCTGAATCTTAATAAGGATTCACCTTTGTAATACATTTTTGAACTGAACTACCAAATATAAATAATATGAAATAGTATGAATACTGTGAAAATTAAATTAACATATTGCTAATAGCAATATCTAGAAAATATCTCATATAGATATATGCTTGTTTCTTTCCAAGATTTAATTAAGTACTTATATGAAGCACAGTTTTATATCATAAGTTTTGCTTCATTACATAAAGTTAAATGCAATGCATATTTCCCAGGTTGTACTGATATTTCAATTTAAATTGGTGATATTTTGTTCTGAGTATTACTTAAGGTAATTTTTATACAGCAGAAGTACATATTCTTCCAAAAAGAGAAAGGTACTGTACCTTTAGATAACATGAGCAAATTGATGCATTATAGAAATTCTGCACATCATTTGTACATGTCCAAATGTAATAGCATAAAATGCTGCACCATAAATCATTTCCCTTTCATTATTTAAAGTCATCAGGTCACCTCTAGAGTTAAGACAATATTAGCTATTTTATTTATTATGGAGTAGAAAATAGAACCAATCATCTCTTATAGGCCTGCAAGCACAATTTTTCCTTTGAATTTTCTTTCTTCTCCCTTTCTTTTATGATATTTTGATGCTCGTCTTACCAGAAAAACAAAACCCATGATAATGTGAAACATAAATTTCCTCAGCTAAATGGAGTCCATTAAGAGAAACACTGAATGCAGAGCTGTTAGATAAGGAATGGCAGGTTACCATAAATTAAGCAACAGCCATTCAGGGGAGTATGAAGTTGAATTTTAAGATTCTCAGTAGCTCATTTATCAACAACTAAGAATATTTCTGGTTTACAAAGATAGAATATTAAACAGAAAGTGAAAGAAACTTGTAAAATCCTTTTTTTTCCATTTATGACAATGCATAAGGATAACATTCTGCTGAGATAACTGTTGAGTTCATACTGTCTGATGACAGCTTGATTTTACTGGGACCAGGAAATACAGAATTGTTATAAAATTAATTTTATATGATTTTAATTATTTAAAAATAATTTTGATAATCTTGGGCTACTGAGAAAAGTCAATGAGAAGGTTGTCTTTTTTATCCCAGCTACTCTGGAAAATAACAATCTAATTTTCACAACAAAGGATGATAAAAAGGGATGTTAAATGCTGGACAAGTAGGGTAAAATGAGAGATTGGTAGATAACAGAGACAGGTAACCAGTTTTTTAATATAAAATATGTCATTTTACCCCCCCAAAACTGAGTATTAAGCATAAGAAAAGAGTGACAAAGCACATTTTAAAAATTCACATTAATAAGTCACAGTGAAAATTAAATTCTGCAACAATTAATATTGATGCTGATGATGAATTTGCCTCTGAGAGATTTGTTTTGTTCTCCAAACAAGGAAAATGTAAAGCAAAAGGAAATAAATCATAAGGTTGAATAAGATAGATAAAGACACATGCAAATATTCTTTTCATTGTTCTTATTAAAACTCATTTTTACCCTTCCTTCCTCTTCGAATGAATATGAATTCCTAAGTAGCTACAGCTTTGTTTCCATTGTTTGACAGTTGTAGTGAAGAGTATCACATAGGTGTCCTAATCCTCAGGGCGAAAGCCAGGAATTTGGGCACTTGATCTCTTTTTAATAAACATATGCCGGGCCCATGCTGTGGTGTAATTGGTTGAGCCTCTGCCTGGGGAGCTGGCATCCCATAAGGCGTTGGTTTGACTCCTGGCAGCTTCTCTTCTGATCCAGCTCTCTGCTAATGGCCTGGGAAAGAGTGGAAGGTGACCCAAGTGCTTGGGCCCCTGTATCCAAGAGGAAGACCAGAAGAAGCCCCTCGCCTGTGACTTTAGACTGGCCCAGCTCCAAGCCTTGCACCCACAAGAAGAATGAAAGAGCAGATCCTTCTCTCTCTCTCTCTTTCTCTCTCTCTCTCTAACTCTGACTCCCAAATGAAAGAATTTTTTAAAAAAATCTGCCTGCAGCAGAAACAAATATTTTAGATATCTTTACAGTAGTAGCTATTGATGCTTAGTATCATTGACAGGAATTACATTGATTTTTAACTCATCGATGGATGTTTGGTTAGCTGACAAACAGCTTGAAAAATGTTTCCAATTCTTCAGAGTCTTTTCTTATTGCTTATTTATACTAAATTAGAAGATGTCGGCAGTCATAAGTCATTAAGATTGAACTTTTAAGAGTTTTGTTGGAGACCTTTGAATATTTCTTTAGAAGTGAATCCAGATACATTAGAGAGAATACTCACTAAAATATGCATTGTTTGGAAAGTAATGAGTACATCATACCAGAATCTGGAAAACTGAATGTTTTAGGAGAAAATGCATCAGTCTCCATAGTAAGCTATAACATAATCCTTGATATGTATTGCTTTGATTGATCTCCCTAATCTGCCTCAAGAGGCAAACTCTAAGAGAAGGCGCAAACACATGTTGTTAATGGGAGAGGAAGGAGAGGGAGAATGGACCAAAGGGGAGTGAAGGCAGACAATAAAGGTGGTTATTAAGGCAGCTGTTATAGTGAGTGACTGAACCTTAATTCTGGGGGACATCTTGGCAACAGTTTAAAATGTGTGCTTCAAAATCACTCAGGCAAGGGAGGTGGAGAACTGATAGTTTTATATCCATCAGCCTTTCATTGTTTAATGACTGCCTCTAGAGAGATACTAAATCCTAGTCGAGTTGAACCTGTTGTACTTGTGAACAAAGCATATTCCAGGAATCCTAGGGTGATACTCTGACCATGACGGAGATGTTGGCCATCAGAAATAGGGCTATTAATCACAGAAATGGTAAGAGGAACGGTGGCTATACTGGCAGAGTAGACATAGCAGCTGCTACTTCTCACTTCAGCAATACAATTCATATTCTGCACAGATATGATAGTAATGATTTTTTGGTTTTTGGTTTTTTGTTTTTTAAAGATTTATTTTATTTCAAAAGACAGAATTATAGAGGGAGGTTGAGCGAGAGAGAGAGAGAGAGAGAGAGAGACAGAGAAATATGTTCTCCATTCCGCTGGTTCACTCCCCAAATGAAGGCAATGGCCAGAGCTGAGCTGATCCAAAGTCAAGAGCTAGAAGCTTCTACTGGGTCTCCCACATGGGTGCAGGGGTCCAAGAACTTGGGCCATATTCTAATGCTTTCACAGGCCATGGCAGAGAGCTGGATCAAAAGAGGAGCATCCAGGACTCGAACAGGCACCCATATGGGATTCCAGCACTACAGGCTAGGGTTTTAATCCTCTGTACTCCAATAGTAATGTTTAATAGGAGCATTTTACGAAGTTCTTGTAACGCTTACTTTTTAGTTATTATTTTTCATTAATGTTATATTTCATTATCTATTTTGGAATGGATCTACCTCTGTGTTTTAGAGACATTTTATAGAACATTAATATGCATCAAAAACCCATGGACAACTCATAAAAGTGCATTAACAAAACATGCTATATTCTACTAACTGATCCATCCATCTCTCATTAGATCAATAGAACCTTTTTATGCAACACATTTCAGAATTGGCTAAAAGCATAAAAATAAAAAAAATAAAAAAAGTTATTGTAACTTTTTTGCAAGTGTAAAGTTGAATGATTAGTTTTTAAAATTTTAAAGAACACAGTTTTGACAAGAGCAATAGACAAAAACATGGAAAATATATTATGAATATTAACATGTCAAATGTTATTTGTGATTTGTAATACTATATTAACTAAAATTTAATCATGTTTTCCCAATTGTCACACAGGTGTGCCATTGCTTAAGCCCAGTTTATCCTCAAAACTGACATATTCAGAAAACACCACTATTTTAGTTGTCTTAATGTGAGCATATGGACACTAAGTGTATGGTAGGTAAGGTAGGATATGATGCATCATTAAGATGAAATTTTAGCAAAAGAAATTACATGATCTGTATTTGCTATTTTTGCAGAATTTAGTTGAATCTTCAGCCTTGGTAAACCAAAGATCAAATGCAGACTGTTTACAACAGCTGTTATTAATTACTTTCTTCTCTTCTGACTAAAAAGCAGATGTTATAATGAAATAATATGTGTCACACTTCAGGAAGAAGGAATAATCTCCTGAAAGTATTATTTGTTATAAAGTATAAATGAATCCACTGTTCAGAGAAAATGACAAAATCTTTGTATATACCCTCTTAGCATGGATGAGGCCCCTTTGGGAAGGATTCTTGCAACAATCTGCTTAATTGATACACAATAACTATGCATGATTTTGGGGTACCAGTGTTATATCATTATAAATGTATATAATATGTAATGCTCACCTAACATTAGTTAGTGTTTCCATCATTGCACTTAAGTTTTACTTTATCTGGATTGCAGGATGTCCTGCCCATCTTCCCCTTCACCATCAGGATGTCATGGAGTGATCAAAGAAACTGTCTAAACAGGGTTCTGTCCAAACATCAGGCCTGTAAATCTCTGAATTCAAAATTGTATTTCTGTTATGCAGCTCATAAGAATAGGTAAGGCTTGGCCGGCGCCGTGGCTCAACAGGCTAATCCTCCGCCTTGCGGCGCCGGCACACCAGGTTCTAGTCCCGGTCGGGGCGTCGGATTCTGTCCCGGTTGCCCCTCTTCCAGGCCAGCCCTCTGCTGTGGCCCGGGAGTGCAGTGGAGGATGGCCCAAGTGCTTGGGCCCTGCACTCCATGGGAGACCAGGAAAAAGCACCTAGCACCTGGCTCCTGCCATCGGATCAGCACCGTGCGCCGGCCGCAGCGCGCCATCCGTGGCAGTCATTGGAGGGTGAACCAACGGCAAAGGAAGACCTTTCTCTCTGTCTCTCTCTCACTGTCCACTCTGCCTGTCACAAAAAAAAAAAATAGGTAAGGCTTTTAATAATGAAATACAAAATGGATGAACATTTTGGCACAGCTATTTAAGCTTTCATATCAAACTGATATCAAGCCCCACCCCTGCTTCCCAGCAAGCTTCCTTCCAATGAGCCTGGGAGGCAGCAGATAATGGACCAAGTACTTGGGATCCTGCCATCCGTGTAAGTTGGGGCTGTGGGATGCAGGTAGAGTTTCCATCTCCCTATTTTGCCATGACCCAAGTCCAGCTGTGGCAAGCATTTGGAGAGTGAACCAGTGGATCAAAGATCTCTCTGTCCTTGAATGTCTGTGTCTGTCATTCTGCCTTTGAAATTTGAAAAATGAAATACAAAATAAAATGAAATAAGAAGTTTGGGTTGGCATTGTGATGCAGAAGGTTATGCTGGGACTTGCTATGCCAGAGGCATTCCATGTCAAAGCAAAGGTTCAGGTTCCAGATACTCTACTTCCAATCAAGCTTCCTGCTAATACATCTTGGAAAGCAGTAGAAGATAATGGTTGAAATGCTTTGGCACCTGCTACCCATGTGGGAAACCCAGATGGAGTTTTAGGCTCTGGTTCTATCCTGCTCCAGTCCTAGTCTTCATGGCTATTTTCGGGGGGGGGGGGGCATTCTTTCCCTCTGTTGATACATCTCTCTTTGTCATTCTGGCTTTCAAATAAATAAAATAATATGTGAATACCATTAAGTTAAAAAAATTGTTTCCATTTTCTCTTCATCCTACTCTCCCCAACCTCGCATAACCACCATTCCATTTCCAATTGCTATAAGAACAACATTTTTAGATTATGCAAATAAATGCTGTCACTTGCAGTTTGAGTTTCTGTGCCTTTTAAAATTAACATACCTAATGCCCTGTAATCTGTCTATATTGCCACATATGGCAAGACTTCATCCTGTTTATGACCAAGAGTATTCTCTGAATCCATATGCCATATATTATTTATCCATTAAACTTTGCTTTTTTAAACTTTTATTTTATAAATATAAATTTCCAAAGTACAACTTTTGGATTATAGCAGCATTTTCCCCCAAAAACCTCCCTCCCACCCGCAACCATCCCATGTCCTGCTCCCTCTCCCATCCCATTAACATCAAGATTCATTTTCAATTATCTTTACATATAGAAGATTAATTTAGTATATACTAAGTAAAGATTTCAACGGTTAACACCCACCCAAAAACACAAAGTATAAAGTACTTTTTGAGTAATAGTTATAGCATTAATTCACATTGGACAACAGATTAAGGACAGAGATCCCACATGAGAAATAAGCACACAGTGACTCCTGTTAGTGACTTAACAATTGGCACTCTTGTTTACAGCATCAGTAATCACCCGAGGCTCTTGTCATAAGTTGCCAAGCTAAGGAAGCTTCTTGAGTTTTCCAACTCAGATCTTTTTTAGGCAAGGTCATAGTCAAAGTGGAAATTCTCTCCTCCTTTCAGAGAAAGGTATCTCCTTCTTTGATAGCCCGTTCTTTCCTCTGGGATCTCACTCACAGAGATCTTTCATTTACGTCATTTTTTTTTTTTTTTGCCAGAGTGTCTTGGTTTTACATGTCTGAAATATTCTCATGGGCTTTTTAGCCGGATCCGAATGCCTTAAGGGCTGATTCTGAGGCCAGAGTGCTGTTTAGGACATCTGCCATTCTATGAGTCTGCTGTGTATCCTACTTTCCACATTGGACCGTTCTCTCATTTTTAATTCTGTTAGTATTAGCAGACACTAGTCTTTTTTATCCATTTAACTTTGAATACTACATAGCAGTTAAAAAAATGAAATCCGGTCATTTGCAACAAAATGGATGAATGGAAAACATCATACTTAATGAAATAGAGAGTTCCAAAGGGACAAATACCATATGTCCTCTCTGATGTGATAACTAAGAGTACCTAAAAGGAAATCTGTAGAAGTAAAATTGACACTATGAGAACCAATGACTTGAATAACCCTTGTCTTGACTGTTGAGGAAATATATTTTTTGTTTGTTTTTTCTACTTAATATTGTTGGTTGAACTCTTTACTTAACATAGAATTAAACATAGGTATATAATGTCAATTGAAAATAGATCCCAGTAAAAAATAAGAGTGGGAATAAAAGAGGGAGGAGCTGTACAGTTATGCACACATTCCTACAGACTTACCCTTAAGGGTAAAGCTAAAAACTTGCCATAAGACTCCAAATCCCATTAAGCTGGGTGATACCAATGCCATCTTACATGTTAAAGTGATCACATTAAGTGTTTAAATGATCATATAGATATGATTAAATGTTAAAGGGGTCACATAAATAAGACCAAGTGTCTAGTAGTAATAATAGATAGAGTTAAAAGTGAGAGAATTTCCAACATGGGAAACAGTCTGCACAGCATACCAGTAGAATGGCAAATGCCCTAAACAGCACTCAGACTTCAGGATCAGTTCTAAGTCACTCTGGACTGGCTGATAAGCCCATGAGAGCATCTGTGGCATGGGAAGCCAAGACAGTGATAAAAAAAAAAAAACACCTATATGAAGGATCTTTTTGAGTGAGACCCTGGTGGAAAGAAGCAGTCATCAAAAAGTGGTCTTCAGGGCCAGCGCCGTGGCTCAACAGGCTAATCCTCCGCCTGGCGGCGCCGGCACACCGGGTTCTAGTGCCAGTTGGGGTGCCGGATTCTGTCCCGGTTGCCCCTCTTCCAGGCCAGCCCTCTGCTGTGGCCCGGGAGTGCAGTGGAGGAGGGCCCAAGTGCTTGGGCCCTGCACCCTATGGGAGACCAAAAAAGCACCTGGCACCTGGCTCCTGCCATCGGATGAGCGTGGTGCACCGGAAGCAGGGCGCCGGCCGCGACGGCCATTGGAGGGTGAACCAATGGCAAAGGAAGACCTTTCTCTCTGTCTCTCTCTCTCACTGTCCACTCTGCCTGTCAAAAATAAAAAAATAAATAAATAAATAATATAAAAAGTGGTCTTCAAAGAGGATGTACTTTCTGTGAAGGGAGGACAGAACTTCCACTTTGCTTATAACCTAAATACTGAAGGAGTTTGAGGACTCAAGGATTCCATAGCCTGGTCAGCTCATGGCAAGAGCCTCAGGTGATCACTGACATCATAAATAAGAATGTTAATTGTTAAATTAACAGCAAGAGTCACTGTGCACTTACTCCTCATGTAGGACATTAGGTTTGGTATCATGAATAGTACTGTAATAAAACATGATAATGCAATCAGACTTGCCCCAAGTGATGGAGTCAGAATCGTGCCAGGGGATCCCAATACAATCCCATCAAGGTGGCATGTACCAAGGCCATCTCACTAGTCCAAGTGATCAATTTCAATTCACAATTG
Source organism: Sylvilagus floridanus (assembly GCA_949820135.1). NCBI lineage: Eukaryota > Metazoa > Chordata > Mammalia > Lagomorpha > Leporidae > Sylvilagus > Sylvilagus floridanus. Next base: position 65,836,420 of record OX463227.1, on the reverse strand, counting down.
ATCACACTGATAGGTCTAAGAGTCAAAGGGATCACACAAACAAGACTAGTGTCTGTTAATACTAACTGATAGAATCAAAAAGGGAGAGAATGATGCAACATGGGAAGCGAGATAAACAACAGACTCATAGAATGGCAGTTGTCCTAAATAACACTCTGGCCTCCGAATCAGCCCTTAAGGCATTAGGATCTGGCTCAAGAGCCCATGAGAGTATTTTAGGCATGGAAAGCCAAGACACTCTGGGAAAAACAGAAGACGTAAATTAAAGATCTCTGCAAGTGAGATCCCAGTGGAAGGAACAGGGCCATCAAAGGAGGTACCTTTTTCTGAAGGGAGGAGAGAATTTCCACTTTGTCTATGACCCTGTCGGAATAAGATTGAAGTCGGCGAACTCTAAAGACTTCCAAAGCCTTAGCAACTCATGACTAGAGCCTAGGGAGATTACTGACGCCATAAACAAGAGTGTCAAATTGTTAAATCAACTTCAGGAGTCACTGTGTACTTACGTCTCATGAGGGATCTGTCCTTAATGTGTTATCCAATGTGAAGTAATGCTGTAACTAGTACTGAAACAGTATTTTTACACTTTGTGTTTCTGTGTGGGTGCAAACTGATGAAATCTTTACTTAGTATATACTGAATCGATCTTCTGTATATAAAGATAATTGCAAATGAAAAAAAAACCTTGGTGTTAAATTGGAAATTGCATCGATAATTAATCATTTTTTTAAAAAAATATCATGCAGGATCTCTGTCCTTAATGTGCTGTACATTTTGAATTAATACCAAAACTAGTACTCCAACAGTATTTTTCATTTTGTGTCCTTATGTGAGGGCCAACTTGTGAAATCTTTACATAATATGTACTAAACTGATCTTCTGTATATAAAGAGAATTGAAAAGGAATCTTGATGTGAATGGAAGGGGAGAGGGAGTGGGAAAGGGGAGGGTTGCGGGTGGGAGGGAAATTATGGGAGGGAAGCCATTGTATACATAAGCTGTACTTTGGAAATTTATATTCTTTAAATAAAAGCTTTATAAAAATATGATAATGTTGGCCCATGTGCTTGGGCCCTGCACCCCATGGGAGACCAGGAAAAAGCACCTAGCACCTGGCTCCTGCCATCGGATGAGCGCGGTGCGCCGGCCGCAGCGCGCTGACCGCGGCAGCCATTGGAGGGTGAACCAACGGCAACGGAAGACCTTTCTCTCTGTCTCTCTCTCTCACTGTCCACTCTGCCTGTCAAAAAATAAAAAAAAATTTAAAAAAAAAAAAAATTTAAAAAAAAAAAAAAAAGAAAAAAAAATATGATAATGTTAACGTCTCTGTGACATTGATTTTATTTGGATATGTACTATTTGCAATCCAAATAATAATGTACTTGAAAAGGTATCATTTATCCACATCCCTGCCAGCATATGTGGCTTTTTGTCTTTTTAAGATAAGTATATTGGTATTAAATTGAACAAAATACTAAAAGGAATAAAATAGTAAGTTGTTCCTCAACAGTCAAGAAAAAAGCGGATAAAGACATTGTTTTTCATAGCGTCCATTTCATTTCAGCAGGTTTCCTTTTTGGTGTTTGGTTAGTTGTCACCAATCGGGTGAATGTATGATATTTGTCCCTGTGGGACTGGCTTATTTCACTCAGCATGATGTTTTCCAGGTTCCTCCATTTTGTTGCAAATGACTGGATTTCATTGTTTTTGACTGCTTTATAGTATTCTATGAGTAAGTATCCCATAATTTCTTTATCCAGTCTTCTGTTGATGGGTATTTAGGTTGATTCCAGGTCTTAGCTATTGTGAGTTGAGCTGCAATAAACATTGAGGTGCAGACAGCTCTTTTATTTGCCAATTTAATTTCCTTTGGGTAAATTCCAGGAGTGTGATGCCTGAGTTGTATGGTTGGGCTATATTCAGGTGTCTGCAATCTCCTAAGTGATTTCCATAGTAACTTTACCTGTTTGTATTCCCACCAACAGTGGGTTAGTGTCCCTTTTCCCTCACATTCTCACCAGCATCTGTTGTTGGTAGATTTCTGTATGTGAGCCATTCTAACTGGGGTGAGGTGAAACCTCATTGTGGTTTTGATTTGCATTTTCCTGATGGCTAATGCTACTGAACATTTTTTCATGAGTTTGTTGGATTTCCTCTTTTGAAAAATGCCTATTTAAGTCCTTGTCCCATCTCTCTCTTTTTTTTTTTTTTTTTGACAGGCAGAGTGGACAGTGAGAGAGAGAGGCAGAGAGAAAGGTCTTCCTTTGCCGTTGGTTCACCCTCAAATGGCTGCCGTGGATGGCGTGTTGCGGCCGGTGCAACGTGCTCATCCCATGGCAGGAGCCAGGTGCTAGGTGCTTTTTCCTGGTCTCCCATGGGGTGCAGGGCCCAAGCACTTGGGCCATCCTCCACTGCACTCCCGGGCCACAGCAGAGGGCTGGCCTGGAAGAGGGGCAACCGGGACAGAATCCAGCGCCCTGACCGGGACTAGAACCTGGTGTGCCGGCACCGCAAGGTGGAGGATTAGCCTGTTGAGCCACGGCGCCGGCTATTGTCCCATCTCTTAAGTGGGTTGTTTGTTTTCTTGTTGTGGAGTCTCTTGATCTCTTTATAGATTCTGGTTATTAAATCCTTTTTGGTTGCATAATTTAATACCACTGGTTGAACTCTTTAATTATCACACAATTATTCTTAGGCATTTAAAATTAATTGAAAAGTGATCCTTGTTAAATGTAAGAGTGGGAATAAGAGAGGGAGGAGATGTACAGTTCGGCACATGCTCACTTGGACTTACCCCTAATGGTAGAGCTAGAAACGTGCCAGGGGATTCCAATTCAATCCCATCAAGGTGGCATGTACCAATGCCATCTTACTAGTCAAAGTGATCAGTTTCAGTTCACAATTGATCATAATGATAGGATTAAGTGTCAAAGGGATTACATAAATAAAACCAGTGTCTACAAATAATAGCTGATAGAATTAAAAAGCAGAGAATCATCTTCCATGGGAAGCAGGAAACACAGCAGACTCATAGAATGATAAGTGCCCTAAATAGCACTCTGGCCTCAGAATCAACCCTTAAGACATTCGGATCTGGCTAAAAACCCATGAGAGTATTTCAGGCGTAGAAAGTCAAGTCACTATGGCAAAAAAAATGACCTAAATGAAAGATCTCTGTGAGTGAGATCCCACCAAAGAAGGAGGTACCTTTCTCTGAAGGGAGGCAGGAACGTGCACTTTGACTATGGCCTTGTCTAAATAAGATCAGAGTTGGTGAACTCAAGAGGCTTCCATAGCCTTGGCAGCTCATGACAAGAGCTGGTGATTACTGGTGTCGTACAAAAGAGTGTCAATTGTTTAATCAACGGAAGGCACTGTGCACCTGCTCTCCATGTAGGACCTCTGTCCTTAATGTGTTCTAGTATGCGAATAAAGGGTGACACTATTACTCAAACAGTACTGTATGCTTTATGTTTGGGTGGGTGCAGTCTGTTGAAATCTTTACTTAGTATATACTAAGTTGATCTGTATATAAAGATAATTGAAAACGAATCTTGATGAAGAATGGGATAGGAGAGGGAGTGGGAGTTGGGATGGTTGTATGTGGGAGGGAAGTTATGGGGGGGAAAGCTGCTATAATACAAAAGTTGTATTTTGGAAATTTAGATTTATTAAATAAAAGTTGAAAAATAGCTACTTTAATTGGAATAAAGTGATATATTGTTGTGTTTTTTTAATTTCCCATTGTTTTGATAAAATAGGAAAAATAAGTTATGGTGTTTTATTGCACAATAATGCAATTATGAGTTAACGTATTGCATTACATATTACAAAATAATGAGGTAGAAAGATTATGAATATTTTCACAGAAAATAAACTATAAATATTTAAGGATATGCTAGCTATCCTTATTTAATCATTACACAATGTTTACATAAGGTAAAACATTGTACCTAACACATATGTACAATTATTATTTGGCAATCAACACAAATATAGAAAGCAATACAAACAAAGCAAAGGTTTGTATTGCTTTAATATAAAAACAATCTCTAAAATATTTTTGTTGTGCAGGAAGTTGTTTATATAGTAATGTAAAATAATGAAATCATATTGGGTGACCTGCAATTTCTACATTTCTCAATAATGTTCAGATACGTATTTTAAATCTGTTTATATAATTTATAATATAATCAAAAAATTAAGATCAGGTACAAATAAAGTAAATAAAATCAATTCCCCATTTGATCATTTGATATAGGTATTTTATTTCTATGTATTCATACACTGAATTATACGATAAAGTACTTTCAGGCAATAAATCACTACTTGACTAATGTTCTGCTATTATTTTTTCTGTCGTAATACATTTTCCAAATAAGGCATAATGTTCATGGTTGTAGAATATATGAGTCCATAAACAGCTCTTGAAGATGATGGAATGCCAAAACAGAGCAGAGCTGTTTGATAACCACCAAACCTTCTGTTTGTCGTATATGTCAATATGATGGACATTATTTCCACAAGTCTAAATTTTCACACTATAAATGATCAACAATTACTATAGTAAATTTCAAAGTCTGACTATCATTTTTAATCAATTTGATATTTTTTCAGCTAATAACATAATGGATGTTATAGCAGAACTCAGTATGAAAGCATTTTCTATCACATTTGATCATTACATTAAGGAAATGATTCTTTAGAATAGCTAAGAGTAGAAAATTATCTTCATTTTGATAAATATATTTCATGTTATTCTTGTTATGTAATTATGAAATAATTCCTTTTAGCTTCTATCGTCACTCTGAAATTTCTTTTCTTTTTTTTTTTATTTTATTTTAAAGTGAGAGTTACAAAAGGGAGAGGGAGAGGCAGAGGCAGAGAGAGGGAGAGAGAATCTTCTATATGCTGGTTCACTTCCCAAATGTCTGCAGCAGTCAGGGTTGGGCCAACTGAAGCCAGGAGCCATGAGCTTCATCCAGGTTGTCCACATGGGTGCAGAAGCCCAAGGACTTGGGCCATCTTCTACTACATTCCCAGATACATTAGCAGGGAGCTGGATGGGAAATGGAGCACCCTGGGTTTGAACTGGCTCCCTTATGGGATGCTGGCATTGCAGGCGGTGGTTTTGTCAGCCACATCACAGTGCCGATCCTGCCACTTTGAGATTTCAACTGTAAACATTTGGACCACAATTTCCACCTTCAAGAACAGGTTAGTATTTTTTTGATACAAGTCAGCAAATACTCAGAAACTATAAAGAGTATACACTGGATCATCACAGTGACTTAGCTTACTGAAGGTTCTGAGAAGTAAATATGAATAAAATTAAATATTTTTAGAATGAATTTCATTTTTCACTTAAGGTATACCTGATGATTTAATGGGATGGATATTGCTAATAAAAAGCTTACAAGGCAAAAAAAATTAACATCCAATAATCTCTCATGATTATCCTTTTATTTGTTCTGCTTTTGTGGTAAGAGCAATGAAAATCTACTCATTTATCCTGAATTCCAAGTAAAGCTGTAATAGTGATAGCTCCCATACCGTACTGATTTGAATTCCATTCTATCTGTAGCAGTTCTGTTATGTCAGAAAGTCATGATTGTTTATATAAATAGTGCAATAATACTAATACAACTTTGTAAATAAAATAAAGTTTCTATTATTTATATTATAGGTTTATATATTACAGCCTTGATATTTGAAAGCATAAGCCCTTTTATGAGGTCCAAAACTAAATAATTTGGCAAAAATCGTTTAGCTAGAAAATGGGATATATAAAATTAACCACAGGTGTATCTGACACCAAAATCCCTGTGCAATCCATTAGTTTTCATTCCTGAAAGCTTTCTATGAATAAAAATTAAGGAGCAGCTGAATACATTGATAAGCTATGATGGGGTTGAAGCTTTGGTTGAAGATGCTACTTCTGGGGTCTATGGGAAGATACTCACCACTCTCTCCATCTGTAGCCCTTACCTCTCACTACAGCCATAACAAGGCCCTGCACAATGCCCAGAGCCAGTGAATAGCCTGACAGTGACTATCTAATCCACTACAATCTTTAGCCAAAGCATACCATGATGGAGAAAGCGGCATCAGTTGCGTCATTTGCAACGTTTGCTTTAGATAAAACTATTTTGCTATCCCTTGGAAGTATAAGTTTCTGCACAGTGAAAAGAGATTGCACCATGTGTGCTTGCTCTAGAGGCTGTTATTTGCTCTCTAAAAATGAATTTCTATAACTTCTGGTGATCGAGGCTCATCAAAGTTAGATAGGGAATAGATGGACAGACAGAAACAATACTTTTTTTTCTCAAGATTTATTTATTTATTTGAAGGTCAGAGTTACACAGGTAGAGGAGAAACAGGCAGAGAAAGAGGTTTTTCCGTTCACTGGTTCAATCCCCAATTGGTCACAATGGCCGGAGCTGTGCTGATCCAAAGCCAGGAGCCAGGAGCTTCCTCCTGGGTCTCCCAAGCTGGTGCAGGGGCCCAAGGACTTGGTGCCATCTTCTGCTGCTTTCCCAGGCCATACCAGAGAGCTGGTTCATAAGTGGAGCAGCTAGGACTAGAACAAGCACCTATATAGGATGCTGGCACTGCAGGCGACGGATTTACACACTATGCCACAGCTCTGGCCCCAAAATAGATTCTATAATAACTATATAGGTTATTCATCATTAGAGTAATTTTCCATAAGCTCATTTACCACAGTTGATTCAGTGCATTGATAGAATAAACCAAATTGCTACGGACTGAGTGCAGAAATAATAAAGACAAAGAACACGGATTCCACTTGCTGAGAGTTTGGCTATAGCAAGATAGAGCTTGAAGGAAAAATAGTTAAAGTTTGAGTGTGATTATTTGTGTGCGTGTGTGTGTGTTTGCTTAATGTAACACTTTAGAACATGTTTATTTCAATTGAAAGAAAAAAATCTTGCATGATAAAGTAATTCCCCAAAAGAAGTAGGGGAGACAATGATAAAATTAAACCCTGAGTGATGATATAGACTTCAAAAGAGTACTTTTTCCTCAATCATGGAAAAAAAGGAATATTCATAAGTTCAAGTGTAGAGGAATCTGTTAACAAGAGACATACAGAAATTCGGGAAACAAGATCAACTCTAGTTAAAGAGGAGAAAATGCACAAAAGACAATTAAGGGCGCAGTGAAGGTTTCCAATTACCACATTCTCTAACTGATGAGCTGCAGTAGAATGACCAAATGGTATTGAACTGGCAGCTGACGTGGGAAACCATGAGTTTCTACAGACACTGATATCTTTGCTATGTGATGCTTCTTCAGCAGCACTCAGAAGTACAGCAGAGAAAGTGACTTCAGGAATATATTATAACTGATATTTTGCTGCAAGTGTCCAGGATGAGGTGAAATGAATAATGTCATGGAACATGCAAGGGAGAGAACATGACGGTTCCTGGTGAAAGATGGAAGAGAACTGAGGAAAACCTAAGTTAGAGAATCCATAAAATAATAATAGAATACCAACGATGTTAATAAGATGATTCATGTGAATCACTAATAATTATTTCATGGTTACCATGTGTCAGGCATTGTTCTTGTTGTTCCTGATGAATTACAACAAGCATATAAGGGTGATGTCAATATTAACTCATTTTACAGTTAGTTGAAACAAAAGCAATTATGTTAAAAACTCGGGCTTGGGACTGGACCAGCTCTGTGGCTCAATGGATTAATCCTCCACCTGAGGCGCCAGCATCCTTTATGGGTGCTGGTTATAGTCCTGGCTGCTCCACTTCTGATCCAACTCTCTGCTATGGCCAGGGACAGCAGTAGAAGATGGCCAAAGTGCTTGGACCCTTGCACCTGTGAGGTAGACTGGGAAGAAGCCCCTAGCTCCTAGCTTCAGATTGACAGCTCTGGTCATTGTGGCCATTTGGAGAATGAACCACTGGATGGAAGACCTTTCTCTCTGTTCCTCCTTATCACTCTCTGTAACTCTACCTATCAAAAAACACAAAACAACAACAACAAAAACTCAGATTCTCACTAATATCAAGTGGTTAAAACTAGTGAAAGGGACTAAGTGTCAAAATATCTTCTAAAATATTGGCCAGGGAGTGCAGTGGAGGATGGCCCAAGTGCTTGGACCCTGCACCCCATGGGAGACCAGGAGAAGCACCTGGCTCCTGCCTTCGGATCAGCGCGGTGCACCGGCCGCAGTGCACCGGCAGCAGCGGCCATTGGAGGGTGAACCAACGGCAAAAGGAAGACCTTTCTCTCTGTCTCTCTCTCACTGTCTACTCTACCTGTCAAAAAAAATAATAATAAAAAAATAAATAAAAAAAGAGTCAATGAATAACAATATGTAAAGATGCAATGCTAATTGCCAGTTGTGACTATTAGGGTCTAAGATTTCAAAGGCAGAATATTTCAGTTAACAAAATGTACAGATACCCAAAAGATCATGTTGGTACAATAGAAAACTTTAACATATTAGTGTCTTAATAATTACCATTTTGAGCCCTAAAATTAAAAATAATTTGTAATTCTGAAAAGAAAAATGCTATTTTTTTCTTTTTAATTTTTAAAATTTTTTATTAATATAGAGACCAGATTTCATATGTACCATAGTTCTCTCCTTCCCTCTCTCCTTCAATACCCCCTCCTTCCATCACTTTTTTCCTTTAATTTTTGCAATAACATAATTTCAATTTACTTTATAATCACATATTTAATATACCACTACCTATAATAAGGGCTAAAAGCAATTAAATCATAAGATGTCAGTTTCATTCTTGAAATCTATCTCTGGGGGCCAACATTGTGGCACAGTGTGCTAGGCTGATGCCTGTGATGCCAACACCCCATATGAGTGCCAGTTCAACTTCCAGCTGCTCTACTTCTGAGCCAGCTCCCAGCTAACGTGCCTTGGAAAGCAGTGGAGATGTCCCAAGTACTTGGGCCTCTGCCACCCACGTAGGAGACCCAGATCGGGTTCCAGAATCCTAATCCCTTCCTGACCCAGCCCCAAACAGTGCGGCTATTTGGCAGGTGAATCAGCCAATAGAAGCTATTTCTCTCTCTCTCTCTCTCTCTCTCTCTCTCTCTCTCTCTCTCTCTCTCTCTATCTCTATCTCTTTCAATGTCTCCTTCTCTGTCTCTATAACTCTGCCTTTCAAATCAATTAAGAGATCTTTAAATAATTAAAAAAAACTGTCTTGGAGCCTATATTTGTCTGTCAGGGAGTAAGTTACGGTAACAGTGTCGCATTGGAGTGCCTTAGTCTGATACTTAGTTCTAGCACCTGACTCAAGGCTTCCTGTAAATGCACAGCCTTGGGGGCAGTGATGATAGCTGAAATATTGAGTTTCTTCTACCTATGTGGGTACACGAATTGTGTTCCCAGCTACTGGCTAGTGTACAGGCTCTGTCAGCAACCAGGGAGTAAATCAGTTAATGGGATCATTCTTTCCCTCTGTTGATACATCTCAAATAAATAAATATTTTTTAAAAATATATCTCCTATCCTTTTCCTAACAGATATCAAGCCAGTCTACCTGGGAAGGATTTTCTCATTTTTTTCTGATGTCTGTAGTTATAATAAATCTGAATAGAATAAATGGAATACAATTTTCATTTGTCCTCATCTTAAGGAGTATTGTGGAATATTCATATTAAGTTCTAATAAGATCATGAATGTAGGCTTGGAAATGTTCAGCCATTATGAGTGACGGCTGGAAAAAAATCCATATGCACATTGAGTTTCTTGGACTAATACTCACAGCCTGTGTGTATGAAGAAGAACCACATATTAAAGTCTTCGGGGCTGGAGCTGTGGCATAGTGGATAAAGCCGCCACTTGCAGTGCCAGCATCCCATATGGGCACCAGTTCGAGTCCCAGCTGCTCCTCTTCCAATCTAGATATTTGCTGTGCCCTGGGGAAGTAGTAGAAGATGACCCAAATCTTGAGCCCCTGAACCCAGATGGGAAAACTGGAAGAAGCTCCTGGCTCCTGGCTTCGGATCAGCTTGGCTCCAGCTGTTGCAGCCATCTGGAGAGAGAATCAGTGGATGGAAAACCTCTGTCACCTCTGCCTTTGCCTCTGCCTCTCTGTCACCTCTGCCTTCTAAATAAGTAAATAAAACTTTAAAAAAATAATAAGGTCTTGAAAACTCACAGGAGCGACCAAGAGGTAGATAGTAGTAATCAACAAATGTAGTGATTGGTAAATAAGAGCAAGGAATTTAAGCAGAGTAGCTTGAAAACAACTTACTGAGTAGTCTTAGAAGAATCCATTTGTATCCTGGCTCCAATACATGGTAGCAGTGCTCTGAGCAGCCCTAAAGAAGCAGCACTCACACAGAAGAACCAGAATTTGATTAAGGCAACAGAATGAAAATATTCTTCCAGAAAATAAAAATGTGAGGGAATTTTGTTTAATGATAAACGTGATATCTTCATAATATACAGTGAAAGTGAGGATGGCATTAAAAACATGAGATAAAGTTGTCTAGAGACACAGATCTGGAGAATCTCACCCAGATATAGAAGTGATAATCTATGCATCTATATGAGTCATCTCTATGACTATTTCTTGTCCAGTGCAAGTGAGAAATAAGATAGCTAAGAAAATTGGCTTCATTTCTTTGGCAGTGGTCAAGAGTGATAGAAATTAATAATGTAAAATTAAGCGGTTCATTCTTTTTTGCTTTTTGTTTCAATTAATGGAAAAACATTGTTTTTGCATTGGAATTCCTGAAGTTTCTGTATGCCTTATTATGTCTGATTGTACAATCATCCTTACCCTTGTAGAAATACTGAAATTGAAGTCAAGACACTAATTCTTTGGAGGTACTACCCATCACTCTTGTGCAAAAAGTGTAGACAGCCCACAGTTGTACAAAAGGGACTAACTTGTTCACTACAACATTTCCCATGCATGTGTGGTATGTGATTAAATATGACCATAGTGATAGAATCTGCACTTATAATTGTCCAGACAGATTTTAGGGGAATTTTCCCTAAGCTTAGATTCAATCAATGATACAAATTTATAGTCTGTGATATAAGTAAGTGACATGTTACAAGGCAGTTGTTAAAAAATCAATAATAGCTTCATTATTATCAAATGTTTAACACTCCAGTTATCTAGGCATAGGTTATAAGTATCCATAGGTATAAGTATCATTAAATAAATAAGTATATTTTATTGCTAGATAGGTACTTTCAAGTGTCACAAGTAAAGATTAGTTTTAAATATATGATTAGTGAATTCTTGGACATCAAGATCCCCAAGTACTTATAAAAGATTGATGTAATTACTGGATACAGACCCATGTCTAAATTGTAATACTATTTATAATGTCTCAATTACATAACCACAGTATCCTACAATTACCTAAGCTGTGTAGGTATAATTAACATCTATTTCATAGTGTTATAATTATATGATAAATGCAAATTGCACAGCACAACATATGATGCATGGTAGACTCACAAAATGCTATTTGATATTTTATTATTTTTTATAACTTATTATGGGTAAGGCTAGAAAATTGGCAGCAAAATGCAAGACATATGACAAGGCTCTTGACTTTGTTACTATTAGATGCACATAAATATCTAAGAAGATACTTAATAGTTTTAAGACCATCAGAATTCAGAAAGATAATCAAACCAGTACTTCAAAAGATAGTGAAAGGAAGCTCTGGGAGGTGTTTAAATATGACATCATATACTAACATAGCAGCTCTTTTTCCTTTATTAAAAATGCTAGATATGACTCTATCATTGAAAAAGTAGAAAATCCTTATTATGACTAGAAGATATAATGAAAATCGATCTGTTTTTCTTCTTATATTATACTACAACCCAATAATGAATGGTTAAAGTAAACTTCAATAAAGGCAAAATTAGGTCTAGAGGAAAGGCTTTTCATGGTAGGTTAGATCATTTTTATGAGAGGTTATAAAGTCAAGTAGTGTGGTATGGATTTCAAAGCAGCTGTTTCATTAATTACATAAGCTATGTAATCACAACCTAAAGGTAATTTCATAAAGGGTGATTTTTAAAACCTGAATATTGATTGTAGTGTAAAATATTATTATATTAGGGGCCAGCACTGTGGCATAGCAGGTAAGGCCACTTTCAGAGCCAGCATCCCATGTGGTCACCAGTTTGAGTCCCAGCAACTCCACTTCTGATCCAGCTCTCTGCTATGGCCTGGGAAACAATAGAAGTGGGCCCCTGCACCCACGTGGAAGATCTGGACGAAGTTCCTGACTCCTAGCTTCGTATCTGCTCAGCTCCAGCCTTTGCGGCCATCTGGGGAATGAACCATTAAATTGAAATCTTTCTCTCTCTCTCTCTCGCTCTCGCTCTCGCTCTCTCACTCTCTGCCTCTCAGATAAATAAATAAATCTTTAAAATATATTATTATATTAGAAATTCTAAATAAATCATTAATGCTGTATAATGATGCAAGGAATTTGAAAGTATTTATACAGACTGTTATTATACAGACTATCATAATGGGTCTAGTTCTGCTTTCCCCAATTCTTCAAGGATTTTAGAAATATTCCTTCAGCAGAAAGAGGCATACATGCTTGTCAATTTATGATGGAATTATATCTGTCTTAATAAATCCACTGTGAATTTAAAATATACCTTTTTACAACACCCAACTCATCAAGAATTCTGCTAAGCAACACAGTACATTGAAGAGCTTTTTTTGTTACCCTCTGGTAATGTGACTGACTGGTGGGAGCTATGGTTTACTTCATCACCATATTTTCTCTGTGTACATTCCATTGTTGGTGAAGGCATAGTAGCTTATGATATTATTGACTTTTTCTGTCTACCAAATTTATACTAGATTTCTCTCTTCTCAAATTTAACTGCCATATGAAAATAGCTTCTAGGATTTTAACCCAAATTTCAAAATTAGAAACTCCATCATTGATTATTTGATCTTTCCGTTAAAGTCTGCCTCCAGAGTCTTCACACTATAAAATAGAAGTAAAATTGGTTGTATAGCTGTTCAAGGTACAGTCCTCACATTAATTATTTATAACCCAAATATAAAAAAAAACTTTTAAGACAAAATGTTGTATAAAAATTATACATTTAAAATATTTATGTAATAACTAAAATTGCTATATTTATGAAGCAATGAAACAATTTTATTATAAACATATATGTGAAAATAAATGGGTTTCCAATCAAATTAATGCATTTAAAACAGAGAGATCCTCTTCATTAAAAAATAATAAGGCAGTATAATTCCTGGAATTCATATAAAGTATCCTGGATCCACGTCAAGATTAGGAGGTAAGGAAAGATGAACTGTCTTTCCATTAAAATCTACCAGACCAGAAAAGATCTTCTCTGTAAATACTGTTGGCAACACTGAACTTAACTAGGGCCGGAAAAGATTTTGCATTATCTCCCTTTGGGTGGAAGAAAATGTTTCCATGTAAGAGAAAATTGACTGTATGAGTAATGGGGTGATGAATTACTCACCCGTATTCCCCTCATTTCATCATACATTTGAATTGCACTTTCTAGACACCATAAACTTAGGTGTAGACATACGACAGTTTTGCACTGAGTAATGTCGATGGAAATACTGTGTACTGCCTTCAGGACAGTCTTGGATGGAAGAGGTGTACAGTTCGGCACATGCTCACTCAGACTTACCCCTAATGGTAGAGGTAGAAAAGTACCAGGGGATTCCAATTCAATCCCATCAAGGTGGCATGTACCAATGCCATCTTACTAGTCAAAGTGATCAGTTTCAGTTCATAATTGATCATAATGATAGGATTAAGTGTCAAAGGGATCACATAAAAAAGACTAGTGTCTGCTAATAATAATTGATAAAATTAAAAAGAAAAGAACAATCCAATGTGGGAAGCGGGATACACAGCAGACTCATAGAAGGGTAAGTGCCCTAAACAGCACGCTGGTCTCAGAATCAGCCCTTAAGGCATTCTGATCTGGCTAAAAAAGTCCATGAGAGTATTTTAGGCATGGAAAGACAAGACACCCTTGCAAAAACAAAAAAAATGACCTAAATGAAAGATCTCTGTGAGTGAGATCCCAGCGGAAAGAATGGACCATCAAAGAAGGAGGCACGTTCTCTGAAGGGAGGAGAGAACTTCCACTTTGACTATGACCTTGTCTAAATAAGATCAGAGTTGGTGAACTCAAGAGGCTTCCATAGCCTTGGCAACTCATGACAAGAGCCTCTGGTGATTACTTGTTCATAAATAAGAGCATGAATTGTTAAATCAACAATGGGAGTCACTGTGCGCTTACTCCCCATGTAGGATCTCTGTCCTTAATGTGTTGTACTATGTGAATTAATGGTAAAACTACTAGTCAAACAGTACTTTATACTTTGTGTTTCTGGGTAAGTGTAAACTGTTGAAATCTTTACTTAGTATATACTAAGTTGATCTTCTGTATTTAAAGATAATTGAAAATGAATCTTGATGAAGAATGGGATGGGACAGGGAGGAGGAGATGGGATGGTTGCAGGTGTGAAGGAGGTTTTGGGGGGAAAAGCTGCTATAATCCAAAAGTTGTCCTTTGGAAATTTGTATTTATTAAATAAAAGTTGAAAAAACTTCCCAGGATACATTCAAATTCCATGATGTTTTAAGGAGACAGAAGCTGACCCAATAAGGACAAATGTTGCATGGCTCCATTTTATGAGGAATCCAAAATTGACAAATTCATAAAACCAGAAGATAAAACAGTGGAGAGTAAGAACTAAGGGGAGAGAGAAATGGAAATATGTTGGTCAAGGACTGCAAAATTTCAGTTGTGCAAGATAAACAAGTTCTGGAGATCTATATATCATAGAATCTGTAGTTAACAATAGTGTATTGTGTAATTAGAAAAGTTTCTAGGAGCGCAAACTTATGTGGAGTTTTTTTCTCCACAAAAAAAATAATAATCTAAATAATAATTTTAAATGGTTAAATAAATTATTGAAAATTTTTGAGGTGACAGATAAGTTCATATTCTTGGCTATGTCTACTGTGTCATACATATTTTATCTCCAAACTTATCAAGTTATAGACACTAAATATGCATGGCTATATGTATGTAAATCACAATATTAAAAAGCATTTTAGAGACAATGAGAGGTAGACATTTTGACAGAGCAAGTACCTATTTTGGATACCTACAGCCTAACTGAAATGCCTGCTTCAATTTCCAGCTCCACCATTTTTCCAGTCCAGCTTTTTGCTAAAATACCTTGTGGTAATGGATGATAATTCAAGTATTGGAAATTTCTTTCACACTGAATAGAGTTCCAGGCTCCTGTTTTCAGCCTGACCCAGCCCTGGCAGTTGTAGGTGTCTGTGAAGTGCACAGGTGGATGGGAGATCAATCTCACTCAGGCTCTCTCCCTTGCTTTCTCTTTATACCTTTAAAATTAATCTTTTTCTTAAAAACATAGTAATAATGAGATTCTCTAAAATTAAGGTTTAGAAAAGTTCTATTATAATAAAAAATTCCTATCCAATCTTTCTTTACAATATATAAATATATGCTTGAGTATGCACAAGAAATAATCCGGGAGAATATGCTCTAGTTTGCATGTTTCTTCCGCAAAAACTCTGTGAAATTCAGTTCCTGCTATGGTGATGTTATAAGGTGGGCCATAAGGGTTCTGCCCCTGTGAGTGGTATTAGTGTTGTGACACAGGGGCAGATGCGCCCCCTTTTGTCTGGCTTTCCATCTTCTGCCAAATGATGATGCAGTAAGAGGGCCCTTGCCAGATGCCAAAAATTTCATGCTGGATTTCTCAGCCTCCACAACTGTGATATTTCTGTTCTTTATATTCCCCAGTCTTAGATGTCCCAATGTAGGAGAACAAAACAGAAAATGAAGCAGAAATAGAACTTCAGATATTGATAACTTCTGGGGAATAGGACTATAAGTTCTATCAACAAATTATTGAAGAAGATTTTTTAAATAAATAGCTTTGTTATTATATTATCATTATAATTTGCTTTATTACATATTATGGTTGATAAAGGAGAGTAAATTTAAAAATCAATGTATAATGTTGAAAGTACAATAAAGAAAACAGAGAGTTTATGAAAAGTAGAATATGGGTAAGCATCTGGGCTAGGGATAGATACCAGTTAAGACACTTGCATCCTCTGATAGAGTACCTGGACAACTCATGATTCCAGCTTCCTGCTAACCTGTACCTAGAATGCAGTACATGATAGCTTATGCCTGCTATACATTGGAAAATCTGGCTTAAGTTTCTGTCTCCTGGTTTCCACTAACCCAGCCCAGATTTTGCTGGAAAATGCATAATGATGCATTAGATTGGATCTCTCTGTGTCAGTCTGTCCTTCTCTTAAGTAAATAAATAAATATTTTCAATTAGAACATTTATTCTATTTTCCAATGCAAAGTAAAAAGACAAAAATGTGTAGAAAGGAAGAATGAGAGAAAGAAAAAGAGAGAGAGAAAGAGAGAAAGAGAGAGAGAGAAAGAAAGAAAGAAAGAAAGAAAGAAAGAAAGAAAGAAAGAAAGAAAGAAAGAAGGGAAGGAGGGAAGGAGGGAAGGAGGGAAGGATGGAGGGAGGGGGAAGAAGGGAGGGAGGGGGAAAGAAGAAAAGAATGAAACAAATCTGAATAAGCAGCAATTTTATTTTTCTTCTTTTTTTTCTGTACATTGTAAATGTTCTGTTAGGATGTCATATCAATTTTATATTATGAAAAGTGCATTTAAAATACATTATGTAATCTTTCCACTCTTTTAAAGTAAAATTTCTCCTCTCAGACTCCCATATTTGGCCTACCCAATCCTTTCCCACCTTCATCTTGTATGTTGCTTTTCCCATCATACTCATTACCTTCTTATATATAAAAAACTTACTTTTATAATAGTGTTCTTATCTATCTCGCTGTTCTTATTAGAACATGCTAGTAAAATATGAATTTCATGTTTGTGATTAATGTATATTGTTGAATTAATGAAACATGTCTTGTCATCTCTCAGGACCTATTTTTTTTTTTTTTTCCGGCAGAGATAGTGAGAGAGAGAGAGACAGAGAGAGAATTATAGACAGTGAGAGAGAGACAGAGAGAAAGGTCTTCCTTCCATTGGTTCACTTCCCTAATGGTTGCTATGGCCAGCGCTGCACCAATCGAAAGCCAGGAGCCGGGTACTTCCTCCCGGTCTCCCATGCAGGTGCAGGGATCCAAGTACTTAGGCCATCCTCCGCTGCCCTCCCAGACCACAGCAGAGAACTGGACTGGAAGAGGAGCAACCTAGACTAGTACCCAGCGCCCCAGCCGGGACTAGAACCTGTGGTGCTGGCACTGCAGACGAAGGATTAGCCTAGTGAGCCATGGTACCAGCCAGGATTTATTTTTTTTATCATCTAAATTGAAAATAAATGCCAAGTTAAATTGGAATGCAATAAAATATCTACTACTGCATATCTCATTTTTTGATAATTTGTGTGTTACTTTTCTGTTTCTCCCAGACACATTACTATGTTGGATTTACCAAGTTATGAGCAGAGGGAAGCTCCCAGGTTTCACTTTCAATCCATCCTATCTTCAAAGTCATTCCTATAAAAGGTAATGGAGCCAAATATATCCCTTTATACAACAATCCCAGAGACTGTGAAATAACTCATGCTGCCTGAGTTTGTCCTTTTATTTTGTTTTGTTTGTTTTTAATTACTGGTTCTGGCCTTCAGTTTGATTGTACTGATCTGAACACCAGTTACCTTCTTGGGGCCCTTATTCTGCACTTGAATGTAATAGACTTTTTCTGAGGCAATCCAGCTTACATTCCTTTAACTCTACACAATTCTGTACAAGCTATTTACCTAAAGCTAGCCTATACACCATGCTGTAGTGTTGTTGTGGGAAGACAAGGATGAAGGCAATCTCAGTTCTTGTCTCATGTTAAAGAATTTCCATGCAGACAGGGACAGTGAGCAAAGCAAGATTTATTGAAAGTCAGAAACTCCCTGCTGCAGCCATCGGGAGTGGAGCCCCGAGACAGAAGTTGCTAAAGAAGCTTGCCAGTGTCTTCCATTTATAAACATGAAGTGACTCCCTCTGATGGCCCCTTTCTGAAAATCAAACCCAGATTTAACTAATCAGGGAAGTAGTAGAATAATAACCAATAATAAAGTGGGGATTGCAATCCTGTCTAGCTTTGCTAAAACTAAGTGCACTTAACTGACTGTCTTCCAACTGATCTGTCTTCTAAATGGACTAACTGCCCATTAGCAGAACTTCACACCCACATCTCTTTCACTCCCAGCAAAGAATGGGGTCTAACTGCAGTCAGGGATATGGGGTAAAAACTGCTCTGTTTCATGCTGAAAGAGGGCATCATTAAGGAATGGCAGCAGAGCAGTTCTCTGAGGGTCAGTCTGAAGGTCCCTGGTGGAATGCAGATTTCCGTGGGGGCTCCATCTGGAAAAACTCCTGGAGTTTGATGGCTTCTAGTTGTTAATCCTAGAGGACACAAAGCATGTAAGAAAGTTTATTGTGCATGGTAGGGAAGGTTATTTCAAGCATACAAGGGAATGCTTGATTTTACACATTTGAAGCTACATGAGTCCACAAATTTCTAGAAGGAGTAGGATAGTCTTGGTGAGGATAGTAGCAAGGGTATTTGCCATTAAGTAGGTGGTGTTAGTAGGAAACTCCTTCATCACATAGCATGCATCGTGACCCCTGCTCGACCAGTGCCATGGTCTTTATTGCCCAGTCTGGTTTCATCTGTTGTGTTATACCATCCAGGTTGGTGTCTGATTGGGCTAAACACTTCTTCTTCATCTCTTATCCAGAAGACAGTTCTTGTGCATTCATTTTTTTTATTTGGACAAGCAGAGTTACTGAGAAAGAGAGACAGAGTGAAGGGTCTTCTTTCTGTTGGTTCACCCCACAAATGGATGCTACGGCCAGTGTGCTGTGCAGAGAGAGACAGAGAGACAGAGAGAAAGGTCTTCCTTTTGCTGTTGGTTTACCATCCAATGGCCATCATGGCTGCCGTGCTGCGGCCAGCGCTGATCTGAAGGCAGGAGCCAGGTGCTTCCTCCTGGTCTCCCATGGGATGCAGGGCCCAAGCACTTGGGACATCCTCCACTGCCCTCCCGGGCCACAGCAGAGAGCTGGCCTGGAAGAGGGGCAACCAGGACAGAATCCGGCGCCCCGACCGGGACTAGATCCTAGGGTGCTGGTGCCGCAGGCGGAGGATTAGCAAGTGAGCTGCGGAGCTGTCTGTGCATTCATTTTTATAGTGTAAATCAAGAAAATGACATGTATATACTATAAATGTAGTGGGAGTGGGGTTCTCAGCTACAGTCTTGACATTTTGATTTTACCAGTGAAATTTATTCTGACTTGGCAAGTTAAAGACCTTAAAGGAAAAGAGGATCTTTCTCTGGAAGTCAGGCTGGACTGGGGACAGTTGGTCAGATCAAGCTGGGAGTTTATGCAGTGTGGCCTGTCTCCACATTTAGGTAGTACATCACCCCAGCTACAGATGGCTTTCAAACATTTATCAAATGTAGTGAGTGGCAGTAGTACATGTCATTGTTTCCCTTATTATATTTACTCATTGCAAAGCTCATTGTACTATGCATACCTTCTGTGTTAGCATTAACATCAACCGGGGTTGTGTGTGTGGGCCTTGCTATGGCATATTCAAATGCAATAAAAGTGTTTATGCTGTAAAAGTTGAGACAACTGTAGGAGTATTTTTGAAAGTGATATCATAGTTGTTTATGGGATGGAAGATAAGAAATAAAGATGATCAGAGAACTGAGGAGTAAAGGAAGACACAGAATTTCAGCTGCAAAAAGCTGAGTTGAATTAATTACTTATCTGCAGGTGGGATATTCCTAAACAACTGCTCGAGTCCCTTAGTGGCTTCACAGGCGTGGTTGCCCTTGCTCATATCAAATCTGGTGTTGTCATCCAGGTTCTAGTCTGCTGGAGCTTCAGAGGTTCAGATTTTCCTCAAGCGTGATGGGTCTCAGGCATTATGGCCTGAGCTGTTTACCAGCCTGCAGGTTCCGTGCTCCATGAAGGAATTCCCTTCTGTGAAGAGGACCCAGCCTACATTTTCTGGGGGTTTCCTTAAGATATTCCTGGCTATATAACGTATGGGAGATTACCTGTTCAAACTTGTGTCCTAGACCTTCCATTACCTCTGGAAGCATGTGACAATATTAGGAGAGAAGCTTGTCTTGATCTGAACTGCAAGACCCTCTGTTATTTTTTAAAGATTTATTTATTTGAAAGAGTTACACAGAAAGAGAAGAGGCAGAGAGAGAGAGAGAAAGAGAGAGAGAGAGAGGTCATCCATTTGATGGTTCACTCCCTAATATCTGGAGCTGTACCGATACGAAGCCAGGATCCAGGAGCTTCTACTGGGTCTCTCACATGGGTGCAGGGCCCAAGAAGTTGGACCATCTTCTACTGCTTTCCCAGGCCATAGCAGAGAGCTGGATAGGAATTGGAGCAGTCAGGACTTGAAATGGCATCCTCATCTCTGTTGTAAAAG
Source organism: Sylvilagus floridanus (assembly GCA_949820135.1). Classification (NCBI taxonomy): domain Eukaryota; kingdom Metazoa; phylum Chordata; class Mammalia; order Lagomorpha; family Leporidae; genus Sylvilagus; species Sylvilagus floridanus. The sequence continues at coordinate 65,815,854 of OX463227.1, read as the reverse complement.
ACTCTGGTGCCCCCCCTGAAGAGATTATCCAGGGAGTTTCAGGTTTCAGTGCAAATTCTTGGAGTTTTCTACTGATGCTGAACCCAGCTGGATCTGGAACCACTCCTTTAAAATCACATGTCCTTCTACAGCATCGTGGTCCAATAGGGCATATTTCTCTAACGTTTCCCTTAGACCCTTGATCAATCTGAGATAATTCAGAGTAGTTAGGGCATTTTGTTCCAGTTCTCTTTTGGCCCTCTGTAACACAGACAATAAGATTGCTTCCTCTCCATTCATCTGCAGGATTGTTAGGGTCCTAATTACAGTCATTCTCTGGAACTCCCTGTTTACCTGTGGGGAATTGGACCTCTTGATCACATGTTAGAAATTTAGGGTCATGTCCATGGGCTACATACAATGCGTCCCCAAATTCCTCTGCTGTGTGTATGACTGGAAGCTTTTGTGACCTTGTTGGAGTTTAGCTGAGGAACAGCACTACACCTTCCAGGATAGCTCATATACCTGTGCTAGGTTCTGGACGACCTCTCTGTAATGATCTGGGTCATCTGTGAAGCTACCCAGACCTCCTTTAATTTGTCTAAGGTCTTACAGAGGTAAAAGGGATTTGAATCTGAATAGGTCCCCACCATCCAGTCATTTTCTGAAGAGGTAGTAAATTAGCATGAGGCTCTGGGGTAGCTGAAGACTTGGGGATGGAGGACAAATAAGGCCAGTGGGAGGATTACAAGGAGTTAGTTTTGATCCTTGAGGAGCTAGAACTGCCCATTGTAGCCAGTAATTCCCTCTGGAAATTAACTCTCCTTCCTCTAGTTTGTAACCAGGCCAGGCTATGGTTCAAAGCTAGGTTTTTGTTTGTTTGTTTTGTTTTTTGTTTTGTTTTGTTTTGTTTTTTCTTTAAGCTCTGACGTTTCAAAGTAATTTCAGTATCTGAGGATGCACATCAAGGGAGTGCCTGCTCTGGATGGGTTTGTTTTCCATTTGGAAAATGAGGATAAAAACAGAAGCATCTTTCAGCTTTTACCTCCTGAGTTTGAGATGTCTCTCAAACTCTCTTGTTTTCTAGGGTGTCCAGACTTACAGTGAAGCCCACAGAGAAGGGCTGAAGTTTAAGGTGGAACTAGCACATATTATCGACACTCGCCGTGTTTCCACACTTGTAACATAGGATATATATTTGCCAGAACAGCAAATACTGGAGAGCATGCTAGAATTGAGACTCTTGCCTTGTGCAAATACACTGTCATTGTATTGTCCCCATACACGAAAAGAAACAGTTGTCTTGCATTTCCTAACCTCATATAGGATATATATGTTTAATAGTAAAATTAATGCTTGTTAATTAGCACTTCAAAGAAATGGTTTTTCCTTATCATGCTCTCCTTGATGGTAACAGTTTTACCTGTCAGATAACTGCAAGATTTATACTTTATTAAGTTATTAATATGGTTTCTTACCAGTAGCAATTGATAACTAATAAAATATTTAATGGTCAAAGTAAAAATATAAACTCATAATCAGTTTATTTATTAAATGCCTCTGTGGATACTCTAGGGGTACAAAAACATAGTTTCTGCTTTCAATTACCTGCAAAAGCTGGAAAATGAAAACATATACACAATTGGAAAATCCTGGAGAGCAATTGTAACAGCATAAATTACACAATTTATCATCAGGTAAACTGTGGAAAAGTCATGTTCAAAGATAAATAAGGTTAAATCAAATGATTTAATCATGCAGACTTCATTCTACATATCTGTTTTTGATTGGCATAGGAAGTATTTTTCCCAATAGCAGGCTCTGATAAATAATTTCATTAGTATCCCTTGTAGATCATTACAGATATTATTTAAGAATATCACATGTCAAAACTCTTTAGAAAAAAGGGAAAGGCATATGTTTATAAGTAGAAAGATGCATATGGATTAATAGTATTTCTGATTATTTAGGGATGAAAATACTTGGGATTACTATACATATAAATATACATATATAAGTTTTCAAGTTTTAACTCCTATGTGGGCAAAAATTTTTTAAAAATCCATTCATATGATTTGAACTAAAAATTCATCCAAAACCAGGAATGCATTTATGAAGAGAAAGAAATAAAGTTAAGAAATTAAAGAAGAGTGAAAATATGAACCAGATAGATCTTTGGAAAGAAGTAAAACAAATGAAGGATATTTGATTGTATTTATACCAACTATCAATTATTATTATTCACATTCTTCTCTTCTAAGATAATAATTTCAAATGAGCATCAATATTAAGACTCTATATCTTGAGTCCAAGTGTTTTCTTCTAGACAGAACAAAACAGAATTAGTTTTTCAGCTTAACAAAATAAACTATTTTAGCACAACAGGAATACTGCCATTTTAATGTGATAGAAGACAAGTGGATTTACTCTCAATCCTTTAAGCTTCTACTTCAGGGGACCAAAATGTGCTAAAAAGTTTCTGATCCAATTTTAGAAAATGTTTCATATCCACTGAGATTCTCCACTCTCCACATTCTGGAAGATGATTATCTAAGAACATCTGTACTTTCACTAGGTGCCTGCTTCTCTGTTGAGATATGAAAACAAGAAAATTAAGCAAACAGGTTCATGTGGTTCATGTGCAGAAGATAAACATGAAGAAAAATAACTTTAGGACACAAGTGACTCAATAGAAAGGTAACACATTTGTTAATGGAATTAGTTTTTTAATGTATTGAAATGTCACACTGAGGACTGTAACATAAAATTGGATTAAAATTTTGCAATCTCATAAAACACATTTTTCTATTACAGTCAGATGATTATGCTTTAAAATAAATTCTAATATATTAAGGATCTAAATATAAATTTTATTTATTTATTTATTTTTGGACAGGCAGAATGGACAGTGAAAGAGAAAGACAGAAAGAAAGGTCTTCCTTTGCCATTGGTTCACCCCCCAATGACCACTGCAGCCGGTGCGCTGCGGCCAGCACACCGCGCTGATCCAAAGCCAGGAGCCAGGTGCTTCTCCTGATCTCCCGTGTGGGTGCAGGGCCAAAGGACTTGGGCCATCCTCCACTGCACTCCTGGGCCACAGCAGAGAGCTGGACTGGAAGAGGAGCAACAGGGACAGAATCTGGCGCCCCAACCGGGACTAGAACCTGGGGTGCAGGAGCCGCAGGTGGAGGATTAGTCTTTTGAGCTGTGGCGCTGGCGAATATAATTTTTATTGATTTTAGTTATAAAACAGTGAATTTTTCTAAAACAGAATACCACAGGATATTAGAAACAAATAGAAATGGTAACTCTTGGTCATCTCAGATAATATATTGTGATGCATTATAACAAAATTCTACAGCTATAATATTATTGTTGAGAGGTGCTATAAAATATCCATGTTGCTTCCTGACAATTCTAGCTGGAACATGAATGATGATTTTAGCAGATTTAAAATTTTGGTGTTTTTTTCTGTTTTTTTTTTTATTTCTTTTCTGTGCATTATACAAATTATATCTAGAATATTTGCTTCTGGTTTTAAATACTGTATTTAACTTATTTCATGATAACTTCAGAACATTAAATTTAAAATTTTATTGAATTGAATTCAATAGCAACCAGGAGGCAAATAAGCCAACACAACCAACCAAGATATGAAAACCTTGAAATACAGAGAAGGGATCCAAAATTAAAATATTTGACAAATTTAGAAATGCTGCCACAGTTTTCTGGCACTTCATTTTTTACGAGAAAATTCAGGCAAGTACTGAGTTGTTCTGGAATTTATCCCAAATCTAAAATGTGTTCATCTGTTCTCCATTATTGATACTGAATCTTGTTCCTGAGAGGCAATCACGTGATACAGCAGTTAAGGCACCACTTGGGGCGCCCACACATCATTTTGAAGCACGTGGGTTCAGGCTGTGCTTCCAATTCCAGGTTCCAGTTAATGCACACCTTGGAGGGCTGATGGCTCAAGTCACCTGATTCCTCTCATCCAAGTAGAAGACCTGGAATGAGAAACAGGCCCCTGGCTTTGGCATGGCCCAGCCCTGGCTATTGAGGACATTTAGGCAGTAAACCAACAAAAAAGGAAGATCTCATTGTGTATCTGTCCTGTCTTTTTGCCTTTCAAGTATAGTAAATGTAGAATTAAGTAATTTCCCTTAAATTCCAAAGTGAAAGAGCAAATGTACATTGAGAGCATTTTGGGAGATGAGTAGAATGCATGGGAAATAACAGAGACTTAAGGAGAAAGCATGAGATAAAATAAAAATCCAAAATAGATTTTTCTCTAACAGTTTTAATACACTTCATATCACTTCAATATTTTCTGGAATCATAAGACTGCCTAATATTTGATATTCCCCTTGAAGTTCTTTAACTATATATCATCTAATTACAAAAAGGACATATATTGAATATTTTGGAAAAATGTTCATTCTGCCTCACACATACAAATTAATCATGGGCATATGTGGGGCCTTTAAAACATTAACAGGAAATTAATATAATAAATATGGATAGACTTCAAAAAACATTGGAGCATCGTCCGGCACGGAAGAAGGCCGCCGCGGGCCCCCTGAGGCTGGCTTCCTTGCGGGAGCCGCGGTTTCCATGTCTGTTGGCTCCACTCTTGCTTCCTCGCCTTTCACCTGGTCTGCGCCTCAGCTGCCAGTTGCTGAGCCTTGGAGCGGCAGCGAGCGCGGCTCCGGATCAGCATGCCTACCCGAGCGTGTTGCTGCTGTTCTGCATTGCGTCCTCGCTACAAATGCCTGGTGGACAACATATCCCCTGAAGATCCAAAAGATGGCCTTGTCAAAGCTGATATGGAGAAATTGACAGTTTATGCAGTATCTGCTCCAGAGGAGTTGGATCGAATTGGTGCTTACCTGGAAGAAAGGGATGTTGTCACACATCGCTCCTGGTGTGTTTTAATTGCTATGGAGGCTTTGGACCAGCTTCTCATGGCTTGCCATTCTCAAAGCATCAACCCATTTGGAGAAAGCTTTCTTCATATGGTGGCAAAGCTGCTGGAATCAGGGGAACCAAAGCGGCAAGTTCTTGGGACAAACTCTTCTGTCAAATTTGCAAACAGAAGTTATGACTTTTTTGTGTCTTGATTTAGTGCCCTGTGTCATTCCTGTCATAGTGATCCAGAAATACAAACAGAAATCCGAATTGCTGGAATCAGGGGTATTCAAGGTGTGGTTGGCAAAACAGTTAATGATGAACTTCGGGCAATCATCTGGGAACCTCAGCATATTGATAAGATTGTTTCATCCCTCCTGTTTAACATGCAAAAGATAGAAGAATTTGACAGTCACCTGGGCCCTCCTTCTTCTGCAGCTGACAAAGAGGAGAATCCTGCTGTACTGGCTGAGGGCTGTTTCAGAGAACTGCTGGGTAGAGCGACTTTTGGGAATATGAATAATACTGTTAGACCAGTTTTTGCACATTTAGATCATCACAAACTGTGGGATCTCAATGAATTTGCAGTTCACTGCTTTAAAATTATAATGTATTCTATTCAGGCTCAGCATTCTTATCATGTGATCCAGGAGATTCTAGGACACCTTGATGCTTGTAAAAAAGATTCTCCACGGGTTTGAGCGGGTATTATTCAGGTTCTATTAGAGGCTGTTGCCATTGCTGCTAAAGGCTCCATAGAGCCCACTGTGCTGGACGTGTTCAATACCCTATTGAAGCATCTAAGTCTCAGTGTTGAATTTGAAGCAAATGATTTACAGGGGGAACCTACTGGTAGTGCCAACTAAAACACAAGTTCCAAAGACAATGACGAGAAGATTGTGCAGAACGCTATCATCCAAACAACAGGATTTTTTGGAAGTAATCTGCCAGATTATCAGAGGTCAGAAATCATGATGCTCATCATGGGGAAAGTTCCAGTGTTTGGAACATCTACCCATACTTTGGATATCAGTCAACTAGGGGATTTGGGAACGAGGCAGATTCAGACAATGTTGCTGAGGTCTTTACTCATGGTAATCTCTGGATACAAAGCAAAGACAATTGTTACTGCACTTCCAGGGTCTTTTCTGGATCCTTTGTTGTCTCCATCTCTCACGGAAGATTGTGAACTGAGACAGTTAGTTCTGGAAGTCATGCACAACCTCATGGATCGCCATGACAATAGAGCCAAGCTCCGGGAGATCAGAATAATACCAGATGTAGCTGACCTAAAGATAAAAAGAGAAAAAATTCTGTAGACAAGATACAAGTTTCATGAAAAAGAATGGGCAACAGCTGTATCGGCACAAATATTTGGGCTGTAAAGAGAAAGACAAAGTTCAGGAAAAACTATGAGCTACTTTACACTTCTCTTACTCTTATAACCATTGAACTGGCCAACGAAGTAGTTATTGATCTCATCCACCTGGTCATTGACTTACAGGACAGTGTGAATATCAATGAGGATAATTTGCCCATGTTCCATCGGTGTGGAATCATGGCACTGGTTGCAGCGTACCTCAACTTTGTAAGTCAGATGATAGCTGTCCCTGCATTTTGCCAGCATGTTAGCACGGTTATTGAAATTCAAACTATGGAAGCCCCTTATTTTCTACCAGATAATATTTTCAGAGATAACTTCATGCTTCCAAAATCTTTAGAGAAACATGAAAAAAATTTGTATTTCCTGACCAACAAGATTGCAGAGTCACTGGGAGGAAGTGGATACAGCCTGGAGAGGCTGTCAATTCCATACGTACCACAGGTAACAGATGAAGATCGACTTTCCAGAAGAAAAAGCATTGTAGACACTGTATCCATTCAGGTGGATATTTTACCGAACAGCATTAATCCTGATGACATGGCTAAAAATACTGAAGAAATAACGTTTGAAGCATTGAATAAAACAATTGATACCAGTGGGATGGAAGAACAAGAAAAGGAAAAGAGATGTCTTGTCATGAGAAATTCCAGAAAGCACCTTTTGAAGAAACAGCAGCACAGTGTGAATCCAAAGCAAACTTGCTTCATGATAGACTTGCTCAAATATTGGAGCTCACCATACGTCCTCCTCCCAGTCCATCAGGAACACTGACCATTACTTCTGGGCATGCCCAATACCAGTCTGCCCCAGTGTATGAGATGAAGTTTCCAGATCTGTGTGTGTACTGAGTGGCCCAGGAAGATCTCAGCATAGGATTTTAAAGCTTGAAATTAAGGCCAAGTTGAGTTTTCAGGGCTTACTTAATGCATATTAACATACTTGTTGAAAATAATGATGGAAATTATCTTTAACCAAATGCTTAGCATATCGTATAAGAAGTTTTGGAACTATATGTGATTTAGAGTACTGTTGAAGTTAGACTTACATCATGTAATTTGTTTTGAGATTTCTTTTGACATTTAAAGTTGAATATGTATTGGTCTCACATTATTTCATTGTTAAATGGTGTATTTTATTCTTTTCAGAAACTTAACTTTTTTGTAAAAAGTAAGCCTCCAGAGGATTGAAAATGTGTAATGTGTCTACTGTATTTCTTAAATGTCAACAGAACTGTTTAGAAATAGAAGTACTTTTAATTTTTTTATCTTCCAAAGCAAATATATACAATTATATTCCTAATCCTCGGGCTGCAAAACTGTCCTGTGGCTTTCCGTTCCCATGCTAACTTAGGTAAGTTGTGACAAGCGTCCCTCTAGTCATTTACTGTGATAATATTGGGTAGCTATCCCTTAATGTGTTTACAGTAATGACATCTTATGGAATAGTTTCCTAGAAGATGACCCTAAGAACAACCATATTAAAGCATCTGGTTCTTGTAATACTTTGTGTTTTTGCTAAAAGTTTGACCATTCTACTTGAGAGGCTTAGAGCTTGCTCTTGGAGTACCGAAATGTGCAATATTTTTTATATCATAAGATGTATTCGTTTACAGGCCATGCTTTGAAATTATAATAGTATTTTGCTGTGGCTTCATTATATGATATATAATATATATATATATATGTATATATATATGTATTTAGTATAGAAAAAAATGGGACATTTAAAACAGCCACTAGTTCACCTGTGAGGAGTTTGTACATTTGATTTCTGTTAGGAGCACATGAATTTATAGTTTCATATTGTACATTGGTTTAAATATTCATGATCAAAAATTCATCAAGTGGACTTTTAATTTGTGAGCTTCTTTTGATTTCCACTATCAGAATCACAGGTGTACCTTATGCATGTACTGATGGACATGAAACTAGGTACATTTTAGTGAATTCCATCACATTGTAAAAATGAACAATTCTCTTCCCAACTCTAACAAAATTATCTTAGGGCATTTTTATAAAATCTCCTGTTTATAGTTGTACTGCTTTTTCAGATTCAACTTTTTCTTACATATCAAAAATTGTACCTCAAAATATAATTCAGTTTTGGTTTTTGTTTGAAAAATCACCATGAAGAATGGAATGTTTTAACTTTGTTCTATAGTTATTTGGTCATCATTAGTAGAAGCAGAAAAAAAATAAGGAACTGATAATGGGATACTTGAAAATTATTGAATATTTAAACCAAAGGGCAACCGATTGAAAAGAATAGTTATTTTAAGCTGGAAACTGATGCTAAAATGGTGAATTAAATGTCAGGGCACAAGACATGTGTTCAGAGCAACAGTGCAGTCACCACTGGAGGACTAGATGGCCCTGTTGTCACTGTCACTGCCTCTGATAAGATAAAATGTGTCAACAGTTAATAAGTCAAAGTTTATGTTATGGTTTTTCTTTTTATCTTTTGTATTTTTAAAGAAGGATGTGAATTCCTGGCTGCACATGTAAAAAGTCTAAGCAGGGAGACATGCAGAACAATCATCATCCACTTGGATGTCATTTTCTAGATCAACACTGTGTGCTTTTGTACGAAGATTATACATTTCATAGCTTAAGAAAAGATATATATTTATTTGCTTTCATGCAAAACATAAACTTTGCTCTTTAAAATTTCCCATTCACAGTGATTTAGAAATGCATTACTGCATGCATAGGAAAACCATCACAGCTCATGTTCATCACTGTTCTTTCGGTCTTTGTAAACTGTTGACTTGTTTTTTTGGGGATTTTTGTCGATGTTGTTTTTGAATCACAGAAGATTTCGTAAATCTTGGGTCAGTGAACCGGTCTTGTTGACAAGGATCCCCAAGATATGGATCTTTTCTCTGGTGACCTACCATGTCTGTGGGAGGTTCTCCAGAGACTAGGAGAGCATACTGTATCGTAGCCAGTTCAGACAATGAAAGCTAGGATTTGCTGAAGTTCACTGTCTTGCTCTATTTTTGTAGTATATAAAACTCAATAAATTGTTAGTCATTCTCAATTCTTGCTGTATACAGTTGCTTATATCACTTTATTTTTTTCCTTGACATTGAACAGGTAACATTTGAATGTTCCTTCTATATGAGTATTGACCATCACTGCATTGGTAGTGTTTGGTTATCACATACATATTCATGTACTTGCTTGGTACTTCTAAATTAATTATCTTTTAGGATACTAACACAATGCTTTACCAGCAATTAAATTTCAATCCTTTCCCAAAATTTTTCTCTTCTTTCTTTCTAGAAATGGAATTTGTCTTTTCTGTGTATTAAGTAGTTTTTTTTTTTGAAGTGTAAAAATTCACTGTGCAATTCATATGTTAGCAATAAAACAAAAATTGAATTAGGAAAACATTTGGACCAAAATAAACTAGCATAACTTATTATAATATTTATAGACAGGATCTGGTTTGAGCCGTCAGGAAGAATGACATAAATTTAAAAAGAGCCTCAATCACAGCAACATAAGTTCTGCTAAATTTTCCACAAGACCAAGCATGAAAACTATAGTGGAGCTTTGTTTGTGGAATAATAAAATCATTGATATTTTGGGAAATTCAATGGAGAGAATGTCCCTCTCAATCATCAGTTTACAAATTGAGACTCATTTTAATAAGGGACTTTTTACGCTGAAGATAAGCTCTCAGTACAGATTATGCACTTCAAGTAGCAAGGAAAAAACTAATTTTGTGCAAAGCCTAATTGAAAAGGAGCAATGATTAGCAGCACAAACAAAAGGCAACCACAAAAATGTCTGCATTGGTTCAGCCTCGCCACAGTTCTTACTAAAATATTACAGTAGTGCAAACTCTTCAGTGGTTGCCGAAACTGCTGTGCCCAGGTCAGCTGCAGACAAAAACAGAGCTTTTCAGGGAAGTTTTAAGTAAGTTAAATCAAGATCTTCAAACAGTTCCTGGAAAAATTGTAATGGGAGATGAAACTTTGCTTTACCAATATTAAGCTGAAGACAAAGCACAGTCAAAGCAGTAACTACCAAGATGTGGAAATGGTCAAGAACAAATAGTCAAGAACAAAAGACAAGGTGACTATTTCTTGGGGATGCTCATGGCATTTTTATTGGCTTTCTGGAGAGACGAAGAATAATATCTGCTGCTTATGGAATATTTAGGAAAAGTTAGCAAAAACATTAGCAGAATAAAGCCTGAGAAAGCTTCACCAAAGAGTCCTTCTTAACCACAGCAATGCTCCTTCTTGGTCCTCTTATCATGTGTCATATTATGAAAAGTTAAATTAGAAATCCTCAGCATCCATCTTACAGTCCTGATTTGACTCCTTCTGGCTTCATCTTGATTCCTAATCTTAAAATATCCTTGAAATACATTCGTTTTTCTTCAGCTAATAATGTAAGAAAGACTGCACTGTGGTTAAATTCTGAAGACCCTCAATTATTTGAAGATTGCTTAAAGTATCTCGTGTCATCACTTACTAAACTGTCCTCAACTTGGCTAAGATTGTATTGGAAAATAAGCTCTGGGGCAGGTACTGTGGTGCAGTGCATTAAAGCCGTGGCCTGAAGCGGCGGCATCCCGTATGGGCGCCGGTTCGAGTCCTGGCTGCTCTTCTTCCAATCCAGCTCTCTGCTATGGCCTGGGAAAGCAGTAGAAGATGGCCTAAGTGCTTGGGCACCTGCACCCATGGGAGACCAGGAAGAAGCTCCTGGCTCCTGGTTTCAGATCTGCACAGCTCCAGCCATTGCAGCCATCTCAGGGGTGAACCAGCGGATGGAAGACCTCTCTTTCTGTCTCTGCCTCTCTTGTAACTCTCTTTCAAATAAATAAAATAATAAATATTTAAAAAATAAGCTTTATAATCTTTGTTTTTTGAGCTTTTTTTGCATTATCATTTTGACGTACACTTGTGGTACATTGTCTGTGTGTGTCTATGTGTATTCTATTCCTAAGAATTTAAATATTACTACATTTTCCCATATCTCAACTGCATTAAATCATCAGTCACTTCCCTGAATGTTCCGGGCATCTTTTGGATGGAGAGTCTTTCCTGTAGCTTCCTACTTTCATCTTCTCAACTGGTGGATCATTTCTCCACCGTATTCATAAACTAATGGTCCTGAATTTGGGATAAGTGTTCCCTTTGAGTTCCACACTTGATCTTAGATTATTTCTTTTATTTTTTCTATAGAAAAATGAGTTTATGTCATTTATATATATATATATATGTATAATATAATAAATATAAATCTCACTACATCTCATTGTTCCATATGGGTTACATTTGTTAATTTCTCCACACTCATGGAACAGTCCAATTTATATTAACTATCTTCTTACTGCCATTCTTCTCATGATGATCTTTAATTAAATATTAGTGATTTCATTGTAAAAAGATAATATTCCCATCAACCTATCCCTTCTAATGATCTTACTATGCACACTACCTTAGCCATTCTCTTGCATAGTCATGGCCTACATTTTACTATTACTTAGTAATTTTCCTCCATCTTAATTCCAAGCACCCTGTACTCATGGACTGAAATGTGTTCCTCCCCAAAATTCAAATGTTAAAGTCCTTGGGTTTGAAGGTAGAATTTTTATGAAATATTTAAGATAAAATGAGTTCCTATGTACCAATGTGACTCTAATCCACTATTACTGATGTCCTTTCCAGAACAAAAGATTTGTGCAATGGATACATCATATGAAGACAGAGGGAGAATCTAGTCATCTATGAATCGAAGTAAGAGATTTCAGAATGCTGCTAATACTGCTGACAGCTTGATCTTGAATTCTAGCCTGCAGGATTGTGGGCAAATAAACTCCCAGTAGCTTAATAGTTCAGTGAACAAGAAGTTTAGCCAGCTAAAAAGCAAAAAGGCTTTAGTTTAGTAGGAATATAGACAATGACTATAAACAGCAATTGAAGGAAAAAAAAATGACCATTTCAGCCATATACAGTAAATTTTAAAGTAATCCCAAATTATTAAATCTATAGTGGTATAACAGTCTTAACCATTGATTTGACAAAGGCATAAAATATAGTTTACAAAACTGTATTTGCAGCAATACTGATACACACAGATATCTCTTTCTTTTTTCCTTTTTTGTTGTTTAAATTTTCTTTAAAAATAAGTTATATATGTAATATACATATAAGGGAGAACATGCAGTATTTGTCTTTCTTGATCCAGCTTACTTCATACAACATGATATCCCCCAGTTGTATCCATTTTGCTGCAAATGGTAGAATTTCATTCTTTACTACAGCTGAATAATATTCCATTGAGTATATATACTACATTTTCTTTATCCATTCATCTGATAAGGGATATCTCGGTTGATTGTAAATTTTGGCTATTGTGAACAGTGCTACTATAGTTTTTATTTTCTAATGAAATATAAATGTACATGCTAAGTTCGAAGATTACAAGAGCAGAAAATCTTATAAATCTTATCTATATTTAACTTATAGATCATACCAAACAAAATAAATGTTTAAATATTTATGGTAGCATTGCTTTGATTCAGAAAACATTTGAAAAGAGACAAAGAGTGATTTTCTGTTTCAACTGAAAAAATAACAGGTAACGCATACTAAACATTTACTATATACTATATTAACATCTTCATGATTACATATTTTAGATTTTATGAGAAAAAAATTTAAATGAAGAAATACATATGAAATAGTGTTAAGCAGTAAATCAGATGTCAAATTTCAAAAATATGTTCCTATCCTTTCAATTACTGTACTACATGTTCACTTTAGTGAGTTATTCAAATGTTCAATTAGAAATTTAACAAGTGGTGTATTCTAGTTCTTTTGAAGGGATTTAGATAATATTCAACCTCATTAACTTTTATTCTCTATGGACATCTTCTTCCAAGCTGAAACAAATGTTTTTAACTTTATTTTCTTAGCTATATTGGTTTTGACATTCGGGTCCTGTTTGGGATTAGGATGCAAATTGCATGTCTGTAAAAATTTCCATTTTGTTAATATCTTTTATATGGGAAAGTCTTCTTGATCCTTATTATGGTCTATAAGTGTAATGATTTGGCAATGATATCCAATATTCTGAATCATTTTATGTATATACATAATATGCATGAAAAATTCAATTTGCCTAATACTTTATTTGTTAATTTGCATTTTATAGGACTAGTATTATGAGGTAAAATTATATTGACTGGTTTAAATATCTTAGAAAGCTACATCATAATTCTGTGGGAAATGCTTGAAGGAATTAATCATAAATAAATCATGAAAAATATTCTCAAGACATACATCTTGGAAAATAATAGGATAATAGTTACATGTCCTAAAATTAATTTTGAAATTATGGTGCATGCTGAATGTTTTGATTAAAAATAAACAGTGATTTTTAAAAAAGTATTCTTTTTTTAAAAACTGGAAATAGCAATGTGAATATGATTATATAATTTTAACCTAGGACACATTAGATACAAATGGCATAGGTTTGCCATGGGATTAAAAACATCTATTTTCAATATTAACTGTCCCTAACATTTTATACAAATGATAGATATATGCTTCTAATTTGGGTTATCAAAGCCATACATGACCTAAACTCAGATATTTGCCCTGTGACTTCCGGCTAAAACGTGGGTTCTTGAATAACAGCTATAAAATCAGGGTTATCAAAGAAATAATTCCCTAATGCTATGCAATATAGTAGGGTAACTGTAGTTCACAGTAACTATTGTATATTTTATGGCAACTAGAAGAATGGAGATCTAAGCCTCTATTCATAAAGTAATGTCAGAGAAGGAGAAACATTGATTACACCAATCTGATTAAGACACATACATGTATTGGCATATCGTAGGTATTCCACACATTTGTACAATCATTGTTCATAATTTTTTCAAAATATCAATTAACAATATGAAAAATGAATATGTATTTGCCATAATGGTAATATTACTTTAAAATAAAAATTATTTTTCCACAAAAATGTGATTAGAATTTAAAACTTCAGCAGGGGTAAAAATCAATCCACATAAAACAGTTATGTATCATTACATTAACAATGAACATTCTGAAAAGGAAATTCAGAAAAATGTTCTGGTTACAATGGCTCCAAAAGAATAAATTACTTAAGAATAAGTTTAACCAAACAGAGGAAAATTTGCATACTGAAAACAATAAGCTGATGTTGAAAAAATTCAAAAGTTTAATAAATGGAAAACACTCTTTGTCATGGTTTGAAAAACAATATTGTTAAGATGTGTATATTATACAAAAGATTTTATAGAATGGATGTTACCAATTCAAAATCTCAATCCTTTTGTCAGTAGTAGAAACATCTATGCTAAAATCATCTCAGAGTTACCCAAATAACCAAACTATCTTAGGAAAAAATAAGGTTAAGAGTATCACAGTGTTGATTTCAAAGCTTACTACAAAGCTGCAGTCATCATAGCTGTATGATATAAGCTTTTAAGCAGACGCACAGAACGATATGAAAGGAAAAAAAGAGCTCAGAAATTAACTCTGTATACGAGGTCAAGTGATTTTTCATGAGAGTGTGAGGACCATTCAATGGGAGGAAAATATTTTTAATTGTTCTTGGGAAAACTGAATATCCATGTGCAAAAAATAAATGAAATGAAGTTAGTTTGTTCAAAATATTTTTAAAAACTCAAAATAGTCAAAGACATGAAGATAAAAGCCCAAATTATAAAATCATGGGACAAGTGTATGGTGCAACAGATAAGCCACAATCCTACAAAACCATATCAGAGGGTGTCATTTGAGTCCCAGCTATTCTGCTTCTTGACATTAATGCACACCTTGGGAGGCAGCACATGATGCTGGTTCAGACACTTGAATCCCTGTGAAACTTGGAGAAACCTTGGATGGAGTTCCTGCCTCCTGGCATCGGCTTTTCTAGTCCTAGCTCTTGTGGTCATTTGAGGAGTGAAGTAGCAGATGAAAGATACTCTCTCTCTCTCTCTCTCTCTCTCTCGCCACACCTTTCAAATAAACAATTAGTCTTAGGTGCTTAAATTTTAACTGAAAAGTGATCCCTGTGAAATGTAAGAGTGGGAATAAGAGAGGGAGGAGATGTACAATTTGGGACATGCTCAATCGGAACTGCCCCAAATGATGGAGTTAGAATTGTGCCAGGGAATTCCAATACAATCCCATCAAGGTGGCATGTACCAAGGCCATCTCACTAGTCCAAGTGATCAATTTCAGCTCACAATTGATCACACTGATAGGTCTAAGAGTCAAAGGGATCACACAAACAAGACTAGTGTCTGCTAATACTAACTGATAGAATCAAAAAGGGAGAGAATGATCCAACATGGGAAGCGAGATACACAGCAGACTCATAGAATGGCAGATGTCTTAAATAGCACTCTGGCCTCAGAATCAGCCCTTAAGGCATTCAGATCTGGCTCAAGAGCCCATGAGAATATTCTAGGCATGGAAAGCCAAGAAACTCTGGAAAAAAAAAGAAGACCTAAATGAAAGATCTCTGTGAGTGAGATCCCAGTGGAAAGTATGGGCCATCAAAGAAGGAGGTACCTTTCTCTGAAGGGAGGAGAGAACTTCCACTTTGACTATGACCCTGTCGGAATGAGATTGAAGTTGGCAAACCCTAAAGGCTTCCATAGCCTTGGCAACTCATGACTAGGGCCTAGGGAGATTACTGATGCCATAAATAAGAGTGTCAAATTGTTAAATCAACTTCCGGAGTCACTGTGTACTTACGTCTCATGTGGGATCTGTCCTTAATGTGTTGTCCAATGTGAAGTAATGCTATAACTAGCACTGAAACAGTATTTTACACTTTGTGTTTCTGTGTGGGTGCAAACTGATGAAATCTTTACTTAGTGTATACTTAATCTATCTTCTGTATATAGATAATTAAAAATGAAAAAAAATCTTGATGTTAAATTGGAAATTGCCTAGAAAATTTAATCAATTTTTTTAAAAAATATATCATGTAGGATCTCTGTCCTTAATGTGCTATACATTTTGAATTAATACTATAACTAGTACTCCAACAGTATTTTTCACTTTGTGTTGCTATGTGAGGGCAAACTGTTGAAATCTTTACTTAATATATAGTAAACTGATCTTCTGTATATAAAGAGAATTGAAAATGAATCTTGATATGAAGCAAGGGGAGAGGGAGTGGGAAAGGGGAGGGTTGCGGGTGGGAGGGAAGTTATGGGGGGGGAAGCCATTGTAATCTATAAGCTGTATTTTGGAAATTTATATTCTTTAAATAAAAGCGTTATAAAAAAAAAAAAGAAATATTTTTAATGAGAGTAGGAGAAAATATTTTAGTTTCTCTATTAATATAGTGACAGTAAGTTTTCTGTAAATATTTACAATGGATTAGACCCACAAATGTAGGAAGTGTGAATTATAAACTAATTCTCTGTAGAACAATCCTGATAGTAAAATAAGTGTTAAATATCTAACAGAGTCTCAGAATTTTCAGCCTTGAATCTAATCAATTGCAGGTGAGTAAAGATGGTTAATGTCATTCAGAAATGATTGGGTCCATTTCATAAAGTTCTGTACCTGATATCTGTACATGGAACTTGTAAATAATATTATCACCTGGAAAACATAAAAGATTTTAGCTTTTTCCTCAGGCTTATATCCTAATTTATTTTTGGCCAGGGGACTTTGATTTATTTACTTTTAAAATCCACCTTCCATATTCAGATTTAATGAATAACAAATGTCTAGTTTCAGTATGATATGATGTTGAGTTGATTAATCATGATATAGAATTAGAGATGAGCTACACTCCATCACATAATGGAAAACTGCACAAAGATAGAGACCTTTAAACTGCTAAGATCCCCCTACCCTGGGTATACCCTTGGGTGTTGAAGTTGGTATGACTGCCTACAGGTTAGTTTCATAGCTTTACTTTCTGCTAGCTCTAAGAGTTCAGGACAGTAGGGGCAAATGAATGGTGTGGCTTTTGTGGCAGGCAAAATTCCAAACATGCCCCAGCAAGATACTTCTCCTTTGATTATTCAATTAATCACTAATTTAGTTTATTTCTGTGACAAGATTTTGTAGATATAATTAAAATTTCAAACCTTAAAATAGGACATTTATCCTGGATTTTACATGTGACCAATCTATACAAATGAGTCCATAAAGCAAAAATGTTTTCCTAATTATTTTTCTGTGCCCAGCCTATTTTCCTCAACATGCTGTCCTTCAGTTGAATACATTTTGATGTAAATGGTAGAATTTAATTATTTTGTACCTGAATAATATTCCATTGTATGCACATTTTGTGCGTGTATTTGTGTGTGTGTGTAAAACGTTGTCTTTATTCATCTGTCTGATGATGGACACCATGGTTGTGTCTATGTTTTGCCTATTGTGAACAGTGTTGTTATAAACATGGTGTTGCAGGTATCTCCTTGATACAATGTGTTCAGGTCTTTTGTATACATACCCTGTAGTGAAATTGCTAGATCATATAGCAAGTCTACTGCTACTTTCAAAGAAATTTCATACTGTTTTCCACAGTGTCTGCACTAATTCATATCCCCACCAACGGTGTTTAAGAGTTCACCTTTCTTCATGTATTGCCCAGCGTTTGTTATTTTCTGTCTTTTGAATGACAGCCATTCTGACAGGGGTGACACCTCATTGTGATTTTGATTTGTAGCAGATTCCTGATGGCAAGTGATGTTAGCATTTTTTCATATATTTATTAGCCATCCATATTTCTTCCTTTGAGAACTATCTGTTGAGGTCCTTTGCCAATTTCTTCACTGAATTTGTTGCTTTTGTTGTTTAGATTTTTGAGCTGCGGATATATTCTAGATATTAATCATATGTTGGATAGGTAGCTTATAGATATCTTTCCCATTCTGTTGGTTGTCTCTTCACTCTATATATTATTTGTTATTGTTTCCTTTGTTGTGCAGGAGCTTCTGAATTTGGTATAATCACATCTGTCTAGTGTTGTCTTTGTTGCTTGGCCGTCCTATTCAAGAAGTCATCACCTACACCAAAGTCTTGAGGTGTTGCTGTTCCATTTTCTTCCAGCAGTTTCATAATCTCAAGTCTTAAATTTAGGTCTTTGATCCATTTTGAGTGGTTTCTTTATATATGGTGAGAGGCATATTCTCTCTTATATGTAGGAGCTAAAAGAAAAAAAAAATCAAAAATTAAAAAAAGAAATGTCTGTATGTAGTAGTACCACTGCAAGTACAGTTTTGTCAAACTTTGCTTTATATCTTTATCAAACCAATGGTTTGGAGTGATATTCTACTATTTTTTTGATAATCTGTGATTACTTTATAATGTAATGTATATCATTGAAATAGACATCTATTCACTTGGTTACTGTTTATAGCCCTTTCCTATATTCCCACTGAACTGTAGTCTTTTTTTTTTTCTTGTTGAACATTTATTTAATGGAGTATTAAACCTTTTACTATAGTGTAAATTTAAAATGTTATCTAAAAATAAAAGAGAAAAAAGAAAGAAAGAGAGAGAGAAAGAGAGAAAGAAACAAAGAAAAAGAAAATGAGAATGAAGGAAAGGTGGGAGTAAGGAGGGAAAGAATAATGGCAGACGTATGGCAAGATTCACTGCGTATATATATGTATATGTGTGTGTGTGTGTGTGTGTGTGTGTGTGTGTAGTAGAATTGTATCTAGAAACTCCATTGACTCTGTTCTTTGTGTTAATATCACATTAATGTGTGAATTTTAGTAATTATCATAAATTTGCTCTTACCCTTAGAATCTAATGTTTCAATATATTCCTTTAAAGATAAATATGTCAGTTTTAAAAAATATTTTTCTGACTGATGTGAGAAACATAAGGGTAAATGGTAGCCTAAAATATCAAGGTGTGAGAAAGATCCACTTCTCCATTGTTAGGTTGGAAGATGAAAAGTGAAAAATGTCTCATGCTAAGGAAAAGATTCTAAGAAATCCCCACTGTTGACAACCAGTAAGGAAACTTGAACTCATTCTCTCCAGGTGCAGAGATCTGAATTCTGCCGATCAACTCTAGGAGTTGGAAGTAAAGTCATTCCTTGAGCCTCCAGAAAGTGTACAACTCTGCAAGATCTTTGATTTGTGTCTTGCAATACCTGAAAAAGAGGAACCTGTTAAGTGGCTGAGTTTTACATTGTGTGATAGAATAAATTTGCCTTGTTTTAGGCCGCTAGGTTTGTTGAAATTTTCTAAATAGCAATATGAAATGAATATTG
Organism: Sylvilagus floridanus; assembly: GCA_949820135.1. NCBI lineage: Eukaryota > Metazoa > Chordata > Mammalia > Lagomorpha > Leporidae > Sylvilagus > Sylvilagus floridanus. The sequence continues at coordinate 65,796,321 of OX463227.1, read as the reverse complement.
TTCCTTTCAAAAATCTGAAGCAGTTGGTTGATGGAAAACATTGTCCAAGGAAAATTTTCCTCTTGTTAGGCCTAAAAAGAATTGGAGAATGTTGAGACCCCCTTGATGAATTGTCTTTTCTTAATAAAGTTAACAAATAGATTATCCTGTGTTGTTAGTTTGGAAAGCCAAGAAAGACGTCTTGGGAATATGAGTGCAAATATTTGTGAAGCATGAACTACTTATTATGTGTTTTATGAGCAAGAAAAAAAAGGAGCTTCAAGGACACAATCACAAAGTAATCAAAGAAGAGGAAATGTGCTCACCATGATTTGATTGGTATATATTGTACACATGTATGGAAATATCACTCTGCCCAATAAATATATAATACTCATTAAAAAGCATGGTTTAAAAATACAAGAAGTCAATGAATTGATTTACTTGAAAGTTGGAGGGGACTCTGGTATGGAATTGGAAAAGTCAGAAGACTGAAAGGAGTATGAACAGTGATATGGTTCATGATAAACATGCTATACAAATGAGACACACTGTGATTTGTAGGACATAAATTATGTGCTTAAGTTTCGTCACCAGTGTGCCCATATTGAGGTGGTGAGACCCTTAGGAAATAAAACCTAGTGCAAAGTGATTAAATCATGGGAGAACTAACCTGAGAAAGGATCAATATAAGTCTTGCAGATTTCATGATTTCTTCAGAGAGGTTTGTTCCAGCCAAGGCCAACCCATCCTCTTCTGTATGGGGCCAGTTACCTTTATGCTTATCCACCATATTGTGGCACAAAGGGCTGTCACTGGAACAATGGTGCCATAATTTTGGGCCCTCCAGTAACCAAAATCATGAACCAAATAAACCTCTTCCCTATAAATAGTACTCAGCCTCAGGTATCTTGTTAAGCAATAGCAAATGAATTGATAGAAGCAACAGTAAGACTGCTAAACAGAATTAAACTCTTTACTCAGTTCTATACACTCTGCTCTACAAACTTGTCCTTAACAAAGCACTCCCAGTCTGTGCTATGTGTAATTGGTATGATTATACAATACTGGAAAAATTATCAAGTCCAGAGATGGAAATATCAGCACCTGAGAGTGTTCTAGTTCTTACAAAGTTCGTGCCTGATTAGAATAATCAGAGTTCCAAAGTTTTGTTATGCCATGTAAAATTAATGAAGCAATTTGAAGAAATACGAAACAAATTCATTATTATCATTGCATGGCAATAGACATTTAAAGCCCTATCACAAGTAGACAAATATTTCCATTATGATAATTGTGGTAAGTGAGGGTCCGAAGGCAGTGATTAGGACATTTACAAGTTTTATTTAACCTTACCATTAAACACTGAGAAATTATTGTTTTTCTTGTATTCCTAGGTTGCTAAATTCAACAATTAAGGAAGATCCTTATCTTTTTGACTTATTTAACACAGTTGATTGTTTTTCTCATTTTCCTCAAATATATTATTTTTTTCCATTAAACTTGATGTTCCTTTTCATTTTCCTGTCCTGCTTCAGCCCATCACTCTTATTTATGAATGACAAAATCACCAAATTCTCAGAAATTGGTACTGCTCCAGCCTCACTTATTCAATAGGTGATCTCATTCAGTTTTTTGGTTTAGATGCCATTTCTGTGTTGAGAAGGATACACACACACACACACACACACACACACACAACATACTGTACCTACTCCCAGAACTCCAGTCACTTATTTGACCACATTTCCTACTCTCACTTTCCCAAACCTTAATTTTCATCACATTTACCAGAAATAATATGTCATTGTATTTGTAGCTGATGTTCTCCACTTAGAACACACTTCCTTACACCCATAGATACCTCCAGAATATCTTAACTTCTTCATACATTTGTTCATACACATTGTCAGTGAAGCCTTTCTTAAGATACTACTGCTCCCTCCCTCATACCAATCTTCCTCCCTATATCCCTTCCCTGCTTTATATTTTTCTTCTCCAAGAATGTATTTTTATTTTGTATAAAGACATATGTAAACAAAATTATATTTAAAATTTCATGTGAGAGAATATATATTGGAATTTTGGTCTCAATTCTCTTTTCTCAAGTGCAAATGTGTAGAATAGTGCCTGCAACTTAAGAAATGGATCTACGACCGTATAAGGCTGCCCACTCTCACTACTATTAGTCAATACAGTTCTGGAGATTTTAACCAGAGCCATTAGGCATGAAAAATAAATCAAAGGGGTACAAATTGCAAAGGAGAAAGTCAAATTATCCTGTTTGCTGATGGTATTGTTCTTTATACATAGAGAAAACAAAATATTCCACATAATATTCTTAGAAGTCATAAGAGAATTCAACAAATTTGTTGAATATACAGTTAACAAAGAAAAACCAATGCATTTTCACACACCAACAATGTTCTGAGCAACAATTTATAACATCAGTCCCATTCACAGACGTTGTAAAAAATATAAATACCTCCAGCTTTGTTTTTGTTGTACAAGATTGCTTTAGCTATTCGAGGCCTCTTATTCCTCCATACGAATTTCAGCATCATTTTTTCCAGATCTGAGAAGAAAGCCTTTGGTATCTTGATTGGGATTGCATTGAATCTGTAAATTGCTTTTGGGAGAATGGACATTTTGATGATATTGATTCTTCCAATCCATGAGCAAGGGAGATTTCTCCATTTTTTGGTGTCCTATTCTATTTCTTTCTTTAAGGTTTTATAATTTTCATCATAGAGATCTTTAACATCCTTGGTTAAGTTTATTCCAAGGTATTTGATTGTTTTTGTGGCTATTGTGAATGGGATTGATTTTAGCAGTTCTTCCTCAGCCGTGGCATTGCTTGTGTATATAAAGGCTGTTGATTTTTGTGCATTGATTTTATATCCTGCTACTTTGCTAAACTCTTCTATGAGTTCCAATAGTCTCTTAGTAGAGTTTTTTGGGTCCCCTAAATAAAGAATCATATCATCTGCAAAGAGGGATAGTTTGAGTTCTTCCTTCCCAATTTGTATCCATTAATTTCTTTTTCTTGCCTAATAGCTCTGGCTAAGACTTCCAGCACTATGTTGAATAGCAGTGGCGAGAGTGGGCATCCCTGTTTGGTGCCAGATCTCAGTGGGATTGCTTGCAGTTTTTCCCCGTTCAATAGGATACTGGCCGTGGGTTTTTCATAAATTGCTTTGATTATGTTGAATAATGTGCCTTCTATACCCAGTTTTCTTAGGGTTTTCATCATGAAAGGGTGTTGTATTTTATCAAATGCTTTCTCCGCGTCTATTGAAATAATCATATGGTTTTTCTTCTGCTGTCTGTTAATGTGGTGTATCACATTGATTGTTTTGCGAATGTTGAACCATCCCTGCATACCAGGGATAAACCCCACTTGGTCTGGGTGGATGATCTTTCTGATGTGTTGTTGTATTCTATTGGCAAGAATTTTATTGAGGATTTTTGCATCTATGTTCATCAGGGATATTGGTCTATAATACTCTTTCAATACTGCATCTTTTCCTGGTTTAGGAATTAAGGTGATGCTGGTTTCGTAGAAAGAATTTGGGAGGATTCCCTCTTTTTCGATTGTTCTGAATAGTTTGAGAAGGATTGGAGTTAGTTCTTCTTTAAATGTCTGGTAGAATTCAGCAGTGAATCCGTCTGGTCCTGGGCTTTTCTTTGTTGGGAGGGCGTTTATTACTGTTTCAATTTCCATCTCAGTTATGGGTCTGTTTAGGTTTTCTATGTCTTCCTGGTTCAGTTTAGGTAGGTTGTATGTGTCCAGGAATCTATCCATTTCTGATAGGTTTCCCTGTTTGCTGGCATACAAGTCCTTGTAGTAATTTCTGATGATTCTTTTGATTTCTGTGGTGTCTGTTGTTATGTTTCCTTTTTCGTCTTTGATATTATTAATTTGGGTCTTTTCTCTTCTTTTTTTAGTTATTTGGGCCAATGGGGTGTCAATTTTGTTTATTTTTTCGAAAAATCAGCTCCTCGTTTGGCTGATTTTTTGTAATGTTTTTTTGAATTCAATCCTGTTGATTTCTTCTCTGATTTTGATTATTTCTCTTCTCCTACTAGCTTTGGGTCTGGTTTGCTGCTGATTTTCTAGATCCTTGAGATGAACTGAAAGCTCATCTATTTGGTGCCTTTCCAATTTCTTGAGTAGGCACCTATTGATATAAACTTTCCTCTTAACACTGCTTTTGCTGTATCCCATAGGTTTTGGTATGATGTGCTGTTATCTTCATTTACTTCCAGGAAATTTTTAATTTCTCTTTTGATTTCTTCTATGACCCATTGTTCATTCAGGAGCATGTTGTTCATTCTCCATGTGTTTGCATATGCTCTAGAGATTCCTGAGTTGCTAATTTCCAACTTCACTCCCTCATGGTTTGAGAAGTTGCATGGTATGATTCTTATTCTTTTGAATTTGCTGAGGCTTGCTTTATGGCCTAGTATGTGGTCAATCCTGGAGAAGGTTCCATGTACTGCTGAAAAGAATGTAAATTCTTTTTCTGTGGGATAAAAAGTTCTGAAGATATCTGTTAGGTCCATTTGGGATATAGTGTCGTTTAAATCTACTGTCTCCTTGTTAATCCTCTGTCTTGGTGATCTGACTATCTCTGAGAGTGGAGTGTTGAAATCTCCCAGTACTATTGTATTGGGGTCTAAATCTCCCTTTAAGTCCCTTAACAGGTCTTTTAAATAGACCGGTGCCCGGTAATTAGGTGCATATACATTGATAATCGTTATATCTTCCTGTTGAATGGATCCCTTAATCATTATATAGTGCCCCTCTTTGTCTCTCTTAAGAGTTTTTGTGGTAAAATTTATGTTATCTGATATTAAGATGGCTACGCCCGCTCTTTTTTCATTTCTGCTCGCATGGTATATATTTTTCCAACCTTTCACTTTGAGACTGTATGGATCTTTGTTGGAAAGATGTGTTCCTTGTAGGCAGCAAATAGCTGGGTTTTGTTTGTTCCAAAAACAAAGCTGGAGGCATCACAATACCAGATTTCAGGACATACTACAGGTCAGTTGTAATCAAAACAGCATGGTACTGGTACAGAAACAGATGGATAGACCAATGGAACAGAATAGAAACACCTGAAATCAATCCAAACATCTACAGCCAACTTATATTTGATCAAGGACCCAAAACTAACCCCTGGAGTAAAGACAGTCTATTTAACAAATGGTGCTGGGAAAACTGGATTTCCACCTGCAGAATCATGAAGCAAGACCCCTACCTTACACCTTACACAAAAATTCATTCAACATGGATTAAAAACCTAAACCTATGACCTGACACCATCAAATTACTGGAGAGCATAGGAGAAACCCTGCAAGATATAGGTACTGGCAAAGACTTCTTGGAAAATACCCCAGAAGCACAGGCACTCAAAGCCAAAATTAACTATTGGGATCGCATCAAACTGAGAAGTTTCTGTACTGCAAAAGAAACAGTCAGGAAAGTGAATAGGCAACCTTCAGAATGGGAAAAAATATTTGCAAACTATGCAACAAATAAAGGGCTGATAACGAGAATCTACAAAGAAATCAAGAAACGACACAACATTAAAACAAACAACCCACTTAAGAGATGGGCTAAGGACCTCAATAGACATTTTTCCAGAGAGGAAATCCAAATGGCCAACAGACACATGAAAAAATGCTCAAGATCACTGGCAATCAGGGAAATGCAAATCAAGACCACAATGAGGTTTCACCTCACCCTGGTGAGAATGGCTCACATTCAGAAATCTACCAACAATAGATGCTGGAGAGGATGTGGGGAAAAAGGGACACTAATCCACTGTTGGTGGGAATGCAAACTGGTTAAACCACTATGGGAGTCAGTCTGGAGACTCCTCAGAAACATGAATATAACCCTACCATACAACCCAGCCATACCACTCCTTGGAATTTACCCAAAGGAAATTAAATTGAAAAACCAAAAAGCCGTCTCCACACTAATGTTTATTGCAGCTCAGTTCACAATAGCTAAAACCTGGAACCAACCCAAATGCCCATGAAGAGTAGACTGGATTAGGAAATTATGGGACATGTACTCTACAGAATACTATACAGCAGTCAAAAACAATGAAATCCAATCATTTGCAACAAAATGGAGGGATCTGGAAAACATCATGCTGAGTGAATTAAGCCAGTCCCAAAGAGACAAATATCATTTGTTTTCCCTGATTGGTGATGATTAACTGAGCACCAAAGAGGAAACCTGTTGAAACGAAATGAACACCATGAGAAAATAAGACATGATCAGCTCCTGTCTGAACTGTTGATGTACAATGTAAATCTTTACCCATTTTACTATCTCCCTTTGTTGTTTGTATTCGTTCTAGTACTATGGGTTGAATTTGGCAACTAACACACGATTAGCCGTAGGTGTTTAAATTTTAACTGAAAAGTGATCCCTGTGAAATATAAGAGTGGGAATAAGAGAGGGAGGAGATGTACAATTTGGGACATGCTCAATCAGTCGTGCCCCAAATGATGGAGTTAGAAGTGTGCCAGGGGATTCCAATACATTCCCATCAAGGTGGCATGTACCAAGGCCATCTCATTAGTCCAGGTGATCAATTTCAGCTCACAATTGATCACACTGATAGGTCTAAGAGTCAAAGGGTTCACACAAACAAGACTAGTGTCTGCTAATACTAACTGATAGAATGAAAAAGGGAGAGAATGATCCAACATGGGAAGCGAGATACACAGCAGACTCATAGAATGGCAGATGTCCTAAATAGCACTCTGGCCTCAGAATCAGCCCTTAAGGCATTCGGATCTGGCTCAAGAGCCCATGAGAGTATTTTAGGCATGGAAAGCTAAGACACTCTGAAAAACAAACAAACAAAAAAAGAAGACCTAAATGAAAGATCTCTGCGAGTGAGATCCCAGTGGAAAGAACGGGGCCATCAAAGAAGGAGGTACCTTTCTCTGAAGGGAGGAGAGAACTTCCACTTTGACTATGACCCTGTCGGAATAAGATCGAAGTCAGCGAACCCTAAAGGCTTCCATAGCCTCGGCAACTCATGACTAGAGCCTAGGGAGATTACTGACGCCATAAACAAGAGTGTCAAATTGTTAAATCAACTTCAGGAGTCACTGTGTACTTACGTCTCATGAGGGATCTGTCCTTAATGTGTTATCCAATGTGAAATAATGCTATTACTAGTAATGAAACAGTATTTTTTCACTTTGTGTTTCTGTGTGGGTGCAAACTGATGAAATCTTTACATAGTATATATTAAATCGATATTCTGTGTATAAAGATAATAGCAAATGATTAAAAAAAACTTGATGTTAAACTGGAAATTGCATAGATAATTAATCAATTCTTTAAAAAAAATCATGTAGGATCTCTGTCTTTAATGTGCTGTACATTGTGAATTAATACTATAACTAGTACTCCAAAAGTATTTACAGTTTGTGTCTCTATGTGAGGGCAAACTGCTGAAATCTTTACGTAATATGTACTAAACTGATCTTCTGTGTATAAAGAGAATTGAAAATGAATCTTGATGTGAACAGAAGGGGAGAAGGAGCGGGAGAGGGGAGGGTAGCGGGAGGGAGGGAAGTTATGTGGGGGGGAGCCATTGTAATCCATAAGCTGTACCTCGGAAATTTATATTTTTTAAATAAAAGCTTTATAAAAAAATAAAATTCCTAATACAAAAAAAATATATATAAATACCTTGGATAAATTAAACCAAGAATGTCAAAGAGCTCTACAATGAAAACTATAAAATATTAATGAAAGTAACAGAATAAGACACAAAAACTGGAAAAAATCTTCCATGTTCTTGAAATGGAAGAATTAGTGTTATCAGAACGTCCATACAACCTGAAATAATTTACACTTCAATGCAACCTCAAGGAAAAATCCCAAGGACATTCTTCACAGAACTAGAAAAACAATCTTAAAATTCATATGAAAACAAAAAAGCCATAGCAAACTTAAACAATAAAAATAAATTGGAAACATCATCATACAAAATTTAAAGACATACTGGAGAGATCTTATAATGAAAGCATCCTGGTACTTGCATAAAAATGGAAATGTAGATCTATGGGACAGAATAGAAACACTAGAAATTAACCCCCACATCTACAATCAACCAATCTTTGTCAAACAGGCTAAAATAATTCCCCAAAGAAACAACAGTCTCTTCAACAATTGGTGTTGTCAAAATTAATCTCCACATATAGAAGTTCTTTGAAACAAAAACTCCCACTTTAAATCCTATAGAAAAATCATCTAAAAATGTACCAAGTATCTAAACTTAAACTTGAAGCCATCAAGCTAGTAGAGAAAAATAAAGTTATAAAGTGCTAGACATAGGCCTAGGCAAAGACTTCTTGGGTAAGACCCCAACAGCAGAAGCAAGGTAAGTAAAAATAGACAAGCAAGATGTGTAAAAATTAGACAAATCACAACAAAGGAAAAAAATAGCAAAAGGAAAGGGCTACCAATAGAATGGGAGAAAACATTTGTAAACTATGCATCAGGTAAAGAATTAATATCTAGAAATTACAAGACATTCAAGACATTCAACAACACAAAACAATCCAGTTAAGAAATGGACATAGAATATGAACATATGTATTTTATATGATGAAATACAAATGGCCAACAGAAACATGATAACTATTCAAGATCACTCAATTCACCTCAGTTAGGATGGCTATTGTCCAAAAATCAAATAATAATAAATTTTGGTGAGGATATAGAGAAAAAAGTACCTAATACATTGTTGGTGGGAATGCAAATTGCTACAACCATTTCAGAAAACACTATGGGTATTCTTCAGAAAACTAAAAATAGAGCTACCATAAATATATATACATACTTGGCAGAATATTACACAGCCATAAAACAATGAAATCTTGACATTCACAACAAAATAAATGGAATTGGAAAACATTATGCTTAGTGAAATATGTCAGACTCAGAGAAACATCATGTTTTCTTTTATTTTTGGGAGTTAATATATAGAGAGAATTAAAAAAAACTATGCTCAACAGTTTGTGCTTCTGTTTTATAACATATTTATTAAATTATACAAAAGTCTGCATTTTAATTTGGATTAAACTTAATCCTAATGCAGGGGATTCCAATGTGTGCACTTAGTACATCTCTTCCTTTATCTAACTTTATAATTAATGCTTCATATTATTCTGTGTGTCCTCACAGATACATTCATTTGTTATGTGTATCCCAAGGTTATACTTTTATGACATTGTAAATACATTATCTTTTTTTCTTTTTTTTTCTTAATTAAACTCTTTTTTGAAAGGTAGAGTTATAGACAGAGAGAGAAACAGAGAGAAAAGTCTTCCTTCCATTGGTTCACCCCCACAAGTGGACACTAAGGTCAGCACTGTGCCGATCTGAAGCCAGGAGCCAGGTGCTTCCTCCTGATCTCCCACGTGGGTGCAGGGGCCCAAGCATTTGGGCCATCCTCCACTGCCCTCCTGGGCCACAATAGATAGCTGGACTGGAAGAGGAGCAACCAGGACTAGAACCTGGTGCCCATATGGGATGCCGAAGCCGCAGGCAGAGGATTAACCAAGTGAGCCACGGTGCCACCCCCGTAAATAAATTATCTATTATGATTTTATTTGTAAGTTTTGCTCAAGAATATAATTGATTTTGTATAGTATATCCAAATGCAAAGAAATGCTAAGCATATAGCAATTGATAACTCATAATTTTGACAAGGGAATTGAATCCATATTATCAAAAACCATTGTTTGGGCTGGTACTGTGGCATAGCAGGTAGGGCCAATTAGAGTCTCAGCTGCTCCACTTCCAACCCAGCTCTCTGCTGTGGTCTGGGAAAGCAGTAGAAGATGGCTCAAGTCTTTGGGCCCCTGACCCCGCATGGGAGACCCAGAAGAAGCTCCTAGCTCCTGACTTCAGATGCAGAAAAATCTTCCATTGCTGGTTCACGTCACAAAATAGCTGGGGCTGTGCTAGGCCAAAGCCAGGATCCCAGGAACTTCTTCTGGGTCCCCCACATGGGTGTGATGGCCCGAGGACTTGGAACATCTTCTTCTGCTTTTCCAGGCACATTGGCAGGAAGCTGGACCAGAAGTGGACCATCTGGGTACTTGAACCCACACGCATACGGGATGCCAGCACTGCAGGCAGAGGCTTAACCTTCTACACCACAGTGCCAGCCTTCTAATTTACCTTTTGAAAAATAATTACTTACCAAAATAACTTTTAAATTATTACATCAATATGTGACATCTTGTCATAAGGAGTAAAATAATTTACTGTTCGGTAGAGTGAGTATAGTGACATGCAGCACTCCCTTGATAGGAATCCTTTCTAAATCAAAGCGTCATACATGCCCTGATTTGCAATTGCCTTTCTCTCATCACCACAACATTCTCGCCTGCTCAAGAAGCACCAATACTACAGTTCGTAAAGGTCTTTTTTTTTTTTAAGTTTTACAGAGGGAGAAAAAGAGAGAGCTCCCATGTTCTGTTTCACTGCCCAAATGCTCAGAGTGGCCAGGGCTAGACTGTGACCCAAGCAAGTAGCTAGGAATGTAATCTGGTCTCTCATGTGGGTGAGTGGCAGGAGTCCAATCACTTGAGCATCGCAGGGTCAGCACTGGCAGGGGTCTGGAGTCATGATCCAAAGCCAGATACTAAAGCCATGCACTGCAACGTGGAATTTAGGTGTTTTAACTGCTAGATTAAGTGTCCTTCTCCACCACCAACCCCTAAAGTGCTCTTCACATTAGCTTTCCCTACAGCCCTCGCTGGACAGGTCTTAAGAAGACTGATCTGCTGCTCTTTTCACATTAGCTTCAATGTCAGTATACCAGGAGTATTCTGTCTAAAATACCCAACCTTGATATTAGCATGCCTTTCATTGACTTCAAGGCATTAACAAAATATCTGAAATTTATTTTATCAATTTTATTTATATCATCTTCTATAATATAAGATCTATAATTGCATGTATTCTATAGTATAATATCTATAATTGCAATGTCCCTAAGGAATAGAGTATTTAGAAAAATAGAACAGGCATATGGTATGTAGTATAAAGCAAATTGCTTAATTAGTTGGCAGTAAATATTCCAAAGCATATTATTGGAAGATAAATCATTTTAGCACTGAGTTTTCTTTATCCCAGCACACATTGAATATTATAAGTGGTGTCTGAATCGTAGTTTTAGAACTGAAAAAAAAAATGATAGATTGAGGTGGAGAAATCCAGAAATTCCCCCTTAACTGTATATGTTGCTGTCTTTCTATATTTAAAGGAAAAGATGTAGAAAAATGATAGAAATAATTCATTTAATTTATATTTAAATTTCAAATGTTATGAAAATCTAGGTTTAGTAGCTTGTGAAGTATGCCTAAAATTTTTGGACTATTTTTTGTTATAATAGCATTGGAATGAAATTGTAAAATAGAAATTATGCTACTGTCTTTTGTGTCTGTATAGATTTATATTTTTCTTCCCAACTAAAACTGGATCTTATGAACATATTCCATTTTCAATGTGGATTCAGATAGTGATATTTATTTTTTCTTTCATTTTTAAGAGGCTACATTACTTCTCTTGAAATGAAGTCTATAGTTCTACCTAGTATGATGAACAAAAGATAAAAGATTTTCTGTTCCATCACTATAAAATCATGAAGAAAATTATTTTCAATAAGAATTCATCATTTAAATATGGTATCCTGAAATAGAGGTAAGTTCCTACATACTCCTAACTAACACTGGACAATGTTTAACAACAAAATATAATCTAAAATTTTTCTTTTCAGAAGACTAAGAGTAGGACAGGATAATTTCTAAAACTGTATCATGAAGATAATTTAAAATCACTTTGTTGGAAATAGAAAGTAGAATTACTTCCACGTTCATTTTTTTCTTGATTTGGAAATGAGTTAGTTCACTAATATATATATACATTCTTCCTTAGTTCTTAGAAGCCATCTTTTAAAAGTGAAATGAACTTAGAATAGCAATCAGAAGAGACTGGGAAGGGTAGCAAGTGAAGGGGTAGAGGAATACTGGATAAAGGGCATTATAACCCAATTGGAAAGATTAGATTCTAGACGTACACAGTACAATGGGATGGATAGAGATCATAATAGTTGCATGCTATATAAAGAATTGGAGAGTGGAGCTGGAAGGTTACAACAACATTCAATGTGGAGGGGAGAAGGGGAGATGGTGATGCTGATTGTCATATTTGATCAGTTTTGTTGTATGAATGTATTGAAAATATTGCACTGTGTCTAATAATTGGGTGCACTATTACACGCCATTGAAAAAAATATTGAAAGCACAAAAGAAGAAAACATGTGGGCTCTTCAGAATATGAGAAAGAAACTTATATAAGATGTATGATAATTGAGATAATAATAAACAGAACAGAACATGAGATATTATTTTATGCATTTGCTTTGCCTCAGATTTTCTTTCCTTCAGTTTTTAAACATTTCTTATTTTTCTAGGAAAATGTGCTACTGAAAACGAATTTGGTTGTCTTTTTTTTAATTGATTTTGCACATATCCTTAATAGCAAGCACATTTTAAGCCAAGTACATTTATTAGACTCTACAATGCTCATTTAGGTAGGGATTGTCTTTGAAGGCATTATTCGTTATATTGATTTACTGTATTGTTTGCTCTCATTTAATCCTCATGGCTAAAATATCAAGTATTTCATTAGTCAAATCACCTCATTCGTAAATGTTTTCCTAATTGTTCAGTCATGCCTTGCTTCATTTCCTTAGTCTCTTTCATTAGTTATGAAACTTTTTTTAAATATTGTGGCTTTGGTTTGTATATAAACATACCTAGTTATCTGCTTTGATGTCATTCTGCTTATTCATTCCCTTCATCCTATGGAAACATTGTATAGCATGTGCTGTACTTCTCTGTTACTTATTAAGGAGACTTGGTTTTTACCACCCCACCCCACAGAAATCTACTTTTTCTCTTTTTGTATAGTGTCAAAAACTTGTCCTCACCCAAGATGATAACTAGGGTGAGAGCCTGAAGACATGGAGATTACAAACCCTGATACCCATGTCTTCCCTGCACTGTTGTTCCAGAAGACTGTGAAGAGATGACTACTCACAAAACCATGAGACCACTCCCCCACGTCGGATCTTGGGCAGTCACATTATCTTGTCCTGACCGCCCCCAAGACTGCCACCCCCATATTCAATCAAAACAAACGAACAAACAACTTTTCACTTTCCTGTGGGACTGTTTCTCCATGCATTTTATTAATATTCCTGAGTGACTTTATCCCTGGTCAAGTTTTTCTGCTTATTCTGAGCCCTAACACCCGAAAGATGATTTTCATGCTGCCTCTCCTGACCACTGCCCGGCCTCCTTACTGTCTGGACCCACGCAGCATTTTCTTGCTGCATTCATTTAGCACGTACACTCAATTACACCTTCTCACTTTTAAATAAGGCAACCACCAATCCTGCAAAGGATTTCTGGCTATGTCTCCCTCTGTCCTCCTCTGCTTACACCACAGTATCTGCCCCATAGAATGCTTGGGTTGACAATGTTGCAGGTAAAACTGCAACAAAGAAAGGGGGTGTAATTACTGTGGCATGTAGAAGAATTTCCATGCAGACAAGGCAATGAGCAAAGCAAGATTTATTTAAGTCATAAACCTCCTGCTGCAGCAGTTAAGGAGGGAGGGTGGGGGCTCCTACAGAGGAAGACCTAAGAGACTGTGGCTCTGGAGTTGTGATGACATAGATGGGCTAATAGGCAGTACGGCCCATCTGGTTGGTGTGAAAAAAGGGGAAATGTCTTTAAGAAGGAGCAACATTCTTTCTTCCCCTTCAAAAGCTAGTTTAGCAGAATGAAAGTGCAGAATTCCACTGCATGCTTCCCCCTAAAACTGCCTCTATGCTGACTCTTCCGCCTACCCCCCCTTCCCACCCATACTCTCCTCCCTCTCCCTTTGCCATTCTTATTTTTCACAGAAATCGATTTTCAGTTAATTTTATACTCATAAGAAAAGTGATGGATGATTTTGTTAATATACTTAAAACTGAAACCAGTGAATAACAACTGCAGTTTTTTTTTACTATATATCATGCTTTATTTTAATGATCTTTGATATATAGACAAAAAAAAAAAAAAAACTTGGCAAAGCTGCCTTAGCAAAACGAAAGTGCAGATCTGACTCCACTGAGGTTTCCAGTTTTATCATAAGAATAACAAGGAAGTAGTGATTCCACCCTTCTGAGTCTTCAGTTTATGACTGTGTCCCTCCTCACGCCTCATAACAATTTACTTCATGTTTATCTATAACCATGTGAAGTAGGCAGGCATACAGGTTAAAATTGGTCATTTTTGTGAACTGAAGGACCACGTCCCTGTATGACCTCATGCTCCCAGCTGATGCCTTTGCCATGCCCCACGCCCCTGTGTGGCCTCATTCCCCTACCTGGCCACACCGGGGTGCGCACCAGCCAATCAGTTAATTAACCACTCCCCTTTGGAGTGGGTTAAAAGCCTAGGGCACAGTGTGCCCGGGCCCTGCTCTTCTTCCCTGGCCTCTTGCCAGGACAGGGCTTGCTGTAGCCCTGCGCTTCCAGAGTGGAAGATGTAGAAAAAGAGGGAGTTGGAAAGGGAGGGGTGTGTGTGTGTGTGTGTGTGTGTGTGTGGAGAGAGAGAGAGAGAGAGAGAGAGAGAGAGAGAGAATCCCATCTGCTGTTCCACACCCCAAATGTGCCATCACTTGCTGACTTCCAGAATCTACACTAGCAAAAAGTTCAAGTCAGCAATGAACTCAAGACATAAGCCCAGGCACTCAATATGGGATGTGGACATCCCAACCAGCATTTTAACTTCTGTATTAAATACTAATTCCTATATAATATTTTTCTAAATGAAAAAATTCAGTCATAGCATTCAGAGAGAAGTAATATACCCCTATACTTTTTTTAAAAAAAAAAATTTATTTATTTATTTGAAAATCAGAGTTACACAGAGAGAGGAGAGGAAGAGTGAGAGAGAGAGAGAGAGAGAGAGAGAGAGTTCTTCCATCTGCTGGTTCACTCCCCAATTGGCTACAATGACCAGAGCTGTAGCGCTCAGAAGCAAGGAGCAAGGAGCTTCCCCCAGATCCCCCAAGTGGGTGCAGGGGCCCAAAGACTTGGGCCATCCTCCACTGCTTTCCCAGGCCATAGCAGAGAGCTGGATCAGAAGTGGAGCAGCTGGGTCCCTAACCGGCACCCATATGGGAATCTGGCGCCACAGGCCAGGGTGTTAACCCGCTGAGCCAAAGCGCTGGCCCCATACCCACATACTTTTTATAGATCAATTTCAGTGTATTTAGAAAAACAGTTACACCTTTACAACCATCCTTTTATACCCTCAGAACAAGTCCATGGTAATAAAACAATAACCCCTGGATTTCTACTTAACTTACTTTTCCAAGAAAGACAATGTAGCTCACATCCTAAAGGACCTAGGGTACTCCACCTCACTATTAGACACCTAAGTTTTTTCAATTACAGGCAACAAAGGGTAAAGAAATTATGCAAATATCTTCTGGTCACTCTTTTGTAGATATGAGTAATGATTCCCAAGTAGCAAGGGTTGGACCTTGAACTTGTATCAGATAGTATAACCCAGACAATACTTGAAAATATGTCATTTTTCATTGCATGAGCAAAAAGCTCTCTGTGTTGGAATTTCTCCCTTTTCACTGTAACTCTACCCAAAATAATTGTCACATATACTCAAAAGTCTTGATATGCTGCACATCAGGTTTTCCAAATGGTCATGTTCTCATAAAAATCCTCACAAGGAGATCCAGACTGCCTGGTATTAAGCATATAATTTATTGCCCCAATAAGACCACTTCCATATTTTCCTTAAAGAAAAAATAGAAATATTAGACAGCGTTCTTACCCTGAGACATACAGTATCCATATAAAGGAAAATACGTGACGACACGGGATATTGAATGTTCACTCTCTAATGATTTTGGCGTCTCCATTTTCACAATACAGCCTATTGTTTATCTTACACAGTGCAATGTGTAGATTTTGCCTTAAAGTCTACTAAATAACAAGAGTCAGCCTAAGATACCAATGCCTTTCATGCCATGAGCATTCAAAATGTAGTTTTCAACCATTATCTTGGCACAGCAAAAAGGCAATGTATATTTTTCTACTTAATGCATTCATGTTCCAAGTTTAAATTTGTAATCATTTTTATATAAAAGTCTATAATTCATTTTAATTGACTTTATTTTAGAGCTATTTTAGCAACAAAATATGCTGGAATGTACAGTTTACATATACCAAATGTCCTCCCCACCCTACATAGTCTCCCCTACTTTCATCATCCAACAGCAGATTGGAACATTTACTGTAATTAATGAAACTTCATTCAGATAAGCCCACTAAAAGTCCCTAATATTGTTTTCATTAAGGTTTACTGCTGATGCTGTATGCTGTATAATGTATAAAATGTATACCAGCAAATATATTTGCTGTGACACTGAGAATCTAATTTTTATTTTTTGACAGGCAGAGTTAGTGAGAGAAAGAGAGACAGAGAGAAAGGTCTTCCTTTTCCGTTGGATCACCCCCCAAATGACCGCTATGGCCAGCGCACTGCACCGATCTGAAGCCAGGAGCCAGGTGCTTCCTCCTGGTCTCCCATGTGGGTGCAGGGCCAAGTACTTGGGCCATCATCCACTGTCTTCCCGGGCCACAGCAGAGAGCTGGCCTGGAAGAGGAGCAAGTGGGACAGAATCCGGCGTCCCAACCAGGACTAGAACCCAGTGCCCATCTGGGATGCCTGCGCCACAGGTGGAGGATTAGCCAAGTGAGCCACAGCACCAGCCGAGAATCTAATGTATTAACAAATTCCTTAAATATTTCACTAAAAAAGAAAAAAGTTTTATTGATTTTTTATTTTTTAAATAAACATTTTATTTCAGAAAAGTTTTAAATGCACAGCACAGATACTGTGTCTTTTTTTTTTTTTTTTTTGGACAGGCAGAGTGGATAGTGAGAGAGAGACAGAGAAAGGTCTTCCTTTTGCCGTTGGTTCACCCTCCAATGGCCGCTGTGGCTGATCTGAAGGCAGGAGCCAGGTGCTTCTCCTGGTCTCCCATGGGGTGCAGGGCCCAAGCACTTGAGCCATCCTCCACTGCAATCCCAGGCCGCAGTAGAGAGCTGGCCTGGAAGAGGGGCAACCAGGACAGAATCCAGTGCCCTAACCGGGACTAGAACCCGGTGTGCTGGCGCCACAGGTGGAGGATTAGCCTATTGAGCCACGGTGCCGGCCAGATATTGTGTATTATAAAGAGTTCCAATATACCTCACATCCAGCTTCTAGTATCATTAGCATCTTTTTTAGTATATTTGTCACAATTACTAAACCCCACTCAGCTTCCCCAATTTTTTTCCAAATGCACTCTATCCCCCCACCCCACCCATATCTAACAATCACCATTCTGTGCTCAGATTAAGGTGTGCTTTTCGTGTGTTTGTTTTTGTTAGCTCCCACATTTGAGGGAGAACATTCAGTATTTACCTTTTTGTTTCTGACTTATTTCAATTAACATGATGCCATCTAGTACCGCCCAGTATGCTACAAATACCAGGATTTCATGCATTTTACATCTTAAGAGTATTCCATTTTGTATATAGTACATTTTACTTACCTAGTCATCTGATAATGAATACTTTGATTGACTCAATATCTTGGTTATTGTGAACAGTTCTGCAATAAAATATGGTGGAACGGATATCTCTGATAAAATGATTTCACGATCCTCCAGTGAGATTACAGGATAATATGGCAGTTCTATTTCCAGTTTTAAAATAAATCTTCATTCCATTGATATTTTTATATGGTGTAAGTGTGAAATGTCATCTGTTTTGATACATCTTATCTTTACAGAGTCAGAAAGACATCTTCTATGTGACCAAAATGAATAATTCCATCCCTTAACACTTTGAGAGATTGGCCCTATGAATAGTTACAATTTGCTAACAGCTTCCTGTTCTCTTCCTCAAATTCACTTCCCCATAATCTCTGCTCCCCAGGTGATTATTCAAGTTTTTTGTAGCAACATAAAATTTCCTGAGGTTTAAGTATTTAGAAATCCAGTCGAGAGACTTCTTCCCCATCACAGCAAGCAGACTAATATTATTAAACTCTAATCTTGATTTTACTCATCAGTTTTTAAATGTCTTATGTCTTCCTGTTTATATTAGAAGAAAATTCAAGCTCCAAAACCTAAAAGGATAAGTGGGCTGGACAAAACTTGGAAGAGTCCAACCCACAAATGTAGGCTTCACCTAGGCCACTAAAGCATTTCTATACAACCAGTGTTGCACATCTCATCTCTCAAACAAGTGAAACCAAGCAAAACCATGTTGAAAACTATTTCCATTTTTGTCTAAGAATATTTTGAAAATATTGATATAATGGGATGTGCAATGAGATGTGAATCAGTACATTTAAGTTCTAGTGTTGGAGAGGGTGCTAAGTTCTGATCCATGTTTTGTTAGTCAAGCTACTTCTTTTTTCTGTCTCACATTTGTTCATCTGTAAAATGAAGGTTAATCTCTGGAATACTTTCTAGCATTTTTGCCATGGTTCAATAGCTAAAATGCATAATCATGGGGAACAATCTTTCAGAACTAAGACATTCACAGTACAAAAGCCTTAGGGATTCTGTGGATTATGACACGTAGGCAGTTGAAAGAATTTAGAGCCAGAATAAAATGCAAGCACTGCCCATATTCTACAAGTTATATTAGGGAGACAATACATTTTGAAAAATCCCAGCGAGGCCTTTTCTCCATGAGCTAATGCAATGAAGTGGTTAAAGCAAAACCAAATCTCTTTACTTCCCATCAGAGATCCAGAAGTTACTTATATGTAAAAACAGAAAATTTCTGGGTTTTACATATGTGGGGTGAATTTTTTCCTCAAGTTTTGATAAGTACACATGTGAGTTAGTATACCAATTATCTTTACATCTCACATATACTTTACTGGAATTCAAAGATGTAGAAGAACTATAAATACCTTAAGGAATAGGAAAACCACAAAATTTTGTTTATAATTTTGAGTTGGAAAAAATGATATGCCTTTCAGCATTATACAGCTTGATTCGATAATAGTATTTTATAAATTCCTATTCTAAAAATATATGTCTGATTAAGATATGTTGAGTTTGATAAAGGGATATCATTTTGTCATCACCATACTGACACAGCTAATATGCCACTGTGAATGTGGGTCATAACTACTAGGTGTAGCAGCATTTTAAACAGTATTATTAGGTTATAAAATATATATACACGGAAGAAATTGGAGGCCACCTTCTAACACTTAGATATTATTATTCTAATTGAAAAAATGAAGCTTTGTTATGCAATAAAGCAGTTGCATAAATGAGAAGAAAGCAGGTTGAGGGAAAGATAGACACAAGTGGCAGAATATTTTTCAAACAATGAAATATAGGGATTGCTGGAAAACTATAGGAGGTGTATGATAATGTAATAAAAATATAGTCATCCTTTATAAACTAAGATGTTGACAAAAATAAAAGCTAAAAACAGAACCAGAAATTAGTGTGCATGAGTTTTACCCTAGACATAATCCCACACCCACAAAACATGTCACTCAAGTACTCAAAACAAAATTGCCTGGTCTCAGCTTTGCCACACCCCCTCAACAAAAGCCTTGTTTAAAGGAAACACAAAGAATTAACATGCCATTGCTTTTTTATTAACTTATTTCACTATGTTGAGATATTCCAAGGTCAACATTACTATCCCTTCTTTTGATCAATGACTATATTGTGAATCTATGACACAGACAGTATTCAATAAGACAATGCTAATAACCTAGGTTTATTTGCTCTCTGTTTCTATTGGAAGACAACAATGAGTTCAATACCTCAAGGTACTTAGGGAGCACATTAAATTACAATGATTCTTTCCATATTCTATCACATGATTCATTTATAAAATAAGTTTCTTTCTTAGAGCCATTTATTAGTTTGATTTGATTTTCAATTCTTCTGCCCATTCTACTGTCTGACTTAAAAATAATAATTTTTAGAAAATTTCTTTATTTCACTGGATTATTCAATTTCATTCAATTATGTATTAAAATATAATGATGTGATTAATATCCCAATTACTGCGATGAGGGTGGCTTTGTGTGTGTGTGTGTGTGTGTGTGTCTGTGTATGTTGCGTACTTGGAGAAAGATATGGCTCATTTTTCTATATAGTTTATTAAAGGATAATCAGCTCCAAAGCCATGCCCTAGTTGCTTCAGAAGGTCAAAGTAAACAGATCGAGCACTCATTCAGAGATTGTATAGGTATCAATTCTGGTTTGTCCTCCACAGCAGCAGTGAAAAGGAAGACACTTTAAGGCTTGATATCAATTGTTGCAGCAGAAATTTTGTGGTTTAAGAACTACCGAGTAGAGACAAGAATAATTTAATGTAAAATCTAGCAGAGTATAAATATTTCACATAAATTAGCTATGAGAGTTACATTATGTTGGTTGTATAAAATGTGCTTTAGGCAGATTCCATAGAGAGAAACACATAATTTCAGTCATCCCATATCGTCACAGAATTCTGGCACCATTGACAGAACTGACACCTCGTAGATTTTCACATGTAAATTCTTAGCTGAGTGCCTTGAAAGGTGGAAAACTTACAACTTTTAATGCATTTGTAAGGACAAATAGTACACCAGAGATGAACTGTGACCTTTTGGCAAAAGAATGACGATGACATCCCTTTGTAATCCAATCTTATACTCACCTAACTTAAAACATATCATTATAAAAGGGAGCTAGCAGTTCTTAAAGTGTTGCTAGGCTATTCATAAAAATAATGCATGAATTATTATTGCACTTTTCCTTCAAAAATGTTATTCAATTCTCAGTTGGTGCTGAGATTTCACTTAACATTGCATAACTTATGTATTTTGACAGACTTCAGGATTATGTGTGTGTGTCTGTGTGTGTATGTTTTCTAAGGTTTAGTTTTATATATTTATGAGCGAATGAGCAGAATTTTCTTTATTTCATTTTTGCAATTTTAGTGTCATACCAGCATAGCTCTCTAGTGAATCAAGATTAAATGCTATTATAAAAAATAACAGATAGCAGATGGCCCAGTAAATCAATTCTCAATTGCCACTGGTGAATAATGGAATATAGTCTCTAAAGTTTGAGAAGTCTCACACTTAAAACACAGCTTAAGGGGACATATTTGAAAAAATCCTGATGTACGTGTGTATGTGTCCTTAATATTTCACTAAGTTTTCCCTAGCAAAGACATTTCTTTCAAAAAAACAATGTAGTTTTTAAAATAAAAATACCAGAAAGATAAAAGTACTGTCTAAATTATTATCAGCATTTAAATTTTATCAAATGTACCAATAATTTGTTTTATTATTTTCTCATACCATATCAAATTTAAAACTCGAGTATTTAGTTATTATTAGCATCAATTACTCTGGAGTACGTTCTCAGCATTCCCTTGTTATTTGTCATTGACCCTTTTGAAAGTTAAAAAAAAAATGTTTGATGTCCCTCTGTCTGGATTTGTTGTTTCCTTATGATTCGATTTAGATTATACATTTTGGCAGAAAAACAAAAATGTAGACTTCCCCGGGTTCATCTTACATGGAAGCATAGGATGTAATTTTGTCCCAGTATTGGTGATTTTATATCTGGGAACTTTTTTCAGAACAGCTTCCTATTCCTTTACAATAAAGTTCCCACTTTACTCCTGCAATTAGGAAGGAATTCAGAAAAAAGATTATGGAAATATCGCGTTCTTTATAAAAATATATGCTTACTTTTTCAGATTTATTAGTTATAATTCTACTCTAAGACAAAGATTTCCTTATTTACTTATTTGTGTCGGTGTAATTACTAAGAAGTTGTATTATTAAGGGTTTTTGAGAATCATTGTCTTATTTTTTGGTGTCCAAGTGTCTCAGATGGGACCAGTGGAAGTCTCTTCAAGATAATTCCTGTGCCTTTTTATTATGCCATCATTGTTTTTATTTAATGTTTTAATTGAAGTAATTCTGGATTCACACACCTTTGTGAGGAATAATTCAGAAAGGTTTCATGTTCTCTCTTCTTAGCTTCTCCCAGTGGTACTATCTCGCAATGTTATCCTGCAGTATCACAATTAATAACTAGTTTCACTTAAAAATAGGTTTAGAGAAATCAGTTATTTTATACAGGAAGACAAGAAAAAATGACAATTATAGGAACTGGCTTATGTTGTATCAATTAAAATGCCAATTGGGACAGTTGGATCGCAAACCTGAGTTCCAGGGTTCATGTCTCCATTGCTTTGTGTCCAATGCAGCTTCCTGCGACTGTGTACCTTGAGAGACAACAGGTGATGGCTCAGACACCTGGGGCCCTGCCACTCATGTAGGAGACCTGGGAGGAGTTCCAGATTCCTGGCTTCAGCCTTGCCTGCTCATAACTGTTATGGACACTTAAGCTATGGACCAATGGATGGAAAAATATCTTTCTGTCTCTGCCCCAGTCTCTCTCTCTCTCTCTGTCTCTCTCCCTCTCTTGCTCTTGCTCTGTCTTAAAAATAAATAAAAATTCATCAACTTTAAAAGGTATTCACATTAATACAATCTATAATATTCCGAAAATCCCTGTTTTATATATACTCATTTTTGTGTTTGTTTAGTTTTATACAATAATGTCATGTGTACCTGTGACTGTACCCAATGCCATAGTAAAGATAAAGAGAAGTCTCATCACCAAGAGGATCTCTGGACCATTCCCTGCTGTCTCCCAACATGTACATTTGTATGAAGTCAGAATCAGTGAACATACCAAGCAGCATCTTAATCTCATTCCAAAAATCTGTCCCAGATTTCATATCAGCATTTAATTCTCAGCATACAGACTATACACACATTTTGTTAAGTTAATAGCTAATTTTATTTTCTTGGAAAATAGTCCTGAGTTTTAAAATTCAGTTTCTACACATTTGCTGTCAGTCATTAGAAGTATTAGATATTTTTGTTTACTGAGCTTGGTTCTATAAAATTTCTGAACTCACAAGTTATTTCATGATTTATTTTTATAGATTCCTTGAAATTTCAATAAGCAATCATCCCAATGGCAATAGAGATCCTTTATTTCTTCCTTTCAGACTGCAAACCTTATTTGTTTCCTATTTTAGAACTATGTTGAGAACAGTGGTGAGAGTAGACTGCCTTTACATTGTTACCTAATTTAGGGGGAAAATGTTCAATAACTAACCATTACATATACTATTAGCTAGATGTTTTTTTGCAGAAGCTGTAACAATTTTGTTGTCAAAGGTGAGGTAGTTCTACTCTGTTTCAGGTTGACTGAGAGTTTTTATTATGAATGGATGTTTGTAATTGTCAAGTGCTTTTTACTGGAGTTTATATGATCATACAATTTTTCTTTGCTCTATCGATATAGTGGAACAGTCTTGATTGATTTTTATGTTGTATGATGCATGCACATCAATAAATTCCAATTTATTATGGCACATAAATCTTTTTATACATCATTGGTTTCTATTTACTAATATTTTGTTGAGGATTTTACTTTCTTAGTTCGTGTAAGGCATTGATGTGTAGTTTTCTTATTTTGTATTATCTTAGTTTTGGAGACCAAGGTAATAACTGACTCCTATATTTTCTGGAGATATAGTATAAAATTGATGTTATTTTTTTAATGGTTGAGAGACTTCTCCACTGAAACCTTTTGGGAATGGACCATATTATTTGGAGTACTTTATAAAATGTGCAATTTTAAAAATTTTTGTTTAATAAATATAAATTTCCAAAGTACAACTTTTGGATTATAGTGGCTTTTCGTCCCCATAACCACCCTCCCACCCACAACCTTCCCATGTTCCACACCCTCTCCCATGCAATTCACATCAAGATTCATTTTCAATTATTTTTATATACAGAAGATCAATTTAGTACATACTAAGTAAAGATTTCAACAGTTTGCACCCACCCAGAAACACAAAGTATAAAGTACTGTTTGAGTACTAGTTATACTATTAAACACACTGTACAACACATTAAGGACAGAGATCCTACATGGGGAGTAAGTTAGTGCACAGAGACTCCTGTTGTTGATTTAACAATTGACACTCAAATATATGGCATCAGTAATCACCCGAAGCTCTTGTCATGAATTGCCAAGCTATGGAAGCCTCTTGAGTTCTCCAACTCCAAACTTCTTTAGACAAGGTCATAGTCAAAGTGGAAGTTCTCTCCACCCTTCAGAGAAAGGTACCTCCTTCTTTGATGGCCCATTCTTTCCACTGGGATCTCACTCTCAGAGATCTTTCATTTAGGTCATTTTTTGTCAGAGTTTCTTGCCTTTCCATGCTTGAGAAATTCTCATGGGCTTTTTAGCCAGATCAGAATGCCTTAAGGGCAGATCCTGAGGCCAGATTGCTGTTTAGGACATCTGCAATTCTATGAATCTGCTGTGTATCTAATTCACATTGGATTGTTCTCTCCTTTTTTAATTTTATCAGTTAGTATTAGCAGACACTAGTCTTGCTTATGTGATCCCTTTGACACTTAATCCTATCTTTTTGATCATTATGAACTGAAACTGATCACTTTGACTAGTAGATGGCATTGGTACTTGCCACCTTGATGGGATTGAAATGGAATCCCTTTTCACATTTCTAGCTCTACCATTAGGGGTAAGTCCGAGTGAGCATGTGCCAAACTGTACATCTCCTCCCTCTCTTATTCCCACTCTTATATTTAACAGTGATAACCTTTCAGTTAAATTTAAACACCTAAGAAAAATTGTGTGTTAATTACAGAATTCAACCAATGGTATTAAGTAGAACAAACAAAAATACTAAAAGGGATATAGTATTAAATTATACATCAACAGTGCTGATAAGAGCTGAGCAAGTCATTGTTTCACATAGTGTTCATTTCACTTCATCAGGTTTCCTTTTTGATGCTCAGTTAGTTGTCACCAATCAGGGTGAACATATGATATTTGTCCCTCTGGGACTGGCTTATTTCACCAGCATGATGTTTTCCAGGTTCCTCCATTTTGTTGCAAATGACCGGATTTCATTTTTTTTGACTTCTGTATAGTATTCTATAATAGAGTACATGTCCCATAATTTCTTTGTCCAGTCTACTGTTGATGGGCATTTGGGTTGATTCCAGGTCTTAGCTTTTGTGAATTGAGCTGCAATAAACATTAAGGTGCTCCTCTTTTGATCCAGCTCCCTGCTGATGGCCTGGGATAGCAGTAGAAGATAGCCCGAGTTCTTGGGCCCTAGCACCCACATGGGAGACCTGGAAGAAGCTCCTGGCTCCAGACTTCAGATCAGTGCAGCTCCAGCCATTGTGGCCAGTTGGAAGTGAACCAGTGGATGGAAGAACTCTCTCTCAGTCTTTACCTCTCTCTGTAACTCTTCAAATAAATAAAATAAATCCTAAAAAAAAAGAATATAAGAAGTAAAAAGCAGACAGACCATAGTTTAGCAGGAATATAGACAGGGTTATAAATGATGATCCAATGCAAATATGGCAATTTTATTCTACGTTAATTAAAATTTGATTTAATTTCCTTTGAATACATTTCCAAGAATGAGAGAGCAGGGTCATATGGAAATACATTTTTGGTTTTCAAAAGAATCTTAATACTGTCTTCCATAATGGTTGTACAAGTTTACATTCACATCAACAACATATTAGGGTACCTCTTTCTCTACATCATCACCCTCATTTGTTATATTTGATTTTGGATAGCAGGAAATCTGACTAAAGTAGGGATATACTTAATTGTGGTTTATATATACATTTTCCTGAAGACTAGTGATCCTGAGCATTTTTAATGTGACTGTTGGCATTTTGTATCAGATATATAACATCAAAATGTCCGTACTACCCTAAGCAATGTACAAATTAATGTGATCCCAATCAAAATACCGAAGACATTCTGCTTAGATCGATGAAAAATGATCCAAAGATTCATATGGAAATACAAGAGACTCTGAATATCCAAAGTGATCTTCAGTGATAAAAACAAAGCTGGAGGGCCCTGCTCTGTGTCATAGTATGAAAACCACTGTCTCAGAGCTGGTTCCTGTGCCAGCTACTCCACTGCAAATGCAGATGAAGTGCTTGGGCCCCTGCATCCACACTGGGGACCCGGAAGAAGCTCCCGGCTCTTGGCTCCGGATTGGCTGAACTCCAGCCATTGCCACCATTTGGGGAGAGAACCTGTAGATGGAGACCTCTCTCTCTCTCTCTCTCTCTCTCTCTCTCTCTCTCTCTGCCTCTCTGTAAATTTGCCTTTCAAATAAATTAATGAATAAAACTAAAAAAATATATAAAGAAAACAAAGCTGGAGGCATCACAATACTAGATTTCAAGACATACTACAGGACTGCCATAATCAAAACAATCTGGTTCTGTTACATAAATAGACACATGAACAAATAGAATATGATATAAGAGCAACAACAACAACCACAACTAAAACAAATTCATCCACACATCTTCTACTTACTAATCTTTAACAAAGAGCTAAATTGCTCCCTGGAGAAAGGACAGTTTCTTCAACAAATGGTGTTGGAAAAAATAGATATCCACATGCAGAAATATGAAACAAGGTCCCTACCTTAAGCCTAACCAAAAATAATCTCACACTGGATCAGGGATATAAACCTAATACTTGAAACCATCAAATTAATGAAGTTAAAAATAGTGAAAATAATGTAAGACATTGCCTGAGTCAAAGACTTCTTGGCTAAGACCCCATAGCCTAGGCAATAAAAGCAAAAATAGACAAACGGATTCCATCAAGTTTAAGACACTTCTGCACAGCAAAGGAAACATTCAATGAAGTGAAGAGCTAACCAACAGAATGGGAGAAAACATTTTCAAACCATGCAGCCAAGGAAGGTTTAATATCCAGATTATATAAGGAGCTCAAAAAACTCAACAACGTAATAATCATGTTAAGAAATTTATAAATTCGGCTGGCGCCGTGGCACAACAGGCTAATCCTCCACCTTGCAGCGCCGGCACACCGGGTTCTAGTCCCGGTTGGGGCACCGGATTCTGCCCCGGTTGCCCCTCTTCCAGGCCAGCTCTCTGCTGCGGCTCAGGAGTGCAGTGGAGGATGGCCCAAGTGCTTGGGCCCTGCACCCCATGGGAGACCAGGAAAAAAGCACCTAGCACCTGGCTCCTGCCATCGGATCAGCGCGATGCACCGGCCACAGCGCACCGACCGCGGCGGCCATTGGAGGGTGAACCAATGGCAAAAGGAAGACCTTTCTCTCTGTCTCTCTCTCTCACTGTGCACTCTGCCTGTCAAAAAATTAAAAAAAAAAAAGAAATTTATAAATCCAGTAACAGTAATGATTACCACCTGTGGCACCAGCACCCCAGGTTCTAATCCTGGTCGGGGTACCAGATTCTGTCCCGGTTGCACCTCTTCCAGTTCAGCTCTCTGCTGTTGCCTGGGAAGGCAGTGGAGGATGGCTTAAGTGCTTGGGCCCTGCCCCCGCTTGGGATATCAGGAGGAAGCATCTGGTTCTTGGCTTCAGATCAGCTCAGCGCTCTGGCCATAGTGGCCATTTGTGGGATATACCAATGGAAGGAAGACCTTTCTCTCTGTCTCTCTCTCTCACTAATTCTGCCTGTCAAAAAAATAAAAAAAATTATAAATTCAGTAACAGTAATGATTACAATAATTTCAGATGGTGCTTCATGTTGGTTGACTTTTGATAGCTTGGAATTTTTAAGGAACTAATGCATGTCTTATAAGTTGTACAGTGACAGTATAGTTATTAATGCTATTTCTATATTATCTTTTAAATAACTACAATATCTGTATTTAGTTTATTTAATCTTTTTGATTCATATCTTCTACCTTTTTAGTCAATCTTGCTAGATCTTTGTCAATTGTTGTTGATTTTTTTGAAGAACCACCTTATTCTTCTGTTGATATTCTCTGTCATTTTGCTGAATTGAATATAATTGATTTATGCAATTTTTCTAATCCTTTCTTTCTTCTTGACTCATGTTTGTTGAATAGTTGACTTTAAAGCATTTTGTACGCAGTTAAAGCAGAGAAAGGTTTTGTGTCACATCAGGTTAAGCCACCAATGGCAATGGTGGCATACTTTTTGTAAGTGCCAGTCTCAATGTTGCCTGCTCCACTCCTGATCCAGCTCCCTACTAATGTACTAGGAAAGCAGTGGCAGATAGCCTAAGCTCTTGGGCCCCTGCACCTATGTCACCCATGTGGAAGACCTGGATGAAGCTTCTGGATCCTGACTTTGCCCTGGTCTACGCTTAGATTTTTGTCATCATTTTGGGATGAACCAATGGATGAAAAATCTCTTATCTCTCACTCCCTCTTTTTCTCTGTAACTCTGCCTTTCAAACAAATTAAATAACTTTTTTTTTATAAATTTGGAACGAATAATAATAACCAAAAGCCATATAAAATCATGTTACACTTTTAGATTGTCTGAGGCCCAGGTATAAGCAAACTAAAGTCTTCATTTTTTTCCTGTTTCACCTAGGCTATATTATCCTGCCAAAATCATCAGTTATATTTCAGCATGATCCCAAAGATAATTCAATTGCTTACTGATTTTGTTATACATCTGTAACACCTCATATTGCAACATTAGAAATTATAAACATGATATAGAATTACATAAAATCATCTTGCCTCACATTTATACCAGTCCCAGAGTTCATACAGGCTCAATATTGTATTTTCTGTGTTGGTGTTATAGCATGGCATCTTTTTTTTTTTTTTTTGACAGGCAGAGTTAGACAGTGAAAGAGAGAGAGACAGAGAGAAAGGTCTTCCTTTTGTTGGTTCACCCCCCCAAAATGGCTGCTGCGGCCAGCAGGCTGTGCGGATTTGAAGCCAGGTGCCAGGTGCTTCCTCGTGGTCTCCTATGTGGGTGCAGGGCCCAAGCACTTGAGTCATCCTCCACTGCCTTTCCGGGCCACAGCAGAGAGCTGGACTGGAAAAAGAGCAAGGGGGCAGAATCTGGCGCCCCAACCGGGACTAGAACCCGGGGTGCTGGAGCCACAGAAAGAGGATTAGCCAAGTGAACCGCGGTGCTGGGCAATGGTATAGCATCTTAAGATATACTAGCATTGCCATACTAGGATTTCACATTAGAGCACTGATTCAAGTCCTGGCTGCTCTGCTTCCAATACAGCTCCCTGCTCTTATTCTGGAAAACCAGCCAACAATGGCCCAATTGCTGGGGCCACTGCTACTCACACAGGAGGCTTGGATGGACTGGATGGATCTCTAGGCTCCTGACTGCAACCTGGTTCAGCCAGCCCTATCTGTTGTACTCATTTGTTATTTGGGGAGTGAACTAGCAGAAGGGAAAGGAAGCGTGCTCTCTTTCTCTCTCTCTTTCTTGCTTTCTTTCTCTCTGTCTTTGTGTCCCTCCCTCTCTTCACTGTCACTCAGTCTTTCAAAAAAATAAAATGAAAGAAATCTTTTTTTAAAAAAAAAGCACATTTTGATTGCAAATAAAGACAGTTATAACGAGAAAAAAATGTCTCAGTACATTTGATCTGAAGCGTCTTAAACACTAATCAAAATTCATGATGATTGAAAATTTGTGTTAAGATTTTTGCACTGTCATTTATCTTGAGATATAGTCTGGCAATAATTATAACAGGTAAATATAAACAAAATATGATACAATACTTGTCCATAACTCATGTGTCAGAGATTTTCCAGGTACAGATGGATGAAGCTGTAGCAATCAACTGTGAAGGAGTTCCTGATTGACTATTGTAGGGTGTTCATAAGTTTCACAGTCATAGCATCTGATATTCTTTTTACCAAATAATATTGAATCACAAAGAAAGAAGACAATAATTCTCCTCTAGCAGTTGTAATGCTAAATGAGAATTATCATATTCAGATGTACACAAAAGAGTATTGGAAATAAAGCCTCTAATCCTCCAACCCTCCCTTTGCTTATCACAGTGTTTATTTGTTCTTGTTGTTCAACAGATGTTGATTATGTTAGCAAGGGTTATTGTTTAATCTTACTTTTGGGGGAGTATTTTTTTTAATATTCTCACAATGAAAGAGGAGTTTCAAATTTCACTGTTGGCATGTATTTCAGCAAGAGATTAAATTTGTTTCAAATTGAAATTTATTATTAGGAAAATGAAATTATAAAAACTAATTGTGAAGATTAAATGAGATAATGTACAGCAAGAGCTTACATCAGCAGGTAGAATATCCTGGGTGTACGAAAATGTTGGCATCTGCTGGAGGAGTCCTCTTACAGGTATTACATTGTTTTGAGGTGAGAAAAGTTACAATTTAATTGTTTTCTAACT
This sequence comes from Sylvilagus floridanus, assembly GCA_949820135.1. Taxonomy (NCBI): domain Eukaryota; kingdom Metazoa; phylum Chordata; class Mammalia; order Lagomorpha; family Leporidae; genus Sylvilagus; species Sylvilagus floridanus. The sequence continues at coordinate 65,765,859 of OX463227.1, read as the reverse complement.
GAAACATTTATTGACCCAATCTAAGCACATTTCCTGTGGCAAAAAGAGCATGTGTAATTTAGAATTTTCAAATAGGTTTCCAGGCTCTTCTGTGTACAAATTCTGTGTAATTTTGTGTACAAAATACTTTGTCTCTACTTTTTTTTTTTTTTTTATTCTCTATGCCTGCACTAATTCAAAGAAATTCTAAGAGGAAAAAAAAAAGTTGCAAGAAGTCTTTTTTTTTAATTTTTAATTTAATTTAATTTTTTTTTGACAGGCAGAGTGCACAGTGAGAGAGAGAGAGAGAAAGAAAGGTCTTCCTTTGCCATTGGTTCACCCTCCAATGGCCGCCGTGGCCTGGTACACTGCAGCTGGCGCACCGTGCTGATCCGAAGGCAGGAACCTAGTACTTTTCCTGGTCTCCCATGGGGTGCAGGGCCCAAGCACTTGGGCCATCCTCCACTGCACTCTCGGGCCACAACAGAGAGCTAAAATGGAAGAGGTGCAACCTGGACAGAATCCGGTGCCCTGACCGGGACTAGAACCCGGTGTGCTGGCGCCACAGGTGGAGGATTAGCCTATTGAGCCGTGGTGCTAGGTCGCAAGAAATCTTTATTTAGTTCTATTCAAATTTATAAATCCTGGTTAGTTATCAACTACTATACTTCATTAAAAAATACAAAACCCATCAGACTGGAGAAGTAGGATCCACAAAAGCATGTTCTAGAAAACAGAAGAGCTCCCTTTTTCATGCGAATCTAGGTTTTCTTTAAAATACAGCTTCAGAATAGGAGTTTGTCCTAGCAGTTAAGATACTAACTAAGACATGCATTCCGGGTGTAGTTCCAACCCTGAACTCTGATTCCAGTTTCCTTCTACAGTGCACTGCAGAATGCAGCAAATGGTGACTCAAGTGGTTGAGTCTTTGCCACCCTGGTGCCAGGAATGTTTTGAAAATCTGGCTCCTAGCTTCAGCCTTTCCAAGCCCTAGCTGTTGTGGGCATTTGAGGAGTAAACCAGTAGATGGTAGCTCCCTGTCCTCAATCTCTCTTTGAAATACAGCTTGAAAAGAAACTACAATAAAATAAGAATCAGAGATACCGATATTTGACCTATTCTGTTGGCAACTAAAGACACGTCATAAGGAGTAAGGCTTGCATGTCTTAGAAATTTCCACCTGTACCAAGTGTAAACAAGGGGTCTTCAACATGCAGGTAAGCTAAGTCTTGCCACATCCAGCTTTCCACTGTTGCTGTTATTGGAAGTGTCCAGGTGCAGAGAAGGATTACCAAATGGTTAGTATAGCTCTGCCCTTTAATTACTGTTTGCCCACAACTTGTCTTTTTTGTGAGCTGATAGCTGGACTAAGCAGCTACAACCCATGGTTCATTAGAGCTTGAAATGCTCTAACTGTTGACCTGGGTCAGGCACTTGACAGGAAGAGAAATAGATGAACTGTGATGGGGCCACATCTATTGATTACTTCTATGAGATTTTAAATTTTCATTTTTATACATATGCTCAAAAGTGTTACAGAGATTAAAGGAAGGACAATTTTGAGAAATACCAAATATTCTCTAGTTCATAGAGCTGCAATCGAGTGGGAATACAGACATGGTCCTTATCTTTTGAAACTTGTAATTTCATTGAAGGGAAAGAAGAGAATAAGAGAATTGGAAAGGTCTGAGTCCTTCAAAATAGTGGCACAGGATGTTAGGAAACTTCATAATGAAAAAAGGTCCCTCATCATGCAGTTTGGGGAAAATTTTCCCCAGGAGAAGATATTTGAGGCAGTATTTGAAAGCTAAAGACAATTTAACCAGATAAGGAGAGAATTATAAGAGACAGAAATGTTCTGATACAGAGAGCATCTTACCACATTAAAATGTACTAACAGAAATTCCATGATGGCCATATTAGGAGGTGAAGAGAGAGGTAATCACATAAAACTATCATTGATCATTCATTCAATCATTCATTTTTCTCTTTGTTCAATGAATACATATTGAGAACTAATGAGATGATAGTCACTTTTGCAAGGTTGAGATTACACAAGTAAGCACAACCTGAAACTTTCTAACAAAAAATAGCACCGCATAGTATTAAATAGCTTGCATAGAGTTAAAGCAGGCAAAAATGATGAGTACAGCGAATTTCAGTTGAAACTGAGTGATAAAAAAAGTTTCCTGAGGAAGTGACATTTAATTGGGAAGAAAGGGAAGAGTTACTTGTGATAACAAGAGACAGAGAATCTTCCACAGAGAAATAGTTTGAGAACAACCTGAAGAAAATGAAAAACCTTAATTTCAAAGATCAGAAAAAAAGACAAACATGCCTAAAGGATAGTGGACAAAAGAGAAAATGGACTGAATTCACACTGGAGAGAAAAGCAGGAGTTAGAAAACACAGGATTTTATAGACTGGGTTCAGAGATTTAGGTGTGTATTGGTCAGAGATTTAGTTGTGTGGTATTATGCCACTGCTGAGTATGTGCTGATAATAGGAATGGAATGTGAGAAGAGGGAATACAGTAATATAACATCTAATTTAATTTTTAAAGATTTATCTATTTATTTGACAGTCGAGTTATACAGAAAGAAGGGAAGATAGACACATAGAGAGTGAGAGAGATCCTCCATCCACTGCTTCACTCCCCAGATGGCCACAACAGCCCGGAGCTGGGCCAGACCAAAGCCAGGAACCAGGAGTTCCTTCTAGGTCTCCCACATGGGTGCAGGGACTCAAACACTTGGGCCATCTTCTACTGTTTCCCAGGCCATTAGCAGGGAGCTGGATCGGAAGACTGTAGTAGCCAGGACATAAACCAGTGCCCACATGGGGTGACAGCATCACAGGTAACAGCTTTACCTTCTATGCCACAATGACAGACCATCTAATTTAATTTTTAAAGATAAAACGGATGTATAGTGGGTCCCACAGGTCAAAAATCAAGAATATTTAGATGTTAAATCAGTCTAGGCATTGAATGATTATTTATAATACATACAATGCATATTTGCAGGATACTATATGATGTTCTGAAACATGTATACATTGCATGATGGTGAATCAGTATAAATATTTCTCCACACATTAAACTCTTCTTTATGTATAGAACATCCAAAATCCTTTCAGTTTGTTTTCATAAGAAATATACAGAACATTATCTACTGTCACCATACAGTGCAGTACAAACCCCCAGAACTTCTTACTGTTATCTAGACATGATTGCATAGATTATATATGAGATGAATGCAAGGAGATTAATCTCAAGTCGATAGGTATTCAAGAGCACATGTTGATATCCTGAATGTAAGAAATGAGAAACAAAGGAAGCTCACAAATACTTGTCTTGAACTATGACTTGGGAGGCAGTTTATTTACTGAGATGTAGAAGATAGAAGATGATGCTTTGAAGCGAATAATGATCAAGGTTTCTTTCTGGGATACTTAAAATATGTTAAAGTAAAGATGACAATTATGTAGTTTGATAAACAAATCTAAAGTCCCAAGGAAGTATCAAGGTTCAGAATATAAACTTGAAAATCATCAGAATAAGTGACACAAGAAGAGAATCCCTAGTGTGAAAATGAACTCAGACGCAGGTCCCAGGTGAATTTTAAGGTCCCCAAACTTGAAAGAAGATTACACCTGATTTACGTCCTTTTTGAGGTCAAGCAAGGTATTCACATACATTGTAGTTCAGACAAAGGCGTCTGAAAGGAGTGAAGGGTAGCCTAGACACCACAATTCCTACCTCTCATTGTTTAGTTTGAGTGACATTCCCAAATTCGATTCTACCACAGAAACTCTAATTATGATTGCTTTCCTATTATACATTCACATTTAGAAACCCCAAGCAACTGATAACTTGCTTCTTCCCCCCTCTTTAAGCTACAGAATTTCTGAACATTTCCTGGTCTATGTCATTCTCACATCTCTCTTAAACTACAAGGATTCTCCTATTGTGTCACATGTAATTCAAAGACTGTCAACAGCAAAATATCCAATTTTCTGAACGTCTTATGAAAGTTTCTGTTTTATTGTACAATCAAATAGCCTTGGCTTCTCTCTGAGGTCACTGTTCTTCCTGAATATCTCCTAGATAGTAGAAGATATTGTGACTGTTAGGCTGGGTTGTGTTGTATGATGATAAAGATTTTGAGCTTTGATCTTTGTTTCTTCATTTTTAAGCAGCAATATGCCTCTTTAAAACTTCCAGTCTTGGATCTCATGTCTTTTTTATTACTACTCTTCAGTAGTGGCTGTCATTTTCAAATCCCAGGTATTTTACCAAGTGTGTTTCCACGCTACGTGCTCCAGACCTGTTGTCATATTCCCCACTACACCCATTTTCACTCTTGATTATTTTGGTATGCATATGCATGAACATGTTAACCTCTAGGTCTCTAATTACCTTAGTCTTCTTTCTGAGGAGCTTGCCAACCATTCCACCTTTAGTATATATTTACATAATCTTGTTCTGGAACCTAATATTGGCAATAAATGCAAACCCTCTCACTCCTACACCATGCTTACTCTATGTTTTCAACTTTCTCTGTTTCCTCACTCTCCTAATCTACTGACTGTACTAATTTTCTCTTTCACTCCTATAGTTGATATTTTGGCCTTTCTCCTAATAACATGTTCAATTAATATGGTGTTGATGAACACAACTCCTACCTCCTGACCTGTTTAGCTTTGCCTGTTGTACTCACCCAGCAAAATAAAAACCTGTTTGATAGACATCTCTGTGCTCTTTTCAAATGGAATTGGTGAAACATGAATATAAAAAGAAAAAAAAGTACTGAACTACCTTGCTTATTTCACTATAAATTCATAATTGTCAATCCACTCTTTAATGCTTCCTGGTAATTTTAGCAACCTTCCCTAAGTGCGTTTATTTTCCTGGCATGCAAAATGTGAATTTAATAGTTTCTAATCCTTCTTGAACTGTTCAACATTATCTGCTTAATTTTCATTCTCAGATGATGACCTCAATTTTCTATTTGTGAAAAAAAATTCAGGTAATCCAGAGATTGTCAACCTCTATTTATTCAACTATAACCATCCACATTCATATATATATATATATATATATGCACATATATGTATATATAGATATATTTAGTTTCATATATAAAGCCAATATTTCCGCATTTGTTTTAATGACTAAACTTACTATAACTGTTTTACAGTACCACTTGAGCAAATATTCTCTTCTCTATGTCATCATTTACCCTTTATATTAAATAATTTTCAAAAAATGTAAATATGCTATTTATTTAAATATACCTGTTGAATATCTGTCACCAAATACAATAGCACTTTTGTTCTTATTTGCAATAAACCTAATCTCTTCCCAAGCCCTTTGCTCACATTCTAAAAATCTACACGAATCAGGCTGTCATCCACATTATTTCATCCATATTTCTTTTATCACTGTCACCAGTGATCTCTACATAAATAGATATGAAATTTTCAGTCTCAACCTCTCATATGTGAGCAATGCTATTCTCTCCCAACATCTGACGCAGCTGTTAACTTCCTATTCCTTGATTCTATTCCTCTGATTATTTTCCCATATACAATGCACTCTTGGATTTTCTTATACCTTCAGTGCCACATTGCCTCATTCATTTCAGTAGTTTATCATCTTCTCCTTGGTCTTTTAATTGTTCAGTTCTCCAGAGCTTCACCCTTTTTCATCCTTTTTTTCATTACCCTTACTTTTTTGCAGATGTTAGCCCGTTCATGACTTTATACCCTGTCCATATGTGTATGACTTACTAACTTGTGTCTGGTTGGCCCCTTTGAGTTATAGATGAGTATCCAACCATCTACTTAGCAATTACACTTTGAGATATAATAGATATTAACAATCCTAATATGCACTTTAAATTATTCAGATCAAAACATATATATATATATATATATATATATATACTTTAAAGATAATACATATGCATGTATGTAAACACACACACAGAGGTACCCTGTTTATCATTCTATATCCATGCCAGTAATAAGCATTTAGTTCTAATTCAAAGTATGTACAGATATCTGACCTTTTCTCATTAACTCTGATTTTTTATAAATCTGATGCTAGTTATAAATATATTTTAGCTAGATTACAGCAATGATCACCTATTTTCTATGCTCCCATCTCTTTCTCCTACACTGCACCCAACACATATACTCTGTTTTCAACAAAAGAGGCAAGAGTCACTTCTATCAGTTATCCCACGTTAGTCCTCTGCTCAGTGCATCAAAGCACATCTAATTTCATCATGGCTCCTGTTACTGAAAGATGACATTAGAAAGCAAGATCCGGACACTAGATGCATTTGTTTTAAGGGAAATGTTGTTTCTAAGCCCTCTTATCTGACAGAACAAGGAAATATAAGTGTACAATTATCCATGGGTCAAGTTATAACCATAAATATTTCTATACGTAGTCATTTTTATTTTTATTAAGCTAATCCTGAGTACATACTGATGTCTCCCACTTTAATCTATCATCACATGGTTAATTCTAAGTTCTTTCCCTTTTTTATTTGTAACTTCCCACTCTAACAGTGAAAAATATGGTTCACATTAACTGCCATATATTTGCTTAATTTTCCATAGTTGCCTACACAATAATAAAAGTTCCATAATTGTTAACCTATACCCCTGTATCTTTCCCAATGGAAAGAATTTTTATCAACTAAACTACAATATAATGAATAATTCATTTTGCCTTTATTCTTACATAATCTACCAATCTCCAGTTACTTATTTTTGTACCAATTTGTCCACCCCTTCAGCAATACAGTTACATATATATTCAGGATCTGTATAATGATGTTTTAGTCAATGACAGAATGCTTATGTGGATATGATAGTTTCATAAATGATGATGGAGAAATTCCTATCACCTAGTGACATCAAAGCAGTGTACTTCAATGCATTAAGCGTGTTTGGGATGATGTTAGTGTAAACCAATCATATACAGATATAGCACACACAATTATGTGCAATAAATGTATAGTATGTTACACCAACAAAGTCAGCATCATTGCATTCTATCTTGTTTGTACATGAAAAATCATGTGAAGATTAATTTCTCAGAATATATCTTCTTTGTTAAGAAACACATGCTCTTCTATGTTCTCACCAGCCATTGGTATTATTAAGCTTTCCCACTTAAACATCCTGATAAGAGTGTAGTAATATCTCATTGCTGTTTTAACTTTCAATTTCCTAAGGAGAAATTACATTGAGAAATCTTTCCATATGTTTATTTTCCATCCAATTTTCTTTTAAATACTTTTTTTTTTTACTTTTAAGGTGCCATGTAATTTGTAACTTGATTTCTCCTTCTGTATTTTATGTGGTATAATGTAAGCTCCTGAAATGGTATTTGTTTCCTTTTCTTTCTTTCTGAAGTGTCTGAAGTATCTCATCTCCCATAAGTTTTAAAATAAACACAGTAATCCTTCCCAATCCATTGATTTTGTGTGTATAGATTTGATAAACCATAAATCAAAAATATTCATAAAAAATGTCAGGAATTTTGAACAAGGAAAAATTCGACTTTATATGCATTGAGCATTACACTTAATACATGAGAATGAGGAGAAGTACATATGCACCCTGCTGTAGCCTCTTTCCATTTCACAAATCATCAGTCCCTCCCCAACACTCATTTTGAGCAGTACGACTTCACATCTTCATGTCCTCTGCAGCTATGCCTACTAAAATTTTGTCTGTAATGAACATGCGCAGACTGATTTTTCTTGTTATTATTTTTAAATGAGATAGTATAATGATGATTTACATAGTATTTACATTGCATTTTTTCAAAGATTTACTTGAAAGCAGAGTTATAAAGAGGCAGCGGCTGAGAAGGAAAGAGAGGTTTTCCATCTGCCAGTTCTCTTCCCAAATGGTAGCAAAGGCCAGAGCTGGGTCGCTTTAAGGTCAAAACCCTGTAGCTTCCTTCAGGTCTCCCCCACGAGTGCAGAGGCCCTAAGGACATCTTCTAATGACTTCCCAGGCCATTCTAGAGAGCTGGATCAGAAGTGGAGCAGCCAGGTCTCAAACCAGCACTCATCTGGGATGCTGATGATTGAAGTATAAGGGACTAATTGTGAGATTATATGCAAAGTTTATGCCACTTTATAAAGAGGACTTAAACACCTGAGAATTTTGCTCTTCTCAGGCAGATGGAAGACTTTCTCTGTCTCTACCTCTCTCTGTAACAATGTGTTAAAATAAATGAAATAAATCTTAAAATGAGAAATAGATAACACTCAGAGCTAAAATGGAAGGCCTTTTGCATTAACTGAGAGGCATTTAACGTATTAGAATAAGAGGAAAAGGGTGTGAATTTAAGTACTGGGTACACGTAGATGTAGGTAAGGTGCAAAATTTATTGTCAGACTGTTGATGGATTTCAACATTTATTATTTTACAGAAAGGACATCACTTTTTGGTGGAAAAATGAATGGTACAAATCCCCCAGAGATACCTAGGTACAAAAGTACTTATAGAGTCAATAAATTTCAATTCCATCTAAGAAAGGAGATAAATATATTACATTAATGAATCACAGCAGCCAATGAAGCAGAAGAAAAACAGGGAACATCTTAGCTGTTACGGAAGAAAAGAAAAATTCACCATTGTTTTTGCTGCAAACAAACTCAATATAAAATAGCCAAAAATGGGCCCCAGTGATTTGATATCATCAGTGGACATAATAAAATTTCATAATGGTGATACAGAAATAAATTCTTGATTAACAAGTAAGAGAGTAACTGCTCAGCATACTTAAGTCATTTTCTGTGATGCCTGCATCTCATGTTAAGAGCCCCTGGGTTCAAATCCCAGCTCTGCTTCTGAGCCCATTTCCTGCTAATGTGCACCCTGGTGCACAGTAGGTGATTGCTTAAATACTTGAGTCCTTGTTACCCATGCAGAAGACACAGATTGAGTTTCAAGTCCTGACTTTGGCCTGGTGCTATTCTCAGCTACTGCAGGAATTTAAGGAATAAGCCAGTGGAATCAAGATCTCTCTGCTTCTGTCTCTTTCTGCTACTCTGACTTTCAGATTAAATAAAGAAAGAAAAATTAAAGAAAAAAAACAGTACAGAGAGGGATTTTTAATGCATTAAAAACTCATTTGAGGAGTTTGTTTTTATGGAAAGGAGGGCAGAATTTCGGTGTAATAATGACTCAGAGGGCGCCAGCGCTGTGGCATAGCAGGTAAAGCCTCTGCCTGTGGTGCCATATGAATAATGGTTGGGGACCAGCTGCTCCACTTCCAATCAAGCTGTGGCCTGGGAAAACAGTAGAAGATGGCCCAAGTGCTTGGGCCCCTGCACCCGCAGAGGAGACTGGAGGAAGCTCTTGCCTCCTGGCTTCAGATCTGTGGCAGCCAGTTGGCAAGTGAACCGGCAGATGGAGGACCCCTCTCTCTGAATCTCGTTCTTTCTCTGTGAAACTCTTTCAAATAAATAAATGAAACTTGAAAAAAAATAATGATTCAGAGAAGATCTTTATTAAGTTTAGCATGATTCTAAGCTGATAGGAATATCCTATAGGATAAAAATTGATAATGCAGTAATTTAATCACTAAAAGGTACAAGTATATAAAAAGATAACACAGGGCCGGCACTGTGACACAGCAGGTTAAAGTCCTGGCCTGAAGCACTGGCATCCCACGTAGGCGCCGGTTAGAGTCCCAGCTGCTCCTTTTCCAATCCAGCTCCCTGCTATGATCTGGTAAAGCAGTGAAGGATGGCCTAAAGGCTTGGGCCCCTGCACCCACGTGAGAGACCTGGAAGAAGCTCCTGGCTCCTGGCTTCGAATTGGCAGAGCTCGGGCCATTGCAGCCATCTGGGGAGTGAACCAGCAGATGGAAGACCTTTCTCTCTGTCTCTATCTTTTTCTGTAACTATTTCAAATAGATAAAATAAATCTTTAAAAAAATAAAAAGATAACACTCAGAGCTAAAATGAAATGTCTTTGCTTTAACTGTAAGGACATTTAACATATTAGAAGGAGAGGAAAAGAGTGTTAATTTAAGTATTGGATACAAATAGATGTAGGTAAGGTGCAAAATTTGTTGTCAGAATGTTGATGGATTTCAACATTTATTATTTTACAGAAAGGACATCACTTTTTGGTGGAAGAATGAATATGATCGTGACACAGATGTTTGTAGTAGAGAGGAATGAATAATGATGAAAAGTTGTTTTCAAGAATGAAAAATTGACTATATGGGAGAAATATAGAGAGGTTGCCCAGGGGCCAGCACTGTGGCATAGAGGGAAAAGCTGCTGCCTGCAGAGCCGGCATCCCATATAGGTGCTGGTTTGAGTCCTTACTGCTATACTTCAATCTACTCCCAATCCAGCTCTCTGATGGCATGGAAAAGCAGTATAAAATGGTCCAAGTCCTTGGGCCCCTACACCTGCATGGGCGACCTGGAAAAAGCTCCTGGCTCCTGGCTTCAGAAAAGCATATCTCTGGCCACTATGGCCATTTGGGAGGTGAACCAGCAGATGGAAGATCTCTCTTTCTCTCTTTCTCTTTCTCTCTCTCTCTATCTTTCCCTCTCTCTATCTTTCCCTCTCTCTCTCTCTCTTTCTCTCTCTCTCTCTCTTACTGCCTCTGCCCCACTGCAACTCTGCCTTTCAAAGAAATAAATAAAATAGTTAAGATCATTCAAATGAACTCTCAAGTCACTCTGATTTTAAGCAATGCAGTTTGACATGATTCATGAACTGACTCATTATAATGCTCTGGAATACTAGTGTTTCATCCATTTTTTCATATTGGCTTTATTTGGGGGTGAGGGCATCAACTATGATGCTTATTATTAATCACCATTTTTAAAGAAAACCTTGCCCTAAGGGTTTCTTGTTTATTTTAGTTGCTTTCTCATTGAGAAATTTCACAACATTTACTAGTTATTTTAACATATATGCACCAAGGCTCCAATCACTTCCAAAGAGGTGTACAACATGATTTTATTAAGGTATTTTTCTTATTTTCCAGTTATTCTTTTACTGGCATAAAAGATGAAACTTCATCCTATGTGTCGCTAATTTTGCCTTCTATTTATTCTAAGAATCCAAATATTAATATTTCTGCCCTAGTTTGCTATGTTAATGACTATATAATTGTTTACATACAAGTTAAATATTTCATATATATTGGTTAGGACATCTATTTTCATATTGCTAAGTTAATATATTTACTATCTGATACTTTTTTTCACTAGAAAGATAGAAGTATGCATAAGCAAATACCCAAGAACATACCAGGATAAGGCAAATACCTAATATAGTTTTAGATTCCAACATGGGTAAATGAGCCATAAACGAAATCTTAAACGGTAGCTAATTGGAGCAGAAGTAATAATTTAGACATAATACATACAAGATTATGACGGCCTTCAAGTTTTTCAGACAGGAAAACTAAAATTAATATTTATGGACAGATAAAAGCAGATTCATAACCATAGATTTTAAAGATAATTTAGACTTTCTGAATTTGAATATATCTGTGAAGTGAAAAGGAAGTTTTAGTAGGTTAAAGAGTAAAAAATTGGCCGGTGCCGCAGCTCACATGGCTAATCCTCCTCCTGCGGCGCCGGCACCCCGGGTTCTAGTCCCAGTTGGGGTGCCGGTTTCTGTCCCGGTTGCTCCTCTTCTAGTCCAGCTCTCTGCTGCAGCCCGGGAGTGCAGTGGAGGATGGCCCAAGTGTGTGGGCCCTGCACCCGCATGGGAGACCAGGAAGAATCACCTGGCTCCTGGCTTTGGATCGGCACAGTGAACCGGCCGTGGCGGCCATTAGGGGGGTGAACCAATGAAAAGGAAGACTTTTCTCTCTGTCTCTCTCTCACTGTATAACTCTGCCTGTCAAATAAATAATTAATTAATTAATTAAATAAAAAAGAAAGGAAAAAAGTAAAAGATTGAAGTGTCAGAAAAACGAAAAATGTCTGATAATGATAATTGAAATAATGTAACAGAGTATTATAAAACGAAGAGTCTATTTGAGTCCATTTACTATAGCTGCAGGCACCTTTCTCCCCTTGGAAGACTGGTGGTTTAGGGTATTGGAGGGTATATGAAGCTTAAATAATTGTAGCTGAAGGAAGAATTCTATCCAGACTTCAGATTGACAAGCCCAGCTGCTAGTAAGCAATAAGATAATTTTATAAAGCAAATTTGCCTGTGGATGAGGATGTCAAAAAGTAGCCTTGCTCTGGCTTCAGGTGTTTAAGACATGGAGTAAGAGTACAAATGCCACTTGAGAGCCACCGAAAAAGAAGCAATAGGGCTTTGTGTGTGCTTCCTGCTGAGTTCACAGCTGGTTCCTGTCTTGTGGGAGTTATGCCTAGACTGCTGCTCAGGGATAGAAACACAGAAGATTATGTTTTCTGAGAGTTTCTGTGTTTGCTCAGCTGCATCTCAAAACATAGTATAGGTTAGGTGGATGGTGATGTGGCCTACAGTAAGCTCTTAAAAAAAGTTAAGAAATAACATGAAAAACAGGCAACAAATTATCATTGCCCTAGATGCAAATGATTTTACTTGACAATTTTTGTCACCTCTGTAGACTTGTAGATGAGGGGTATGCTTCAGTGTGTCTGTCTTTGTTGTGCCTTTACACATATGTGAAACCGTCAAAGATTGATTAAAAGGTATGATAGTATGTGTTGTTATGAAAGTAAAATTGAAAAATATTTATATTAATTTTATCAATTTTTCACCTGTACCAGCCTTGGGAAAATTTAGATAAGTTTGAATTTTCTATTACAATAATTGAGAAAAATACCTATCCTCATTTTGTATGGTAAGGCCCATTGGTACATAGATTTACAAAAAGGTATGTGATTCAAGGTTGCTTACAAGGAATCTTAGAACAATCTAGTTTTCAGAACATTTTCTGGTTTAGTATACTATAAAATAAAACTATGAAACTTCTATCTTTTCTTAGTTTCCCTATGTATCCTTGGTTTAAACATCTTAAAAAATTAAAATATGAGTTTTCATGTCCTTTAGTAACTTACACATTATTCTTTTACTTCAGTGGCACGTTAGACGTTGCCAGGTTTTTGGAACTCCAATACAGAGAAATCCCAATGAAAAGCTCACTTTTTACTGGGAAGACCTAAAAGGAAATTCTTTTTTCCCCTCTGCAAGAGTAACTGCTCCTGATATTCATTTTCATTATATTCTGTTACATGCTGATTGTCTCCACAGTATTGCCTTAACTAAAGAGAAAACCTTAAGGGAGGCAAAAGGCACTAAAAATATCTACACATCTGCTTTCAGCCTCTCCATTATTACCAAGAATGTTCTAAATCACCTTGTGTCTGATGGTATTAAATCAGCAAGATCAAGCAAAGGAGGCCATGTCAGCATGCTGATAATACATCCACTGTACTGTCTGCTTGGTTTATATTCTGTCACTTTCCATTTAAAGGGTACTTAATAGAGCAATTTTGACCTAAGACAAGTTTGTAAAAGCAACTCCACATTTTGTTTTCTTTTCTGCAATAGCAATTAGTTTATAATAACAATTGCTGTATCATAAGTGTTTATTTTTCACTGAATTCATTTCATTGTGCTCACTCCATTCTAACATTATTTTATACTTAAAAAAGGATAATTTAAAATATCTCTCAGGCTATGTCTTGTGAGTTAAGCTATCAGTATTATTTAGAGATAGGGGATATATTTTATTTTCTAAACTTAGGGGAGTGGTAGGCGTTGTGGTATAATGGGCTAGCTGCTGCTTACAATATAGATATCCCATAGCAGAGTGTTGATTCCAGTCAGAGCTCCCCTGATTCCAATGCAGCTTCCTGTTAATGTGCTTGAGAAAGCAGTAGAAGATATGCCAAGTACTTTGGCCCATTACCCACGTAGAATACCAGGATCAAGTTACGGATTCCTGGATTCAGCCTGACCCAGCCCTGGCTGATGCAGCCATTTAGGGAGTGAACCAGCAGGTGAATTAGCTCTTCTTACTCTATTTCCTCCTCTGTCTCTGTCACTCTACCTTTAAAATAAATAAAAGAAAACTTTTAAATAAGTAAATTTAGGAGAGTTTACTAATGCTTTGTGAAATTTCTTGTATGTTTTCACATTTCAAAATAATAAACATCCATTGTAGGAAATTTCTGCAATACATAAAGTTTACAGAAGAAAATAAAAAAAGACCTGCAAAGGCAATAATTCAGTAATAGTCACTGCTACCTATTTCGTATATACCGTTTCAGTCCCCTGTGTTGGGTGATTTGGTGTGTGTAGGTGTATCAGTCATGGGCCAGTCAAGAGAGACAAACCACACCAGTAACACAAAGAAGAGAGACATGCCATACGTTGCTTTACTATTTAAAGGAGATTAGCTACCAGTAGGAAATAAAAGAGAACTGTAAATAAAAATGTAGAGCAGAGCTAGAGTAATCAAAGAAGAATCCACTGGACAATGAAACTCCATCTCTTAAAGTAACGTTTGGAAGCCATTGGAGGATCAGAGCCCCAGCATCCTAGACTGTGCAAAACTCATTGCATTACCCTGAGATAGAGCCAGTTTACAGCTAGCAGGTCAAGACTGTGTGCAAAAAACTGTGTACTGAATACAGTGGAAGTTGAGCACCACGATGGTTTTAGATGGCTGGCTACGTACTTCAACAGCTACATGAAAGAAGGACAGCAGAATCAGCATAATATCTCCATTGTTAATGTGCCTACAGCATCTTATGTGGCATTACCAAAAGTATTCCAACATCCAGCTCCATTGTGTCACGCAGGGCAATGATGCCTTCGTTCTGAAGGTAAAACACAGTACTTTGTGTTAACTGACATAGTATGTAGTTTTACCTTTTTAAAAAGAAAATTGTATCATATACTCTTTCCTGAAATTTCCTTTCTCTCACTTACCAATTTGTATTGCAATATTTTATGTGTTGCTTTTTTTTTTTGGGGGGGGGGATTATCTTAGGTATTTTAGTAGCTACCTCAGATCAGGGAAAACATATGGTATCTGCTTTTAGTTACAGGCTTATTTTACTAAATATAATGCTTTCCATTTTCACGTATTTTGTTGAAAAAGACAGGATTTCAATCTTCTTTACTGCTGAATTTTCTCTCTTGAAAAATGCCTGCTCAAGTCCTTTGCCTATTTTTTAAATATATTGCTTTGTTGCTGCTAAATTTCCTGTGCTCTTTATAGACTCTGGATGTTAACACTTTATCAATTGATCAGTTTGCAAATATTTTCTCTCATTCTGTACATTTTGTTCTTCATGTTTAATTCTATTGATTTGTCTTCTTCTTCTTTTTTGGTTAGTTGGGCTAATGATGCATCAGTTTTGTCTATTTTTTTCAAAAAACTCTTCATATCACTGATCTTTTGTTTTTTGTTTCAATTTTTTTTTTACTTTATCACTTATATTAATAATTTCTTCCCTCCTGTTTATTTATGGCTTGTTATTTGTTGTCTTTCTACGTCCTTGAGATGTACTGGTCACTCATTTCTCTGGTGCCTTTCAGGTTTCTTGATGTAGGCACCAATTGCCATAAACTTTCCTCCCAACATTGTTTTTGCTGTTTCCCACGAGTTTGATATAGTATATTGTCAGATTCACTCATGTACAAAATTTTTAATTTCTTTTTTTATTTCTTCTATGACACATTGTTTATTCAGGAGAATTTTTTTCAAACTCCATGCATTTGTGTATGTTCTAGAGTTTCTTGAGTTGTTAATTTCCAGCTTCATTACATTTTGGTCAGAAAAGATGAATGGTATGATTTCAATTTCTTCAAATTTCTGAGATTTGGTTTGTAATCTAGTCTACAGTTTATTTTGGAGAAAGTTACATGGCCTGATGAGAGAATGTATATTCTGCAACTATGGGATGAAAGGTTGCATAAATATCAGTTAGGTCCATTTAGTCCCTAATATCAGGTAGCTCTGTTGTTTCTTTGTTGATTTCCCATCTAGTTGATCTATCCACTGATGAAAGTGGAATGTTGAAGTCTGCCATTATGATTGTATTGGAGTGTATGCCTCCCTTTAGATCCATTAACATTCTTTTTTTTTATTTAGTAAATATAAATTTCCAAAGTACAGTTTATGGATTACAATGGCTCCCCCCCCGTAATTCCCCTCCCACTTGCACCCCTCCCATCTCCCACTCCCTCTCCCTTTCCATTCACATCAAGATTCATTTTCAATTATATTTATATACAGAAGATCAATTTAGTATATATTAAGTAAAGATTTCATCAGTTTGCACCCACACAGAAACACAAAGTGTAAAATACTGTTTCAGTACTAGTTATAGCATTACTGCACATTGGACAACAACTTAAGGACAGATCCCACATGAGAAGTAAGTACATAGTGACTCCTATTGTTGATTTAACAATTAGACACTCTTGTTTATGGCGTCAGTAATCTCCCTAGGCTCTAGTCATGAGTCGCCAAGGCTATGGAAGCCTTTTGAGTTCTCTGACTTCGATATTATTCCAACAGGGTCATAGTCAAAGTGGAAGTTCTCTTCTCCCTTCAGAGAAAGGTACCTCCTTCTTTGATGGCCCATTCTTTCCACTGGGATCTCACTCGCAGAGATCATTCATTTTAGGTCTTCTTGTTTTTTTTTTTTTTTTTTTTTTTTTTTTTCAGAGTGTCTTGGCTTTCCATGCCTAAAATACTCTCATGGGCTCTTGAGCCAGATCTGAATGTCTTAAGGGCTGATCCTGAGGCCCGAGTGCTATTTAGGACATCTGCCATTCTATGAGTCTGCTGCTTTTACAACATAATTTTAACATTCATCGAGTATTTTATCATAAGAATATTCCATGAAAATTTTGTGCATGATGTAACTGTGTCATAAATGCAAAGCATGTCTTAGCAATCCTTTTAAGTAATTTATATGAAGAAACATTGTCCAAATATAACTTTCTTTGTTGTTTTGGCAATTTTATTATGTCATTTTGCTTGATAGGCTTTTTACATTTTTAATCCAGATTGACCTCATATTTATTTGTTTTTGCATTTCTGGGTAGGAAATTCATTCATATAAAGGACTTCATCTTGAGGAAAATAAATTTTCTATTTTATATCATAAAGTCACAATCATCATAGATAGCATCTATTCACGTAGTTAACAGGAATCATAAGTTCCCTATCATAAATGGCTTTTATCCCATGCACGTTTTTACAGATGGAAATTGTTGAGATTTTGAATTGGAAATACTAAAAATATTTTGTGATTTTTGTATTTTACCTTCCTTTATACATTTCAAAATTATTTTTTAAGATCCTTGGTTGTTACCAGAAATGAAGAAATACAGTCCTTATGCATACATATCAAAATGAAATAAATGAACTGAATTTTTTTTGCTTTTTGAAATACACTACAAACACATGAGAAATATCTTCAAGATAGTAGTAAGTTATGTGCATAGTGTTCTGCATATTGTATAAAAGCTGGATTTATACTTAACGCATTATAAAATGAGAAGTAGGCATGATAATTTTTAACATATCAGTATTGTTTTAGGAGTCAACATAGAAAGAATTATAAACAGAAATCAATCTGATTTAATTAATAGTTATAGGGGTATTCACATCTAACATGAAATAAGAACTATATAAAATCATAATTACACAAAATAACTTTAAAAATTATTAAATTCAATAAATTAAACATAAAATATGAATAATAAATGAATAAAATTTAATAAAAAATAAAATGATATAAAAGCCTAAATTTATGACACATTTTATGATAAGAATGGTAAAACAATGATACTATAATTTCTATAGAGTATGAATTTAAGGCCTAGGTTGTTCATATTGCGATTATTGCCACTGAATTAAACATGAAATCAAATGAATTAAAGATTTGATTAAAAATAAAGCCTCTTCTGAACAAATAGTATTTTATATATAAATTGTTTATCATTATATCGTGTTTGTGATTATATAGATAAACACAAGATCACATAACAACATAACATTACATTTTTCTTTTTTCTTCCAAGACATTCCTAAATTATAAAGTTTTGAGAAAATTTACATTAATTCTCCTTAATCTACATTTGGTAGAAACCCAAAACTTTTATATCCTCAATTACTGTCAAGTGACAAGGATTAATTTTCTCACTAAGTTATCTGTCTGCTGGCTCCTCCACTCATAGGCTTACTGCTCTGTGCAAAAAATGAAGCCAGATCTATATGTGTGTAGCTGTAAATACCAATGCATGTGCTGTTTTTCTACCTCTTTTCTCCAGTAGTATTACATTAGAGCGCTAGTCATATCATTAATTCACACTGAAGTACACATTAAGGACAGAGATCCTACATGGGGAGTAAGTGCAAAGTGACTCCTGTTGCTGACTTAACAAAATGACACTCTTGTTTATGGCGTCAGTAATCTCCCTAGGCTCTAGTCATGAGTCGCCAAGGCTATGGAAGCCTTTTGAGTTCTCTGACTTCGATATTATTCCAACAGGGTCATAGTCAAAGTGGAAGTTCTCTTCTCCCTTCAGAGAAAGGTACCTCCTTCTTTGATGGCCCATTCTTTCCACTGGGATCTCACTCACAGAGATCTTTCATTTAGGTTTTTTTTTTTTTTTTTGACAGAGTGTTTTGGCTTTCCATGCTTAAAATACTTTCATGGGCTCTTGAGCCAGATCTTAATGCCTCAAGGGCTGATTCTGAGGCCAAAGTGCTATTTAGGACATCTGCCATTCTTTGAGTCTGCTGTGTTTCCCACTTCCAATGTTGGATCGTTCGCTCCATTTTTTATTCTCTCAGTTAGTATTAGCAGACACTAGTCTTGTTTGTGTGATCCCTTTGACTCTTAGACCTATCAGTATGAATAATTGTGAACTGAAATTGATCACTTGGACTAGTGAGATGGCATTGGTTCATGCAATCTTGATGGGATTGTATTGGAATCCCCTGGCACATTTCTAACTCCACCATTTGGGGCAAGTCAGCTTAAGCATGTCCTAAATTGTACATCCTCTCCCTCTCTTTTTCCCACTCTTATATTTAACAGAGATCACTTTTCAGTTAAACACCTAAGAATAAGTGTGTGTTAATTATAGAATTCAACCAATAGTATTAAGTAGAAAAAACAAAAATACTAAAAGGGAAATAGTATTAAATTGTACATCAACAGTGCTGATAAAGGCTGAGCAAGTCATTGTTTCAGATAGTGTCCATTTCACTTCATCATTTGGGTTGATTCCAGGTCTTAGCTTTTGTGAATTGAGCTGCAATAAACATTAAGGAGCAGATAGCCTTTTTGTTTGCCAGTTTAATTTCCTTTGGGTAAATTCCAAGGAGTGGGATTGCTGGGTTGTATGGTAGGTTTATATTCAGATTTCTGAGGAATCTCCAGACTGACTTCCATAGTGGCTTTACCAGTTTGCATTCCCACCAACAGTGGGTTAATGTCCCTTTTCCCCACATCCTCACCAGCATCTATTGTTGGTGGATTTCTGAATGTGAGCCATTCTCACCAGGATGAGGTGAAACCTCATTGTGGTTTTGATTTGCATTTCCCTGATTGCTAGTGATCCTGAATATTTTTTCATGTGTCTGTTGGCCATTTGGATTTCCTCTTTTGAAAAATGTCTATTGAGGTCCTTGGCCCATCTCTTAAGTGGGTTGTTTGTTTTGATGTTGTGGAGTTTCTTGAGCTCTTTGTAAATTCTGGTTATTAATCCTTTATCTGTAGCATGGTTTGCAAATATTTTTTCCCAATCTGTTGTTTATCAACAGGCATTTTTCAAGAGAGGAAATTCTAATGGCCAACAGACACTTGCAAAAATGCTCAGGATCACTAGGCGTAAGGGAAATGCAAATCAAAACCACAATGAGGTTTCACTTCATTCCAGTTAAAATGGTTGCCATACAGAAATCAACAAACAACATAATCTGGCAAGGAGGTGAAGAAAAAGGTACCCTGATGTACTGTTGTTGGGAATGTAAACCGGTGCAACTACTGTGGAAGACAGTGTGGAGATACCTCAGAAATCTGAATATAGACCTACCATATGATCCAGCCATCCTATTCCAGGTAACTTACCTTAATCCAAAGAAATCAGTTTATGAAATTGTTATCTGTAGCCCCATGTTCATTGCAGCACAATTCACAGTAGTAAATATATGGAATCAACCCAGATATCCATCAACTGTTGACTGGATAAAAACATTATTGTATATATACACTATAGAATATTATTCAGCTGTAAAAATAAGTGAAATTCTATCTTTTGCAATCAAATGGATGCAACTGGAAACCATTATACTTAGTGAAATAAGCCAGTACCAAAAAGACATTTGTCATATAGTTCCCCTGATTTGATGTGACAAATATAATACCTGAAATGTAATGTATTGAAGTGAAACAGACATTTTGAGATTCAATGATTGCTTATAGCCCTTGTCTTTTCCATTGAGGAGCAGTGTTTTGTTTTGCTCTGTTTTGTTTTCATTCTCTTCGTACTATTTGTTGAACTCCTTTACTCAGAGTAGGTTTAATTGCATTATCATTAAGTGTACTGAAAATAGATCATGGAAAAATTAAGAATGGAAATCATAGATGGAGGGAGAGGAAGGGCTGGAGTCGGGGGAAAGGGAGAGTAGGGAGGAAATCCCACTATATTCCTAAATCTGTATATATGAAATATATGAAACTTGTATAACCTAAAATCAACTAAAAATCTCATAAAGACCAGTTATTATCAAAATAGATAAGCTCTATCATTCACTATGCTTCAGTAGTAGAAATCAGCCAGATAGTCTCTCATATTGAGACATTCTTGATGGGAATTTTTTATAAAATGCCAGCTATTCAGAAAAATTTCTTAGATTCTACCTTCAGAACTCTAGCAAGTCACTGGTGTTGAAAACTGATTATAAAGTCATGTTTTCTTAGAATGCTGTCATCTGTTGTTCATGTTTACTAATTCCATAAATACTAGATAATTAATTATGTTACAAAATTGAAGTAAAATAAGAAAATAGAAATCAACTGTACTTAAATCTGTAATCGCCTTGTTTTATGAGACATTCCAAAAAGCTCATAAATATATTGATTTTCCTCCTTGTAATATATTACTCGCATCACATTGTCAATCCTTAATAATTTTTCAGGTCTCAGCTAAATATCAACTCCCCATAATATGTGTCACTGTAATTATCACTTTTATTGGATATCAAAGCTTCTTATTATAGTAGCCTATAACATCTTGTATATTCCTTTTTATGATTTATCACTGTATCATTGTATATTTGTCTGTCTTTATGTGTTAACTGTATATTTTCTTCAGTTGACACGTGCATCCATGGGAGGAGGAACTTTATAAGTTTACTGTTATTTTCTCAGGGATATCCCTTAACTTGGCACAAAATATACATACAGATATATCTGCTAGAAAATTAATTAATTTTCAAAAATGCTGCTGTACAAACATAAGTAGATTTATTACGAATCTATTGATTAGAAGAAAAAAATCACCATAGTAAACATGATTTTTTCTTTAGGATCAACATTTTAATGCAGTTTTTCCACTTACATCTTATATATATTCAATTTAAGAACTAAAACAACTCCATTAGGGAATTATCACTATCATGGCTTATGGAGGAGTACACTAAAGAAAATATAGCCTATGATTGCATGCATGAAGTCCACATTTCTCAAACACTATACCATGATTCCCTTGAAACATAAAGTAAGTATCTTTATCACAAAGTTGTGTTGTTAACTATATCAATTACAATGCAGTAAAGCTGAATTGCTAGTTTTCCAAAGTTCCTGGTGGTGGTCTTCTTTCTTCATGCACACACATACACACACACGCGACACAGAATTGTCTATAGATTCAGTGATAAATGACTTTTGGTCCATATTCTTACTGGAGAGCGATATCAATTGTAGTGTCAGAGGGTTAGTAAATCATTTGCAGATCGTGTGTGTTGTGGGGGAGAGAAGGAGGTGTACGTGTATGTGTGTGTGTGTGTGTATTATATATACATGCATATAGTAGTAGCCATTGTGGTGGTCATTGTTGTTGTCATTGTAAAGGAGAGAAAAAGTTTTGATAGGCTTAAAATAAAAAGAAGGCTTTTCTGTGCTATTGACTCTTTGCATAGGTTGAAAAGAGAGTCTGGGATTACATGCAGAGTCAGAGTGAGAAAAGAATTCCAGAGATTAAAACATCATCATCATCATGTGTTTCAAGATTTAATATCATTTTCTGACTAATCAAAATAAAAAGATCACGATGATTTTTTTAAAAATGTAAGGCATTGAGAAGTTAAGTTTGATGGATTTTTCTGAGTTTCAGTGGCCAGAAAGAAGCTCTTTATTTTTTGCCACAATAGAGAAAATGATAACCATATAATTTACATGTTAATGCTTGCAATGATTTAAGTGTGATTCAAAAGATTTCACAATTATTAATTCATTAAACATTAATAATAACCCTTAACCCCTTACATTCCCCTTTATAAACAAGTGTATGGCACAGAGAAGGGATGTTACATGCACAGTATCAAGCAGTTAGTCAGTGGAGAATGAGTGGTATAATAAAAGGTTGTTGCTCCAGAGAATTTAACTGATATTATGCAAGCTGCTCCCAGAAAATGTAAGTTCTATAAGTCAGAAAAGCAGTTCCTTATTCACATATTAATTTCCAAGAACTCATAAGCTATGTGGAACAGTTTTGAATGAGATTGGAATTTTATATCTGTAATAACAAAGATACTAAATGCTAATATTTTAAATATTTTGAAGTGCACCAAATGAGGATGATAACTGATATAAAGTTTTACGGACATACACAAAAGAACACTGAGAAGTAACTTCTTTCCAGAAGTACTAATGAAGAATAGACATGAATAGGACCAGAGAGAAAAGACAAAGCGTTCACTTGTCCTGAATGAGAAAAGTAGTAAAAAGAGTGGGGCTTGTCATGCCTTATTTAAAATCTTCGTAAATTTTTTGTGCTCAGAATGTATATAGCATATTTTTTTAATTTTTAATATAATTTTACAATGTTTTGTGACTGTACATTAATAGATGTTGCAGCCAAAATTCTGACCTTCATTCCTATAACTAATATGAATGGATGGCTTTGTGACAATGTTTAATATCTCTTACTTCAATGTTTCATTTGTCTTTTTATTTAATATTATTAAACTTTATGAACTCCCACAAAAATGAAGTAATTAATCTTTATAACATTCCCCGTAGATAGTTAGATAGCTTCATTATGGCACAAAAAATAGAGAACATATATTGGCTAAATGAATATTGCACTATCAGCAGCTTCACATTTCTGATCATCCTTTCAATCCACAAGGATAATAATCTTTGCATGTTTTAAGTATCTGAATGATTCATATTAATTACTATTATTTATATTTATTATCTTTGTAGTATCAGAGATGTTATAAGAAAAATCCAAAACTATTGGATATCCACTTTAAAATAATTTGAGTTCAATAACATAATTTCTTAACGACTTTTTTCATTTAAAATATTTATATTTCAATTTGACACTCTTGTTTATGGCGTCAGAAGGGGAGAGGGAGCGGGAGAGGGGAGGGTGGCGGGAGGGAGGGAAGTTGTGGGGGGGAGGAGCCATTGGAATCCACAAGCTGTACCTTGGAAATTTATATTCTTTAAATAAAAGCAAAAAAAAAAATAAAAAAATAAATAAAAAAATAAAATATTTATATTTCATTTTAACTTATGTGTGTCCTTAAGTAAAATGCATAAGATTTTCAAATTCTATATTAAAAAAGCATCTTGCAAAATCCACAATTAACTGGGTTCTAAAAATTTATGTGTGAGTGCTGGCATTCTGGTGTAGGGTGAAGCCATCATCTGTCATGCTGGTATCCTACATGAGTGTCAGTTCAAGATCTGGTTGTTCTACTTTCTGTCTGGCTTCCTGCTAATGTGCCTGGGAAAGCAGCAAATGATGGCCCAATTTATTGGGCCCATTGTCACCCACATGGGAGATTTGGAATAAGTTCCTGACTCCTGGCTTCAGCCTGGCCCAGCCCTGGCAGTTGCGACCATCTCAGGAATGAACCAACAAATGAAAAATCACTCTTTTCTCTCTGTGTCTCTCTGTCTCTGTCTCTGTCTCTCTCTCTTTCTCTCTCCTTCTAATTATGACCTTCAAATAAAGAAATAAATAATAAAAAATTTCTGTGTGGCTCCTATTTATATTTATGTATGACAACATATAATTTATTATCCTTGGAATCTTTGGATCAAAATTAAAAGAAAATCTGCTAATGTATTCTGCTTACTAAACTGAACCTTTATTTGTGTTTTTCTTAATGTAAGGGCATTCATTAAAAGTCTTTCAATTAAAGTCTGCCCTTTGTTCAAAATTGTCAAAAATTTGATTTTTCATCAAACTCAATTGTTTGAACTTTGAACTACTAATGTTTATTCAAAAATCCATGTGTTTGTATAAATTGTTATTTTAAAATAGAAATGACAGAACAGATACATCAAAATTTCCAAGTAAAGCCATTAGTCACCTCTGTCTAGATAATCAGAGCAAAAGCACAATATGTCAGCAACTTAAAAATATATTGAAAGGAGCTCTGAATTAGTCTTCATCTTGCCTCCAAGAATATTGTGTAGATCCCCAAAAAGAGCATAATCAAATGTAAATGCAAATTGCCTGCACACCTTCCCAAATTTGCAAGAGTGCATCTCATCTGATAGGCAATTGAATTCAAGCTGGCTATTTTCGTTTCTGAGTGGACAGTTTGGTTTCCACCTCCGAGTCTCACCTCACAGATATCATTTCTGGGTACTTATGACCGCTCCTCCTTTGGATTTCTCAAAATTTATATTATATTCACAACTTTGCAGCATCATTTTCTGTGGTATTACAAAAATCAGGGCCATCGGGATGTCAATTGCAACAGATCAAATACATGTGATCTTCCAAATTCATGACTTGAAATTCTAACCCCTCAATGTGACGGTATTAGAAGGCGGGGCCTTTGATGAATTACTGATTAGTCTTTGATAAATTACTAAGAGATTAGTTATGAAGACAGAACCTTCATAAATAGGATTAGTGCCCTATACAGGGTCTCAAGAGAACTGTTGTCTTTTTATGCCAAATGATACTGCAAGATGGAAACCCACAACCCAGAGAAAGTCCCAGCCTCAAAACATGGTCATATTGGTGCCCTTATCTGGGACTTCCAGCCTCCATATCAAAGAGATAAATTTTTTGATATTGATAAACCACAGTTTGTGGTACATTTTTATAAGAGGAATGAATATATCAACTACCTTTGACATTTTTTTCATTCCTCAAAGAACTTTCAAAATTATTTCCCAAGAATTATATTTTCAAATATTTGGCATTCTGATACTTTATTTTCCTGATGAGTTAAGTAATTATGGACTTTATAAAAATCACTAGCCTTTGGCTTCAGTTGCATTTTTAACAATGATCTCACTGGCAATTCTCTAAGCTGTATAATGCCAGCGTTACCAGTTAAAAATGTGTGATGCTTTCTGCTTTCTGCAAGTTTCAGCCACAGGAGTCACTATCCAGCTTGAGTCATGCCCCTTGCTCATCACGCCTGTGGAAAGACATAGTGAAAATAAGGTCTGTATTTTCAATCAAGGGACTTAATTAGACCTACCTGTGTAAAAAATAAATACACAATAGTGGGATATTACTGTTTGTTTAACTCTCAACCTGAAGCTTCAGTCCACAATTGATCATACTGATAGGTCTAAAATCAAGGGGATCACACAAACAAGACTAGTGTCTGCAAATACTAACTGACAGAACGAAAAAGGGAGACAATTATCCAACATGGGAAGTGGGAAACACAGCAGACTCATAGAATGGCAGATGTCCTAAATAGCACTCTGGCCTCAGAATCAGCCCTTAAGGCATTCGGATCTGGCTCAAGAGCACATGAGAGTATTTTAGGCATGGAAAGCCAAGACACTCTTGGGGGGGGTAGAAGACCAAAATGAACGATCTCTGTGAGTGAGATCCCAGTGGTAAGAACAGGGCCACTAGAGAAGGAGGTACCTTTCTCTGAAGGGAGGAGAGAACTTCCACTTTGACTATGACCCTGTCGGAATAAGATCGAAGGCAGCGAACCCTAAAGGCTTCCATAGCCTTGGCAACTCATGACTAGAGCCTAGGGAGATTATTGACGCCATAAACAAGAGTGTCAAATTGTTAAATCAACAACAGGAGTCACTGAGAACTTACGTCTCATGTGGGATCTTTCCTTAATGTGTTGTCCAATGTGCCAATGTGCAGTAATGCTATAACTAATACTGAAACAGTATTTTTACACCTTGTGTCTCTGTGTGGGTGCATACTGATGAAATCTTTACTTAGTATATACTGAATCGATCTTCTGTATATAAAGTTAGTTGAAAATGAAAAAAAAACTTGGTGTTAAATTGGAAATTGCATAGAAAATCAATTTAAAGAAAAAATCATGTAGGACCTCTGTCCTTAATGTGCTGTACATTGTAGTTTAATGCTATAACTAGTACTCAAACAGTATTTTCCACTTTGTGTTTCTATGTGGGTGCAAACTGTTGAAATCTTTACATAACAGATACTAAATCAATCTTCTGTATACAAAGAGAATTGAAAAGGAATCTTGATGCGAATGAAAGGGGAGAGGGAGTGGGGAAAGGGGGGGGTTACAGGTGGGAGGGACGTTATAGGGGGGAATCATTGTAATCCATTAGATGTACTTTGGAAATTTATATTCTAAATAAAAGTTTAAAAAAACTGTTGAAATATTTACGTAATATTTACTAAACTGATCTTCTGTATATAAAGAGAATTGAAAATAAATCTTGATGTGAATGGAAGGGGAGAGGGAGAGTGAGAGGGAAAGGGGAGGGTTGCGGGTGGGAGGGAAATTATGGGGGGGAAGCCATTGTAATACATAAGCTGTACTTTGGGAATTTATATTCTTTAAATAAAAGATTTATATAAAAAAAAGAAGAGAAGTCTCCTATCGTTCTCCCCTCACTGCAGGATTACCAGAGAGACACAACTTGTAATGTATCTTGCATTTTGATAATTTCCCTGAAGAAACAAGAGTATTTTTGATACAGAAACTATCTGAAGAACTTTTTGCTAGTCAAGAATGATGAGAAAAGCTATGACAATTGTTTAACATTATATGCAAGGGTAAAGAAAAAGAGTAGTTCACATGACAATTTTAAATAGTGAAAAGAAGTGATAGTAATAATGGTTTTTCTTTGAATGCTACTGAGTACAATTCAAGGCTCCAAACTACAATTTTAAACTGTATTTTTTATAAATTGTTGTTAACATGCAATACTTGTACACTTTTATGAGGTACTATGAAATATTTCAACACACATATACAGTATGAACTGATCAAATCAATCATTTGGCATTTCCATTTCCTGTTCTGTTCATTGGGTTTGTAGCCTACTAGCTCCTCCTCTCTAGTTCTTTATTCAGTTTCATTGGATTTGTTGAAAATTTCAGAATTCTTTTCAATGTTTAAATAATATTTTATTGTGTATTTATACCACATTTTCTTTATTCATTTATCAATTGATTGATATCTAGCTTTATTCCAGTCCTTTGTCACTGTGGAGAGTGTATCAGTGACAATGGAAGTGCAGATATCTCTTTAATATATGAATTTCATATCTTTTTAAATATATACACAGAAGGAGACTTTTTAAAACAGCTTCCCCTCTTCTATTTGAAGTACAACACAGTGGGGCCAGCATTGTGGCACAGTGGGTTAAGCCACTGTTGTGATGCCAGCATCCCATAAAGAGTTGGCTCAAGTCAAATGAGTTCCCTGCTAATGTGCCTAGGAAGGTAGCAGAACATGGCTCAAATACTAGAATACCTACCACTCATGTGGGAGATAGGAATGGAGTTCCTGACTCCTGTCTTCACACAGGCCCAAACCCAGCACTTACAACCCTTTGGGTGAATTAATCAGCAGAATCTCAATCTCTCTCTCTCTCTCTCCCTCTCTCTCTCTCTCTCTCTCACTCTCTCTCACTCTTTCTCTCAGCAGTATTGATGGCAATGCAAATTCAACTGTAAGGTGCAAGTGAGTCTGAATCATGATATCACCTAATTAGGAAATTAAAGAATTCCATTGTGATTATAATTGAAAAGTGACATTGCAAGAAGTTGAAAGACATTTAACAGAAAAATGTATAGGAATGCAATAGACATGTTGTGATTTGAATCTTATTTTTAGCCCTTGTTATACTCCTGTGAAACTGTGGTCTCTATTTATTACTTGTTGAATATTATGGTTATTGGTGAATTAAGTCTGTGATTATAGAGTGCTTTAAAATTACATTTTTGCAAAAATTAAAGAAAGTCAGAAAGAAGAGGGATTAAGGGAGGGCAGTATGGTTATATTCTTAGAATTGTACATATGAAATACATAATATTTGTTCTCTTTATATTAATAAACATTAAAAATTCATTTCCAATACAATTTATAATGCTCCAAAACTGCCTTGTATTCTAAATAGTCATATTTTACAAATGATATATTGACATTTTAAAATAAACATTTAATTTTTAAGATAAAAAATCATTTACTTCGTTTTGTGGTGGAATGTATTATCTGGTCAAGAAGGGATTTAGATCATATGGAATTTTCCCACATTTGACTCCCCATCCATTACCTACTTACAATGAGAGTTGAGCAAAGGATCTTGTTTGTAAAAGGGAGATGGTATCACAGTTTCATAAGATTTAAAGACCTGGAAAAGACAGGATTAAAGATACGGGCTGCTATCTGATTTGGTAAGATATTTAACTTAAAAATGAAAATCAAGCACTAGAGGTAAAGATTTCTTGAGAACCATGACATTCTGTGTAATAATTGAGGCTTATGAAAATTGTCCAAGAGGTCTTACAAAACTGAGTGCAAGCAAAAATACATGAGTTCAATCCTTACATCTGTACAAAATACAGCCATGGTAGGCCTTGCCCTTCTACATGTGATGCAAGAAGCTAGAGCAAGCAAGATTGCAAACCATAATGATACCCCTTTATGAAACAATGGTGATGGCACCTTCAACCTCCACAGTAACTAACTTTGATGGGAAATCATTCTGTCTTTGTCAGAGGATTTTATGATTCAGGAATCAAATAAATAGTCTTTAAGCAGAGACTAAAACTCTAGTATAAGTATTACATGGATTGTTTTGATATCTCCCAGCACTTCTACTTTTTACAAAGTAAAGTACACTTCAATAAATCTCATTTGCTTGTGTTAGCTCAAGTCCAACATGTCAAATAATTTCTACTTTAGATAAGAGCTCCAAGCTATCGATCTTTAGTATTTTACAGACAGAACATTTGACTACTTTTTTGTTTTACATAACATATTGTCCTTATGAGAATCAACATTATATTACTTCTTTTAAGTGTGATTCTCTGCTTGATTTATATAGGAAATGTGTATACCCAAGAGATATACTCCACGCTTCCAAGAATGTTACCGTTTACAGGTTATTGGAAATACAAGTAATGTGTAACAAAATGAAGATGTAATCACTACAGTTTTATAAAGGAGTCCAATCATCCTTGTACAGGCTTCTTGCATAAGTGTAGGACAAGGCCTGCCGCTACCTTTGTCATGTGTATGTGTAAAGATTGAGTCCAATTGGCTTTGCTTGCATTCAGAGTTTTAGAAAGCCTCTTGAGAAGTGTTCAAAAGTTAAAATTATTATACAGAAATGATTATAATCAATCAAATTAGATGAAATTTCTAGAATATGGGTTCCAATTGTGGTTATTTCTCTGCCAACCTTTCTGTTTCCTACTATTCCTTCAGTTAGTTCCAGAGAGCCAAATTCCATTTCTAGAGATTTCTTGGTGAATTTCTTCTCTGTCTTCTTTGCCTTCCAGCTTCTTTGATGAAATCATATTTGATTCTCAAGCACATTTCTAGGCACATTGCCTCTAGTCTCAACCTTGAAAGATTGATGGGTTTTGGCTGAATAAGCAGATAGAAAGAGGACCTGTTATTATAAATGCTCAAGCTATACCTTTATCATTATTACACAGATCAAAGTAATCTATGCAAACATTTTTAATAAAGGTATAGAATATTCTCTAGTACAGTAATGTATGATTTATGAGTCTCAAGAATGTAAGTTGATATGTAGATAAAGCTCCAATCATTCTCTATTCTTATTTACAGTAGATAAAGCTCCAATCATTCTCTATTCTTATTTACAGAAGATAATAGTACAACAATCATTATTTCATCTGTTCCCAAGAAAGTCTTTTGTTGAATCCTAAGATGCAATATATGCATTTTATAAAACAACTGTGTTGCATCTATCAAACTTTTATTTTGTAGCTTAGTCCATTTTCTATTACTGAAAGCACAATACCCTATAATTGCTAAGTTGTAAAGAAAGGTTTATGGAGCAGCCATTCGGTGCAGCAGTTAAAACACTGCTTGGGGTGCCCACATCCCATATCAAGGTGCCTGAATTCAAGTCCCTGTTCCTTTGTTTCCTATATGACTTCCTGCTAATGTACATGCTGGGAGTTAGCAGGCAATCGCTCAAGTGTCTGGGTCCCTGCCACTAGGCTTTGGCTTGGCCCACCACTGGATGTTACAGGCATTGTGAGAATGAACCAACACAGGGAAGACCTCTCTCTCTCTCACATAACTAAAATATGTTTTGAAAAAAATGAAAATGTTTCTAAAAAGAAATTCAATAAAAAATTTATTAGTTTATTTTGATTCTCTGTTTTGATCCAGTCTAGAGGTCACATCTGGTGACTGCTTTATTGCTGGCAGAATCTCAAGGCAGTACCAGGCATCACAACACATGGTGAGAGACAAAGTATGGAAGACACCTTGTGGAACTAGTTTTATAGCCTATCCACCCTCAAGATAGCTTATTAAACCATTAGTCACATGAATAGATTAAACCATGGAAGTGGAACCTTAAGCAATTCTCAAAAGTCAAACCTGGTCCCACCTCTTGCTATCCAATAATTGGAGTAAATTTCAGCATGGATTCCAGAAGGGAAAATCCATATTAAAATCATAACACATGAATATCAACAAACTAAGGATTCATCTTCAAATCAGAAAGTTGCTTTGACCCCTGGCTTCCTCAATGCAGACTTTCACAGGAAACTTCCAATGGATCTCCTACTTACTGCAAAGGTCACAGAGAAATAACTCGACTTGCAGCTCACCAGGCTGTGAAAGGAAGAGCCTGCCAACCAAACTGTTTCTGGCTATAAATTTAATGGTTTTTCTCTGCGCCTCCAGAAAATTCACTGACAAACTAGTGCATAATTAGAATCTCTCAGTAGAGGAAGACTGGTTAATTTTACCCTCAAGCTATTGTCTAAAAGAAAATTCTTCCCTGTAACAGCCAGAAGAACTTTTAAAAGAATATAGCGTCATCTTTATACTTTGTGTAGTTTGGCTAGATTCAGTCTTGCAAGTAAAGAACTAACCCAGGAATGCTCAGAAATTTATTTTTTTGTCATTTTGAGAATTACCGTATTATTCTATGTTACATATTAATTTAACAGAAGAATCTACACATACTTAGAATGTATAAATATAGTTTATGCTATTCTAACTTGACATTAGCATCTATTTACCGATTTCACTGCAAAATTGAGCTTGGAGATAACAGCTAACCGGACATCTAGTGATCATGATTCTCGTATAATCTTATTGTATCTTTTCAGAGCCATCTCCAACCCAGTGTTTCAACTAAGAGTCAGTTTGATCTGTGGCAAAGTCAATGTAAAGCAAGTACAAATGTATTATACCATGAAGACTTTTAAAAAACAATTTATTAACACAGTGTTTTCAAATATTCAGTGGCAATGATATTATTTGTTTTTTGCTTAATTTTTAATCTATATGAATAATAAAAACAAATTATTTGAAAATAAACAATAGCCAAATATGAAATAACAATTTAACCTAAAATTACTCTGTCAAGTTTTATATAATTTCTGACATGCTCACTTTCAATTTCTGTATTCATCCTATTGAAGACTGATGACAATATTTTAAGATCAACATTGGTCCTTAGATCACATTCTTGAGGGGACTCCAACCAAGGATGCCTATAAGTAAGTGTGTGAAGGCAACAACAATTTCTACCATGTGTTAACAGTTAAAGAATTTTAATGGCACTTAAAAAGAAAACAAAAATAAAACCTATTAGCATGTTATATTTCATTTTGTGAGACTCTTTATTTCATTTATTACATCCACGGAGACTCATTTTATATGGGAGAGGGAGTCTACTGTAGGCTGAATGTTTATGACCCCCAAGAGTCATATACTGAAGCCCTCACATCTAAGGTGATAGTATTAGATGTATACCTTTGGTGTTGAGGTCATGGGGCAGAGCCCGAACAAATAGATTAGTGTTCTTATAAGTAAGACCCCAGAGAAAACTCTACCGCCTTTGTCTTTTTCATATCAGAATAATAAGATGCTATGAAGAAGTAAGTCTGCACCATAAGCAAAATCTGTTGGCACCTTGGCCTTGAACTTCCTCATTTCCAGAATGGTGAGAAATAAATTTATATTATTTGTAAGTACCCCAATCAATGGTACTTTGCGATGGCATACCAAAGACAGAGGCTATCATTCTTTGAAGTTGTTTCTTATTTTTGAAATTAAATGAAGTGAAAATGTTTGTCATGAAAAGTTTATTTATTTACATAGTGCTATGTTACATATATGCCTTTACTCACACTGCTCCCTCTGTCTGCAGTTCCTTCTCTTCAATTTACAAAGTAAATCTGAAACCTTAACAGTCCTAGAAAACCCAGATCAATGGCTAATCATATTTAGTTATGTAATAAGTTTATTAGTTAATTTTTATCTATAAGATTAAATAATGTATAAACTTTGTAATATCAAAAATGTTATCTACCTTCTTTGGCACTCTATTCTGCCAAATGCAAGAAAAATAATAATAAATTACAAATACCAGGAATTATTCTATGCCATTTAGTCCATACAAAAAAGAAGAAAGTGATATTGACTAGGTAACTTAGGCAAGGTATGATAGGTAATTTGCTAATGAAGAGATGGAGTGATTGACATTTTAGTAGTATACAGAGAATACAATATTAAACATTGTATCTTACAAGTGATGAATGGTATATCGTAGATAGCTAATGTAACTTATGAGTAAATGAATAATTTCAAGGAAATTACTGGTTATCTTTTAATTAAGATAGCTTGAATTTCCAAGAGGCCTTTTTTTTGGTAAAGATGTTAAAATTAATATATATTTTTGAGAAAATATATTTGATGCATTTTTGGGAAAAATTGACTACTGTTAATCAGCCTCTCTTTAATATGTTTAATAAGTCACATTTGGTGGTTCATAAAAGATTAAAAGGAAAATGAAAAGTTGGGGCCAGTGCTGTCGCACATATCAGGTAAAGCTGCTGCCTTTGACGCCTGCATCACATACAGGAACCAGTTGCTGTCCCTGCTGCTCCACTTCTAGTACAGCTCCCTGCTAATGCACCTGGGAAAGCAGTGGAGAGTGACCCAACTGCACCCCCATGGGAGAACCATGAGAAGTTCCTGGCTCCAGATGGACCTATGCTATTGCAACCATTTGGAGAGTGAACCAGTGGATGGAATCTCTCTCTGTCTCCATCTCTCCCTCTCTGTAACTCTGCCATTCAAATAGATAAATAGAAGGGCCGGTACTGTGGCATAGTGGATAAGGCCACTGCCTCCAATGCTAGCATCCGATATGGGTGCCAGTTTGGGTCCTGGTTGTTCCATTTCCCACTTGGCTCTCTGCTATGGCCTGGGCAGCAGAAGATGGTCTAAGTCCTTGGGCCCCTGCACCTGCATGGAGTACCACGAGGAGGATCCTGGCTCCAGGCTCCTGGCTTCAGATCAGCACAGTTCTGGCCATTGGAGTGAACCAGCAGCTGGAAGATCTCTCTCTCTGCCTCTACCTCTTTGTAACTCTGCCTTTCAAATAAATAAATCTCTAAAAAAAAGATAAATATTTAAACAGAAAGCTGGTTATCAATTTTAACTAAGGTGGTTCTGATTGTTTTCTTTAAGTTTTGTTTGTATATTTATTTGAAAGAGTGATAGAAAGAGAGAGAAATTGGGAAAGAGAGGGGGAGAGAGAGTGATCCACCATCTGCTTATTCACTCCCCAAATGTGCTCAAAAGCTAGAGCTGTCTAAGCCTAAACCAGAAGTCAGAAACTCCATCAAGGTCTCTGATATGGGTGGCATTAACCCAAGTACCCTTTCATCATTTGTTGTCTTCCAGGAACATTAGCAGGAAGTTGGATCAAAAGTGGGGATTGAACTTAATCCCAGGCATTCTAATATGGGATGCTTTGTCCCAAGCAGGGACTTAACTTGCTGCACCACATTGCTCCCCACCTCAATTTTTTTAATTGATCTAACTTTGCTATTTCTTCAAATACTTCAGTTAAACTACATAGTCATATGAAATTTAGTTAAGCAAAACTTCCGTGAAATAGTAATTATAAGAGAAAAAGTATTCTGCAATAAGTTTGCATGGTAAAACATTTAGAGCAATAGAAAGACACTTATAATGTTATTTTCCAAACAGTATTTCCAGCTGGATTAATAGATCACAAACCCAGAGAGGCTCACTACCACTTCAGGTTTTGATGTAAGGTACACCCTCTGTGTAACTTACATATTTCCAGAGAGAGAGAGAGAGAGAGAGAGAGAGAGAGAAGGGGAGAAAACAATGGAAAAAGCCACATTGTTATCATTAATATGGAGCAAGATGACTGTTGAAAAGATCATTAGCTTCTGCTGCTGTTCAGAATAGTGAGGGTTGGATTTTATTCAAGAGAGAGAAGGGCAACCAGGACAAAAATAATGACGGTTTAAGATAGGGAAAGAGTGGGAATAGATCAAATTATCCAATGTAAGTGTAATCTTCTCAGAGTCAAAACATGTCTGTGTAAATTGTGAAGACAGCATTTACAGAGACTTATAGCTTTTTCCTGAGGTTGCCAGAAAAATATACATGCTAAAAAAAGAGGCAATCAGGAAATGAATAAACCTTTTATTTTCTTTATTTTAGGTGTTCCTTACTATTTAGCCAAAATTAAAAGGCATAGCAATGGGAAAAGGTCATTGTAAAATCCAATCTTGAGAAATAGAGGTAATTATTATTTCATATTTATTGATTTATAATGATACTTTTTAAAATATTTCTCTTCTGTGTCTGATTTGGATGCTAAGTACCCTACTGCCAAGTGCAGATTGTTGTCCAAATTTCCCATGATTTTCAAGGTCAGGAAAAGTGCTGGAGTGTGGGTGACTTTTCATGTGCCTTCATTTAACATAACGATGAATTTAATAAACTGAACCATGTAGGTGAACATATGTGTAGAAAACAGTTGCTAAGGTATTTTACAAGGTAGTTTAACTGAAAATTTATCAGTGCAATAACTCATAGTAGACTGGATGCTTGTTTTATTTTTAAATTTTATATCAGTTTCCAGATAAAAATCTCAGACAACAGTGAAACTGATAACTTTTTTCGGCATAGGATGAGAAAAGTTGCTCTTTACTTTTTATTTCCTGGCATTGTTGTCTCCTTGAACTACATAGAAGTGCTAGTGAAATAGAATTATAGCCCTGTTTCCTGGTGACAAGTCATCATAAATTATCAACTCATTATTAGCAAAGGCAGCATGGGCCAACCATGTCAAAGCAGATGGAGTAGCGTTCAAGATCCTGTACAAAGAGCATGTTGAAAACACCATTAAAAATGGTGTTTACTAAATTATTTATTTATGTATTTATTTATTAAAAATAAAGGTTTAATGGACTTTCACCAAGAACATTGTGAGAGAAACATGCTTATTGTAAAAATTTCTTTTTTAGAATTTATTGTTCAATAAATTTAAAATAAACCTAGAATTACCAATTCAATTATATTAAATAACTGTCAAACTTTATAATAATGACTAAATGTATTATCATTTGCCAATTAAAAGGTTTCCATTGATTATTTAAAAAAACAGAAAGTCATAAATATGAATCGATTATTTAATGGAAGTAAAGTACTTATAAAAAGAAAGGCTACAAAAGAATACATGAAAATACATGAGAGAAAAATACGCATATTTCTGAATTTGATTAAGCAACAATGGAAGGTTATTTTCAGAAAGATAAATAGAAATACAGAAAATCATAAAATGATAATACAAGAGAATCATATGAGCACTGTCTTCAACAAGATTATATCTCAACTGTATTATGTTTATATTTCATTGTATAATTTTCATGATATTTTTCTAAGTAGACATTAATCTACTTGGTTCCAAGATTGTTTAAAATGACAAACACAAAAGATACTGAAATATGCTGTTGCTCACAATGTAAACTAATACATGTCAAAGAATGGTTAAACTGAGAAAACAAATCATAATTTTGGTCAGAATCAAGAAAACCAGAGATTTTTTAAAAGATATATTAACATTTGGAATTTTAAAAAATGAAGTACCAAAAATGTTGTGTTTATTAGGTGGCTCTTTTGCAATTATGATTAAGGTTACAGTTCTGATATTGACGCAAATTCCTTGATTATAGTCAGATTATTTGTTCGTAATGTGATTGTTGCCTTTGGAGATGACAATTCACATTCTTTAAAGAACAATTAATTTCTTTTTTTAAAAGATTTTATTTATTTATTTGAAAAATCACAGTTACTTGGAGAGAGAAGGAGAGGCAGAGAGAAAGAGGTCCTCCATCTGCTGGTTCACTCGCCAGATGGCCACAATGGCCAGAGCTGTACCAATCTGAAGCCAGGAGCCAGGAGCCTCCACTGGGTCTCCCACGCGGATGCAGGGGTGCAGACACTTGGGCCATCCTTCACTGCCTTCCCAGGCCACAGCAGAGAACTGCATCGTAAGTGGAGCAGCCAGGACTAGAACCGGTGCCCATATGGGATGCCAGCACTGCAGGCACAGCGCCGGTCTCTTAAAGAATAATTTCAAAGAATAATCAAACAAAAATATGAAAATATATTGGTCTAACAATATTAAATTAAAATTTCTTCCTATCCTGTGTTAATTCATTAGTTTATTCTAATAAATTTTTAGAAGCCATCTAAGTATCAGGTACTGTGTTAATTACTGAAGGTACAGTGATGACACAGACATCGAGTAGGGCCTGGAAGTGAATGTACCACAGTGATAATGAGGGTGACTCAACTGATGAAAATATGGAAAGTAAGAGTGGAAATATCAGGGCCAGCTCTGTGGCGTATAAGGTAAGCCTCCAACTGTGGTGATGGAATCCTATATCAGCACCAGTTTGAGACCAGCTGCTTCACTTCTGATCCCGTTCCTACAACAATGCACTTAGGAAAGCAGTGAAAGAGGGCCCAAATGCTTGGACCATGGTACCCACATGGGAGTCCCAGATCAAGCTCCTGGCTCCTGCCTTCAGATCAGCCAGCTCTGGCCATTGAGGCCATGTGAGCAATGAACAAACAAATGGACGATCTCTCTGTCTCTCCTTCTG
This sequence comes from Sylvilagus floridanus, assembly GCA_949820135.1. Taxonomy (NCBI): domain Eukaryota; kingdom Metazoa; phylum Chordata; class Mammalia; order Lagomorpha; family Leporidae; genus Sylvilagus; species Sylvilagus floridanus. The sequence continues at coordinate 65,728,225 of OX463227.1, read as the reverse complement.
TCTGTAACCCTGCATCTCAAATAAATAAACATTTTTTAAACTTTTATTTAATAAATAGAAACTTCCAAAGTACAGCTTATGGATTACAATGGCTTCCCCCCCCCCATAACTTCCCTCCCACCTGCAATCCTCCCCTCTCCCATCCCATTCACATAGAGATACATTTCCAATTATCTTTATATACAACCAATGGTATTAAGTAGAACAACAACAACAAAAAAAACTAAAAAGGATAAAGTATTAAGTTGTTCATCAACAGTCAAGACAAGGGCTGATCAAGTCACTGAAATAAACATATGTATAAAAATGGAAATATGATAAGTACATGCAGATATTTTACTGCATAGGGGTATGTGTGTATACTTTTAAAAACACATATAATTGGTTTTTGGTAAAATTACATAATACCATATTAAACAAATTCAGTAATGTAAATTTTATCATAATTGGGTCATTGGTAGGCAATTGGTGTGCAGCTAATCATCTGTGGTCTGGGAATTCATAAAGAGTGCTTGCCCTCATTCCTCCTTGATAGAGCTAACCCATGACAAATGTATTTTGGACTAGTAAAGCAGTTTGGGCACAATTAGGCACTTTTTAAATTTGAGCCAAAACCAAATATTTTTGATTTTAAGTCAGTGTTTTTTAATATAAGATATTTATAAACTTGTTTCTGCATTTGAAATGTCAAAGGGGCATCTGAAGCAAATCACTCTACCATCTCTACTTACCCATGTACTCCTCTCTAAAACTGAGCTGCTTGAGCTTATATCAATTGATGAAACCATTAGGAATTTTTCCCCCATTTCACAAGACTTCTTTTTATATTATATGTTTTATTTATATTAATTTATTTGGGTATCTTTAAAATCCTTCTGTTTGAGAAAAGATTTTCTTTTGGGACTAGCCAATTCTTAGAGAAGCAAAGGGCTCATCCAAAATCATCTTTGATATGTCCACTAACCAAGTAAGACACATCTTCCATCTGTCATTAAACCACAGGAAGACTAAATCCTCTGCCTTTGTCTTTCTCAAGATAGGTGCCAAACAACTAGAGAGCAACCTAACAACCAGATCAAAGCCTTCTGCAATTTATTCAATCAAGCCTGTCTTCCATTGTTTCCCTTACACTGCACTCTCTGTTGAAATCCCCATAAGGCCACGGTGTAAACTCTCCCCTTGCCTCTGCCCCTCTACCTCCTGACTGATGCTGTCCCACTTGGCCATGTGTGGAGTGTCATGACACCTGTATCTAGAAGTTCTAATATAATAAGCATTGTGCTTCTGAGTCTCTCTTCTGTCTCCTCTGTAGCCTCATCTACCTTACCTGTCATTTAAGAATACAGATTACACTGTCTCCGGGTTAAAAACATCTGAATGTCTACCAGAGGAATACTTTGAAAAATCTAGCTTTTCTATGCTATCAGGGAAGACATCTGGAAGTGACTCAATTAAAATAAACACAAAGGAAGCGTTGTAAGAAATAGTGAATGTAGAGGCACAGAAAAATGAAGTTAAAAGATAAGATGATTTTCACAAACACATATACAGAGAGAGAGACAGAGACAGAGAAAGAGAGACACAGAGAAACCTAGGTGACATACGTCAGTCCCTCAATGTGGCCCTTTGGGACAATCAAGAGATGGGTAAAGCTGCCACATATAATGCACAGTGTGGCATTCCATGTGGGACCTAGTTTGTGTCCTGACTGCTCCACTTCTAATTTAACTCCCTGCAAAAAGCCAAGGAAAACCAGCAGATGACCCCAGTGCTTGAGCTCCTGCTACTCATTTGGGAGACCTGGAAGAAGCTTTGGCTCTTGGCTTCAGTTTGACCCAATCCCAGCCACTGCATCATCTGAGGAAAGAACCAGCCGGTATAAGCGCTCTGTGTGTGTGCCTCTCACTCTGTAACACTTATTTTCAAATAAATAAATAAATCTTTTAAAAGATGCCATAAACATTAGACGTCGTAGGCTGCCACCGGAGTAAAATGACATTTTGTTTTACACTAAACATTTTTTTTTAATTTCTAAGTGTAAAAGTCAGTCTAAAATAATGACTAAAATGTATGGAATAGTAAATGTATATGCCAGCAAATAACATAGTCACTTATTATCATGTATCACATACTGTACTTAACTCTATATGCTATCCTGTTTGTAGGAGTGTCAGCACTCTGGGTGGATTTACACCAGCAGCAACACGAGCACATGAATAATACATTGTGCAGCCAGCGCCGAAGCTCAGTAGGCTAATCCTTTGCCTGCAGTGCCAGCACCCTGGGTTCTAGTCCCGGTCTGGGCCCCAGATTCTGTCCAGGTTGCTTATTTTCCAGTCCAGCTCTCTACTGTGGCCCGGGAATGCAGTGTCTCTCTCACACTGTCCATTCTGCCTGTCAAAATAATAATAATAATAACACATTGTGCAGTGACATTACGATGGCCTACAACGTCAACAAGAAACAGGGATTTTTCAGCAGCATTATAACTTTGTGGGATTACAGTCCCATTTCTAATCTTATTTGACCAAAATATCACTTATGTTGTGATTATTTTAAGGCTATGCTGTATTACATTTGCATGTACCCTATTTGAAGAAATTTTTGGATATATACTAAGGTGAAATTTGAGTCTGATCTTTATTGTTATGTGTAATATTTGTCAAATTTTAATATCAAGGTGAAATTGCCTTAAAACAAAACTAGGAAATTCAAATTCTCTACCCCTGGACATTTTGATGTTGTTCAGTAGTCTAGAGGAATTTCCACTTTAAAATACCTAGTCCTATCACATTATTTTGTGATAAATAATTCAATATATTTATTTAAGTGTACTATGAAAATTAATGTCATCTTTAGATTTAGCTTAATTCCATCTGTTTTACTGAGATGTGATAGAATTCACCATTGGTAAGTGCACAATTTTATAAGATTTTGTTTTTGTTTGCTTTTTGTATGTTAATTAATTGCTCTATTTTTCTAGAATCCTTTCCCTCCAGTACCAAATTCTTCCAAAATAGTATTATTTTCAAACCAGAAAAGTTTATAACATTTGCATTCAATCATGTAAGTATAGCAAAGTATGATAAAATCTTACTACTTTTTAAAATTTATTTGACAAATAGAGTTAGACAGTGAGAGAGAGACAGAGAGAAAGGTCTTCCTTCATTGGTTCACCCCCAAAATGGCTGCTACAGCAGGAGCTATGCTGATCCAAAGCCAGGGGCCAGGTGTTTCTTCCTGGTCTCCCATGCAGGTGCAGGGGCCCAAGTACTTGAACCATCCTCCAAAATCCTGTCAAAATTTGTCCATGGCCATTGTTTTCTAGCTCACCCTGATGACAATAAAGAAATCTTCAAAAATCAGGGTCCGATTTGTTACTGGAGAAGCAAAGGGACCTTGTCTTCCTGCAAGAAAGAATTCAGGCATTAGACAGAGAGCAGTGGAAAGCAAAATAGCAAGGTTCATTAGGGTAGGGACATCTGTAAGAACGGATGGACACCTCCCCAGACAGAACCTGGGAGAGCGTGCCCAGTTCACATTTAGGCTGGGTTTTTAAGGGATTGGGTCTTGCCTTCCTGCCTTTTCTCTCCCCCTCTCCTTCTTCATCTCTGGAACAAAGGACTTGTTGGGTGTAAATCTGAAAATTTCCTTTCTGAGTTTTTCCCACTGAAGTTATCAGACAGGGGAAACCTGGCTGGCTGGCATTGCCCCGCCTTAGAGGAAGGATGTTTATTAGGCCAGGCAGAAGGGTCAGGACTTCCTGGAAGGTCATCAGGATCCGGGTGGGACTTCGAAGTGCAGATACTGGGCTGCACCTGGAAGGTTATTGGGATGACTTTGGGATGAGGATGCTGGACAGCTGAGGATGTCAATTCCTTAGGCCCTTGTTACACACACATAAGCCCATTTCTGACTTCTTACCTAACATTCCTCACCTCGAGAAATACCCATAATTCTTTTTGGGATAAATGGATGGAGTTCTGTTTTCTGTAGCTACTTCGAAGCTGACATATGGGCGTAGAGATGGATATGGGTATTTCCTCTTGCTATCAGTCCTATGGTGTGGGACAGTGGCCTTGGAAAGACTGTCCTGCTTAGTCCAGAAGGCTGCTCATGTCGTCCAATGAATGGGCTGGAAGCCTTGTCTGATGACCATTTGAAGTTCGACAGCTTTTATTTTGTTAGCGACAAACAAGGGCATTAAAAACACAGTCCAAAGAGAAGCAGCAAGATTACAGAAGTGAGAGGAGACAGCCAGGATTTCCATGACCAGATGTCAGGCCAGAAATCTCAGCCCTGCTTGGCCTGGTCCTGGAGCTGTTTGGCTTAGTCCAGGAAAATACGAATTTGGGTTTGTACCTTCCCCGTCTGATTGACCCAGAAACAACATTCTTCCTGGAGCATGGCACAGACACCTCCTTGAGCAGAAGTTAGCATATCCAATGCTCGTCTGTTTTGGAGAAAAACTGCAGCCAAAGAGTTGATCTGATTTTGGAGGGTGAAGAGAGAAGCTACTATTTGGGTGTTAAGACCAGCCAGTTCAGAGGAGAGGCTAGTATGTATATTGCTTGCTGATACTGCCCTGTTGTGCCTGTAGCAACTCCTGCCATGCCAGCCACCATGCTGATCCCTACCAGGACAGGGATCAGAGGGGGAATTCTCTTGGAGAGTTGAGGAGAAATGTGTAAGGGAATTGGTATGGGGGCTGAAGCATTAGCAACAGATATAGTAGACAGGACATAGATCAGGGTACAGAGCCCTGTCCAGTTAGAAGGTAAGCGTTGATAAGCAAGAGTTACACAAAGTATATCCCCCCTGTGGGAGGGAGGCATCCAGAGAGAAAATTCCCTAAGCTGGGAATTTTCAGTAGTGGTGTGTTTGAAGAAGTATGTGGCAGCAAGGAAAGCTGCAGTTAGTGGACTGAAACATGGGGTGTTGTTGGAAGTACTGCTCATCCGAACTTCCCGGAACATTACCCGTTTGGTGGTGTCCATGAATGTCTGGGCCAACTTGCCATCCTTATGAATGAGGGGGCAATAATCTGTTCCTATGCTGCCCTAGTTAGAAACAGCCATTAGAGCAAAACATTTACACGACACAGGCCTTCCCTGGCAGAAGCCCCCAATGTAATGGAGCTGATGTGCCACAGATATGTTTGGGGGAGAGGAGAAGAGAAAGGGGGGCTTGAGTGAAAGTGCCCGATTCTTGGTGTGTACATTTACAGTAAAGTTACGAAAAGAGCTATTTAGGGATCCCACAGGGTGTCCTTGTGGAAACTCAGGAGAGCTGAGGCAGAGAGGGGGCTGCCTTTTGGGTCCCTTCTGCTGGCATAGATCAAGTCTATAGTTTCAGTACAAGAGTGGAGGGGACCACTTTCCCCTGGAACTGGCATTAAGGTAGCTGAATTCAAAGTGGAACAATGCATTATTTTTACTGGAGGGTTTTCTAGAAGCAGGATCTGATATTTTAGTATTCTACTATCTGTGAGCCAGCGAGAGCCCTTTTGCTCTAATGTATTTGACGTGAGGTATAAAGGGCGATATCTTGTCCTAATGTAATTTTAGATTCTTCCCTGCCAGCAAGGCAGCTGCTGCTATTATCCTTAGGCAGTGAGGCCATCCTTGTCCAGCCATGTCCAGGGTTTTAGAAAAGTAGCCCACAGGTCACTTAACAGATCCCAGATCCTGAGTTAACACTCCTAAGGTGACTCCCTGCCTCTGAGTGACATATAGCTGGTAGGGTTTCTCTGGGTTTGGCAGTCCTAGCACAGGGGCTTTAGTCATAGCATCCTTTAGCTGAACAAAGGCTGTGGTTTGCTCTTTCTCCCAAAGGAGGGGGCCTTGTTACAGGCTGTCTTTTAGTGCCTGATATAGAGGCCTTGCTACTTCTCTATACTTATTAGAATCCATAACCTGCAATACCCAGTCAGTCTGAGGAATGCTAGGAGTTGCCTTAAAGTGGTAGGGGTAGGAATTTGCTGTATGGCCTGTATTCTCTCTGGGGCTAGTCCTCTCTCCCCTGGAATGAGGATGAGCCCTAAATAGTTAACTTCCTGGTGGACTAGCAGTGCCTTTTTCTTGGATACTCGGTAGCCACGTTCTGCCAGGAAGTTAAGGGTTTTGATTAAATGCTGAAGGCCAGAGTCTCAAGTGGGGGAACAGATAAACAAATCATCTTTGTACTGGAGTATTTTTCCACCCCCCTCAAGAGGTAGGTCATTTAAGTCTTCTGAAAGGGCCTGCCCATATAGGTGTGGCACATCCCAGAACCCCAGTGGTATACAATCCAGATTAGCTGTTGCTTTAGATTTTGTCCGTTGAACCATTCAAAGGCAAATATAAAATGACAGGAGGGGTCTAGAGGAGTACAGAAAAAAGCATCCTTAAGGTCTAAGACTGAAAACCATTTTAGTCCCTGGAGGTATTTCTCCCAGTTTTGTATAGGGATTGGGTACAATAGGATGAATGGGTATTACTGCCTCATTAATGACCCCTAAGTCTTGAACTAATCTGTATTCCTCATCTTTCTTTTTAACTGGCAGGATGGGTGCATTGCAAGGCAGATTGCAGGGTGTTAACAACCTATGCTTTAGGAACTTGTCAACTAGTGGCTGTAGACCTTCTCTAGCTTCTGGCTTAATAGGATATTGTTTCCAATTTTGGAGATTATTAAGGTCCTTAAGTTTAATAATGATGGGGTGAGCCCTCAAGGCCCAGTCAGCTATGCCTGAGGCCCAAACATGTGGGTTAACTTGCAGCTCTAGCTCTTCACATGGTATGTCAGAAGACAGGGGACAGCATATGGCGATAGTAGGAATTTGGCCATCCTCATGTGCTGAGAAAGTCACTCGAGTTCGCAATTTGCTTAGGAGGTCCCCTCCCAATAGGGGTGTGGGACACTCAGCCATTACTAGGAACTGATGGGAAAATATGGTCTTCCCCCAAAGGCAACATAGAAGGGGTGTGACTCTCCTTATGGTGGGCATCTCGTTGACTCCCATTATTTGGCTGGACTGTGAGGAGAGTTGGCTGGAATAAGAAATGAGTACAGAATAGGCAGCTCCTGTGTCTAAGAGAAAGATGACAGTCCTACCTGCCACATCAACACGACCCTAGGCTCTGCCCCCTCAATGGTGATGGTTGCTTCGGGAGCCGGACAGAGTGAAGGGCTCCTTCAGTTTAGGGCCAACAGGTTTTGTGATCCTGACTCTCGGGGCAGCCTCACTTCCGGTGGCCAGGTTTTTAGCAGAGCAGACAGGGCTTCTTCAGAAGCCAGCCGCTGTTACTACAGCTTCTTGCCCAGTGCCCTGGCTGCACGCATTGAAAGCAGTTACCACTTGGAGGTGGGCTGGCCTTACTGTGTCCCTTTGATGGCAAAGCAGCTATCAACTGGACCTGCTGCCTATCCTTACGCTGTTCCTTTTGTTTGTCTCATTCCTCCTCCTCCTTCTCTGTTAAGAGAAATGGTAGAAGCAGCCTTAATAATGTCAGCCAAGGGGGTGCTTGGTCCCATCCCTAAATTCCAAGTTAGGAATCTATCCCCCAATATGGCATTTCCTACAACAGAGTCATGATCTAAATCAGTATACTTATCAAGGTTCTCTTTAAGCCTCTCTAGAAAGGCAGCTGGATTTTCCTGGAGCCCCTGTTCTATCATTGATAGTTTATTAAAGTTCTTTGATCTTGTCTTACTGGCTTCTCTTAGTCCTGCTAGAATACAAGCCAGCATGTAGTCTCTACCTTTCCTTCCCTCAGGAGTATTATAGTTCCATGGACGTTCCTTAATTGAGATTGCTATCTCTGCAACTGGGTGTCCATCATCTTGCCTATGTAAGGTGTATGCATAATCATTAGCATACTGCAACACCATCTGCTTTTCCCCATGAGTAAGGGTAATGTTTAGAAGGAATACTATGTCCTTCCAAGTAAATTCAAACATACCGGTTATCTTACACCATCCCTCTAACCACCTGTTGGTGTGCTCAGTGAAGCTTCCCATTTCTGCCTTCATCTCATTTAAATCCTGCATTTTAAAGGGGACTCATATTTTGGTGGGGCCATTGGGTCCTACAACTTCCTGTAAGGGAAACATTCCTGCACCCTCTGTGCTCCTGCTCCTGATTGGGCTTGTGCTCAGGCTCAGGCTCCTGCCTGGGCTCTGCGGTTGACCCTCTGGGTAAGGGGGAGCTGTTGGCGAGACAGGAGTCTGAAGGTGTGGTGGCTCCGGGGCATCTATGGGAGCACTATCTTGTGATGGCAGCTCTCCTGGCCTAGCTTTACAGTGGACTTCTGAAATCAAATAAACTTAGCATTGCTGAGTCCAGTTTGCGACTTTTACAGAGCTCATTATTTTCTCTGAGTGCCATACAGACCTGTACATAAGGGGTTTCTGTCCATTTACTGTGCTCAGGGCAGTATAGATATAAACAAGAAACGGTATTAGAATCTAAAGTCCCATTTCCTGGCCACTCTCTCTGATCACCTAGTTTATATTGTGGCCAAAGGTTGTTACAGAGGGAAACTAGCAATTCCTTCTTTAAGACACTGGGGCAGAACCGAGACCACTTTCTGAGAATGCATCCTAGCGGTGAGTCGCATGGTGGTAATGAGAGCTGGTTTCCCATCTGAAAGAGAACAGAGGAGAAGTCCTGGCTGGCAGAAGTTTCTGCCTCGCTAGGGAGGGAGCAGGCATCCCCGCCAACCTCCAACTTACACCTTGGCTTGCTGTGTAGCCAGTGGGTTATGGTTCAGATTGCCAAGCTTCACTAGTATTAGTGTGTAGCCTGCAAACTTTCTTGGGGTTCCTGGAACACAGAGATCTGGTATCTGCTGCATAACCCTCTCCAAACATCTCTAAATCTCTCCCTTTTGGGATCCATTCTCAGTTCTATCCCTTAATCTGACTTGGCCTCATGGCCCCTAGCTACCTTAATGTTAATTCGGCTAAGCCTGTCAGTCCTCCTTCTTAAACAATAGAATCCGACCTGCAAATCTGCTCAGACTACTCTGAAGTGCTCTTTTTGCTTTGAAGGGAACAGTCCAATAGCAAAGTCTATCTGGTGGCTCGCGTCCTAAATGTAGTAAGTAGTTTAGGAGCAGAGGCTCCCAGTGGGTGCCCCACCAGGACTCCTATATTTTCAGTGAGATTCCTAAAGGGGACAGGGGAAGGCCACGAGTAAAGACAGGAGTGCAGTGGGGAGAGGCAGCCCATTCCCTGTCCTGGTAGTCCCGGTACCAACATGGCCCTGGTCAGACACCAGAAGGAGGGAGGGCACACACATCCCACTGCCTTTACTATCACACGATTCAATACACAGAGCAAGCCAGACCTGACATAAAAACCCATGGGGGATGAGGTCAACTCTGAAGCTGCGTCCTACTAACAGCACGAAAGGAACCATACCCTTGGGTAAGCTCAATACGAGCTAGCAAATCCTCTATATCACAATACAAGTTCGCATCACCTAGTCTAATTAAACAACCATCAAGGTGAGATCTTAATCCATTCAACTCAAATATTTCAAACAAAACCAGATCCAATCAGGGCTACTGCAATCACTCAGTCAATTACAAACAGACAGTTAACTTTAGCTCCTTTTCAGACTCAATTCTCAGGTAATCAAAACTTAGCAACAATAAAAAGTAGACAAAAAACTTTTCAAGACTCATCAGAACTACCAAAAGCTATAAAGACATTTGCCAGGTTGGAAAGGGTTATCGGATTAAGGCTTTTCCCTCCCTTAGGTGGAGGGACCTGTGGAATTTCCCTCTCCCCTCCTCATGGCCAGCGGTAGCAAAGAGATGAGGAGAGACAGAGAGGCAGGAGGAAGGGGAAAAGCGACAGGGAAAGATGTGAGTTCTCTCATTTTGTCAGAAATCTCCGGCTGTGCCTGTGAGGCATCTCAACTGGAAGAGAGCATAGGGAAAGGCCCTGATGTCGTGAAACTGAGTGGGTTTTCAAAATCTATTGCTCATGATTGCCCACTACCTAGATGTCCGAGTTTACCTGGAGGGCCAATATTAGCCCTGCTCACATAACAGTAGGCAGCATGATCAGGCGACCCCTCCGAGAGAGGCTAGGTTTCCCAGTTTGGCCACGGGGAAACCAAGCAAGGCTGGGGAGTTCTCCAGGCTCTCAGCCAACTGCCCTTTCTGGCTCCCCTCCCATTACTTACAATCCCTCTGAAGTTTCAGCCATAGCTAAGCTGTGGTCAGGGGCACTTCACATTGTCAGAGAGCTGTGGGGTGTCTGACAATCAACGGTCATTCCCACAGATCCAGTCCTGCTTGAGGGAAGGAATACTGACCTTTGATGTCTTCTTATTCTTCTTCTTTCTCTTCTTCTTCTTCTTCTTCTTCTTCTTTTTGACAGGCAGAGTGGACAGTGAGAGAGAGAGAGACAGAGAGAAAGGTCTTCCTTTACTGTTGTTTCACCCTCCAATGGCCGCTGCGGCCAGCACATGGTGCTGATTCAAAGCCAGGAGCCAGGTGCTTCTCCTGGTCTCCCATGCTGGTGCAGGGTCCAAGGATCTGGGCCATCTTCCACTGCCTTTCTGGGCTACAGCAGAGAGCTGGACTGGAAGAGGGGCAACCGGGACAGAATCCAGCTCCCTGACCGGGACTAGAACCCGGGGTGCCGGCATCGGAGGTGGAGGATTAGCCTATTGAGCCAAGGCACTGGCTCAATGTCTTCTTAAAATCCCTTCGTGGTTGCCAGAAATGTTACCAGAGAAGCAAAGTGTCCTTGTCTTTGTGCAAGAAAGAATACAAGCATGAGAAGACAGAGAGCAGTGGAAAGCAAAATAGCAAGGTTTATTAGGGTAGGGACATCTGTAAGAACAGATGGGCACCTCTCCAGACAGAACCTGTGAGAGCGTGCCCAGTTCACATTTAGGCTGGGGTTTTTAAGGGGATGGGTCTTGCCTTCTTGCCTTTTCTATCCCCCTCTCCTTCTTCACCTCTGGAACAAAGGACTTGTTGGGTGTAAATCTGAAAATTTCCTGTCTGAGTTTTTCCCACTGAAGTTGTCAGACAAGGGAATCCTGGCTGGTGTCGCCCTGTCTTAGAAGAAAGATGCTTATCAGGCCAGAAAGAAGAGTCAGGACTCCCTGGAAGGTCATCAGGATCGCAGCAGGACTTTGTAAGTGCAAGATGCTGGGCTCCTGGAGCTTCTGCAGTACGTGCTGGTCTTCAGGCCTTTCTCATACACACATAGGCTCAATTTGTGACTTCCTACCTAAAAGTTAATTTCTTTTCTGAAATTTCTTTTCTGAAATATGTAAAATATTATTGAAAAAGTAGAATTCAGGGCCGGCGCCGTGGCTCAACAGGCTAATCCTCCGCCTTGCGGCACCGGCACACCGGGTTCTAGTCCCGGTCGGGGCACCGGATTCTGTCCCGGTTGCCCTTCTTCCAGGCCAGCCCTCTGCTGTGGCCCGGGAGTGCAGTGGAGGATAGCCCAGGTGCTTGGGCCCTGCACCCCATGGGGAGACCAGGAAAAGCACCTGGTTCCTGGCTCCTGACATCGGAGGAGCGCGGTGCGCCGGCCGCAGCGCGCCGACCGCGGCGGCCATTGGAGGGTGAACCAACGGCAAAGGAAGACCTTTCTCTCTCTCTCTCTCACTGTCCACTCTGCCTGTAAAAAAAAAAAAAAAGAAAAAAAAAGAAAAAGAAAAAGTAGAATTCTAAATTTACCCAAGCATCCCCTTTTATTGATCATAAGTTATATATAGGTATTAGTAAGAACAATTTGATGCTGATATCAGAATACTGGTCTAGTTTTTGAATGGTATTTGTTTATTAATTTAAGAGACTTAGAAAAAAGTATTTATTCACTTAACTAAAATGTTATTTTCACCTTTCACAAACAGATTAGAATTGAGCATTCATTACACTTACATATAGAAAAAAGTGACTATAAAATGTTTATATCCTCTGATCCATCAAATTTAATTATTGATTTTATTCTCATATGTAAACTCATTTAATAGGATTTTCATTCATGCATTACATCTAAAAGTGTGAAGCTTAACTTCAATAATTACTGATTGAATAAATCCAGTTTTTACTTATTCAAATAATTACACACTTGAAAACTCAGTGAAATGTCCAGAATATAAAGTTAAATGAAAAATATAAGAGGATAAATCTCTGTATACATGATATCTCTTTTTATTTACAGTTTGTTGTAGGGTTATAAAGCTTTAGGGGTAAGTTAGTTAAGGAAAGAACTCTGAAAGGCTTCAGATTGATGTAAATGTTGTCAACCTAAACTGCAATGAGGTGATAGTCAAGCAAAGTTTGAGGGTGTTAAGGAAGTTAGTCAAGTGGTTTGCTGGGAAGAACATTAGGGCTACACCTAATTGTGACAAAAAAGGACTGGGCCTGCCAGTTGGAGGAACAATCAATGAAGCTAATGTGGATAGAACTGAAGGGCAAGGACATCGGTAGGAAAAAGAAAAAAAAAAAAAAGAGCCAGTGCAGTGGCTCACTATGTTACTCCTCCACCGCCTGCGGCACCAGTACCCTGGGTTCTAGTGCTGGTTGGGGTACTGGATTCTGTCCTGGTTGCTTCTCTTCCAGTCCAGCTCTCTGCTGTGGCCCGGGAGTGCAGTGGAGGATGGCCCTGCACCTTCATGGAAGACCAGGAGAAGCACCTGGCTCCTGGCTTTGGATTGGCACAGCGCATGGGCCATAGCAGTCATTTGGGGAAGTGAACCAACGGAAGGAAGACATTTCTCTCTCTCTCTCTCTCTCTCTCTCTCTCTAACTCTGCCTGTAAAAAAAAAAAAAAGAGAGAGAGAGAGAGAGAGAGAGAGAGAGAGAGGTAATGGGGCCCCAAATCATATCAGGCTTTGACCTTGAGTGACATGGGTTTTATGCTAAGTGACATAGAGAAAGATTTTAATTGTTGGAACTGGGCAGTGGGATGACTAATTTTGAAACTATCAGTCTGGCTGCTTTTGTAGGAAAGACAGCATAGAATCAAGAAAAAGATTATGTCAGTAATCCAGGCAAAGGATATGGTAGCAAGGGTAGAGAAATGGGTGAGATAAAGAATGTCAAGTTTTTGATAAACTTTGATTGAAAGTCAACAGAAGGTCCGGTGCCTTGGCACAATAAGTTAATCCTCCACCTGCAGTGCCTGCATCCCATATGGGTGCCGGTTCTAGTCCTGGCTGCTCCTCTTCAAATCCAGCTCTCTGCTGTGGCTGGGAAAGCAGTAGAAGATTTACAAAGTCCTTGGGCCCCTGCACCCTCATGGGAGACCCAGAAGAAGCACCTGGCTCCTGGCTTCGGATCTGTGCAGCTCTGGCTGTTGCAGCCTTCTGGGGAGTGAACCAACAAATGGAAGACCTTTCTTGTCTCTCCCTCTAACTGTATCTCTACCTCTCATATAAATAAATAAATCTTAAAAAGGAAAGTCACCAGAATGCAAATATTTGAAGAGAGAAATCAAGGATGATTTCCATTTTTTTGAAAAAATAGATTTTTTTATTTACTTGACAGAGTTATAGAAAAAAGTAGAGAGAGAGAGAGAGAGAGAGAGAGAGAGAGATTGATCTTCAAGCTGCTTGTCCAGTCCCCAAATTACTGCAATGGCCAGAGTTGGGCCAGGCCAAAGCCAGGAGCCTGATTCTCCTTCAGTCTCCCACCTCATTGTAAGAAGCTACCTTCTGCTGTTTTCCCAGGTGTATTAGCAGAGCTGAATCAGAAGTAGAGCAGCTGGGCGGAAATTTAACCTGCAACAACAAAACATCGGCCCCTAATTTTAAATTTTTTTAACTGGCAAAATTAAGTTAACATCAACAAAAACGGAAATGGATGATTATGAAACAAGCTTTGAGAAAAACAAAATTTTACTTCCAAATAAATATATTTAAGTGGTTGATTAAGTATCGAATTAGAGATGAATATATCAGAAGCATTAGAGTATTGGCAATATTTATTATTAAATTTGTAAGACTAACTGGGGTCACCTAAGGAAAAACTTGAGCTAGACAGGAAGCTTCTCAGATGAGTCCTGAACCCTCTTGTTTATTGAGGCAGAGAGAAAGAGGATGGATCTGCAAAGGAGACTGAAAAGAGATTACATGTTATTTGTAAGAAAAACAAGACAGTTTACTATTTTGAAAAACAGGAAGAAAATATTCCTACCCCAAGGAGAAGAATCTATATATTGGACAAGTATATATGGAAACTGTTAGTGAGTTTGAAAAAAAAAGTCTTCACATATGCTGTATGTTCTAGAATCTTCAGTGATATGTCCAATGCAGTTTTTCATTTAAAATCGGTATGCAGTGTGTTTTACCTAGCTTATAAGAGTGTGCTGCATAACAAGCCATCCAAAACATAGCATGTTAAAGCAATAACCACATATTTAGCTGGTATTTCTATAGGCGACAACTTGGTACGGATAAACTGGAGGCTCCTTCTACTGTTCTTGATTGGCTGCACTCACAATTCTGTAGTTAGTTCCTGGGAGAACTGAGGTTGGTTGGTTGCAGGAGGAGGTAGTGCATCCCAGCCTAAATGGCTTCCTGTATTTCACACATTCTCTAATCAACCAGTCTAGTGCCCTGGTTATATTCACTGTTTATCTAGTTATTACAAGGAGCAGCCAGAAGGCCCAAGGTCTCTTGAAGCCTAGGGTTAGTACTCAGTTCAATGAATAACTTCATATCTGCCACAGTCTCTTGGCCAAATTTTATTAGTAAAAAAACCCAATCCAAATTTAAGGAGTATAGAATTATATTCTCCCTTTTTTTTAGAGAAGAAGTGGCAACTTACGTGGCAATATTTGCAGCTAAGGCCGGCACCACGTCTCAATAGGCTAACCCTCCGCTTGTGGCGCCAACACCCCGGGTTCTAGTCCTGGTTAGGGTGCCGGATTCTGTCCCGATTGCCCCTCTTCCAGTTAAGCTCTCTGCTGTGGCCCAGGAGTGCAGTGGAGGATGGCCCAAATGTTTGGACCCTGCACCTGCATGGGAGACCAGGAGAAGCACCTGGCTCCTGCCTTCGGATCAGCGCGGTGCGCTGGCTGCGGTGGCCACTGGAGGTTGAACCAACGGCAAAAGGAGGACCTTTCTCTCTGTCTCTCTCTTTCTTACTGTCCACTCTGCCTGTCAAAAAATAAATAAATATTTGTAGCTAAAAACTGCTTGTCCCCAACATGCAAAATATGCTTACATGTTTTCATGAACAAACAGTCTCATGCAATTATGGCATTATATTGGAAAACAAAATCTCAAGAATTAAACTGAACCCAAATGTGGCTGTGTCTCCTTTGAACACTGACACATGTGAACAAAAAAATCATATGTGCCCCTACACATCAAGATGCAATGCTGCTAGGACAGGATACCTGCAGTATATATCCTATTAATTTTTACTCAGCTTTAAATAGAAATTTCAGTTGTGATGAACGAGCCTGAGTTTACAAAAACTTGGAATATGGACGTGGAGGGTCAAGCAATTGGAGCAGCCTGTGAATAGGACTAGAGGTGAGGAAGTTGAATGTGCTGGAATCATGAAAGAGGAAGTGTGAAGAGATGAAATGAAGTTCTAGATAACTAGATCAAAGTGTCTTAAAATGAATCTACTTGGAGAGTCACTGGAAAGTAATGATCTCAAAAATTGTGATGAGAATTATATTTAAAAGATAATTATTGGCCACTGAGCCCAACTCCATGGAGATTAGCCACTCATTTAGAAGAATTTTATAGTAATTAACCTGACGTGATTAACCTAAACTAAGAAAGTAATAATGAGAATGGAGTATGAGTGGATATAATCAAAGGCATGTGAAGTGGAAGACTGGCATAAATTGATGATTGGATATTGTGAATGAAGTGGAATATATCTGAGTGTCTTCCTGTTTTTGGCTTGAGTTAAATCAGACCTACTCTTCAGAACTAGTACTTACTGATTTAGGAATATATGAGAAAGAGCCTTTTAGGGAACAGAGAAAAATTAATATTTGCTAATTTATAAGATACTTGGAGAAAACTTAATAAATATATCTAGGACACAATAAGATATTTAAGTCAGTAAAGGCATCAGAATACAATTAGGCTATGGTGAAATCTTCAGTTTGTAAACGTTTTTGATGTCCTGATACCAGATGGAGAGGGAGGAGGGAAACAACAGATGCAGAGGCATGCTGATGCTTAAAATGTTGGGGGAGGAAGGAGGAATAATGCACTACAGCATGTGAACCTTGGTATATGAACTATCTGGGTACAATTAAAACATAGGACTTCATGCTTCCCAAACTCATGCTCCTTACAAATCACCATGCAGACTACTGTGAATTGTGTTCTTATTCTATAAGAACAAGAGAATGAAAGAAAATATTACTATCATTTATGTACTCCAGAGAGTGTGTTTTCATCTTTACTAATGGTCATTTGAAATACAGGTGGAGGTGGTGCACTTTTCGCATGCTATTTAGGAGGCCCACATGCCAGAGTAGAACGCCTGGGTCGCAGTCTCAGCTCCATTTCCCATTCCAGCATCCTGCTGAGGTGTACTCTCCCAGGCAGCAGATTACAGCTCACCTATCTGGATCCCTGCTGCCCATGTGAGAGACCAGATTGAGTTCTGGAATCCTGACATTGACCTGGCTCAGCCCTGGCTGTTGCTGGCATTTATAGAGTAAATCAGCAGATAGAAAATATCTCTCTGTGTATCTCCAGTTTTTTATCTTTCTATTTCTATATTAATAAAATAAAATAAATTGGTGAAAACAGAGTAGAACACTAACCTTGTGCATGACCATATAAAATAATCCAACTGCTAAGAACCACTCCTATGTAAAATACTTACTTGTTCTCCAACAATCTATACAATTCTAACGTTTTTTGTACTTATTATATATAAATAAAAATTTCTTACTGTTGTTCTTCCATTGTCATAGAATTGACACTTCATTAGGAACATAGAAATAAATCCTCAGTATATAATAAGAATTTACTATACATAAAATGACATTGATTTTTCTGATGTGATTATGTTAAAATAACATTTTCTTGATTCCTTACCAAAATGAATACTAGAGATTTCCCTCTTTGGGAAATAGTCAAGATGATATGAAGTTCGTGGTTGTTGACGTTATTAACTTAATATTACAGTTTTTATAGGATTTCACTATAAAAATGGCACTTCGTCTCACAGACTCTATTTTTCCCAATTCACTCCACAAACCCAGGCCTTGTGCAGTCATTGGAAGCCTCATTATGCATTACTTACTCTTAACAAAGGGATTTCCAGACCAAACTGCATTTGCAATACTCCAGGAATTTGAAAGTATGTTTGTGAGGGTCTTATCCCTAAAATGTTGGATTAATTGCTGTGTAGTTGTTTAATGCATCTATGTTTTTCAAAAATTGTCCAAACAGTTATATGGTATAGCCACAGCTGAGTGTCAGCATATTACCTGATCCATAGTAAGGTTTAGATTTCAGTACCGTGATGCTTTAAAAAAATCTATATCAATAACGTTCATAGAACATTTATTTTAACCTGTCCTTGTAAATTTAGTAACAAAATAATTTTCCTAAAAAAAGATCTTTGGGGAAAAACATGAGCAATTGGAAAATATCAAAATTATTTGAGCAATTGGAAAATATCAAAATTATTTCTATCAAGAGATACTTTAGAAGAATTAACACATTAAAAGTAAAATTTAAGCAATTTTATATAAACAATTTTGTTTAAAATATCATCATACACTCACTGAAAAAAGTAAGGAAGTAACTTCAGACTTTAGCTCCCTTTGTTAACCTAAATATCTAATTGTAGGCTGAGGATGCTAATGAGAAGTTTGACAATCAATAATTGGATTCACCAAATATCTTAGATTTTGATGAAGTAGAGTGTTTGATATCACATTTACCATCATTGTTTTTATTTTTATTTCAAGCTAAACAGTGTTGCCTTTCTATTTAAAGGTCAAGAACAAGATGGTAGACATAAAAGAGATTAGCCTAACTCTCTGAAATTATTTTAAGGGACAAGACCTTTGAAGTGAAAGCTGCACCTTTTGATTTATTATTTGTGATTGACAAAGAAGGAACACTGCCTAAAAAATTTCCACAAGCTTTGGAGAACCCTTAAAGACCGGAGTCTTCATTATGGCATAGCAGGTTAGGCCTCAGCCTGTGACACTGGCATCCTTTTTAGGTGTGGGTACAAGATCCTGCTGTTACACTTCAGATCCAGCATCAGAAAGTAGCAGAAAATGGCCTGGATCCATGGGCCCTGACACCTATGTGGGAGACCCAGAAGGGTCCAGGCTCATGGCTTTGGCCTGGCCCAACCCTGTTTGTTGTGGCCATTTAGGGAGATGGAATATCTCTCCTTCTCTTTCTCTCCTTCTCTCTCTGTGACTCTGCCTTTCAAATAAATAAAACATAAATCTTTAAAAATATACATGTTTATAAAAATATTAACCAATAATGGAAATTGAACAGGTTGCAACTCAACCTTGCAAACACAATATTCAATTGTGTAAACAACATCTATTCTCACAGTATATAGTACAAGTCAGAGGAGCTAGCTATGTCTCAGAAATCCTTAACCTGGTTGGTATTTAGACAGTTTCCCAGGTTATCCACAATACTTTGTGTGATGACATGGTCAGTGCACTCAAATATAAGAACCTTGATGTCAGAGACCATTTTCATTTCAGTGTCTCACTGCTCTTGGTCCCTAGCAAATGTTAAATACCTACTTATTTAAAAGCAAGTAAAGACTATCACAACAATTTTTAGAAGCCACTACATCTTTTAAAAAATAATATTTGCCATTATTTTAAATGAATGTGGTTCAGAAATATTAAAAACGAAATTAGTTGATTTATTCCAATAGCACTTAATGACAAATGACAACAATCGAGCCGGAATTCAACATCAACAACAAATAATTAAACATTGAATGAACCTGACAGAAGACCTTTAAAATGTTGCCAAACTCTATTTGGAGAAACCCAGTGTTTACTACAAGCCTAATGATTTCATCAGTCTTAATTATATATGTGGTTTAGTAAAAGATTCACATTCACTAAAAGTAATGAAGACTGTGTCAAATGTTTGAAGAGAAACAATTAACCACTGCCCAAATGGTTATTGTTTTGCAAATAATAAGAAACTGCAGAAAATGACGGTAATTGCAAGAGAAAGTCTATTGTCTCTGAAACATCACAATAAATTTCCTTAAACAGTAAGTCAGTAGAAAAAATTCTCAAGTTCACAACGCCTCTTCCCTCTCCCATTAAAGTTGATGTAATTCTTATTTTTATTTTTTATTTTTTTGGAAAATATTTTTTAATTTCAAAATGACAAATTTGAAAAAGGCAACTGTTTATAAAAACACATAATATTTAAAATGTATGTTGAACAATTTGAAACAAAATTGCTTAAAAAGAATTTCAAGTTTGGCATGCAAGATTAATGCTAAAATTAGTAGAAAATACTATAATGCTTTAAAACTAAAAAAGTGTATAAACTGCTGAACACTATGAATTTTGACCATGGTTTATTTAGCTTCAACATACAATGCAAGCATTGTAATATTTGGATAGCTATACACATATTATAACATATTGGCTCAATATTCCTTTGCATCTCACATTAATTAGGAGTTCCTGTAAATATTTTCATCTTTAGATTTGGGATACACATTGTGCAGAAATGATATCACATTTGGGCATTTGTACTATTCTGACTATTTTATAGTAGTAGTGAGGCTACAAAATATTTGACTACATTACTATAATTTTTTTCTGGAGGTTGAATTTAAAGTATGCAGATATTTGTGTTGATTGTTTCATTTATGGCAAAATTTAATCCTAGAACAAAAAGCATACCAAATATAAAGTGTCATACTATACATGTAAATGACATGTACCCAAAAATGCAATATATATGGCTTTTGCATTTTATTTTGTATTTGCTGGCTAGATAGGAATATGATTGTTCCTTAAAATTATTTTATTTTGAATCTTGATCACTGATCCTAAGGCTCTACTTCCCTCTAGGAAATGCCATACTGCCTATTTTTCTTTATGTGACAAATGACATAAAATGTGGCTACTAATTATAAATTTAGGTTGTTACATGGGTTTTCTATTAATTTTATTCTTAATGCTATATTTTATTGGTATTTATTGACTATACCAGTCAATAAATTTGTAGAAGATTTTTATTTCATGATAGATGTACAAGCCAAAACATTTAATTAGCTTTAAATTCCCCTTTGCAAAAGAAATATAAAAATGAGCTTCTGTATCTGGAACAGTGCTAGAAAACATGAAAGAGTCCCTCAAAAAGAAAAAAAAGGATAAATCTGTAATATATTGTCAATACGGGATTAATTATTTCATTAGTCTTGATTATATTTGTGGGTTAGTAAAAGATTCTTATTCCATCAAAATGTAAGCAACAACAAGAACAATAAAATTCACATTACCCAGCAGATCCTCTAAATTCAGAATATTAGCCCAGGAATGCGGAGTCACCAAAAATAAGGAGTAAATAGGAATATGATTGTTTTATGGCATATGATAGGTTTTATCCCTATAAAACCTCTGGCTTAAAGATTATTCAAGCTGTAGCATAAAACTCTAATGACCTATGTTCAATACAGTATCATTGTGTTTGTTGTCACAGATGGAGTATGATATAGAATAAAAATAAAGTACAGCACATATCTGTGTTTTTTCCTTAAATCATTTGAATTTGTAAAAACATCTATCCTAAATAGTCTAATTTCTATTCATTATATTTAAGTATTCTTTTATAAAAGAATGAGTATTTTAAAAATGGTGGTACAGATTTTCATACCCAATTATAATGAAATGAGTAGGACTGGAGTTATGCTCTCATTTGAAAATTAGGCTCTGGGAAAAATATTTAACAAAAAGATAACAGATGGCACAAAACATATTCTCTGAAAAGAAAATATGAAACGTGAGGTAATCCCATTATGGGAAGCTTTCAAAAAGTTCATGGAAAATGAGCATTATAAAATATATGTTCATGATTTCAAAAATTTTTGCATGAAAATATACATTTTGAAAACTATGTTTTCCATCAACTTTCCACAACAGTGGCAGGCAGCTAAAGAGATACATAGCAAAGCTGGATCAGCTTTTGGGTCCACTAACAGAAAATGTACCAACTTCCAGACTTTCTAGTTGCCATGACAGCCGGGGACCTGAACGACTTCATTTTCCTGACACTCTACTCTTTCAGGGTTCCTCGCTTCACAGTGAATGCATATGTTATCTTCTGGAAGGTTCCTTGTGTGAGGTGAATGGGACAAGGCATCCAAATTCCGCAACAACATTATAGGCTATAGCAACAAAAAAAATGAGGGAGTTTGTAGCATCACATACAATGAACAGGGCTGTCCACCATCCATCTGTTAGGAATACCCTCTAGTCTCAGAGGGTATCACCTGTCAGTTTCTCAGTGTGTGATGCTTCTTTCTTTAAAGCAGAAAGGACATGGGTCACATTACATTACAACCTTGAATTGCTGTAAGGATCTCTAATGCCACGTGATTTTCTAAAATAACCTTTCTCATTTGATATACTTCTTAATTTAAAAGGCCTAATGCTTTGTTACTCATGTTAAAGGCCAATTCAATAGCTTCAGCTTTTATGGTAACTACATTCAGCAAGAACAGGGTGGGTGGATAATGCCACCATGCTGTATGTTTTACACGATGTTGAGTGTAAAGTATCCCTAATTGGAAGACAATTGAGAAATTATAGGAGTCTATAGCCTGGAAGACAGGGGCATCTTCATGTACAGAGTCCCAACTAGCGATAAGGCAAATAAATCCATCCATAGGACCCACAGGCCTGCAAAGCACTTGAGGCTATGGGAGAGGTAAACACTGTGACTCTGACTGTAGGATTCTTCCTTCCCTACTTGGTGTCTGTGGTCACACATAAGGAATTGGACCCAATGGGTTTGCATTTAGAACTCACCATTGTTACATATAGTGTCCCATATTTGTTAATGTGGGTGTTTATGCAGTACTGCTATGTGATTTCACTGCCAAGTCTCTTATCCAAACAACAATAGTGTAAGAAGTGCACACAATGCCATGGACAATGATCAATTTGCTTTCAGTATAATCAAAGCAAAAATCCTCTTTTCAATTAAGGAATATGGCATTTCTTCTCCTTTCTGTAACTGAAATTAAAACACGGGGCTGGCACCGTGGCCCACTTGGTTAATCCTCTGCCTGCAGCACCAGCATCACATATGGGCACCAGGTTCTAGTCCTGGTTGCTCCTCTTCCAGTCCAGCTCTCTGCTGTGGCCCAGGAAGACAGTGGAGGATGGCCCAGGTGCTTGGGTCCCTGCACCTGCATGGAGACCAGGAGGAAGCACCTGGCTCCTGTGTTTGGATCAGCGTAGTTCCGGCCATACTGGCCATTTCGGGGGTGAACCAACGGAAGGAAGACCTTTCTCTCTGTCTCTCTCTTTCACTGTCTAACTCTATCTGTCAAATAAATAAATAAGAATTAAAATTAACAGTTAAAAAAACATAATAGGGGGGCTGACACTGTGGCGCAGTAGGTTAATCCTCCACCTGAAGCTCCAGCATCCCATATGGGCCCTGGTTCTAGTCCCGGCTGCTCCCCTTCCAATCCAGCTCTCACCTGTGGCCTGGGGAAGCAGTAGAAGATGGTCCAAGTGCTTGTGCCCTTGAACCCACGTGGGAGACCTGGAAGAAGCTTCCAGCTCCTGTCTTCGGATCAGTGCAGCTCCAGCCACTGCGGCCGTTTGGGGAGTGAACCAAGGGAAGGAAGACCTCTCTCTCTGTCTCTCCTTCTCGCTGTAACCCTGACTCTCAAATAAATAAAATAAAATCTTAAAAAAAAAACACAATAGGATGCCTCAAATGGTCCATTCAAAGCTTTCTTTTAAAGTTTTCTTTAATTATTAAAAATTTGTTTATTCAATTGAAATTCAGAGTTATGGGGTAGGGTGGAACCTCGGCGGTCTTCCATCCAGTGGTACACGAGTAAATTCAATGACAAGGGCTGAACCAGGTTGAAGCCAGGAGCCAAAGTTTCATCTGGGTCTCCTACATGGGTGGCAGAGAACCAAGCACTTGGACTATCCTCCATTGCCTTTCCCAGGCCACTAGTAGGGAGCAGGATCAGAATCAGGGTAGCCAGGACATGAACTGGTGTCCTTGTGGGATGCTAGCATCATGAGTGGTGGCTTTGCCTGCTACCCCACAATACCAGCCCTCACCAAAACCCTTCTGCAGTAACATGTACATCAAGTTCACACACTAGCAGATTGGATCAAACATTTTGAGGGCTTGGGCAGCTTGTACATTTGGCTTAATCTCTTGAAGGCCACCGGTCTTCCTCCTCTCATTCCCACCTGTTGCCCTTTTTACCAAGTAGTACAAGGGCCTCAGAATTTGTGCTGGCAGTGGGAAAAACAGTCTCTAAAATTGCAAACCCTACAGACTCTTGTAATTCTTTTATAATCATTGGGATCAGAAAGGCCTAGATTTTATCTATGGTTGCCTTGATCCTTGTCTTATCTAACCAGAAAATTCCTAAGAATTTAGCAGAGTCCTGGTCCCTGAACTTTGGACTTACTGACCACCCAGCGCTATAACTTTAGATGGCTCAGCAAAGTAGACATATTGGCTTCCAAATCTACAGGAAAGTCACAGGTTAACACCTACAAGACAGTCACAGCTTAATGCCACATCATCTACATAATGGAACATATGTATTGTTGAAGGCATAGGCCACCACGCAAATCTGCTGTTATCCAATCATGACATAAAGTAGAGCTATGTAGATAGCCTTGCAGAAGAATAGTGACAGGTCATTGCTGGTCATCCCAAGTGAGAGTAAAATGATCTTGACTTCAGGAGATATACCAATAATGAAGAAAGCATTAACTATATTTATAACATAATGATAATTTCCAAGTTCATAGCTGAGGCAGTCCATCATGTCACTCAGTGATGGAGTCATTGAATGTAGTGAAGCAACTTTATTAAGCTCTCAATAATCCACCATCAATGCCATACCCTGTCTGACTTTTTTTATTAAAAAATGTTTATTTATTTTAAAGATAGAGTGTTTTACAGAAAGAGAGGGAAAGAAAAGCAAAGTGGCAGAGAGAGACAGGTCTTTAATCTGGTGGTTCTCTCCTCAAATGGCTGCAACTGCCAAAGCCAGGTGGGCCAGTCTGAGCTAGGACCCAAGAGTTTCTTTTGGGTCTCCCACATGGGCGGCAGGGGCCCACAGACTTAGGCACCATCTGCTGCTTTTCCAGGCACGTTAGCAGGGAGCTGGATCAGAAGTGGAACAGCTGGGCTTCAAACTGGCACACAAATAGGAGGCCAGCATTGCAAACAGCAGTTTTACTCAGTATGCTGCAATGCCAGCACCCCCTCTCTGACTTTGATCAACCCTACTGGTGATTTAAATGGGCTATATGTGGGTCTAATAATGCCTGCCTTCTCCAACTCTTGAATGGTTCAAGTACTTTCATCTTAAAACCCCAGAAGTTTGTACTGCTTGGTATTTGTAACCCACATAGACATGGGTAATTGTAATGGTGGGTGGGCAGTAGCATGCCCTCTCAGTAAAGTTTTACCTATGCTCATTCACAGGTGGAAATCCCCCATGGTAGTGTTTGATCA
Organism: Sylvilagus floridanus; assembly: GCA_949820135.1. Lineage (NCBI taxonomy): Eukaryota > Metazoa > Chordata > Mammalia > Lagomorpha > Leporidae > Sylvilagus > Sylvilagus floridanus. The sequence continues at coordinate 65,703,525 of OX463227.1, read as the reverse complement.
AAGGTCAAATAGGATATCAATGCACAGAATGCACTCAGGTGGTAGATACCCTATGCCTCAAGAAAAGTTACTGCATTTACACAGGTAGAGATCATCCTCCATAGCCATCTATGACTACTGAAAGCCTGGGGAATATCTCAGAGTTGAATACAGTAAGATACATTCAACACCTGTGTCAACCAGTGCCAACGCTCTCTGAAATTAGAAGAGGGGCAATGAGTAGCAACCAGCCCCTGAGGTCTCCAGTCACATCTGTTCCTGCCAAACAGGTACCTTGACCTCCCTCCAATCAAATTTGAATGCCCAATTGTCAATTGTCAGTTTAGATGGCTCAGGGTCACTGAAAAATTCTGTAACTGTACTGCTCAAACCCCTGGTGCCCACTTGGGTGCTTTACTCCAATTGGATCTTTTAAATGAATGAAACCATTGTTCCAGTTTTAATTGTTACCATAATTCTAGCAAGGTCTTATTAGTCTGCCCTTCTAACATTACCCTATCTGGCCCTGCTGCCAGGAGAATGCCCACATATAGGTTTGAGTGATGTTAGCTTCATCTTTCCCTTCTCTCTCATCCTACATCGTGGCCTACACCCCTTTCTGAGTGTGCTCTGTCTCAGGCTTTCCCAGATCAGCAGTTTTACAGGAAATTACATTGATAGGCTGTTCCACACATGGGACAAACATCCCTATTTTATATCTTTGTATTCCCAAGAGTCCAAACAGGGCAAACATCCTCATCTTGCCCATGAGTCCTATCATTAAAGATGGCACTGCATATGTCTGACCTTGAAACTCTTGTTGTAACTCAGCATACAGCTGTCATCTGTTGATGGTCCAGGTAAATCTTTGGCACTGGGCCATACTATATGAGCTTCTGCCATAATCCATCCTAAAAGAGTGATTCCCTATGTAATGAGTGGATGGTCAGTGCAGCCCAGTTTTTCATTTTCAGCTCCTTGAGCAAAACCCCAACCACCTCAACATTCCATCATCAGACCAACAAAGCAGCAATGGATTCACAGGCCATTTGCCTAAACTTAGCGCCCAGAAGAACCACCACTTCCAGAGTGTAAAGGTGGAACACTAAATACTCTACCACCTCAGGGTGCAGGGGCACCCTTGCTTGTTGGGTCTTTATCTTTGGGCAACCATTGGATGGGCCTTGAACAACGCCAGAAGTTCAGTGTTGTCCTTTTCACTAGTAGACTCAACCGCCACAATCAACAAGTTGTTTCTGGCATCAGATAGCCAGAAGGTGACAACCCCTCCTTTTGGGGTTAGAATGATATCTTCCTTAGCTTCTGATCATTTTTCATCTCCTCTAAGGTGTACCACAGGCTCCATTCTTGGAATCTAGCATTAGTTTCCTCTCACAAGGCAATTTAAAGACCCATCCTGTGGCTTTAGCCATTGCCTGGACCTTCTTCTTACCTAATGTTTCTCCAAAGCCATGCAATGCCTATCCTATAATAGTGGGGGAGCCATACATTTAGGCCCATTCTTCAGTGGTGGTGGGGCTCCCAGGCAAAAAAAGACTGGCAACTGTGAACCACACACTTGTGATCTGCCACCCATGAGTCCCACCTTCTGGCAGGGCCCAAGACTCCGTACTGGCCTGAGATGAATCCTGCCAATTATGCCAAGTGTAATGCAGGGACTCAATTCCACAGAGATTACATCTGGATCTGGACATACCAAACAACATCTTCACAGCTTAGATTCAAACCCCTTTATTCTCACATCAGTGCGTGAACACATACAGGAAATCTGCTATGCTATGGCAGCAGGCAAAAATGAAATGAGCATTTTACTCTGTTCTATCCTCAGTTTCTTGCATATACATACATACAACAGTGGCACTCAATCAAGAATGGACACAGCATAATTGTGTCAGCTTTTAGGTGACTGACTAAAAATAATGTACCAGTTCAAGTCTGTCAGTTGTCATGACAGCAACAGAGCCTGACTGATCCATTTACCTAACAATGATCAAACAGGATGGGCCTGGCGATATAGTGGGTAAGCCACCACTTAGGATGTTCACATCTGATATTGGAATTTACGGTTCAAGTCTCAGCTGCTACAGGTTTAATCCAACTTCCAACTAATGAGTCTTGGAAGGCAGCAGATGATAGTTAAAGTACTTGCGCCCCTGCCATGCTTACAGGAGATCTGGATGGAGAACCCAGATCCTCACTTTGGCCTGGCCTAGCCCTGGTTGTTGCAGGAACTGGGGAGTAATCCAGCACATAAAAAATGTGTGTGTGTGTGTGTGTGTGTGTGTGTGTGTGTTGTCTAGAAGAAGAGATCTTAAGCATAAAGGACTATGTTAAAAACTAAAGGGTGACACATACACCCACACACATACAATATAAGAACAGTTCATAAGCAAGCTGGGGTGACTGTGAAGTAACAGAAAAAAATGGATCTCCAGAAAAAGAATGTGACCAGATAAATAGAGGGATAGTTTACCATGATAAAAAGATAACTTATCAGAAAGACACATTGCTGATATATATCCATGTAATAAAGAGCTTTCATATGTCAAGAGGAAAAACATTCAGAATTGAAAGCAATTTAAATTTCAGAAAAACAGTTGGGCATTTGGTCACTCTTTTAGAGATTTAAAGACTATTAGGGCAGAAAATTAGTAAAATATGATTTATTAAGCTATACATTGATGTAATTGACAGATAGTACCACCAACAGTAGAATACATACTCTTCTCAAAGTGCATGGGGTACTCCAAAGACAAAGCCTGTTGAATGCATCCCAGTAACTCTAAAAGGATTGATGTCAAATAAAATTTGAATTCAATTAGAATATGAATCAATTGAAGACAGGCATCTTAAAATACCAAAATTTTTGAAAATGTTAATGACATGTTTTTAAATAATACCCTGGGTTCAAAAACAGAACATTAGGGACCTAAGATGAGTTTCATTTGGCTCTTCACACTTTTCTTTTCATTATTTCCCTATTTCTTTCTACACCTGTCATTTGTTGTTGTGCTTGTTGTTATTGTGGGCATTCTTATCCTTATCTAAAATCAGATATATTGTTTACAGGAGGTATACAGTATTTGTGCCTGGAAATGGGGCAGAACTCTTTGCTTGCTAAGTCTTTTTTTTTTTTTTTTTACAGAGTGGAATGGACACACACACATACACACACACACAGTGGGAGAGAGAGAGACAGAGAGAGAGAGAGAGATCTTTCATGCATCAGCTCAGTCTCCAGATGGCCACAATGGCCTGGGGTGGGCCATGTCAAACCCAAGAGCCATAGGCTTCATCTGGGTCTCCCACTTGGGTGGCAGGAGCTCAAGTGCTTACACCATCTCCCTCTGCCTTTCCCAGGCCATTAGCAGGGTGCAGGATCAGAGGTGAAGCAGCAGGAGAATGAAGCAGTGTCCACATGGAATGCCAGAGTCTCAGGCAGCAACTTTCCCTGCTATACCACAATGCCGTCCGGCTTGCTGGGTCTTTAGTGTGGAGTGGATTGAGTCAGTAATGGATCAGGGTTTGGCTTTTGTGACAGATATGGAGGCAGTTAAAAACCACAGGACTCAAAAATCACTCACATTCCTTTGGTGTGTTTCTAGAGGTAATAGTGTGGTAGAGGAGAGGGATATTCTGTTTTCTTGTAAGTTTATACAGCATTTGCACCTGTGCCAGATAAACAAATATTTACATCACATATCTCCATGGAGGCACCCTTATTTCTTTAAATTTGAGATAATTGGTTGTCTTATAAACAGCTTTTTGTTTCTTAGGGAGAGTCTTAGATTTCTGTGTTGTTAGCAGAATTTCTATTGTTTTAATTTTCATTCTGGTTGACTAACATAATTGAACATCTTTTCATGGGCCTTGTCTGTCTGATTTACATCTTTGGTAATATGTTTATTCAAATATTTTGCTTTTTAGTTGGTGATGGGTAAGAGCTGTTTGCACGTTCTGTATATATTTCCTTTGTCAAATATCATTGTGCAAATTTTCTCCCATTCTGTGTCTTACCTTTTTTTTTTTTTACTAAATTATGTCTTGAGACATGATTGATTTGTATTTACTCTGTTTGATGTTCATTTATTACTTAGTAGCTGTGAATTTCTGTGTTCATTAAATTCAAGAAATTTTGACAAATATTTCTTCAAATATTTTCCACTGTACTATCTATATATTCTCCTTTATAAACTATCCAAATACTTGCCCATTCTTGAGTTTCTGCATATTTGTATGGATATATTGATGGGTAAAGTCATAATTCATGTATCCTTTGCACATAAGATTTGCTTCTTTTCTCTTTAAGATTTTTATTTAATAATTCTCATCAGGTTATTCAGAAATAAAATATTGGACTCATTCCTGAAATTTACTCAGATTACAGGACTGAACTAACTTTGTTAGTCCTTTCTATTTTTCCTCAGTTTCTGAAAATTTCTGGATTTCTGTTCCTGAGATTTTTTTCCTTCGGCTTCTTTTTTCCTAATCATTCAATTATAGGAAATGCTCATTTTCCTGGACAATTTTGGAAGGGAGGAAAAAGAAGTAGTATTACAACTCCTAATACTGGTCTCATGCACAAGTCCTGCTCTTGCAATTATAACATGAAGTTAGAGAGTTTGTTGTTGTTGCCGCTGTCGCTTTGACTACTGCTGGAAAGGCTGTTAAACCACTTTTCCGGGCCAGCCCTGCGGCTCACTAGGCTAATCCTCCGCCTGCGGCACTGGAACCCCGGGTTCTAGTTCTGGTTAGGGCACCGGATTCTGTCCCAGTTGCTCCTCTTCCAGTCCAGCTGTGGCCCGGGAGGGCAGTGGAGGATGGCCCAAGTCCTTGGGCCCTGCACCTGCATGGGAGACCAGGAGGAAGCACCTGGTTCATGGCTTCGGATCGGCGCAGCACGCCAGCCTTAGTGGCCAATTGGGGGGTGGACCAACGGAAGGAAGACCTTTCTCTCTGTCTTTCTCTCACTGTCTAACTCTTCCTGTCTAAATAAATAAATAAATAAATAAACCACTTTTCCTTATAATTCACTAGGGACAGATACCCTGTGATTCAGCTTTACACTCTGAACTATTTAATGAAATATAGATTTTTGGTATTTTTTAAGCTTAGTATTATTTGAGTGTTTCCAGGGAATTTATGTCACTTTTGCAATTCAAGAACTGAAATAAATATGAAACACATTTCACATAATGAGGGCTGAAAGTAACTCATTTAATAATTAAATCTCAAAATCTGAACAAAAAGTGATTCAAAGTTACAAATAAGCAGTTATGTATGAAAAAATATTATTGGAGTTGGTGTACTCAAGAGGCTTCCATAGCCATGGCAGCTCATGACAAGTGCCTTGGGTGATTACTGACATCATAAATAAGAGTATCAATTGTTAAATCAACAACAGGAGTCACTGTGCACTTACTCCCCATGTAGGATCTCTGTCTTTAATGTGTTGTACTATGTGAATTAATGGTAAAACTACTACTAAAACAGAACTCTATACTTTGTGTGTCTGTGTGGGTACAAACTGTTGAAATCTTTACTTAGTAAATACTAAGTAGATCTTCTGTATATAAAGATAAGTGAAAATGAAGCTTGATGAAGAATGGGATGTGAACCAGCAGATAGAAGAACTCTCTCTCTGGCTCTGCCTCTCCTGTAACTCTGTCTCTCAAATAAATAAAATAAATCTTTTTATAAAAACTTATAAAAAATTGAAAAACCAGAAAGATACAGAAGCAGAAAGTTTCAAATAAAAAATGATAGGTAATGATAAGTGTGTAGAAAAGTTAAGGAAAAAAGGGCAACTAAAAACTTACACTTACATTGATGCTTTTTTAAAAATATTTATTTATTTGTTTATTTGAAAGTTACAGAGAAAGAGAGGCAGAGAGAGGGGGGGGGGTCTTCCAACTACTCATTCACTCCTCAAATGGTTGCAAAGGACAGAGCTGAGCTGATCCAAAGCCCAGAGCCAGGAGCTTCTTCTGGGTCTCCCATGTGGGTGCAGGAGCCCAAGGACTCGGGACATCTTCTACTGCTTTCCCAGGGCATAGCAGAGAGCTGGATCAGAAGTGGAGCACCTGGGACTTGAACCGGCACCCATATGGGATGCTGGCAGTGCAGGCGGCAGCTTTACCCACCAAGCTACAGCACCACCCTGGGAGACGAGACGAGAGGAATATATAAATGACAGCTCTCTAATCTTGAAGGAAGTCAAATTCCTTCCCTTTGACAGGACCACCTGGGGCTCCTGAGTGCAGAGGGTCTGGCTGGTAGGAGTTTGTAGGAGAATTCCTAAGCCCTTGCAGTCCTGTTGGGTCATCTGAAGAGGGGTGCCCAACCCCAGAGTCCTTCATCTCTGGGTACAGTCATCCCACCAATGATCCCCATTGTAATTAGTGCAGGACAATGGGATGTAGACACTGCCAAGGACTTGGGCCATCTTTTGCTGCTTTCCCAGGTGCATTCACAGGGAGCTGGATCAGAGGTGGAACAGAGTGGTTTCTAACCGGTTCCCATATGGGATGCCAGCTCTGCACGCAGTGGCTTTACCAGCCAAGTCATAGCACTGGTCCCTCCATTAATTATAACATTGGTCATGAAATGATTTATTGGCTAGTTTTGTAATTTGTGCTGCTCAAATAATTTTTCCAATTCATCCAAATTTTGATATAATTTACATAAAATTTCACACTACTATTTCATCATTCTTTAAATATGTGTAGGATTTGCAAGTACATCTCCATTTTTCTTCCCAATTCTAATCATTTGTTTTTGTTTTCTGTCATTCTTAATCAAGCTCCAGATACACCAACCTAATTAGTTTCTCCCAATAACCATGCTTTGTGTAGTCATTTTTTTTTCACTTTGGATTGTATCCAATGACATTATCTTTAATAGAATAAGATGACTACGTGGAATATCACTTCAGAAAATATGATTAGTGACTGTAGCTTCTTTCTTGCTACAATATGTGCATGATCTTCTCCTCCTCCTCCCAATCCCCTCACACAGTCTCTGTCTCTGTTCCCGTCTCTGTCTCTATCTGCATCTTTCTGTCTATCAATATGTTTCTCGTTCCACATTTCTTCTTCCTCCATCTCACTTTCTCTACCATAGAGATCCAAATGCTCTCAGTCTAATAATCCACAAGGTACTGAGTATTGTCAACAGACACATGAATGTACATAAAACAGACACATAGATGACATGAATGACTGCAAATATTTATTGTCTGAATCAACTAAATTTTTGGGGCATTGCTAATGCAAAAAAGAGTGACTAATACAAACACCTGAAGGATGTACAATGGAAATTAACTGCAGGATTCCCTTCAGAGACAGGACTGTAAAGAGCATCATTCCCCCATTTACAATGAGGACAACACTGTATGTATTAACCACTTCTATTGAAGCTATCAAAATGCTGAGATCCAGAACAAACATTTAATAAGAAATCTGGATACAGATAGGGGCTTACGGGGAAAAACAATATTGAGCATTTCCTTTCCTGAGACAAATGATAATATATCTCACCAAAGACAATAAGATTCAGCTAATTATCAATAAATTCCCAAAAGCCACGTCTATAATTTCAAGAGAATTTGAAGCCCTTACAGGGGCAGATATTTGATATTCATGTCATCTTACAAATCATTTCACCTAGAGACTTTGCCAGGCACTCACAGGTAATACAGGTAAGAATCTGGAGATAGCTTTCTTATGATCCTGGCTGTGGGAGAACAGCATTTACATTAGAAACTCCGCCAAGAACATGTCCCCATGTCTCTGGTATTAAATGCATGCTTTGCATGCTTACTCTGTATAGAAGGAAGACAGCTAAAACTGTAGCCTGAGAATACAGGTAGAATCCCACTGCAGCTGATTGTGGAATAATACCATACACCAACACACACACACTGAGAATCCATCCAGACTCACCTTGCCGGAATCTTCCAGCAGGAATGATAGGTATGAAAATTGCAGCCAGAGGACTGATGAAAGCCTGCTGGAGTTGGAGAAGGTATATAGGAAACACATCTTAATGCTAGAACAGAAATAAGAGCTAGGACCAGCATTGTATCTGTATTGGGGAATGAACCAGCAGATAGAAGACCTCTCTTTCTCTCTCTGGCTATGCCTCTCCTGTAACTCTGTCTCTCAAATAAATAAAATAAATCTTTTTATAAAAACTTATAAAAAATTGAAAAACCAGAAAGACACAGAAGCAAAAAGTTTCAAATATCTGGATGTATCTGGATGTATCTAAATAGTTAGAAAGCCTTTGAAGGATGCAATCTCAGGACATGTATATTCGCAAACTATGATCAAGACTGAAACAAAATCAGACAACTAAAACTGAATGTCAAAGAACGTGTCCATCTTCTGCTCAGCATCATGCTAACAAGGATAAAATCAAGAATCACAGCAGAATACAATGAGAGAGCTACTTTCTGTGGGACAGTAAAATGAAAGTACTAAGCAAAGATGGGAGCAGATATTAAGAAAAATCCTCAGGAAAGTCAGGTCTTACCATAAATAAAGCCATCAATGAAAGGCTAAAGCATCTGGTGTGTTGAAGTTAATCATAGCAATGTCAAACTCAACTCAACTCTTAACCAGAGCAACACAAACACCCACAGTAAAAGTCCACAAAAAGGGCCGGTACCATGGCTCAATAGACTAATCCTCCGCCTTTCAGGGCCAGCACACCTGGTTCTAGTCCCAGTTGGGGCACCGGATTCTGTCCCGGTTGCCCCTCTTCCAGGCCAGCTCTCTGCTGTGGCCAGGGAGTGCAGTGGAGGATGACCCAAGCCCTTGGGCCCCGCACCCCATGGGAGACCAGGATAAGCACCTGGCTCCTGCCTTCAGATCAGTGTGGTGCACCGGCTGCAGCAGGCTAGCCGTGGCGGCCATTGGAAGTTGAATCAATGGCAAAAGGAAGACCTTTCTCTCTGTCTCTCTCTCTCTCACTGTCCACTCTGCCTGAAAAAAGAAAGTCCACAAAAAGAAAGGTGCACTCATCTACAACCTAAAAATTATTTATACAATTTTTGCTGTCCTATATACAGGACCTGTTTAATAATAATAATGATAATGATAATTTTCTTTTTTAACCTAGAAAATGTTTATTTAAGGTATACAAACTCCATGCATTTCATAAATAAAACTCTAGGAAAAGTGATTCTCACAAAAAACCACCCTCCCACCCTTCTTCCTCTTCCCTTTGCAATTATTATTCTTATTTTTAATTAAGATCTATTTCAATTAATTTTTACACGTAATATTGACCCTGTACAAAGCAAACAGTTCAACAACAACAACAAAAACAAACAAAAAAAAACTTCCTCAACAGTCAAGACAAGGGCTGTTCAAAGTCATTGCATCTCAAGGTGTCAACTTCACTTCTATAGATTATCTTTTAAGTACTCTATTAATTACCAAAGATCAGGGAGAACATACAGTATTTGTCCTTTCGGGAATGGCTTATTTCGTTATGTTGCAAATGACAGGATTCCATAATGCACATATTCTATAATTCTTTATGTCACTCTTCAGTTGACAGACATGTGATTCCATATTTAGTTATTGTTAATTGAACTGCAATTAACATGGGGGTACAGATATCTCTTTCATATGCTTATTTGATTTCCGTGGGGTAAATTACCAGGAATGGGATCCTGGGTCATATGCTAAGTCTATATTCAGATTTCTGTGGTATCTCCATACTGTCTTCCACAGTGGCTGTACCAGTTTACATTCCCATCAACAGTGGATTAGGGTACCTTTTTCCCACATACTTGTCAGCATTTGTTGTTTGTTGATTTCTCAATAAAAGTCATTCTAGTGGGGCTGAGGTGAAACTTCATTGTGGTTTTGAATTGCATTGCTCAGATGGTTAGTGACTCTGAGCATCTTGTCTTGTCTTGGCTTTCCTCTCTTGAAAAATGCCTGTTTAAGTCGTTTGTTCATTTCTTAACTGGGATATTTGTTTTGTTGTTTTTGAGTTTCTTGAGCTCTTTATATATTCTGGATATTAATCCTTTACCTGTTTCATGGCACTGAAGCAAAACTTTCTTGGGTTTTTCGTAGTTTGGAGGGGTTTTATTACTGATTCAGTTTCCATCTTGGTTATTGGTCTATTTAGATGTTCTCTGTCTTCATGGCTCATTGTAGGTAGGTTGTATGTATCCAGGAACCTATTCATTTATTCAAGGCCCCTGATTTTTTGGCATAAAGTTCTTTGTAGTAATTCCTGATGTCTGTAATTTCCAATCTCAATCTCCTTCAATTGCCCATGCAGCACTGTTACTCTGTTTGTTAGCCTCTCTTCTCAAAAATTTGAAAAGAAATACCTGAGGATAACTTTTGCCATTTGATTTGTTTTCTTGGTAAATAGAGTCCTGCACTGTCTTATCTTTGATATCTATAGTTTTGTGTGGTTTTGTATGTAATCTCAGAGGGTATGTCCAGTACTAGTTATAACTAGAAGCAAAAATTTCTCTATTAAATTGTTAATTATTATATTAATAGTTAATCTTTAAATTCTATTTTTAAAAATCCCATTGCTTTCTGTTTCTTGGTCTCTATACACACTTTCAAAGTTTACTTGCATTTTCAGCTATGTTGATGCATTCAAGTTTATAATTGTTGGAAATAATACATTTTGTGAAGTGACACATAGCATCTATCATTTATGCTTTTTTCACATTTCTGTTGCACTTATATCTTTGTAGAATTAGTGATTTCTGTCAGTTGTGCTTTACACTTGGAACCTGATTTCTAGGAATTATTGAGGTCTAAAGTGGACTGCATAATTTTCTAGATAGGATTTGTGTTTGAGCTAAAAGGGATCTAGGAGAACTACTGGTCCAGGACCACTCTAAATTAAAAGCAAAGATTGAGTTTTTATTGACCAACAGCTAATGTGAATTATGCGTATACATCTGTGGGAGGGTCATCTCAGAGTTATAATTCCATTGGGGAAATTTTTAACTCCTGCATAAATCAGCAACAAGACAATTTCTTTGTTTAACCTTCCATGTACAGAGGGAAGGTCAGTTTCATTTCTGTATCATCTAACAATTTAACTGCATTTACTTTGTCCTCTTTCCTCCACAGACCTTGAGGTCACATAAATAGTTGAATAAGCTCTCTAGTTTTTGCAATCATCTTCATAGTGAAAGGCTTCACCTCTTGAGCCCTCTGAAGACCCTTGCCTGATAGTAGATCACAAATTTGTTTTTAGAGACATTCAGGATGTTTTAAAACATATGTTACACACTCTTCTTGGATTTTTGCCTGATTTTTGTACTTCAGAAAGCACAGCCTCTCACATACCAAAAATATGAAATTTAAAGGTCTGTGAAATCTGGGAAGTTGTTTCCTTTTGATATAAATGAAAAAAGACACAGACAAAAGATTGAAAATTCTTAGCCATGACCCCAATAAATTTGAAAGATAGCACCTGTACTTGCCTCATCCCTCCATTCATCCTATACAAAAACAAACTCAAAATATATTAATAAAATATATTAAAGCTCTAAACATAGTACATAGAAGTATGAAACTACTAGAAAAAAAACTTAAACACTTCAGGACAGTGTCATAGGCAACTATTTTTGTGTAAGACACAAAAGCACAGACAACAATGCAAACATAGATAAATGGATTATATCACATTAAAATCTTCTGCACAGCAAAAATAACAGTCAATAAAATTAAGACAACTGATACAGTGGGAAAAAATACTGGCAAACTATACATCTGGCAAAATTTAACATTCAGAATATATAAAGAACACAAAACCTCAACACTGACAACAAAGAATTCAATCCAGTTAAGAAATGGTAAATACTTAGCTGGCAGGGCAGATTCCATAATCATGCAGGTGGTTTTCCCAGGGCAAGGCTCTTCCACTGCTCTGCAGAAATGCTGACCCCTGTGTTTGCCAAATTTGGAAACTCAGCTGCATAATTTGTGGTAGTGGGTGACTGTGTTTGCTCTCTCCCCTATAAAAAAAAAGAACTAGAAGAAAAGAAATGGTCAAAGTATCCAAATAGATTTTATCTAAAAAAAATGGCAACACATATGTGGAAAACTGTTCGATGTTATTAATCATCAGAGAAATTCATTTCAGAGTCACAGTAGGTGTCATCTCAATCCAGTTAGTATAACTATGATAAAAAGGCAAGAAATGACACATGCTGGTTTGGATGTGAAGAAAAAGACACACTTACATAATTTCAGTGGGAATGCAAATTATGAACATTACGGAAAACAATATGGTGCTTCCTCAAAAACCTTTTTTTTTTAATTTTGACCACATGACTCAGCTTTCACTCTTGTGCATATACATCTGAAAGAAATGAAATCTGCATTTGAAAAACACTTGTACCCCCATGTTCATTGTAGCACTCTTTACAATAGCCAAGCTTTTGAATCAAAACCAACATCCATCAATAGGTTAATGAATAAAAAATGTTATTTATGCAAAATGTAGAATTATTCAGTCATAAAAATAAAATCCTGATGTTTGCAACAAAACAGATGGAACTGGAGATGATTACTTTAAATGAAATAAGCCACACAAATCAACAATTATCATACAGTCTTTGTTGAATACAGAAGTTTGAAAAAAAGCCAATCTGAACTTGCTGAAGGTTGGCAATGGTTGGGGGAGGATGAATGGATGGAGGATATATAATGGGTACCAAAACACTCAGATAAAAGAAATATTTTGGCCTCCATAGCACAGAGTGACAATTCTAGTTCAGGCAAAAATGTTAATGAAGGCACTGATTGCCATCAAGGAGAAGAGCTAAGCTGAGTGGAATTGCTTACCTTATGAATAAAAAAAAAAAGAAGGAGAGAATATTTACCACATCAAACCTGAGTGTGTCACCTTTGGCACACCCTTAACCCTGAAGAACTGAGCAGAGCTCTCTGGCCACACCCACCACAGGCCTCTAGAGATTCACCAAAAACAAAGAGGCAACTTAATCTAAAGTCATAGTATAATGAGAAAAGTCACCACAGTGAAAATGAAAATGAAGACGAAGATGGAGAAGGAGATGAAGAAGAAGAAGAAGAAGAAGAAGAAGAAGAAGAAGAAGAAGAAGAAGAAGAAATGAAAGAATATCTACACAATGCCAAACAACAAACACAGAAACTGAGAAAAACAGGAACAAGGAAGACATCATGATGCTCCCAAATGAACATGACACTCCAATACAAGATTATGAAAATTATGAGATAGAAGAAATGCAAGATACAGAATTTTAAAAAAAATTATGGTCAGAATATTTAGAAATTATCAAAAGTAAATGCATGAACTACAGAAATCCATACTGGACAGCATAGAAAATCTCTCTCATGAAAATGAAATCTTAAGGAGGAATCAAAATGAAACACAGAAACTGGTAGAACAGGATAGTGAAGAGAAATCAAAATGAAATCAAGAATTCAATAGATCAAATGACAAACGCATTTGAGAGCCTTAAAAACAGAATCAGTGAGGTAGAAGAGAGAGTATCAGATTTAGAAGACAGAGCACAGGAAAGTACACAGTCAAACCAAAGAAAAGAAGAGGAAATTAGAAATCTAAAAATATTGTTGGAAATCTACAGGGTACTATTAAAAAAAAAAAAAAACCAACATTCAGGTTCTAGGAGTTCCTGAAGGCATGGAGAGAGAAAGGGTGGAAGGCAGTTTTAGTGAAATACTAGTGGAGAACTTCCTGGGTTTGAAGAAGGAAAGAGACATCCAAGTACAGGAAGCACATAGAACCCCCAATAAACATGACCAAAAGCGATCCTCATCATGACACGTTGTAATCAAACTCACCACAGTGAACCATAAAGAAAAGATTCTACAATGTGCAAGAGAGAAACGTCAGATTACTCTCAGAGGATCTCCAATTAGACTCACAGCTGACTTCTCATCAGAAACCCTACAGGCTAGGAGGGAATGGCAAGATATAGCCCAGGTACTAAGAGAGAAAAACTGCCAGCCCAGAATATTATGTCCTGCAAAGCTCACATTTGTGAATGTAGGTCAAATAAAGATCATTTATAGCAAACAGATATTGAAAGAATTTGTCAGCGCTCATCCAGCCATACAAAAAATACTTAAAGATGTGTTACACACAGAAACACAGAAACACAGCCATCAATATGAAAAACAGTAAAGGAAGAAAACCTCACACTAAAAGATCACAGGAAGTTCAAAACATATATTAGAAATATCTTAGGAAAAATGGCAGGGCAGTCACTACTTATCAATAGTCACATTGAATGTTAATGGATTCAACTCTCCAGTTAAAATACACAGACTGGCTGAATGGATTATAAAACAAAATCCATCTATTTGCTGCCTACAAGAAACACATCTTTCCAACAAAGATGCATGCAGACTGAAAGTGAAAGGTTGGAAAAAGATATTCCATGTCAACAGAAACCAAAAAAGAGCTGGTGTAGAGATCTTAATATCAGACAATATAAACTTTAACACAAAAACTGTTAAGATAGACAAAGAGGGGCACTATATAATGATTAAGGGAATAATTCAACATGAATATGTAACTATTATAAAAATATATGCACTTAATTACAGGGCACGGGTTTATTTCAAATATATGTTAAGGAACTTAAAGGGAGACTTAGACTCCAATACAACAGTATTGGGGGACTTCAATATCCCACTTTCAGCAATAGACAGATGAACCAGACTGAAGATCAACAAGGAAACAGCAGATTTAATTGACAGTATAGGGTAAATGAATCCAACAGATACTTATAAAACTTTTCATCCTACAATTACAGAATACACATTACTCTCAGCAGTACATGGAACCTACTCTAGGATTGACCACAACCTAGGAAAAAATCAAGTCTCAGCAAATTCAGAAGAATTTTATCTGCAGCAAACCAGACCCAAAACTAATAGGAGAAGAGATATAATTAAAATCAGAGAGGAAAACAACAAAATTAAATCCAAAAAACATTACAAAAGATCACCAAAACAAAGAGCTGGTTTTTTGAAAAAATAAACAAAATAGAAACCCCATCGGCCCAGCTAATTAAAAACAAGGGGAGAGAGAAAAGACTCAATTCAATAAAATCAGAGATGGAAAAGGAAATTTAACAACAGACAGCACAGAAATAAAAAGAATCATTAGAAATTACTACAAGGACTTGTATGCCAGCAAACAGGGAAATCTATTCAGAAATGGATAGATTCCTGGACACATGCAACCTACCAAAATTGAACCATGAACACATAGAAAACCTAAACAAACTCATAAATGAGACAGAAATTGAATCAGTAATAAAGACCCTCTCAACAAAGAAAAGCCCAGGACCAGATGGACTCACTGTTGAATTCTAGACATTTAAAGAACTAACTCCAGTTCTTCTGAAACTATTCAGAACAATAAAAAGAGAGAATCCTTCCAAATTCTTTCTATGAAGCCAGTATCACCTTAATATCTAAATGTGAAAAAGATGCACCAGAGAAAGAGAATTTCAGACCAATTTGCCTGATGAACATAGATGCAAAAATCCTCAATAAAATTCTGTCCAATAGAATGCAACAACAGATCAGAAAGGTCATCTACTCATACCAGTGGAATTTAGCCCTGGTATGCAGGGTTGGTTCAATGTTTTCAAATCAATCAATGTGATATACCACATTAACAGACTGCAGAAGAAAAACCGTATGATTAACTCAATAGATGCAGAGGGGAATGCAAATCAAAACCACAATTAGGTTTCACCTCACCCTGGTTAGAATGGCTTACATACAGAAATCTCCCAACAACAGATGCTGGCGAGGATGTGGGGAAAAAGAGACACTAACCCATTTTTGATGGGATGCAATCTGATAATGCCACTATGGAAGTCAGTTTGAAGATTGCTCAGAAACCTGAATATAACCCTACCATACAACCCAGCCATCCCATTTGTTGGAATTTACCCAAAGGAAATTAAATTGGCAAATAAAAGAGCTGTCTGCACCACAATATTTATTTCAGCTCAAATCAAAATAGCTAAGACATGGAATCAACCTAAATGACCATCAACAGAAGACTTGATAAAGAAATTATGGGATATATATTCTGCAGAATACTACACTACAATAATAAAATGAAACCTGGTCATTTGCAACAAAATGGAGGAATCTGTAAAACATCATGCTGATTGAAATAACCCAGTCCCAGAGGGAAAAATATCACATGTTCTCCCTGATCTGTGACAACTAAAAGAGCACCTAAAAGGAAACCTTTTAAAATGAAATGGACGATATGTGAAACAACGACTTGATCAGCCCTTGTCCTGACTGTCAATAAACAACTTACTAATTTATTCCTTTTAGTATTTTTTGTTCTACTTAATACCATTGGTTGAACTCTTTAATTAACACAATCACTCTTAGTTGTTTAAGTTTAACTGAAAAGTGATCCCAGTTAAATTTAAGAGTGGGAATAAGAGAGGGAGGAGAACTACAGTTTGGCACATGCTCATTCTGACTTGCCCCAAACGGTAGAGTTAGAAATGTGCCAGGGGATTCCAATCCAGTCCCATCAAGGTGGCATGTACCAATGCCATATCACTAGTCCAAGGGATCTGTTTAAGTTCATAATTTATCATAATGATAGGATTAAGTGTCAAAGGGAGAATATAAAAAAAGACTAATGTCTGCTAACACTAACTGAGAGAATTAAAAAGGAGAGAAAAATCCAACATGGGAAGCAGGATGCACAACAGACTCATAGAATGGCAGATGCCCTAAACAGCACTCTGGCCTCAGAATCAGCCCTTAAGGCATTCAGATCTGGCTAAAAAGCCCATGAGAATATTTCAGGCATGGAAAGCCAAGACACTTTGCCAAAAAAAATGACCTAAATGAAAGATCTCTGTGAGTGAGATCCCAGTGGAAAGAATGGGCCATCAAAGAAGGAGGTACCTTTCTCTGAAGGGAGGAGAGAACTTCCACTTTGACTATGACCTTGTTGGAATAATATCAAAGTCGATGAACTCAAAATGCTTCCATAGCCTTGGCAGCTCATGACAAGAACCTCGGGTGATTACTGACATCATAAATAAATTGTCCATTGTTAATTCAACAACAGGAGTCACTGTGCACATACTCCCAATGTAGGATCTCTGTCCTTAACGTGTTGTACAATGTGAATTAATGGGTTAACTAGTACTCAGACAGTAGTTTACACTTTGTGTTTCTGTGTGGGTACAAACAGTTAATATTTTACTTAGGATATACTAACTTGATCTTCTGTATATAACGGTAATTGAAAATGAGTCTTGATGTGAATGGGATGGGAGAGGGAGTAGGAGATAGGATGGTTGCGGGTGGGAAGGTGGTTATGGGGGGAAAAAGCCGCTATAATAAAAAAATTATACTTTGGAAATTTACATTTATTAAATAAATTTTTTTAAAAGAAAAATGTATTACATATTATATAAAAACTGAAAGAAAAAAATGATAGATTCCATATAAAAAAGATAAGGAAATGGAAAGGCTAGTTGCCTTGATTCCTTACAGTGTACATATATGCTGACTATTGTACTGTACCCATTAAATGTTAATGTTTTGAATACAATAAAAATGTTGAAAAATAGAATAATTTTCAAATCAATTCCAACACAATGAAATCAAAACTCAAAATTCACCAAACAATTGAGAACCTACACACTTCAGTATGAACTCTCAAATTAATTATATTATAAAAGATCTTAACATTTGTTAAAGAAAACATTAAAGAAAACAAATGAAAAGGAGGAAGAATTTACTACATGCATTATAACCTCAATCAAAAGTAACAATAATTGGTCAGCTAAACTAAAAAGAGGACAATTACCCCTATATATATATGTATATATATGTATATATATATATATATATAAAGATCTCATTGTTTCTGGCACTGTGGTATAGAAGGTAAAGCTGCTGCCTGCAGTGCCAGCATTCCATGTGCGTGCCAGTTTGAGTCCCTGCTGCTCCACTTCCAATCCAGCTCTCTGCGATGGTCTAGGAAAGCAGTGGAAGATGGCCCAAGTCCTTGGACCTCTGCACCCACATACAAGACCCAGAAGAAGCTTCTGGCTCCTGGCTTCAGATCAGTGAAGTTCCAGCCATTGCAGCCAACTGGGGACTGAACCAGCGGATAGAAGACTTTCTCTCTCTCTCTTTCTCTCTGCCTCTACTTCTCTCTCTGTGTGTAACTCTTACTTTCAAATAAATAAATAAATCTTTATAAAATGAAAAAGATATCACATTAAGAGAAATTTCTAGTCATTATAACAATTTTAAGTATACTTTTAAGAGTACATTACAAAAATGTTAAGATAAAAACAAATCAGAAAAATTACAATGATTTAGGTTTTAATCATAGCAGAAAATAAGTAAGTACAAAAATATGGACTTACTACAAAATGCAGACCTAATTTTAAACTACAAATATGCCTAAAATCATAATTATAGAAGCAATAAAAATGAAATATTTTCCCAAATGTGAAAAAAAGCATCCTCTTTTTATTTTACATGGTGTACAATAACAACTCTCAATAGTATTCCACCAAAAAGTATTCAAGCAGGATAAAAATTTCAAGATAATGATAAATTTAAGATAAAAAGCTAAGATTTATTAAGTTCATCTCAAAAAAGAGTGACGATAATAAAATTAGATTCAGACAGAATAGAGGAAAAAATAAGACTATGTCCTGTTTTGAAAATAGTTTTATATTTGAAAAATAAATATAAACCTAAAAATCATTCAAAGATTGTGATCCTTTTACTGACAAATTGCATTACATGAAGAAATTCATTTCATTAGAAATGAAAAGAGCAGGCCAGCGCCGTTGCTCACTTGGCTAATTTCCACCTGCGGTGTCGGCACCCCAGGTTCTAGTCCCAGTTGGGGCACCAGGTACTAGTCCCGGTTGCTCCTCTTCCAGGCCAGCTCTCTGCTGTGGCCTGGGAGGGCAGTGGAGGATGGTCCAAGTGTTTGGACTCTGCACCTGCATGGGAGACCTGGAGGAAGTACCTGTCTCCTGGCTTTGGATCCACAGAGTGCCGGCCGTAGCGACCATTAGGGGAGTGAACCAACGGATGGAAGACCTTTCTCTCTGTCTCTCTCTGACTGTCTATAACTCTCTTTGTGTGTCTCTTTTTCACTGTCTAACTCTGCGTGGCAGGAAAAAAAAGGAAATATAAAGAGCAACTGATAAAAACACAATTGTCATCAGAGTTTAGGTACCACTACAGAACTGTGGCAGTTGAAGTAATTCGTATAGTATTAGCATACAGAGCAATGTAATAAATAATGCTAGAATAATTTCAAATATTTTATTTTCCACAAGAGTTTCTGGAAGAGAGCATGTTTTGTAGCTGATAGAGGGAACATGGAAAAGCAGCCCAGAGGTGAGGCTTCCAGCATGAGTACCTGTAGTTCGTGTCTATTCCATAATTTTTGTACACACCAAGGATGGTAAAATGCTTCATCTCACAGAATTATGCTGTGGTAAATATAGTGTATGGTGCCACTTAAGTCACAAGTGCCTCTTCTTCAGAAGTGACTCTGAAAATGGAAAGCCCAACACTGCTGCATGACCTGCTACCTAACAATAGTTATTTTTTCCCAAGATTCAAACATAACATCATACATTAAATCCCATTGTAAGAAATGTGAATCCAGATGTATAGGCTGCTATATGTCCCTAGGCTTTATTGTTTAGCGAAGTAACTTAATATTTTCTTTGCTGATCAGTCTAGATAGTGTTGTAGAGTGATTGTTAGCAAAGGCTCTTAAATCTAAAACCTGGGTCCACATTCTGGTTCCACCATTTAGTAGCTGACATACTCACTTATACAGTCAATGTGATACCTTTAAAACTTGAACAATACTGATAGTCAAGTGAACTTCCCACATTAGGGAATATAATTTAATGATTCTTTAGCGTTTCCTTATCTTGGTTATATCATCTGGTTTTTGTATATTTAAATCAAACTTTTTTTTTAAAGATTTATTTATTTATTTGAAAGTCAGAGTTGCACACAGAGAGAAGGAGAGGCAGAGAGAGGGAGAGAAGTCTTCCATCCACTGGTTCACTCCCCAATTATCCCTAACAGCTGGAGGTTCACCAATCTGAAGCCAGAAGCCAGGATCTTCTTCTGGGTCTCACACGCGCGGGTGCAGGGATCCAAGGACTTGGGCCATCCTCCACCTCTTTCCCAGACCATTGCAGAGAACTGGATTGGAAGTGGAGCAGCCGGGACTCAAACTAATGCCCATATGGGACACCAGCACTGCTAGCCACAGCTTTATCCACTATGCCACAGCACCAGACCCTAAAAAAACCTTTAAATTGATAAATGTGCGTGTGTGTGTGTGTGTGTTTACAGTGTTTACAGCCATTTCCTGATGAATACGTTTTGAATCAAATTAATTTGAAAATCTGCTTCATTTAAATTAAGTTGATCCTACTCCCTGTCTCAGTTATATAAGTGAACTAATTTCAATAAATACTAAGTCTTTACAACCGAAAAATAAGATGTTTTAAACAAATAAACATTTCCAATAATTCTACTTTATAGTTGGAACACTGTATTTCTTTGCCTTCCATGATAACACTCATGGTTTTCTACTCTTCTTATGTCAATATCTACATTGTTGGTTTTCTCAGGATCCATCATTGGCATTCTTACTTCTTTTATTGACACATCTCTTTCAATTACATCAATTGAGTGGTCAACGTTATGTTTATATATCCCAGATTGACAGCCACATTCCTAGCATACACTCTATTTTTAATTGAATATTCAACTTCCTATTTGTGAAAGTGACATCAGGATCTCACTCCACAGCTTTCATCTGTCCTTGTCACTAAGGTCAATGAAATGAATCCCAATCTAGTCTATCGAAATCCAAAGCTCACAGGAGAACCACCCAATCACCAGATTTAGTTTGATTCTATCTTTTCTATATTTTCTTGCTCACTCAGTATATATTCATGTCACCATTCTCTTACATTTTCTTCTGTGATGCAAGTAAGGTTGCAAATTCAATGTTTTGCCTGTGGTCATCTGGTTGCCCCAGCAACATTTGTTAGGGACTGTTCCTTCCTCGAATGACTTTGGGAACTTCATTAAAAATTAATTGAACTTATCTATATAGATTTATTGCTGCGGCCCCAGCATTGTGGAGTAGCTGGTTAAGCATATCCCACATATGATGCTGGGATCCCATATGTGCTTTAGTTATAGTCTCAGTTGCTCCACTTCTGATCTAGCTCCCTGCTAATGTACCTGAGAAAGTAGCAGAGGACAGCTCAAGTGTTTGGGCCAATGCAGCCACATGGAAGAACCAGAAGAAACTGATGGCTTCAGTCTGGCACAGCCCTGGCTAAGGAGTGAACGAGCAGATGGAAGATATCTGAGTGTGTGTGTGTGTCTTCTTCTGTCACTGTAACTTTACATTTCAAATAACTAATCTTTAACAATAGATTTAGTTTGGGGCTGTCAGTTCTATTCCATTCATCTATGTACTTATCCATATGCCAATATCATACCGTACTGTTTTGATATGCAGGTTGTTCTTAAAATTTTTACAGGCCCCAGGCCAGAACTGACTCAGCAGATTGAACCATCACCTGCAACACTGGCATCTTGTATGACCGCTGGTTCAAATCCTGGCTGCTCTGCTTCAGATCAAATCCTGGTCTAATGTGCCTGGAAAAGCAACAGAGTTTGCCCAAGAACTTTTGCCCATGCCACTCACATTGGAGACATAGATGCAGTTCCAGACTCCTGGTTTTGGCTTGGCCATTGAAGACATTTGGCTCATGAAGAAATGGATGGAGGATTTCTTTGTGTAACTCTACCTTTCAAATACATAAGATAAATCTTACGGCCGGCGCTGTGGCTCAACAGGCTAATCCTCTGCCTTGCGGCGCCGGCACACCGGGTTCTAGTCCTGGTTGGGACGCCGGATTCTGTCCCAGTTGCCCCTCTTCCAGGCCAGCTCTCTGCTGTGGCCCAGGAGTGCAGTGGAGGATGGCCCAAGTGCTTGGGCCCTGCAGCCCATGGAAGACCAGGAAAAGCACCTGGTTCCTGCCATCGGATGAGCGCGGTGTGTCGGCCGCAGCGCGCCGTCCGCGGCGGCCATTGGAGGGTGAACCAACGGCAAAAGGAAGACCTTTCTCTCTGTCTCTCTCTCTCTCACTGTCCACTCTGCCTGTCAAAAAAAAAATCTTACAAAAAAATTTATAGACATGTTAATATTGTGTACATTTATGGGGCTCCATGCAATGTTCTATTATTTGTGTGCTTCAAGTAATATACAATCTTGACAAACATATTTATTCTTTCAAAAATTTAACATATCTTGATAATGAAGCATCTAAGATCCTATCCTCTAGGTTGTATTTAATAGAGAAATATATAGTACATTAGCATTACTTATAGTCACCCTATTGTGCAATAGAACCCTAGAAGTTCTCTTCTGAATTCACTCACCTCTGATAACCACCATTATTATTTTTAACATCTAAGAGGTAACCTATATTTTACATATCACATATGATTGGTCATGTGATATTTGTGATATTTGTCTTTCTGTGTTGGCTTATTTTAACATAAAGAACTCTGATTCGGTATATGATGTTACAAATGACAGGATTTAATACTTTTATTCCATTGTGCATATGTACTACATTTTCCTTGTCTGTTCATTGATGGGTGTACACTTAGGTGTGGTGGAATGAGAAGGCCATGCCAAGGTGGCCACTGGCAAGCGAGCATCACTTACTCAGGAATGGCTTTGAAACCCACCTGGCAATGGAGCCTGCCTGGGAACAGGCTGTGATTGGATGTATTTGAAACTGCCTGGCAACAGGCTATGATTGGATGGCTTTGGAAACTGCCTGGCAACAGGCTATGATTGGATGTATTTGAAACTGCCTGGTAACAGGCTGTGATTGGATGGCTTTGGAAACTGCCTGGCAACAGGCTGTGATTGGTTGGGGCATAGACCGCCCCTTGACCAGATTGGCTGGTCTTGGCTATATAAGGAGTGGTTCCAACTGTAATAAACGAGTCTGCGGGCTGCTCGCCTCAAGCCTGCTTTCACCCGACTCCCGGGGTCTGTGTGGTGACTCCGCGCCTCTTGCCCCCACCACACTGCTCCTCTCAGAAACGAATCCACTGAAACATTGTTGAGAAACTCAACTGCAACATCTGGCGCGCCAACGTGACTGAGAAAGAGACAGTGTGTCGGACTCGGCGAGGTCCCCTCAGGATTTCGGCAAGTAGGCCCCTCGGTGTTTTGTGTGCTGTTCGGTTCTGTGAGGGTGAGCACAGAACCCCCTCCTACGCCCCTTTCCTTGTCCTTGTCCTCGGTCTAAGTGACCCCAGGTTAGCACACACCGCCCAGAAGCGTACGTCGCTTCTCGGCTCCTCCTTTTACTTTCGGTTCGCCCGGCGAATTCACATAAGGGACTGATCATCCCAGAATTCGGAACCAAGTCATCTTCCCTCACTCGAGAGAGGTGACGCTCCGGAGACACCGTGTGGGCATACGGCCTTGACCTAACGAATCAAGGAAGTCCCCCACTAAGCACAGGACATACTACGATCTGATACACCACTGTCTGTTTGTCTAACGTAGGGAAACCTCCTGCAAAATGCCATCAACAGCTGAGGTGCTAGGAATTTGCCTCGTTATGGCAACAGTGCTGTGCGTGTCTTTACTTTGGCTACAGTTGGCATGCCGTATTGCTCTTAAGAATCCTGTGCAGGTTATCAAAGATAGTGAATCTGTGAGTGATAAGAGCCTGACACTCCAGGTCCCTGTCTCACAGACAATAGTTGATGATTCAGGGAGAGAAAGCTCCGACAGTGAAAATAACAATGTAGCATACAAGGTAGCAAACGATGTAGCAAACAAGGTAGCAAGGCCTAGTCAGCCACCCCCCACATACCCGTGGGATGAACTTAGAGGACCTCCAGATAATAACCCATGCAAGGTCATCCCATCTGCACCCAGTGAGGATCCTCACATTTGTGGCAGTACTCGGGCACCACAAGCTCTTAAGGGAGCCACTAGACCCCATCCCACCTGCACATTTGCTGTTAATGTAGGAGAGGATGCAGAATTCAGACCCTGGATTCCAACGCCCATAAATGACCTTACTATGCTAAAAAAGGCTTCACAAGAGTCAGGTCCTGACTCTCCCTACTTTGAACAAGTGCTCAAACAATGGGCAACAAACCTTCAAACTCATTTTGACTGGGTTGCCCTGCTCAAAGCATGTTTGTCAAGACCACAGTTTTTACAGTGGAAAGCCTCCTATCAGGAAGAGGCTGAAACTGTGGCAAGAAATAATGCTGCTTATGGAATAGCAGTCACCTTTGATATGCTTACAAGCTGTGGCACCTACATATATCCTCAAGAACAGGCCCGCATTCAGGTCAGAGATTTGGCACTTAAAGCCTTGAAAAATATAAATCCTCCTGATTATAGTCAGCTCTTTAGAAACCTGGTTCAAGGTCCAGGCGAATGGTTCCCCGATTTCCTTGCCAGAGTCTTGGAGGCAGTAGAGAAAAGATTACTGCCTGGCCCCGATCAAGACAATTTGGTCAAACAATTAGCTTGGGAAGGTGCTACCAAAGAGGCAAAAGCAGCAATCGCCCCAGTCCGTAATGAAGACATTTCTAAATGGATAGTAGCCACAAAGGAGGTAAACCCTGCTGATACTCCCATACAGGCCCTGACTGCAGCCATTAATAAATTAAGCACAAAGAAGTCTAATGACCCTCTGGTTTGTTGGGGATGCCAGGAAATAGGACACCTACGACGAAACTGCCCAAACACTAAAGGATGGGGCAAGCCCAAAACACTGTGTCCCAGATGTAAAAAAGGCTTTCACTGGGCAAAAGATTGCAAGACCAAGCCTTTAAACTCCCAGTGGGGCGGCCCTCAGCCCAGCAAGTAAGAGGGAGTCCCACTACCATTAACTGGTCGATGCCCATTTTCAATCTGAGGCCGAAATTGACCCTATATTTAGATGACATTGCCTTTGTAGGTTTAATTGATACAGGAGCAGATGTTACTGTCTTAAAAGCTAGGGATGCAAGAAAAATGCAACATTGGAAGACAGCACCTGGACCTGACCTCCAAGGTGTTGGAGGATTAAAATTGTCTGATCAGGTCATCACACCTGTAACTTGGCGAGATGACAATGGAGATACAGGAACCATCTTTCCACTAATTGCTGAAGTTTCCATGACCTTATGGGGGAGAGATGTACTCTCACAAATGCAAGCGGTCCTTACTACAGATCACAAATCTCCCCAAGCCACCAGCTTTAATGGAGAACCTACAAGTAAGATTCACCCCCAATTCTAGGGGCCACTGCTCACCCCATACGAAAGCCAAGCCCAATCCCCATTGAATGGGAAAAAACAGGAAACATCTGGGTAGAGCAGTGGCCAATAGTACAACCCAAACTTAGCATCCTTAAAGAACTGGTACAGGAACAATTGGAAAAGGGACACATAGAGCCCTCCACTAGCCCTCATAACACACCCATTTTTGTGATACCAAAGAAAGAGGGAAAATATAGGCTTCTACAGGATTTAAGAGCTATTAACAAAAATATAAAAAAGATGGGAACATTCCAGGCTGGCATTCCCCATCCAGGGGCCATTCCTAATGGATACCACATAGTTACCATTGATATCAAAGATTGCTTCTTTTCCATTCCCATTGCGGAGCAGGATAAGGCTTACTTTGCCTTTACAGTATGGGAGCCCAACTTCCAGCTCCCTGCAAAAAGATTTCAGTGGACAGTACTCCCACATTAACTCCTTTGGTAAACTTAAGTTTGTCCATGTGGTGGTAGATACTTATTCAAAGGCTGTATTTGCAACAGCCCAATCTGGAGAAAAAGCTAGTAACGTGATAAAGGCGGTTAAATCAGCCATGCTGGTCCTTGGTGTTCCCTGGACCATAAAAACTGATAACGGGCCAGCATATACATCACAGGAATTTAATTCCTTCCTGAAATCCTGGAACATACAGTCTGCCACAGGTATCCCATACAACCCACAGGGACAGGCCATCATTGAAAGAACTCATAGGACAATTAAAGATCTCTTACAAAGACAGAAAAGCAATCATATGCCCCCAGACCCACAGCTTGCTTTGACTGAGGTCCTTTTCACTATCAATTTTCTTACTTTTGATTCCCAAGGGATCAGCCCAGCTTATAAACACTGGGGATCCTTTCCATCCCAGACCCCAGCCCCTATGGTTAGGTGGAAAGATGCCCTGACAGGAGAATGGAAAGGACCACACCCTCTACTAACCAAAGGTCGAGGATATGCTTGTGTCTTTCCAGAGAATGCAGAACAGCCCATTTGGGTTCCAGCCCAAAACATCAAGCCTGCAACGGACAGCCAACCAGGACCAGCTGAACAAGACCGAGACTCCGCCTTGTTAGCAGATGCACCTGCCCTATCATCCTACCCTGAGAAACTGCCCACAGCCACATCTGTTACTGTTTTGTACCCCACTAGTTCTGGTCAGCCACTCAAATGGCCCACAGCCTGTGTGTGGTCATGCCATTCCTGATAACCATTATTCCTCATTCCTACCCCTATCTGAGCAAGCACTCCTGTGGTCTCTTGATTTGAGCGCTGGTTAGTCAACGACGGGTAAGATCCCCTGGGGGACAACCTAAGACAGGCACAGCTGCGTACGGAGACCACATGGAAACGGGGTCAACAATGGTATGGCCAAGAATTATGCCTCCCGTTGCTCAAAAATAAACGAAAAGGGGGAAATGTGGTGGAATGAGAAGGCCATGCCAAGGTGGCCACTGGCAAGCGAGCATCACTTACTCAGGAATGGCTTTGAAACCCACCTGGCAATGGAGCCTGCCTGGGAACAGGCTGTGATTGGATGTATTTGAAACTGCCTGGCAACAGGCTATGATTGGATGGCTTTGGAAACTGCCTGGCAACAGGCTATGATTGGATGTATTTGAAACTGCCTGGTAACAGGCTGTGATTGGATGGCTTTGGAAACTGCCTGGCAACAGGCTGTGATTGGTTGGGGCATAGACCGCCCCTTGACCAGATTGGCTGGTCTTGGCTATATAAGGAGTGGTTCCAACTGTAATAAACGAGTCTGCGGGCTGCTCGCCTCAAGCCTGCTTTCACCCGACTCCCGGGGTCTGTGTGGTGACTCCGCGCCTCTTGCCCCCACCACACTGCTCCTCTCAGAAACGAATCCACTGAAACATTGTTGAGAAAATCAACTGCAACACTTAGGCATTTTCATTTTTTGGCTTTGTGAATAGTGCTGTATAAAATTCTGAATGCAGATGTCTCCTGGACAGATGGATTTTATTTCTATGGATATACATCCAGGAGTGGGATTGCCACATCATATGATACTTCTATTTTTAGCTTTTTGAGGAAACGCCATTCTTGGTTTCCCACCAAGAATTTCTACATCCTCATGAATAATTTTCATCTTTTGCTTTTTAACAACAGTCAACCTTACTGGAACAAAATGATAGCTCCTCGTGGTGTTGATTTACATTTCTCTGAGGACTAGGCATGTTAAGCAATTTTTCGGATACCTGTTGGCCATTTGTTTGTAAAATGTTTAAATTTTTGGCCCACTTTTAAATTGGATTATTTGTTTATTGGCTATAAGTTGAGTTCCTTATATATTATGGGTATTTGTCCACAGAAGATGTGTGGTTTGCAAATATTTTCTCTCATTCTGTTGACTTTTGCCTTTGCTGTTCAAAACCTCTTTGGTAAAAATCCATTTGTTCATTTTTTCTTTCAACTTCTCATGTCTGTTACAGAAAATCCCTGCCCATTTCATGTCATGAAGTGTTTTTAACAACTATTCTTCTAATAGTTTGTTTCAGTTTTCATATTTAGGTCTTTTATTGATTTTGAGAGATAAATGCCTAGTTCCCTTTTTCTACATGCCATTATTCAATTTTCCCAGTCATGTAATAAAAAGAATATCATTTTCCAGTTCATGTTCTTAGAACTTTTGTCAAAGTTTGGTTAGCTGTAATTGTGTGGATTTCTTTTTTTTTTTAAAGGTTTTTTTTTTTTCAGCTTTCTCTTTATTTATTTATTTATTTTTTATTTTTTGACAGGCAGAGTGGACAGTGAGAGAGACAGAGAGAGAAAGGTCTTCCTTTGCTGTTGGTTCACCCTCCAATGGCCGCTGCGGCCGGCACGCGGCAGCCAGCACACCACACTGATCCGATGGCAGGAGCCAGGTGCTTCTCCTGGTCTCCCATAGGGTGCAGGGCCCAGGGACTTGGACCATCCTCCACTGCACTCCCGGGCCACAGCAGAGAGCTGGCCTGGAAGAGGAGCAACCGGGACAGAATCCAGCATCCTAACCAGGACTAGAACCCAGTGCCCATCTGGTGTGCCAGTGCAAGGCGGAGGATTAGCCTGTTGAGCCACTGCGCCTGCCCTGTGGATTTATTTCTACGGTCTCTATTCTGTTCCATTGAATTATGAATTGGTTATTTTTATGCCAATAACACGTTTTAATCATTGTAACTTTGCAATATATTTTGAAGTCAGGTAGTATAATTTTTCCCTGCTTTTGACTCTTCTGAGGCATGTGAAGTTCCATGGAAATCTTAGTAGTCTTCTTTCTAGTCCTGTGAAAATTGTCGCTGAGATTCTGATAGGAATTATATTGAATCTGGATTCACTTTATATGGTACTTATTTTTATGATATTGATTCTTCCACTGCATGAATGTGGGGTATCATGATTTTTTACTGTTAATTTCAATTTATTACACCAATATTTTACAGTTTTCACTATAGATATCCTTCACTTATTTGGTTACATTTATCCCCATATATTTTATTTATTTTGTAGTTATTGGAAATGGAATTGTTTTCTGAATTTCTTTTTCAGATGATTCAGTTTTGGTGTACAATGTCAATTAATTCTGTATAGTGATTTTATATCCTGCAACTTTGCTGAATTTATTAGTTCTAAAATGTGTTTGGTAGGCTCTCTGGGGTTGTCTGTATATAAGATCATGATGTCATCTACAACAATGCCAATGATATTGCCTCCTTTCATGTCCATGTCTTTTATTTCTTTGTCTTGCCTAATTGCTCTAGCTACGAATTTCAATACTATACTGAATAAAAGTGGTTATAGTGGGCCTCCATGCATTGCTCCAATCTTAGAATGAAACACTTCAGCTTTTTGCCATTCAATATGATGCTAGCTGCTGGCTTTTTAGTTATGACATTATGTTGATATATGTTCATTCTATGCCTACTTTATTCAGAGCTTTTATAATGAAGGGATGTTAAATTTTTATCAAATGCTTTTTCTGCATCTACTAAGATGATCAGAAGATTTATGTTCTTTATTCTGTTGAAGTGATGTATCACATATTTGATTTGAATTTGTTGAATCATCCTTAAATGCTAAGGGTGAATTCTGCTTGATCATGAATATATTTTAATGTATATTACATTTTATTTCCTAGTATTTTGGGGGGTGTTTTGCACAGCTGTGCATCAAGGATATTGACCAGTAGCTTTCTTTCAAATTGCATTTTTTCTGGTTTTGGAATCAAGGTAATGCTGGTTTCATAGAATGAATTTGGAAGAATTCTTCCACATGTAGTTTTTGAAAGACTTTTAAAAAAATATTATCAATAAGAGAACAGCTTTTATTCATTCCATAGGTATAGTTCAAGGAAGACAATCACACTTCTCTCACTTCCCTGCTAATTTAAAGAGGATTGTGGGTGCCGGTGCTGTGGCATAGCAGGTAAAGCCACTGCCTGCAATGCTGGCATCCCAAATGGGTGCCGGTTCTAGTCCCGGCTGCTCCACTTCTGATCCAGCTCTCTGCTGTGGCCTGGAAAAGCAGTAGAAGAGGCCCAGGTTCCTGGGCCCCTGCACCAGTGTGGAAGGACCTGGAGGAAGCTCCTGGCTCCTGGCTTTGGATCAGTGCAGCTCCAGACCTTGCAGCAGTCTGAGAAGTGAACCAGTGGATGGCAGACCTCTCTCTCTCCCTCCCTCCCTCCCTCCCTCCCTCCCTCTCTCTCTCTCTCTCTCTCTCTCTCTCTCTCTCTGCCTCCCCTTCGCTTTCTCTCTCTGTGTTTCTCAGACTTTCAAATAAATAAATAAATCTTTTTAAAAAGAAGGATTTTTGTTAATTCTTTTAAAATCATTTGGTAGAATTCATTGTTGAAACCATTTACTCCTCAAGTATTCTTTGATGGAAGTTTTTATTATTAACATTATTATTATTATTATTAGTGATTTAATTCATTACTTTTTATTGATCTGCATTGGTATTATATCTCCTTATGATTCAATTTTTGTAAGGTATGGATTTTTCCATTTTTCTTAGGTTTCCCATCCAAGTACTAATCAGGCCCGACCCTGCTTAGCTTCTGAGATCAGATGAGATCGGGCGCGTTCACGGTGGTATGGCCGTAGACTATTTTTCTTAGGTTATCAAGATTGTTGTCTTAACACTGTTCATAGTAATCCATAATAATCCCTTCTATTATGCAGTGTCGGTGGTAACATATACAATCTCACTTCTGGCTCTATATAATTAAATTCTCTCTTTTCTCTTGGCTGGTCTAGTTAAGAACCATATCTTCATTTCTCTGGTTTTTTGGTATTCTTTTGGTAGCCTCTGTGGTTTTATTTGTGTTATGTATTTTATTATTTGTTTCTTTCTGCCAATTTTGGATTTGGTTTGTTCCTGTTTTTCTAGTTCCTTGAGGTGTAGCAATGAGTTCCTTATTTGAGATCCTCCTCCTGCTTTTGCTGTTGTTTTGATACAAGTATTGAGTGCTATAAACTCCCTTCTTACTATCACTTTTATCACTTTTGCTGCTGGGATGTTGTGTTTCCATTTTCATGCCTTCAAAGAACTTTTTAAACTTCCTCCTTAATTTCTTCTTTGATCTATTGATTGCTCAAAGCAAGTTGCTTATTTTCCATGCACCGTATTTATATAGTTTCCAATGTTTTTTCTTGCTATTGATAGTTTTACTGCATTGTGGTCAGAGAAAAATACATGATACGATTTCTGTGTTTTTTTGTTGTTGTTGTTAACCTGTTGAGACTTGTTCTGCTGCCTCTTATGGTCTATCCTGGAAAACATTCCGTGTGTTATTGAGAAGAGTATTTATTTTGCAGCTGTTGAAAGGAAAGTTCTGTAGATGTCCATATGTCCAGTTGCTCTAGGTTAGGATTTAACTCTATTTTCCTTGTTGATTTTCTTTGTATATCCTCTGCCCATTTCTGAAAGTGAAGTGTAAAAGTTCCTTAGTATTATTATATTGGAGTCTCTCTCTCCTTTTATTTCTGTTAATATATGCCTTGTATATTCTGGTGCTTCAACAATGGGAACACATATATTTATAAATGTTTCCCCTTCTTGCCTTATTAAATCCTTCATCACTGTATAATGGCCTTTCTGGCCTCCTTTCACTCCTTTTGATTTGAAATCTGTATTATCCAAATATGACTACTTCTTTCTTTGGCCTTAATGTGCATGGATTTTCTTATTCCAGCCTTTCATTTTCAGTCTATGTGTGTCCTTAGAAGTGAAATGTGGTTTGTATAAGCAAAATAGTTGTAGTTGGGGCCTGCTTTTTAATCCATTTATTCACCCCCTCTCTCTTATTTGGAGAATTTAATCCTGTATCATTTAAGGTAATTATTAATAAGTAAGGAATTGATATTTCCATGTTATTAGAGATTTTTTCTTTCTTTATTTGAAAGGCAGATAGTCATGGAGAGAGGGAGAAAAACTGATCCTTCATAGGCTACTTCATTTTACAACAGCAAGGGATAGGTAACCCAAAGCCAGGAGCCCAAAACTCCATCCTACTTTCCCACATGAATGTTAAGGGTACAATCACTGGGCTATCTGCTGCTGCCGTTCCAAACTGATTAGTAGGAACATGGATCAGAAGCAGAGCTGCTAGGACTCACGTCAGTACTCCCTTATGAGATGCTGGTGTGGGAAGCTGTGACTTAATACACTCTACCACAATTCTGACCCCTCAATTACCATTTTGATATTTGTTTTGTATTTATTACAGTTCCTTGCTTGCTTTCTCCTTCTTTTACAATCTTCATCTTGGTTAAATGATTTCTCTAGTGAAGTGTTTCGATTTCTTGTTTATTGCCCGTGGTAATTCTATTGTAGATTCTTAATTAGTGGTTACAATGAGATTTACAAAGAAAACCAAACTTTTAGTTACAATGAGATAACTAGATTTTAAAAAGAAAAAAAAAGACCAAATAATAAAACCCAAAGAGATAATAAGTTCTTATACAGCACTCTACACTTGTGCTTCCTTCCTACCCACATTTTATTTTTCAGTCACAATGAGTAAGCACGAGCATTATTTTTCCGTCTAGCAGGTATGATTCTTATATATATATATATATATATATATATATGTATATATATATATATTTTTATTATTTATTTTTTTGACAGGCACAGTGGACAGTGAGAGAGAGAGACAGAGAGAAAGGTCTTCGTTTGCCATTGGTTCACCCTCCAATGGCCGCCACGGCCAGCGCGCTGCAGCCAGTGCACCACGCTGATCTGATGGCAGGAGCCAGGTGCTTCTCCTGGTCTCCCATGGGGTGCAGGGCCCAAGCACTTGGGCCATCCTCCACTGCACTCCCTGGCCACAGCAGAGAGCTGGCCTGGAAGAGGGGCAACCGGGACAGAATCCGGCTCCCTGACTGGGACTAGAACCCGGTATGCCGGCGCAGCAAGGCGGAGGATTAGCCTAGTGAGCTGCGGCACCGGCCTAGCAGGCATGATTCTTTCAACTCTTGGTCAACTATCTCATACCATAATAATATTTCTAAAACATTTACTTATTTATTTATTTGAAAGGCAGAGAGAGACAGAGAGAGAAAGAGATTCTCTGTCTTCTGATTCACTGCTCAAATGCCCAAAAGAACCAAGCTGGGCTAAGCTGAAGTCAGGAGCTAGAAACTCCATCTGGGTCTCTCCCTGTTGCAGGAACTCAACTACTTAAGCTATAACCTGATGCCTCTCAGACACTTTTAGAAAGAAACTGGAATGGAAGTCCAGAGTAGCTGGGACTCAAAATGGCACTGCAGTATAGAACGTAAGTATCATTGATGGTGCCTTTATGCACTCTGTCAAGAGCCCTCCCCAGGCTCTATAATACTATTGTGTTCTGATGTCAATTGACAATATATTATTCATGATCAAATGTGAATATTTACTTACACATATTCCTGAATGAGACATTCCATCATGCGGGAGAGCAAATATTCTTCCTCAACCAAGATGGTTGCAATTTTGTATTTTAAATAGGAAAGATTACTAATTCTAACTCCTTTCTAATTAGAATCTTGGGTAGGTATGTATGTGATTTTTCCAAATCCATTGTAAGCCAACATTCAATGTCTCCTGAGGGCTGTAGGGAATTTCTATGGACACATCTGAATTATTTATGAGAGTCTAGAGTGTGGATGACATTAGGATATGTTTAAGAAGCCATACAGAGTTCCTCATCTGAGTAACTGCCAAAAACAATCTTTATTTTTACTTCACAGAAAGCAGTACAAAGACATTTTGATTCCTAGAGCTATATTTTCAAGATGCTAATATTTGGCAAAGATTGAGAATTATATACTTTTTTAACAGTCTTCACTATTGTGAAAATACAACATCTATAATGCTAGTGGAATCCATTGCAATAAAAATCAGAATAAGCTACATGCTGCTCTGTGGTATACATTTAATGCTTGTTTGCACTGATTTTCCCAACAGGATATTGTAACAGAAATCTTGGAATTTGCTTCTCTGTATAAAAAATATATTAGCAGCAATGTAAAGCAGTGGCTTTCAATCAGTAGGTAAGTAAATACCCTGATCCTACCTTTCAGGTCAGATAGAAGAATTTATTTTTAATTTTCAGAGGAATTACATAATTTATTGGCACATTTTGAAAAGTATACCAACCATTAAAAATAATTTATTAAACTATGAAATGTAATAGGAAGAACAAAAGTTAACACATTTAATACTTCTAAAGGAGTATTATGCTCTAAGTTACATTAGCTCTCACTGTCTATTTCCTGTTTAGTCAAATTGTTATTCTTGTATAGCTATTAGAGTCAAATGAATTCTAATAATGTAATTCTCACAGCATATTTCTTATTAAACCTTAGGGAATAAATGATTATTGGCTCCCTTGCCTCTATTTTCTTCTGTAACATACATAATACAGCCTATTCTATTTCTTAACTAATGTGTGACAATTCCTGTTCTCTCGGCATCTATAGGCTATGAGGGCAAAGAGACAAGCAATAATGATTATAATAAATAAATTAATTAAATGGTATTTTAGAATAGACCCAGGAATATGAGAAATAAAAAATCAAAGGAAGGGTAAATGTAATTCAGAATAAGTAACTTTGAAAGTATGATTGGGTAGACCTATAGAAAAAATGCATTTGAATTGGAATTTGAAATAAGTGAGGAGTCAGCCAAGAGGGCCTCAAAAGTAAGAACATTCTAGATGGAAGAGCTAATGAAAGGCCACAAGGTAGAAGCATGCCTAGAATATTTAAGAAAGCAATCTAGCCAAAGCAGCCTAAGCAATGGTGGGTGCATCAAGAAAGAAGAATGCCAGATGGAAAGACAGGAATGCAAGGTCGATTTTCTCTTAATGAAATGTAGAGCCATTAGTGGGTTCTGTGAAAAGGAGTGAATGATTTCATGGAAGACATTGTTAAAAGACAACTAGGTCTGCTTTGACAAGAGCAGAGATTAAGAAGATAGCAGGGATACCATTTAGGAAACTATTCTAGTAACTCAGGAAGAGATGATGGGGATGAGACCTAGGCTGGTGTCATACATAATGGCCAAATTCTAAGGTTAACTGCCTTGATAAATATAGCAAATAAAATTATTGCTTCAAGAAGTTTTGAATTTAGATTTTTAACTTTGTCTTCCCACTGTAATGTATTATTTTAAACAAGAGGCAATTATCTTTTAAGTAGAAAAAATGGCCAAACTTACAGTTGCATATTATTCAGCTTTGTAAACTGCTATAAGGTAAAACTGCTAATGTGTTTTGTTTGCTACTATATTCTCAGAGCCTGAAAACAAGACCTGAAGTTTAGTAGAAATTTGATACACATTTAATCAATGAATGTGCTTAGTATTTTAAAAAGGCTTACTATAAAACCAATATTGCACTAAGGTAATTTATTTATTCATTCATTATAAATATATACTGTGCTGTCAATCTAAGCTCAGAACCTGTGATTACTAGAAACAAGGAAGGAGGAAGAGGAACAGGGACAGAGGGCAGTTGAATAAACATTGTGTAAATATTTGTTTTCATTTAGTGGAAGGAGTCACACACACACACACACACACACACACACAGAGAGAGAGAGAGAGAGAGAGAGAGAGAGAGAGAGAGAAATTGCACTTGATAATTCCACCCACGAAATGCCTGCAACAGCCAGAGCTGGACCAACCAATGCCAGTAGCCAGGAAATCCATTCAGAATTCCTGTGTGTGCCAGGGGCTCAAACACTTGGAGCTTCAGCTGCTGCCTACCAGGATTTCATTAGCAGAAAACTGTATCAGAAGATCAGAAGCACGGGTGTCAGGACTCAAACTGGTACTTCAGTATGAGATATGATTGTTCCATTGCATTCCAAACACTTTCTTTGATGCCAGTATAATTTTTTTGTGAATTCAGATTAGAAGAAAATAGAGATAATTAAACAGTGCTAATAGAGATGCTAGAATATAGTGTGGCCTGAGGAGAGCTCAACCAAG
Organism: Sylvilagus floridanus; assembly: GCA_949820135.1. Taxonomy (NCBI): domain Eukaryota; kingdom Metazoa; phylum Chordata; class Mammalia; order Lagomorpha; family Leporidae; genus Sylvilagus; species Sylvilagus floridanus. The sequence goes on along the minus strand of OX463227.1, from coordinate 65,667,601 downwards.
CAAAAAGTTAGGATAAAAGACACCAAGAGCTCTCTAAAGAGAGCTGAAGACTTGACAAAATATTTAAGTAAGCGATAGGTAAGGAGGAAGAAAAGCAACTTAAATGCCAAAGGTAGATAAGAATAACAGATTAATACACAAATGCACATAAACTTAGTGTATTGAACAAAAAAGAATGTTAAAAGAATAAATTGAGCTGCATTTTTGACATGAGACATGACATATAATAAAACCTTGCCATAACAGATGAAGATTCATCCATAAATTTTTAGTATACAAAACACTTGGTCTTTTCTCCCCTCACCCAGTAGCTCTGTAGACTACTGTATGACTTAATTCCTTGAAGACAGTCACTACTATTAGTAATTGTCCTTTTCAGGTTAAATACCAAATATAGTTATTCTAGATTGTGTGACTACTTAAGAATTCTCTTACTATATTGGAATAACTTTCACTAACACAATCCACAGAATTTAGATAGCAAGCATTCTGAGACATTATCTATCCATCACTAATTTTCTACATTCCAGTTTGGGTTATGTCCTATTTTTCTGTCCAACTGCACTCTCTTCTTCCTGGCTGTATTGTCTACCTCCTAAAAATGGAAACATTAGCCTTTCCTCAAATAGGAACTGAAGCTAAATAGAAGGTGATGCCAATTGCCAAGTTATTATACTCAAATTTGAACATTTGGCATGCTATATTAAAATATATAGCATAGTATCATATCTGCAGAAGATATTTAGATCATAAGTGGAAAGCTACCTAGCTGTAGTATTGAAGAGGAAAATATGAGGGAGAAAGAAAGGGAAAAAGAGAAAGAAGAGAAAGAGGAAAGAGAGATGAGAAATGGTTGCCTACTGAGCAGCAAACTTTCTAGCTAAACAGGTAGTTTTTCTTGGCAAAGAACAAAGGAAAAACTTTAATCTTAAAATTACTTAATGCTGTTTGTCTTTTTCATAATGTATCTGCAATTCTGATATTCAAAGAAACATAATCATATTATGTTTAATAATATTATTAAGAAAATAATATTAATCATATTATTAAGAAAATCATATTATTAATCATATTATTATATTATTAAGAAAATCATATTATTAATCATATATAATCATATTATTAAGAAAAATAAATGAAATGAAATATCTGTTTTCCTTCAAAAGTAATTAACATTACTCATATTTTACTTATAAAATACAACTTTATTTGACTATATATATATATATTTGTTCAATTCATAAATTTATTTTACTAAAATTGCATATTATAAAATATTTCAGGGCCAGCGGCTCACTAGGCTAATCCTCTGCCTGCGGCGCTGGCACACTGGGTTCTAGTCCCAGTCGGGGCGCTGGATTCTGTCCCGGTTGCCCCTCTTCCAGGCCAGCTCTCTGCTGTGGCCCGGGAGTGCAGTGGAGGATGGCCCAAGTGCTTGGGCCTTGCACCCCATGGGAGACCAGGGGAAGCACCTGGCTCTTGCCTTCAGATCAGCGCGGTGTGCTGGCCGCGGTGGCCACTGGAGGGTGAACCGAGGGCAAAAGGAAGACATTTCTCTCTGTCTCTCGCTCTCACTGTCCACTCTGCCTGTCAAAAAAATATTTCAATATATTTTTCTGTTTATCCTGCAGTGTATTGGACAGAAGGAAAATGCAAGGAAGCTCACAGCTCTAAGCAAAGTAGGAATTATGCAAATAATTTGAAGGTCTGATTATCAAAGAACATCAAATATAATAAACAGTTATATATGGGATGTAAGAATTTATTGCAAAATAAAAATCTCAACAAATACCCCAGAATAAATTTGTTATTTGTCTTGATTCTCCATCCTCTTAAAATTCCATCTCTGGAACACCTGCTAGCTGAAACAATGTTTCAAATAGAACTTGATAGAAAATGAAGATTGGATCTCCTTTGACCAAGAATTAATGGGTATACAAACCAAAATAAGAAAAAGCAAGGCTAGACCTGGAAGCAAGGGGACAGAGATGTGAGTGAAGGGACTACATTCCTGTATTGTTTATAAACCAGACACGCTTGAGCCAAAGACTATAGCACATAACGAAGAGAGTCTCTCAAGAATCTCAGATTCTGGCTACAGAGAAAAATGAAATGCACTCTTAAGCTACAGGCTCTGAATTGCTACAGCACAGCTATCTGAGGAGACTGGAAATAGTGATTTTGACAAAATCATATGCCATGCCAATAGTCTAGCAATTAAGAGTGTGCTATTTGGCAGTGGATTTGGGGCCACAATTTCCACTACACTTGACTTCGACGTAGGCAAAGGTATGATTTCAAAGTTGCTTGTATAACTCCATCTTGAATCTTCAGAAAGCTGTGTTTCCACACTTGGAAAAGGACAACCAAGGATTTAAGCATCATCTTTTTTATTTATCACCAATTTATACCACTAAACCTGGAGGTGCAATGTGCAATGTGTGCATACGTGTGTGTGTGTGTGTTCCATTTGAATATTTTAGTTATTTTTCACTACATTATTCTACCCAAAATCATAATATCTCTATCTTTGTCTTGAAACTACTATAAGAAAAAAAAGCCAAACATCCTCAATAAAATACTAGAAAACAAAATCATTTATTAGTTATAAAATAGAATAAGTGATTATTAAAACTGTATTTTTCTACAAACTAAATTCTCAGTAGTAGCAAACTTAAAAAAAAAAAAAAATCCACGCTGAAAAACACGTAGTCTTTTCAACTCTCACACAGAAAATAGGTTTGGATTACAGGTCTGAGACTTATTACTCAATATTTATTAAGATAGACATGTGATTTAAAACTAAGATGAGAACAGAAAATGCAATCATAATCCATCTGTTTGGCATGTCTGTGAAAAGCTATTATGACCAGTTCATTATACTATTTACTATGCTAATTGAAACTCTGAAGTGTTGGAGGTATAGGTAAGATTCTTTAGGCATATAGCATATACCATGATAAATTCATTAAGACAGTCCATTTTAGAACTCATAATTATCCTACAGTACAAAATTACCCATGGAAACTCACAGAGTGAAAACAGGTGATCCTCATTTAAAGAGAACAGAGCAATGTAACAGGCATGCCTCGTCTATCCATTTAGTGTTTGGTTAACAGATTACCAATCAAACAAGTCAAGATCACTCTCAGAACTAAAGTGGTTATGCCTGAGTTGGTGCCGTCTAAGACACACCACTGATCCCTCAGTCCTGCCATTTTGTCCTTGGTGTCAAAAAATGTTCGAAAAAATATAAAGCCTGAAATTGTGGCTAAAATATGAAAACTTTTTCCTTTTAAAAACTGCAAATAAATATGAGTGAAATTCTCATAAGAAATTCAATGTTTTTAAAATAAAATTGATTATATTTTTAATCTATGATATCAGAACAAGACAATAGCTTTTTTGGGGTGAACATTAAATACATTCAAGTTATGCTGATAAATGTATTTCTACCTTAAAAGTTACATTTCATGGTAATGGATTTTTAAATAGGTGACTAATGTTTTTGACAAGCTTGAAATTTCTGGAAATGTTCTCTCATCCATTTGGAACAAAATGATTTAGCGTGAATCTCTGGGTCACGATATTCATAAGTCTTTCTAAAAAATTAGGGAGTAAGTTTTATGTTATTTTTAGATGTTGTAAGTTTGCTTGAGTTATACTTAACTAGTTATGTTCTCGGTTCTATAAAACAAATGAAATATTTGTGGCTTTAATTCCAACCCTCAAGCATTTTAATGTTTTATAAAATGTAGTACTGATTTCAAAAATCTTTTTCAAAATACAGCCTGTGTATGTCTACTGATGATTTTAGAAGACAACCTATATATCAAATATTACAGAACATGCAAAGATATTTTGCAATGGAAAATGGCTAATCATGTAAATTACACGCATTAAGGTACTTACTAAAGGAATATAACGAAGCTCAGCATATTAACATTTCAAAAAATTGTAGTAAATAAGTGCAGCACCTCACATTTACTTTTAAAATTTAAAGTGGACCACAGATTTAATCATTTAATGTAACAGGAAATAATATTTACATTGTCATTGTTTAAAATACATGATTTTGTATCTTGCTAGCACTTCAAATAAAGCAGCTTAAGCTTAGCTCCTCTACAGCAAAATGTAAAATAATTACAATCATTTCTATTCAGTTCTTGACTCTTAATAAAAGTTATGATTTTTGCTTTTAAAGCAATTCAAGCATATCTACTTCTCCAGTTTTTTAATAATATGTAAATATTGTCAAATGAAATTTTCAAGTAGCAAAAATTTAGCGATGGTTACAAATCTAGTAGATTTTTTTTAGTAATTTGTTTTATTTGGCCATTAGTCATGTACACTTTAGTCATGGAAGTAATATTAGATAGCCAAAAAAATTATTGTTTTCTCATAGGAAGTCATCTGAAAGAGTCCCATTGCATAATGTTATTCCTGGATGTTATATATGTGAATTAACAACGAGGTTCCTTTCTGTAAGCTAAGATACTGAAGTGATGCCTGTTTCATCACAGAGACCCATTCTGGGTACAAAAAGTAGCATAATAATCTGCCTCAAAAAATGAAACACTAGATTTTTTTTCTTTTTTACTAACACCATCCATTTAGTGTCTGTGGGCCAGCTGCCATGATCCCACAATTTATGAAGATTTTTTCCTATTTCTAACCCTTTACCAATGCAAGTGCAGGGGTGGACAACAATGGAAGCAAATAGGAACTGTTTGATCAAGGGGTCACAGGAGAAATCATCTCCCACCCCTTCGTGTTCTTATCTTTATCATTAGGCATTTGATTTTCATTTGCCAATATGACTCTGCCTTTCAGTACTTTAGTTTATCATGTGTTACATTTTTCTTCACTGAATACCATGCATGGCTCCAACATTCCTCTACATGTTGCAGTGAGCATACATATTGCTTCCCTTTCTGAAAAGTACATCCTCTTTTTGACTACACAACAACAATCACAGCAACTCACGCTCCTCCCCCTCTTCTTGCTTTGTTCCTTTGCCTGCTATATACTTTCCTACTCCTCCGCATTTCTATTCCTACCATGACACTCTGGGTGTCATCTGGTTGTTCTATAAAGGGTTGCTTGGCACTTTATGTATTTCGTGTGTTTTCATAACTATTATTTCTATGTGTATTTTAGAAATCATGACACTAATATTCAGAACACCAATAAAGTTGTCCTTGAGATGCTTATGACTTGAACCCATGTCAGTCTAAAGGTACAGCAGGAATTCTTTCTGCACTGCTGTTAAGATGGACAATCTTTTCTAGGAGGAATAATCTTTCTGTTCTTAACTGCATCTTCTTCTATAATCTAAACTCCTAAACTTCCTAAACTTACTTGACAGTAGCCTGGATTTAGGGCTCACCATCATTTTATCACCAAGATAAAATTAGTAGGAAATAGAACTATCTGCCATTTTGATCAAAATGCCATGACAAAAAATATAAAGGAGGAAGATTCCATTTTTCTTGTACTACAATCTCATTTATATGTCATGAATTGTGAAAATTCTGTCCTTAGCCTTTATAAACTTTTATTTCTGTGTTTTTCTTCATTCCAGATTCCAAACTTCATGACATGGCTTATTCTACTCTCCAAGGCTCCCAGCACTCAACAATGTTAAACAATTCTCCCATCCAAAACACTATACAACCCAAAACAGTGCATGAAAATATGCATAACAAGAACTCAGTCTATAGTGTTACATATTTCTTTGACATAGATGGGTAGGTTTAAAGCCTAATATTCTGCCTGCCTACTCCATTGTTGATTTTTGAAGTCATAAAATTCCAGGAAGTCTCTTTTTACTTGGTTGGAAGACTACTGCAGACTGCGTTAACTTAGGCATCCCTTAAGTTTAAGAGAAAGTACTGGGTCCTTGCACTTCTGGACAAATAGTAATTCATTCCTTTATTAGAATATTATAACAAAAATTCAGGGCAGGCGCTGTGGCTCTCTTGGTTAATCCTCCATCTTGTGGTGCCGGCGTCCCTTATGCACCAGGTTCTAGTCCCAGCTGCTCCTCTTCCAGTCTACCTCTCTGATGTGGCCCGAGCAGACAGTGGAGGATGGCTCAAGTGCTTGGGCCCCTGCACCAGCATGGGAGACCAGGAGGAAGCACTTGGCTCCTGGCTTCAGATCAGTGTAGCTCTGGCCATAGCGACCATTTGGGGAGAGAACCAACAGAAGGAAGACCTTTCTCTCTCTCTCTCTCTCTCTCTCTCCCTCTCTCTCTCTCTCTCTTACTGTCTATAATTCTGTCAAAAAAATAAAAATAAAATAAAACAAAAACTCAAATTTAAAACTTATGAGGTTCATGAAAAGGCACTCAGAAAATTAATGAATGTGACACTTGGCTAACAAATATAGCAGTGGCAAAATTATCATAAAAACACAACCTGAAGTCAGTCTAATTCATACCTCACTTTCAAAGATTTCCATGTATTTGCACGTTCTGAAGTGTCAAAAATCACCAGCATATTTTTTGACCAAAAGAGTATGCTTTTCAAATTCCTTAAGTTATTTTTAGCAAATAATACATATTTTTAAAAGCCAGTGATATATGTTTAAATTCTTACCATTTATATGCATGAGTTTGAAGTAATAGAGTTGGGGCCAGCTATGTGGCATAGCAGGTAAAGCCACTGCCTGTAGTGCCAGCATCCCATATGGGCACTGGTTCAAGTCCCGTCTGCTGCACTTCCAAACCAGCTCTCTGCTATGGCCTGGGAAGGAAGTAGAAGATGGCCTTTGGGCCCCTGCACCTGCATAGGACTCCTGGAGGAGGCTCCTGGCTCCTGGATTCAGATAGGTACAACTCTGGCCATTGCAGCCGATTGGGGATTCTACCAGCAAATGGAAGATCTCTCTATCTCTCTCTGCCTCTCCTTTTCTCTCTGTGTAACTCTGACTTTCAAATAAATAAATAAATCTTTTTTTCTTATTTTTTTTTTTTGACAGGCAGAGTGGACAGTGAGAGAGAGAGACAGAGAGAAAGGTCTTCCTTTGCCGTTGGTTCACCCTCCAATGGCTGCCGCGGATGGCGCGCTGCGGCCAGCGCACCACGCTCATCCGATGGCAGGAGCCAGGTGCTAGGTGCTTTTTCCTGGTCTCCCATGGGGTGCAGGGCCCAAGCACCTGCGCCATCCTCCACTTCACTCCTGGGCCACAGCAGAGGGCTGGCCTGGAAGAGGGGCAACCAGGACAGAATCCAGCGCCCTGACCGGGACTAGAACCCGGTGTGCCGGTGCCGCAAGGCGGAGGATTAGCCTGTTGAGCCACGGCGCCGGCCATAAATAAATCTTTTTAAAAAGTAAGTAAGTAAGTAATAGAGGCAGATATATATATATATATATATATATATATGCAAATCACTATTTAAAAATAATTTAATTTGCTTATAAATGTAGTACTTTTCTGAGGCCTCAAAGCAGTAGCATCCAGAATGGAGACTGTACCATGCTGAGTCTATAAAAAAAAGTTAACTTACATTTATATGTCACTGATAGTTTTACAAACTATTACAGACTTTTAGGTGGCACAGAATTTACTTTGGCATATTTAGTCATGTCAATACAGTTCTTTCTTTATTTGACTCTTAATTTAAATATGCAAATTTCCATAGGAAATCATACTTAAATATAGTTATGTAACTATAGTCAAACTGAGAGCGAACACTTGAGCTGTATGTAATTCGATCATGACAAGCATTACGGATGTTCACCAAAATCATAAAAACCATCTGCTTTAAATCTACATAAAACAGTTTATGTAATTCATAAGTATTCATTTCCAAGTGCTGGATCAGTTATAATATATTTAAATTATGCTAAAACATTAAACTGGGAATAGTATAAAAAATAAAATAAAATAACACTTTTCATGAATTCATGTTATTTGTTAAGTATTTCATGATTTTATCACTAAAATTAGCACTATTTTACAGAAATTAGTATACCTGGCCGGCGCCGTGGCTCAACAGGCTAATCCTCCGCCTTGTGGCGCCGGCACACCGGGTTCTAGTCCTGGTCGGGGCACCGGATTCTGTCCCGGTTGCCCCTCTTCCAGGCCAGCCCTCTGCTGTGGCCCGGGAGTGCAGTGGAGGATGGCTCAGGTGCTTGGGCCCTGCACCCCATGGGGAGACCAGGAAAAGCACCTGGCTCCTGGCTCCTGCCATCGGACAAGCGCGGTGCGCCAGCCGCAGCACGCCGGCCGCAGCGGCCATTGGAGGGTGAACCAATGGCAAAAGGAAGACCTTTCTCTCTGTCTCTCTCTCTCACTGTCCACTCTGCCTGTAAAAAAAAAAAAAAAAAAAAAAAAAGAAATTAGTATACCTACATCTTTGCATATGGGCACATTTATTTCCCCAGAATAATTTTTTAGTAGTAGAATTTGTACAGGAAATGTTTCAGTATATCTCAAATGTTCCTTTTCAATACTTCATTATTATTTATATGACTAATTTGGTGGTGCTTTACCCAGAAAGCTCAAAGCTCCTTGATTTGACTTGACTTGATGGATATAGTCATATGACTAAAGCCTCTTGGTTAAGGGACAACTTCAATCCTATCAAAGGAGTAGTTTTATTTCTATATTATAAATTTACATATATTAACTAATGACAATGATAATTTTCTTAGTTTAAATAAGGATTAGAAGAAGTTAGGATAGCCATCGATTCAGCACAAGGTTACATAAGTAGCTCAAGACTGATTTCAGACCAAAAACTCCTTATATTAATGGTGGCAGAATAAACAGCATCTTTTTAATCTCTCAAAAATTCTATGTGAGTTATGAAAGTTTCTTGTATTTCATACATACAGATTTAGGAACAGAGTGATCATACCAATGCTACCCTCCCTCCCACACACATTCCTACCCTCACTCCTTCCTCTCCCATTTCCATTCTTAATTTTTATAAAGATCTATTTTTGGTTTACTGAATGCTTATAAAGATAACCTTACACTAAGTAACAGAGATTACCAAATAGCATGAAGAAAAAAAAATACTGCTCCTCAACAAAAGAAACAAGGGCTTAAAACAATCATCAAATATCAAAATATCCATTTAACACCAATATATTCCATTTACGTATTCTATCAGTTGCTTTGGGTCAGGGAAACATGGTATCTTTTAGGGACTGGCTTATTTCACTAAGTATAATGGTTTCTAGTTGTTTCCATTTTGTTTTAAAACACAGGATTTTATTTTTTTTATTTTTTTATTTTTTGACAGGCAGAGTGGACAGTGAGAGAGAGAGAGACAGAGAGAAAGCTCTTCCTTTTGCTGTTGGTTCAAGCTCCAATGGCTGCCGCGGATGGTGCACCACGCTCATCCGATGGCAGGAGCCAGGTGCCAGGTGCTTCTCCTGGTCTCCCATGGGGTGCAGGGCCCAAACACTTGGGCCATCCTCCACTGCACTCCCGGGCCACAGCAGAGGGCTGGCCTGGAAGAGAGGCAACCAGGACAGAATCCGGCGCCCCAACCGGGATAGAACCTGGTGTGCCAGTGCCGCAAGGCGGAGGATTAGCCTGTTGAGCCACGGTGCCGGCCCAGGATTTTATTTTTTTTAACCACTGAGAATCACCACGTAGTGTACATATACAATAATTTCTTTATCCATTCAGCAGTTGATGGAAATCTGGGTTAATTCCTTATATTAACTATTGGGAATTGTGCTGCAGTGATCATGGGGGTACAGATAACTCTTTCAGATGCTATTTCTTTTGATTTGGGTACATTCCCAGGAGTGGGATGGCTGTATCATATGGTAGGTTTATATTCAGATTTCTGAGGTATCTTCATACTATCTTCCACAGTGGCTGTACCAGTTTACATTCCCACCAACAGTAGAGTACTGTACCTTTTTCCTCATATCTTGACCTGCAATTTATGTTTGTATATTCCTGGATGAGAGCCATTCTAACTGGAATGAGGTGAAACCTCACTGTGGTTTTGATTTGCATTTTCCTAATGGCTAGTAATCTTGAGCATTTTTTCAAATATTTATTAGCATTTGAAATTCCTCTTTTGAGTAATGCCTGTTCAAGTCCTTTGCCCATTTTTTAACTGCATTAGTTTTTTTGTTGCTGTTGAGATTTTTGGGCTCTATTTAGATTCTGGACACTAATCTTTTATCAGTTTCATAGTTTGATACTATTTTCCCCCATTCTCTCAGTTGCCTCTTCACCAATTAGAGTATTTCTTTTGCAGTGCTTGAAGTGATCCCGTTTATCAATTTTGATTTTGATTGAGAGTACTTATGGAATCTTAAAAGAAGACTTTTCCTATGCCAATGTCTTGCAGGGTTGTCCCATTATCTTGTATTAATTTGATGGCATCAAATCATAGATTTAGGACTTTGATCCATTTTGAATGGATTTTGGTGAAAGGTGTAGAGTAGGGGTCTAGTTTTATACTTCTGCATGTGTAGATCTAATTTTTTCAGCACAATTTATTAAATAAACTGTCCTTGCTTCATGCTTGATTGTAGCTCCTTTGTCAGAGATAAGTTGGTTGTAGATGCATGGATTAATTTCTGGAATTTATATTCTGTTTCATTTGTCTATGCATCTGTTTTTGTGCCAGTACTTGACTGTCTTAATTATAATTGCCCTGTATTATATCTTGAAGTCTGGTGTTGTGATGCACCCAGCTTTATTTTTGTTATATAGGATTGTTTTAACTATTCAAAGTCTCTTGTACTTCCATATGAATTTCAGCATCATTTTCTAGATCTTTGAGAAATGTTGGTGGTATTTTGATTGGGATCACATTGATATTGTAAATTGCTTTTGGTAATATGGACATATTATAATATTGATTCTTCCAATCCATGAACATGGCCATTTTTGTGTTTTTTTCTCCTTTTTTACATAATGTTTTGTGATTTTCATTGTAGAGAACTTTGAAATCCTTGGTCAAATTTAATTCAAGGTATTTAAATTTTTTGCAGATATTGTGAATGGGATTGATCTTCAAAGTTCTTTCTCAGCCATGTCCTTGTCTGTGTATACAAAGGCAATTGATTTTTGTATGCTTATTTTATATCCTGCCAATTTACCAAACTCTTTTGTGAGTTCCAATAGTCTCTTTGTGGAGTCTTTTGGATCCCTTATGTATAGAATCATATCATCTGCAAATAGGGATAGTTGAACTTCCTCCTTCCCATTTTCTATTCCTTTTATTTCTTTTTCTTGACTAATGGTTACAGCTAAAACTTCCAGGAATAAATTATATATCAAGGGTGAGAGTGGCATCTGTTTCTACTTATGGATCTTAAGGAGAATGCTTCCAATTTTTCCCAATTCAATAGAGTGCTGTCTGTGGATATGTCATAAATTGACTTCACTTTGTTGAAGAATTTTCCTTCTATACCCAACATTCTTAAAGTTTTCATCATAAAAGTGTTGTATTTTATCAAATGCTTTCTCTGCATCTACTGAGATAACCATATGGTTTTGTTCTTCATTTTCTTAATGTGATGTTTCACATTTATTGATTTGTGAATGTTGAACCATTCCTTCACTGGAGATAAATCCCATTTGATCAGAGTAAATGATCTTTCTGATTTTTTGTTTTATTCAATTAGCTAATATTTTGTTGGGGATTTTTGCATCTATATTCATCAGGGATATTGATCTATGCTTCTCTTTATCTGTTGTTTATTTTTCTAACTTATGATGTAAGGTAATGCAGGCTTCATAGGATGAGTTTGGCATATCCCCTCCCTTTCAATTGCTTTGAATAGCTTGAGAAGAATTGGAATTATTTGTTTAAATATCTGGTAAAATTCAACATTGAATCCATCCTTTACTGCTGACTCAATCTCCATTTCCTTCTTGGTCTATTTAGGTTTTTCTATGTCTTCTTGACTCAAATTTGGTAAATGTTATGTCCAGGATTTATCATCATTTCTGATGATTCTTTTTATTCTGGTGGTGTCTGTTGCTACATTTCCCTTTTCATATCTAATATTATTGATTTGGGTCTTTTCCATCTTTTATTTTTGTTTAGTTGGGGAAATGATGTGTCAAATTTGTTTATTTTTTTTTTAAAAAAGCTCTTATTTTCACTGATTTTTTTGTATTGTTTCTCTGGTTTAAATTTATTTTCTTCTCTAATTTTAATTATTTCTTTCTTCTTTCTAATTTGGGGTTTAATATGTTGTTGTTTTTCTAAGTCCTTGAGTTGCATGGATAGTTCATTTATTTGGTACATTTCCAATTTCCTCATGTAAGCACTAATTGCTATAAACTTCCCTCTTTTTAAAATAGATTTATTTATTTATTTCAAAGAGCTACACAGAGAGGAGAGGCAGAAAGAGAGCAGAAAGGGGGGGGGGAGAGAGAGAGAGAGAGAGAGAGAGAGAGAGAGAGGTCTTCCATCCACTCCCCAATCAGCTGCAACAGCCGGAGCAGTGCTGATCCAAAGCCAGTAGCCAGGAGCTTCTTCCAGGTCTCCCACGTGGGTGCAAGTGCCCATTAGGGCACCTACTATCCTAGGTAATACAGAGAGCTGGATCAGAAGTGGAGCAGCCAGGTCTCGAACCAGTGCCCATATGAGATGCCAGTGCTACAGCACCGCCGGCCTCTAACCTTCCCTCTTAGCACTTCTTTTGCTGCAACCCCTAAGGTTTTTTTTTTTTTTTTTTTAACAGGCAGAGTTAGACCGAGAGAGAGACAGAGAGAAACAGAGAGAAACATCTTCTTTCCGTTGGTTCACCCCCCGAAATGGCTGCTACAGCCGGTGGGCTGCACCAATCTGAAGCCAGGAGTCAGGTTCTTCCTCCTGGTCTCCCATGGGGATGCAGGGCCCAAGCACTTGGGCCATCCTCCACTGCCTGCCCAGGCTACAGCAGAGAGCTGGACTGGAAGAGGAGCACCCAAGACAGAATTCAGTGCCCCGACCGGGACTAGAACCCAGTGTAATGGTGTTGCAGGCAGAGGATTAGCCTAGTGAGCTGCAGTGCCGCCCTGCATCCCATAAGTTATGATATGATGTATTGTCATCTTAATTTGATTCCAGAAGTTTTTTGATTTCTCTTTTGATTTCTTCTACGACTCTGTTCATTCAGGAGCCTGGTGTTCAGTCTCCATGTATTTGCATATGGTCTAGAGATTCTTGAGTTAATGATTTCCAGCTTTATTCCATTGTGGTCAGAGAAGATACACGACATGATATCAATTTTTTTGAATTTGCTGATACTTGCTTTCTGGGCTAGCTTATGGTTTGTCCTAGAGTAACTTCCATGCACTAATGAGAGAATGTTTATTTTGCAATTGTGGAGTGAAAAGTTCTATAGATATCTGTCAGGTTCATTTGTTCCATAGTGTAGATTAGCTCTGTTGTTTATTGATTTTCTGTCAAGTTTTTCTGTTCAGTGGGGAAAGTAGGGTGTTGATGTCCTCCATTATTATTGTATTTGAATCTGTGTCTCCATTTACATCCATTAACATTTCTTTTATATAACCACTTGTGCTGTAATTGGGTTCATATATATTTATTATAGTTACATCTTCCTGATGAATTGATCCTTTAATCATTGTAAAATGCCAGTTTTTGGTTAAAGTCTATTTTGTCTAATTTTAGGATAGCTACACCTGCCCATTTTGGCTTTCCATTTTATGTAATAATGAAACAAATGGTAAGTGTTCCCTTACATTTGTACTCATTAGAATAGTTAATTGTTTTACATGTAAAAAATGTGAGTCATTTCATAATAAGAAAGCTAAGTCTGATTAATCTTCACTGAATACTGGAAAAGTGTAGGCATATAAAAATCAGTTTCTCCTTATATTTTCAGCACTCATATTGGGAGATTTGATAATACAAGTAATATATTCTATCATAAAATTCCACATCCTGAGGTACAGATATTTATATGTGTGTGTGTGTATGTATGTATGTATGTATTAGACATAGTGAGATTTGTTTCATTTCTGAGGGAAAAACATCAATTTTAAAATATTAGTTTATAAGTCTTCTAAGAATTTAATAGAGCATCATTTGAATTAAAATACTAATTGAATATTTCAATGAAATCATTTTTGGTAAGTTATAATGTTTTTCTGCATGCCACAATCTCAGTTTGTTTTCTTCAATCTGAAATTATGCTTAAAGAAATTATAAATTGACATGCATTAAAGATCAAATTATATATAGTAACAAATTGTTACTAGGAAAATGTTCATACTTCAGGTGAGGAATTAATTCATAGGGGTTATGTGTCTTAACAATAGGATTAACCGCTAAGATTGAGGGAAGTCAGAGGGAATGGTATCAATCCAGAGGAGTGAATAAAGATGATCCTAACAAAAAGAGAACTATTGTGTGGGAATTATAGTTACTTGCTTTATATGAATGTACCTTTCAATACAAAGAATATTCTAGTCATGGTAATCCCTGTAATTCATTAAATTTTTCAGATGATTTTAATGGAAATTTTTATTGTAAAACCAGTTCATTCAACAAGATATCTAACAAATGAAAGAGTATTCAAATGGAAATTTGGGTTGGTGCAATTTTGTTAATTAAGAAAATAAGAATGTATGTAGTTGACAGAAATAGAGATAGACTTTTCTGGAAAATTATCATTCTTACTTTTGTATAAATAACGCCTAAGTTTTATTTGCAAGAATTAATCTATGACATTTGTATATGCCTGGTAAGTTGACATAGGTTTTGCATAGAATTGCTTTGAGGATTAAATATATAGTATCAAATATTATATAAAATACAAACACAGCCAGTGTGAAAACAAACTTTTGGATAAAAAAGTGTGGTTGAGGTGACAGTATTGTGGCAAAGCAGTTAAAGCACTGGCTCTCCATATTGTCACCAGTCAAAGTCTCGGCTACTGTACTTATGATTAGCTATATGATAATGTGCCTGGCAGAACAGTGGAAGATGGTTCAAGTCTTTAGGGCCCTATAGCGTTAAGGACTCAGAAGACTATCCTTGCTCATGGCTTTGGATCAGCCTAGCTACAGCCATTGCAGCCACTGGGGAGCCAGTGAATTCTCTCTCTCTCTCTCTCTCTCTCTCTCTCTCTCTCTCTCTTTTTCTTTCTCAGAATTTCTAACTCTGAATTTCAAATACATAAATAAATCTTTTTTTAACTGTGTTTATTAACAATCTGGTAAAGATGTGTGGGCAAACCAACAGGGAAACTATCTACAAATAATCAATAGAGGATAATTTTATAAAACAACAATAGCCATTCAGGGTGATATTAGGAACAGTAGGATTGAGAAAAAAGTGAAGAGACTATACATAAAATTTAATTGTATGTGACTTAACTTCAAGAAAAGAAACGCACATATGTAAATTGAGCAATTATTGATAATATGTAACTCAATAGTTTAGATAATAATTACCATTGATGAGAGTATTTCTCAATGATGATCTACAGAATACTTAATAGTTCTGTATGATAGCATAAAAATTTTGATTTTTTTAACTTTATTTAATAAATATAAATTTCCAAAGTAAATTTTTTAATTATAGTAGCTTTTTCCCCCCATAAACTCCCTCCAACCCACAACCATCCCATCTCCCACTCCCTCTCCCATCCCATTCAAATCAAGACTCATTTTCAATTATCTTTATATACAGAAGATCAAGTTAGTATATACTAAGTAAATTATTAACAGTTTGTACCCACACAGAAACACAAAGTGTAAAGTACTGTTTGAGTACAAGTTAACCCATTAATTCACATAGTAAAACACATTAATGTCAGAGATCCTACATAGGGAATAAGTGCACAGTGACTCCTGTTGTTGATTTAAAAATTAACACCCTTTTTTATAGTGTCAGTAATGACCCGAGGCTCTTGTCATGAGCTGCCAAGGCTACAGAATCCTTTTGAGTTCACCAACTCTGATCTTATTTAGACAAGGTCATAGTCAAAGTGGAAGCTGTCTTCTCCTTTCAAAGACAGGTACCTCCTTCTTGGATGGCCATTCTTTCCACTGGGATCTCACTTGCAAAGCTCTTTCATTTAGGTTTGGTTTGGTTTTTTTTTTTTTTTTTTTTTTTTTTTTTTTTTTTTTTTTTTTTTTTTTTTTTTTTTTTTTGCCAGAGTGTCTTGTCTTTCCATGCCTGAAATACTCTCATGGGTTTTTTAGCTGGATCTGAATGCCTTAAGGGCTGATTCTGAAGCCAGAGTGCTATTTAGGACATCTGCCATTCTATGAGTCTGCTGTGTATCCCGCTTCCCATGTGGGATCATTCCCTCCTTTTTAATTCTATCAGTTAGTACTAGCAGACTAGTCTTGTTTATATGATCACTTTGACTCTTAATCCTATCATTATGATCAGTTGTGAACTGAAATTGATCACTTGGACTAGTGAGATGGCCTTGGTACATGCCACCTTGATGGGATTGTATTGGTATCTCCTGGCACATTTCTAACTCTACCGTTTGGGGCAAGTCAGATTGAGCATGTCCCAAATTGTAGATTTCCTCCCTCTCTTATTCCCACCCTTAAATTTAACAGGGATCACTTTTCAGTTAAATTTTAACACCTAACAGTAATTGTTAATTAAAGAGTTCAACCAATAGTATTTTGTAGAACAAAAAAAATACTAAAAGAGATAAAGCATTAAGTTATTCATCAACAGTCAGGACAAGGGCTGATCAAGTTACTGTTTCTGATAGTGTCCCTTTCACTTCAATAGGTTTCCTTTTTGGTGCTCATTTAGTTGTCACAGATCAGGGAAAATATATGATATTTGTCCCTCTGGGACTGGCTTATTTCACTCAGCATGATGTTTTTCAGATTCCTCCATTTTGTTGCAAATGACCGGATTTCATTTTTTATTGCTGTATAGTATTCTTTAGAGTTCATATCCCATAATTTCTTTATCCAGTCTATTGTTGATGAGCATTTAGGTTGCTTCCATATCTTAGCTATTGTGAATTGAGCTTCAATAAACATTGAGGTGCATACAACTCTTTTGTTTGCCAATTTAATTTCCTTTGGGTAAATTCCAAGGAGTGGGATGGCTGGGTTGTATGGCAGGGTTATATTCAGGTTTCTGAGGAATCTTCAGACTGACATCCATAGTGCCTTCACCAGTTTGCATTCCCACCAACAGTGAATTAGTGTCCCTTTTTTCCCACATCCTCCCCAGCATCTGTTGTTGATAGATTTCTGTATGTGAGCCATTCTAACCTGCCCATGTTTTTAATAGGTTTCCATATCACATGCTTCACTGTACATTTATCTGTTGTCCTAGTCTCCATGTCCTTAGCATTCCAATCACCTACGATTGTCAATGGGTGACATCTCTGCAGGAATCCTACATCTAATCCTCAAGATCATGTCTCTCTATTAAATACAGGAACTCCATGTAAGCCATATCTTAATTCTCCCTCAATTTCATCAATTGATCATTGCAAATGAAATATGATTTTATCCATGGAAAGATGTAAAAAAGTGACTGAAAATGTCAGGATGGTTCTTTCTAAAAAATAAGCTATATTCATTTATTTGAAATGCAGAATTACACATACACATACATACACACAGTCACACACACACACACACAGAGAGAGAGAGAGAGAGAGAGAGAGAGAGAGAGAGAAACAGAGACAGAGACAGAGAAGGAGATGTTTCTTTTAGTGGTTCTTTCCCCCAATGGCTGCAACAGCTGGATCTGGGCCAGTATAAAGCCAGGAGCCCGAGTTTCTTCTGGATTTCCTATGTGGTTGTGGGACCAAGCACTTGTGACATCTTTTGCTGCTTTCTCAGGAGCATTAGTATTATATTGCCACCCATGTGAGAGGCAGATGGAGTTCCTGACTTCTGGCTTCAGTCTGGCACAGAACTGGCTGTTGCAGACATTTGGGGAGTGAACCAGAGGATAATGCTCTGAATCTGAAGTAGAACATCAAGGGCTCAAATTGCCACCTATATGGTATGCTTGCAGCATAGGCGGTGGCGTTAGCTGCTCTACCACAGTGCCAGCCCCAGGATAGTTGTTAAAATGGGAAAGGAAGCAACAAATATGAACAATTATACCCCAGAATTATTAATATTTAAAAAATGGACTCATAATTTCTTTACTTGAAGCTACCCAAAGGTTGAAATTACAATGGACTGTTTTTTTTAAACATATAGTCAAATTCACTAAAGTGTAGAATATTTAAGACTAATAAAGGAATTAGGCATATAATAAGATGTGTGCACTAGGTGAAAACTAAAATAATAGAATATTTAAACTAAGTCAGGAGACCTACTTTATCAGACTTCTAGTTTGGGCCAAATGTCTCCAGCTGCCAGGGGCTTGTGCTGTTAGATAATGTGCATATTTTGGACACATGTCATAAAGGTTTACATAAATGCTTCAGATAAAATTGGGTTTTTTTGAAATTCAATAACATGAAATCTATATTTATACTTACTAAGGATTAGTAATCATTTTCCAAGTATTATGATGAAATATTCATATTTTAGAAAAGAATATTTATGGTAAAATGATCATGAATCATAAAAAAAATAACAAAAAACAAAAACAAAGGAAGAAACCAGAAAACCAAAACACCCAAATAGAAGCAAAACATTATTACTCTCCTATAATGAGTAATATCTAGTCTGTTTTCATCCTAAAAGAACCTAGTCATTTCAAGGTCAAAATTAGTCAGGACAGTTATTTCCTGCAATATTTAAAATTGATGACTCTTCATCAGTTATCTTGGGTGTGTTTAACAGGCTACAATATTGATATTGAATAAGATTTTCATTATCTTCTTTTTAAGGTTGATAACAAAGGAGCCTATCTATTTCTCTCCTACTTTCTATTTTATCTACTTCAAGAACTACCCACATTTCTTAGTGCAAGTCACAGTGTTCGATTATGTTATTGAGTGCCAGGTAGTGTTAACTGGTTTAAAGAAGTAATAGTAGGTTAATCTCTCAAATGGGCACAGGTTCTAGTCTCAGCTCCTCCTCTTCCAATCTAGCTCTCTGCTATGGCCTGGGAAAGCCATAAAAGATGGTTCAAGCACTTGGGCCCCTGTACATGCATGGGGAGACCCTGAAGAATCTTCTGGCTCCTGGCTTCAGATTGGCCCAGCTCTGCCATTGCTGCCATTTGGGGAGTGAACCAACAGATAGAAGACATTTCTCTCTGTTTCTCCCTCCACTGTCTGTAAATCTACCTCTCAAATAAATAAAATCTTTTTAAAAATTGTAAAAAGTAATGCTTTAGACTTGGAAGGAATTAATTCATTTTTAGTATTCTTTGATGATCAAGCACCCTGGCATGTTAGCTTCAAAGTGAGGGTATCTGATTCAGAGGTGGGTGTAAATATTTTAGTTGCTTTAATGTTAAGGTCAAATTAATGCAGAAAAAACATGCTATATTATATGCAAGATGGTTTGTCAAGATTACACCAGCCAGTCTATTTCATCTAAGCTGCTACCAGAAAAAAACGGTAGATCAAAGAGCCTTTACCAAAAATCAAGTTCGTGTATCCTTACCTATATGAATAAAAACAGCCTCTGCTTCAGGACCAAGATTTTTCTTTACACAAAAGTTTTTGAAGTGAACAACTGAGAGAGTTGTCTTTGGCTTTTATTAAAGCTAGAAATAATTTAGAAAAATAATTGTTTCTATTAAGTATAATGTAGCTTTTAAATTCATATTTTCTTAGAATTTTAAGAATATACATATATTTATATTTTTAAAATCAATTTTTGAACAATCCATCTATTTACAAGTACCTCAATTCCCTTCACATTAGTGGGGAATGGGTATCACCTTTTATTTGTAGACTGAATACTAGATGGAGACCACAGATAAAAAGATAAATGCAACCTGTTTACTATTGCTACTAAAATCAGTTCTGTGTTACCTCTAATTCTGCATTCTTAAACCATATTATTGATTTGTAGTTATTCTTGAAAACTTGTACCCAATTACCTATTCACTTTTTAAAAATTTTTAGTTATTTAATTTTTCCAAAAGACAGATATGTCCCATCTGCTGGTTCAATCCCCAAATGCTCTCGAACTGGAAGGGGCCCTGGCTCAAAACAGGAGGCAGAAACTCAATCTAGGTTTCCCATGTGAATGGCAGGAAGTCAACTACTTGAGTTACCACCTGCTGCCTGCCAAGATGTGTATTAGAAGGAATCTAGAATTGAGAGTAGAGGAGAACTGGAACAGAGATTTAGATGTAAGAATCCCACGCTGTGTCTTTATCACTAAACTAAAGACATAGCACTAATTTACTCTTTGTACTTCCTGAAACAGCTGCTTTGAAGTTTTCTGGTTTCCATGTGATACATGCTAATATTTATTGATTTTGTAAGCATTAATATATTTCAACACTTCTAACAGTCTCCTCTATGAAATATAGCAAGGCAAATACAAATATAAATAATCTTTCCACATGTTTCTGGCTGAAATAGTCAAAACAGTGGTTCACTCATCTCTCCCCATCTCATTTACTGCACTTACTCATGGGTTACTTCCAAATTTAAATTAATTGCAATTCATCTTCAGAACTCTGTGAATGCTCCAATATTTTCTTCGCCCTTTGCATAAAACTTATGAGAAGATTGGACCTACGACTGATAGAATCCCCACACATTTTATACAATTCATTCCTTAAAAAATAAATACATACTATTTGAGGGTGTCACTGTAGTGCAGCAAATTAAGCTGCTGCTTGCAACACTGGCATCCCAAATTGGAGTACTGATTCCTTTCCCATAAGCTCTGCTTCTGATTCAGCTTCCAGTTAATAATGCATCCTAGGAAGATAGGGGAGGCTGGCCTAAACATGCGGCCCCTTGCACCCATTTGAGAGGCAGGTGAGTTCCTGACTCCTGGCTTCAGTCTGGCACAGAACTGGCTGTTGCAGACATTTGGAGAGTGAACCAGAGGATAAAAAGATTCTCTCTGTCTCTCTGTATGTCTGTGTGTGTTACATTGATTTCAAATAAATAAATCTTTAAATAAATTATGTAACAACCCACATACCATTAAAACCGCATTCACTGCATTTCCTGGCAAGCTAGAAAATGAGATCATTGGTTCTTAGACTACATACAGTAGCTCATATTTTGGGGGGATATTATATTTAGGTCAATGCTCCCCTACTTCTTTTCTCCTGAACCTATTCTTATGATTTTCTCCTGTGCTATTTTTCTTTAGTTTCTTATATTTAAATATTTCTACTAGCACATAATTCCTTGTGTCTGCTCCACTGGGAAAATAAGGTCTTTTCAGTAAGGTGTATATGCGGGTACATTGAAATTGTTCATGAAAAAATAGAATTAAAAGATAAGTTTATTTTGGTTCAAAAATGATACATGTTTGCACATACCTTTTAAAGTACTCTTGTATTTTATTACTATGATTATGCATAAACATATATTTGCTGATAATGATTCAAGGGCTTCTGTCTGTAGAATTTGATGTAGAATATGCTCAGAGATCCAATATTGAGAGATTCACAAGAATATATTTCTTTTTCTTAATCATTCCTGATATTTACTATTTATTTTCTTTATAAAGTTGACTGGAAAAATAAAAGAACAGGAAATTTTGAGACAAGAGTAGCTAATAACCTAGAGAAGTTAGAGTTTGTAATTTTAAAATTAGAACTAAATATGAGACAAATTTCTTTCTATCTCTTTTACATAACCTCTTGGGTATTTATGCACCCATTAGGTTTCTCAGAAGTTCCACTTTGGTTTGTTAAAGAATGACCTTCAGTACAAAAACAGGCCTTCAAAATGTTCTCTATTTTGTTTCATATTCATACCAGTAAATGTATTGATATCAATAGAATTATCTAACATCAGTCAACAGTAAATTGTTTATATGCTTTTGCCTTCTAAATAAACACATTTGCATTTGCAATTTATGTTTATTTCATCTCATATAATTTATTTTCCCCACCACAAAATATAATATGACACCACAAATTTCAACAATAACCATATAATGCATTAAACTACTGATCCTGCTTGACTGTTCATTTTCCTGTTTAGTTTAGAAAAATCTAACAGCTAAAGAAATGATATTTCTTTGTAATAAATTCAGGCAATTTCCAAACAGCACGTGATATTCAGCTGCATTGTCCTCATGATGGACAAATAGGTAATTAGAGAAGCCCAGAAGGCTGACACAAATGTCATACAAAATATGCCCAATGTTGGTATCTTGAAGCATAGATAATTGTCAGCTGACTTGCTTGTCAGATAGTAGCTGCATACTCTTAAGCAATTTATTTTGTTTCAAACCTTCCATTTTCTTATCCATAAAGTTGATGCATTAACATGTATCTGTGTTAACTAATGATGAATTCTAGGAATCTTATTTTTATTACACTTTTGAGCTGCAGTGAATTTGATTCACAAAGAGGCATAGTAGTCTACTGCCCCAAACAAATACTGTTTCATAAGATTGTTTTTATGTAAAATATTAACTTTATTATGAAATTAAATATTTAATCATCAATTTCTGGGAAAAGTTGCACTAAGGGAAACCCTAAATAAAATCAAATTTCCAAAGAGAGTAAATCATTTCAATCTGTGTTTTGGGCATAGCTTAACTGTAAAAATTATTCCACTGATTATCATTTTTCACCTTCACATCTGTATTCCCTTCTCCTTGAGATTTTTTGTGTGGCCAACTTTTCTGTTAATTTTTGAGAACAAACATTTACTACACAACTACTCATAGAAATTTTTCTCTCACCATCTTTCTACAAGAGAAATGCAGAAAAGACATTCGAGCAATGTTGCAAATGTAACATACATTTGAATGCATTAGAGTCAGTGCCAGTGTCCTCCATGACACTGAAAAACAATGTCTGATTCTGGTGTTCGTTGTCATATTTCTAGATATACTGAAAATAAAAAAAGCATATAAAACAAACTGACTAGATACATATTAAAATAAATTTGCTTTGAGTGATTAATGAAAGTGTTAAGTGTAGGGAAATTCCTAAAAGGAGAGATACACGAATGGGATGTTAAAACATGAAGAAGAGGAAGAAGAGGCGTGTGTAAAGGGAGGGGAAGGGGGAAAAACAGCATCTTTCATAGAAATTGACAACCAAGAAATACCTGGGTTCTGGGGTTCTAGTATTAGACGCCATGTGTTCAGGGTTGTTACGAGTCTCTCATGCAAACCTGTGACTGCCAAAGGAAGCCATCAATAGAGAGAACCAGGATTGAGTCTACTACCACAGATGAAACAATGAGGTCCCTGCCTTGACAGATTAACTCTTCTGTGCAAGAGGAAGTAGAAGTGGCAATTTCTTTTTTTTTTAATATATAAAGCTTTTATTTAAAGAATATAAATTTCCAAAGTACAGCTTATGGATTACAATGCCCCCCCCATAACTTCCCTCCCACCTGCAACCCTCCCCTTTCCCGCTCCCTCTCCCCTTGCATTCACATCAAGATTCCTTTTCAATTCTCTTTATACACAGAAGATCAGTTTAGTACATATTACATAAGGATTTCAACAGTTTGCCCTCACATAGAGACACAAAGTGAAAATACTGTTGGAGTACTAGTTATAGTCTTAATTCACAAGGTACAGCACATTAAGGACAGAGATCTTACATGATTTTTTTTAAAGAATTGATAATTATCTATGCAATTTCCAATTTAAGAGCAAGATTTTTTAATCATTTGCAATTATCTTTATATACAGAAGATCGATTCAGTATATACTATGTAAAGATATCATCAGTTTGCACCCACACAGAAACACAAAGTGTAAAAATACTGTTTCAGTACTAGTTATAGCATTAATTCACATTAAACAACACATTAAGGACAGATCCCTCATGAGACATAAGTACACAGTGACTCCTGTTGTTGATTTAACAATTTGACACTCTTGTTTATGGCGTCAGTAATCTCCCTAGGCTCTAGTCATGAGTTGCCGAGGCTATGGAAGCCTTTAGAGTTTGCCGCCTTCAATCTTATTCCAACAGGGTCATAGTCAAAGTGGAAGTTCTCTTCTCCTTTCAAAGACAAGTACCTCCTTCTTGGATGACCCTGTTCTTTCCACTGGGATCTCACTCGCAGAGATCTTTCATATAGGTCTTATTTTTTTTTTTTCAGAGTGTCTTAGCTTTCCATGCCTAAAATATTCTCATGGGCTCTTGAGCCAGATCCGAATGCCTTAAGGGCTGATTCTGAGGCCAGAGTGCTATTTAGGACATCTGCCATTCTATGAGTCTGCTGTGTATCTCGCTTCCCATGATGGATCATTCTCTCCCTTTTTCATTCTATCATTTAGTATTAGCAGACACCAGTCTTGTTTGTGTGATCCCTTTGACTCTTAGACCTATCAGTGTGATCAATTGTGAACTGAAATTGATCACTTGTACTAGTGAGATGGCCTTGGTACATGCCACCTTGATGGGATTGTATTGGAATCCCCTGGCACGATTTCTTCTTAGAATTTTTAACACTAAACAGGATTGGATAATGACACAAACTTAAAAAAAAATAGGCAATAGAAAGTAATAAATTAAATGTTTATTAAAATGCTTGAAAGATGGCATAGGGAAATAAAAGATTATTCATGATAGGAAAAATAGTTAAAACATTAATGATAGAGGGAAAATTTCTCTAGCTCATTATGAGAAACAGTGACTTGATCAGTCCTTGTCCTGACTTTGATGAACAACTTAATACTTGATTCCTTTTAGTATTTTTTTTTTGTTCTACTTAATACCATTGGTTGATCTCTGTAATTAACACACAATTACTCTTAGGTGTTAAAATTTAACTGAAAAGTGATCCCTGTTAAATATAAGAGTGGGAATAAGAGATAAAGGAGATGTACAGTTTGGGACATGCTCAATCTGACTTCCTCCAAATGGTAGAGTTAGAAACATGCCAGGAGATTCCAATTCAATCCCATCAAAGTGGCATGTACCACGGACATCTCGCTAGTCCAAGTGATCAATTTCAGTTCACAACTGATCATAATGATAGGATTAAGAGTCAAAGGAATCACATAAACAAGACTAGTGTCTGCTAGTACTAACTGATAGAATGAAAAAGGGAGAGAATGATCCAACATGGGAAGCGAGATACACAGCAGACTCATAGAATGGCAGATGTCCTAAATAGCACTCTGGCCTCAGAATCAGCCCTTAAGGCATTCGGATCTGGCTCAAGAGCCCATGAGAGTATTTTAGGCATGGAAAGCTAAGACACTCTGAAAAAAAAAAAAGAAGACCTAAATGAAAGATCTCTGTGAGTGAGATCCCAGTGGAAAGAACGGGGTCATCCAAGAAGGAGGTACTCGTCTTTGAAAGGAGAAGAGAACTTCCACTTTGTCTATGACCTTGTCAGAATAAGATTAGAGTTGGTGAACTCAAAAGGCTTCCGTAGCCTTGGCAGCTCATGACAAGAGCCTCGGGTCATTACTGATATCATAAATAATAGTGTCAATTTGTTAAATCAACAACAGGTGTCACTGTGCACTTAATCCCTATGTAGGATCTCTGTCCTTAATGTGTTTTACAATGTGAATTAATGCTATAAGTAGTACTCAAACAGTACTTTACACTTTGTGTTTCTGTGTGGGTGCAAACTGTTAATATTTTACTTAGTATATACTAAATTTATCTTCTGTATATAAAGATAATTGAAAATGAATCTTGATGTGAATGGGATAGGAGAGGGAGCAGGAGATGCGAGGGTTGTGGGTGGGAGGGAAATTATAGGGAGGGAACAGCCATTGTAATCCAAAAGCAGTGCTTTGGAAATTTATATTTATTAAATAACAGTTTAAAAATAAGCATAATCTGAGCCAATGCATTGTTTCTCAGTATGGGATTTTACTTAGTCCACTTCACGACTTGTAAAGAATGTGTCTCAACTGTGACTCAAAGAACCTTTCTAAAAAAGCATATGAATCATACGCAATGATTTGTTCACATATCTATTTAAAACATTCCATTGGTCATGCTAAAAAAGATTGCAAGCCCTTTGACTTAATTTTCCCTATAATGGCTACTAAAATCAATTCTGGCATTAATGTCTCCAAGAATGAACAAAAACATCTTAAAATTGTAAA
Organism: Sylvilagus floridanus; assembly: GCA_949820135.1. NCBI lineage: Eukaryota > Metazoa > Chordata > Mammalia > Lagomorpha > Leporidae > Sylvilagus > Sylvilagus floridanus. The sequence goes on along the minus strand of OX463227.1, from coordinate 65,641,501 downwards.
AGAAAAATATATAAAACCATAAACCAATAATTCAAACTATTATATACACTAATTGTAAATATATGAAAACACATTCAATCTGTAACAAATTAGAAAGTTTAAATAAAATTACACCATAAAACTATATATCACTTGTCAGATTGAATAAAAACCCAAATATTGACAAAACATCTGATAACAGAATTTTGAAGAAATAGTTCTTATATAATGCTGGAAGAAATGCAAATCATTGTAGTTAGAGAGGAGAAATTGACAACATTTCTCAAAAGTGAGCTTTCACCTATCTTTTGGTCAGCAATCTCATTTGGTGAATGTATGCTTAAATAATACTTTAAAAAATTAAAATGCATATTAAAATGTTATTGTGACATTATTGGAAATTAAAAAAATATCAGAGAGATTCTGAATAAACATTCCTTTAAAATTGCTTGATAAATATGGTGTTAAACATAGGTAAACAGCGGTAAAGCATGAGATTAGTTTCTTGAACATATGTTAAGTGATTTGTAAAATATAAATACAAAAAAGGCACATAAAGATATTCATGGAGTATAGAAAGGGAGTTTATATGTGTGTAAACACAGCTAATGTACACATATTTATCATGAAATAAACAAAGGTGAATACCTACAATGCAATACAAAGAGACACAAGCAAATCTATTTTGAATATTCAACGTTTTGCAAAAACCACATAGAAGGTCAGGGTAAACTTTTCATTATGTTCTATATCTTTTTGTATCTTTTAAAAATTATTTTAATTAAATCTTAACAGTTCCAGTGTGATTTGTAGATATAATTCTAAAAAAAAGATAACCCCTTCCTCCCTCCCTTTCTTCCCCTTTCCCTACCATCTTCCTTTTTTCTCCCTTTCCCTTTTTTTAATTTTTGAGAAAGCAGTAACATATTGTAAATTTATATTACAGTGCAAATACTTAATACTTAACCAAATTAAAAGTTTAACAGTAAAAAGCAGAGACTCTAGCTTAATGGGAATATAGACAACAGCTGTGAACAATAATTGAATTGAAAAATCAACATCTCACCCATAGATAGCAAAATTTAACATAATCATACATCATTAAAACTATAGTGGTATTACAGTCTTTGTTTTTTAAGACAAGTGAGTAACCTTAAATTCTTACTAGTGTCTTTCTCTCTCCTTTTTTTGAATCTAGAAACCATTTATTTAAGGTCTAAAAATTTCATATATACAACTTTAGGAATGTAATGATTCTTCCCACCTTACCCTCCCTCCCACCCACATTCTTAGTCTTCTTCCTCCTCCCTCTCCTATTCTCATTTTATTTTGTACAAAGATCTATTTTCAATTAACCCTATACACATAAGATTAACCCTACACTAAGTAAAGAGTTCAACAAAAAGTATTAAAAAAAGCTATTGCTCAACAGTCAAGACAAGGGTTATTAAAAGTCATTGCATCTCAAAGTGTCAATTTCACTTCTGTAGATTATCATTTATGTTCTGTATCTTAAGTTGTTAGCTAAATATCTAGTTTACTGTTATTACTTCATATATATTATGTATGTAATTTTACATATGTGAAATGTTTAATAGTATAAGAAAAGACTTAGATACATTCAGGGAGTAAAGAATGCAGGCTCTGGAATCAAATATTGTCCATTCAAATTCTGAGTTTTTTTTTAAGATTTATTTATTGATTGATTTGACAGGTAGGATTACAGACAGTGAGAGAGAAGAGACAGAGAGAAAGGTCTTCCTTCCATTGGTTCACTACCCAAATGACCGCACCGGCTGGAGCTATGCAGATCCTAAGCCAGGAACCAGATGCTTCTTCCTGGTCTCTCATATGGGTGCAAGGCCCTAAGCTTGGGCCATCTTCTACTGCTTTCCCAGGCCATAGCAGAGAGTTGGACTGGAAGAGGAGCAACCAGCACTAGAGCAGGTACCCATATGGGATGCTGGCGCTGCAGGCGGAGGAATAACCTACTGCACCACGGCGCTGGTCCCGGTTTTCTGAAACTAAAGCTAACACTTCATGTTTCAGTTCTGAATTTAAGAAGCAAATGTATAAAAGTATGTTCTCAAAGGTGTTCATCCTGGTGCAGCAAATTAAGCCAACGCTTGAAAAGTGGAGTACTGGGTATTCCACTTTATATCCAGATCCTTGCTAATATGCCTGGGAAGAGAGCAGAAGATGGTCCAAGTACTTGTGACCCTGCCACATATGCGGGAGACCAGAATGGAGTTCCTGGCTCCTGGCTCCTGGCTCCTGGCTCCTGGCGCCTGGCGCCTGGCTCCTGGCTCCTGGCGCCTGGCCCCTGGCTTTAGTCTCTTTCTCTCACTCTCTGTCACTCTGCATTTCAAAAATTAAATCAATAAGAAAGTATCCAGCAATATCCTTTTAAGGAATAAATAGTTATTAGATATAATTTCTTAGAATAATGTCCAATAAATATTAAGTGATCAATATTAGTAGTAATAGCACAGAAGCCATTTCTCTAGGAACCAAAATCCAGGACCATGTTAGCATCTGAATATCAGTGATGCCTGAAAACCTTGTTATTGTAACTGCATCCTTTAATGTGAAATAACAGTGCTTCTCTACTGGGGGTGACATCAGCATCACTGTTGATCTGTGAAAAACTACAAAATAATAAAACACAAAGAAGGGGTAGACATCAACAAATACCAACTGAACAGAATTTTTAGATATCAGGCATGGGTTTCTGTAAGTTCAAATTGTCCTTGTTAAGAATCCCAGTGACAGGAACACTGAAGTACTGTTACAACTAAACAAAATAATTCTAAGTCCTTTACCTTAGAGAATTAGGCCTCCAATTATCATGTATTCAATTATGATAATGATCCCTTACAAATAGGGTTATTTGTTATTATCAATGGAGATCTTATGTAAAGCATATGCATTTCATTGTTAATACTCAATTTATAATGGTTATTATCTTCTGTTCTCATAAAAGGCTGAAAAGTTATACAATAAAAGGATCAGGAATATATAAGAGAACATAGCTAATGCAGTTTAATCTCATTTTTAAACAGATCTGTAATTTTGGTAGAATTTTAAACTCTACTTTGGAAATCATTAGGCCAAAACCTATAAAATATTACCTATTTTCAAAAAGATAATAGAAGGTCTTAGTACAATTTAAAATAGTGGATTTATGCTGCTGTCTTGCACACACAAATGAGTGCCCTTGTGAATTGAAAGATATTCCTGCATGTTTATCATAGAGTCTGCAACTGCATGCTGATCAACGTCGCTCACTCATTAACAGAAAGGGCTCCTTTCTTGAGCTTTCATTTGCATGCTCTTCTAAAAGCTCCTCGATTCCTTACTGTTCAAACAGCCAATAACCTTTGTAATCAACAAGAAAATTAGAAGCAGGTGGGAGCTTATTTTTAATGATGCTGAGACCAAATTGCTTAACTTAAATATGAACTTTTTTCTTCCAATCCTTTTTAATGCCTGACAAATATTAATTATGTGAATTATGTGAAGTCAGAGACTCTGACTTTCCCATTGTCTCTGATCAAGCTCTGTAGCTATCCCTTTGCTTTTCTATTTAATTAATATGATGAAAACACCTCTTCTTTATCAGCCTTCTTTTTTCTGGAGTCTCCAGCACAAACATGATATCCTTGGGATTTAGCTAATGTTCCGGCAGCTTTTACAAATTTACCTAGTTGATTACAAATGAAACTGATTGAGGGCATTCCCTACTAGATTGTAATTATTTACTTTAATGAGTACATATTAGTGAATCGGAAATAAAGTTTCAACTTCATAAACAGCAAGTATTGGCTCTGTTTCTGTCTGTTTTGGTTCAGAATATTCTTAATCATATTTACTTCAAATAAATGCATTTCTCTAAGGTTTCTCAGAAGTAAGGCCAAATGTTTTTCAGATTTATATTTCAAATGATAACGAATTAAATAATAAAAATGGCCAATTATAGTTATTTCTAGATTATTCACAAATATGTGCCTCGTGAGTGTACGACAAATGAATCTCAGATCAGGCTTTCTACACTATTAAATATACTCTATTTTGCCATTTCCCAAATACTCATGAAAAACATGCTCAGTGAAATTAAAGACTTACCAAAATGCATCATTAAAATCTAGCAAGATAAATAGAAAGTAACTTTATATCAGTCCAGAATTTTGGGGTTATCCCAATTCTTTCTCCTTAATTGTAAGCAATATAGTATCCATTATGTATTTACATCAACTTTTCCATCTATTCCTCATTTATGATTACTATTTTAAAGAAATTAATAATTATATTATTCGTCTGAAGCAAACAAAATGTGTATTTTACCTACCATGTAAAATAGAACATACAATTTGGGGTAAGAAAAAAAAAGAATCCTAATAAATATTGCACCTTCCATTTAAATTAATCTACGAAGTGTTGCCACTATTTTATAAGAATCAATCGTCTATTAATATTTTGTCAAAAGGACAAGTTCTTTTCAGCTATCCAAACATTCAATGCAAAAGATTCAATGTCATTTTGAAACATTTACTCCTAACTATATGACAAGCATTCAAAAAGCTCATGCATGAGTAGGAATTGTGACACTGAGGGTTAAGGCACCACTTGGCATTCCAGCATCCCAATATTGCAGTACAGATTCGAGTCCCAGCAAACCGGCATTCCATCCAATTTCATGATAATGAATCCTGAGAAGCAGCAGATGACACCTCAAGTACTTGGGTCCCAGCTGCTCACTTAAGAGACCAGGACAGCGGCTACTAGCTTCACACAGCCCTGGCTGTGAAGCACAGATGGACAACATTGCTCTTTGTCTCTCTCCCTAGCTTCCTCCCTCTTTCTCTGCCTTTAAAGAATATGGCAACATACACATTTTAATAGTTCATGGAAATGAGTCTATTAAAATTTTGTGTAGATTTCAAAGTATGTTTACACCAAAATAAACTTATCTGTAATTTCATTTTCTATAAGTTTTTGAGGTACCCCTGTATATTAACACACACACACACACACACATACACACACACACGCGCCACAAAGACTTATGGGTGAAATGTCTTAAAATCTTCGAATCAAGTAAAAGCCTGCTTTAGAGCAAATGAACACTTGAAACCAAAAATCAAATTCACAATTTTTTTAAGATTTATTTTATTTTATTTGAAAGAGTTACAGTGAGAGGCAGAGACAGAGAAAGAGGTCTTCCATCTGATGGTTCACTCCCCCAATTGACCGTGACGGCCGGAGCTGTGCTGATCGGAAGCCAGGATCCAGGAGCTTCTTCTGGGTCTCCTACGTGGGTTCAGGAGCCCAAGGATTTGGGCCATCTTCCACCGCTATCCCAGGCCATAGCAGAGAGCTGGGTCAGAAGAGGAGCAGCCAGGACTAGAACTGACACCCACAAGGGATGCTGGCACTTCAGACCAGAGCTTTAACCTGCTGTGCCACATCACCAGCCCCAAATTCACAAATTTCAATTTTTCTCTATTTATATTTATAAATTAATCACCAAATAATCTGAGGTACTTAAATAATACATGAAAGCATGTTTTGTTAAATATAATGTAAATCCAAGATGACAAAAAAGAGTTAAGAAATTCTTCTTACCACAAGAGCTAACCTACATTTTTCGCAGAGTTCCGAATATAACTATGAGCCTTATGACATCTGGAAGAAAGTAAAAGAAATATAATAAATGTCATAGTTCTAATACTAGGAAAACTAAATGAGACAACAGCAGTTATACCTACAACAATGAATCATTTAACACTATAACGTTAAAGTCAAGATTCAGCTTAACGTTTAAATACATGCTTGGAGTTCAAAGTTCTCTATGGCAGCAAGCTTGCATAAATGTCATATATTGCTAATGCCATACCAGCATCACAGACTGTTACTCTGGAAAAATCAGAGGACACAGAAAATAAAGAAAATAACAATAAACCTATACACAGAAGAGAAGGTTTAACCACTGTTTCTATGGCCTTTTCTATGTTTTTATGGCCTTAGGGATGCTTGAGGATTTGACATTTAATTAATTTTCCTTGCAATATTAGCTCAAATAATGCATAGCTGGGCACAATATTGGATTCAAAACAAATGAGAATTCAACCAAAGACTGTATATAAGAACAAGCACCAGTGCTTTATTTTTGGGACTTTTTTTTAGAGAATGAGTCACCGGTATGAGTGAGATCTAACAGAATATGAGAACCAGTCATAGTCCCTAGAGGGCATTGTAGACAATTAGATATTAAACGGGAAGGGCTTCAGTAGCTGATGACTTCTCTGGACAGTGCCCATCCAGCCCCTTCTCCTGCAACTAAACCTGTTGTAAATGTTGGTATGGAAAATAGTGCTTGAGTAGCATGGAGTATCTCCTAGACCACTGGGCTTGCTATATTACACTGTAACTTTGATCTTTTTTAAAACTGTTAATGTGGATTAATGTGCTCTGAGTTTATTTATCACTCCAATCTTAAAATCACTGATGCTAGCAGAAGCCAATCAGTATAATTATAACTAAATAGTGTTTTAGTATAGTATTCAAGTGATCTGGATGAAGGTAAGGATTCTGACCTTGGACTGGCAAAAGGAATTAATCCAGAAGAAATAACAATTTTAGCAATAAAAAGAAGGAATAGCAATAAATAACAAGAAGGAATCGGTTTAAGTCTGTGTGATCAAGAAGAGAAGTTTTCATAATAAGGTATGGCAAACCATTTAGAATTTTGGAGGAAGAACATTCCAGAAAGAGGAATAAGAAGTACAAATGTCTGAATCAGGAATGTATTCGGTGTGCTTCATATTTAGAAAACATCAAGGCCTTAGAGTGATCAACTGTGGACCAATCAGGGGCAGAAGCAAAAAGGAGGTGGAGTCAGAGATAATAACTTGAGTAGGAAGGGATATATTTTATATGACTTTGAATTCCAATCTGAGAACTTTGGACTTACTTAAAATAAATGGGGAATTTCTAGTGGGTTTTAAGCAAAAATATATATAACATGCCCTATATCTCATTAGAATCACCACAATTATTTTATGAATCCACTAAAAGAGGCATTTCACAAGGACAATTAAAAAGCTATTCGTAGCCGGCGCCATTGCTCAATAGGCTAATCCTCCGCCTTGCAGCGCCAGCACACCGGGTTCTAGTCCCGGTCAGGGCGCCGGATTCTGTCCTGGTTGCCCCTCTTCCAGGCCAGCTCTCTGCTGTGGCCCCGGAATGCAGTGGAGAATGACACAAGTCCTTGGGCCCTAAATCCCATGGGAGACCAGGAGAAGCACCTGGCTCTTGCCATCGGATCAGCGCGATGCGCCAGCCACAGCGCGCTGGCCGTGGCAGCCATTGGAGGGTGAACCAATGGCAAAGGAAGACCTTTCTCTCTGTCTCTCTCTCTCTCCCACTGTCCACTCTGCCTGTCACAAAAAAAAAAAAAAAAAAGGCTATTCCAGGGAGCCCAAACTGTGGTATAGTGGGTAAAGCCACTGTTGGCAGTGCTTACATCCCATATAGGCACCAGTTCAAGTCCTGGCTGCTCCACTTTCAATCCAGCTCTCTGCTATTGCCTGGGATGCAGTAGAAGATGACTGAAGTCCTTGGATCCTTGCACCTGGTTCCTGGCTCTGTTTGTTGATGCCATTTGGGGAGTGAACCAGTGGATGGAAGACCTCTCTCTCTCTCTCTGCCTCTGTCTCTCTATAACTCTGCCTTTCAAGTAAATAAATAAATGTTAAATTAAAAAAAAAAAGCTATTCCGGGATTCTAAGTAACAGTGAAAGTTATCTTGATCTAATAGAATAAAGGATGACCAAAACTGAGAAAGCTGACATTTTCTGGAGAATTGAATGCAATGAAGACTTAAGGGGCAACCAAAGATGACTCTGAGGTTGTTCATCATAGATGCTGAAAGCATGGAATTGCCATTGTCGACAATAAATTATTTCCTAAATAGTTTTTAAAATATCCAGAAAGGTTTTATTCAGACTGCTGAGCAGGACACAGAGATTTTGGTGTAAACTGAGCTCAACTCCATTGAAATAGGAAACTGGAGGTTTTTCTTAAATCCTGGGATATAATTAGTGGAGGGAAGAAGAGATTAGTCAGTGTGATTGAGCCACAGTTTTGTTAATTGTTGTTTATGAAGCTCGGCTCCTACCCTCCCAAAGAGATTGGGAAACAAGACCTCTGTCTTTCTTACAGAGTCCATTTCACAAGGGGAGATTCTCGGGTTCTTGATAAAGACTAGTGTATTGAAGAGGAGACATATAAATGGCCAGAGGGAGGATTGCCATTTGTATATTTTTTAAAATAGTATTTATAAGAAAAGTAAAGCCAGGGGCAATAGTCAGGTGTGGGCTGAAACAAACAGTAAATCTTTTCTTAGCAGCCTTGGGCATTCTCAATTAGACATCTTAAGGGGGCTGGAATTTTATTAGGGGTGGAGCCCTGAGTTAATAGAAACTATGTTATGGTTTATTCACATCTGTTATTGTGAGTGGAGGATGCAATAGTTTGTGCAGAACTGTAGTTTTTACAGGCCAATGTCCAGGCCTGGTCAAGAAGGGGGTTCAGGTCAAGAAGAGGGGAACCTACTAGAGTAAACTAAAGGAAATTTAACGTTCAGTCAAATGAAGACTAATTCTTTGTTTCCATATACTGATCCTCTTGTTATGGGAACTGTAATTAAGACACTTTGCTTAAAGTATAGCTAGCTTCTATTCAGAAAATTCTTTCCTTGGTATACTTAAGTGAACTAATATGTCTTATTTTATTTCATTTTAATAATATGTAACTGTTTTTCTTATTAGAAAGAAACAAATATTAAATTAAACATAGCATTATACCAGCCTCACCTTTGGAAAGCTTACAGGTAATACTAAATTATCTATATCTGATATCCAATGCTAAGGACAATTAAACAATTTTAATAAGATTATATTTAATCCATTAAAGCTATTTTTCAAAATAAATCAAACTTGATGATCTATTTATAATACCAGCTTAACTAAAAAATTAAAATTCATGCACACTAAGCACTATAAAAGTTCAAAACAATACACAAAAAGAATCTTCAAAGCTAATATATTTCCCATTAGGGGCAAATTATCATAATATTATAAGAATATAAATTTAAGGGAAAATGAGTAAGCAGTTATAGTCACAATTAATGCTTAATGAGAGGTCCAACAATTTTCTAACTACTCCATATTCTTGTTTGGGTGTACCCTTAAAAAGAGAACAATATAGCAAGCAGCTGGTGGAATATTCCACTATATTTCTGTTAAATAACATGAAACAATAAAACAACTTTCCAAATTTTGTTTTCTAAACCATAATTGCATAACTCTTGCTGAAAGATTAAGAAACAAGCAAGTCTATGCACATTCAAGTAATAAGTATTGAAGCTCTAAATGTCAGGCATCTTAGAAACACTTCCTTTGCAATTTCATATTTTAATTCACATGTATTTAGTGTAAAATATAATAACTAAGTAAGCATGACAGGAGACCAAAGCAAACATGTTCATGCTTACACTGGCAGACCCTTCCACAATTAATTTTTCATGATAGAAGGCTTGTATTTTTAAAGATCTTCAATTTTTACAAGTGCTGGAGCCCCTGCTACCCATGTGGCAAACCTGGATAGAGCTTTGGAATCCTCGCTTCAGCTGGCCCAGTCCTAGCATGCAGAGAGGCGTGACCAGCTGATGGACATTCTCTAGCTCACTGCCATTTCCTGTTTCTATTAATCTGCCTGCCTAATAAAGAAATGAATATTTTAAAATAGCTATTTTTAAAATGAAATGAAGAAAATGAAATAATTTTAAATATAATTTTTAAAATAAGTAATTTTTAAAAATGGAGACATCTAAGAAATTTGTAAATTTTTCTACTTGTTTCTAAATATATGCTTACACTAAATAAGGCTATAAGCAACAGTTTAAGAAACTTCAAAATAATGAAAATGCAGAGATAGAGGTGGAAGTCTTCTAAGTATAGTATTAAAATATAATCATATATGAGATGAGTTCTTCAAGCCTGTGAATGGGATAAACAAGAGCCAATGATTGAGTCCAAATGAATATATCTATGCAAGAGACATTTGTTAAAGAGAAGTTAGAGAGTGAAATAACAGATTCATATTTGAACAGTAGGAAATATAAATAGGAACTAGATTAAAATAAGGTGAAATTAAGCAATGTATTATTAAGTTACCATTTGGACAGTTGTATCTTAATTTGTTTTGGGATTTAAAAATCCATAATTTGGTGTTTAGGAAAGATTAAGCTATTATAAAATATATAATTTCACTGGTGCTAAATAAATAATCATATAAAACATAACACACTCCTCTTTGCTCTCTGATTTCAGACGGTTTTTCTTTAACTTCTGGAAGCTCTATTTTTTTTGGACAGGCAGAGTTAGACAGTGAGAGAGAGAGAGACAAAGAGAAAGGTCTTCCTTCCGTTGGTTCACCCCCCAAATGGCCGCTGCGCAAATCCAAAGCCAGGAACCAGTGCTTCCTCCTGGTCTCCCATGTGGGTGCAGGGCCCAAGGATCTGGGCCTTCCTCCACTGCCTTCCCGGGCCACAGCAAAGAACTGGACTGGAAGAGGAGTCACTGGGACAGAACTGGCACCCCAACCAGGACTAGAACCCAGTGTGCTGGTGATGCAGGTGGAGGATTAGCCTAGTGAGCCACGGTGCTGGCCAGAAACTCTATTTTATAGTGACACTGTAAGCATTAAATGTAGTAGAACATGCAGCTGCTACTACTATAATAGCCTCTCCCTTATTCATAGCTTCGCTTTCTATAGCATCAGTTATCCAAGATCAACGGTGGCTCAAACTTCTTAAATGGAAATTTTCAAAAATCAAGAACTCAAACATTTTAAATTGCACACTATTCTGAGTAGTATAATGAAATCTCATCTTGTCCTGCTTCATACTTCACAAGATTTGAATAATCCCTTTAGCCCTCTCGGTTATCAGATAAATTTATGTTCAAAGAACCCTTATTTTACTTAACAGCCCTAAAGTATAAGAATAATGTCACTGGCAATTTGATAACAACATATTTTTTATGATTGTTCAATTTTGTCATTATTGTTACTGTCTAGGGTTTCATTTATAAGTTATACCTTATAATAGATCTGCATGTACAGGAAAAACATAATCTACGAACACAGGGTTGGATACTAGTCATGGTTTCAGCTGTCTTCTAGGAGTCTTGAAACGTTTTCTTCTTGATAATGGGGAGGTGACTAGTAGCAATATTGCTTATACTATTCTTTGTATAAATCCTAGGTATTTGGTAATAGTTAATATTGATATTATTGTATTCTAGGTAGTAAGAAAAATAACTTATATGCAATTGAGTACTATATTAAATTTATCATTGATATTTTAAAATCTAGATATGATATAATGTCACCCAAGTTTAGAAGGTATAATTTGAGGTTTCAATTAAGCACTTACATGTGTTAGTAAGATTTTTTTTTTTTTAAGATTTATTTATTGGAGCCAGCTCCATGACAGGTAAAGCTGCTGCCTGCAGTGCCAGCATCCCATATGGGTGCCTGTTCTAGTCCCGGCTGCTCTACTTCCAAACTAGCTCTCTGCTATGGCCTGGGAAAGCAGTGGAAGATGGCCCAACTCCTTAGACCCCTCCACCCGCATGGGAGCCACCGATGAATCTCCTGGCTCCTGGCTTCAGACTGCCTGAGCTCTGGCTATTGTGGCCATTTAGGGAATGATCCAGTGGATGGAGGACCTCTCTCTCTCTCTCTCTCTCTCTCTCTCTCTCTCTGCATCTGCCTCTGCCTCTCCATAACTCTTCCTTTCAAATAAATAAATAAACCTTTTAAAAAGATTTATTTATTTATTTGAAAGGCAGAGTTACAGAAGGAGAGAGAGAGAATGAATATTCCATCTGCTAGTTTATTGCCCAAATGGCCATAATGGGTAGAGGTTGGCCGATCGGAAGCCAGAACCAGGAGCTTCCTCCAGGTGTCCCATGTTGGTGCAGGGAACCAAGCACTTTGGCCATCCTCCACTGCTTTCCCCAGACCATTGGCAGGGTGCTGGATTGGAAGTGGAACAGCTGGGAATCAACTGGTTCCCATAATATGATGCCAGCCCCAAGAATATTTATATGTCACAAGTACCTTTATCATGGTGCACCTGATTTCATTTAATTTCATTTAGTTTCTTTAATATTCTATTTAAATTTACTTGACAGGGATGAATTGCATTTTTAGGTGGAATACAGGTTTGTTGCATTATGGTAATTCTAAATTGTAAAGAGATAAACAAGATTTTCTCATTTGTGGAATTTTTGGTTATGTTTTCATTTTAGTTACATTAGACTTACTTGGTTGGGTTCATCTTCTACAAACAAAAAAAAAGAAAAAATATTTTTATGAGACTGGTTTTGAGGTTAATATTAAAGACAATGTATGGAAAGCACACAGAACATTGAAATTAACATAATACATGATTAATAATTAGTTGTTTTATTATAGATCTGGAGTAGATGCTGACATTACACATGTTAACCTTTATTTACTGTTTGAGCTTCAAGTTGGACTTTTTTCAGCACCCTCTGTCTCCACATTTGCCAGAAATCTTCAATTAATTCCCAACCCTGTGGTAGTAAAAGAGAAGACTCTTAAGGATCCTTACTTATCTTTCAATACTGTTTCAAAAGCTTATGCCACTGATGTTATCCAAGTGATCAGGAGACTTCTTTTAAAGACATGAGCCGTGAGTGCCCTATAAATACAGATACAAAAAATGATGCCATCAAGTCACAAAATATTATCTTATGTAAATAAGAGATGTTTCCTAGACATATCATTGAGTTTTCAAATTTTTTCTATGTTGTCATTGAACAGGGGCTTATAATCATTGATTTACTCATCATTAAAGACTCCTGTGTATTTCCTGTGCTTCTCCATCTTCCCAATGCCATGACCAGATTCCTCTTTAGCCAAATATTTGTAATTTTGTATTTCAAAGCCAGAGGAAGTAGTACTCGGTCAAATATCCCCGGTTTTATTACATTAATGTTTCACTCCCATCTGCATTTATGCCTTACTACTCTTACACACACATACACACACACACACAAACTCTGAAAGACTACCTCCCAACGCACATACAGAGACTACCCCCCAACACACACAGAGAAAGAGAGAGAGACTATCATCAGTTAAATAGGGCATACCAGATGCTTTTAAATTAGGTTTTGCAGAATGTATACTTGTATTTGTAACCCACCTCAAAATTAAAAGCTCAGAAATGTATTTAGCATCCTATATCTTTAGGAAATATATAGCAATCGGAAAAGAGCTGTGACAACTGGCAGAGAGCCCACATTTTCAATACAGAGAAGACATCATGGCATAACAGAAAAAAATACTAATAATATTAATTTAATAGTGAATATATCTGGGCCTGGCACTGTGGCATAGCTGGTAAAGCTGCTGCATGCAGTGCCGGCATCCCATATGGGTGCCAGTTCAAGTCCTGGCTGCTCCACTTCTGATCTAGCTCTCTGCTGTGGCCTGGGAAAGCGGTAGAAGACGGCCCAAGTCCTTGGGCTCCTGCACCTGCACAGGAGACCTGGAAGAAGCTCCTGGCTCCTGGCTTTGATTGTTACAGCTCTGGCCTTTGCGGCCACCTGGAGAGTGAACCAGCAGATGAAAGACCTCTCGCTCTCTCTCTCTCTCTCTCTCTGCCTCTTCTCTCTCTTTATAACACTTTCAAATAAGTAAATATTAAAAAAAAATAGTGAATACATCTTTGTCCAAAACCTGGATTTATGTTACTTTTGTAAACCTTAACAAGTATATTTCTTTTCTGTAAAGAAATTAATTTGTTTTTAGAAAATGCTGTAAATAATGTGAAACAAAGTGTACTGAACATAATTTAATAATAAATTATTTATGGCTCAAAAAACTATAAATTGAGGAATGCTTTCAACACTAAGGTACAATATTTTGCTTGAAATTATCAGAAGAATGAAAAAAGAAAGTCTATTTCTTTTTAATTTGTAAACTTAAAGTGGAATTTCAGTGTTTGAGAAGATTTAATAATTAAAATCACTGTTTTTCTGAAGATGACAGGAACTCATTCTGATGCATATATTCTGGGATAGTTTTAAACCTGATAAATACATTTGTTCATTCATAGAGTTATGAGACTCCAGGATGCAAATTTCTTGTCCTTACTTTCTTCTGTATTTAACATGGTTTTGATAATGCAAGTGGACTAAATTTTAGAGATCTTACAAGTAAAATAATATTTCAGCATTAAAATGTATGCAAAATTCACAATGGCTACAAGATAATAGTCACAAAGCAATTAGTTAGTTCTACCACAATAATATTTCTAATACAGCTACATGATTAATTTTAATTTATGTCATAAATACTTACAGTTGTATGCACATTATTAAATCATCTAACAGGCATATTTACCCAATATAAAATATTACCAAAATATATGCCTTGTGAATGTTAGGGAAAACAACCTGATATATAACTAAATGACTTATATATGTATGTAGCACGATAACCATTAAACTGAAGTTTATTGGAAGCTTACTAACACATGTCCCAAAGTCAAACCATTTAATCCTGTGGCCAGCTTATCAACCAATACCATCATCAGTCACTTAGTAGAAATGGAAAAAAAAGCAAGTAAACAATAAGACAAACAAGAACCTCTGAAGAAATTAAAGTTTAAGCAAGTTGTTTATGGTGCTCAGGCTAGCAAAATGAGAGGGACTTTTTCAGTCTCTCTACATGTGATAGTAAGAGAATTTTCACACAAGATTTGGAGTCACTTTTCACCATTATATGTACATCTCAGAGGTGACCTCCAACTGGAAAACAGGAAATAAAGAGTCTCAAATATATATATTTTAGGACTTAGTTCGAGTAAGTATCTCATTAATATGTGGCAAACAACACCAATAATTCAATGTGAGTCATTTTTTTCATTGCATTTATTTATTTTTTCACTTTGGAATATTTCTTTTTTATTTTTTATATAAGGTGATCATTTTTCATGTATTTCATATATACCGATTTAGGATCATAGAGATCCTCCCCCCCACCCTCCCTCTCATGCATGCTCCCACCCTACCTCCTCCTTCTTTCCCTATTCTTTCTTTTAGCTTTTACAATGACATACTTTCATTTATTTTTTAATCATAAACTTAACCCTCAACTAAGTAAAGAGTTCAATAAACAGTAAAAAAAAAAAAAAGTCACTGCTCCTCAACAGTAGACACAAGGACTGTAAACATTCGTCGAATCTCAAAATGTCAATTTCACTCCTATACTTTACATTTTTGGTGCTCTATTAGTTATCACAGATCAGGAAAAACATACAGTGTTTGTCTTTTTGTGTCCTCACAGCCAGTAAAAGTTGTGTGAAACAATTTTTAGGTAAAAATAGTGATGTGTAATCTGGCTAATTTGTCCCTTTTCCCTCTCCCTATTTTCTGATTGAAAATTTAATAAAAATACAGAAGCAAAGGTAAAAGCCCATACTCTCTTTAATTAGCAGTTTTCCTGTAGACACCAGTGTGTGTAAATGAAAAAGAATCCTGTCCCCCAGATATGATGAAAGCTGTAAGTGTAATTTCTGTCTTCCCTGGCTGTCCACCCTTCTCACGTTAAATTTACTGAGCTGGGGAGCTGCTCTGTGGGGTAAGAAGAGCTGCTACAAGATCCTGTCTCTAATTAGTTACCTTTTTATCCATGACTACTCCACATTTTATGTCTCAGGGGTGTTACAGATTAAGGAGCTGCTTCAAACAGAAAACTGCACATTGCATGCTGAAAGATGAGCTAAATAATTAGAAAGAGCTAGAGAACAGAAGAGCATGAGGGGCTGTGCACGTTTAGGGTGTTTGCACACTTTCTGTCAAAAGGAATCGCACTGCTTGCATCAAATTTTCCAGGGATACATTCACCTCAGCATAATCAGAGAACTAGACAGCAAGAACAGAGACACTGTCCTCAGCCTTGTAGATTCACTCTGTGCACATCAGTAAGCTTCAGCATAACATCTGAGAAAAAGACTCAAAAGAAGGCAGGTAGAGAGCGGGGGGCAGGCAGAGAACACAGCTGTGCTGCTCCAGGGATGCATAAGGCCTGGATTGACCTCTGCTCATTAAAAGATGAGAGAAGAAAGGAAAATAGCATGGGGTTGGTCTGTGAACAGATCCTGAGAAACAAAATAAAGAGATATTGTACTGAGGATAGAGATGAACATATTTTTGTTAAAGATTTAACAGTGTAACATAGTATTTTAGAAAGCAATATGAGATTATTTTCAACAAACGTAAGAATGGGGCATGGAAATCAATGCTTTTGGCTAGCCACTAATAACTTCTCTTGAAAATCCCTTGGAAAACATTGAAAATGATAAAATACAACATAAAATCATAAGTGACAAGTTATAGTTACACTTATTATTGATGATTCTGTAAGGCATTAGCAAAATTTATAAGGAAGGTGCAACTAAATGTACAGAAAATGAATGTTACTCAAATTTTACTATAGGATTTATTCTAAGCATTGACTCAGGACATTGAGTCAGCCCAAACGACAACAAAACCTGCACAAGATACAAAGATAACATCTTCAAAAGATGAAAATTAATGAGAATATAGAGGAAATATAATTATCAGGAAAAATAAAGTAATAGAGACATGTAAGATCACCATGATAACTGGTATCATTTATAGCACTTAATTTATTAATCAACCTCACCACCCCATTCTCCAATTATATTTTATGGACAAAAATAGATTCTGAATAAATAAATAGTCTTTTTCTGATAATTAAAAATAGGTCAGGGGATGGCATTGTGGCATAGTGGGTAAAGCCGCCGCCTATGACCACAGCATCCCAGATGGGCACTGGTTCATGTACCGGCTGCTCCACTTCCAGTCCAGCTCCCTGCCAATGGCTTGGGAAAACAGTGGAAGATGACCCAAGTGTTTGGGCCCCTGCCACCCACATGGGAGACCTGGATGATGCTCCTAGATTTGGTTGCAGCTGTCTGGTCAATGAATCAGCAGATGGAAGATCTCTTTCTTTCTGTGTCTCCCTCACTCCCTGTAACTCCTACTTTCAAATAAATAAATAGTCTTAAAAATAGTTTAGGGGAACTTCCCACTTAGACTGCCTAGGTTCACAACACTAGCTCTACTCCTAATTCCAGGAGTAAACCCTGTGAGGCAGAAGGTGATGGAGCAAGCATGAGTCCCTGTCAGCCAGGTGGGAGATGGATTGACGTTCCAACTCCTGACTTCGGATCGGCCCCCAGCCCTGCTGTTGAGGACATTTCAGGAGTAAACCAGTACATGGAAGACCTCTCTCTCTCTCTCTCTCTCTCTCTACACACACACACACACACACACACACACACACCTTCTCTCCCTTTCTCTGTCTACCTTTCAAATAAATTAAATAAAAACAATTTTGATAAGTGATTTAGCAGACAGGAATCTAATAATTATGAATACAAGGATGTACTAATTTTCAGAAAAGGAACAATTCTGTATATACTTTTAAAGTATCCTTTATTAAGCTATTAATAAAATTCCACTTCTTGGGCCGGCGCTGTGGCTCAACAGGCTAATCCTCCGCCTTGCGGCGCCGGCACACCGGGTTCTAGTCCCGGTCGGGGCGCCGGATTCTGTCCCGGTTGCCCCTCTTCCAGGCCAGCCCTCTGCTGTGGCCCGGGAGTGCAGTGGAGGATGGCCCAGGTGCTTGGGCCCTGTACCCCATGGGGAGACCAGGAAAAGCACCTGGCTCCTGGCTCCTGCCATCGGATGAGCGCGGTGCGCCGGCCGCAGCGCGCCAACCGCGGCGGCCATTGGAGGGTGAACCAACGGCAAAGGAAGACCTTTCTCTCTGTCTCTCTCTCTCACTGTCCACTCTGCCTGTAAAAAAAAAAAAAAAAAAAAAATTCCACTTCTTAATTGTAAGAGCTTCTGTAATCAATATGAAAACAGTGGAGCTAAGGAACACAGTAATTAATGTATTTACATTGCTTAAAGAATCATTTTATTTATTTGAAAGGCAGAATTACAGAGACAGAAGGAACTACACACACACACACACACACAGAGAGAGAGAGAGAGAGAGAGAGGATCTTCCATCCACTCACCAAATGGTCACAATTAGCCTTGGCTGGGCCATGCCAAAGCCAGGGGCCAGAAGCTTCTTTCAGGTCTCCCATGTGGGTGCCGGGGCTGATGTACTAGGGCTGTCCTCCACTGCTTTCCCAGCAAAACAGGGAGCTGGATCAGAAGTGGACTTGAATAGACATCCATACGGGATGCAGAGATTGCAGGCAATGACTTAACCCTCTGTGCCACAAAGCTGGCCCCTTTATATTTATATTATAAAAAGTTAGGCAATTGATTTGTCATAAAACATGTATGAAGTACAGTATTGGAAAATTCACCTATTGGCAAGTTTACATATAAGAAAATGACAGTTTACTCAGAATTTGATTTATTGGCATATCCTTCCTCCCATTCCAATAGATGATTCTTTTTTCAGAGGTGACTATCTAAGAAACTAAAACTAGGGCAGAATCCAATATTTACATAAAGTACTAAAATAATTATTTCAATTGGTGTTTTACAACTTCCATCTCTCTGCTGAGATTATTGGACTTCACTTCATTGTCTACAAGCACATGGCCATTTTGGAATTCCTTAAAATTTTTCTGCTGGTGCTAGCAGTGGCACAACTGGTTAAGCCATCTTCAGCAACACCAACCTCCCATACAGGCAACTGTGTTTTCTGGCTGCTCTGCTTCCCATTCGACTCCCTGATGACACACCTGGGAAAGCAGCAGAGGATGGCCTGAGTGGTGGGTCTGTTGCCATCCACGTAGGAGAACTGAACGGAGTTCCAAACTCTTGGATTCAGCCCAGCTACCAGCTTTTCAGTCATGTTCCCAGACATTGCAGTCATCTAGGGAATGAAGTAGCAGGTGAAAGATTTCTCTCTACTCACCCTCTCTCTGTGTAACTTTGCCTTTCAAATAAATAAAAAAAAATAAGTGCTTTAAAAAAGAAATACAAAAATTTGTTCAGCTTCTAAATATCTGTATACCAATGGTTGACAAATTATTTTGACAAGGAATACCTTCAGGAGAAGGAACTGCTGTAGACCACCTTTTGAATACCTTATAGCCATCTTTATCCTCTTATTCCCATATTATTGCTATAATAGCCAAAGTCACCATTGATATCATTTCCATCCTGGATATATGAGCCTGTCCCATGTTCTGACTCCTAGGTGGGTGAGTCTATACCCCTGGCTTGAGGGAGATGATTGCAGATGCTTCTTTTTCATTGTGCCATAGGAAGCAACCACTCAAAAACTCTTCTTCATTCTTTGTTATGTCCAGTTTTCCCCAACCCTGCTCCAAGAATCACATGTGTATTCACAATGATATAATATTAATTAACAACTTTGAGCCTGCCTAACCCTTATTTGATCTGTAGGTCTCACCTTCCTGTCTGCTGATGGGATGGGAAATAGTCATTTCTTTTTTACTTCAATTTTAAATTATGTACCTAAGAGCTGACACTGTGGCACAGCCAGTTAAGCTGCAGCATTAGCATCCCATATGGGCACTGGGTCAAGTCCCTGCTTTTCCAGTTTCCAGTTTTCTGATCCAGTTCCTTGTTAATGTGCCTGGGAAAGCATCCGAAGACGGCCCAAGTCCCTAGGCCCTTGCACCCATGCCAGAGACCCATAAGAAGCTTCTGGCTCCTGGCTTTGATTTGTCTGAGCAATAACTATTGTGGTCATTTGGGGTGAAGCAGTGGATAGAAGATCTCTCTTGTCTCTCACTCTCTCTCTCTGTAACTCTGACTTTCAACTAAATAAACAAATTTTTTTAAAAAAAATTCTCCACCCAGATCTCTGTTCTCTTCAAATAAAAGCTGGTTGTCCAAATTGCTACCAATTTACTTATTCTACAAATATTTTATGTGTGCTTATTATATGGTAGACATCATGCTACCTTTTTTAGCAAATAGATTTTATTTATTTATTTTATTTCTTAGACCAATTATATGAGGCAAGTGCTGTTATTATCACCATTTTATCAGAGAAGTAAATTGTGGCACAGATATTATATAATGTCTCTCTCGAGACAGTCTGACACAACAACCAGTATTTCTAAACACTAACAATATTCTAATGCAGTTTTTCGTTTGTCAAAATCAGAATCAAATCCATTTCTGTAATTAATAAGCTAATCTCTTCTGCATTCCCTGCCCCTAAATCTCACACTGTCCCTCTTTCTATCTTTCCATATTTTAAGGCTCATGTGCATATGAAATACAACATAAGACATAGAAATATATAAAAACATGATATTTTACACCATGGCAAGTCATGGATTTATATGAGAAAGAAATTCAATTTTAAAGCTATATATAGGCCAGCGCCACAGCTCAATAGGTTAATCCTCCACCTGCGGCGCTGGCACACCGGGTTCTAGTCCAGTTCGGGGCACCAGATTATGTCCCAGTTGCCCCTCTTCCAGGCTAGCTCTCTGCTGTGGCCCAGGAGTGCAGTGGAGGATGGCCCAAGTGCTTGGGCCCTGCACCCGCATGGGAGGCCAGGAGAAGCACCTGGCTCCTGGCTGCGATCTGTGCAATGCACCAGCCGCGGCGGCCATTGGAGGGTGAACCGACGGCAAAAGGAAGACCTTTCTCTATCTCTCTCTCACTGTCCACTCTGCCTGTAAAAAAAAGATATATATATATATATATGTGTGTATACATATATATATATAATATCCTTCTATGATCCCTGCTAATCTATTTTAGGTTTCAAAACCAAATAGAACTATAATAAAAGAAAAATCATGAGATCTGTGTAATTGGAGTGAATGGGAGTAACTTCCAGGGTTATTGGAGAACTGGAAGAGTGTGTACATTTGGTATGGTTTCTAACTGTGCTTGCCCACATATGTCTTGCTCACCTGGTTTGCCTACATACCATTTTGGGGACTTACAGAAAATTTCCAGTGGGCTGGTGTTTCACTTAGGATCTGTGATGATTGTGCAATTCGTCTCTAGCTGTCTTGTATTTAAACATCACACTCTGTCACTGCAGCTCTGCCATACATTCATGTCTCAAGGATCACCTCTCAGAGGTCCTGAGTCCCCTCACAGGCAGAAAGTAGGAGAGGGAAACAAGACCTGTCTCCTCTTAGATCCCAAATTTAAGGAGAGTGGCCTATACTGAGGAAACTTTCTGACCAGGCTGTCTGTGAGAATGAGGGAGCAAGTTGATCACACAATACATTTGTCTTTTTTTGCTCTTGCATTTCTGCCAATAATTCTTTTTCTTCCATGGAATTAAAGGTGGCCTTGCAATAAAAGTTTGGGGCCTTGTACCTAGATCCTAAACACTTCCTTTTATAGACAAAAGCTTTGGGGCTGGCGGCTGGCAGCGCACCGGCCACAGCGGCCACTGGGGGGTGAACCAAGGGAAAAGGAAGACTTTCTCTCTGTCTCTCTCTCTCTCACTATCCACTCTGTCAAAAAAAAAAAAAAAAAAAAAAAGCTTTGGGGCTGATATTATGATATTATTCAACTCTGAACTCTTAGCTTCCCTAAAACTGATGATGGCCCTCATATGAGTAAGTGATAAAGTGATAGGAGTGGGTGAGTAGAAAATGCTGGTTAATGCCTAAAATTATTATTCTGCTCCCTAATATGTGTTCAATATGATCACATAATATTAAGTAAAAATCAAAAGAAAAATCCATCAGCAGTCCTGTCACCGATTAATATTTTGTCTCCATTTACAATGTGATGTTTGAGTTAGGACATTGAATTGCTCAGAAAGAGCTAGAATCAGATAATTTTGAAATTAGGTGTTAAAGAATATCTGTCTTCCTAAACAAAATATCCCCACTATACCCACTTTCTCCGTAAGTTTCTTGAAGGAAAATGAAATAGTGTGAAAGAAGACTCACAGCTGACACTGTAGCACTGTGGGTTAAGCCCGGTCTGTAGCAATGGTATCCCATATGGGCTCTAGTTCCAGTCCCAGATGCTCCACTTCTGATGCAGCTCCCTGATGATCTGTCTGGGAAAACAGCAGAAATAGCCCAAGTCCTTGGGCCCCTGCCACTCATATGGGATACCCGGATTAAGCTCCTGGCCTTAGCCTGGCCCTGCCCTGGCCGT
Organism: Sylvilagus floridanus; assembly: GCA_949820135.1. Classification (NCBI taxonomy): domain Eukaryota; kingdom Metazoa; phylum Chordata; class Mammalia; order Lagomorpha; family Leporidae; genus Sylvilagus; species Sylvilagus floridanus. The sequence goes on along the minus strand of OX463227.1, from coordinate 65,619,242 downwards.
TACAGCCATCTAGGGAGTGAACCAGCATATGGAAGATCTCTCTCTTTCTCGCTCTCTCTCACTGGCTCTTCTCTCTCTCTCTGTAACTCTACCTTTTGAAGAAAGAAAGAGAGAGAGAGAGAGAGAGAGAGAGAGAGAAAGGTAGGTAGGTTCTGATTTTGGTTCATCATCCTTGGGAGAACTAGGATAATGGGAGTCGCTTACTATAACAAATGTAGGGACTCAGGGAGAAGAACACTGAGGGAGCAATACCCAGTGTGCACCTTGGGCTGCTACAGTGCCTACTTGGCTTGCTTAAATGCTTCATGGGTAGCAGCCTTTGTAGTGCCACAATCAAATACCACCTCAGCCCATACAGTAAGAATGCCCATAAGTGGACTTTTGAGATCTCTAAGCACATGCATTTCAAAATAAACATGTAGACCTAAAAGTATTCTGAGTTTAAGTCAGGAATAGGAAATGAGGACAGACTCACCACATTTTAAAAATTCTCTGTGTATTTACTTTTCCTGTGAAATATTGTACTTTTCTTTGTTTAAGTGTTTGATGTTAAGTCTCTAGCTTGACTTGCCCTGTCAATGAATAAAGGGATATGTCTGCACAGAGGACATATTCATCAACACAAAAGTCAAAGAGAATAGCAAAATATGTGTTAAAATGGAAACAACAGTCACATTTGTAATACCTCAAAAAAAAAATCTGTCACTCACTATCACTTGTGAAGTAGATCAGCATTAGAGAGACTGTGCTTTTATTTTACCTTCTAAATAAATAAAGAAAAATGAAAATAAAGCACAGCACAAAGTAACACATACTAAATTTCTAATTGCTTTCCTGTCTCCCATTTGTTTATAATGTGCTGAGTGCATTGACTGAAGAGCATGACAGATGTTTGAAATGCATACAAAGGCTTCAGACTCACTGCCAGCATAAAATGGTGACTTCATGAGTCAGCTAGTATTTTCAGTTCTAATTGATGCAAATAGATTTGCAACTATAGGCTTCACTTCTGAGTTTGGCTTTTATTTTTATTGAAGAAGAAACACCCACCAAAATGTTTTGCATTAAGTAGGCATCATTTATAAATCAGTTTCTCAATGTGAGTGTTCATTCTGAAAAGTTAAACTGCTCTGACATGTTTTCTGTCTTAGAGAACATAGTTTGCCTACAGCACGAGGCAGCTGCTCCACAGTGTGCATTTTGGAAATGCTTAGCCAGGAGAAGGCACAGAGATAGAGCCAGGTAGCATGGTATGCTGCCTGATCTCTGCTCACATCTTCACTACTGGAATCGATTTTTCTGTGGTGTATCTTGAGGTCACAGAAAATTATTTCCCAACTGCCCTTCAGAGTAGAGAACATCTCCTTCCATCCATAGAAACTATTGGTGAATAATATCAAAAAGGCAGACTGCTTTGCATTTTCAGATTTCAGGAGAATGTAAAGTCTACCATTTTCCTTTCACCATGTCAAATAAGAAGAGTTGTTGTAGACAAACATAAATTATAATAAATCACTTTCAAATCAACATAGCTGATTGAATGTGTATTTTAATAAGTAAACCCAATACACTAAAATGAAAACAAGAACTTACATGGATAATTAAGGTTAGCAAAAATATATACATAAATTTTAAAAAGTATGAAGGAGAAAACAAAGGAAATCAATAACTCCAGGGGGGAAAATCACTAAAGAGTGTCAAAAAGTCATTGTCTGATTTTGAAGCAAAATCTAATATGGCATGAAGCCTGGGAATGAAGAAGGGAGAAAAGATTAAACATAGCAACATTCAACTGAAAGCTAATTTAAAAGGAATTTATAAGGAAACTCATACTCAGGAATGAGATACATTCTTTTAATATCTGAAATAATAATTTTTATACACACAGAGGAAGGCTAATTTCATGTGTGATCCTGAAAAGGATTATTGGAAAGTCTTACAATGATAGCTACATAATACCCTGGGAAATAAATGGAAACGGGAATTGGTAAAGAAGAGAATGACCAAACTCACAGCCCATACCTCGGTCCAAGAACTTTCCTATGTCGAAAACACCCTTAATTCAGGTAGAGAAGTGGATGCATAGCAGAAAAGGAAAGACAATGAACTATACACAGTGCCTGGGAACAAATTTGCCAGAGGCACTTTGTACAATGACGGTTTTATAAATTCTGTGCCTCCTTATCCTTCTCCAAAAGAAATTTGATTATTTCTGATTCTTCATAGGTGAAAAACTACAATCTTCTTGAATTGATAGCTGAATTCCTTGATTCATGCAAGGTTAACTGTCTATAAACGTATACATAAGTGTGTACATATAGTTTGGGAAGGTAATGGACCTTTGCAGACAGAATAAATGCTGTGAGCAAAGGCACAAAGGCAAGATGATATTGCAGGTTAATTGTTAGGAAAGGAATTGCAGATCAGTGTCTCTTCACATGGGGCACCACAAATGTTAGGAAAAGAGACGCAGAATAGAAATGAGGCAGTGTACAAATTTATAGCCAGACCGAATTTATTCAGAAAAAATAAATCCGTAGCAGAGGGTGACCAACTACCAGGGTGCACATGATTGAACACATGACAGAAGGCATGCAATGCTTTTTTTCTTTCTTGGAGAGAACTGGGTAAAGAGAACTCACGTAAGAAAGGGGCAGGATGGTGGCAAGTGCCACTGCTGCCGCTGGTTGGGTGAAGAGGGGGAGAGGGGAGAAAGAAATAAGGGTGGAGTGAGCAAAGAGGCATGTACTCGCGGTGCCAGCTTCTCAGGTGGAGAGAGAAAGGAGGGGTGGGGAGGTACAAAGTTTAAGGGAGGGATCCACGCCTTCTTCGCCTATGAGAACATGGAGTGACGAAAACTGACACTGGCTGGCATCATGGCTCAACAGGCTAATCCTCCGCCTTGCAGCACTGGCACACCGGGTTCTAGTCCCCGTCAGGGCACCAGATTCTGTCCCGGTTGCCCCTCTGCCAGGCCAGCTCTCTGCTGTGGCCCAGGAGTGCAGTGGAGGATGGCCCAAGTGCTTGGGCCCTGCACCCCATGGGAGACCAGGAGAAGCACCTGGCTCCTGCCTCCGGATCAGCGTGGTGCACCAGGCTCCTCAGCCATTGGAGGGTGAACCAACGGCAAAGTAAGACCTTTCTGTCTGTCTCTCTCTCTCACTGTCCACTCTGCCTGTTAAAAAAAAAAAGAAAAAAGAAAGAAAGAAAGAAAACTGACTCTGAAGGAGGAAGAAAGCTTGGACACAAGAGACCTCTGACCATCTGCCGTTTCTCTGTGTAAAACTATTAAGGTCACAGAGAATTTGGAGATCAAAAGTGCTGAATTCTGGCCATTTTGAGCCATTGTCTAATTCATGTTGAGGCCAAATTTTAGTGCAGAGCTCAATTAATCACTTCTGTTTTATCTCTCCTTTTAGGCCTCGATTGAACAAGCTTTTTAAGAGGCAAGCCAAAGAGGAGTCAGGTGAAATTTGAGAAATTTTGGAACCCATGGATTAGGCAAAATATGGCCTAAGGGAAGGGGTTCCTTCTCACAGGGTGTCCCCCAGGAAAGGATGACTCAACTGAGAACGAAGTTCTGAGTCCTCCTAAGAGAAGAAAGCAAGAAATCTGAGCTTAGACAGGTGTACGGGTTCTAAGTGGGCGAAACTGACTGAAAATCCCAGGCTCTACCCAGGGGGGATGAACCAGTCCAACCGAACACCCCAGACCCTGTGATGGGGGGTGAACCAATCACAGGCATTGCCCCAGTGACAAAGGCCTCTCTTAGGAGTCCAATTGGTGAAGAATGAGATCCGATGTTGTGTGCAGCAATGAGATGCAGCAAGGGGCTCTGGCTGTATATTTGTGGGAACATGGGAAGCACAAACGGGAGTGACAGCGTGTTCTGGAGAGGTGTCTCTCAGGGCTGCTAGGTCGGAAGGAAGAAAGGAGATTATAGGAAAGAGAAGGTAAGGTGTGGGCAGAGACACTGAAAAGCAGAGGTTCAGAAAAGAGTTTGGAGGAAGGGTGGAGGATCACAGTTCTTACCCAGAGAATGCAGGAGTGCCTGGTTTGGGCGAGATGCTGCTTCCTCACTCCAGTCCTCACACTGCACAACATAAATGTTAGGAAAAGAGTTGCAGATTGGTGCCTTCTCTCACGGGGCACCCTGGTAGGAAAAGAGGCGCAGAATAGAGAGGAGGCAGTGTACACATTTAGAGGCAGACTGAATTTATTCAGAGAAAATAAATTCCAGGAGGTGGGTGATCAGCTACCACCATGCACATGATGGAATACATGGCAGAAGGCCGATCCCCAGGGGCTGGGCCTTTTTATATTTTAGGAGGGCTAGGGATGGGAGTGGGGGTAGGGGGCAGTAGGTGGAGGGGAATTCCTGGTACTGGTCTTCCAGGTGGCCATAGGGGGTGGGGTATGAGTAGAGTGTGACCACATGAGATTCAAGGGCAAGGAATAAATTTCAATGTGTATCCTTTGGGCAATGAGGGAGAATGGCTGAGGTTTATATCTTTGTTTCATCATTAACAAAATTTTTTACTGAATTTTACAAAGTATAGAAGAGGTATCTAGGAAATTATATAAGATTTAAATGAAAAAAATTGATATGCTATATAAGGATTTTGCATTTTAACCTATAGGAAGATACATTTTAAATATTTTAAGTTAAAATTTAACAGTCTGAAAAAAAAAAAAAAAAAGAAGAAGACCTAAATGAAAGATCTCTGCGAGTGAGATCCCAGTGGAAAGAACGGGGCCATCAAAGAAGGAGGTACCTTTCTCTGAAGGGAGGAGAGAACCTCCACTTTGACTATGACCCTGTCGGAATAAGATCGAAGTCCACGAACCCTAAAGGCTTCCATAGCCTCGGCAACTCATGACCAGAGCCTAGGGAGATTACTGACTCCATAAACAAGAGTGTCAAATTGTTAAATCAACATCAGGAGTCACTGTGTACTTACGTCTCATGAGGGATCTGTCCTTAATGTGTTATCCAATGTGAAGTAATGCTATAACTAGTACTGAAACAGTATTTTTACACTTTGTGTTTCTGAGTGGGTGCAAACTGATGAAATCTTTACATAGTATATATTGAATCGATCTTCTTTATATAAAGATAATTGCAAATGATTAAAAAATCTTGGTGTTAAACTGGAAATTGCATAGACAATTAATCATTTTTTTTTAAAAAAAAATCATGTAGGATCTCTGTCCTTAATGTGCTGTACATTGTGAATTAATACTATAACTAGTACTCCAACAGTATTATCATTTTGTGTCTCTATGCGAGGGCAAACCGTTGAAATCTTTACGTAATATGTACTAAATTGATCTTCTGTGTATAAAGAGAATTGAAAATGAATCTTGATGTGAACAGAAGGGGAGAGGGAGCAGGAAAGGGGAGGGTAGGGGGAGGGAGAGAAGTTGTGGGGTGGGGGAGCCATTGTAATCCATAAGCTGTTCTTTGGAAATTTATATTCTTTAAATAAAAGCTTTATATAAAAAAAATTTAACAGTAGACTCTTAAATTAATGATTCTTTATGAGAAAAATCACATCACCTTTGATATTTTCATTTATTTAATAAATATTGTGAGTCAGAAACCAATATTAAATTAACTTTCACAAGAAAACACTTTTCAAATACACATACATAAATCTTAAGTGATTGTCAAAGTCATCTATTTACCCCAAATAAATTTTAGAAACACTTGGCTGAAGAATGAACAATAAAATGAAGGAAAATTTTGCATATAGGCAAGGAGCAAATTGCACCAGGTTCTTTGGTTTCAAAATACCCAAACATTCAAACTAAAATGTTTTTATTATGTAAGGTTTTCTTTTAATTAAAAGATAATTCACAAAATACCATATCCATTGATTTACTTTCTGTAGTAGAACTGAATGTGTTAAGTGTTTGGGATTCCATTCTTACATTTAAAAGTGAATTGGGTTGCCCAGAAGTTTAGATGAATTTGTTTGTTCTTTATCTTTTCCACATTGAGGATGTGAGTAGGTCATCTGAAAGCACCAGGTTTGATTACAGCCACGCAATGAAGGTCTTTCTTAAGTATTGGTGTTGCACAGTGGTTCTTATCTCAGAAGGGAGAGGATGACAGGAGGAGGGAGAGTTCTGCAAATTGCTGAGACCTTGGAACAATGACAAAGAGAAACCACAGCCAGAGCCAGCAAGCAGGGAACTTTTTAACACATCCTCTTAAAGCCACTTACTTTCTTCAGTGACAAAAATTAAGCAGTAGAGTGCCCACTGAAGCTCAATTGATTGAGCTGCCACTTAGGATACCTGTATTCCACACTGAAGTGCTGGTTCATGTCTCAGCACCTCAGTTTCCAATCCAACTTCCTTGTAAAGCAAATGGGAAGACAGTGTGAATGACTTCCAAAATACTTGGGTCCCAGTCATCTACAGGGGACACCCAATTCAAGTTCCTGGCTCCTGGCTTTGACTTGGCCTAGTCCTGGCTGTGGCAGGCATCTCGGGATGAACCAGAAAAAAGGTGATCTTTCTTTGCCTCTCTCCTTCTCTCAGTCACTTTGTCTTCTGAATATATTTGGAAGCATAAGCCAGCATCCACGCCATCAGTTACCACAAGATAAAAACATTAGAAAAAATGCTACTTGAGCTTAAATTCTTTGTGTCCCAAATAAACACTATTTTATAATACCTGTGATTTTTCTTTAAAAGTATTATTAATTAAGTATAATTTATTTTTATGCTAAAATAAGCACAGTTTGTATGTATTAGTGTTTAATATTTGCCAGGCATTGTTCTCAACACTTGACAATTAATTTCTTTAATACTCACAATACTCTCATGAGGTGAATACATTCATTTTTTTCCATTTTACAAATAATGACAGTGAGCCAGAAAGAAGCTAATAAATTAGCCAAGGCCATACAGCTAATTAGTGGGAAGCCGAGATTCCAGTTATCTGATTCAGTGTTCCCGCTCTTTAGCTAACGTTAGTACTTCTTAATATTCTATGCTTGTGACAAGCGTACTAATGTTTTGCAAATAACTATGATTACAAATTTTTCCTCTCAGAGCCACATTGTCTTATTTACCACAGTACATATTCTTTGGGAATTGTTTCAGAGATCCTAAGCACTATAAATTTTTCCAAATCTAACACAATGGATATAATTCCTATACAATGGATATAATTTAAGTACAGAACCTGGGTTCCAAATAATCAGCCATAACATAGAATTTTCCATTACTTCCTTAAACAAGGTTTTGTCTTAAAATGATTGAGGCTGTGGTGACTTTTGTTATCTTGTGGAGGATTTTAGAGTTCTCCCAAAGAATGCTTCGGTTTTCTCTGAGTACTTTGTGTCTTGAAATTTCACTATAATATTTTAGTATGAGTGCACATACAAGTGCATACAACTATGTATGTTATCTTAATGTATTTTTTCTAATCTGTTAATCAGATTTTACAAATTGTATATCTATCCCCATGACTTTTCTCTCTCTACTTTTTTTTTTTACAAAGAATCATTTTACTTAAATTCTTCAGTTTGAAGCTGCAGTATCAATAATTTATACTTCTACTTATTCCTGTTCATATTTTAGCTCAAATTCTAAGCTCTTTGTTTACTTCTTTCTTTAATTTAATTGTCTAAATATTTTATTTACATTATCTGTAGGAATACGGATTCAATCTTATATGTGCAATTCAATCTTATATGTGTGATAATATATACAATATGTATTCTAAAACTCCTCTTTTGAAATTCATTATCTATGTTTCCTTCTGCTTTACGCTTGGTGAATAAATTTCTGCACTTCTTCATGGTGCTGCATTTCTATAATATTTTCTGATTTTTCATTATGCATTCACCTTTGTGTTTATTACTATTTGTTGGATGGTTGCTATAGCTGGGGGTCTAAGGGCAGCATCGCTCCAGGGTATTTCCAGTTATCAAGAATTTAGCTTTCTGTCTGCCCAAGGGTTCAAGCTTGTCACTTATTTTTGAGGGAAGAAAAAACAATTGTGTTATATGTCTGTCCGAGGTGTGGTGTAGGGGGAGGCTTCCACTAGTCTGACCGATTTTTTTGAGGTATCTCCATCCCAATACCATATTGAGTGTTTCCAGATGTCCTGACCCATTCCAGTACCAATCAGCTCAATCAGCTCTTACTTTCAAGGTCTGTACAGTAAGAATTAGCAACACACTATTTCACATTTTACTGTGTGGCTTCCTTCTTTTATCTAAATGTTGCTGTTTAGTTTTCCAAGATATCCTGGATTTGAGATAATATAAAGCATTTTAATGTTAATCTAAAATACCCTAATTTCACATTCTGATATGCTTACAGAATACTTATTACAAAGGAAGGGGCCAGTGCTGTGGTGTAGTAGGTTAAGCCTCCGCCTGCTGCACTGGCATCCTGTATGGGTGCTGGTTCAATTCCCAGTTGCTCCATTTCTGATGGAACTCCCTGATAATGGCCTCGGGAAGCAGTGGAAGGAGGCCAAATACATGGGCCTCTGCACCCACGTGGGAAACCTGGAAGAAGATCCTGGATCCTGGCTTCAGATCAGCCAAGATCTGGCTGTTGTGGCCATTTGGGGAGTAAACTAGCAGATAGAAGACCTCTCTATGCCTCTCCTTCTCTGCCTGTAACTGCCTCACAAATAAATGAATAATTTTTAAAAAATTACATGGTAAATGAATGTTATCACCCAAATATCCATGTAACCATTTGTAATTTATCATCATTTTGTGCAAAATAGCTGAAACAGAAAACAATTTTGATAGTTTTCATAGATTCAACTCTGTATTTAGAGACTATAAACCCTAACTATACAGAATTTTCTATATTTCTTAGAATAAAATATAACAGTTTAATACTAGGACCTGTAGCTCCTCCATGTTCATTAGCAACCATGTTACTCAAAGATAAGTCATATGTTGAAAACCTACTAATTAACTAGCTCTAGTCATAAATACAAACCTAAATATCATTTCATGGTATGAGTTGATAATATAATAATGTATGTAATATTTTCTAAACCAATAAAATGCTTACAAATTATAAATTATACCAATTTTTATGATCAGTGCTTACATGCAGTTGTAATCTTTGTTCCACAGAGAAAAATATGAGAGAAAAAATAGATTGCCAAATAAAATAATAATATCCCAGGCATTTATAAAAAGTCCAGGACCCGTGCACCATTATATGTCAATTTCCTTGGTGTGATACTGTACCATAAAATTGTAGAACAGCATTGCAAGAGGAAACTGGGAAGAGTATTTTAGGGTATCATTATTATTTAATAGATAATATATGGGCCGGTGCTGTGGCATAGTAGACTAAGCCTCCACCTGTGGCAGTGGCGTCTATCTGGGCACTGGTTCATGTCTGGGCTGCTCCTCTTCAGATCCAACTCTCTGCTAATGTCCTGAGAGCTGGCCCAAGTGCTTGTCCCCTACACCTACATCTACACGGGAGACCTGGGAGAAGCTCCTAGCTCCTGGTTTCAGATCGGCCAAGCTCTGGCCATTGCAGCCATTTTGGGAGTGAATCAGTGGATGGAAGACCTTTCTTTCTGTCTCACCCTCTCTCTGCCTGTAACACTACCTCTCAAATAAATAAAATCTAGAAAAAAAATACTATGTTATATAATATGCATAATTTAAGTAGATTAGGGAAGTATTATTTCTCACAACTATATGTGAATCTACAATTACCTCAGTCAAAAACAATAACCAAGGGCCAGTTTGGAATGGAAGGGACCTTTCTGTTCCCAAGAAACAGGTTACTATTATGAATTTTGCATCCTCATCATGTTTCAAGCCATTGTATTCCCTCTTGGTCTTCCTACACAATTACCACAAATAAAACAAAATGCACTAAAAAAAATCTTACAGAAAATACCCAGGAAAATCCATCAAACAACCCTCTCCCACATGTTTATGCAGAAAATATTAGCTACCTAAGGACAGAACTTTTGGAGAAGTCCCACTCCAAATATACTATATTAAATGCCTGATTGTAGTAATAGTTCACTTTTATTGATCAATAAATTAATATTGAGAATCAAAAATCACTAAACAAGTGAATGAGAAACATGGTGTTTGGTACATATATAATAATAATATTAAAGACTGAATTATCCTTGATTTGAACTAAATTTAAAGGTTAAGAGAAGACAAATAGTCTCTACTTACCTCATTTCCATATTGTTATTCTAAGAAAACTTTATCATTTTATTTATTTTATTTGAGATGCAAAAAGACTGACAAGAGAAAAACAGACAAAGGGCTTCCATCTGAAGATTCACTCCCCAAATGCCCACAACATCCAGGATTGGGCCAGCTCAAAACAAAGGGTAAAGAACTCGATCCCCATGTTCAACATGTGTGGCCAGGACCCATATATTTGAGCCATCACCTACAGTCTCCTAAGGCACACATTAGCAGGAAATTGGAATTGAGAATGGAATTGGAATTTGAACTCTGGTGCTGATATGACATATGGGCTTCCCAAGAAACTTCTTAATTGCTAGGACAAATGTCCCCCTGCCCCTGCTCTGCCAATGCTCATCACCAGTAGAATATCATTTCCTTTCATTTCACTGGACATATTACAGCTGTGAACAGATAACAATTTCCCAAATTGGGCATAAGCCATTGAATTATTTTATTTACATTTGCTTGTATTTGTTATTTTGGGTGCAACATCACAGTAGAAAATCAGGTTATTTCACACATCATTTCAAATCATCCAAAATAAACATTCACATCTTGAGTTGTAGTAGCACATATTATAGTGAAATATGAAAAATATATATTTTTGTTAAACTCTCCTTTTCATTTGTTAGACTAACAAAATTAACTAGATAAAAGCCATTTAATGCTCCATTTCCTTTTATAAAGCCTCAAACTCAAAAATTACAAGATACGTCATTAAAAAGACTACTAGCAGAATTAAATGTGACATACAAAACATTACATCATTCCCCTTTTAACCTTCTAAAGAGAACATGTTCGACCGAGCTAATTTTAGATTTTAGATGAAATGTAATCAAATCATTTCTTGCTCACCTAGGAAAGTAAAAAAAAAAAAAAACTTTATGCTTTAAGCTATAACCTTAGACTACAGAGTGATCTCCTTCTTTTTTTAATTTACTGGCAATATAATAGTTACATCACTTCAGAATACATTAGAATTAAGACAAGATTCACAGAGAATTTTAATTTCTTTGTCTGGTTTTTTGATAGTTTTTACCAAATGACTATCAATTCCTTGTTAAATGTAGCAGGGATGCAATAACTAGACTTCTGTAGGCTTAAAAACAAAGTAAATACTTTTATAACCTAATCAAGCATTTATGCTTATGCTAAAATATGATTTTGAAATTTTTTATTTGTGAAATTAGTAATTTTATTTATCACATATATTTCAGGCACTGTTTTAGATAGTGAATTCATTAATAAATAAACTAATTCCTCAAATTCAAAGATTTCTGCTCTAGTAAGATTATAGTCAACTATTAAGCAATTGTATTTAATTATATGAAATGTGACAACCAGACCAATTACTTGAAGGAGTATCACGACAAACGAGAAAGATAACTAATTCGATATTGGAGGTCAAGAAAAACTTTCTAAAATATCATATCTGAGATTTCTGCAATGGCTTGTTTTGAGGACTAATGCTATTCATTGAATATGCTTAAGCAAGACATGTTGATTAAAATTTTTATTAAAAATAAAACAAAAAGATTTTTCAATCTAAAGTATAGACAATGGACCAGAGGCAGAGTAGTTTATAATACCGATAACTTCTACAATGTGTACAAAGCCACAACCCAGTGACTCATCCTTGAAGCACCATTGGTTCAAACATGGCACAAGTTAGATTGAGATTCTGTGAAAAGGGATATTTTGTTCATTAGAGTAATTTATAATGATAGGAACCAACCACCTGGATAATAGAAAGGTATTTGACTTATACCTTGTCTTTGTTTTTTGTGACTACAACACCTCAGAAACTACCCAGAATTCTGAAAATGTAAAAATAAAGCATGTGTATATCCTCTTGGTTTAATACTATATTAATTCAAACTCTTACCAAATTTTAACATGATTCCAGATTTGGAAGAGTCCATGTGATGTTCCTACCATTTTTTAAAATTAACTTTTATGTGTTTATTTTTAAAGTTTTCATTAGTTTTTAACAGATTCAATATAGTTCTTAGATAAAAATTCTAAGATTACATATTCTTTCCTCCCTCTCTCCCCTTCCTCTTTTCCACCTTCTCCCTCTTCTTTCTTTTTTCAATATTTGAGATTGCATATTTAAATTTACATTATAGTAAAAGGCTTAATACTTCACCAAATAGGAAGTTAAACAAGTATGAAGCAAAAAGACCTAAGTTTAGGAGGAATATAAGCAATGAAAGTAAGCTATAACTGAATGGTCCTACAAGTTAAGTTACTCCTTGACTTAGTGTTTAAATGACCATCTCATTCTTATCTTGTTCATTTTATCCTCAGCAAAATTTCAAATCGTTTTTGAAAACTCATTTTTCTAACAATTTTGTCTTATTGGGGTAGTATCGGATCTCTATAGTTTGGCCAGATGCTTATCTTAAAACTTCTTTCATAATTTTAATATTTCAAATCCTGCTTTAATTCATGTAACTCCTTTAATTTTGATATCTCACATCTGTTAGGAGAAAAATAATCTTATTTAAATTACCTTAAAAAAAAAAAAAAGGAGAACATGTTAACCCAGGAAGCCAAACCACACAAAGATGCTGCTCAGCTACAAAATAAAAAAAAATAATAATAATAAATAAAAAAAAAAAGAATTCAAATGCTAGCAGCAGGACTCAGTCTCTTCATGTCTCACCAGTTTGCCTCTGTAGACTTTAGTCTTCCAGACTTGTTCTGCTGTAAATACTTGGCTACAGTGTCATGCTCCCCAACTTTGCCCATCAAAATGGGACTACTTTTTTCTCAGTTTCCTAAGGAATTGCTGTGATTACTCTAGGTTCAATCAGGGGCTCATTACAGATTAGTTACACAGCGTTGTTGGGTAATATAATGATCTATCTTCAGAGGACCATAGGGTTAGAAGAAACAGAATTTTTTTAAGGAAATTAAGATATATAATGTTACATTGACTGAACCAAGACTATGATAGTATAAATAGTTTTACATTTTATGATTTTTATTTTAAAGACAAAAGAAAGCCATTAAAGATGTTCTAATTGCGAAGATTGAAATCAGATATTTATTTTTACAATAGTACCTCACCTGTGGTATGGGGAGTGAATTGAATGGGTTCATGAAGGCAGTAAAAATAGGAAGCCTCGAGGGAATCAAGGTATGAGATGACTTGTAGTTTCAATAACTGAGGTAGAGAAAAGGGAACATAAATCAAAAATCACAAGGTAGGATCTTTAGGATTTGCCATCAGAGATTTGGGGGTATGACAGTACCCAAAGGAAGAGAAACATATTTCATATAGCTGATGGGAATTTTTCAATTTGGGTTTTGAGTTTAGGATGCCTATGAAATATACAGGTAGAAATATCCACTAGAGTGATTTCAGCAAAATGAGGAATTGAAAGTCCAAAACCATGATTCTCCACAAGTAGACAGCAATTCCACATCAATATATAGACCAATTCCCTGTGTGAGAAATCCAGATAGATAAGAGACTTCAGCACTTCAAGTAAATATGAAGCCAGCTATGCTGAAACAATAGAGAAGTTTGTGATATTTGCTTTTCAAAGACTTTATCATTATTTCCAGTTGAACAGGGCATAATCTGACTTCCATTTTCTTCCTCCTGGCTTTTCTCTTTGGAGGGATGCCTTGGGGGTAGGGTAGAAAAAGAGGTTGAAGCATACATCTAATATTAAGAGCTTGTAGTGGGAGTGGCAGCCCAAGGAACCTCTTTCTTTCTGCCTCAGTGTGATATGGAAGGGCATCAGGAAATAATATAAGAAAGCATAGACACGAAAAGACACAGGTTGAAGCCCACTCAACACAATGGCAAAGGTATGGACCACTATGTTCTCTCAATGTTTCTCCCTCTGGTTCAACAGGGAATGGGGTGGGGAGGATGGTTAACTCCCATTTTCTCTGTGGAGATGGAAACAGCTGGAATGTTCAACATTCTGTGTATTCAGAGGGCTGCCTTAAGAACTGATTGTTAACTTGTCTGTCCTATAACACATCCAGTATACTCTGGATGCCTGGAGGCCACAGAAAACAGCCTGCTGCTTGCCTAGAAGTCCAATGGCACAGAAGACAGATGCCAGTGTAGCCCAGTTGTCTCTCTTCAGGAAGAAAATAGAGTGGAATATGTGTCCAATGTTTCCGTATTTTAAAAGGCCTCTTAAGAGATTGGTTTCTGTTTTTCTGAATCTGTAGCATCGACGGGAAACCACAGACACCAGAAAAGTCAAGATACTACAAATTCCCACAAAGAAATTGGCAGATCCTTCAAAACAGGAATCTATATGAACAAATCCAAGGCAGATTCATCCTTAAAAATTATTTGAAAGACCTCTAGCCTAGCAGGTGAAGATATTTCCTATAAAAATAACCTTTAGGGGCCAATACTGTGGCGTAGCAGGTAAAGCCATCACCTGCATTGCCAGCATCCCATGAGGGCGTCTCACATGCTCCACTTCTGATCCAGCTCTCTGCTGTGGCCTTGGAAAGCAGCAGAAGATGGCCCAAGTCCTTGGGCTCCTGCACCCATGTGGGAGACCCAGAGGAAGCTCGTGGCTCCTGGCTTCAGACTGGCCCAGCTCTGGCCATTGCAGCCATTTGGGGAATGAAGAAGCAGATGGAAGACCTCTCTCTTTTTTCTCTGCCTTTGCCTCTCTGTAACTCTGCCTTTCACATAAATAAATAAATTTTAAAAAATAGGATGTCCTTCAAGCTGAGGTGAAAAGATGCTAGTAGCATCACAAAAGGATAAAAGTACAAATCTTGTTGAAAAATATAAACACATTGATAAATACAGAATATCATAATACTGTAGTTGTGGCAGGTACACCATTTTTAGAGGTATCTTATTTAGGATAAAATAGCTCTAAGTATAAAAATATGTTAGCAACTCACACTAATTATATATAACTTGTGTGATTAGTTCTCTAAATTGAGGGGTGTAAAAGAGCACTGTTTTGTGTGTGTTTGTGTGTGTGTATGTGAAATGGAAGTTATCAACAAAAATGAGAATATCAAGAGAAGGAAAGAAAGATATAAACAGGTAACAAAATTAAAATAGCAAGCATTTCCTTATCAGTAATTGTATTAAAGTTAAATTGACTAGATTCCCCATAAAAATATATAGTGTTGAGGTGGATTCATTGCTATGGATTTGTTCTGAGAGGAGGATCGTGGTGGGGGGCAAGAGACACGGAGTCACCACACAGACCCTATCGGGTGCAAGCTGGCCAGAGGCGAGCAGCCCGCAGACTTGTTTAAGTTGGTACATCAGCTTAAATAGCCAAGGCAGCCAATCTGGTCAAGGGGTGGTTTATGCCCTAACCAATCAGAGCCTGTTGCCAGGCAGTATCCGAAACCATCCAATCACAGCCTGTTGCCAGGCAGGCTCCATTGCCATGTGGTTTCCAAAACCATCCAATCACAGCCTGTTGCCAGGCAGGCTCTGTTGCCAGGTGGTTTCCAAGGGGGTTTCGCAGGGGTTTCTGAAGCCATTCCTCAGTAAGTCATGCTCGCTTGCCAGCGTCCATCTTGGCATGGCCTTCTCATTCCACCACAATGTAGAGCGGATGAAGGGTTTAAAAAAAAAATCCACCAAAAGGCTGTCTACAACTGACTCTTGATTTAAGGACAACACTTAGGCTGAAAATGAAAAGATGGAAAAAGACAAGATATTCCATATAAATAGTAACCAAAAGAGAGCAGGTAGTTTTACTTCCAACACAAAATAGCCTGTGAGTCAAAAACAGTTACAATAGAATGATGCATTATTTAATAATAAAGACATGACACAGACATATATAATAATTATAAATTTCCATGCAAACATAACAGAAGCAAACTATATGAGGAAAATATTAAACTATCTGAAGGGCGAAACAATATAATAATAAGAGATTTCAATACACACTATTTGTAATAGAAAAATGATACAGATATTAATAAAGAAATGAGGTCTTGAACAGCATTAACCAGAATGCCACAAATTTACAGAATATTCGACTCATTAAAAGCACAATACACATACAGAACATTTTCCAGGATCAAAGACAAGCTAGAACAAACAGGTCTTATTGTTAAGAATATTTAAATCATATTAAATATAAAATCACAATGGAAATAGAGCCAAAAGGAAAAGAAAACTTGAAAATTCACAAATAATGTTAAAAAAATTGATTAAAATTTTTAAAAATGCTGCAAAGAATAAATGAAAAGAAAGAAGAAAAGAAATAGCCACTAGACAATGGGATATATGGTTGTGAAATCCTGGCCCTCCAATGATTTCGAGGGTATTTCAAAAAGTTCATGGAAAATGGAATTAGAATGTATTCATTTTGTCATAAAAATGTTGAAATGCACACATCTAAGAGGTTCATAAAGTTCACTAAAAATGAATAGTATGTGAAGATGCAATATGGCACCTGGGAGAAGCTATAGAGTAGAACAGATGGGGGATTGAAGTTAAAAACTCAAGGGTCAGCTAGAAAAGGGAAAAACAGGGAAAATGGAAATGAACCCAACAGACTGAGGGCTAATTGATACGAGTCCTCCAACACTATGCTCCATCTGCTTACTTCTCTTATCCACATATTCTGAACTTCTTTTTTCTATTTTTCTATTCCACTTGTTTATTCATTCATGCTTAGGCCAGTACCAGACTGTAATTTTTTTCCAGAAATCTTTTATTTAAGATATACACACTTCATACATTTCATAAATATAATTTTTCTATTATGAAATTTTTGATGTTTTCAGTGAAGTTTCAAGATAACTGATTCTAAATTAATTTTAGCCACTCGTCCATACACATGACAAATGTGACAGCATGTTTCCAGCCACTGCTACTTCCAAGGTCATTTGGACCTCATTTATATTTTCATTGCACATAAGGTAATTGGTTCCAACAAAGTTACAGTCTCTGATCCACTCCCAACTTTTAACTGTGCTTACTTTGCTCATATAGGTGGTTGTCAAGGGAGTTAGCTAAGTGAATCTCTTATTCATATTATTTATATGATCTTTCAATAATGGACTCACATGATTTTTGAGTGCTTAAAAATGTTTTCAAGTAAAATTTAAGGACAAAAACAAGAATTTTGTTATAGATACAGATATAATTTATGAGTATATATTTATAAAGAAATCTTTATACGCAAGACTTACAATACTTTGAGTATGATTGTACCTGAGTATGAATGTATTCTCTATTATCTTCAAATATTAGCTTTGATAAGGGTGTAAAGCTCAGAGACAGGCACCACAGCTATAGTATTATCAATGAAAGATGGTAATTTGCACAGACTTTACATAAACCATTGTAACAAATCATAAAAAAATGGCTGATATTAGGAAAAGGATTTACTTGCGTTTTCAGATTTTAAACCTTTAATCCTCTTATAGCCATGAAAATATGGCTTGAAAACATAGTTCTTTTGGTGGTTGAGGAAATACATACTTGGTTGATTTTATATCAGTTCAATGATCTAATTACTAATCAAGCAAATACAAACATGCATCTTGTAAATTGACTGTGAAAAGGGTTCTGTAGATGGCTAACTACAACCGTACTGAAATTATAAGTTGCTTTACTTGAGGGATTGCCTCAGAAAAGATCAATCTTCTCTTCTGTTTTCATTTAGTCAAAACGTACTGTTCCATGTTGTATCACACCAAATCTTAATATTCAGAAGGGAACTAAATTTTAAGTAAAAGAAAAGTTTTAAGCAATTTTTTAATAATTTAAACAAAATGTAACTCATCAGAAGGTAGTAGCTGTGTTCTCCAGAAAAAAAATAATTCATTGTTCCTTCCAAATATCAGGTTGTTTATGGAATATATTCTGGTATTAAATTTTATAATAACTGGTAAAAGATTACTCAGTTTATAAATACCATTTTAGATGATTAAGTGCTAAATTTCAATAAAGTATTTTATGGAGAGCTGCTCTCATATATTATTTAGATCTTACAAATAAACATTACACATGATTATCAAAACCTCAGTATTACTAAACCATACATTATAGCATGGCAAACATGAGAGACCAAATGGTGAATACTTCTTAAATCCAGCCATTTCAAAATTTTAAGATAATAATAAGCTTCTCTAAACTAAATATTGAAATCAGGGAAAATAAAATGTGCCCCTCACTGCCCCCACCCACACCAAAAAGATGTCCTCTATCAGAATCTGATTGTGAATTCTCGGCCAAAGAAAAATAGAACTGAGCAATAGTAAACTTTACCGTCTGCCTTCTAAAATCATTTATGCCAATACAATTCAGATCACCTAACAAGTATAACCTATTTGTGGGTAGTAGAAAAGTGTGAGAAATGAGAGCAAAAGCATCTGAATTTGAACTTTAGGGATACATTTAATGAAACCAAAATTCACAATTAATTAGAAGTAGTTCCAGATCCATTTTATTAGCTAAAATGCATTTTAAATGTGTAAGAAGTAAAGCATGAAAGAATAAACATCAAGTATCCTAGCAGATCAGTTAGCACTTTGGAGAGGTGCTACTTCATTAATAATTAATTGGAATCCAAGTGAGTTTAAATACAAGAGGGCCTGGGATTGTGACATAGCAGGTTACACCACTGCCTGTGTCATCCATATCCCACATGAGCACCCATTCTTGTCCTGGCTGCTCCACTTCTGATTCAGCTCCCTGCTAATGGCCTAGAAAAATTTGCAGATGATGGCCAAGGATGTGAACCCCTGCTACCCACATAGCAGAACCATATGAAACTCCTGGATCCTGGATTCAGCCTGGCCTAGCCTGGCCATTGTAGTCATCAGGGCAGTGAACCAGCTGATGGAAGATCCTCTCCCTCCCTGTAACTCTTTCAAAATAAATAAATAAATCTTTAGAAAAGAAAGAAAAAACCCCTAAAGAAAAGCTATTTAGAGTGGGAGAAGACAAGATAAAGTGGTACTTAGGAACCCCCACAACTCTGGGAGACTCTTTTCCCTCTAACTCTCATTCTTCATGTATTCTGGTTCACTTGCATGTCAGTAAAGATTTAGAACATTTATCATCAAATGCTCTTCAGTGGCACCAGTGTCTGATTGAGTATCACATAGGAATTTAATAAATTGACCCATCCATTACAGCACAAACACAATGAAAGCATCATAAAGAAAGTCATAAGTGCTCAAAAAATACTACACACACTGCATTTTATGAGCATCAGAAGTGATAAGATTGGGATCACAAGAAAACTGTTAATCAGCTCACAGACTCAGGATTGATCACAATCTCTTGAGAAGGTCCTGTTCAGATTCAGCTCTATAAAAAAGGAGCTCTTACTGCTGAGCACAGAACCCATGGTCCATGTCTCCATATTCTTTTGGATGAGGGACTAATTTAATTCCACCTGAGAGGATCAATCCCCCAGCTGGCTAATCATTCAAAGCCATAGGCAAATCCTCAAGAGAATAAATGCCCCCTAATCCTTCTTGGCAATGGCTGCACCAGCTCTTTTGGCAGTCTTCTGACTGGCGTAATTCACCTTGCTATCTATTATTATTGTTGTTTGTCAGCATCAAGGGACAGACGATTCTGATGCTTCCTTTATTGTGATATTATTATACATATACCATTATTCTTCAATCAAACAATTTTCTTATTCCTCAGTTGTTCCAGTTCCTCCTCTACTTTTATGTTATGATCTAGAAACTCTATTGTGAACTTAAAGGCTCTAAACAAAAACTAATGGAGGGAGATAAATGTTAACTACTGTAATTTGTATCAGTACACATTGTATGCATTGATTGAACTATAATACTGTATTCCAAATAACAATTACATTTTAAACAAAAATATTAAGAAATGTTTATAAAGATGGACAGAATAACTAGCTTGATTTGATCATCACACTTTAAATAAATGTGATGACTTAGTACACAGCACCTTATAAATATGGACAAATAAAATAATATTAATATCTGCATTTATAGGCTCAAGGAAACTGTTTGTTATGCATGGGGATACTCTCTTGTTCCCACAGAGCAAATAGTCACAAAATATTTGCTTTCACCACTGTGAAATAAGCAAACCAAGATTTCCTCAACCTCAGAACAGAAATTTGTTATCTCCTGTTTTCAGAATTATGGGATAAAATCAGCATCCTTTTTCCACTGATTACACCTCCAACTTCTTACAAAAACAACTGATCTCCTGGAAGTTCTTGTCTTTCTTCTTTTGCACATGGCCTTTTCTCATTCTTAAGAAGACATACAGACAAAGCAAAATGGCCTGGCCTTGTCATACTACTATCATTAATAATACTTAATATTTCCAAAGTCTATGGGAATAGCCAATCTTATCATCTCCCATCATAAATACTTCATCTCTTTACTTCTAGACATCAATCCACTTCAACCACCTATTCATATCACTACAAAAAATGTGCTTAAAATCCAGAATTGTTTTACCTCCCAGCCTGTCACTATAATGTGACATTACATAGCTTTGCCACTATATCTGTTCTTCAGATTCATGAGACAAGTCATCCCTTCTATTTTTCTGTGATCTATCAGTAACTTGTCTGAATCCCTTCCTTACACAGTTTGTTTTGCAGTTCACCATTTTTGAGTTCTCTTTCCAAAATTCAATTTCCCACACACTTCTATCTTTTGTTGCTCTAGGACAGAAACACCAATAATTTAAATCAATCAAAATACCTTCTCATTCCAGAAAGTTATATAACTATCTAGATGAAATGCCACAAATTCACTGGTTTGAGTCTCAACAGTAGCCAAGATTTTCTCTTCATATTTTTTAAAAATTTATTTGTTTATTTGAAAGGCAGAGTTACACAGAGAAAAGAAGACACACACACACACACACACACACACACACACATACAGAGAGAGAGAGAGAGAGAGAGTGCTATCTTCCATTCACTGGTTCTCTGCCCAGATGACCACAACAGACGAGGGTGGGTCAGTCTGGATCCAAGATCCGAGAGTTTCAACCACATCTCCCACATGAGTACAGCGGCCCAAGTACTGGGTCATCCTCCAGTCCTTTCCTACTTGCATTAGCAGTGAGCTGGATCAGAAGCGGAAAAGTCAGGACTCAAATCCATGCCCATACGGGATTCTGGAGTCGCAGGTGCCAACCTAACCTGTTATGTCACAGTGCTGGCCCCAGACACTGTTTTTTTTCCCTAAAGATTAATTAATTTATTTATTTACTTATTTATTTGAAAAGCACAAGTAGAGAGAGACAGAGAGAGAGACAGAGAGAGAGAGAGAGAGAGAGAGAGGAGAGAGAAACCATCCTCTGCTGCTTTCCCAGTCACATTAACATCCAGGACTCGAACAGGTGCCCGTATGTAATACTGGCACTGCACGCCGCAGCTTTACCCTCTGTGCCACAGCGCTGCTTCTGACACTGTTCTTTTCTAATCAGTACTCTTCTGTTTACCATCTAGACCTTCTTCTATGCTAAAAATGTGATTCTGATCACTTTTCTCCACAGCTTCAGCTTCAGCATTTGAACTTGTTTCCCATTCCACAGGGTAACAGAAGTCCACCACTGTCTTGTCTCATTTTCTATATTTACATTTAAGAATTGCCCTGTTGGGGCCAATGTTGTGGCACATGGGTTAAGTTGCCAATTGCCATGCTAGCATACCATATCTGAGGGATGGTTTGAGTTTAAGCTGCTTTACATCTTGTCGAGCTTCCAGCTGATATGTCTGGGAAGGCAACAGAAGATAGGCCAAGTGCTTGGACCCCTGGCAACCATGTGGGAGACCAGATGGAATTTCTGGCTCCTGATTTTGGTCTGCTCCAGACCTAGTTCTTGTGGCTTTGGGGGAGTGTGTCATCAGGCAGAAGATTCTCTCGCTTTCTCTCTCTCTCTCTCTCTCTCTCTCTCTCTCTCTCTCTCGTGTGTGTGTGTGTGTGTGTGTGTGTGTGTATGATATGCAGAGAAATCCTATCACTCTGCCTTTAAAATAAACAAATAACAAATACTTTTAAAAATGAACTTATTTCAGCTATCTAAAATCAGTTTTTTTCTTTCTCTACTGCCCTTGCCATAAGCATTAAAATCAAATCAAGTCCACCCCATAACATTGGGGAGTTCCTATACCTTAACTTACCTCTCTGAATCTATTGAAATCTTTCAAAGAAAAACATCTCATAAAGTAGATTTATACATCACTGCTTTATCTCTTTGTATTCCTAATCTGTTGTTCAAACACAAACCCATCCCTGGCTCTGCTGAATATGAAATGGCTCCCAAGAAAGGGACCTCAAAACTAAATCAGCTAGAATACTCCATGTCTTATATTCTCTTTGCATTGGCATTTTTCACCATTTGTTTCTTCCTTATGCTCTTTTTAAGATACATATCCCCAATTTTATTGTCCTCTTATTCTTTTTTGCTACTCCATATTATTTACTAACTACTCTTGCTTTGTTCCCGCTGTGACTGCTCCTTATACTTTAGCTTTTCATTTCTTTTCTGTAGTGACTGCATCCAGATCCACAGTTTCAATTAACCAGACTAATGACTCCCAAGAAGAAATTCCTAGACCTGGTCTTGTAGAGTTCCTGAGCTTTATATCTAACTTTTCATCAGTTAGCTTCACGTGGCAATCTCCAAACATCCCAAATATGATTATTGAAAGAAATAGTATATTTGATTCACCATACTACATATTCACCATGTTGGCACTTGCTCATCTGTTTATCTGATGAATCACCTGTTGTAACTGTAGTATCCAGAAAGGCAGAGATTATATCTATCTTTCGTATTCATCTCCATATGCCAACCATTAGAACTTATGACAAATGACTACTCTTTGAAAGTATAAATAAATGAGTGAATTGATTAATTAATTATATCAAGAGAAAAATTATGATTTTGGGGGCCAGGTAAAATCCAACAGACCATCTTTGTGAACTGCTGTCCAGTTGATAGAAAACTGATTTTTGGTTCAGTCGTGAATTTCTTGTCTCACCATCTGTGTCTAAACCAATGGGATCATGTGGTACAAGCAGGAAAATTCTACACAGGGAGTCAATAGAAGACAGGGTAAGATGTAGATATCTCTCAAATCTGATGCTTCCTAAAGCAGTATAATGCAATGAACAGGTTAGTATACCTAGTTCAGCCTGCCAACTATATTATTACTCAGAACTCCATTTAGAAGTTCATTATTTTAAGAAATTCTTCTTGAAACCCATCACTAAAATCACAAAAAGGTAGTTCTCATTAGACATTTTATGTGTTTTTGTATGTTTGTAGGTCATGAGTCAACTGTTTAATTTTCAATGCAGGCTCTGTAGAAAATAAGTGTGCAACACACTCATTGAGTTAACTGCATTGAATTTTATTCAGGTACATTGTACCCACCCAAAAGATGTTACTGAGGAAGACTAAATCATGAAATGAGAGGATCTTTTATCTTAAAAATTAATCTAGGATGTAAAAAATTAAAACTTAATAACATCACTTGTGTTTGAATCCAAACCATAAATACCTTTTATTTCTCACACACCTATAAATTAAAGGAAATTCACTATTAAAAAATCCCTATTGAATTGGCTCAAATTACATCAAGCCTCTGCTATTTTTTTTTAAATCTTAAGCAAAAATTCTGTTACTGTTAGAGCCAGTATCAGATCTTCAGAATCAATTTGAAATAATTGTCCTTCAGAATAGTTGAAATAATACCTATTTTTTCAGCAAACTGATAGAATTATCATTTTAAAATGTACCACTAATATATTTTAAAAGACTTATGGCTTCCCAGTTTAAATATACCTGGTGACAGATGGTCAGAATCTTCTTTTCTTTTTTTTAAATTTAGTGAAGCATGAACTATATAACTGAACTGTATATAGAATTTCTTTTCCTCTTTCACCTTAGTAGCAGAAAGGTGCATGCAGAACAGATGTGTGTTTTCCTGATTAAAGTAAAAGACATTTCTGAACAATTTTAAATACTTTTTACACAAAAATATACTAAGATTACCATATTGGATGTGCTTAAAGGATTCTTCAATATCAGTTCATGTATGGAATGAGATCTTTCCTCTAAATATCCTTAAATATGACCCATTTCATGGATATATAAATCCTGTGAAATAAAAACGCCAAGTGTTGTTATATTCTCTTTTGTCTGCCTTCTCCATATAATCATTACTCAGTGTTTTCATCCTGGAGAGCTTTTGAATATGCAAAGCATGATATAACTAGAAAGGCTAGTTCTGCAATTTGAAATATTGCTTCTTCTTGGTAGTGTGTTATTTTTTTCTCCTGTGTCTATTGGTGATTCCAATTCCACACACTGCTTCCCCATCCCCATTCCACCTCCACCCAATGCATGCATTTTTCTCTCCTGGTACCTTTCCTTTCTCCCAGTTTCACTGGGGGACAGTTCAGGAATTATATTCACCAACAGGGATTTGAAGTAGTCTTTATTGCTCAAAACACGGAAAGTGCGGGGACTCTGGAGACATTGGCTATCGAGACGTCACCCACTCTTCCTGAGACACCACACATATTACCCAACCTTTTTGTGCTGTTATGTCCTCCATGCTCCCCATGGCACTCAGAGGAGAGTCCCTTTACCCTGTAAACTGTACTTCTTTATAGTTGAACTGCCTTCCTCTCATACTTCAAATGGAATTTTGGAAATAGCTGGTCCTGCATCTGACACTACCATGGTTTTCATCTGTGTTATCCTAACTGGACCCCTTGCCACATTGACTTCTTGTTGAATTTTTTTACTTCTTAAAACCCCATATGGAGTTGATTTGTTTATTAACCTTCTATCCAGAGTCCCCCTTTGTTCTGGTTTCCACCAATAGTTTGCTGTTCCTCCCAGGTCCTCTTCATCTGACCAATTTTTTTTCTTCCAACACATCAGATGCAAGTAAGTCTAAGCTCCTACCTTAAGTTAACATTTCCTGAAAGAACTAGAAGTCGTACTTCAGAATAATTTAAAATTCAAAGTAATTTTAGTTATTTTAAAGATATCTTTTATGAACTTGATTTATTTTTAATGAGTAAAAAGAAAACCCAAATAAATTTAAAAATTACTTCTCTCACCTGGATATTTTAGTGTGTCCATAACTGTTTTTCTTGGGCACAATCACACATTCTAATTATGGTGTATTTTTACTTATCCTTGTAGATATAGACACAGTCAATGCTTGCCATTTAGAAAACGCTCTGTAAATATTTTCAGGAATTAAGATAGCATACTTTCTTAAATCTAAGATTGCTTCACATATAAGATCCATAAAAAGAAAACAAAAAAAAGCTCAAAGGACATAATTTATCCCTTCAAGCATGATAATCTGTGTAAGGTAGTATAATTATGAACTTGCATATGATCATAATTTCAGTTTGAAAAGAAGAATTCTTGACACTCCAAGGCCTGTTTTGCTTTCAGCGTTCTGTAGTTATGGATAGCAACAGAGCAACACTGTTTTTATAACCTGTGCTCAATCTGGACTTCCTTCGCATTCTTCAGACAGACAGTGTAATGTCAAGGTGAAATCAAAACTTCGGTTAATTCTCGCAAGTACAAGTAATAACAACTACATATAACTTATTCATTATCTTGAGAATGTTAAGCTTCCTTTGACAATAATTGAACTACCATTTCAACTTAAAAAAATGTGAAAGTACTTTTAAAAACTCAGTTTCACAGTACAGAAAAATATAAACATAGTTGTACTATGCTTTCATGTTAATGAGCTTGAACTTTTTCCAGTCCACAAGTTTCTTACATACTTCTCAACAGAATATATTATCTTCCAGAGCAACAAGACAGTAAGAGAATAGGCAATAAAGCACATTAATTTTAAATATTAAAATGAATTCATCACCCTTTCAATTCAATATGTTTTATTATTCTTGTCATTTATGTAGTCATTGACATCATTGTTATTATATGAGCTCTTTATTGTAGAAAAGCAGATGTGGGAAAAAGGACCTTTGACTATACATTCAGTATAAGGTCAGAATTTGTTAAAAGTAAAATACATTGTTATGGGTAGTGTTTAGCCTAGCAGGTGGGATGCCGACATCCTGTATGAGAGTCCCTAAGTTTAAGTCCTGGTCAGCTCTTCACTCCCACTTCCTGTTAAGGCATACTCTCAGAGGCAAGAGGTACTGAATCAAATAATTAGGCCCTGACACTCATGTAGAACCCCTGGATTGAGTTCCAAGCTCCTGGTTTCAGCTTGCCCAGTCACAGTCATTGAATTGCACGTATTCAGGGAGAGAACCAATGATGGCAGGTGTCTCCTAGCCTCCGTCTCGGTTTCTCTCTCCATATTAATTAATTAATTAATTAATTAATATATTTCTTAAATGCATAACTATACCCACAAAAATACACAGTATAATAAAACAATAAAGTAAGGTAAAGATATTTTTTAATATATCCATTTGTATATGTATTCTTTGGTTTAAAAATACATTAAAGTCACATAAGATAATATGATTCTAAAACAGAGCCA
The DNA here is from genome assembly GCA_949820135.1 of Sylvilagus floridanus. Lineage (NCBI taxonomy): Eukaryota > Metazoa > Chordata > Mammalia > Lagomorpha > Leporidae > Sylvilagus > Sylvilagus floridanus. The sequence goes on along the minus strand of OX463227.1, from coordinate 65,592,517 downwards.
GTAAGATTATATTGTGTTGTTATTATTGTTGTTTTATGAAGATAATTTTATTTTAAAGTCCATATATGGAAATAGTAAAAATTGAAAAAGCAAGAAAAAGGAAAAACTACAGAGATTTAATTACAAAGGACCCTCAAACATACAACAGGATTCTAAACTTGACTAAAAGATAAAGATACACACATTCAAACTACTCTAAAATACAATGTTTCACCTTTCATATGGGCAAACTTTCAAAAGTTTAACATTACACATTGTTGGTGAAGCTGTAGGAAAGTAGGCACCCTGAAACTTGGTTTTACAAATGGATACAACCCTGTGGAGGGGAAACTGGTAGAACCTAACTAAATTATAGATTATCTTTGACATAGCATTCCTACCTGTAAAAACTTAAACTCAAAGTAGTCAGTGTACAAAACTTAGAAAGTAATTCAATCCTTGAGTTGAAACAAGCCCCACCTGAAATCTACTGAGTTAAGCTTCAAGAAGTATAACAAACAAAAAGCAGAAGGGCTCTGGAAAGAGTAGAAAAGTCTGGCAGCTCTGGGACTGCTTGGCACATCAAGAGGAGAGTCAAAAGGGATCAACCATGGATATGGCCTTTTAACACAGTGACCTAGCCCACCCTAGCCCCTACCGCAACAGACATGGTCAGAACCTTATGTTAAGAACTACACAATTAGATGACACTTCCCTCCTTAGAAGAAGGGGGAGAGAGGTAAAAATAAACAAATAAATAAGAGATGGGCAAAATACCAACAGCATTCCTTCCTGGCTATATATATATATATATATATTCACTATATGTTTGTCTCTACTGATGCAAATATGAGCAAAACATTCTTTCTGCATTTGCAAATGTCAAATCTTAGTAACTCCCCACCAGTTCTACTTCACAAAACATTTTCTGTTGATCTATTACATGACTGTATATTAACATTAATAATATATATTTAATGATACATAATATGTTGAGCCTAGTACATAAATATGGTTGTTTATAAGGTTACTGCTTAGATTTACCCTAAACAGCATCTACCTTTTATTAAGTTCCACAACATGCTACTCCCATTAAACATAAATTTATTTGAGACAAAGAGAGGCAGAATGAGAGAACTCTCTTCTCTCATTCATTGATTCACTCCCCAAATTCCTGAAATGACTGACTGGAGCTTGGACCCAAGCTAGAACTTGGGTCCAAGTCCAACTTGGGTCCAAGAACTCAAAGTTTGTCCACCACATGGGTGGCAAGAACCCAATTTTGTGAGCCACCGCCACTGCAACCCAGGACCTGCACTTCAGGTATACTGGAGTTACAGTCAGAGCCAGGAATCAAATTCAGGCTCTCTGATGTGGCACATGGGTGACACAGTCATAAACTTTCACTCCTAGTGAACATGCATTGATCCAAAATCAGGTTCCAGGTGCTATGTAGTTACAAGTGATGGATTTTTGGCTTTCATTTTTGAAACATTTACCTGAAATAAGATTACAGGTGTGTTAAGGGAGCAGAGAATTAGTCCAACATAAGATTGGTACCCTAGATGTTGGGTTTTCGAAATCTGAGGTTACAATTTAGGAGCAGACAGTCCAGTTATATGGATGTCATGAGTAAAGTCACACTTCTAGAAGTATATAAAAATCCCTGCCTTTGAGGATGGTCACTTGCCATAGAATCCAGCTGAGCCATCCTGTGCATCTTTCTCTATGCCTATGCTTCTCAATAAAGAACTAGATTCACTTTTGTGCCAGCTTGGATAAGCAAACCTATTATTCTGCCAGGGTCAGGATTTTTTTTTTTTTTTTTTGACAGGCAGTGTGGACAGTGAGAGAGAGAGACAGAGAGAAAGTTCTTCCTTTTCCTGTTGGTTCATCCTCCAGTAGCAGCCGCAGCCAGTGCGCTGCAGCCTGCGCATCGCACTGATCCGAAGCCAGGAGCCAGGGGCTTCTCCTGGTCTCCCATGTGGGTGCAGGGCCCAACCACTTGGGCCATCATCCACTGCACTCCCTGGCCACAACAGAGAGCTGGCCTGGAAGAGGGGCAACCGGGAGAGAATCCTGCGCCCCGACCAGGACTAGAACCCGGCACCCCAATCAGGACTAGAACCCGGTGTGTCGGCCCCGCAGGTGGAGGATTAGCCTAATGAGCCACGGCGCCAGCCAGGGTCAGGATTTTGAATATTAACTCTTCTGCTTTACCCTAGCAATTTTGTTTTTGTTTTTGTTTTTCTTTTGCAGAATTGCAGAATCATTTTGTGGACCAACTTCTTACTCAGTTTTGAACCTGACATTGAGGACAGAAAGCTGTATAAAGGCCAATATAGTATTTGTATCTACTAAAGATTCAATAAAAGTTAATGGGTTTGTATTGAATGTATATTAACTAACCTTTTCTCATAGTTTCTGCATCATCATAGCTTCCAAGCATGTCTGTTTTGTAGTTACAAATCACTTAATGCAACATAAAGGATGTCTGTTTTCATTAAAGCACTGGGGTGGCACAATATTTCTTTCAGTTGGCTACAGCTGACTCGATGAGATGTACACGCAATCACAGAGGTGGCAATAGCTTTAAACAAACACAAGTAGAAATCCAAGTTGAAATTGGAACTACAAAGTAAGAGGTCTCTGCAGACAAACAATTCACTCACTGCAGGATTCATATTGGTTATATGACATTGGTCTATATCAAGCAGAGTTCCTGAAAACATTTTACACCCAGTTATCTGTCATACATGCCAATGGTGAAAGTCAATGAAAGAGATGGGAGAGAAGGGAGAGGAAGTCTGTCCTCAAAACAAATCCTTATGATGATTCTTAAATAATGTATTACCTTTATAACACAATTTCCATATTGCTAATCATGTTTTTGCTTTACTTTCTCTATTATCAGGAAAGGTATATTGTTGATTATTTCTAATTGTTTTCTAAAAAGCCAGAAAGGCGAAGAGATATATGAAAACATGAACACAGTGCACTGTCTCCTGTTAGTGCTTACTACTTATGCTGCTATCTTGTGTCCATGTGATTGCATAACTTTAAGTGCTGACATCAGAAGCATGAAAGGCACCAAGCAGCCTAACAACACAAGGAAATATACCACTGGATGCTTATGTATTTTCAATTAAAGAAGCATAAGGAGTCAGTTTTTTACATTTTGTGAGTGAAAAGCCTTAAAATATGGAGTGAAACTACATCTAAGGTAGAAATTATTGCAGGCAATTGTGATCCTGTGTGCATTTTTCTTTAAACTCAGCAGGACTCATTTATAAAATGCATAGCTTCTGAAAGGAATCAATTACACCACAGGTCAAAACAAGTCTCTCAAATAAAAAGGTGACAGAATTTCTCAAACATAAAAAGCTAATCATGATATGAGAATGCTAAATATGTAGAAGCCCTAAATAATTGAGATGCCTCCTTCTAGCAAATGTTATGAAAATATGGCTGTATTAGTTATTATTTATAAGGAGTAGAGTGATATACGTTACTCTATATAGCTACACATATACAAATAGAGAAGTACCAAGGTGATTCCAACATTCAAACCATAGTTCAATCTTTAATGTGCATCAGTTTCACCTGTAGATGATTAAAACAGATTTCTCAGCCACACCACACAGTTTCTTATTCAGTAAGTCTGGAATAGGGTGTGCATTTGCTCTTCTTACATGAGATGCTGATGTTGCTGGTCTGGCAATCACTGATTGCAGCTCCCAGCTCTAGAGCTCTGCCCCATACTTTAACATATTTACTTATACACAGAAACTTTGTTGAAGTCAGGTTTTGGTCTATACATTGATAAGCCCCCAGTGATGTATATGGACCATATTTTGAGTTACAAGCTAAAGGTTCTGAAAGTCCATGTATTACATTTGGTCTGGAAAAATGCAACGGACTGCTCACGTAATCTCCTCTGAATCCTCACTCATGTTTTCGAAACTAACTGAAGTTTCACTATTTGTGTAAAGACTTCCATAAGCAACAGAGTCAGAAAGAAATTCTTTTTTTTTTTTTTTTTTGACAGGCAGAGTGGACAGTGAGAGAGAGAGAGACAGAGAGAAAGGTCTTCCTTTTTGCCGTTGGTTCACCCTCCAATGGCCGCCGCGGCTGGCGCACTGCGGCTGGCGCACCACGCTCATCCGATGGCAGGAGCCAGGTGCCAGGTGCTTTTCCTGGTCTCCCATGGGGTGCAGGGCCCAAGCACTTTGGGCCATCCTCCACTGCACTCCCGGGCCACAGCAGAGAGCTGGCCTGGAAGAGGGGCAACCAGGACAGAATCCGGCACCCCGACCGGGACTAGAACCCGGTGTGCCGGTGCCGCAAAGCGGAGGATTAGCCTGTTGAGCCACGGCGCCGGCAGAAAGAAATTCTCTTTAAAATCATAGCTGCTGTTGGCGTTGCTGCTCAGTTATTAGTGTTTCCTTGTTCTGGCTGCCCATTGTTAAGCATTGGCAGTATTCAGGAACCGCACTAAACGTCTTATACAATCTTCAGAACAATGCTAAGAAGAATGGTTAGCCACAACTTAGAATCAGAAAAAAAAAAAAAAACTAAGGGACCTTGTTTTTATTTCCAGAAAATTTTGTAATTTTTCCCCTTGATAGGAAATTTGTGATTTCATCTGAAAGGATCATCCCTCTTTCCTCCAAACACATTATCCTTATGCTCTGGGCCAAGGGATCTCAGGCTCCTCTTTGGTAGTCCCCATACCAGGGATCCTGAGGACACAAGGTTACAATATGATGGAGGTAGGAGACTTGTTGATTAGATTCTAGAAATCCCTGGGAGCCAAGGCCATAACCTTAATACTAAATCTGAACATTTGAAATGAAATACAGTTCCATATTAAAAATATTACACTATATACTGAATACTATGGTTAAAATTGTCATCCAATGGGTCACATGATAAAGGCATAGACTCCTAGCTACACAGAAGGGAACAGAGGGCCCATCCCCCACCGTGTAGAGATGAGTGGAGATGAGTCTTGGAGGATGGGAGAAATATCAAGCAGCTGGCTTCTGTGAAGGATGTTAATGGCATACACAAGTCCTTGTAATCGCATTTTTCTGTGATGTTGTAACTGATTAAGGTAATGAGGGTTTTATGAGTCTTGGGAAAAGGTTCATGTATTTTCTATTGTCTATTGTGTCTTGATTGGAACTTTCACCCAATTAACCAATTAAAACCATCCCTCTCCAGGCCCAATCATGAGAACTTCCCCTTTGACAGCCTCTAAAAACCTACAATCAGCCCTCTGTGGCTCCCTTCTTCAGGACCCTTCTCAGCACTGCGGGGGGGGGGGGGGGGTTCACTTTCGCTTTCTCTGCTCTGCTTTAAAAACTACTTCTGGTTCACACGTGCTTCCTTCTGCATGCTCAGTTCTTCATTGCCAGAAGACATGAACCTGGCAGAGAACAAGAACTGTAATAACTGCAGTCTCCTGCAGCATTTCTGGGGGACTCATCTTGGGTGGTCAGAGGGCAAGTTAACACACACTGCTACTGCTTCCTTTTTCAGAGATCCTTGTTCTCCATCATGGCCATGATCAATTAAAAACCCTGGGACTCTGTCAGTTAGCAGTGATGGTGTGGTGCCAGTCTTAAAGTCTCAGAAGGCAGATTTGCTTGGGTAGACCTGAGGGATCCCCTTCTGCCTTTTGCTGGGAATGTTGGTCTTGTACTGCCTCAGGGTTTTTCATGGAAATTCATCCAATGCTGAGACTGGAGTAAGGTTTTGGAGTAACTGAAGGTTTTAGATTGCCTGCAGCCTTTCTAATAGAATAGATATTCTGGCCACCTGTTAGGGTATTGGACTAAAATCTGCACTCCTCCTTCCTGTTTGATACTCATCCTCACTCAGTCTCAAGTCTGGAAGAGAGCTAGGCAGACAGGTTTCCCCACCTAAGCTAGCAAGACAAAGGCTAGTCTATTAACCCTTTTCAACCTGTTATTTTATTTCTTCTTCTCCTCTACAGTTTACATTTTGATGACTTTTTTTCTTCAGCTCTTGGCAACAGGATTATCTGATTCTCTATTGCTTGAGAGAACTTATTCTTAAAGGGCTTAGCATTGCTTGCCTATTTTTTAAAGGCTTGAGTGCTTACCATAACACTGATTATATTTGGCCAGCTGCTTTGGTTAAAATACTCAAGGTATGTGGATTAATACAACTTTTACTTTGACCAAGCAGCTTAAACTTCTGACAATTCTTTAATTTAGAGCTCTAAACTGTTACGGGTGAAACGGTGGCTGAGAAAGGTTACCTCAGTTATTGGTCTCAAATAGAATAATTTTTTCATGGACAAGGCAGAGAGAAAAGCAAGATTTATTTAAGTTAGAAAGAAGAAGCAGATGGGAGGTGCATGTGGGTGCTTCAAGACAAGCAAAATCCAAGGGGCTGGTGCAGTGGGGATTTTAAGCACAATTTTGAGGGAGACAAAACAATCAGTTAACAAGTCAGGTACAAGGTACAAAGTGAGGCAAAACCCACCAAGAGTCCAGGGTTAGAGTCTTGTCTTTCCTGTCTAGCTCGGTCAGGAAAAGACTAAAATCCATCAGGAGCATGGAATCACCACTTACCACTCACCACTCTCTTGCCATTTTCATAAGATTGGAAGCTCCCAAGGAGTGCAATAAGCACTTTTGACCTCACTAAGGATAACTTTTGGGGAATGTAAGCACTTTGCACCCTCTTAGAGGGATTCTCCTTCCCTCATTTTCCACCAGGATCAACCTATTGGCCCATCTGACTCCTCACATTGAGGTTTCCACTTGGATCCCTGCAGCTCTCAAATGATAAGGGTCTCAAATGGGAGAGACAGTAACTGTTTGATTTAATTTAAAATAATGCCAAACTTAGGTTGTGTTTATATAAAGGTATGTTTTATGCTCTGAGGTCAATAAGACATGGTTCCATAGTGGACCTATTTCCATGGCTTTCTATCAGTTTGACCTGCATGCTATGCTGATTGCGTGGTGATGAGGGGGTTAGTGGGAATGTACACTCTCTCCCCTGCCCTTAGGGTATGACTAAGATCCAGTCATTTTTGGGACAAGGAGCTGGCTGCCTCCCCTCTGCCTTTCACTCCCATCCTTGCTCAAGCTCTCCTTCAATTAGTGAATCCTGGAACTATGTGTTAAAACCTCCAGGGAGAATATTACCATCAGCATGGGGATCAAGGCAATGTGCCCACAGTGAGTCTCTCCCACATCAGGGACAGGGAAGTGCCCAGTAGACTTGAAATAGGGTTGTAAGCACATCATTCTGGAGGAAGATAAAGGAAAAAGGGGGTAAATGATGCTTTTGTCCTGCCTAAGCACGCACCCAGCAAGCAGGAGGTGTTTTTTAAAGCTGTCTGACAACGGCACAAGCAAGCAAAAATCAAAATAGAGGCCTAGACTTTCAGAAGGACAAGAAATTTGGGCGCAGGAGGCTCATAGAGAAATTAGGCCAAGGCATGTGATGGGAGTAATTTAAGCCTAGATTACCCAATATAATCCTAAGGAGTATCATCTACTGACTTCTCCAGGAAACCCACTTTAAGATCAAGGCATTTGCTGACTGGATGCAGACAGGATGTCTTCAGCATGTTCTAGAGGAAAGGCAGGGAGACAGAAGGGACAGGCAAAGTTAGACCCAGGTAAAGGCAGCTCTCCTGCTGCTTTGACACTCCGTGATCATGAGTGCTAGCTGCTACAGGCACCCATGATCTATAGGATCAAGGGTCCCAGGTAATCAAGACTGGGGGTAGAGATGCAGATAAGAGTATCTACTCCTGTTCTCTGACTGCTCACTGCTACTGGCTCCACGATGATTACTGCCACAGCCCAGGAACTTGAGGAACGCCTCAAGTGGGTAAAGTCAGAAACTGACAGATGTCTTTGTTTCTTGTCCTCTTATTTCAAGTGGGTAATAAATCATCTTCAGCATGAGTGCATTGCCGGGCAATGGGATATTTTGACCCTCAAAATTTGAAGAAAGAATTTCTGGTCTTTTTTACACAATGGAGTGGTCAGAATACAAGCTAGTGAATGGAGAGACATGGACCCCAGAGGGAAGCATTATCCTTAACCCCATCCTCCGACTAGATCTCTTCTGTCACAGAGAAGGGAAATGATCTGAGACCCCTTATATCCAAACATTTTTTGCCCTTTTAGATGAGCTATACCTTTTTCAATCTAAGACAGACCTGGCGCTTTTAGCAGAAGTCATCCTCAACAACCCAACTGCTCCTCTCCCTCTGCCCACAGCAGAGCCTGCCACACAGCCTACACTGTTCCATCTAACACTCCTATTTCCTCATGCCCTCCCCCAGTTCAGGACTACTTGTAACCAAGCAGAACACCCAACTGCCAACTTCTATTTAACCCATCCAAGAGTTTCCCTGAAGTTTCTGGGGCCTAATTTGTGTCCAGGTCCCCCTTTCCCTTCAGGATCCTGGACAGATAAAAAGGTGGGTGGGAAGATTTTTAGACTACCCTGACACATAACTCTGAAAGTTTGCCCCAGGTCAATGATCTCACTTGGAAAGATGAGATGTTACTTCTAAATCAGACACTAATAGGCACTGAGGAACAGGCTGTTCTCCAAGCTATGAACTCTTTCAGGGATGAACTGCTTGTAACATTTATGTCTCCATCTTATCAGACCAGGAGCAGATATAGATCCTACAGGAAAACAAGCTGTTTCTCAGGAAAAGCATGTCCATCAATGGACAACAGATGATTCTGTAGATGCATGGAAATAATAACAAAAAAATTTTATTGTGCATATGTGTATCATGCATAAATGAACAGCCACATAGTTGACCCTCTCTGAAATAAACAGTGTCTATCTGATATTAAAATTGAACTGTATTTTTATTTGTTAAATCTGGCAAAGATATACGGAACTTTTTTCTGAGTGGTCTCTTACTTGGCACTAAGTTCAATAGCTTGCTACATTAGCTGATTCAATTCATTTCAGAAATGTCTCCACAGTATACTTATGCATGGAATATACCCATTTATTAGTTATGAATATATTCTATTTATCACACATGCTGTAAGTGTGAGAATTGGGGTCCAGTGTTGTGGTGCAGTGGGTAAAGCTGCCACCTGCAGCACCAACATCTCATAAGTGTGCCCATTTGAGTTCTAGCTACTCTGCTCCTGATCTAGTGCCCTGCTAATGTGCCTGGGAAAGCAGCAGCAGATCACCTAAGTGCCTGGGCCTTTGCACTCATAACGGAGACTTAGGGAAGCTACTGGTTCCTAGCTTCATCCTGGCCCAGTCCTAACCATTGCAGCTATTTGAGGAGTGAACCAGTGGATGAAAGATCTCTCTTTCTCTCTTTCTCCCCCCTCTCAACCTGTGCTTCTACTTCTCCTTCTCCGTAACTCTGACTTTCAAATAAATTAATATTTTAAAGTGCTAGAATTACATTCATGAATAAGACAAGTAACTCTCTTGCCTTGTACATACATTCATATGTGTTTTGTATGCACACATCAAACAAAGCTTGCCATGCATTAACTGCCAAGGGAGCTGCTACATATAGACCATTTCATTTAATCCCTGGAGAATGACTTACATACTTTACACCAAGGTATTTCTTCCATATAGTAAATGTATCTTATTAACCTTATTGTTTCAATTTTAAAATTGAGGAAATGGGCCGGCGCCGTGGCTCAACAGGCTAATCCTCTGCCTTGCGGCGCCGGCACACTGGGTTCTAGTCCTGGTCGGGGCGCCGGATTCTGTCCTGGTTGCCCCTCTTCCAGGCCAGCCCTCTGCTGTGGCCCAGGAGTGCAGTGGAGGATGGCCCAAGTGCTTGGGCCCTGCACCCCATGGGAGACCAGGAAAAAGCACCTAGCACCTGGTTCCTGCCATCGGATGAGCGCGGTGCGCCGGACGCAGCGCACTGTCCGTGGCAGCCATTGGAGGGTGAACCAACGGCAAAGGAAGACCATTCTCTCTGTCTCTCTCTCTCACTGTCCACTCTGCCTGTCAAAAAATAAAAAAAATAAAAAATTGAGGAAATGGGCTTAAAGAAGTTAGATAATTTGCTTGTTGTAACATAGAAGTTAAGTGGCCAAGCAAAGGGCCAGTATTTCTATATGACCCATAAACCAGCATATTCTTATATGTCTTACCACACTTCTAAAAATGAACACCGAGCACATTTCTCCAATTATGCTTTTGATATTAATTTTATTTTTACTACATTATAGTTCTCTTGTTTTAGCTTTGCTTTGTTATTTTTGAAATGAAAAGGATGAAGAAAAATCATGGATTCTTAAAATGCAATTATATAATTATTATTCATTTTTTTCATTATATCAGAGGTGCAAGGTATCTGGAAATGGACTCTGTTTCAATACCATAATTTTGTTTCCTCACATCAATCATTCATAAGAAGACAGATGTATGGTATTTAAATCACATGCTTTTCTCTAGGCTCAGATGGAAGCACAGCAACCGTGTAGCTTCCCTCTTCACAAATAGACATTGCTGTATACTTTGAACACCCAGGCTAATGTTTATAAGATGATTTATGACGAAATTGTGCTCTTAAAATTCCATAAAGCTCAAAACTACAGTGAAAATAACAAGTAGAACGTCCATATTTTTATAATTTTATTATTAATTTTTGTAATGCTTTCCAATTCTTGAACTGTAGCTGTTCTATCAAGACAGCTGTGAAACTTTTGAGGTTATTTATTGCTGGTGACAGCCTGTAATGCAGCTAGATAAACTGTAGTTTCACCAGTGGTTGGATTTAAATGTAGCATTAGAGCTCCCTGACTCCCACATTTAACTTGATTTATGATATGTGATGTAAAAATACCAGCGCTCAGATGCCTTTAAGTGGCTCTGAAATTAAGTAAAGAAGAAAATGTAACTACTAATCTAAACTTGCTGTGAAATATTAATTATGCATTTCAAGTGAAGGAAGTAAGCAAGCAATAATTTAATCTGTGACATGAAATAAATCCCAAACTGTACTCTTGCTAAAGGCATTTTCTAAATAAACACTTGATTTTTAAGTCACAAAGGAACTGAAGTTGAAACCATTAGTAACTGTAATCTGAACTGTTTATTAAAACATTTTCCCCCAGATATCTGTTTAAAAAAGAAACCATGCCAGTTTTGAAAGGTAAGCTAGGGTAGAGAAACCACTCTAACTTAAAGAGGAATATTGTGTCATTTTAAGAGTATGATAGGTAAAACTTCTTAATGATCCATGACAGTGTAATATGGCAGCTGCAACTGCTGAGTCAGTGTGAAAGCAATTCTAAACGTAGGTACAATTGTAGCTTTTATTAATGACCTGCTAGGAACATGGGCAAACTGCCAGAACCGACCACACAGCAGCACTTCTCTGATAACTGAGCATTCCAAAATCCTAGATATAAATTTCTTCACACTCCCTAAACCAGAAAAAATATCCTCAGCATTTTGTATTAGGCAAGACACACAAGCATATTATCCATATTATATTAATCTTCAAAATGTATCGCCCAAGGAGGAAACATGAAAGAGAACAGATTATCTCCACTGAAAGAATTAACACTTGAAAAGAAAAAGGGTTTTAAAATGCATCCAAGGCAAATACAACACATCCTGCATCCATAAGTTTGCAGAAATTTGTTTTTCCAGCCTGGTACATACCACTACACAAGCATTTTGCTATCTCTCTTACCAAAGCTCTTTTTTTTTTTTTTTTTTTAATTTCAAAACTATGGTAACCACAACTCTCAGGATATGGACAGGGCAAGAGAGTTGAATTAACCTAATTTGTCTACTAAACATATGAAATTTTAGCTTATCAATTTTTTTTTTTTGACAGACAGACTGAACAGTGAGAGAGAGACAGAGAGAAAGGTCTTCCTTTTTCCCTTGGTTCACCTTCCAATGGCCGCCGCAGCCAGCGTGCTGCTGATCCGATGGCAGGAGCCAGGTGCTTATCCTGGTCTCCCATGGGGTGCAGGGCCCAAGCACTTGGGCCATCCTCCACTGCACTCCCAGGCCACAGCAGAGAGCTGGCCTGGAAGAGGGGCAACCCGGACAGAATCCAGCACCCCGACCAGGACTAGAACCCGGTGTGCCGGTGCCGCAAGGTGGAGGATTAGCCTATTGAGCTGTGGCACCGGGGGCAGCTTATCGATAAGATAAAATCTTAGTAAGTTTAACTACACAGAAGGTGATTTCTCAGTCCTGGTTAATTTTGGTTAATACCTAAAGATAGGTATTAATGAAGCCAATAGCAGATGAAAACTGCTTATACCATAAAGAAGTGACAGAAAAATGAAGGAAGAAGAGAAAGGAAGAATCTTTTCCCTAAAAGGTTCTACAAGTATGGTCCCCTACAAGTATGTCCCACAAGCATTACATGAGAACTTGTTAGAAATGCAAATTCAAAGTCCAAAATTAAAAATCAAAGACCAGAGGTAAGGTCATGAACAGGTATTTAATCCCTCCAGGTGATTCTGATGTAGTTAACACTCCACTTCACTCCACTTGTATCAATGGATAGATCAACTAGACAAAAAAGTCAGTAAAGAAACACCAGAGTTAATCTACAGTATGTCAAAAATGGATCTAATTAATATTACTGAATATTTCATCCCACAGTTGTAGAATGTAAATTTTTTCATCAGTGAATGGAATTTACTCTAAGATAGACCACATGCTGGACCAGAAAGTAAGCCTCAACAAATTAAAAAAATTGAAATTATTCCATGTATCTTTTCTGACCACAATGGAAGGAAGCTGGAAATTAACAACTTAAGAAACTCTAGGAAATATGCAAACATATGGAGGCTGAATAACATGCTTCCGAATGAAGAGTGGGTCATAGCAGAAATTAAAAAAAAATCCTACAAATTAATGAAATATCAAAGCATAAGGAATATAGTGAAAGCAGTATTAATAGAAAAATTTATAGCAATTAGTGTTGCATCAAAAATTGGAAAGGCACCAAGTAAATGATCTAACAATTCATCTCAAGGACCTAGAAAAATAACAACCAAACCCAAAATTAGTAGGAGGAAAAAAATCATTAAAATTAGATAAAAATTAAACAAAATTAAAACAAAAAAGCATGAAACAAAGGAGCAGTAAAATGAAGATCAAGTTTCTTTGAAAAAATAAACAAAATTGATGTAACATTGTCCCAAATAACCAAAAATACAGGGAATGAGACCTAAATTAATAAAATCAGAGATGTAAAAGGAGATATTACACTGGATACCACAAAAATAAAAAGAATAATAAAGAATGACTACAAAGAGCTATATGTCAACTAATGGAAAAACTAGAAGAAATGGATAGATTTCTGGACACATACACTATACTGAAATTGAGTCATAAAGACATAGGAAACTTAAATCAAACAATAACCAAGACACAGGTTAAATCAGTAATAATGACCTTCTCAAAAAAAGAAAAGGCCAGGATTGGATGGCTTCACTGCTGAATTCTACCAGACATTTTAAGAACTAATTCCAATTCTTCTCAAGCTATTCAAAGCAATTGAAAAGGAGATAATCCCCTAAACTCCTTCTATGAGGTCAGCATCACCTTAATTCAAAAACTAGAAAAATATACAACAGCAAAAGAGAATTTTAGACTAATATCCCTACTGATTATAGATGAAAACTTTCTCAACAAAACAATTTAATCAAATCCAATAGGACATCAGAAAGAGCATTCACCAAGACCAAGTGGGATTTATTACAGTGATGTAGGGATGGTTCAACATGACCAAATTAAAAAGAAGTGATACATCACATTAACAAAGTAAAGAATAAAACCTTTCTATTATCTCAGTAAATGAAGAGAAAATGTTTGATAAAATCCAATATTCTCTCATAAGAAACAAAACTTTAAGCATATTGGGTAAAGAAGGAACATTCCTCAAAAAAATTAAGGAAAAATATGACAAACCCACAACTAGCCTCATACTGAATGCAAAAAAGTTGAAAACATTTACACTAAAATCCAGAACCAGACAAGAATGCCTACTTTCATCATTGCTATTAAATATAGTTGGGAAAGTTTTAGCCAGAGACATTAGGCAAGAAAAATAAATCAAAGGGATATAAATTGGAAAGGAGGTATTCAAATTATCTTTATACAGATAACATGACCCTATATATAGGCAAACAAAAAAAAGACTAAGAGACTAATTTGAATTCGTAAGAGAGCATTTAAAATCAATACACAAAAATCAGTAGCCTTGATATACAGAAACAATGTTATGGCTAAAAAAGAATTCACAAAAGGTATAAAAGAATTTACTTTTTTAAAAAATGTATTTTTTATTCATCTGAAAAACAGAGAGGAGAAGGTGGTGGAAGAAGAGAGAGGGAGCTCTTTCATCTGCTGGTTCACTCTGCAAATGGCTACAATGGCCAGGGCTGGGTAAGGCAAAAACTAGAAGCCAGGAGCTTCTTCTGGATCTTCTCTATGGATGCAGAGCAACCAAGAACTTGGGCCATCTTCCAATGTTTTCCCAGGGGCATTAGCACCCATGTCTGGAACCGACACCATATGGGATGCCAACATCACAGGTAGAGGCTTAACCTACTATGAAACAATACTGGCCCCTACAAAAGAATTTAAATACCATGGAAGAAATTGAACCATGGATCTGAAAGACATTTACAATGAAAAATAAAAAACTTTAAAGAAAGAAATAGAAAAAGACATTAAAAATGGAAAAATCCTCCATGTTTGTGTATTGGAAGAATTAATATCTTCAAAATCTCCATACTAGCAAAAGCAATTTGCTGATTCAATGTAATCCCAATTGAAATATCAAGAACATCCTTCTCAGATCTAGGAAAAACAATGCTAAAATTTAAATGTAAACACAATAGACCTCAGATAGCTAAAGAAATCTTAAACAAAAACAGCAAAAAAACAAGGCATCACAATAACAGATTTCAAAACATACTACAGGTCAGTTACAATCAAAACAGCCTAGTACTGGAACAGAAATAGACATATATGCCAATGGAATAGAATAGAAATCCCAGAAATTAATCCACACAGCTAAAACAAACTAATCTTTGACAAACCAATTAAAAAAAATCCCTGGAGCAAGGACAGTCTCTTCAACACATGGTGCTGTAAAAATTGGATCTCTGCATGCAGAAGTACCAAACAAGACCTTCCCTTACAAACTATACAAATATCAACTCAAATTGGATCAAGGATCTAAATCTATGACCTGATACCATCAAATTACTAGAGAAAAAACATTGGGGAAACTTTATCAGACATTGATTTCTTGGAAAAGACCTCAGAATCATGGCAATAAAAGTAAACTACAAATGAGATTGCCTCAAGCTAAGAAGCATCTGTAGAGCAAAGGAAACCCTCAAAGAAGTGAATAAGCAACTGACAGACAGGAGGGACCATCTGAAAACTACACAGTTGATAAAGGATTAATATTAAAAATATAAAGATCTCAAGAAGCTCAACAACAAAACAATACAATTAAGAGATGGTCAAATGACATGAACATGTATTTTTCAAAGGATGAATTCAAATGCCCAACAAACACATGAAAAAATGCTCAAGATCACTAACCATCAGGTACACACAAATCAAAACCACAGTGAGGTGTCACCTCACCCCAGTTACAATAGTTATAGTCCAAAAATAGTAAATGCTGATGAGCATGTTGGGAAAGAGTACACAAATACACTGTTGGCATTTAAACTTCTTAAAATATTATAATAGTATTATTAATGTTATAAAAACTTAATGAGGTTTAATTAATAAAAAAATTAATGTTATAATAACTTATACAAATACTATGAAAGACAGAATAGAGATCCCTCAGAATTCTGAAAACAGATTTACAAAATGACCCAGCCATTCCATTCCTAGGAATTAATCAAATGAAATGAAATCAACATATGACAGAGTTATTTGTACCTCATGTTTATTGCACTTTAATTCACCATAGCTAAGATATGGAATCAACCCACTTGTTCATTAACTGATGACTGGATAAAGAAAATGCTGTGTACATGCACTATGGAATTCTATTCAGTCATAAAAATAAAGAAAATCCTGTCTTTCACAATGAAATGGATGCAAATGGAAACTATAATGGTTAGTGAAATAAGCCAGTCCTCACTAGGCAAATATCTCATAGTTTCTCTAATTTTGGTAGTTAATATAGATTACCAAAAAATGTATAGGAAGGAAATGGACATCATGTGATTTGATTGTTGGTTTTAGCAATTGTTTCTACTACTGTGAAATTGTGGTCTCTTTTTTCCACTTGATCAATTTTATGACTGGTCCATTAAGCCTGTGAATACACAGCTGCTTGAAATTATGTTTTGCCAAAAACTAAACAAAAAAGAAAAAAGGGATTTGAATTGAGGGATGGTGAATAAGAAAAGAGGAAAGTATGATATTTTGTAAGATTTGTATCTGTGAAATACATGAAATCTGCTCTAATGATATTTTAAAGGTAAAATAAATATATAGATAAATAAATAAACAAAAAGAAAAGAAAAAAAAGAGAGAGAGAATGATCCAACATGGGAAGCGAGATACACAGCAGACTCATAGAATGGCAGATGTCCTAAATAACACTCTGGCCTCAGAATCAGCCCTTAAGGCATTCGGATCTGGCTCAAGAGCCCATGAGAATATTTTAGGCATGGAAAGCTAAGACATTCTGAAAAACAAAAAAAAAAAAGAAGACCTAAATGAAAGATCTCTGCGAGTGAGAACCCAGTGGAAAGAACGGGGCCATCAAAGAAGGAGGTACCTTTCTCTGAAGGGAGGAGAGAACTTCCACTTTGACTATGAACCTGTCGGAATAAGATCGAAGGCGGCAAACCCTAAAGGCTTCCATAGCCTTAGCAACTCATGACTAGAGCCTAGGGAGATTACTGACGCCATAAACAAGAGTGTCAAATTGTTAAATCAACATCAGGAGTCACTGTGTACTTACGTCTCATGAGGGATCTGTCCTTAATGTGTTATCCAATGTGAAATAATGCTATTACTAGTACTGAAACAGTATTTTTACACTTTGTGTTTCTGTGTGGGTGCAAACTGATGAAATCTTTACATAGTATATACTGAATCGATCTTCTGTATATAAAGATAATTGCAAATGATTTAAAAATCTTGGTGTTAAATTGGAAATTGCATAGATAATTAATCAATTCTTTAAAAAAATCATGTAGGATCTCTGTCCTTAATGTGCTGTGCATTGTGAATTAATACTATAACTAGTACTCCAACAGTATTTTTCACTTTGTGTCTCTATGTGAGGGCAAACTGTTGAAATCTTTACGTAATATGTACTAAACTGATCTTCTGTGTATGAAGAGAATTGAAAATGAATCTTGATGTGAATTCAAGGGGAGAGGGAGCGGGAAAGGGGAGGGTAGTGGGAGGGAGGGAAGTTGTGGGGGGGGAGCCATTGTAATCCATAAGCTGTACTTTGGAAATTTATATTCTTTAAATAAAAGCTTTATATATTAAAAAAAAGATGACAAAAACTATCTTTTCAAGTGTTTACTTAGTGAGATGTTGGAAAGAAAAAAAAATGCTGAAATCATATAAACAAAATATCTGAAACTTGTTCTAGTTTCCCCCTTCACTCTCCTTAGGATGAATCTATGTGATGGATTCCTGATATGGTAGGTAAAGTTCTCACTTGGAGATCTCTTTTCTCCTGGCATCTTATTTCCATATCAATGTATCCGGGAGAAGTATTTGGTACCTAAGGTGATCTTGTTACTAAATAATAATAGAACACATCTTTTGAGAAATCAGAGATTGAAGGGGAATATATTTCTCTATTTCCCCATAAATCAATCACTATTCCTTTTTATTAGACTTGTAGAGACTTTTTGCCTCTACTCCCGCTATAGAGGGAGTATACAGGAAGTTTAATACACAGAGCTCTTTGTCTTTCCAATTTACAAACAGAAATATTTGTAGAGACAGTTAATAGTTATACTGATATCAGAAAAGTCATTGTGCTTTTCAGGGGATGGGGAAGAGTTGTCACAATATTATTTATTTTCTAAAATTGTCATTGGTTGATTTGATTTATTTTAAGTTTTGCTGAATTAACTTATAAACACATTAAAGAAAATCATAGGAATTATGTTATGAAAATAGGTCACAACTACAACATTGGCACTGGCATTTTTAAACAGAAATGTGTTCATCCAAAATGGTTTCAAATAACACATCAGGGGTGTTTTGTTGTTATTGTTGTAGAAAGAAAATATTTCATTAGCTTTCATGTTAATTTTTGAATAATTTCCAAACAATTATCTAATTTTGCCCTGAAAAAGAATATCCTAACTACTACTCTATGCTTGTCTAGGACAGGAGATAGTCTGAATTATAAATATGACAATGGATTGATCATTATGGTTGCAAAAAGTTTAGCCAATAAAAGGAGTATATTCCATTGTAAATGAACATGTTGATATTCCAAATCCTGAGATTTGAAATAATTCAGATTCATAGTTCATCTCTACCAGGTTACTTCCTGAGACCTCATCAACAGTTTAATGATCATTCAGATTCATTTTTCTCATTGGAAAGAAATGTGCTTTTAAATGTTGTAATGAGAATGGCAAAAGATAGCAAAAAATACGTGTTATGGCAAATAATATGTGTCGTAAATACAAAAGAAATGGAAGCTATTAAATCCATCCTTTTAGATACTTGTTAGCTTCAATGAATTCCTATTGCAAGTCTATGAATTACTACTGAGCATTGATCTCCTGAACCCGCAAATCCAAGGACAATCCCTATTGAGTGTTAATGGGATTTGGATAATTGCATTTCACCACTGATTGACAGAAATCACTCTGTTGCATAAATGAAGTTGTGATCATTGGTTCAGGGCCTGAAAGAGCATATGGAAAAATAGCATTTGATATAAACTTGCTTCTACCCCAGCTGTTCTTGTTCCTGTTGTCCCTCCCTCAAGATGTCCATCCCCCTAATCGCAAATCCTTGAATATGTTACCTTACAAGGCAAAGGAACTCCCCAGTTGTGATTAGTATCTGAGATGGGCAAAGGGCAGGTTATCCAGAGTTATTCATGTAGCTTCATTGTGATTGAAAGGTTACTTTCCAAGAAAGAAGGAAACACGAGAGCCATACTCAGAGAAAGATATGATGTCAGGGAAAAGGCTAGGTCACTGAAAGTGGAGGAAGAGGCCACTGGCCAAGGAAGGCCGGTGTGCTCTGGATAGCATTAAAAGCACAGATTAATACTCTCCCCTGAAGCCTCTAAAAGCTATGTAGGATACCTCAGACATTATTTTAGCTCCTAAGAGTCATGTTTAGACTTTGACTTTGAAAGACCTATAAAATGATAGATTTGTGTTGTTTTAAGCCTCTAAAATTATGGTGAATTGTTACAGCAGAATCCAGAAACTAATAGCCTAGCCTTCCCCTTATTTGAAGTGTGCACCAAGCCTTAACTTGCTTTTATGGCCTGAGGGAAACCAAGTTCTTCTCATGTCTACCTCCAAATTACAGATTTTTGTAAACAAGATCTTTTATTCGCCTTAACTAAACCTGAACCTGACACTCCTTATTTCCATCTTTTCTACTTAATTCCAATTAAGTATCAATACAGTTTCATAATGTACACCTGTTTATGTTCTCTGGTGACTTGTATCCTAAATCCATCAATAGTCTAAAATTTCCCTGGGAGGTTAAATTCTAAACTTGATTTTGTATCAGAGCTTATTTTTTGATATACTATTTTTTTTAAAAAAATTATTTATGTGAAAGGCAGAGTTACAGAGAGGAAGAGGCAGAGAGAGAGAGAGAGAGAGAGAGAGAGAGAGAGAGAGTCTTCCATCTGCTAGTTCACTCCTCAGATGGCAACATGGCCAAAGCTGGGCCAATCCGAAGCCAGGAACCAGGAGCTTCCTCTTAGTCTTCCAGGTGGGTGCAAGGGCCCAAGGACTTGGGCCATCTTCTTGGCTTTCCTAGGCAACAGCAGAGAGCTGGATGGGAAGTTCAGCAATCAAGACTTGAATGTCCCATCTTGGATGTCGGCACTGCAGGTAGCGGCTTTATCCGCTATGACACAGGGCTAGCCCCCACATACTCTTTTTTAAAGAAATTGACCAATGGCTCTAGTCTTATTTTTTAGTAAAAAAATCTGTATCTTCAATACATACATTGAAATAATGTACTGTATTAATTTTCCTTCAGTGATGTCAAGAATTAAAAAATAAGTGTCATGCAGCCTTTTTATTATGCTGTAAAATGTTAACTCAGCAAACCTGGTTTTCACAACCCTGCCAAGGTTTTCATGACTGGACCTGGACCCACTCCAGGGAGATATCCTCTAAGTCACTGGAATAGCTTGCCCAATAACAATGTCTTTGAATAATTTGAGTCTTGCACCATACCAGATAGTTTATGCTAATAATATGATACACTGAAATTCTGTTTTGTTCACTTCAAGCACTGGATTATGAGTTTCACTTCTAGAGACTAAGTCATTAAGATCAGTTATTCAAGCATTTCATGATTAAGTGACAACGTTGCCCTAGACATTGCACACTATTCTTATTTCCTTTGGAAATTGTTTGTTTTGTTTTAAAGTTTAAAAATACTGTAAGCTCAAGTTCTTGCATTATCTAATTTAATACAAACTTCCAGATGCACTTTTTGGATAAACAAGTGTGCGTGTAGAGTCAAAATAATTGCTGATCCCTGAAACCCTTGTCACAAAGATTCACAATTATACTGCAATGATTTCTGCAGTATTTCTAACTAAATTTACTATAATACAATAGGGATAAAATATCTCTATGTCTTACACCTTACTAAAATTTTTCAATCTGATAATTTACTAAGTAAAATAACCTTAAATATGAATGTAATAGAAAAAACAAATAATTAAAATGATTTAAGTAAATATACATAGCTAACATTAATTTTGTTTCCTATTCATACAAATAAAACCAATTAAAACAGTGTGCTCAAAATGCTAAAGTACTACATTTATGACTCTATAAAAACAGTTATGATACTCATGCTTGTTTCACTCTCAAATGTAGTAAGAATCCTTCAGTTGGAAGTACCATAAATTAAGTTTAAAACAAAGCATACAACCTCATATATTTTAAATGAAACCCTTCCAACCAGGAAAACAAAATGTCTTCGGATTTCAGGTACTTCTAGTAATCAACGATGTTTTGTTTGTATTTCCTAGCCCAACATTCAACTCTACTTTTTTGCCAGTTTTCAGATATAAACTGCAAATGGGTGATAATCAAATTATGCATGCTTAAATAGGTTGATAATTTCTTAGTCAGCAGATGTTAAAAGATTTCTTAGGCCGGCGCCGTGGCTCAACAGGCTAATTCTCCGCCTTGCGGCGCCGGCACACTGGGTTCTAGTCCCGGTCGCGGCGTCGGATTCTTTCCCGGTTGCCCCTCTTCCAGGCCAGCTCTCTGCTGTGGCCCAGGAGTGCAGTGGAGGATGGCCCAAGTGCTTGGGCCCTGCACCCCATGGGAGACCAGGAGAAGCACCTAGCACCTGGCTCCTGCCATCGGATGAGCGCGGTGCACCGGCCGCAGCGCGCTGTCCGCGGCAGCCATTGGAGGGTGAACCAATGGCAAAGGAAGACCTTTCTCTCTGTCTCTCTCTCTCACTGTCCACTCTGCCTGTCAAAAAAATTAAAAAAAAAAAGATTTCTTATAAATTATACTTAAATGTAATTTCCAAAGAATAAATGGGAATGGTCAACAGGTGAATGAAAATCTGTTCAAAATCACGATCATCAAGAAAATGCAAATGGAAACCCCAATCAGATATTACTTTGAATTGTTAGAATGGCTACTATGAAACAGACAAAAGATGTGTGCTATCAAACAGACAAAAGACAAATGTGCTGATGAGTGTAAAGAAAAAGGGAACCCTTGTACATTATTGGTTAAAAAAATACAGTCATTATTGAAAACATATACAGGTTCTGCACGTAAATTCAAAATATTATTATAGTATGATCAAGTAATTCAACTTCTGGGTATAAATGCAATGGAAGTGAAATCAGTATGTAAAAAGGATATCTTTGGGAGTGATGTTTAGCTTAATAGTTAAGACATCTATGTTTTATTCCCAGCTCCTGTTCCTGTCTCCAATTTTCTCCCAATGTAGATCCTGGGGAGGAGCAGCAATGGTTCAAACAGTTACTGTGATCCACTTGGGAAATATAGTTTGGGCTCCTGGCTCCGTCTTAGTTCAGTCCTGGCCATTATGGAAATTTGGAGAGAGGAGTGTTTCTGACCCTCAAATAAAGAAAATCTACACCCCCATAATAATTGCAACATTATTCACAATAGGCAAGATATGGAATCAACCTATGTGTCCATCTATGGATGAAGACATAAAGAAATTATAGTAAGTATTCATATATATATATATATATATATATATGTTCTTCAAAGAAGTTCATGGAGAAATGGAATTCAAAGATGTTTATTTTGGTGGAAAAGGGTTTTGAAAATAAAAAATATGTATAAATTTTTATGAATATTATTCAGCCTTAAAATACAATAGTATCCTGCTATTTATAGTAATGGATGAAAATGGAAAAATTATGCTAAGAGAATTAAGCCATTCAAAGAGGAAAAAGTACTTCATGTTGTCATTTATATAAGGGATCTGAAAAAAGTCAAATAAATTGAAATGTAGAGCAGAACACTGATGACCAGGGTTTGGGGTAAGGAGTAAAATAGGGGAGATACTGGACAAGTGTAGAAACATGCACTTTTAAGATGAGTATTGTATACTTGAAATGTGCTAACAGAGTTAGTATTCTCTCTACAAACAAAAATAAATGACTACTTCTAGTCATGGATGTGTTAATTATCTCGGCCATGGTAATTTCACAATGCATACATATATCAAGATATCATGTTGTATATGGAATACATTAATTTTATTTGTAAATTATGGTGCAATGAAACTGAAAAAAGATTAATTTTACTCATCCATATGACTGAATAAAAATTTATTTCTTTTAATAATCTTAAATAAATCACAACAATGGTTACTCAAAAATTATATAGAGAAAATTAATAGGCATCTGTCAATTTATATCTGAGTTGAGATTTTGACTTGTATAAGAGGTTTGTGAAGCAGAAAGATCCTTGGACTTGCAGTCACACTGGGCTGGAAATTTGCCTGCCAGCACAAACTTGGTCAAATTAGTTGTTCACTTTAATTACATCTGACTGAATAAATAAAGAGTTTCTGTCTTTAATAACTCTTTAGCCTGATGGTCTTAAACACAATGGAAGGAAGAGTGCTTGGAACAAACGGCAGAGGAAAAAAAAGCAATGTTATTTATCCTGCTGAGCTGAGCCCCATCTTTTATATAGCTGTCTGTCTCCATCTTCAAACTGGAAAATTCTCTCAAGAAATCTTTAAAAATAACTCAAACAACAGACAGGGTGGCAATGGCAGTGCTGTGTAATGTGTGAGGCAGGGGAGTAAGTAAGCATGTCTAGGATGACGATAGGGGAATCAACATGAATTATTCACCCTTATTTTCAGGCGGTCCCCTTCTGCTATGTTTTGAGAAAGGCAACATATGTGTATTCAAATAAGAACAGACATTACATAAGATCTAGACTGGAAATTTTTATATTTTTATAGTTGACAATCGAGACAGTCTTCAAGAGCAACAATCACACAAATCTTACTATGTTATATATCTTATTATAAAACAATCATGAAATATCTTACTGTTACATATTAGATATCAAAAAATGGGATTCAGATTGTGGCCTAAGTTGTAAGAGTATCCTATTGAATAATACTATAACCATTTCCAGTAACATTGTAGTTACTGCTATATATTTCCTACATTCTTGGCATCATATGTATTTGTTAAAGAGTTGCTTTCTTCTATGTATGACTTTAACAGATAATATTCCAAAGCAGAAGGCAGCTGAAAGAATGAAAATACACTAGTAACAACAGCGATTAAAAGAGAGTGTTTCTCTTATACAAATTTGAGTTATTTTTAAAATATTGTTAAATAAATAGGCAAGAACAACATATTCTGAGAAAGTCATTAAGTTTCAGTTATTTTGTTTAATAAATACAGTGTATGTTTTTTTAAGCACACTTTATATCTCCTTAAATTGATTCTGACTTTTAAAAGTTAATTGAAATGCCAAAGTATTTAGCGTGAAGCATAAATTTCATTTGACCTTTTAAAAATTGTTCCTGTATATTCTTCAGAAGATGAGTCTGCCTTCCCTACCAATCCGGGTAAAATGAGCCAGGTGGCAGATGATTTAATATCTCGCCTTTCACCTCTGGAGACTAGGGTTTAAACGTGGCTTAAAAGAAACACCCAGGAGTGGTTTGTGTACCTCCTGAAGCCCTGGCAATGGGGCTTAAGCAGCAATCACTTGCAGCTGTGGAGATGCTCTTTCAAAAAGTATCAGAAATGTCGTAGGACAAGATCAGGATATTTCAATAAAGGTATAAAGGCCACTCAGACAATTCATATGTGACAAAACTTATCAAAATAATGAACCTAAATGTCTAGAACTTTCCTCGCCAATGAAAATGCCAACTATGCTTATTAGTCTTCAAAAAAAAAGAGCAACAAAGAAAGAAAATGAGTAGTCTCAAATAGATTGGATGAAGCAGTAAAAGCATCCCTAAAGACATGTAAATTATATTGGTAAATGAAAAAATAAAAATAAAAATATAGCTTACTAGTGCCCCCTAGTGAACCTTCTCTCCTATTTATGTGAAATATGATTTTTTAAAAATATTTTCAAGTGTATGAGTAGGTATTTAAACACAAATGAATTCTAGCAGAACAGTAAACTGAAAAAATATTTTCAATTTCTTAAGAAACCAAGTATTAACATCATCCTGAAAAAATAAAAATCAATCAACCCACTAGCATTCTTATATGTGCTAATGTGAACTACATCAATGGCAAATTATAGACAGACTGACATACAGACAAATGACAGCATTTCCCTCTCTCCATGCTTGGGCAAACCAGCCTTCTCCCTGGAAAATGTTTTGCTTCACAGTCTCTCTGTTTTGCATCCTAATTGTATCATATGCCAACAAAACAGATTGTTTGCTGATTGATATCATAAAGTAAGACAGCCTAGTGAAGGATGATAATTCTGACTCCAGCTAGCAGCAGCTGATGGAGAGTTTGATAGAAATGCTGTCATTTTCAACACAAACTGCCTACAATTGACTTTTCAGTGTAAATATAGAGACGTGACAGAAGTCTCTTACACCCACCTTTACTTGTTAAAGTGAAATAATTCTGCTACAATATTTCTGTTAGCCATACTAGTCCAGCTAGTAGCATTTTAAAGAAAACAAGTGTAAGAATGTTGTACTGACTCTGTACATAACATTGATGGATAAACAAAACTTTTTGTCTACAGTCAGATGTAGGGCAAAGATGAGCATATTTGCTTATGAAAATTAGATAAGAATAAAATAGCCAGGCAGGACTCTCTTTCTGTCTCAAACTGCAAATCCGTAAGATGTAACAAGTTTGAATGTGAAAGGTATATTTTACTTCAAATATTTATAAATCCAATCACAGTATATTTGGAAAATAAGATTATTTTCACAACTCTAGGCATCTTTCACAGCAAAAGTGCTATATTTATTAATAAGACATAGCCTGTTGGCATAGAAGTACAATATTAATACATATTTTGTAACTTCTGTTACTAAGCATTAATAAATGTCAAGGTTTAAATAAACTGTGGGGGTGGGTGCTGTGGCGCAGCAGGTTAAAGCCATAGCCTGCAGCACGGGCATCCCATATGGTTGTTGATTCGAGTCTTGCCAGCTCCATTTCCGATCCAGCTCCCTGCTAATACATCTGGGAAAGCAGCAGAGGATGACCCAAGTGCTTGGGCTCCTTCACCCACTTGGGAGACACAGAAGTTCCTGGCTCCTGGTTTTGGATTGGCTCAGGTCCAGCCCTTGCAGCCATTTGGGGAGTGAACCACAGGATAAGAAGACCTCTCTCTGTCCCTACCTCTCTATGTAACACTGTCTTTCAAATAAATAAAATAAATCTTACAAAAAAAGAAGTAAACTGTGGTTCTACACAGATCGGTCTTTTGAATCTAAGTTACTAAAAAATCATGGCAAGTTATACAAATAATTCAGAAAATGGGCAATGAGAATACACAGGCATGCTGAGAGGAGGAATGCTAATTACAGGATCTCAAGATTTCCAGTTTCATTTTCAAGGGCCAGTGAGATGCATGTCATAATATACAGTACTGTACTTCCCTTGTTCAAAAGAGCAACTGCTTGTATTTATAACACTCATTTGTCCTTTTAAGATATTTTTACTTTGTCAAATAGTTTCCCCTCATCTCAATCTTGACTCACTTTCTTTTTTAGAGAGTAAATTTAATTAATAAACATAGGTGAATTCTACTTAAAATTTTCAAGGCACAAAGGAAACTCAGAGATCATTGAGTGGACTACCCAACCCCAGACTCCCATCACTTAGGAAGGGAATTAAAGACACAGAAAGGTGAAATCAAATGTGTTAGCAAGTTAGTAGCAGAAACAGCAGTAAAAGAAATCTTCAATAATCTATTCATAGTTTTCAAGACAGCTATTTCTGATGCAAATCAAAGTCCTTACAAAAAGCCTTAATTTCCACTTGGTTTAAAACAACAACTTAGTTCTTAAAATGAGCAAAGGAGCAGAACCAAGGGAATAAACTGCAGAATGAATTGAAATCCCATCACAGTTGATGGTAAATTGTTTTGCAGTCTAAAGTTAATTCTGAAGTAGTACTTGATGGACTTTTAATTAAGCAACAAACATCTATACATGGTGAGGCTGTCAATCGGTACTCCCAACATTCTAATTTGTAAACCATTAATTGACACAGCCTAAGGTTTCCAAACTCCACATCACTTCTTCCTATTGTTAAAATTATTTTCTGTTTACCATAAATTTGTAGAGGAAATTTGTGAGTATTACCACTTTATTTATTAACATCATTGAATACAGTAGAAAACCTTTCAAATTGCTTCTTTCATATACTACATTTCATACTTTGTTCAAAGCATTTGATTAATCTTCAGACTATCCATATTCTATCTATATACTGAGACCCAAGTCTCAGAATTCTAAAGTAGGGAGGGGAGCTGAGCTGATGTTGTCAGTATACCTAATGCAAGTAATACCATCACAATAGGATCCTATAGGAGTACTTAAAAATAAACACAGGATGAAACAAAGGCTTATATCACAATGTGTGTAATGACACCATGATTGAAAACATAGTGTTGAGAACTTCTTATCCTCTATCCTACAGTCAAAGAGAGACAGTGAACATGAGAGCACAGGAAAAAGTAAACAGACTGAAAACAAAATGGAAGAGGTATTTTGAGTTCAAAGTGTTCACATCTAATTTTATCTCATTTGAAAGTTATAATCCATGGGACTTTGTTTTCCCTCTCTAGTGAGCATTAGTGCCACTGTGCCATATGCCACTGTTTGGAGCCATGTCTCCCTTAGTTATCCTTTAATTGGCTTGACCTATGGGAAGGATGGCTTACTACCAAGCTAATTACATAAATCCACTCCAGGCTCTATAAATTCTACTACAGACAGCTCTCAGAGAATACAAGAGAAGGAACAATTTATCCAAAGTTTCAGACCTCTTCATACATTTCATACACCAAAAACTTGCATTTTGTAGCATAAGGTTAACATATGATTAAGGTTTTAACTTTTATTAATGTTCAAAAAATACAGATGACATAAAAATGTCAAAATTATAGCTATAAAACTAATTTTAGATTACCAATTTTAATCCAACAATTCTGATGGGGAAAATGATGATAGGTTAGATTCACTTAAAATATTAGCAACGTAAAATATAATAGGAAAAGATTCTTTCCAGTGTAAGTGCATTTTATAATTCTATAAAAATAAACTACTGAAAAGTAACAATACAAAACAACCACACAATAGGGGAAAAAGAAAAATTGCTAAAATCAATAGATAGAAGAACAAGTTGAAAGTTGTACTTAAGGCTGAATATCACAAATCTCTTGGTATCTGGGTATAATTATTTTTATTGATATACTTGTCCACATATTGTTTAGAGTAACAGCTAAATTTTGTATAAATTTAGGACATATTGAATGGTATCCCTTAAAAATTTTGAGCCCTGAAAATTCTTACATAGGGGCTGGCACTGTGGCAAGCAGGTTAAAGCCCCAGCCTACAGCACCAGCATCCTGTATGGGCGCTGGTTCAAGTACTGGCTGCTGCTCTTCCTATCCAGCTCTCTGCTATGGTCTGGGAAAGCAGTAGAAGATGGTCCAAGACCTTGGGCCCCTGTACTCGCAAGGGAGGCCTGTAAGAAGCTTCTGGCTCATGGCTTCAGATCAGCTCCGCTCTGGCTTTTGTGGTCATTTGGGGAGTGAACCAGGAGAATGGAAGACCTCTTTCTGGCTCGACCTCTTTCTGTAACCCCATCTTTCAAATAAAATAAAATGATTCTTTAAAAAATTTACATAGACCCATCAAAAATGAAATTTGAAAATCATGTATGATATTCCTAATTGTACCAGAATAATAACTGTTGAAATACTAAGAAGCATTGTAAATTCTATACATGTGTTTCATAAAAGAAAAGCATATTTGTATTCCATGAACTGATGTATACCTTCTAAGTTCTCTGTTTAAACAAGCCAATTGGTAGTGACTACAGGATGACTTTCAGATAATAAGTATTTCTTTGGGAAGGAAAAAAGAATTTAAAAATTCTCTACTTATTTACTGGCCAATAACTAAATATTTACTTTAAAAAAATCAGACTTACATTTGCTTTTCAACACTGTATTCGTATTTTGACTATGTTCGTAATAAAAAAAAATTTTAAAAGATGTATTTGTTTATTTGAAAGGCAGAGATTTAGAAAAACAAGAAAGAGAGAGAGAGAGAGAGAGAGAGAGAGAGAGAGATTATCCATCCACTGGCACACTTCCCAAATGGCTGCAACATCAAGGGTAGGGATCAGTCTGAAGCCAGGAGTCTGGAGCCTCCTTCAGGTCTCCCATGTGAGTTATGGGTC
The DNA here is from genome assembly GCA_949820135.1 of Sylvilagus floridanus. Classification (NCBI taxonomy): domain Eukaryota; kingdom Metazoa; phylum Chordata; class Mammalia; order Lagomorpha; family Leporidae; genus Sylvilagus; species Sylvilagus floridanus. The sequence goes on along the minus strand of OX463227.1, from coordinate 65,563,371 downwards.
CCAAAGGCTTGGGCCAACTTCTTCTTTCCCAAGTGCACCAGTAGTGAGCTATATTGGAAGTGGAGCAGCCTGGATTAGAAACCAGCATCAATATGGCAATGCAGGCAGATGCTTAACCCTTTATGCCACAGTGCCAGTCCTATGTGTCATATTTTTATTAAAATATTAATTAAAATTGATTAAATTAAAATATTAATTACAATTAATATTTTATTCAAAATGTTAATTACTTTCTTTACTTGAGGAATACATCTTTGGGAAGAATGAAAATTATCTTTTGAATTGTTTTTTAAACTAATTATAAAAATTTTAATTTTGCACAATTCATTCAAATATATCACTGTTTTAAGGAACTATCAGTCTTGTGACCCTATATCCAAAAAAAAGCGCACTTGGATAATCTCTATTGGATAAGTAATGGATAGCATTAGATATTCACTTAAATGTTCATGAAAGCACTAAATGACATGATATAAATTCATTAAAATTTTCCCATGCATTTATTGTAGCTAATCTGGATTTTTATAAAACTAAATGTTGATGAAATAAATGGCTTTTCTCAAAATGAAAGTGAGTATTCCATGAAAATGATTCTAAAACTTTTTGGATGACCCTGATATTAGAGCTAATCAACAGGCTAATCCTCCGCCTTGCGGCACCGGCACACCGGGTTCTAGTCCCGGTCGGGGCACCGGGTCCTGTCCCGGTTGCCCCTCTTCCAGGCCAGCCCTCTGCTGTGGCCCGGGAGTGCAGTGGAGGATGGCCCAGGTGCTTGGGCCCTGCACCCCATGGGGAGACCAGGAAAAGCACCTGGCTCCTGGCTCCTGCCATCGGACGAGCGCGGTGCGCCAGCCGCAGCGCGCCGACTGCGGCGGCCATTGGAGGGTGAACCAACGGCAAAGGAAGACCTTTCTCTCTGTCTCTCTCTCTCACTGTCCACTCTGCCTGTCAAAAAAAAAAAAAAAGCATAGAATTTTCATTGTACATATTTCTGTGGTTTGCAATTTATGGAAATGCTGACTTCCAAACCGGAAGACTCCAGATATCTTCTAGGCTAATGTCAGCCTCGTTGAAATAGGATGACACACCAATGAACAATCTCTAATAATGGGAAGAGAAACATATTATTTCAAAGGCAAACATATAGCTTTGTTTCTTTGAATAGTTAACTGATTTTTTTTTCTTATGTTTAGGAAGTGCATCAGATTTAGCAACTCGGACAAAGTCATTCAAATGGTACAAGCAAGGCTAGAGTTTAAGTCAAATTATTTCTAAGCCTGAATCTTATCATTTTAATATTTGTCTTCTCTGAAAAGATGATTCTAGGTTACATTTTCCAGTAACATTCACTCTGTCTTATATGGGAAGATTTCCCCTAAATAAACAGTTCAATTAAGTGAAAAAGACTGCAGTTCTGCTAGAATATAATCAAGGGCCATAAACAATAATCTCAAAACTCCTTTGACGTCTTATCATGAGATACATTTTAAAATCAACTTAAATGAGTATTTTATTAAGAATAACCAACACCTTTAGCAATTTGGGTCCAAGGGGAGCAAATGATTTCATTTAACTCAAAATGAAAACAAACAGAAAAAATAAGCCATAATATTATTAGAACAGAATTTTGTGGTTATCTGGAGAATTCTATATATAGAAGAAAATAGCAGTCCAAAACTTAAATTTAACTTAATAAACATACTTTTGTATTTAAAATATAGATTATGTTAAAAGGAAAATAACAAAATACGTGACAAAAGATTCATGTCATAATTTTTTGATTTTTTTAATTTTATTTCTTATACAAGTTTCATGTATTTCATATACACAGATTTAGGAACATATTGGAAATTCCCTCTCAATCGTGTCTTCCCCCCATTATGCAACCCTTCCTCCTCCTCCTTCTCACATTCCCACTTTTAATTTTTACAAAGATCTATTTCAGATTGCTTAATGATCTAATAGTTAACACAACAGTAACTAAAAGAGTTCAACAAATAGTATTAAGAAAAAAAAGTTCCTCAATGGAAGAGACAAGGGCTGTAAACAATCATAGAATCTCCAAATGTCCATTTCACTACCAATACATTATATTTCAGGTACTTTATTAGTTGTCCCAGATCAATTAAAACATATAATATCTGTCTTTTGTGGACTGGCCCATTTTTTAAAGCTTTTATTTAATGAATATAAATTTCCAAAGTACAGCTTATGGATTACAATGGCTCCCCCACCCATAACTTCCCTCCCACCCGCAACCCTCCCCTTTCCTGCGACCTCTCCACTTCTGTTCACATCAAGATTCATTTTCAATTCTCTTTATATACAGAAGATCAGTTCAGTATATATTACGTAAAGATTTCAACAGTTTGCCCTCACAGAGCAACACAAAGTGAAAAATAATGTTGGAGTACTAGTTATAGTACTAATTCACAATGTACAGCACATTAAGGACAGAGATCCTACATGATATTTTTTTAAAATATTGATTAATTTTCTATGCAATTTCCAATTTAACACCAAGTTTTTTTCTCATTTTCAATTATCTTTATATACAGAAGATCGATTCAGTATATTCTAAGTAAAGATTTCATCAGTTTGCACCCACACAGAAACACAAAGTGTAAAAATACTGTTTCAGTACCAGTTATAGCATTACTTCACATTGGACAACAAACTCTTCTATGAGTTCCAACTGTCTCTCAGTGGATTATTTTGGATCCTCTACAAATAGAAACATGTCATCTGCAAATACAAATAATTTGACTTCCTCTTTTCTGATCTGTACCCATTTGATTTATTTGTCTTGTCTAAAACTTCGAGGCCTATTTTAAATATCAATGGTGAGAGGGGGCATCTATTTCTGGTTCTGGATCTTATTGGAAATGCTCCCAGCTTTTCCCCATTCATGTTGGGGATGCTTGCATAGGTCTGTCATACATTGTCTTGATTTTGTTAAGGAATGTTCCTTCTATACCCAATTTGCTTAAGGGTTTCATCATAAAAGGATATTATATTTAATCAAATGTTTTCTCTGAATCTATTGAGATAACCATAAGGCTTTTGTTCTTCAGTTTTTTAATGTGATTTATCCCATTGATTGATTTGCTAATGTGGAGCGATTCCTGCATACCAGAGATAAATCCCACTTGATCCAGGTCAATATTTCTGATGTGTTGTTGGATTTGATTAACTAATATTTTGTTCAGGATTTTGACATCTATGTTCATCAGGGATATTGGCCTATAGTTCTCTTTCTATGTTCTAACATTTTCTGGCATAGGAATTTAAGTAATGCAGACTTCATAGAAGGATTTGGGAGAATTCCCTCCCTTTCAGTTGTTTTGAATCACTTGAGAAGAATTGGACTTAGTTCTATAAATGTCTACTAGTATTCAGCAGTGAATTCATCCAGTACTGGGCTTTTCTTTGTTGAGAGGGTCTTTATTACCAATTCAGTTTCTCTCTTGGTCATTGGTCTGCTTAGATTTTCTATGTCTTCATGACTCAATTTTAGCAGATTATATGTGTCTAGGAATCTATCTATTTTGTCCAGGTTTCAGTAGTAATTCCTTTTAATTCTTTTTTCCCCCCTGTGGTATCTGTTGTCACATTTCCTTTTTCATCTCTGATTTCATTGATTTGGGCCTTCTCCCTCTTTTTTTGGTGAGTTGGGCCAATGGTGTATCAATTTTGATTATTTTTTTACAGAACCAGCTCTTTATTTCACTGATATTTTGTATTGTTATTTGGTTTCAATTTTGTTTATTTCTTCTTTAATTATTTCTTATTTTCTATTTATTTTGGGTTTGGTTGATTATTGTTTGTCTAGGTCCTTAAGATGCATTGATAGCTCATTCTTTTGGTACTTTTCCAATTTTTTCATGTAGGAACCAATTGCTATAAATCTCTTCTTAATGCTGCTTTTGCTGTATTCTATGAGTTTTGGTATGATTAGTTGTCATCTTCATTTGTTTCTAGGGTTTTTTTTTATTTCTTTTGATTTCTTGTATGATCCACTGTTCATTCAAGAACATGTTGTTTAGTCTCCGTGTGTTTGCAAATGTTCTAAAGATCCTTGCATTGTTGATTTCCAACTTCGTTCCATTGTAGTCAGAGAAGATACATGGTATGATTTCAAATTTGAATTTGTTGAGACTTGCTTTATGGCCTTACATGTGGTATATCCTAGAGAAAATCCATGCACTTACAAGAAAAATATGTGTTCTACAACTGTGGTGTGAAAAGTTTTGTAGGTATCAGGTCCATTTGGTCCACACTGTCAACCACCTCTGTTGTTTGATTGTTGATTTTCTGTTTAGTTGACCTGTCCATTGACTATATATCATCATTCCTTTCCAGCCTGTAGGGTTTCTAATGAGAAGTCAGCTGTGAGTCTAATTGGAGATCCTCAGAAAGTAATCTGGTGTTTCTTTTGTGCACATTTTAGAATATTTTCTTTATGTTTTACTCTGGAAAGTTTCACTACAATGTCATGTTGAAGATCTTTTCTGGTTATTTCTATTAGAAGTCCTATGTGCTTTCTCTACTTGGATGTCCCTTTCTTTCTCCAAATTGGAGCTGTTTATAATATGCAATGGGGCGAACCTTGTGGCACAGTGGGTTAAGCTGCTGCTTGTGATGATGGCATCCCATATTGGAATGCCTGTTTGAGTCCTAGTTGCTCTGCCTTCAATCTGATTTCACACTAATGTGCCGGGGAAGATTGTGGAAGATGTCCCAAGTATTTGTACACCAGCCACTCACGGAGCAGATCAAGATGGAGTTCTTGGTTCCTGGCTTCAGCTTGACCCAGTCCAGGCTGTTGCAGCAATTTTGGGAGTGAACCAAAAGATGAAAGATATATCTCTTTTTCTTTGTCTCTTCCTCCCTTTCTCTCTCTATTTCATCATCTTGCCTTTCAAATACATAATATAAATCTTCAAAATAAAAAAATTAAGAAATCATTCAAATAAAGGATAATAATGCAGTGAAATGCTATTGAACCCATATATGTTAGTTTATAAAAGTAATTTATTAATACCTGACTAAATGTTATTTTGATTTAAAATAGCAGCATTGGACTTAAGCACCAAATTCAAAATGACTTACATTTTGCTTAGTCATGATATAGTTTATTGTGGTACATCAAAATGCTCAGTGGTTGCACAAGAATTTTGGTTTTTTTGTCCATGTTAAAACACACAAAAAAGACATATAAATGAATAAGAACTGGTTTTAAAAATGTTTAATGAAGTGGTAGCTCCATAAAATTGATATTGAAAACATCAACAATCCATTTGAGCTTCAGGAACTTCAGTAATTAAGGAAGTGGATTGAAGAAAAATGATTAGGGAATGTAGCAGGTGTATAGTACCAAGAACCAGTCTGTGCAATAGAAATTTACTACATCTACATCCAAGTTTCTTTATATTTAAAAAATATTTTAAGTATAATTGATACACAAATAACAGTACATATTTATTATGCACAATTTGATGAGTTTGTACATGTACAAACATTTTGATACCATCACCAAAATCAAGATATTAAACATAGGCAAGCCTCTCAAAGATGACTTCTTACCCTGCATTTGTGTATGTATGTATTTGTGCTTTCTGTTGTTGTTTTGAAAAAATTATACTTGAGATCTACCCTCTTTACAAAGTTAATAAATGCACAAAACGGTATTGTTGACGATAGCACTATGTTTGCTATGGACTCAATGTTTGTGCCCTGCTTCAAGATCATATGTTAACATCTTAACACCTAATTTGAAAGGATTAGAAAGTGGGATCTTTGAGAGGTGTTTAGGTCATGAGGATCCAATACTGATGAATGGTATTGGTGCTTTTTATGAAATAGGCCCCTGAGAGTTCTCTAGCTCTTTGTACCATATTGCCAGTCTGGAAAGAAGGCACAGTCTGAAACTCAGAAGAAAATCCTCACTAGGATTCAAACACCTTGATCTAGAACTATGAGAAATGAGTGTGGTGTAAACCACTCAATTTGTGATAAATTGTTACAGAGATTGACTAAGACAGTGCTATACAATAGATCTTAAAATTTATTCACCTAGCATAGCTGAAACTTTATACTTTTTGAGCACAGCTCCTCATTTTCTCCAACTTCCAGTCAGCAACTGTGATTATATTTTGTGCTACTAAGAGTTTTTGACTATTACGGACACCTCATACAAGTAGAACCATGTAGTAATTGTCCTTCAATAATTGGCTTATTTCTCATAGGCCCTACAAGTTCATCCATGCTCACTTCAGTATTATTCACAATGGCTGATATATGGGAAAAAATGTCCACCGATATATGAATTCATAAAGGAAATGTATATGATAGAATGTTTTCAGTCTTAAAAGGAAATGCAGCTGTAGTTTGCTTTAAAATAATTATGCATATACTTACCATGGTTTTGTTTTCTCCTAACCTCCTCTTTTCTCTGAAAGTTTAACTTCTTTCATCCCTCCACTTCTACAAATGCCACTGGAAAAGAGCAGGGAGGAATAAAAAAACACTATAAATAAAAACATACATACATAATGCAATCCAAGTAGGTGAAATCCCATGTTGTCTGAAACATTCCAGGATGAGTTCCTCTGTGTGCTTTCTATCTGTGCAATCAGCATCTCTAAGAGCTCCTTGCTGAGAAGATCTGTGCTGAGAATTTATGCTACTTAAGCATATTTTAATTAAAGCTGCTAAGTATATTATACTCAGGAATCCTTTGTTTCATTGTGACTACATTTTGGTTTGTAATTTAGAAATATTTTAATGGAAACATTTCTAGCACATTCTATTCAACAGAAGACCATGATCAATCCAAGGTGTAATATGGCAGCTCTGATTTTCATTAGATAAGTGAGTCCATCATTTACCCATTGGCTTGCTAATACAATCTACATTTACACATTTTGTTACTTCAAAAAAATGGAAGTAAAATAATAGATAATGTTTTATGAATTACCTCTCTGCCTCTTCATGGTTAAAGCCGTGGGCTTAGATAATCAAAATCAATAAAAGTTCTCATGTATTTTACAAAACCTGCAGCTTTAGCATCATGAAAAAAAATGATACTAGACACAATATTTCAAAATCAAAAATAAAAGTCCAAGAAATTCTTCTGACTTCTTTTATTCCCCATCTATGTACACAGGTTGAAAATGATTTGGATCACTTAACTATATGCACCTTAGCAAGGTAATATAGAAAAGAAAGTATTCTCCTTCATTCTAATGAAATGTTGTATTTCCAAGAATTGTTTGTGCTTTAAAAGTAGTGAATTAAAATCATATCTTATCATAAAAATTAGCTAGAAGCTTCAATTCATTAGGTTGCCTCTTGGTGCCAAATCTACTCGCCCATCAAAGTTCATAACTTGAATCTCTATCAAAACACAGTTAATTTCACTTTAGAAATTCATTAGTAAACTGTTTTTCTTTAAAAACTACATTATTTTAAAGATGCATCCTTTGAATTTATCAAGGAAAAAAGTAAATACTTATAAATGATGAAAATATTATTTTAAATCACTCATTCAGAAGTGATTCATTGAGTATCTACTAAATGCCAGGCATTACCTCAGATACAAAAGTAAACGAAATGAACAAAATTCATCAAAGAGCTAACACTGCTTCTGAACTTAAGTTCTGAAAAGCCCTTGGCTATGGGGTGGGGAATGGAAATTGAACACAGTACAGAAGAACTTCCCCTCTTGCTCAGTGATATCTGAAACACCATGTCCCCACACATCCCATCTCTTAGGATCTCCTTTGGGAGGGAGCGGTGTGTGGGTGTAGTTGTTGCTGTTTTACTTTTAAAATCTTACAAATATCTCAAAATCCTTAATCTCATTTTGCAAGACTCTTTTACAGTCAGTTTTAGATATAAACTTTATTCAGGGAAACATGATTTTCTTGCTGAATATTTGTAACATTTATTTTTCAATACAAAATTTATGGTTTTGCTTTACCAACAATAATCTGCTATTCTCTCAATATTTCACCAACCTCAGCAGGATTACAAGGTTATGGATTCGGTTTGGTTTGGGTTTCAGGTTTTTTTTAGCTTTCTCTTCAACTTTTAGAAGTAATTCCTATGGTCTCTTTTTAATTTATTAGACTTCGATGACTTTAAATAAGTGTTTTTCCCCTGCTCCCAGTTTTTATTTATAGTTAAAAGATTTATTCGCTGTACAGAAGTATCTTAGTTTGATGTAATCCCAAGCATCTTTTTTTGTTGTTTTGTTTACAGCATGTGTTTCCAGGGTCTTACCCAAGTAGTCTTTGTCTGTGCCAATGTCTTGCAGTATTTCCCTTATGCTTCATCTATTAATTTGTTGGTTTCATGTCTTAGGTTCAGATCCTTGATCCACTGTGAATTAGTTTTTGTGTAGGGTGTATGATAGGGATATTGTTTCATACTTCTGAATGTGGAGATCCAATTTTCCTAATACTTTTTGAACAGATGGTCTTTTCTCCATGAAGTGAAGTGATTTTAGCTCATTTGTCAAGGATTAGTTGGTTGTAGATGTGTGGATTATTTTTTGGAGTTTCTAATCTGTTCCATTGGTCCACATGTCTATTTTTGTGCCAGTTCCAGGCTGTTTTGATTAAAACTGCCTTATAATAAGTCTTAAAATTTGATATTGTAATGACTTAAGGTTCGGTTTATTGTTTAAGATAGCTTTAGCTTATTTGGGGACTCCTGTGTTTCCATATGAATCTTAGGGTCTTTTTTCTAGATCTGAGACAAAATTTATATAGTTATGCTTTAATTTTAGTTTAAACCAGGCAAACAAATGAGAGAAAATAAAATTTAGTGGTGAGCAACGTTTTTCTGGAGGAACTCATTCTTTCCTATTTAGCTTTGTCCTTAACTTTATCCTATTCTCTGTATTTACCTGCCCATGACATATTTAATTTTTTTTCAATTTATGTTACTTGTGTACAATGCTAGAATACCTTAAATATTTGTGGAAAGCAAAGTGCATATTTAATTAAGTAAAAATAATCATTTTTGAAAATATTTATCTTTAATATCATCTTACACACCATTAAATGATAAGAATCTCTGTAGCACACCATTATTTCAGAATAATGCTGATACCAGTTAGCAACCTAAGGTCTCAGGTTCCTTCAGCATTCATAATTTGGTGATATTAACCTCTTGGTGGTTATTGAATGGCATAACTAATATTAAGTGCTATCTCATGATGTTTTACACATTAAATATTAATCATCTTTCGTCTAAATTTTTTCTACTAAGTTCCATCTTAAATCTTTGTGATTTTCCCTCTCTAGGAGACATGTATATTATTCTGAGTACAGAAACATCTCTAAAATCAAATCCTTGAAGCTTTGGGCCTCTCTCATCATTCATGTCACAAATTTTCTGGCATTTTCCCTTAGCTCTGTAAACAATTCCTAGCCACTAACACTATTCATGCTTCCACCCTGATACTTCCAGTGCTAAATGTAATAAGTCAGAAATTAATTGAGAGTTGCTAAAGTTTTAGCCTGAATTTGACTATTTTTCAAGCATAAAATTAGCTTGGTGCTAAAATCAATTAAAGCGGCACTATACCACTATTGATGAAATGCCAACAAGAATTTCATTATCCTAAACATTTTACATATTTGACAAGATAATTCTTTGAGCTTTCCATAGAGCTGGATGGAAGAAGTATGGATCTGATCTGAACATGTACCATTTTTTTCTGTGTTTTTAGGACCGAATTATTATTATAAAAATTAACTAGCAATTCTGTAAGAGTGGCTATTCAAAATTGCTTGCTGTTATTTGTGGATGAAAAGGTTACAGAATACGAGGACTCTCCCAAAAGATCATAGGTTAAATTTAACTGAAAAGTGATCTTGTTAAATGTAAGAGTGGGAATAAGAAAGGGAGGAGATGTACAATTTGGGACATGCTCAATCGGAACTGCCCCAAATGATGGAGTTAGAATTGTGCCAGGGGATTCCAATACAATCCCATCAAGGTGGCATGTACTAAGGCCATCTCACTAGTACAAGTGATCAATTTCAGCTCACAATTGATCACACTGATAGGTCTAAGAGTCAAAGGGATCACACAAACAAGACTAGTGTCTGCTAATACTAACTGATAGAATCAAAAAGGGAGAGAACGATCCAACTTGGGAAGTGGGATACACAGCAGACTCATAGAATGGCAGATGTCCTAAATAGCACTCTGGCCTCAGAATCAGCCCTTAAGGCATTCAGATCTGGCTCAAGAGCCCATGAGAATATTTTAGGCATGGAAAGCTAAGACACTCTGAAAAACAAAAAAAAAAAAAAAAGAAGACCTAAATGAAAGATCTCTGCGAGTGAGATCCCAGTGGAAAGAATGGGGCCATCAAAGAAGGAGGTACCTTTCTCTGAAGGGAGGAGAGAACTTCCACTTTGACTATGACCCTGTCGGAATAAGATTGAAGTCGGTGAACCCTAAAGGCTTCCATAGCCTCGGCAACTCATGACTAGAGCCTAGGGAGATTACTGACGCCATAAACAAGAGTGTCAAATTGTTAAATCAACATCAGGAGTCACTGTGTACTTACGTCTCATGAGGGATCTGTCCTTAATGTGTTATCCAATGTGAAATAATGCTATTACTAGTACTGAAACAGTATTTTTACACTTTGTGTTTCTGTGTGGGTGCAAACTGATGAAATCTTTACATAATATATACTGAATTGATCTTCTGTAGATAAAGATAATTGCAAATGATTAAAAAATCTTGGTGTTAAATTGGAAATTGCATAGAAAATTAATCAATTTAAAAATATATATATCATGTAGGATCTCTGTCCTTAATGTGCTATACATTGTGAATTAATACTATAACTGGTTCCCGGTCGGGGCACCGGATTCTGTCCCGGTTGCCCCTCTTCCAGGCCAGCCCTCTGCTGTGGCCCGGGAGTGCAGTGGAGGATGGCCCAGGTGCTTGGGCCCTGCACCCCATGGGGAGACCAGGAAAAGCACCTGGCTCCTGGCTCCTGCCATCGGACGAGCGCGGTGTGCCGGCCGCAGCGCGCCGACCGCGGCGGCCATTGCAGGGTGAACCAACGGCAAAGGAAGACCTTTCTCTCTGTCTCTCTCTCTCACTGTCCACTCTGCCTGTAAAAAAAAAAAAAAAAAATACTATAACTGGTACTCCAACAGTATTGTTCACTTTGTGTTGCTATGTGAGGGCAAACTGTTGAAATCTTTACTTAATATATACTAAACTGACCTTCTGTATATAAAGAGAATTGAAAATGAATCTTGATGTGAACGGAAGGGGAGAGGGAGTGGGAAAGGGGAGGGTTGCGGGTGGGAGGGAAGTTATGGGGGGAAGCCATTGTAATCTATAAGCTGTATTTTGGAAATTTATATTCTTTAATAAAAGCGTTATTAAAAAAAAAAGAAAATGGAACTACAAGATAGTTTTCTGGTATTTATTTGGGTTCCTTGATAATTCCATGCTACATCATATGTCCCTAAATACACCATTTTGCCTTCTATGGTTTATCATTAGATGAATTGGTCCCTTGTCTAGTCTTTAAAAAAGATTTATTTAATTATTTGAAAGTCAAAGTTACACAGAGAGAGGAGAGGCTGTGAGAGAGTCTTCCAGCTGCTGGCTGGTTCACTCCCTAGTTGGCAACAAAGGTCAGACCTGTGCCCATCTGAAGCCAGGAACCAGGAGCTTCCTCTGGGTCTTCTCACGTGAGTGTAGGGGTCCAGGACTTGGGCCATTCTCTACTGCTCTCCAATACAACAGCAGAGAGCTGCATTGGAAGTGGAGCACTAGTCTCATGGGATGAGACCATGGGATGCCGGCACTGCAGGTGTTGCCTTTACCTGCTATACAGCAGCCAGCCCCAGCGTTTGTCTATTCTTGTGACAGATTTTACCCATAAATACTATGTTTGAAATTGATCTGCATTTTTGTATTCCTATCTCAGGAACTACATATTCCATTATTTTAATACAAATTTAAAAATCCATGCTTCTATTTCCTATTTGCTAATTTATTTTCTTTTCATAAAAATTAAAGTATGCAACTTCCATGTTTTTAATTTTTAGAGTATGTAGGTGATATAGGAACATAGTGATACTTCCCACCCTACCTCCTCTCCTACCCACTCTCCAACCCTTCTTACTCCTCCCTCTCCTATTCTCACTATTAATTTTTATAAAACTTTATTTTCAGTATACTTTTTACTCATAAGATTAACCCTACACTAAGAGTTCAACATATGAGTTATCTGTACCCCCATGTTCATTGCTGCACAATTCACAATAACTAAGATATGGAAAGTACCAAGATGCCCATCATCTGTTGAATGGATAAAAAAATGGTATACATACATTATGGCGTACTATTAAGCTGAGAAAAATGAAATCCCATGTTTGGCAATGAGATAGATGCAACTGAGAAACCACTAGATTTATTTAAATAAGCCATTCCCAAAAAGTCATATGTCATATGTTTTCCCTGATCCAAAATAACTAATAGAGTACCTGAAATTTAAAGTATTGGAGTGAAATGGACATTTGGAGATTCATGATTGTTTAGAGCTTTTTTTTCTTTCATTAATAGTGTTTTTTTTTTCTTCATACTATTTGTTTATCTCTTTTAGCTAGTGTAGTGTTAACCATTTCATCATTAAGTAAAGTAAAAATAGATCTTTATAAAAATTAAGCATGAGAATGTAAGAGAGGGGAGAAGGAAGGGTTGGAGCATGGGTGGGAGGTAGGGTGTTAGGAGGAAGTGTCACTATGTTCCTAATCTGTATATATGAAATATATGAAACTTGTGTCACTTAAATCAAATTTTTTAAAAAAGTGAAATAAAAAATTTTAAAAGAAAAAGAGTTCAACAAATAGTATTAAGCAAAAAATTACTGTCCTCAACTGTATAGACAAGGCTGTTAACATTCTCAAAATGTCAATTTCACTCCATTACATTACGTCATAGGATGTCTGGTAGCCACCCCCAATTAGAGAAAATATATATTGTCTGTCTTTTTGGGACTGGCTTATTTCACTATGTATAATGGTTTCTAGTTGCATCCATATAGTTGTAAAAGTAAGCATTTCACTTTTTTGCAGTTGAATAGTACTCAATAATGTGTGTGTGTGTGTGTGTGTGTGTGTGTATGTATGAAATTTCTTCATTCAGTCCTCTGTTAATGGCCATCTGGGTTGATGTACTGAGTTGTGAACTGAGTTGCTATAAATGTGGGGGTACGGGTAACTGCTTCATGTGCTGATTTCTTCTCGTTTGGGTAAATTCCTAGGAATGGGGTTGCCAGGCTATATGGTAGATCTATATTAAAATTTCTAAGGTGTCTCTATTCCGTCTTCCACAATGGTTGTACTAGCTTACATTTATTTATCATTAAGCAAGTTGAATATCCTTTATCTAAAATGCTTGGTACAAGAACAGTTTCAGCTTTCAGATTTTTTTTTAAATTTTGGAATACTTGCAAATACATAGCACATATTGAAATATTTTGGAGCTGAGACAAAATTTAAACTCAAAATTTATTTATGTTTCATATAAATATGTTTTGATACATTTAGCCTGAACATAATTTTATACAGTATTTTTAGCATGCCTATGTTTTGTCTGTGATCCCTTCCATTAGGTCAGGTGTGGAATTTTCCACTTGTAGCATCACACCATCCTTCAAATTTTTCATATTTCGGAGCATTTAAAATTTCAGATTAAGATACTTAGCTGTGTAAGTAGTGTGTGTGTGTGTATTTGTGTGTATGTGTGTGTGTCTGTATTTCAGATACAAATCTATTTGTCAGTAATACAGTAGTACATAATAAACAAATATTTTCTCTCTGGTTATATATTGTTTTAGCAATTTATATTATAGTTCATAAAATACAAGTTATCATTTTAAAACAACAGAACTTTAGCTGTTTCCTTCATTTTTATTATTTCATGTTTGCTGATAAGTCTATACCTAATTTGATGTTAAAGCTATCTTAATACATTTTCTTCAACAAGCCTTAAAATATTTTCTTACTAGTTTAAGGTTTCACTGAGTTTAAAATGTTTTTAAAAATTAAATTACTAAATCTTGTTCCTTTTCTTTGACTTTCACTGGTTCAACAGAAAGTTTAGAAAAGCTTGGATTTTTCAAATTTTTTAAAATTATTTATTTATGTGAAAGGTGAAAGGCAGAGACAGAGAAAAAGAGGGAGAGACAGCTATCTTCCATTCCTTGGTTCATGTCCCCAAATGGCCATATCAGCTTGTGTTGGGTCAGACTGATGCCAGAAGCTAGGGTCTCCATCCAGGTCTTCCATATGGTGTCAGAGACCCAAGAACTTGGGCCATCCTTTGCTGCCTTCACAGGCACGTTAGCAGGACCTAGATTGGAAGTAGAGAAGATGAAACTGAAACCAGATGTCCAATATGCGATGTCAGCATCTCAAGTGGCAGCCTAACCTACTGTGCAACAGTGCTAGCACATCTTAAAGTTTTATTTTATGTAATTTGCAGTCATCTTTAATAATGATTGTGATGCTATTAGGATTAGAAAAATAATTAGTTTGGGGAAGATAAAAATGCTTATGGCAATGATCTTGATAATGTCTTTATGTCCCCCTTATTAGAGATGATTCTATTATATATTCAGTTCAGTGGCCAGGTATTCTGTTCTTTGAACATATTATTCCACAATCTCTTTGCTTTCACTATGAAGATAAGTTATCTCTTATCCCTTGTATTTTTGCAGTCTTCTCTTTAGTGTTGTACAATTTCACGTTTCTAAGACTGAACTTTACTTACCCTGCTTGGGAATTTTTATGCATCATTTAACCTATTTTGAGTTTTTCAATTCTCTTATTTCTGAAAAACTCTAAGCTTTTTCCCTTGTTGCTTATTGCTACCTTTTCTCTCTCTTGAATATGAATTTTGAACATTGCATAGGTAAATGCATCCTAAATTATCCTTCATAATATTTTAATCTCTGTGCTGCATTCTGAATGTGTCTTTTTTGATTTATTTTTATTACATTAATTTTGTCTTCCTTGACTCTGATTTTTTATTTTGCTTGGCATTTATATTTCATAGATATGCATTTCTTCTAGAAATTAGATAATGTTCATTTTCTGTTCTACGATTGTTTTTATTTTCTTACCACCTAGTCATAAGTTTGCTCTTTTTATTTCTATAAACATGTAGTACATGTTTTAATGCTCTGCGATGATAATTCAGATATCTGCAGTCTACAAAGAACACATTCTGTAGCTTGGGATTGTGTTGACTCTCACAGAGGCTTACTTCTTCCCTCATGCGTCTTGTGAAATTGTTTTTGGTTTTTGTTATTGGGAAGTCACATTCTTTGGGATTTTATTGTGGGACTTACCTTAAGGCTTGCATTGAATGTGTTTTTATTTTCTTTTTTCCTCCTGAGAGGATGTGTGTATGCTTCTACAAGTCACTTGAGGATCAATTTAAAATGAATTTTCTGGTTTTGGGTTTCAGAACCAATTAGGGTTATTTCTAGTCATCTACCCTGGAAGGGATGTTATGAATTCTCAGAAGAGGGTTTTCATTTTTTTTGTCACCCAGAGGCAAAGATTCCTTAGTGTTCCTCAGCCAAATGACAAGTTTGTTTTTCTCATGCAGCCATAGAAGTTGATAGAAGGTGTTACCCTCTAAGAATTCTGGCTTAATTATGAATCTGTAATCCACCTCTTCACTCTACTTTTTTTTTTAACATTTTTCACCTTCATACTGACCTTAATACGGAAACTTGTGGGCCCCAGAGGGCAATATCTAACTAAAATACTCTCTGAATTTTCTACATTTAAGCTCTCTAGTTTCAGTTTTGGATGATTGCCTTAGTATTTTGCTATTGAAAAATGAAATACAAGTTCATTTTCATGTTTTCTATTGGATAAGGTGGTTTGGTTCACAAAGGTTTGTAGTAATACAACCTTGTTTTTTTGTTGTTGTTGTTGTTCTGTAAGTAGAATTATTTAGCTGCAAGCTGAAGGATGAGTCCTTAGTACAGGAGTCATAAAACTGAATCCAAGTTTGGGTGGAATATTTCCTAACACTGAGGTGACAACCTTTGTAGGTAGAGTAGCTTTTTGCATGCCACATTTCTAAGACAGTGTCTCCATTTAGGCACCAGTTCCCATGAACTATCATCAAATAACAAGTATCATTGGTACGTTCTGTTTCCTTGACTTCTTTGCAACACATCATTGGTGGTTATATCTGACAGCAAGCACATAGATCCAATTGTGTCAGCAGTGGAGGAAGTTTAGTTGTATATCTTCATTAATCCAAGCACATGTATAAGTCAAATTAACAAGTTCTATGATCAGGAATCTTGAAAGAGTGGCATTTTCATTTGCGATGAATTGATAAAGAAGGAATGAAAGCAAATAATTTGACTCTAGAGCTCATGCTTTTACTACTGACTTATAGTTCTCCAAAATTGTTACTGTGGGCATGCAGCTTAATTTCTAATTTGTACTTTCCTAAGAATATAAACATCTATTCATTAAAAGCAAAGGTTAATATTTAACTTATACAGCTAGTTACTAAGCTAACTCCAATTGTAATTATAGTTGTAATTATTTTTGACATTCACTTGTGATAATAAGCACAATCTTATCTCTAATATATACTCAAAATAATAAATTAAAACCCCAACATATTCAATATTTATACCTAGATATATCTAGTATGTTTTTCATTGAGAACATAAAATTACAATTCTATTTTTCAGAAATTCTAGTAAAATGACCAACACAAACTAAAGCCACAATGTAAAAGGAAAGGATGTGTGAGTTATTCTGCTCATGTTGGGCATTGGTCAAGAACTACTGAAAATTTTACCCATCCTTCTTTTATGTTTAAAGTTTGCAACTTTTTAAATCAGGATCTTTAAGAAATACTGTAAAATCCAGTCCTTCCCAGGGAGTTGGACCAGAATAATAAATGACAAACCTGGAAATACAAAGATGAAGCAGAAAAGTGTGCAGTTTACATTAATAGTACTCGTCAAAGTATTGAACTTGTTGCAATAAATTAGATTTAGAGAAAGCAGGATTCTGGGACAACCTGAAGATCATCCATTAAAAGGTTTTTGATCCCCAAATAAAATTTATTTACTAAAGAAATAATGTACTTTCCTTCCCCAATGTATCCACAAAGACATTGGCTGTATCTATGTGACACTTTACCAAGTGACCTAGGGCTAGGATTCTAAGTTGTCATTCACAGACTCCCATTAAGCCTGACTCCTTCCTGGTCATAGCGCCTCTCATCAATGTTTACAGGTTTGAATGCTTACTTTACATTTACAGAATCTCTGCCCTAAAAATGAATTTCTTCCAACAAGCATTTTGAGCAAAAAATATAGCTCTTAACCACTCAGACATGGCCTCTGGGACTCAGTGGATCAAGCAGGAGATGACAGATGCAATTGGTTTGTAGAAAATTTCAGGTCTTAAGAAAAAGATCTCCTAGGAAAAGTGGCACGTCTGCTGACGCTTTAAAGTGACAGAGCAATAGATCTTGAGTTGCCTCCAGTGCTGCCTGAAGAATCAATAAACGCTCTTTAAAGAGCCACTGATGTCTCATGAAAGGCATCCAAAACATTCTATTTAGAATATCCATCTTATTTCCTTCTGAACAATGTAACTCCCCTACGGCTGACAAATTGAGAAAAGCTTGATTTGTTTGTTTTAAATGATATCTGTTTTAATAGAGGACACTAAGAAGTAATTTGAAAATTATACTTTTGGAAGGAAATCTTCAACTATGTTTAAAAAGGAAGTGTGTCTGCTACAAAAAAAAAAGTTTTAATTAAAAGAATTTAAAGTTACTTTATAATTCCCACTAAAACCTTCTAAAATGTGGGTCTGTAAAATCTTTAATCACTGTTTTTATTTTTGTTATTATTATTTAAATCAAAAATCTAAAGAATTGTAACTTATGGTTGCTTTATGAAGAAAGAACATATAATTGCTAAGTAAACAGATATTGAGTGCTACTCAATTCATGAATATATATACTGAGGTTTGCAATTTATAAAGTCACCTGTTATATTTCCTCATTGGAGAGTGACAAAATTAATAACTTCTTCACAAAACTATTAGTAATATTAAGTTATTAAAATGCTACTTAATATGATTTGATATATTGTAGATCATTAGTGTTATTTTTATTTGATGATATATGAGTATTATATCAATTATTTTTAAAATTTTTACATATTTTATTATGTATTCTTTGAATATGATCATAAAATATCAAATTAAAATGACTAAATAGTTTCTTAGATACTACTTGAATCTAAAAGTTTAATATCCCCATGTTCTTGGCTTATGTTTGAAATTTACTTACAAACTACTTTGAATTGTCTCTAGTGAGTTGAAAAACATGCTTTCGCTTCATATTTGTGATATTGGTGGTGAATTTTCAGTAATTTTGTATGTAAAACATAAGTTTATAGATATTAAACAGACAAAGAAATATAGAGAGACAATTAACTTAGCATTGAGATAATAATGTCAACCACTTAGAGGTGGAAGAAGGAGGAACCAGCAGTAAAAATTAGAAATTCATATATGAGAGATCTTCAAAATGTTCTTGGAAATGTGCATTATGAAAGCAATTATTCATGGATTTCAAAAGTTGTGCACCAAGAAAAATTTATCTTCCATTTCCATTTTCCATGAACTTTTTGAAATAACTAGTATTAGTTCTTAGAAAGCAATGTATAGGTTTTATCACATGGTAAATATTACAAATAGGGCTTAAATGTGCATTAAAAAGAAGATAGAACCTATGGGGCTATGCAAATTTGATATTTCCTCTAACAATCTTTAATCAAGAAAAAATTCCAAACTGTGTGAAGCCATGGATAAAGCATTAATATCTCATTGTTTTCCTCCCTAGTTGCTGTAGTTTCAAAATTTTTGCATACTTTTAGTATTGTTAAAATGATGTTAATGTGTTTTATTTTATTGATAAAGTGTTTGAGGAAGATATTTAATTTTTTAAAATATTATTTCTTTATTTGAAAGGCAGAGCTACAGAAAGGCTGAGGCACAAGGAGAGAGAGAGAGTCTTCCACCTGCTGGTTCACTCCCCAGATGGCCACAATGGCCAGAGCTGAGCAGATCCCAAACCAGGAGCCAGGAGCTTCTTCCAGGACTCCCATGTGGGTTCAGGAGCCCAAGGACGTGGGCCATCTTCTACTGCTTTCCCAGACCATATAAGAAAGCTGGATATGAAGAGAAACATCCTTGACTTGAACAAGCAGCCACATGGGATGCCGTCACTGCAGGCAGCGGCCTTACCAGCTATGCCACAGCACTGGCCCCAAGATGTTGGATTACAATGTGTTGAAGCAAGTGACATGCTCTCCAGTTTCCAGTACCAATAGCTCCTTTCATTAAGAAGATTCACAGATGTGTATCCTTGGTTTCAGAACTCCTCTTTGGTCTCTTCTTCATTGTTATTTTACTATAGGTTTTAGTTTATTTATTTTTATTTATATAAATGACAGGAGGGAGAGAAAGAGAAAGAGAGAAAGAAAGAGAGAGAGAGAGAGAGAGAGAGAGAGAGAAACGATTTTCCGTAACTGGTTCACTCCCTGAATGCCCACAACAGCTGGGCTGGGCCAGGGCCAGGCCAAGAGCGGGTACTTCCATCCAGTATCCTGCGTGGGTGGAAGGAACCCACATACTTGGGCCATCATCCACTGCCTTCCCAAAATGCATTAGCCAGAATCTGGATCAGAAGCAGAGGAGCTGGGACTCATACCTGCACTCCAACATGGGATGAAGGTGTCCCAAGAATCAGTGTAACCTGTTACATCACAATGCCTGCCTCTAACAGAAACTGTACAGCTTTCCAAACTTTTCTAAATCATTATAAATACGTCAAGCATACTGGAATACCTAAGCTTATCTTCATGCTCCTTTCAGTGTCTTGGGTTTCTGTTTGTTTATTTTGGAAGTTAGCTTTTATTTGGAATCTGCTGTATACAGATTGCCAAAAGACATATTGTATTTAGTATTTAGACATTTAGATTTAGACATTGGTTAAATATTAATTTAATAACGAATTGTATTTAGACATTTGGATTTAGTAACAATAATAAGAAAAATAACAGAGGATACCATTATCGATTTATGAGAATGACCATAACCCCAAACGCTGATACTAAAGCTGGCAAAAATGTGGGACAACAGGAATTCTCATGCATCACTAGTGGGGATTCAAAGTGGTACTTCGAGTTTGGAAGAGAGTTCTGAAGTTTCTCACAAAACTACAGGTATTGTTACCATACAACTCAAGTCTGATTCCTTGGCAGTTACTCAAATGAATTGAAAAGTTATGTTCACAAAAAAACCTACACATGGTTGTTCACAGCAGCTTCATTCACAATTGCCAAAACTTGTTTGCAATCAAGATGCCCTTCAGTAGGTGAATAAATAAATAAACTTAGCAATACAGACAATGGAATATTATTCAGTGCTAAGAGGAAATGAGCTAGCAATCTGTGAAAAGATAGGGACTAATCTTAAGTATCTATCATGTGAATGAAACCAATTTGAAAAGGATATGAGTTGTATGATTTCAACTATATGATATTCCAAAAAGTTAGAACTTCAGAAATAATTTTAAACATCAACGATATCAGGACTTGGGAAGAGTGTGAACACATGTCATTGTGCATTCATCAAAACCCATACAATGCTATACCACCACAAATGGATCCTAATATAAAGTATAGACTGGGGGTGATAATCATGCTGGTCTCCCAGAGAAAATCAAGTGTACCACTCTGGAAGGGACTGCAGATTGTGGGGGAGCATGGAGTGGGGATGACAGTGGTATATTGGAACTCTCTGCTCCTTCCACTCAGTTTTGCTTTGAAGCTAAAACTACTTGAAAGTCCACATCAAAAGTTAATAACAGATGGCAATAAATAAATTGTGTCATGAAATCTGTGATGCTGATAATGTTGGTGAAGTTGATAGAGCAATTATTAAATATATATGCAATTCCAAGTCATTATATTCTTATGGAAAGTTGCTGTATCTCGGAATAAACACAATTCTTAAATAGATCTTCTCATTAACCTTTGGGAAGTTTGAAAAAATCAGTCTCAGTAACCTTAAGGACTCATCGCCATTTTTTTCTCTATGTTCTCTGCCCTTTTATGGTCAAAACTGCATATCATATATTTATAGTGAATAAAGCCTTACACTTCCATGGGAAAATCAACATGGATCTGTGATGAATGCACTATATTTTCAAGAACATTCCACCATAAGTGGAATGGGATCATATTAAAGTAAGTTTTATTTTTACCTACTGATTCAAGGAAAAAGGTTTGTTCTTTAAATAAATAATAAAAATCATATGTTTATAGTGTATCAAATGCTGCTATGAGATATGTATTCATTGTGGAATGGCTATATTGAGCTAATTAACATATACATTACATTGCATAGTTACCACATTTTGTAGAGAGAACCCCTAAAATCTACTCTTTCAACAATGTTCAAGAATAAAATATGTTATTAACTTTTATCACCATGTTGTTCAGTAGGTTTATTGAAGATATTTCTTCCAACTGAAAATTTTTGTCTGTTGAACCATAACTCCTCCACCTCACTTTTTTCCAGCCCCTGTTAATCCCCATTCGACTCTGTACTTCCATGATTTCAGTGCTTCTAGATCCCTCATAAAGAAACAATATGCAATATTTTCTCTCTGTTCCTGACTTACTTCACCTAATACAATGTGCTACAGATTCGTTCGTGTGTGGAAATTGTCAGGGCCCCTGCTTTGTTGCGGCAGGCTGACAATCCATTTTGTACATATGCCATATCTTCTTTATCCATTCACCTGTTCATGAGCACTTAGGCTCATTCCATATTTTGGTTATTGTGACTGGTGCTGCCACCAACATGGATAGGTAGATATCTCCACAACATACTTGTGCTGCTTCTTTTGAACGTATACACAGTGGAAAGTCCTATTTTTAATTATTTGTGGAATCTTTATACTGTTTTTTTTTTAAATGGCTGTATTACTTATACTGCCAACCATGTGCAAAGATTCATTTTCCTCCACATTCTCACTAAATTTGTTATTCTTTTGAGGGATAATATATATCTTGGCAGGAATGAGATATCTCATTGTGCTTTCAATTTTCACTTCTTTAATGATTAATGCATTTCTATGTATTCCTTAAAGAAAAGTCTACCCGCATCTTTGCCCATTTTTGATTGGATTGTTTTCTTTCATTGGGTTGTTTGATTTCCTTATCTATTTTTAATATTACCCCATTTTTACATGTATTTTTCCAATATTTCTCCCATTCTGTAGACTACTTCATAATTCTTGACTGTTTCCAAAAGATTTTTAGTTTGCTATAGTCCTGTCTGCTTATTTTTTATTTCATTACATGTGCTGTTAAGGTCATATTGAAAAGAAAAGAGAAAGAAATCATTGCCCAGATCAATACAATGGAGATTTTTATTTGCTTTTTAATAGTAATTTTAGTATCAGAGTTCCTATCTTTGTTTTTAATCCATTTGGTATATGGTGCTAGATAAGTACTTAATTTTGAAGGGTATTTTGAGCTACCACTCATACATATATGGATTGATTGACTAGACAAAATGTAAAATAGAGGAGAAATAAATAAAAATTAGAAGATCAATGAAACCTTCATACTGTATATACTCACATTGCACTTCCATTTCTATAATGTATTTTTTTAACTTTTTTTTTCTCTGACAGGCAGAGTGGACAGTGAGAGGGAGAGACAGAGAGAAAGCTCTTCCTTTTGTCGTTGGTTCACCCCCCCAATGGCCGCTGCGGCTGGCACAGCTCGCTAGTCCGAAGCCAGGAGTCAGGTGCTTCTCCAGGTCTCCCACACGGGTGCAGGGCCCAAGCACTTGGGCCATCCTCCACTGCCCCCCTGGGCCACAGCAGAGAGCTGGCCTGAAAGAGGAGCAACCAGCACAGAATCCGGCGCCCCGACAAGGACTAGAACCAGTGTGCTGGCAACGCAGGCGGAGGATTAGCCTATTGAGCCACTGCACCGGCCTCTATAATGTATTAGAATTATATGGAACATAATTTTTGTATTCTAGGTGTTAGGAAGTTGTGACTAATGTAACAGACCAGATTGGCAGCAGGTCAAAGTTGATTCTACTAAAATTTACTTATTTTTAAAAATCACTGGCTGACATTGCAATGCATATGTTATTGATGATGACACTATGTACCAATGAGAACACAGTATTACTCATATTTATCTCAAAAAAGCCTGACTCATTATATACAAGTAAAAAATCTTCCCTGATATGTAAAAATGTACTAATTAAAAAAAAGAATTAGATGTGAATTGGGCAGTTCAAATTATAAATTATTTCATAATATATTGACATATCACTTCTCTAACATGCATGAACACCTAAAAATAATCATTGGACACTAAAGTACAACTAGGACTCCAAGCTTTTAGTTGTTGCACATACTTTGAGTGTTATGATAATTTCTATTCCCCATAATATTATTTGATTATACTCTGGTTTCTCTTCATATTATATAAGTCTTTCACCTTTTTAAAATTATTTGATTTACTTAAACTTTAAAAATATTATTAAAATTAACACAAATTTATCCACTGTAATGAATGCAACTTTAGAATAAGTCTAATAGGTATATAAATTTTTCAGCTTTCATTTATCCTACATGTAACTTTCAATATGTCTCAATAAATTTAGCAATAATTACAAATAAAATAGAACCTTAAACCTTCCCCCAAAATAGGTTTTGCTATAGTCTTACATGCCAATATGAGATTATTATTTCCTTGAAGAACATCTTTCATTCAATGATTTGAACTAAAGTAAAAGCTAGAAAAATATAATTTTTCCAAAAAATTTATCCTTGATGTACTTCTATTTTCTGAGGAATAATCACTGTACTGAACCCTCTAATACAATTTATGCCCTGAAGTACAATTAGCAAACAATTCTCTAATCTGACTTGACTCTCAGTACCTTAGAGGAATGAGAATTCCAAATACTAATTACACTGTAAGATTAGAAACTGCTGTTGATACAAATAACATTTCTGAAAATATAATACAGAACCTAAAAAATCACATTTTAATATCTGTGTTGTTTTTTTGTTTTGTTTTGATAGGGAATTCAGTGTCAGAAACCTCCTCTGTTCATCTGAGAACTGCTTCTCTCTTCACCTTATCTGTGAGTTTGCACAATAGGGTCACAAATTTATAGTCTTTTCCCTTCTTTTCACTATTGATATTTCAAGGCATTTGGACCCGTCTCAAGTTTAGTTAGTCAAAACTCTTTTTTTTTTTTTTTCATTTTAGCAAATGGAAGCACACCCATACACATCAAAAAGTTCCTGCTATTTGGTAGTAGGAATTGCATGTCGACATGGAGGATGTTGACAATATTATTCTCTAATAGGTAAAGAAATTCACTTTACAGCTGAAAAATATAGACAAAAACATAGACAGAAAAAAATGCAGGTTGTTAGCTGGCATTGGAGTCAGGGAGGGAAAAAGACAGTGAAGTACGAGAAATTGTAAGAAACCAGTTGTGTATTGGAAGCCGCTTGAATCGTGACTCACAACATGATTTTACCCTTTCTGGTATTAAATAATAAGACACCTTAATATTCATTGCCTTTTTGCTCAGGACAATTAGACTTAATTTCTGGGACTTTTAGTCAACAGTCCTAATTAATTGTTGTCACTTTGCATTATACTAATATATGATTTTAAATCAATATTTTCTCTGAATTACATCTACAGCCCACATTGAATCTGTTAAAAAACTAATTAAAAATTAAAATAAAAAACAAAAACTTAAAAAGAAAAATAATTATGATTGTAACAATTAACATGTTTCTTCTCTTTTTTTTTTTCATTTTTCCTCTTTTCTATTCAATAATTTAGTCATTGGTGAAGGAAAGTTGATTCAGAGTAAGGTAGAAGGTAATGGGCTTCAAAAGGGGTACTGACTAAATAAAATAACAGGCTAATAGTTGGACAGAGATGAGGAACACAAAGGTGCCATTGACTGAAGCTTTAGTAAAAAAGCACAAATCTTGTGAGCAGCTAAAGACAAGAAAAACTCAAGAGTGAAGAAAAGAGGTTAGTGAAGTTGTGCTGATGGTTATGAATGCATTGCTTTTTAAAATTAATTACTATTATATTAATTAATCAAAATCTGTAAATAAATCCTTTTGAATATAGACATACAGGCTTGCACATACACAGACACACACACATACACATAGCCTCAATGACAGAATACAATTTAATGAGACATTGCTCATAATTTGCCTTTTTTTTTTTTCATTTCATCAACTGTGGAGTTAGGCCTTTAATTTCCCTCTTTTAAAGATAGTATAAGATGTATCATATTCACATCCCTCAATATTTACCTCCCCTAACTTAAGAACAGATAAATTCATTGCTGGTTCTGTATTAAATAAAATGGTCTTTGTTTCTGTTTTAACCTCATGTTAAGATTTTATTTGAGATTCTAGACACAGACATGTGGAACCTCAGTAGTCACTGATTTACATATGCAGTGTTCCATATTTTAAATTTTATTTTCAACATTATAATCATTTATGATGTTTTTCTGTCTTCAGAGTATTCAGATATTTTGCCCATTGAAACATAATGCCATTTTAGGAGGTACAGTGATACACTTTAATATTATCAGCAGTTAATACTTAGAAAATTAAGAATCTAAAAATTCAGGAAATCTGAAATATTACCCAAGGTTCAAGGCTAGAAAATGAAAAGCTAATAATAGAATGTCTTTTTTTTTTATTTTGGACTCTGGATTCAGAGTTCTTTCTGCCACAATACAGTAATTTTCATGGACAAAAGAAGTGAAGTTTTACTTCATTACTTTTATACCTCATTTAAGCCTTAAGAAAATCTCTGCTGGACTGAGCTGGACACACAATCAAATCCTGTCCCCACACTCTATGCTCAAGCCCTACTTTATCACCATAAAAATATTTTTGTAGATAAATATTTTTTTCAGCAGCTACATTAATGGCATATCATCTATTTTACAGAAGTACTCTCCCTCTAATAGCTCATGCTGGGTGATTGCTTGACTCTATGTCTATTCCTTTTCCCTCTAGAAGTACTGTGCTCTTTTGATGTGATTCTCCTGCTAAAATCTATTTTATTAGACAGTTCTAAGTGATCACCAACTTTTGGTTAAGCTTATAAAGACACAGAGACAGTTTAGGCACAGGGGTTCCAAAAAGGAGAAATAGTGACAGGATGGTCTGTCTTATGAAGGGCAAGATTAATATTAAAAAAAAAAAAGAAGAAGAAGAAGAGAGAGTACATTCTCATGATAAAACCATGGGGCAGCCATGGTGGAAGACACCCCCAACCCCCAGAGTAGTGAGGTGGTCCAGACCTGTGCTGATTAAAAAAAAAAAAAAAACTGTTAATTTGGATCTGGGGAGGAGGATGCCCAAACCAGCAAGCCAGTTCAAATGTTGAAGTCCTGGGGCCAGCTCTGTGGCATAGCAGGTTAAAGCCAACATCAGTGCCGGTATCCCATAAGGGCTTCAGTTGGAGACCCGGCTGCTCCTCTTTCAATTCAGCTCTCTGCTATGACCTGGGAAAGCAGTAGAGGATGGCCCAAGACCTTGGGCCCCTGCACCTGCATGGGGGACCCAGAATAAGCTCCTGGCTCCTGGCTTCAGATAAGCACAGCTCTGCCTATTGCAGCCAACTGGGGAATGAACCAGCAGATGGAAGATCGATCTCTCTCTCTCTCTCTCTCTCTCTCTAACTCCACCTTTCAAATAAATAAATCTTTTAAAAAAATAAAAGAAAGAAAGAAAGTTTAGGCACAAAAGCTTGTGAAAACCTAAAAGAAGGGCCTTGGTATATCACAGGTTTTCAGAAGGAACCGAGGGGTGATGAATGAGCAGGCATTCATCACCTCTAGACGTCGGCTAAATACTGGGAACAGGTGTGTGTTATGAGCATCTTCTCTGTCTGCAAAGGAATGAAGCTGGAAATCAGTGGCTCAAGAATCTCTAGAGCATATGCAAACACATGGAGACTGAACACCAGGTTCCTGAATGAACAATGGGCCATAGAAGAAATCAAAAGAGAAATCAAAAAATGTTCTGGAAATGAATGAAGTCAACAATAGAACATATCAAAACTTATGGGATACAGCAAAAACAGTGTGAAGAAGGAAGTTTATAGCAATCGGTGCCTACATAAAGAAATTGAAAAGGTACCAAATAAATGAGCTGTCAATACATGTAAGGGCAGAAAAACAATAAACCAAACCAAAATAAGTGGGAGAAAAGAAATAATTAAAATTAGAGAACAATAATCAAAATTGAAGCAAAATATACATTTATAGTATTGCAGAATTAATAGTACTAAATATTTTCCCCAGAAGACATTTAACACCTTCAATTACTTTCCCAATTTCCTGAAAACTAACATGGGTGACCTTTCTATTAAAAAAATTATCTGTTTTGCTAGAAGCTTCAGATGCATTCAAATTTTACTAAGATATGTCAGTGAGGAATCGAGAGCAATGGTAATATCCCACATACATTTTATAAGAAATACATATATGCATATTTATCCCATGTGTAGATATGTCTCCAAAAGTTTCTAAAGAATGCATTATTGAGGAATCTACCTTGAGTTCTCCAAATCAACATTTGAAAAAAAATTCGGTCAAATGATTGATCCCCCTGCTAGCTAAGCAAAAATTCAGAATGCTATCTGTGTTCCTGTTATGGAAGAGAAAACTGTTAGCCAGTTTTAAGCACAAAAAATATATTTCCCCATAACACTCCACTACCTGCCTTCATCATTGTTAAGTAATAAAAGACAGCCACTATTGAAATTGAAAGCTTAAATGAGTCTGAGTTAAGTAAACAGGGCACCCATTCAGGGCATCATTTATGTAGTAGAAGTTCCTCCAGAGAGAGTTACAAAACTTCAAGTTATTAAAGAAATGTATTACCCCTGGCTTTGGCCCAGTGGGAGACTAATAGCTATACATTGTGTTCAGGTGCTTTTTAAGAAGCATCTGTGTAGCTCCAGCATCATTGCTCAATCAACTCTCGATTCATGATCAAGTTTGCTTTGTAGCTGATTCTTATCTCGGTGCTCCTCATTGACAAAGAGATAATAAAGGGAAGAGGACCACTGCTCTATAAAACAGAGTGCCTCCAGGGAGCCCTCCCCTACCCTGCACTGACAGGCTCATAATAGTCATACATTGTTGGGAGGAAGAGTCTGTCACAAATCCATCATGAACTGCAGGTCTCCCAGAATAACTGCAAGTAATGGTGTTAGTGACATCACTAAACTTGAACCTTAAAAGCCTACACTTTTCCATCAAGCGTCTTGTTTCCTAACATTATTCTATTTACTTATGTGGTAAACACTGGCACGCAGTATGTCCATAAATCCTTAAAATAGAGTAGAAATTGCTGGGAGGGGCGCTGCCTCTGTGCGATGCTTCACTTACTTTAATAGACAGGCATTTCTTTCCTGTCTAAGCATGTGCATCTCTCCTCTGTCAGTTCTGCTTTTCAAATCCTTTAAATTTAAATTTCAGTAAGGTGAACTCCAAAGATTGAAAAAGGTAAAGTTTCCTATTTGGGGAAGTAATTCCTCATTTTACCTCTTGATATAACCCAGAACACCACGGCTTCTCAGTGCGAAGGTAGCCCTCACGACTCCCCTGTGGCTTGTGGAAAACACGGCGAGACTCACAGACATTTGTAAATTCCGAAAAGGCTGATATTTTCCTGCTCACTTTTAGATACAAATTCTTACCTCTTAAGCATTTTTCACATTTTCAGTATTCACAGCCATTTCTCTATCTGTACTTAAACACTTAAGATGGAGTGCTTTGTAATGCTATTTTGCTGACGGATGGGGAGCCTTATCTTCACAGTGCTGGGTACACCCTCAGAAATGGGTTTCCAGGGAGGAGAAAGAAGGTAGGTGTTATAAAACTAGACTGCTGGCTAGCTTTGCCCTCTATGAAGAAAGTCCCTGCGTGCTGCTGATGGGCTGCACTGTAGCTGTGGAAGCCTGGCGCTGGCTGAGGTAGTATCCACCACAGTTTGGAGTTCATCACAAAACTACAGCTTCCAGATACTTCTGCACTGTATAAGATATGCCACAGTTAGTGTTATGTCAGCTGGCTGTGTTATGCCGGCAGTCTGTGGTCCCCCGAAATCAACCACCAGAGACCAAAGTTGAAGCCAATTAGCAGGGTCGTTTTTTTTAGGAGTTCGAACCCGGGCCTCTCAGTGCCTCCAGAAGAGGAAGCCCCCCCCCCCCAGAAGCCCCCAGCCCAATTCTAACAGAGCTTTTATTATCATGTACAAGCAGGCTGTAGGGGAATGCTTAGGTCAAGCTGACACTTCCTATAAGACACCTGCTGCCGACTCCAGGGTAGGGGCTGGTTGTTATCTCAAGCTTTAAACCTCCCTTTCACATTCCTGGACCTGGGTCAGGGTAGAGTCACATCTGGCCAGATGGAGGAAAGGGGGAGTGTAGGATAGCAAGGGCCAGGAACAGGCAGTGATGCGGTTTGTACAACAATCAACTTATTGTAGTTACTGGATTACTTAGCTCAACATCCGACATAATACATGTATAAAGTCAAGGACACTTAGCATTGCTTATTATTACTAATAGTTGCCTAATAAGCTAATGTGATTACACTTTAGGTTACATTAAAATAATGATGATATTTTCTAGTAAAAGCTGGTTGTGCTGGTGTCTTCTCAGCTGTTTCTGCACTGGGGGCAGCAAGTGTGGGGGCCAGGTAAGGGTTATCAGTCCCCTTAAAATAAACCACAATACCAATTGGTTGCGATAGTTTACGAACAGAAATTGAATTGTGAAGCATTCTTCACATACATTCTGTTCTCCAAAGTGAAAGTATCTTCCAACGTGTTATATGCCATTTCCTTTTAGAGGAGGAAGGCATGACACTTTCATTAGATAATTTGGAAATTGTTATTGAATCTATTTGTGACCTAAGAACAGTTGCACCAAAGGATGCAATGCTATTTTCCCTCGAACTCCCCTGGGAAGTACACTGCCTACAGAAGAAGCTGTAAAGGCCCTAAGTAAACCTGAAATTACAGTCTTGTTCATTCCTGGGCCCTCTCATATTGTGAAAATTTAAAAGAAAATTCTCATCAAATTTTAATAATTCAATCTCTAAAATATGCTTAAAATATTTTGATAAAATATAATGTGTGAAAATATAAATGTACAGGTTTATATAGACAGGCAAGTCATTCCTTTTCCTTATAATTCAGAATTTCATAAAGGTCAAAGTAGAGTTGTGAGTACATCCACACAAACCAGCACATGCACATTAAATCATGGCCTTTGATCCTGAGTTTATTAATATCCATTTATTCCACCTTCTACAGATAAAGAAAATGCAAAGTTAACAATTTCTTGGGGCTACAGCCTTCCAGTGCTTCCTAGAAAGACCTTCTGTTGTCTTTGTCATTGTTTTACGTATGCCACTAAAATAAAGAAAGTGTAGTTATGCACATTTGGGCAGTCACTTAACACCATCACTGTGCATGAGTGTTTCTTTTATATTCTGTTTCCCCTGAATTCATTTACAGGGAAACATAACTAGACTAGAAATATCCATTTAGTAGAGTGCCCGGAAACTCTTATTTTGAAAGTAAATCATGTGAAGAATGTAACACATTCTACTTAGGGGTTGAAATCTTTTGGCAACAATTCCTTTTAGACAGTGAGTCATAATTCTATTATATTGCATTTTGATAGTAATGTCAATTATTTATGTACTCCTTTTATTCAGGCTTGCAAATTTACTTAAAAGAACAATGGCACAGAAAAGCAGATATAGCCTATAATGCCAACATTTTAGTCAAGAAACATACATTTCATATCTATTACATTTAAGTTTTTCCCAGCAAGTTTAATATCAAATTCCTTTTTCTACAATCTCTTCTAAAATATTTAATTTTTCACTCTCAAGTAGATTTTTAATTTGTGCATTTTCCTTCTTTTCTAATAAATTATATTCAAAAAAGAGAAAAAAATGCCTTAATGGAATTGTTGGAGAAATTAGCAAAATAGTTTTCTCTTACTATAAATGTATTCTGAAACACTGGAAAACTTTGTAACATTATCTATGTATATTTTTATATGGAATCAATTATACAATATCAGTTGTTTTCACCCATGATTGCTAACCAAATCCAAAGAGCTATCCTGGAAGACAAGGAGCAGTAGATTTGATTCAGTTACATTACTCTTGCTTCGAGTAATACTTAGATAACAGATATCATACTATCCTGCATATGGTGTACATGCTCCTTTCTTGCAGAAGGTACAGTCTAGTGGTCATGATATCTATGATACAATGATATATCAATACACAGCTACACAGAGTGATATAGTGATCATGATATGACCTACTAATACCATATTACATTCTGAAATTTATCAAAAACACAATTATGCATATGCTCTTCATGTACTCTAAGACAGAATTATTGCAGTTGGTATTGGTATTGTAAGTGGTAATTAAGAAAATAAATAAAAATGAAATCTTGTCTTTTGCAACAACATGTACACAACTAGAAACCATTATACTTAGTGAAATAAGTCAGTCCCAAAAAGACAGATATCATGTCTTCCTTGATTTGAGATAACTAATAGAGTGCCTGAAATGTAACGTACTGGGATGAAATAGACATTTGGATATGCAATGATTGTTTATAGCCCTTTTCTTTACCATTGAGGAATAGTATATTTTTATCCTCTTCATACCATTTGTTGAACTCTTTTACTTAGAATAGGGTTAACTATACAATCATGAAGTATACTGAAAATAAATCTTTGCAAAATTTAAGAGTGGGAATGCAAGGGCAAGGTAGGGCTTGTATAACTTAAATAAAAAAGGTCTTTTTTATTGAATTAATTATGTGGAAAACAAAATTGATTTTTCCATTTATATAAGAACAAATTTAATAGATATATTTTATATTATTTTTTCTTATAATTACCCAGTGAGCACCAAATATTTATTGCATAAATAGAAGTAGAAGTTAACAGAGTCAGATGTTAATCATTTATCCATAATGAATTCAAGGAGTAATTCTCAGTGTAATATGTTACCATTGTGATAAAAAGGTCTATTAATTTCACAGAGCCTTTTTATGGGTATTTGGTTTGGAGCATAATCTGAGCTACTTGGCCTGCAAATGAATCATATGTGGTGCTTTTAGGTTTATCAATAAGGAAGGTCAGTGGAAATTTGACTTTTACCTCATTTATCCCCTAATTATCTCAATTTTACATTTAAGATTTTCTACTGCTATCAAAATTTTTATTTTGGGGTTATGGATTCTGAGTAGCATT
Organism: Sylvilagus floridanus; assembly: GCA_949820135.1. NCBI lineage: Eukaryota > Metazoa > Chordata > Mammalia > Lagomorpha > Leporidae > Sylvilagus > Sylvilagus floridanus. Next base: position 65,530,841 of record OX463227.1, on the reverse strand, counting down.
CATTATATTTCTCTCTAACTTGCATTTATCCTAAATTTATAATACTGTTAAGTATCTTCATTAGAATAATAAATCAGTTTATTTAAGTTATACAAGCCCCCCCTTGCCCTCGCAAATACAATACAATTGTATTTGTAAATACAATTTCTTTTTAAAATAAATTTCAATTGTTGTACCATCGAAATTATATTGAGTATGATTTAATCTTAGAAAATTTCATAAGATATCTTATGATGTGCAATATGCTAAAGTCATTATTATTCATATTTTATTATGGACACATGAAAATGCCATTGTAACTTCATTAACTGAAATAATGGTGAGAATAAGACAATGACAAAGTCAAATTCCAAATTAAAATAAAACTGATCACAATTTTGAACGAAGTGATTTTAATGTAACTTTATTAAACTGATACTTAGTATTTAGAAATACACTTATCATTTAATAGATTTATAGAAGTAGTTGTGGGTTCATAATTCTATTATTAAAGGAAGTGTCGTCTGGGTCTGCGCTATGACATAGAGGTTTTAGTTTTGCTTCCTGTGACACTGCCATCTCCTTTGGGTGCCAGTTCGAGCTAAGGAGAGAGGCAGCAGTATGGTCATTGTTAGAATCTAGTATTGTTCTAGTTTCACAAGTGAAAGAAACCGCAAAAAGAACCAACAAAGCATGGCCTGCCCAAGAGGCATCATGGGTCAATTAATCTCATAAAATTAGGCTAATCACACTAGCTTCCTCTAACATTTAAAGGGGTAAGTCGATTTTCTTACATGAGTAAGAGAATTAAAACTATTCCTAGAATGCAATGTTTTGGGTATTTTGATAGCAACCAAAATGCTTACATCTGTTAAAAATGTTAGCTGTTTGCTAGATACAGAAAGCTAGGGTAACATTTTTCTTTATTTCCTTTCCATTATCTTATAGCTTCTATTATTTCTAAAGAGAAATTTGTCATGATTCTTGAATCAAGTTTATCCTGTAGGATATATGTTTTTTTTCTTTGCTTTTAAGATTATCATTTTTATGTTGTTTTCTTCAGTATGATTTGCCTAGGTTTGATTTCCTTTGCATTGTTCTCATCAAGTTTACTGACTTTCCGTGTATTCTATGTTCTTCATTAAATTTTATGCATATGTTTTGAAAATGTTTTTCTTCCTTCAATTTTTCTCTATTACTTGAAATATATACATAGCGCTAGCTCATAATATTTTCCCACAGGTTACTGATGTATGAGATATTAATACATATTGTAGCAAGAGCACTAAACATGAAATCAAAATTCTTAACAAAATTTTAAGTGTACAATAAAGTGCATACAGTGCATTGTTGTTGACTAAAGGCACAATGTTGTAAATTGAAACTCTAAAACACATTCATCTTTCTTAACTGAAAATTTTTGCTGTTGATTAGCAATTCCCCATTTTCTCATCTTCCTAGCCCCTGCCAACCACCTTCACACTCTCTGATTCCAGGTATTTGACTTTTATATACATCTTATAGTGAAACTGTGTAATATTTCACTTTTTAAATGGATTATTTCACAATGTTCACAGGTTTATTTATGTTCTAAGTTTAAAATATATCCAATTATATATAACTACCACATTTTTAATCCATTCATCTGGCAAAGGACATTAAGATTGTTTTCATATCTTGGCTATTGTGAGGAATGATGCAATGAACATGGAGTGCAAATATCCCTTCAACATTCTGATTTCATTGCTTTGGGATAAATGCCCAGCAGTAGAGTTGCTAGATCATATGGCCCTTCTATTTTTAACTTCTTGAGTAATCTCTATATTGTTGTTGTCAGAAGCAGCTGCACTGTTTTACATTCTCACCAACATTGTGCTAGGGTTCTGATTTCTCTATGTCCTTGCCAATGCTTGTTAATTTTCAGTTTTGGAGGACAGTCACCCTGACAACTATGAAGTGTTATCTCATTGTGGTTTTACTTTGCATTTCCCTGATTAGTGATGTTGAACACCTTTCCATATACCTGTTGCATATTTGTGTATACTCATGGAAGAAATATCTATACAAGTACTTTGCCCCCTCTTAAATTTGTTTATAAGTTACATTTCTAATCAAGGTGTAGTAATGTTTGATATTTTAAATTAATTAATATTACCTAGGTTAATATCTGTTAAACTGTTTAAACTGTCTTCATATTAATAATTCATCTTCAAGGTCATAATTTAAGTACACTGAGTTTTAGTGAATATTTTATTTCAAATATTACATTTTTAAATATAGATTTTTATAAATTTATATATACATTTATTTATGGGGGCCAGTTTTGGAGCTTAATGGGTTAGACCAATGCCTGCAACGCCAGCATCCCATAGAGGTGCCACTTTGTGTCCCAGGTGCTCAACTTCTAATGCAGATCCCTGCAAATGCACCTGGGAAAGCTGTGGAAGATATCCTAGGGATCCCTTCACCCATGTGGGAGACCCAAAGAAGCTCCTGGCTCCTGGCTTCGGCCTGGCCCAGCCTTGTCTGTTTAGTGAACCAGCAGACTGAAGATCTCTCTCTGTAACTCTGTCTTACAAATAAATAAACAAAGCTTCAAAAATAATTTTGTTACATATAAAATGTTGTTACATCATTTATATTATCTTGCTTATTTTATGTTTAATTTATAAATATTGTATTATATATAATATTGAATTATTTATAATATTACTTCTATATTTTCATATAAAATATCATGTTTTCCACTCTGCAACCTCAGCAGAATGACTCAAAACCCTCACTCAGGGGACAGATACAGCTGTGGAGTCAACCAAATACTGTATAATGCATGCTTAAGCAGAAGAAGTGTACACATTGTAACAGAGAAAGATATTCCCCCACAAGGCTGTGACGACTTACCTGTTGCTGAAGACGTATTCCAGGTTCAGTTCTAGACAACTAATAACTGTACCCATGGTGAGACAACCTTCCCTAATAATTTGGCAGTTAATGTTAGAAAATTATCTTTATATCTCTCCAGTACTCAAATTGAACTTGCCCTGGGTTGGAGCTTTGAAAAAGCAAAATTAACCTCCAGTTAGCCAGAGCCTCAAATTCCTATGCTATTTCTCAATATTTCAATTAAGTGAAGGTCAGTTTACAGTTTCCAATTTTTTTTAAACAAGATTTATCTATAACTTTTTGATTCACTGTTCAGTTTCTTTACATCCTCCCTCTGCATAGATTTTTAGGTTTTTCAGTACTTTGTTTAAGGACTGTCAAAATCACGCTTTTCTCCCTACCCCACCTCCCGAACCTGTTCAAGCAGTGATATAAATAGATTTTTCTTATATTAAAAAACATCATGTTCTTGAAATAACCCAACTAGCTCATGATACATTACCTTTTTATGTATTTCTGGGTTCAGGTTGCTAATATGTTGTGTAAAATTGCTGTGTTTATATTTCTGAAGGACATGAGACATGTTGCCACTCAGATTCTTACTGATGGTATATTTAGGGGATTGTGTCATGCTAAATTAATCTTAAAATGAATCAATGAATTGTAATACCTCTCTATTTTCTAAAATTGTATACAAACTTGCATTTATTCCTTCATTAAATAGGTGGACTTTCCAATGGAAAATATTTATTTATTTATTTATTTATTTATTTGAAATACAGAGAGGGAGACAGAGAGAGAGAATGTCCATCTGCTGGATTGTGCCTCAGATGATGGCAACGCTAGGACTGGGCCAGGCTGAAGAAAAGATTCTGAAACCGTATCAAGGTTTTCCACATGAGCTGGCAGGGGCCCAAGCACCTGGGTCATCTTCCACTGCTTTCCCAAGAGCATTAGGAAGCAGCCAGGACTCCAACTGGCAAACAGGTAATGGATCCTGGCATTGCAAGTAGTGGTTTAAGCGGCTGTGCCGCAACGCCTGCTCCAATAACTTTTAATATTTTTATATATTTTTAAAGATGTTATTTTATTATTTATTTGAAAGAGTTACACAGAGAGAAAAGGAGAGGAAGAGGGAGAGGGAGAGAGAAAGAGAGAGAGAGAAGAGATAGAGAGAAGTCTTCCATCTGCTGGTTCAATCTCCAGATGGCCACAAGAGCTGGAGCTGCGCCAATCCAAAGCCAGGAGCCAGGAGCTTCTTCCGGGTCTGCCATGCAGGTGCAGGGGCCCAAGGACTTGGGCCATCCTCCACTGCTTTCCCAGGCCATAGCAGAGAGCTGGATTGGAAGTGGAGCAGCCAGGACTCAAACCGGCACCCGTATATGATGCCAGCACTGCAGATGGAGGCTTTACCAGCTATATCACAGAGCTAGCCCCAACTTTTAATATTTTTAACTGACATAAAATTGTATATATTTATGGGGTATCATATAATGTTTCAATACAACTATACTTTGTATAATGTCCAATCACAGTAAACATATTACTCTTCTCAAACATACATCATTTATTAATGGTGAAAGCATTCCACATCCTTTCCCCAAACATTTAAAAAATATAGAGTAGAGTTTCATTATCTAAAGGCACTCTACTGTGCATTACAACAACAAAATTTCTTACTCCAGTCTGTTACTTAGTACTTGTTAAATCACCTTTCTTCTCTCTTTCCTCTCTATTCACTCTAGTTTCTGGAAATTACCAACATACTCCAAACTTTTATGAGGTAAACTTTTTAATATTTATTTTATTTATTTGTGCTTTCCAGACTCCCATCCACTGTTGTTTTCTCAACAAAATTTTTGGATTTGGAATAGGAGGGTTGTTAATTTTTGAACTGTTTAATTTACTTTTTCATTTGAGGTTCCTCCAGATTCTAATTAATCCCTCCAACCCATGTGTTGTTCAGATTTTTTATTTTATTTATTTGACAGGTAGATTTATAGACAGTGAGAGAGACAAAGAGAAAGGTCTTCCCTCCGTTGGTTCACACACACACCCCAAAATGGCCGTAACGGCCAGCACTGTGCTGATCCGAAGCCAGGAGCCAGGTGCTTCTCCTGGTCTCCCATGCAGGTGCAGGGCCCAAGCACTTGGGCCATCCTGCACTGCACTCCAGGGCCACAGCAGAGAGCTGGACTGGAAGAGGAGCAGCCGGGACTAGAACCCGGCGCCCATATGGGATGCTGGCACCACAGGCAGAAGATTAAACAAGTGAGCCATTGTACCATCCCCATTATTCAGAATTCTTTTGGTTTCTCCTTGATAAAGACTGCAAAGTCTGTTCTTGTGTGACAAGTCTTCAGCTCTGAGCAGGTGCACCAGGATCAGGGAACAGCTGTCAGGCACTTGTATTTGCAGATGCACAGGTCATCTACCATCTCTTCTATCTGAGAAGTCTCACTCAACAGGGGGTCCTTGGGTTCAGGACTTTGATAGTTTCATAGAAAAGTATGATTTTTATTTTACCCATTTCCTTTCGTTTTTGTTACATAGGGGCAGAGGCCTTTCACGTTCTTTCTAAATCCCAACTAAATTGGAATTCTCAAATTTTTCTTTAAAGTTTATAACATGAAAACAGGGCAAAATACATATCAGTGGTATAACACGATGACCATTCATTCTTTAAGAAGTCCCTTCTAAGATTTTAAAGTAAAGTGGACTACCACATTGATGTTCTAGACATATTATTTTTATGACTCTCAAATATAAGGAAACTAAGAAGTAAGCGACCAGTTAGGGCACCTGGTCCCACATTAGAGTTCCTGGAGAAGATTCCAAGCCCTGGCTCTTGACTCCAGCTCCTTGCTAATGCAAACCATGGGAAGCAGCAGAGATGGTTCAGGTAGTTCAGTTTTCCTCCCATCCCCTCATGTGAGAGGCCTGGATTGAGTTCCCAGATCCATGTTTTGGGTCCCTGACTATTGTTATCATTTGAGGAAGTGAACCAGCAGATGGAAGTCCTCTGTCTATCTTTCTGTGTGCCTCTCTGCCCCATAGAAAAGAAAGAGTATGATATTCCAGCTTGGAGTTGCAGAAACACATTGACCTCTATATGGATATTAGGTCAGATGAATGAGATAAGACACAATAAAGGCAAAAAATCGATCTATATCAGTTACTACTGGATTCAAATGCACACATATGAAAGCATTGAAAATAGTACTTTAAACATGATAAAGTCAAAAGGAAGCATGGGTTTACTTGCTTTCCTGTATAATCAAGGACTGAGTTTATACCTTTCTGCTCCACCATCCCAGTGTTCTACCTCATGGTGCAAATGACTGCTGTTTCTTTCTGGCCCACAAGTTAATCAGAGCACCAAGGTAAGGCAGCTTAACCAAAAACTGATCCTTGTCTGTTAGGTTAGCAAAATTCTGTCTCATTCATGCCACTGCACAGAATTTATTTACATAGTCAATCCCCATGAAATGGAGAATAAGAAATATGATTTTTTAAATTCTAGAACACAACATTCCCACCTATAAATTTAGGGTTTGCCTAAGGAGAAAGAAATTGTAATTATTATCATAAAAGACTACTAGCAGTCTCTTAGATTTTTCTCTCGGAAGGCTGGGGAAAATTTAAACAATAATACATAAGAGTAAGATTTGCACATTTTGTCATATAGCAGAGCAGAGAATGTTAAACTATTCAGTACTATATTAATCATTTTTAAGCTACTGATGCCTACATCAGTCAAGATCCTATCAAGGAACAGAATGTGCACTGTAATTTGAAGTGGAAAGTTTAAAATAACAAAATAGTAATTGTAACAAGGAAGAATTATTTTATTCAGAATTAGAAAGAATATAGAAGTAGCAAATAGGGAGCACCTATCACCTGGAGACAGAGCATCCATTCCAGAGCTGAAATGCAGACTTTGTTGAATAGAGAACAGCTGGGATGGAGGAGTTGTGGAGTTTGACCAGTAGAAATTGCTGAAATGGCCCTCTGGAGTCTGGGATGAAGCCATTCACAGGAAGTTCCGCAGCTCAGAGTGCCCAGGAAATCTGCTCAATGCTGGAGGCAAGGGGCACATATGTTGCCAGCAGGGAAAGTGCCTCAGTGAAGCCCTACCCAGTGACATCACCAGGAGATCAGAGAAGGTGGTTTTTCTCCATTGATTATTCTTATTTTAATAAATAATAACAGCACATTGGGTATAATGTGATGGTTTGAGTTTTGTACATGTTATAGAAAGGTTAAAGCAAGCTAATGAACACACTCATACTCTCAAACAACTTGTTTTTGAGCATATTCGAAACACATTTCTTTTAGCATTCTTGAAATGTAGTGCCCAATAGTATTAATTGTAGTCACCATGAGATGCAATGGGTCACTAAAACTTATTCCTTCGTCTAACTTTAACTTGGTTCTCTTTGATTAACAATCCCCCTGTCCCTATCCAGTCCTGCTAGCTAGACTATGGTACCCATCCTTCTACTCTGGTTTTTATGAGATTAATTATTTGCATTCTGTATATAAGTGAGCCATCCAATATATGTCTTTCTCTACCTAGCTTACTTCATGTAACATTCTCCAGGCTCATCCATGTTATCACAAATAACTGAACGTTCTTCTTTCTAATTCCATATAGTATTTCCTGGGTAATACATACTGAAATACTAAAGTTTAAAAAAATTAAAAAGATCATCTTTTTTTCCTAAAGAATGACAAAATCTTTGAATCAGATCAAATTGTTTGCTGTAATATAAAATTAGAAAAATAGAATAAAAAGCCCACAAATAGATAAAATTTGTCTTATTCCCCATTAAGTAATAGAAACTAATCATGGGAAAATGTAAAGCAGAATAAGAAAGTCTGATAATTAGTACATGTGGTTAATATTATAAAGACACAATATTTTCTTTTTTTCATTTTTTTAAACTTTTATTTAATGAATATAAATTTCCAAAGTACAGCTTATGAAATATACTGGCTTCTCCCCCCCATAACTTCCTTCCCACCCACAACCCTCCCCTTTCCCTCTCCCTCTCCCCTTAAATTCAGATCAAGATTCATTTTTCAATTCTCTTTATATACAGAAGATCAGTTTAGTACATATTAAGTAAAGATTTCAACAGTTTGCCCCCACATAGCAACACAAAGTGAAAGTGAAAAATACTACTGGAGTGCTAGATATAGCATTAAATCACATTGTACAGCACATTAAGGACAGAGATTCTACATGATATTTTTTTAAAAAATGATTAATTTTCTATGCAATTTCCAATTTAACATCAAAGTTCTTTTTTTCATTTACAATTATTTTTATATACAGAAGATCGATTCAGTATATACTAAGTAAAGATTTCATCAGTTTGCACCCACACAGAAACACAAAGTGTAAAATTACTGTTTCAGTACTAGTTATAACATTACTTCACATTGGACAACACATAAGGACAGATCCCTCATGAGATGTAAGTACACAGTGACTCCTGATGTTGATTTAACAATTTGACACTCTTGTTTATGGCGTCAGTAATCTCCTTAGGCTCTAGTCATGAGTTGCTAAGGCTGTGGAAGCCTTTAGGGTTCGCCGACTTCGATCTTATTCCAACAGGGTCATAGTCAAAGTGGAATTTCTCTCCTCCCTTCAGAGAAAGGTACCTCCTTCTTTGATGGCCCCGTTCTTTCCACTGGGATCTCACTCACAGAGATCTTTCATTTAGGTCTTTTTTTTTTTCCAGAGTGTCTTGGCTTTCCATGCCTAAAATACTCCCATGGGCTCTTGAGCCAGATCCGGATGCCTTAAGAGCTGATTCTGAGGCCAGAGTGTTATTTAGGACATCTGCCATTCTATGTGTCTGCTGTGTATCTCGCTTCCCATGATGGATCATTCTCTCCCTTTTTGATTCTATCAGTTAGTATTAGCAGACACTAGTCTTGTTTGTGTGATCCCTTTGACTCTTAGACCTATCAGTGTGATCAATTGTGAACTGTAGATGATCACTTTGACTAGTGACATGGCCTTGGTACATGCCACCTTGATAGGATTGTATTGGAATCCCTTGGCACGTTTCTAACTCCACTATTTGGGGCACGTCTGATTGAGCATGTCCCAAATTGTACATCTCCTCCCTCTCTTACTCTCACTCTTATATTTCACAGGGATCACTTTTCAGTTAAAATTTAAACACCTAAGAATAATTGTGTATTAATTACAGAGTTCAACCACTAGTACTAGAACAAAAAAAAAATACTAAAATGGAACAAAATAGAAACACCAGAAATCAATCCAAATATCTAAAGCGAACTAATATTTGATCAAGGATCCAAAACCAATCCCTGGAGTAAGGACAGTCTATTTAATAAATGGTGCTGGGAAAACTGGATTTCCACGTGCAGAATCATGAAGCAAGATCTCTACCTCTCACATTACACAAAAATTCACTCAACATGGATTAAAGACTTGCATCTATGACCTGACACCATCAAATTATTAGAGAGCATTGGAGAAACCCTGCAAGATATAGGTACTGGCAAAGACTTCTTGGAAAATACCCCAGAAGCACAGGCAGTCAAAGCCAATATTAACAACTGGGATTCCATCAAATTGAGACGTTTCTGTACTTCAAAAGAAACAGTCAGGAAAGTGAAGAGGCAACCGACAGAATGGGAAAAAATATTTGCAAACTATGCAACAGATAAAGGGTTGATAACCAGAATCCACAAAGAAATCAAGAAACTCCACAACATCAAAACAAACAACCCACTTGAGAGATGGTTCAAGGACATCAATAGACATTTTTCCAAAAAGGAAATCCAAATGGCCAACAGACACATGAAAAAATGTTCAACATCACTAGCAATCAGGGAAACGCAAATCAAAACCACAATGAGGTTTCACCTCACCCCGGTTAGAATGGCTCAAATACAGAAATCTACCAACAATAGATGCTGGAGAGAGATTGTTGGGAAAAAGGGACACTAACCCATTGTTGATGGGAATGCAAACTGGTTAAACCACTATGGAAGTCAGTTTGGAGATTCCTCAGAAACCTGAATATAACCCTCCCATATAACCCAGACATCCCACTCCTTGGAATTTACCCAAAGGAAATTAAATTGGCAAACAAAAAAGCCGTCTGCACATTAATATTTATTGCCGCCCAATTCACAATAGCTAAGACCTGGAACCAACCCAAATGCCCATCAGCAGTAGACTGGATTAAGAAATTATGGAACATGTACTCTATACAATACTATACAGCAGTCAAAAACAATGAAATCCAATCATTTGCAACAAAATAGAGGAATCTGAAAAACATCATGCTGAGTGAAATAAGCCAGTCCCAAAGAGACAAATATCATTTGTTTTCCCTGATCTGTGACAACTAACTGAGCACCAAAGGGGAAACCTGTTGAAGTGAAATTGACACTAAGAGAAACAGTGACTTGATCAGCTCTTGTCCTGATTGTTGATGTACAATGTAAATCTTTATCCATTTTAGTATTTTTTTTGTTCTAAGACACAATATTTTCTATGTATGTATTCATAGATATACAGCTTTTTAAAATATTCATACTAAATATGGACTTACACTTCTTTTGCCAGCAAATATATCATAAATAACTTTCAATGTAATTATTGATTATGAGTATTTATCACTCACATTCACAGATTTACAATATTAATATCAAAATATTATTTCTTGAACTTTAAAAAAAATGGAATATCACAGAAAACAGAATATCAATTTGTATTGTTTCTCTTTCCTCTTCATTTTTATTAATATATAGAGAACATATTGCATTTATTTCATAGACACTGTTTTAAGAAGATAACCATACTTCCCTCTCTCCCCCCATTCATCCCCTCTCCTTTTTTTTTTTTTATTTTTGCACTAACGTAATTTCAATTTACTTTATAATCACAGGCTTAATGCGCCATTAACCATAATAATCAACAAGTAAAATGTAGAAAGACATCAGGAATATAGACAAAGGCTATATTTAATAATCAGATCATAATATGTCAGTTTCAGTCTTTTTTTTGGGGTATTCTATATGAACTACTACATATCAAAGAAAACAAATGATTTTTGTCTTTTTAGGAATGGCTTATTTCACTAAATATACTGGTCTCCAGTTACTTCTATTTTGTTGCAAAAGACAGTTATTATTTTTTTTTTTTTTGTGGCTTTCCCTTGAAAGAGTGAAAGAGTGTATTAGAAAGCATGGATCTTGATTATGCAAATCCAGGTTGTGGGCTTCACTCCACTATTTAGTGCCAAGTTACGTTAACATTATCCCTCTATGAGACTCTTTCCTCCATGTAAAAATGATACACAGTAACGATAACAATAATATTAATGACTTCCAAAAACAATAACTGTGAAAGGAATAATGCATGTAAATCCCTTAGTGTACTACCTAGAACATAACAAACTCCCAACAAATGCTATAATCTGATACAACACAGCCAGAAGTCTAGGCAGAGTTCGAGTGACCTAATTAACTTTTTTCACCAATGAACAAACTGATTTTCTTTGTGTGAAACTACTGATTTTGGATCATTCTATCCCGAGTGGGATACACAGCAGACTCATAGAATGGCAGATGTCCTAAATAACACTCTGGTCTCAGAATCAGCCCTTAAGGCATTCAGATCTGGCTCAAGAGCCCATGAGAATATTTTAGGCATGGAAAGCCAAGACACTCTGAAAAACAAAAAAAAAGAAGACCTACCTAAATGAAAGATCTCTGCGAGTGAGATCCCAGTGGAAAGAACGGGGCCATCAAAGAAGGAGGTACCTTTCTCTGAAGGGAGGAGAGAACTTCCACTTTGACTATGACCCTGTCGGAATAAGATCGAAGTCGGCGAACCCTAAAGGCTTCCATAGCCTCGGCAACTCATGACTAGAGCCTAGGGAGATTACTGACGCCATAAACAAGAGTGTCAAATTGTTAAATCAACATCAGGAGTCACTGTGTACTTACATCTCATGAGGGATCTGTCCTTATGTGTTATCCAATGTGAAATAATGCTATTACTAGTACTGAAACAGTATTTTTAAACTTTGTGTTTTTGTGTGGGTGCAAACTGATGAAATCTTTACATAGTATATACTGAATCGATCTTCTGTATATAAAGATAATTGCAAATGATTAAAAAATCTTGGTGTTAAATTGGAAAAAAAAGAAAATACTGATTTTGTGGTCAGTTGGGAAAAAAGTTATTGAAACTATTAAAATCATAAAAAAATAGTTGAGAGACTTTGAAAGGTATCTTATAAGGGTTTCATAAAACCAATGTCAAGAATATGAAGATAAAACAATAAGAAGATACTTACCACTGTGAAGTGTTAGCAAATGCCTTACAAACTTTTGAACAATAGAAAGTGAAAACTGTATTTTCATTTATGTGAATATGTTTTCATGCATTTATGTTATATTTACATATGTAAATATAATTAGCACAAAATTTAAAATTTTATAGCAAAGGAACTTATTGCATTTACTGTATATGTTTACTTATAAATATTGTATTGCATTTATCATTTATCTAAAAAAATTCTACATTAGAAAGTAATGTATGATCACAGTTAAATAAAATTTCTTCATGAAATATATACATTTTTTGACTATGAGTTGTTTTAATTGGAAAAATCATTACTAAGTAATAAACAAATACTATAATTCAATGGTATAATTACTAAGAATGTAATTACCAGGTATTGTTTCAATGAAAATAATTTAGTGATAATATGAGAAAAATATTTAAGACCAAATTATTGAAATTTGATAGAATAATCTCTGAAAAAAAGAATAAATATGCTATTAAATATGTAAATATTTTAATAATTCCACTTTGGAGTCCAGTTTTCTGCTAATGCACACTCATGGAGGCAGCAAGTTCTTGGGCTTCGGCCTGACCCAGACCTCATTGTTGCAGGTACCTGTGGTGTGAGCCTGCAAATGGGAGATCTCTCTCCATTCTCTGTTTCTCTGCCTTTCAAATAAATAAAATTAATTATAATTAAGAAGAAAAACTGTTAAACACTTGATGTTTTAAAAAAGGAAATAGTACTACATCATTAGCAAGTGTTTTAGTTCATAAATGATGAAACAGTTTAGCATTAGGGGAAAAAGATCCTATTTATTTGCTTCAGCAATTTTTCAAAAAGTCTAAACATGTCATTAGGTGATGTAGATAGTTTCTTGAAAAGAAACTTTATTACATTTTTTTAAAAACTAAAAACATGGGTTTGAGATTGTCAAGGTAATTTGAATTATGAATAACATATACATTAAGACTGCCAACACTGTACTGTACATTGGAACTGCAGAACTCTTCCCTAAGTTAAGCATTTCTTGAGCTCTCTTCATTCCTTGTATTAATTCTTTTCAAAGTTCTGTTAAAACAAATGGCTCAGAAATACATTAGTTCTCCAGTATAATAAAAGATAGATTAAGCACACAGAGAAACCTCTCCATCACCTCAGTTGCCTAGAAAGTACTGAAAACACACTTAAACAAACAAATAAATGTGGAACATTGCAGAAATATATTAGGAGTCCAAAACGATGGGAGGCTTGAAATGTGTAGGGGAGGGTTATCATTTTATGAAAGAAACCAATGACAAGTCATTAAACAAGAGAAATACTTAATTTCACAAGTAATTAAATATATCCCAAATACAATGCTAACACGGTACCAATTTTATAGCTTAATTTAGAACTTACAAGAAGCTTTTCCATCGGGGAGTCTGCAGTGATGCAAATCCTTATATGTAGTAGGTTCAAAGAATAAATTGTCACCGAGAGGGTGAAAACTAATTTACCAATATATGTCAAAGTCTTCAGAATTTGTTACAGAAATATAACTATATTTTGGGCCATCAAGTTGTTGAAATGTATATTTTTTCTTTTTTTTCTTTTTTTCTTTTTTTTAACTTTTATTTAGTAAATATAAATTTCCAAAGTACAGTTTATGGATTACAATGGCTTTTTCCCCCCCATAACTTCCCTCCCACCCGCAACCCTCCCAACTCCGTCTCCCTCTCCCATTCCATTCACATCAAGATTCATTTTCAATTATCTTTATATACAGAAGATCAGTTTAGTATATATTAGGTAAAGATTTCAACAGTTTGCACCCACACAGAACATAAAGTGCAAAATACTGTTTGAGTACTAGTTATAGCATTACTTCACATTGGACAACACATTAAGGACAGATCCCACATGAGAAGTACACAGTGACTCCTGTTGTTGACTTAACAATTTGACACTCTTGTTTATGGCTTCAGAAATCTCCCTAGGAAATGTATATTGAAATCTTTAAAATTTGTAAGTTTTGAATGGGCAATTCTACTATCACAAATTACGCTTGTAATACAAATGCAATAAAGTATGAATAGAATGATTCAGCGTCAAGAAGCTTAGCACAGAATTCCTCATGAGAGAAAAATATTCAGAGAAACCTACATGCCTTTTTTTTTTTTTTTTTTTTTTACAGACAGTGAGAAGGACAGACAGAGAGGTCTTCCATCCGCTGGTTCACTCCCCAAATGGCTGCAACAGCCAGCGCTGCGCCGATACGAAGCCAGGATGCAGGAGCCTTCTCCGGTCTCCCACAGGGGTGCAGGGGCCCAAGAACTTGAGCCATCCTCTATTGCTTCCCCTGGCCACAGCAGAGAGCTGGATTGGAAGGGGAGCAGCCGGGACTAGAACCAGCGCCCATATGGGATGCTGGCACCGCAGGCAGAGGATTAACTGACTATGCCACAGGGCCAGTCTGGCCCCTAACCTGCATGTCCTTAAATAGGAGTTGCTTGACTAAAAAATGCTTTAATACTTCCACTAGCACTTCCATCACCAACACCCCAAATTCTAATAACAGTGTTTTCTAAGCTTTCATTCATGTCAGGAAATATGGCAACTTACATGAATTATGTTATTTTATTCCTAAAGAAATTCTACAAGGATGTATTGGGGTTATATTTATCCCATTCTGTACCAAAGGATGACACAAATTATCTTACCCTCAAATCAATTTTTTTAACCATTACTTATCTCACTGTCCTGGTACCTGTCTGCCTTGATGGCCTGCTCCCATACTTAGATTCCTATAGAGCCCTTATTGTTTTTCTATTTTGTATACTTTCAGTGCCACCCATTCAGGATATATTTCAGGAAGAAAAGAGAAAAGACAAAAAGAGAATAAAACAGAGAGCAGCACAGCAGAGAGAACAGGGGCAAAGAGAAAGTAGAAGAAAAGAAAGGAGGGAGGGAGGGGAAAAGAGAGGAAGGACAGGAGAAAGGGAGAAAGAGCAGAGGGAAAGACCAGGTTAGGATGAGACAGTAGATATGACGGGATGGGGATCAAAACAAAAAATGCTAGTCATGAAAGTTTGTTTTAATAATCAAAAAGATGTTTGAGTTTATTAACATTCTGATTAGAAGTAGAGTTAATTATCCTTTAATGCACCAAAATGTGGAAAATACTATTTTCAGCAGTTCAAATCTACCTTTGTGATAGCACTTTTATAAACTCTGCTCATGTTAAAGAGTGAGAGCTAAGTGGGAGTAGTAACAGGGTTTGTTGTACTTTTGTTTATGCGTTAATATTTTGAGAACCATGAAATTTTAAAAACATAAAGAATTTTAACAAATTATCTTGTCCAATTTACCTTTTAGTGCTCATTATTTACATTTAGCCACAAAAAAATTGGAAAACTAGGCTGATTCCAATATACTACTGCTACCAACACATTCCTCCACCACAATCTTATTTTCCAAGTTAAATAAATTAATGATTCCCTAGAAATAATTGGTCAACTGTTGAGTAATCCTTGTTTACCATATTCCCAATATCAAAAGGAAAGTTTTTCTTCCCTTGAGTAATTTAAAAAAACTACAAATAAAAATTATATATATTTTGAAAGTCATTTGAAATATTATAAGCTTATTCTGTAATTGAATCTTCTTATTTCTTCACAAACACAAAATTTCAAATAAAACATTCATTTTCAGGACAGTTTTAGGAAAATACATTCTTACTTCACTAAATTTCCAAGGATATAAGCTGCTACCCATCTTATTTTAGCAGATACATAATGTTATTCTCCATTATGTGTGATTGGCACAGTCATGTACTATAATAAAATCTGTCAGTGGGGCATTTTCTTTTATTTGACAGTTTTCTAAAAAAAATCTTGCACTGGAAACCAATTAAAACTTGATTTTCCCCCTTCTATTTTATCTTTATAGCATTGTCATTAACTGAGCATTCCCTGTTAATTTTTTTTCTACCAAGAGTAAGTTGACAGCATAAAGTAATTAAATAACCTAGAAACAATTCTTTCTATAAACCACTCCCTGCCTTCTATTAGCCCATGCCTGTGCTAATGTGACAGATATGTCACTTTAGGGTTGGCAATTCATGTCCACTGAATCAGCATTTCATTCACTTGTAGATCATTTCTTTTAAGGTTATAATATTAGAGGAAAAAGCTATTCTATTGGAAATGGCATACAGGAAAGTGTCATGATGTTTGACAACAAATATATAAAAAGTGACATTTTCAATAGGCCTATGTTTAGAAATTCAGAGACTGAAAAATAAAAACAAAAGATATCTGGAAAAGAACAGCAAAGAAGAGACCAACACATTTTCTTAGCAACTGTAGCTTAAAAGAGGAATATCAAATTTAGATTTCAGTAGAATCAAAATGATTCAGAACACTCTCTTTAATTATGTGTTTGTTTTCAAAGAGTTACAGAGAGGGAAACACACACACACACATATATAATATATATATGAAATAAAAGGAGAGAGAGAGAGATCTTCTATCCATTGATTCACAACCCAGACAGCCACAGTGGCCAGTGCTGGGACAGGATGCCATGAGCCAGGCACTTCTTCTGGGTCCCCACATAGGTGGAGGGGCCCAGGGTCTTGGGCCTTCATGTGCTTCATTCCAAGGCCATTAGCAGGAAGTTGTATCAGAAATGGAGCAGCCTGCTCACATGAGACGCCAGCATCACAGACAGTGGCTTTACCTGCTACAGCACAATGCTGGCCCTTGAGTTATTTTTTGAAGAAAGCCTTGAATTTAAACAAATGAGATAATTTACGTTCCCTTGAATGAATGCATTTTTTTAATTCCAGTATTTTATAAAACAATAAAATCTCATTTATAAAATACATTATTATATCCTCAAAATGATTGAATTTTAGGTAAAACTACTGCCCAGAGAAAACCATTTTTTTTGCAAAAGTTTCTTTTAAAAGCAGACTGCTCACTCTGATGAAATTATTTATGTATAAAGTCTGAAAGTTCAGAAAAAGATCATGGAATTATTAGAAATAGCTAAGCTTATTACTTACACTAAAATGTATAATTGAGAAATTGCACATCATTTTCTTTTGTAATTGAACATCATTATGCCAACAAGAACCCTATACCCTTCCCAATTTTATATAACTATTTGGTAAAAATTCACTATATATACTTATCAGATTGAGATTTCTTCTATAGACATTCTTACTTAATATGTCAGAAATACCAGTTGAATACCTACTAGATCTCTCTAAATATTATGGAAACAGGATATGCTAATGATCAACTAAACATTCTAGTATCATGAAAAATTTACTTTATGTGATAGGAGACAATAGGCAAAAAAAAACACATATAAGGTCAACTCGATAAATCTATTAAAAAAAGGTAAACCAGATAAGGATTCGATTGTACAATGTGATGTCTTACAGAATTATGTGGAACATTCCCCCTGAGGAAATTTCAACAGAAACTTGAGTGCAATACCAGATTGGGCCATTAAACATCTGGGGCAGTGGGGCAGGCATTGTAGCACCAAGAGTTAAGCTGCTGTTTGAAATAGTCACATCTGGTTTTCCAGTGACTCCATAGAGTCATGCCTCCACTTCCAATTCTGTTTCCTGCCAAAGCACCAAGGAGAGAGCAGATCATGGCACGAGTATTTTGACACTGATTCCTGACACCAGTGGGAGACCTGAAGCCTAATTTTGGAACGGTCCAGCCCCACGCTTGAGAGTGGAAGATCCCATTCTCTCTCTCTTTTTGTGTGTGTGTGTGTGTGTATGTGTGTGTGTATCTATGCTCTGCTTTTCAAATAAATAAATCTTATTTAAGAAGACGGCACTGTGGCAGCAGGTTAAAGATGTGGCCTGCAGCACCGATATCCTACATGGGTGCCGGTTTGAGTCCCGGCTGCTCCACTTCTGATCCAGCTCCCTACTATGGCCTGGGAAAGCAGTGGAAGATGATTCAAGTCTGTGGGCTCCTGCACCCACGTGGGAGACCTGGAAGAAGCTCCTAGCTCTTGCTTCAGATCAGCTGAGCTCTGGCCGTTGCAGTGATTTGGGGAGTGAACTAGCAGATGGAAGACCTCTCTCTCTCTCTCTCTCTCTCTCTGGCTCTACCTCTCACCATAACTCTGTCTTTCAAATATAAATAAAATAAATATTTTTTAAAAATCTTATTTTAAAAATTTTGAAAAGGCATTATAAGCAGAGGCAAGGGCAAAGACTTGTCATAAAAAACCTTTTATGTTCATGACCTCATTGCAAGAATTTACTTGGTAAGATATGTTAAGGTTTGTTGGAGAATTTATAAAAATTATCTACGAAAGGGCTGGTGCCGTGGCTCAATAGGTTAATCCAGGCGCAGTGGCCATTGGGGGATGAACCAACGGAAAAGGAAGACCTTTCTCTCTGTCTCTCTCTCTCTCACTGTCCATTCTGCCTGTTTAAAAATTATCTATGAAAGGCTGTGTGAGGGAAATTTTTTCTACTATTCACAAAAAATAATCTTTCAGGTATAATTTCTTTTTCTTTAAGGTAACTTCATGACATTCACATGCAGATTCAGGAACACAGTGATATCTCCCAGACTACCCTCCCTCCTGACCATGCTCTGACCCTTCCTCGTCCTTCCTCTCTTATTCCCTCTGTAAATTTTTGCAATGATCTACTTTCAGTTTACTTTATACTCATAAGATTAACACTACACTAAGTAAAGAGTTCAACAAATAAGAAGAAGAAAAAACTGTTTTTCAACAGCAGAGACAAGGGCTGTAAACAATCATGGAATCTCAGAATGTCAATTTTACTCCTACACATTGCCTTTTTGGGTACTCTATTAGTTACCACAGCTCAGGGAAAACATATGACATTTGTTTTGTATTGGGATTGGCTTATTTAACTAAGTATAATGGTTTTCAGTTGCATACATTTTCTTACAAAACACAGGATTTCATTCATTTTTATGGCTTAAAAGTATTCCGTAGTGTATATATACTACAATTTCTTTATCCTGTCATCAGTTGATGGACATCTAGGTTGATTCCATATCTTAACTATTGTGGATTGAGCTGCAATAAACATAGGCATACAGATAACTCTTTCCTATTCTAATTTCATCCCATTTGGGTAAATTCCCATTATTGGGATGGCTGGGTCATAATTTATATCTATTTTCCACTTTCTAAGGTGTCTCTATACCATCTGACACAATGGATGCACCAGTTTACATTCCCACCAGTGGTGGATCAGGAGACCTTTTTCCCCTCACATCTTCATCAGTATTTATTTGTTTGTTGATTTCTATACGAGAGCTGTTCTAACTGGGGTGAGGTGAAACCTCATTGTGGTTTTGTATTTGCATTCCCTTGATGGCTAGTGATCCTAAGTATTTATCTACTATTTTTTATTTACTATTTTAAAAAGGTTTTTCATGTATAATTTTGATATCAAATGGTGATATACAACTTTTATTAAATTGTATGGTTGTATTAAAAAGTAAGTTTAATGAAGGCAACTATTGTGTTATTTGTTTTCTTTACAAAGAGTATATATTACAGGTACTGGCTGGGATGGTATAGATGAAGAGTTAATAGGTCACCTTTGATTGATCTTTTAATACAAATCATTAGCACACTGTATAATTTATTGATAGTATAGAGTACATTCACTGTATTAAAAATGCATTAACACTGCACACATGTATTTAAGTTTAAAACTATACCATATAAGTGTATAATAAAAATACAAAATAAAAAAAAGTATTTGAGGGGCCTGTGCCATGACTCACTTGCTTAATCCTCTGCCTGTGGTGCCAGCATCCCATATAGGCGTGGGTTCTAGTCCTGGCTGCTCCTCTTCCAGTCCACCTCTTTGCTGTGGCCCGAAAGGGCAGTGGAGGATGGCCCAAGTCCTTGGGCCCCTGCACCCGCATGGGAGACC
Organism: Sylvilagus floridanus; assembly: GCA_949820135.1. Lineage (NCBI taxonomy): Eukaryota > Metazoa > Chordata > Mammalia > Lagomorpha > Leporidae > Sylvilagus > Sylvilagus floridanus. The sequence continues at coordinate 65,510,681 of OX463227.1, read as the reverse complement.
AGGAGGAAGCACCTGGCTCTTGGCTTCGGATCAGCGCAGCGCTGGCCAGCATGGCCATTTGGGGAGTGAACCAACAGAAGGAAGACCTTTCTCTATATCTTTCTCTCTCACTGCCTAAAACTCTGTCAAATAAACAATTTTGAAAAAAGTATTTGATTGACTCAAATGACAATTTTAACATCTATATTTTTGCATTTCAGTAGAAATTTTAGGGTCAAAAACATCACTAACCACTGAAAAATTATGAAATTTTTTGAATTTCAAATAAACTGAAATATATATATATATATATATATATATACACACACACACACACACACATATATATAATACAAGTCACAAGTACAACCATTAGAGAAGACCCATATGCTGTTTGCCCTGAAATCTAATAGCATTGCAAGAAATATAGAGGGGTGGGCACTTTGCCTAAAGCTAGTTAGGACAGCTGCATCCCATAATGGGATGCCTAGGTTAGAGTCCTGATTTGGCTCCCAATCCCAGCTTCCTGCTGATGGAGAAGCTGTGAGGCAGGACGTGACAGTTCCAGAGGCTGGGTCCCCGCCACCCACAAAGGAAACCTGGAATGACTTTCCATCTCACAACTTTGGACAAACCATTCCTGGCCTTTGCTAGTATTTGGGGAGTGAATCACAATGAAGATACCTGTCTCTCTCTCCACTCCCCATATTTTTTTTCTTTTGACATTCAGAGTTACACAGTGAGAGAGAGAGACAGAGAGAAATGTCTTCCTTCCGTTGGTTCACCCCCCAAATGGCCACCATGGCTGGCACTTTGCTGATCCTATGGCAGGAGCCAGGTGCTTCTCCTGGTTTCCCATGCAGGTGCAGGGCCCAAGCACTTGGGCCATCCTCCACTGCACTCCCGGGCCACAGCAGAGGGCTGGCCTGGAAGAAGGGCAACTGGGACAGAATCCGGCGCCACGACCAGGACTAGAACCCGGTGTGCCAGCACCGCAAGGCGGAGGATTAGTCTATTGAGCTATTGCACTGGCCTACCCCTCTTGTTAAATAATTATATTTTGAAAAAAAAACCTGGTGAGAAATAGATGGATAAACAGATACTAGTGAAGATGATTATTAAGCTATATATATATATATATATATATATATATATATATATATAAAATGGAATACAAAAAATAGAAAAAGTGGAATTATAATATATCATTATCAAGGGTAGTGGTGAACTATAGAAATGATCCCTGAAAGTATAGTCTTATTATCAAGGGCTGTAATGAATCAATGAGGGTAGTGTTTTTAATTATGTTAGAGAATAAATTTCATTTCTACAAGTGGGCCTAATACAGTAGACTGGATAAAGAAATTATGGGACATGTACTCTATACAATACTATACAGCAGTCAAAAACAATGAAATCCGGTCATTTGCAACAAAATGGAGGAATCTAGAAAACATCATGCTGAGTGAATTAAGCCAGTCCCAAAGGGACAAATATCATATGTTCTCCCTAATTGGTAACAACTAACCAACCACAAAAAAGGAAACCTGTTGAAGTGAAATGGACACTATGAGAAACAGTGACTTGATCAGCCCTTGTCCTGACTGTTGATGTACAATTTAATACTTTATCCCTTTTAGTATTTTTTGTTCTAGTTAATATTATTGGTTGAACTCTGTAATTAGTACACAATTATTCTGAGGTATTTAAATTTAACTAAAAAGTGACCCCTGTTAAATATAAGAGTGGGAATAAGAGAGGGAGGAGATGTACAATTTGGGACATGCTCAATCAGACTTGCCCCAAATGGTGGAGTTAGAAACGTTCCAGGGGATTCCAATACAATCCCATCAAGGTGGCATGTACCAATGCCATCTCACTAGTCCAAGTGATCAATTTCAGTTCACAATTGATCACACTGATAGGTCTAAGAGTCAAAGGGATCAGACAAACAAGAATAGTGTCTGCTAATACTAACTGATAGAATCAAAAAGGGAGAGAATAATCCAACATGGGAAGTGAGATACACAGCAGACTCATAGAATGGCAGATGTCCTAAACAGCACTCCGGCCTCAGAATAAGCCCTTAAGGCATTCGGATATGGCTGAAGAGCCCACGAGAGTATTTTAGGCATGGAAAGCCAAGGCACTCTGGCAAAAGAAAAAAAAAACGCTAAATGAAAGATCTCTTCGAGTGAGATCCCAATGGAAAGAACAGGCCCATCAATGAAGGAGGTACCTTTCTCTGAAGGGAGGAGAGAAATTCCACTTTGACTATGACCTTGTCTAAATATGATCAGAGTCGGCAAACTCAAAAGGCTTCCACAGCCTTAGCAACTCATGACTAGAGCCTAGGGAGATTACTGACGCCATAAACTATAGTGTCAAATGATTAAGTCAACAACAGGAGTCACAGTGCACTTACTCCTGTAGGATCTCTGTACTTAATGTGTTGTTCAATGTGAATTAATGCTATAACTAGTGCTGAAACAGTATTTTGCACTTTATGTTCTGTGTGGGTGCAAACTGTTGAAATCTTTACTTAATATATACTAAACTGATCTTCTGTATATAAAGATAATTAAAAATGAATCTTGATGTGAATGGAATGGGAGAGGGAGACGGAGCTGGGAGGGTTGCGGGTGGGAGGGAAGTTATGGGGGGGGAAAAGCCATTGTAATCCATAAGCTGTACTTTGGAAATTTATATTTACTAAATAAAAGTTTAAAAAAAGTGAATTAGTTATTAACATATTGGCTACAAACACATTTGTGATTACATTTTCACACTTCAGAATGCGATACATATATCTTAGATCGATTTACTCCTATCATTTTTCTTAAGATTTTCTTTATGCTTTAATGATAATTGTGTCAGAATTTGTAGTAGTCACATGTCAATCATATTTAATCAGGATAGGCATGTATTAACCTAGATATTTTATAGAGGTCCTAGTTCACTCCTCTTCATCTCAACTTTACCCTCTCAACTGTAAATATGTATTTCCAGCTAAATCAGAACAGATTATCTCAGAAGGATTTTTAATTTTAATTTCACAGGAAACTTGGTTCTTGAGTCGTAGGTGTGACTGTAAAACAGGTATAGATTACCAAATAATAGTAAAAATAATGACTATAATATTTTCTAATTTTATTTGCCCTTTTTAATAAAGAAATTCTAATTAATTAGTTAAATCAGTTGTACATAAACTATCATTCCCTGTAAGTTGCTTCTGGAACATAGGGGATGGATTTTGTTTCTGAGGAAGGATCCTGCTCTTTAACAGCATATCATGAAAAATAACCTGGGCCACTCACAGGCAGATTGAAAACTCCTTATACCTGGAAGTGGACACTTTCAGGAAATGTGATATACAAGGTGAGATGGCATTCCAAATAGCTGCTGTGAAGTATGTTCCCCCTGGTTGTTTGGCCCCATACAAAGTCAAGTAAAGGAAACAGACTACAGAGCATCTACAAAGAGCAACATTAATTTTACAAACCATTTTAAGGGAATTTGTATGGTGAGCAATCCCTATTGAGTCCTTTACATATATAAAATTATGAACCCTCATAACAACTCAGCAAGGAAATGGTACTGTCTTCCCTATTTTACAGGGAGCCACACTGAAGCACAGAGGTTTGAAGCAGCTTGTTTAGGCTGTCCAGAGGAGGAATCGAGAATTCAAACATGAAATAGAGGGCATTCCCTGAAGATTCATTGTATTGGAAAGGTCCTTGAAGAAAGTTATCTTAGAGACATATAGATCATAATACAACATACTTTAAGCAGTTTTTGTAAACTTCATTTATTTATTTGAGAGAGAGAGAGAGAGAGAGAGAGATCTCCTATCAATAGCTCACTTTCCAAATGTCTGCAACAGCTGGGGCTGGCCAGGAAGAAGCCCAGATAGGAACACAATCCAGTCCTCCCGTGTGAGTCATAGCACTCGAGCCTTCATATGCTGCCCCCTAGGCTACACACTAACAGGAGGCTGACTTTGGGCACAGAACTGGAAATCAAACCTAGACACTCCAATGTAGGGTACGAAAATCCCAAGCGGTTTCTTACCCACAAAGCCAAATGCTTTGAACAATGTTTAAAACACAAATGTACTGTGATTTCATTGGTAGAAAATAAACATAAAACTTCGTTTAAGGTCCAAAAAATTAATTTACAGGTCGACGCCGCAGCTCAATAAGCTAATCCTCTGCCTGCGGTGCCGGCACACGGGTTCTAGTCCTGGTCAGGGCACCGGAATCTGTCCCGGTTTCCCCTCTTCCAGGCCAGCTCTCTGCTGTGGCCCGGGAATGCAATGGAGGATGGCCCAAGTGCTTGGGCCCTGCACCTGCATGGGAGACCAGGAGAAGCACCTGGCTCTTACCTTCGGATCAGCGCAGTGTGCTGGTTGCGGCGGCCATTGGGGGGTGAACCAATTGAAAAGGAAGACCTTTCTCTGTCTCTCTCTCACTGTCCACTCTGCCTGTCAAAAAAAATAATTTACAATCATTATTTTGCTCTAGCACAACCTAAAATATCAGGCTTGAGGGTCAACTCTGTGTCACAGTATGTAAATCCTCTAGCTGCGGCACCAGCAATCCATATGGGCACCGGTTCTAGTCCTGGCAGCTCCACTTCCAATCCAGCTCTCTGTTATGGCCTGGGAAAGCAGAAGAAGTTGGCCGAAGCACTTGGGCCCTGCACCCTTGTGGGAGACTCAGAAGAAGCTCCTGGCTCCTGGTCTCGGATTGGCACAGCTTTGGCCATTGTAGCCATTTGGGAAGTGAACCAATGGATGGAAGACCTTTCTCTCTGTCTCTCCCTCTCACTGTCTGTAGCTCTACCTCTCAAATAAATAAATAAAATCTTTTAAAATAAAATAACAGGCATATGTAGATAGCATCCACGTTGCTGAAAAGTTTAAAAAGAAGTGGGAAAGATATATACAAAGAAACAATTATAACTCAACATGATAATATGCTGATGAATGGATATAAAAAGCATGAGGGGAACAGAGAGAAAGTGATTCAATATGCATTTCCTATAAAAGAGAGGCATTCAGAACCAAAAATTAAAAATGAACAAGATTTTGCATGTGAGAAAAAATGAGTTAAGGCACTCCAGCAGGGAGCATTATATGAAAGGGCATTAGGGAGTGAAAAAGCATGTTTAAAGAATTTGAGTATCTCAGCAGTGCTAAAGATGTACTCTAAGGCAGGAAAGCTGTAGGACGTGATAGTGGACATTGAGCACAATGGGAAACAATTGAAAACTGACAGAGGAATGTTCACAAATTCTGTAACTGGCATTCTGGAGGCAAACATGAGGAAAGCACTTTTAACATAAAACCTGTAGTCCCTATTTTTGAACTGATCTAACAAAATGATGAATAAAGCCTAAATGTACACAATTATAATTACCACATGATGGTGAACAAACCTTGGGTATGACAAAAACTGATGACAAAGGTATGGTGCAGGAGAAGTCTTAGAAATAGGTTTACAACTTAGAGTCTACATAAATTCAGTTTGGGGATGCTAAAAAGATATAACCCAAGTTGGAGGAAGAACTTTTAAATCAAAAGACTGTGTGCATTTTATCAAAAACTCATAGTTGCCTTAACTGCAGATAGATATATTTATAGTTTACTGTGGCTCAAATTACAGAAACTTGGAAGTGAGAAGGGCAGTGTATGCAGTGGATGGAAATATGACAAAAATAATAAGCTGGATTAAGTCCATCAAATTATTTAACCTACTCAAAAATACTTAATATTTTCACTGAATTAGAAAATATTTACTTACCATCTACTATTTTCAGTAGCATAGACAAAGAACCAAATATTAAAAGATTGCACATTCTACCCATTATCCTGCTACATCAGAAAAGCATATAAAATCTATTTGTTGATAAAGCATGTGAATAACAAAAAATAAAATTAAATAAGAATAACGGCAAACCCAAACTGTCATAGGACTCAAAGTCATCTCAAGTTTCATTGGCAAGTGATCACATCTTACTATGCAAATGATTATTAGAGACACTGAAAACTGAGAAATTTCATATTTGACTAGGTATTCAAATATTCCAGAATCACATAATATAGATTTTCTATCCTTTAACCAGCATCTGCCCAATCCTCACCCCCTGCTACTCCCTTCTAACAATTTTGTCATATAGATGTGAACAGGATAGATATATATAAAATTAGGTTAGCTATTGACCAACAGAAGCAATGTAAATAATTAAAAGTTAAATTGAAATGGACTATCTAAAATAATGTCACTTCAAATAATATATATTATTGTATTATTGTTTCAATATAAACACTTCATTGCTATATTTTAAAAATTTTTTGGCACTACTGAGCATGTGTCGAGTCCTCTTTGACTATTTTCTGTGCCTAGCATTTTTTTCTTTATTTCTTCAAATAACATATTTATTGCATTTCCTCAGTTCTAGCTATTCCGGGCTGTATGTGAGATGTATTATCATTTGTGGCCACTGGAATAATTTATGAACTAATTTTGTGTTTTTCTTTTCTTTATTTCCTGAATTCTGCATGTTTGTTTACCATCTTACACTTGGTTTGTATGAGAATCTTTGTGTATATAATTTCTGGTATTCTTCCAGAAAAGTGATTACTTCTTTCCATTTTTTTAAAACCATGTTGGACTATGTCTACTTTTCGATGAGGCTTGCTAATCTCCTAAAATTATATTGATACCCTGTCCCTGTGTTCTATGGCATTTTCGTCTGAATGCTGCATATTTTTATTTTATTATTCTTATTTGAGTATTTAAATTTCCCTCAAAATCTCAATGTGAACATTGTTCATAGATGGGACAACTGAATCAGGGTAGCCTGTCAGACTTTCCTCCATATATTGTTAGAATTAAAGATTCTAACCATGACTTCTCAATCTTTCAAACCCTAGCCTGTTTCAAGAGAATTTTTAATACCAGCTCTGAATTTTAAGTTTCATCACAAAGCTGTTGGCTGCAATGAGACACAGTCTGGACTTCACAGGGATTCACCCAGTAAATAGAAGGGGCATTTTCCTTTTAACTTCTGACCTTCCATTTCTGGGTCAATATCATCTTTCCAAATCATCTCTGCCTGCTTACCTGCCATTGAAGCCTTGTCATGCTTAGCCTTAAACAACCTTGAGAATATAATTAAAATTTTATCATATTTTATAAGACACACTCAACTTTCCTTTTGTCACTATTGTTTATACTAGGTGTGAGAGTACCTAGCAAAGTTTTTCCTTTGATTAATGAGCAGCTCCTGGATATGTCTGAAATCCTTTGAAATCATGCCACCCTTTCCATATCTGTTTCCTCTACAGATACTCACATGAATGGGTTTGGGGTTTTCTCACTCTTAAAATTTTGATGAAAATATACCTTGGCCGGCGCCACGGCTCAATAGGCTAATCCTCCTCCCTGCGGCGATGGCACACCGGGTTCTAGTCCCAGTCTGGGCCCCGGATGCTGTCCCAGTTGCCCCTCTTCCAGGCCAGCTTCTGCTGTGGCCCAGGAGTGCAGAGGAGGATGGCCCAAGTTCTTGGGCCCTGCACCCGCATGGGAGACCAGGAGAAGCACCTGGCTCCTGCCTTCGGATCATCGCAGTGCGCTGGCCACAGTGTGCTAGCCACAGTGGCCATTGAAGGGTGAACCAACGGAAAAGGAAGACCTTTATCTCTGTCTCTGTCTCTGTCTCTCTCTCACTGTCCACTCTGCCTGTATATATATATATATATATATACACACCTCATGGTGCTTTCATGGTTGTTGCTTTTTATTATTCCTAAAATTTGTTTGAAAACAACTATGAAACATAAACTACTCAACTCATATTGATTGTACCTTTGCAATTGTTCTTCAGATATTAAACTTTAATTCTTGTGAAGAGACCCTGTGGTTTATTTAAAACTTTTCCTTATGTCCATATGTAAAACTCCTTCGTACACCATGCTAAATTATACTTCGTCACAGACTGTTTCTTAGTATCAATTAGTTGGAAGTTGTTTCTAACTTTTGAGAAAAAAAATTATCATTTCCTACCTTATTCCTTTGAATTTCTATTCTTTTTATATTTGAAAATATATGTGGGTTCATGGTTGTAGGTACCTTTGTAGGTACCTTTATTAACTATATACTCTTTGAGGGTTTGTATTAATTTATATTACTGATACTTGTTACTTTGAGGCTGCTGAATATATATTTCTAGATTGTTAAAGAAAAATCAGTGTGCTTTTTAGCCTCCTGTATATGCAGCTGTATAAAAGTCATAGGAAATGAAGGGATGAATAAATAACAAAGCAATTATTAAGGCATTTACACTATATTTAAAGAAATGAGTAAATTTACAAAATTCTGTGACAATGAAATTGGAATAAAAAGGATAAAGGGCCTATGGTATAAGGAGCTAATTTCTAAAACATTTATTCCCATTTTAAATTAACAAAACACTATAATATGTATCCTGTATAATATATTTCACTTGGTAAAATCTAAAAACACTACTTACTTTATGTAGCTTTTAATTGACCTTGATTATTTATTTTTCCTTTTTCTTAACATGTTTTAGTGTTTACAAACAGTTTTCACATACAAGTATCACTATAATTTAGGGCTTGAGAATTATACACTATAGATAGACAATAAAAAACATGTATGTGTTATAACAATAGGTGCAGGTCTTCTTATAATTCTTGCTGCACTGTTGGACATTTCATGAAGCACTGTTTTGAGAGATTGGCAGGGAAGTTAACATCCTTAAGGCAAACCACCTGACTGTTTGATAGCAAAATGTCATGAGAGTCAAGCTTCACTGTATTTCAAAGCTAAAATATCATCTGGAGAGAAAGCTGGGTGTCAGGTGAGTGGTTAATTAGATGTCTGTTTCCTTCATCGGATTCTTTATGATGGAAGAGAAGAATACCGCTGAGAGAAATTTGGACTCTTCCAAAAGAACACCAAAGTTAAATGAACCCTTTATAGTTTTGAACTCTTTTGGTATTAGAACAAAGATAAAACACCAGGTATTCTTACCATGAGCTAGAGCATAATTGTTCAATTAGAAATGCAAGAGGTCTGCGATTATAAAATGCATCTCTTATGACTACACTTATTAGGTGGAAAGTAAGCTAACCTACAGGTAGACATTGTGATCTCAGAACATGCTTCACATTACTCTATTAACATCTTGCATCACCCATGAGATCCGTGACAGGATGTTATTTTAAAAGTTTATGAAGCTTATAGTATGCATTTTCAGATTTTTCTTTCATCATTACTGTCTGTGCTAAATTATACACTCAAATTCTATTCTCAAAAAGAGTTATTACCAGCTGGTGCAGAAAAATTGATTGATAAAGCAAAACTTTCTGAAATGTGTTGAATCTCATTTGATGAGTCGGCTGATGACAGTTAACAACATAACTTGTTTCTCAAAATAATCTGGATGTAACAGATACATGTATCTTGATTAAAATAAATAAAAGTTTGTGATCTAAAGGTCTCTATTTTCTCTTCTTATACCCCACTCTCTCCCATCCTTCCTTGGAAATTGAGAGCTTATTTTAATCTCAGTTTACTCAAGTAGCAGAAATGTGACAAGATGAAAAAGACATGCAAACTGATTCAGTGATTTCAGATTTCCTGTTTACTGCCTGGGTGACCCTGGGCCTTCCAGGGAATACAAAAACAATACCTGTTCAATGCAGGGGAAAGAGTGCACTTGTTAACCAACTTAATAAAAAAGATGCTATAAAAAGGCAATATATTAAGGCAAATAATTAAAATGAAAATTTCAAAAATCAACAGAATTGAATCCAAAACAAATTACAAAAGATCAGTAAAATGAAGAGCTGTTTTTTTGAACAAATAAACAAAATTGACACACCATTGGCCCAACTAACTAAAAAAAGGAGAGAAAAGACTCAAATCAATAAAATCAAAGATGACAAAGGGAATGTAACAACAGACACCACTGAAATAAAGAGTCATCAAAAATTACTACAGAGTTGTATGCCAGCAAACAGGGAAATCTATCAGAAATGGATAGATTCCCAGACACATACAACCTACCAAAATTGAACATTGAAGACCTAGAAAATCAATGCGTAAAAATCACAGGCAATTGTACACACAGGCAATTCCTTGTCTGAGAAAGAATTGGTAAGATCAATCCCATTCACAATAGCCACAAAAACAATCAAATACCTTGGAATAAACTTAACCAATGATGTCAAAGACCTCTACAATGAGAATTACAAAATCTTAAAGAAAGAAATAGAGAAAGATACCAAAAAATGGAAAAATCTTCCATGCTCATGGATTGGAAGAATCAAAATCATTAAAATGTCCATTCTCCCAAAAGCAATTTATAGATTCAATGTGATATCAATGAAAATACCAAGAACATGCTTCTCAGATCTGGAAAAAATGATGCTGAAATTCATATGGAGGCACAGGAGACCTCGAATAGCAAACGCAATTTTGTACAACAAAAACAAAGCTGGAGACACCACGATTCCAGATTTCAAGACATACTACAGGGCAGTTATAAACAAAAGAGCATGGCATTGGTACAGAAACAGATGGATATACCAATGGAACAGAATAGAAATACTAGAAATCAATCCAAACATCTACAGCCAACTTATATTTGATCAAGGATCTAAAACCAGCTCCTGAAGCAAGGACAGTCTATTCAACAAATGGTGATGGGAAAACTGGATTCCACATGCAGAAGCATGAGGCATGACTCCTACCTCACACCTCACACAAAGATCCACTCAACATGGATTGAAGATCTAAATCTACGACCTGATACCTTCAAATTATTAGAGAACATTGGAGAAACCCTGCAAGATACAGGCACAGGCAAAGACTTACTGAAAAGACCCTGGAGGCACAGGAAGTCAAAGCCAAAATTAACAACTGGGATTATATCAAATTGAGAAGTTTCTGTACCACAAAAGAAACAGTCAGGAAAGTGAAGAGGCAACGGACAGAATGGGAAAAAAAATCTATGAATTGTGCAACCAATAAAGGATTAATAAGCTGAATCTACAAAGAGATCAAGAAACTCCACAACAACAAAACAAAAAACACACTTAAGAGAGGGCCAAGGACCTAAATAGACATTTTTCAAGAGGAAATCCAAATAGTCAATAGACACATGGAAAAATGTTCAGGATCACTAGCAATCAGGAAATGCAAATCAAAACCACAATGAGGTTTCACCTCACTTAGGTTGGAATGGCTTACATACAGAAAGCTACAAAAAACAGATGCAGGCAAGGATGTAGGGAAAAAGGGGCACTAACCCATTGTTGGTGGGATTGCAAACTGGTAAAGCCACTATGAAAGACAGTTTGGAGATTCCTCAGAAACTTGAATATAGCCCTACCACATGACCCAGCCATCCCACTCCTTGGAATTTACCCAAAGGAAATTAAATTGGCAAATAAAAAACTGTCTGCATCTCAATGTTTAACGCAGCTCAATTCACAATAGCTAAGACATGAAATCAACCTAAATGCTCATCAAAAAAATACTGGATAAAGAAATTATGGGACATGTACTCTATAGAATACTACACGGTAGTAAAAAAAAAAAAAAGAAATCCAGTAATTTCCAACAAAATGGAGGAATCTGTAAAACATCATGCTGAGTGAATTAAGCCAGTCCCAAAGGGACAAATATCATTTGTTCTTCCTGCTCTGTGACAACTAACTCAACTAAAAGGAAACCTATTGAAGTGAAATGAACACTATAAGAAACAATGACTTGATCAGCCCTTGTCCTGTCAATGAACGACTTTCTATCTTATTCCTTTTAGAATTTTTTGGTTCTACTTAATGCCATTGGTTGAATTCTTTAATTAACACACAATTATTCTTAAGCGTTTAAATTTAACTGAAAAGTGATCCCTGTTAAATGTAAGAGCGGGAATAAAAGAAGGAGGAGATATACAATTTGGGACATGCTCAATCTGACTTGCCCCAAATGGTGGAGTTAGAAACGTGCCAGGGGATTCCAATTCAATCCCATCAAGGTGGCATGTACCATTGCCATCTCACTAGTCCAAGTGATCAATTTAAGTTTATAATTGATCATAATGATAGGATTAAATCTCAAAGGGATCACATAAACAAGACTAGTGTCTAACAATACTAACTGATAGAATTAAAATGAGAGAATGATCCAACATGGGAAGTGGGATACACAGCATACTCAAAGAATGTCAGATGTCCTAAACAGCACTCTGGCCTCAGATCAGCCCTTAAGGCATTCGAATCTGGCTAACAAGCCCATGAGAGTTTCTCAGGCATAGAAAGTCAAGACACTGTGGCAAAAAAAATGACCTAAATGAAAGATCTCTGTGAGTGAGATCCCAGTGGAAAGAACAGGCCATCAAAGAAGGAGGTACCTTTCTTTGAAGGGAGGAGAGAACTTCCACTTTGACTGTGACCTTGTCTAAATAAGATCTGAGTTGCGAACTCAAGAGGCTTCCATATCCCTTGCAGCTCATGACAAGAGCCTCGGGTGATTACTGACGTCATAAATAAGAATTTCAATTGTTAAATCAACAACTGGAGTCACTGCGCACCTACTCCCCGTGTAGGATCTCTGTTCTTAATGTGTTGTACCATGTGAATTAACGGTATAACTAGTACTCAAACAGTACTCTATATTGTGTGGGTGCAGTCTGTTGAAATATTTCCTTAGTATATACTAAGTTGATCCTCTGTATATAAAGATAATTGAAAATGAATCTTAATGAGGAATGGGATGGGAGAGGGAGTGGGCGAGGGGATGGTTTGTGAATGGGAGGGAAGTTATGGGGATAAAAGCCACTATAATCTGAAAGTTGTACTTTTGGAAATTTATATTTATTAAATAAAAGTTGAAAAAAATTCAAAATGTTTAAGGAACTGGAAATACTAACTCAACTGATTTGATCATTTCACATTGAATGCATTGTCAAGATATCACAATTTCTGGCCGGCGCCGTGGCTCAACAGGCTAATCCTCCGCCTTGCGGCGCCGGTACACCAGGTTCTAGTCCCGGTTGGGGCGACAGATTCTGTCCCGGTTGCCCCTCTTCCAGGCCAGCCTTCTGCTGTGGCCCGGGAGTGCAGTGGAGGATGGCCCAAGTGCTTGGGCCCTGCACCCAATGGGAGACCAGGAAAAAGCACCTAGCACCTGGCTCCTGCCATCGGATGAGCGCGGTGCGCCGGCCACAGAACGCCGATCGCGGAAGCCATTGGAGGGTGAACCAACAGCAAAGGAAGACCTTTCTCTCTGTACTGTCCACTCTGCCTGTCAAAAAAAAAGAAAGATATCACAATCGCCATGCATATGTAAAATTAAAATAATTAAAATGTTAATTAAATAAATTAATACATTTTAGTCAGCAAATAAACCATACATTTGAAAGAAATAATCTTCACAAAGGTTTTGTATAGTTTTCACTTTTTCAAACACACAATATTATTTTACAAACTAATTAGGAAATGGACCAGTAATATAAGAGAAATCAGTTGGGAAATCTTATGACCTAACATTTCACAGAAGAGAAAGTTCTGCTACCTAAAACATATATGAGAAAATCTGCTTAAACTCAATAATAGATAAGGCAAGTTGTAAAATTAAAGTAGTTGATGGGCTGGCGCTGTGGCACACTAGGCTAATCCTCTGCCTGCAGTGCTGGCATCCCATATGGTCGCTGGTTCTAGTCCTGGTTGCTCCTCTTCCAGTCCAGCTCTCTGCTGTGGCCTGGGAAAGTACTGGAGGATGGCCCAGGTGCTTGGGCCCCTGCATCCTCATGGGAGACCAGGAAAAAGTACCTGGCTTCAGTTCGGCGCAATGCCAGCCATAGTTGCCATTTTGGGGAGTGAACCAATGGAAGGAAGACCTTTCTCTCTGTCTCTCTCTCTCTCTCACTGTCTGTAATTCTACCTGTCAAATAAATAAATAAAATAAAAAAAAAACTTTCAAGTGGTTGATAACTTTTATCAGGCATGAATATTTTTAAAATATACAATTTTTTATGTGATACAGAAAATGTGCTTTAATATATTATTTCTAAAATAATAATTTGGTATATTTCAAAATATAATTTGCTAGTATATATTAAAAAATGCACTTATCCTTCAAGATACTGTATTTATCTTATAAAAATAAAAACACATCCATGTACTTTCCGATGTGTTGGAATCAGAATGACTGAATTTAAATTTTTACATTTTTAATCCACTAAACACAAATAAAATTTTAAGAAAAGAAAAAAATATATATGAAATAATTGTCTTCAAGGCTTTGAACACGACACAGCACGAGGCAGTGATTTCTGAGTGAAAGGAAGAAAAGAGAGATAAGATAAGCACGATAATTTTCCCCGTTTGCCTCCTAGAGAAAGTGCCTAGACCACAGAATGGGGAGCTGGAATTGAGACACAGTGCTTAAATGGGGGAAAAGGAGTTGAGTGCCCAAGGAAATCTGGTAGCTAGAATGTGCAGGACAGAGTAAAGAGTGAGGAGAGATGCACAACGAACTCCAGATATCCACATTAGTCATTTTTCTATTATTCAGCAGAATAATCAGAAATTCAGGAGATTCAACACAAGTATTAAAAAACTTACAGGAGAAGAAAAGGACCATCCAACCAGGTTAGATGGATTTGCACCTGACTTTCACACAGGTATGGACTAGTACCTGATCAATCCCATGAGAACAGAAATATTCAAACTTTATCAGGCTTAAGTTGTAGAACACATAACAGTCTTATTCATCTACTAAATCTTAATAAGCAAAAGATAAAATAATCTACATAATATATTCCAAAACAAATCTCTGAAATGAATATATATTATATATTACATATTCATTCATACATCCATACTCACATTCACATATTATTCACATATAAACATTCATATCATATTTATATATAAAACTAACTAGAACCAAGAAAGATTAATAGCATATTGTCTGAAATTCACTAACAATTATCAGATACGGGGCAACTGTTGCAGCACAATGATTTAAGCTGCTTCTTGGAGTGCCCGCATCTGCTACTGAAGGGCTACTTTATGTCCCAACTGCTGCATTTCAAATCCAGAATCCTGTTAATGCACATGGAGAAAGTGGACAATCACCCAAGTACTTGGAGTTTTGTCACCTATGAGGAGGACCTGGATGAAATTCCTCGCTCGTGAATTTGCCGTGGTTCAGCCCCAGATGTTGGAAGAATTCAGAGAGTGAACCAGTGGATAAAAAAATCTTTCTTTCTCTCTATGTCATTCCACCTTTCAAATAAATTAAGTAGCCGGCGCCGAGGCTCAACAGCTAATCCTCCGCCTTGTGGCGCTGGCACACCGGGTTCTAGTCCTGGTCAGGGCGCCAAATTCTGTCCTGGTTGCCCCTCTTCCAGGCCAGCTCTCTGCTGTGGCCAGGGAGTGCAGTGGAGGATGGCCCAGGTGCTTGGGCCCTGCACCCCATGGGAGACCAGGAGGAGCGCCTGGCTCCTGCTATCGGATCAACGCAGTGTGATGGCTGCAGCACGCCAGCCTCAGCAGCCATTGGAGGGTGAACCAATGGCAAAGGAAGACCTTTCTCTCTGTCTGTCTCTCTCACTGTCCACTCTGCCTGTCAAAAAAAAAATAAATAATAATAAAAAATAAATAAATAAAATAAAAAATAAATTAAGTGAATAAGTATTTTAAAAATTTATCAGCTATGGAAAGAAGCATGAAAACATGACCCATAATGAGGAGAGAATCAATTGCTCAAATTGATCAAGAACTGATATAGATGTTGGAATGAATAGACAAGGATATTAAAACAGTGATTATAGCTAGGCTCCACATATTATCGAGTTCAGATGGTCCCAAATCTACGACTGTTTCACTTAACAGATTTTTTAAAAGATTTATTTTATTTTTTTGGAAGCAAAGTTACAGGGAGAGGGAAAACAGAAAGAGAGGTGTTCTATCCACTGGTCCACTTGCCAAATGGCCGGCCGCAAAAGCCAGAGCTGAATCGATCCAAAGCCAGGAGCCAGGAGCTTCTTCCAGTTTTCCCAAGTAGATGCATGGGATCAAGGGCTTGGTCAACTTCTACTTTTTTCCCAGGCCATAACAGAGTGCTGGATCGGAAGTGGAGCAGCCCGGACTTGAACCAGCACCCATATGTAATTCTGGCTTGGGCTTTACCCCACTGCACCACAGCGCCAGCCTCAGACTTAACAAGACATTTTTTACAACAGAGTGAAAGTGGCACATGTTCAATGGAAACCCAATTTTTAGTGTCAAGTTTTGATCTTTCTCCATCTAGCTCTGTGATGCTACTCTATCACAGTGTTCAGCCTCAGCAGTGAGCTGCAGCTCCCAGTTGCTCACGAGCCTCCAAGGATATGTGTTAAATGCACTTTTGACTCATCATATTTTTATCTTACAATGGAATAATCAGGATTGTAAGTGTACCAGCAACTGTAGAGACATTGAGGATATATAAAAGGCTAAATGAAGCTTCTAGAAATGAAAATCACAATGTCTGAAAAGAAAATTTACTTATTGACATTGATGCCAAATTAGATATGGAAAAAAGAACGATTAAATTGAATTCATTGAAAGGATTGGTGAATTTGAATTCAAATTCAAGTTTCACCAAGAAAAGAAACAAGAAAAAAAAAACTGGACTGTCTAGAATTCTTACAAAACTAAAAGAAAAATTATGATTTTTTTCAGATACACAAGAGACAAAAGTTTTCCTCTGCAGCAGATGTACAGTACAAAAAATATTAAAGGAAGCCCTTTGGGCATTAAAAGCTATCAGATAGAAAATGTTTCTACAGAAAGAAAAACAGAGCACTGAAGACGGAATTTGCAAAGAATTACATAGTATCTCAAAGAAATGGATAAATGTACCACATTTTTAAATATTATCTAAATTATTTTTCATATTATTTAAATATCTTCATTCAGATTTAGGTATTCTTTTCTAACCTCCCTCTAATTTCTTTCCTCATTTATCATCCTTTGGGTTCCTGCTTCTACTAAGGAGTTGAATATTCATTAACTGTTTTTCTGATTTATTCTTTTTTGTTTGTTTGTTTGTTTTACTTTTATTTAGAATATAAATTTCCAAGGTACATCTTATGGATTACAATGGCCTCCCCCCCCCATAACTTCCCTCCCACCCGCAACCCTCCCCGTTACCTGCTCCCTCTCCCCTTCCATTCGCATCAAGATTCATTTTCAATTCTCTTTGTATACACGAGATCAGTTTAGTGTATGTTAAGTAAAGATTTCAACAGTTTGCACCCACATAGAAACAAAAAGTGAAAAATACTGTTTGAGTACTAGTTATAGCATTACATCACAATGTACAGCACATTATGGACAGAGATCCTACATGATATTTTTTTTAAAAAATTGATTAATTTTCTATGCAATTTCCAATTTAACTCCCTACCAGTTTCAATAGTATTTCCTATAAGCTATTTACCATTTATTTATTGTAGAAGAGGAATCATTGTAAAACATGGTTTTCAGCTCCTTTATTAGTAATTATAAAATTGCTTTAAGGGGGTGACTGCTAAATATCTCTAAAATGTAAAACAAATTTTCTATATATTTCTATAACACTAGTCATATTTCCAGAAAAATTAATATCTAATGTAAGGCACTTACAAATGTATTGAAAATAATCACTTCACATTTCTTGAGAAAAACAAGTATTTTAAAAAACACTTTTTTATTCACCCAAAAATATTCTACATAAAAACATTCAGAGTTCCTTAAGAAAAAAGACTGGTTTATTTATTTGAAAGATGACTAGAGAGAGAGAGAGAGAGAGAGAGAGAGAGAGAAAGAGAGATGTTTTATACACTCACTCATTTCCCAAATGGCTTCAATGGCCAGGGTTCAGAAAGTTCAAAGCCAGGAGCCAGAAATTTCATCTGAGTCTCTACATGGGTGGCAGGCACCTAAGTACTTAGATCATTGCTTTCCTTTGTGCACCAGCAGAGAGCTGTATCAGAAGTGGAACAGCTGGGACACAAACCAATGCCCATATAAGATGCTGGCATCAGAGACAATGGCTTAACCTGCTTTGCCACAATGCCAGCATCTCAGGAGTTTTTTTTTTTTTTTTGTCATAAGGAAGGCATATTCCAATATGTATATTCAAAGCAGATAATATTAATTGCAAATTAGTATAAAAATTAAGGCAACTCCAATGATGACACATTCAGAAAATTTATTAAATCCTCAAAGTTTTAGAAAAAGATTCAAAGGATTAAATGATCACAACAAGGAAAAATGTGCATGTTATACTGTTAGTGCTTAAACTAAAGTTTTCAAAATCCCGAAAAATATGTTCCATATTTTAATAGAATAGCTACATATTTTTAATTTCTTTACTTGCAGTACTAACATGATGAAATATATGAAAAAGAAGAGCTAAAATGCATTTTACCTCACTATCCCAATTGCTAATTGAACTTATAGTTAAATTTATCATAAGAATTTTTAACCCCTCTCTGTCCCAAAGTCACCACAGAAAACTTAAGGTCTTATTATGAGTTTGTTAGGCAGGAAATGAAACGTGAGTGACTACGGCAAGAGCCACAAGACCCTTTTCTGTAGGAGGAACCAAGGACCATGCTTTTTCCCTGGCATCTGCCCCAAACCCACAAGTCTACCCACTTTACTGTGTAGCTTAAGGTTAACATATCCTGATTAAGAGGGAACTCAACCAAATCAGAAAAATCCAGTTTGTGAATTTTTAAAAGACAAAAGAGAGTAGGTGGCCAAATTCTCAGAAAGCACTGTCCCTAGCAGATAAATTTCCACTCCAGATGTCAGTCAAATGCATGGCAGCCATATTACCAACACAATGCCCCCTCAAACTTCAGAGATTAAAATCTACAA
The DNA here is from genome assembly GCA_949820135.1 of Sylvilagus floridanus. NCBI lineage: Eukaryota > Metazoa > Chordata > Mammalia > Lagomorpha > Leporidae > Sylvilagus > Sylvilagus floridanus. Next base: position 65,491,747 of record OX463227.1, on the reverse strand, counting down.
ACTATGAAGAAATGGGGATACAGTCTTTATTGACATCTCAGTTCCTGCTTTGGAATGTGTTTTAATAAACTTGGCTTTATGTACCTACTTTGCTTTGCTGTTCTGTAATTTTTTTACTGCATTAGTGAAAAGAAGAGATCTAAACTGGCTGCCACCAGTAAGAGGCTGAGTAGGGTTTTTGTCCTAAAACTCATGATTCTATTTAAATACTAATGTCTTAATAGCTGATGATCAAGGGTGGAGAATTGAACTATTTATGGCATCTGACAGGTTGGAGTATTTCAGTTCAAATTTAGCCTAGGCTTGCTCTCTCCTTCCTTGCTCATGATGTGATCATTGCCAAGCATTCAAAACAGCCAGCCTCCACCCACCAGAACTTGTAACCTACTACTGTAAACTCTTCTTTGTGAACAGCTAACACAGAAAATTGATATCAGAAGTGTGGTTACTACTGTTAACTACACCTGAAGATGGAGAAATGCCTCTGGAATTGATTTTGTGGGAAAGCTTGGAGGACTTTGGAGCAGCAAGCTAGAGAAAGTCTAAAAGGCTGTAAGGTGAGTGTTTCAGACAGTTCTGATGAGGGCTAGAAGTTCAGAATGCTGCTAGAAATGTGGACAGTATAGACCAGACCAATAATGCTTCAGATGAAAATGAGGCTTCTACTTGGACCTGGACTAAAGATCACCCATGTTGCATGGTGGCAAAAAACTTGGTTACATTGTGTCCACATGTTCAGTATTTGTATACAATTGAATTAAAGATGGTAGGCATATTTGTTTGACAGAGATTTCAGAGCACCAAGATGCTAGGGCAGCGGTGTGAATGTTAATGTCCACTCTTGGTTTTATTGTGAAAATCAGGAGCAGAAGAATGCAGAACAGAAAGAGTCAGAAAATTCATAAATTGGCTAGAGAAGAAGGGAAAAGGCATCCAGAAATATGCCATTGAAAAACCACTGGCTAAAGACATAAGTTTAGGCAAAAGGCAGTCATGTGTCAATGAGCAAGATGGAAAAGGACCCTTAAGGCATCACCTCTCATCAGTACCTCATCAGAAGTATGGAAGGGAAGATTGGGTTCAAAGATCTTATGGGGTAGAGTCCTTTCATGAAGGAATTCCAGGTGCACCCCTCTTGGTGACACATGATGATGTTTTCCATGTAGTGCTAATTTCAGAGGCATACAGAATGTAAGACATTGGGAGTCATGGTTGCTTCCTCCAAGGTTTCAAAGGGAAGCCTGCAAGATAGACAGTGTTTGGTGTGGAGATGGAAGCCCTTGTGTGGAGCAATGTGTAGTGAAGTTGTGAGACTGGAGCTGCATCTGAAACTCCAAATTAGTAGAGGTGCCAGTAACACGAGACATCCACCAAGAATATCTACAAGCACTGGTAGGCCAGCCTGGAAAGACTGCAGTCATCACCAGGCAGCCTCAGAGAGCAGCCATATGGCAAAGACCAAACGGATCATGAACGTACAGAGGATTCCACCAACATTTCAAAGCATGTTTTACAAAAAAAAAAAAAAAAGTCCCTTACGGAAGTAACTTCTACTTGCATGCCTAGTGGAGCTGTTAAAGGAGACTCCCACCTGTGAGAACTGAAGCACAAGCTGTGACCAACAAGGCTGTACAGATGGGGCTGCCCAAGTCCTTGAGAGCCCAGCCTCCAATACAGTATGTGCAGGATGCCAGACATAGAACTTTGGAATTTAACGTCTGCCCTGCAGGTTTTCAGTCTTAGATTGGTCTGTTTAATGCTTTCTATTTCCTTCTTTCTCCTGTTTGGAATACAAATGCGTATCTTTTGCCTGTCTCACCATTTTACTTTGGCAGTATATAACTGGTTCTGTATTTTATTAGTCCATAGCTAAGAGAGTTTGACTTGCATCATGGATGAGACCATGAACTTTTACTTTTTCAAGAATTTTTTTTTATTTATTTGAAAGGTAGAGCTACAGAGAGAGGAAGAGAGACAGAGAGATCAAGATCTTCCATCTGCAGGTTCATTCCCCAAATGGCTGCAATAGCCAGGGTTGAACCAAACTGAAGCCAGGATCCAGGTTTCTCACCTGGGTAAAGGGGCCCAAGCATTTAGGCCACCTGCTTTCCCAGGTGCATTGGCAGGGAGGTGGATCGGAAATGCAGCAGCTGGAACTCAAACCAGTGCCCATATTGGATGCCAGCATCACAGGCAGAATCTTAACCTTCTAAGCCACATCATCAGCCTCTGAGCTTTTCAATTAATATGGGCTTTAGTTTAAGACTTTAAACTTCTATGCTTGGATGATTATATGTTGTCTGTGAGGAGGACATGAGTGAGGAGGACATGGGAGAGTGAGGGGTGGAAAGTTATGAGTTGAGTAAGAATAATCACCCCAAAACCCATGTAGTTGTTTGAACTCTAATGTCTTAAGGGTTGACTGATTAAAGTTGAAGACTTGATATAATTGTATAGACAGGGGTAGCTCAGTTTTAAGGTAGATAGCCAGGGACAAAAGGCTTACCTGCATAAAGATCTGTCTTGCAAAGACAAGATAGGGGAAGTAGAGAGATGGACCTAGGATTGGAGGCTAACAATGTGGGAGGAATTAGAGATAAGAAAGCAGGATGAGATTGCAATATAAAGATGAGACCTCTCCTTACTAAAGAACATGCTTGGGAAGCCCTCCTGTACAAACTTCCCCATAGCCCCAAAGGTTATAAAACTCCAAACCATCTCTCCAAATGGAATCCTTGCTCAGGGATCTCTCCAATGTGGAAGCTTTTCTTTTGTTTCAGTAAACTTTGACTCTTTGCTCCCCTTCTTTGTCCATGTTCCTCATTTTTAGTGGTCATGAGACATGAACCCAAACAGCTAGAACTACAGATCCTACAACATTTCTTGAGGGCTTGTCCGGGATCACTGGAAGCATAAGTAAAAGACTAACTGCTTCTGCTTCTCTCTTTTTGGAGATTCTTGCTCTTCACCATAATTGTCCATCAGTTAAAAACACTGAACCTTTGTCAGTCAGTTGTAGGAGGTTAGTGCAGCTCTCAATCTTAAAGACTCAGAGGTTAGGCTTTCTGCAGAAGGTGCCTGTTCACTCCATGTTGTCTCTCTGGTACTGGGAATATTGAGCTTGCCTTGCCTCAGTTTCTCTCCATGGAAATCTATCTGGCTATGAGTCTCTGGTAAGGTCTAGGGGTAACTAAAGGTTACTAAAGGTAACTAAAGACCAGGGCAACTCTCTGGCATCATTCAAAGGTTCCTTGACCAGGCCCCAGGCTCCGACCACCCAAAAAGGTGTCAGACGGAGATTACACTCTACTCGTTATTCCCTCTCTTCTAATCCATCTAAGAAGCTGTCTTGAAAACCTTCCTCTAATCTCCACACCTCATCTTCCTCATGGTATCTGGTCACCCTCAATGCCCAGTCTCTAACAGGGATTTCTTTCATGATATTTTATCATCTCAATCATTCCCAAGAGGCGTGAGTTTGAGTCTCAGATGGCACCATGAACATTCCTTTTTTATTTTATTTTAGGGATCTGTTTTTTTTATTTATTTGAACGGTAGAGTCATGGATGAGATACACAGACACACACACACACACACACACACACAGAGAGAGAGAAAGAGAGAGAGAGAAAGATCTTCCATCTGCTGCTTTATAATATCTAAGACTCAGACAAAAAGCCTAAATTGTTATTTCTGCAGATTGTGTTGAGGACCCACCTCTGCTAGCAACTCTTTACTTAAATGAGCCTAGTTTCTTGGGGGATATTAGCACTCACTTTTTCTACTTTCCCTGGAGGAATTTCTCTCCCTCTATTTTTCTCTCTAAGACTCAGAAGAAACTAACTCTCTTCCTTTTCCATTCTCTAACATTGTCTGGTTGAAGGGGTACCTGCATTCTCCCTACAGGGCCATAGACATTAAAATCCATTCCATCTTTTCAGACCCTAAATTTTAGGAGTCTAATACAAACTATGAATGGGGAGTCTATGTTCCACATACAGGCATACCAAACATAGGGAAGACTTGGAGGTTGACAGTATAAGGTCAGGGTCCTGGAAAAGCAAGGGCAGAAATGGAGGTATAGATATGTCTACTCCTGTTCTTCAATTTCTCCTGCGCTGCAAAAGGTCTAGAAATTTCCAGTTTAATTTGGAAATTGCATAGACAATTAATCAATTTTTAAAAAAAAAAATCATGTAGGATCTCTGTCCTTAATGTGCTGTACATTGTGAATTAATACTATAACTAGTACTCCAACAGTATTATCATTTTGTGTCTCTATGCGAGGGCAAACCGTTGAAATCTTTACGTAATATGTACTAAATTGATCTTCTGTGTATAAAGAGAATTGAAAATGAATCTTGATGTGAACAGAAGGGGAGAGGGAGCGGGAAAGGGGAGGGTGGGGGGAGGGAGGGAAGTTGTGTGGGGGGGGAGCCATTGTGGTCCATGAGCTGTTCTTTGGAAATTTATATTCTTTAAATAAAAGCTTTAAAAAAAAAAAAAAAAAAAAAAAAAAGGTCTAGAAATTCCCAGGGACCCAGGAGAGGGATGGCTGAGCATAGGTATACAAATCTCCTACCTGCTGACCCTTCCCTCATTGTGGGCTCCATGACCTGATGCATGCAGAATCAAGATACTTGAGATATGTATCAAATGGGGAGAGCAGAAGCTTAGGGACATCTTTGTCCTGCACTCTTCCAGCTGTGTAAGATAAATACAGTTCTTCTAGCCATGGTCACCACAGAGTTTCTACTACCCCCACCTTCCTTTCTTCTTCAGTCTGTAAACGTCACTCCTGGCCTCCCTAATTGAACTCTAACTTGGAATACCTGTTAGCAAGTGGGATACCTAAGTACTGACCTCTATTTTACCCCACTGCTGCCTCTGACCCATGGAGAGTCTAGTGGTTCTACTGTGTCTAGGTCTCCTTTACCCTGCAGGACTGTAGAAAAAAATATATAGTGGGAGATTTTGGAAGATTTTCAGATGACTGTGACAGATGTATTGAGGCTTTCCAGAGTTTTTCCCAGGTCAATGAACTCACCTGGAAATTTACAATGTTACTCCTAAATCAGACCCTAACTGGGACTGGAAATAAGCTGCTCTTCAAACTGCAGAAGCTGAGGGAGACCTCCATAGGGCTTTTGTGTTCTCACTGATAAGGGAGGCCAAGAGCTGATATAACTTACAGGAAAATAGCATGTCCCCTAGGAAGAGCCTCACCATACATGGAAAGCAGATGACACCATCAATGACAGGAAACCAGAGCATTTCATCCCTTGTGTCTTGCAGGGACTGAGGAGGATCAGGACATTCACATAAGTTAGTCCAAGCTATTTATGATGGACCATGGCTCTGAAGAAAATCCCACCACTCTTCTAGAAAGATGAGAGAAAACTTTGGTTAAAGATACTCTCCTATATCCTGATTCAATGGCAGGGTAGCCAATAGTTTTTTTTTTTTTTTAAGATTTTTGATTTATTTATTTGAAAGGCAGAGTTACAGAGGGAGGGAGAAACAGAAAGAAAAATCTTCCATCTGCTGGTTCACTCCTCAAATGGCCACAATGGCCGGAGGTCGGCTGATCCAAATTTGGAAGCCGGGAGCTTCTTATGTGGATGCAGTGGCTCAAGCACTTGGGCCATCTTCTACTGATTTCTCAGGCCATAGCAGAGAGCTGGATCAGAAGAGAAGAAGCCAGGATATGAACCGGCGCCCAGAGAGATGCTTGCACCACAGGCAGATGCTTATCTTACTAAGGCACAGTGCTGGCCCCAAGGGATAGGCTTTTTTTTTTTTTGACAGGCAGAGTTAGACAGTGAGAGAGAGAAAGACAGAGAGAAAGGTCTTCCTTTTTCCATTGGTTCACCCCCCAAGTGGCCACCACCGCCGGTGCATTGCGGCCGGCGTGCTGTGCTGATCCGAAGCCAGGAGACAGGTGCTTCTCCTGGTCTCCCATGCGGGTTCTGGGCCCAAGAACCTGGGCCATCCTCTTCTGTACTCCCAGGCCACAGCAGAGAGCTGGACTGGAAGAAGAACAACTGGGACAGGACCAGAGCCCCAACCGGGACTAGAACCCCGGGGTGCTGAAGCCGCAGGCGGAGTATTATCCTAGTGAGCCGTGGCACCAGCTAGGATTGGCAATCTTAAAAGGAAGCTTTATTAACAAACCTCAGATATAAGGAAAAATATTCAAAAATAGGATATTGGGAGCCAGCATTGTGGTAGAGAGACTAAAGCCACTGCCTACAATGCCTACATCCCATGTTCCTGCACTAATTACAATGGGGAATCAACAGTGGGATGACTGTGCCCAGAATGAAGGACTCTGGGGTTGGGCACCCCTCCTCAGATGATCCAACAAGACTGCAAGGGCTTAGGGATTCCCCTACAAACTCCTACCAATCAGACCCTCTGTACTCAGCAGCCCCAGGTGGTCCTGTCAAAGGGAAGGAAATTGATTTCCTTCGAGATTAGAGAGCTGTCATTTATGCATTCCTCTCAAATCCAGGTCTCCCAGCGTGGTGCTGTAGCTTGGTGGGTAAAGCTGCTGCTTGCACTGCCGGCATCCCATATGGGTGCAGGTTCAAGTCCCAGCTGCTCCACTTCTGATCCAGCTCTCTGCTATGGCCTGGGAAGGCAGTAGAAGATGGCCCAAGTCCTTGGGCTGCTGCACCTGTGTGAGAGACCTGGAAGAAGCTCCTGTTTCCTGGCTATGGATTGGCACTGCTGTGGCTGTTGCAGGCCTCTGGGGAGTGAACCAGCAGATGGAAGATGTCTCTCCTTTCTCTCTCTCTCTCTCTCTCTCTCTCTCTCTCTCTGTCTCTCTCTCTCTCTGCCTCTGCCATTCTGTAACTCTGCCTTTCAAATAAATAAATAAATCTGAAAAAAATCCAGGAATCCCCTCTTCCCTCACCATGGCAATGAGAGATATTTCAGGAAATCCCTTATTATTTCACCCAGCCCCTTAGCTGGAACTGGGATAACTTGTTCTTCATACATAACTTCTTGATTATACCAGGGAGACCCATGACACTCCTTGGAAGAGATCTCTTGGCCTGGATGGGAACCACCATCCTTATAGCCCCAGTGCAGGCTTTAGGCCTTCCTCATAATCAAGGCAGATATTAATACAGATTTTTGAGCAACTCAGGGAAAACTTGGCAAAGCAATAACTGCCTAACTGGTATGGATTCTTCTTAAGGATCTCGCCTCTTTTCCTCATCAGATACAGTACTCCTTAAAGTCAGAGATATGAGAAGAGTTAAAAGACATAATAGACAAATTAAAGTCACAGGGACTTCTAAAACCATATACTAATCCCCATAACACTCCCTTGGGGCCAAAAATCCTAACGGGGAGCAGAAACTAGCATATAATCTCTCATAAATGAGGCTATAATTCCCATTAACCCAGTGGCCCCTAACCATTATAATTTATTATCCCAAATCCTGGAAAGACTAAATGGTTTTCAGTTTCAGGCATAAAGCATGCTTTTTTCTTTATACCCTTATATCCAACTCCCAATATTTGCTTTCTAAGACCCCTCCATCCAGTTCACGCAGTTAACTTGAACTGTGTTGCCGCATGATTCCAGAGCAGCCCCCCATTGTTTGGACGGGTCTTGTCCGAAGACATGCCAGAGTTTTCCCAGCCATGTGCCACTGCTCTAGATATCCTCTTCTTTACTAAAACTGAGGAGGACTCTCAGGGAAGCAGGAAGGGCCTTCTCAATTTCTTGGTGGAGAAAGGAAACAAGGTTTACAAAGCCAAAACCTAAGTCTGCCAGCCCTCTGTAAAATATCTAGACTTAACCTCATCTGAAGGAACTTCAGCACTGGTGAAGAGAGATGTAAGGCCATGGCCACCTTTCTGCTTTCTAAAAATCCTTAAAAAGCTTACAAGCTTCCTGAGAGTCGCAGGATTCTGTTCACTCTGGAAATAGGTCATCCTTTGAACCAACGGATAAAAGATGGTAGGGACACATGCTTTGACAGAGAATCAGTGGCTACACAGGCCTTCCTTCAACCTAAAAATGCCTTAATCAAGGCCCCAGCTTTCAGCCTCCGAATGAGTAAAGTCTTCAATCTAAACATAACAGAAAGAAAAGAGATAGCATTAGGAATGTTGACCCAGCTCAAAGGAACTGGCCCAATAGCCTGGAGGGAGTCTCAGCAATGAACTTCGTTAGGAGACCAGAGTGGCCAGACTGCCTCTGAGAGCTGTTGGCAATTGCCCTCTTGATACGTGAAGAATTTGGATTAGCCTTCAGACAGGATCTAACAGTAGACACTCCTGTGTTTACTATTAATAATGTGACAGGATTACTAGCCTCAAAAGAAAGCCTCTGCCTAGCAGTCACCTTTTACAATATTAAGCATTACTTCTGGAAGGGCCTACAATCCAACTGAAGACTTACTCCTCTCTAAATGCTGCTACTTTTCTTCCAGAAGAGGTGGCATGCCCAGAGCATGATTGTGAACAGGTAGTTCGACAGACCTATGCAGCCGGAGAAGACTGAGGAACTCTTAGAGAACTCAGATTGGGTTCTCTACAGATGGCAGCTCCTTTGCAGAACAAAGAACCTTTAGGGCTGGAGATGCCATATTAAACCTAGAAGGGACCACTAAATACTCTCATCTGCTTCCTGGCATGAGTGTCTACTTGACAGAACTGATAGCTCTGTCAGGATCGGTGCTGTGGCACAATGGGTTAACATTCTGGCCTGTGGTGCCGGCATCCCATATGGGCACTGGTTCGAGGCCTGACTGGTCCACCTCTGAGCTTTGCACCAGTGTAGCTCCAGCCATTGCAGCCAATCTTTCTCTCTCTCTCTCTCTCTCTCTCTCTCTCTGCCTCATCTCTCTGTGTAACTCTGACTTTCAAATAAATAAATAAATCTTAAAAAAAAAAAAAGAATTGATAGCTCTGTCAAGAACCTGCCACCTCACTCTGAGCAAGGATAAAAGGGTCATTACTGTGAATATTTACAATGATTCCAGCACAATTGGATCCCCTGTTGAATACTATGAGGAGATAGATCAACCACAGACTTTCCACAATGTTATACACTATAAGGAGCACCAACAGTGCACCAATGACACATTCTGAAAGGAAGTAACTGGCAGATCTCAGAGCCAAGTCAGCAGCCAAGGAAATCCTCTTCCTTGAGGACTTGGAAGCTCATTTAATCTGAGAAGGACCCACACTAAAGGTAAGACCACAGTATTCATCTGAGCAAACCCAATGGGCATTTTCTTGGGGTAGTATCTGCAACCCAGCAGGTGATTCCAGTCTCAGGAGGGGAAAATTCATCTCCTCACCTTGAGTCAATGAAGGTCCTTAAAACTCTCCACCAGGTTTTACACTTGGGAAGGGGCAAAACACTGCAAATGACTCAACAACTGCTTAAGAGAACACTGCAAATGGCTCAGCAATTGTTTAAGAAAAGGGATCTCAAAAAAAAAAAAAAAACAATCAAACAAAATTGTGCGGTTAGGGAGCAGTGCTGTGGCGGAGTTGGTAAAGCCATGTCCTACAGAACCAGCATCCCACATGCATGCTGGTTTGACTGCTTCACTTCTGATCCAGCTCTCTATCATGGCCTGGGAAAGCAGTAGAAGATGGCTGAAGTTCTTGGGCCCCTGCACCCATGTGGGAGACCTGGAAGAAGCTTCAGGCTCCTGGCTTTGGATCGGTCCAGCTCTGCCCATTGCAGTCATTTGGGAAGTGAACCAGCAGATGGAAGACTTCTCTCTATTTCTCTCTCTCTCTCTGTCTCTCTGCCTCTACTGCTCTGTAACTCAGCCTTTAAAAAATAAATAAATACTTTAAAAAATCATGGGAGCTTGTAAATATTGCCTTAAAAATGAACTCAAAATTTTTAAATTGGAAACTACTATTCCCCAAAACACAACAAAAGGGAAGCTATCCAGGGAAATAATGGCAGCTAGATTTCACTGAAACTAAAGAGAAAAGATATTGACCCTTTCCTATATGGGTATACACCTTTACTAACTGGGTAGTGGACTTTCCCTACCAAACCAAAAGGGCCATAGAGGTTATCAGAGTCCTTCTCTCAAAAGCAATCACTAGATTCAGGTTTCCTAAAAGCCTACACTGTGACAATGGCTCCTCCTTCAAGGCAGCTGTCACTCAAGGAGTCTCTAAATCACTAAGAAGGTATACGGTATCATCTTCATTGAGTTTGGAGACCCCAGGAAAGGTTGGAAAAGCCTATGATATCCTCAATAGACAACTGGGAAATTTGTCCAAAGAAACCAATCTTTCCTGGATCATTGCATTGCCCAAAATTTGATTTGTATCAGAAACACCCCCTAAAATTAGCCTTACGCCCTTTCAAGTTCCATGTCTGAAAGTTCAATGTAGGAGACCTAATACTAATCAGAAGTTTCCCTAGTTTTCCCCCAGTCACAGGGTTAACAATGACCTTACGCAGGGAAGATATTTGTGTTGGATTCCTGCATGCCACTCTCAAGTAAAAGCCTGGGCTTCAGAACCATCTTCAGTTTCAGACCCGAAGAATGACTCCAACACTTCTAAGGAAAGCGGTCATTACTCTCGTGGGGCCACTGAGTGACTCGGAGTATTGTTCAAAAGGAAAGATTCACTTAGAGGTAAGTAGCCATGCTCCCCTCTGCTCTTTAGAAACTTGAAAGCTGTTTCCATATACTCCTGCTTTGTAGCTTAATCACATCAATACTGTACAGAAATATTGTGGCTGTGTCTTTGCCCCATTATCATCTTTGCCCCCTACTTTCTTATATCCCTAAACTGACTATTTGGTATTGCAACTATTTTCTTAGAATGGGTCTTTTAGGATACTTCCAGTTATGAACTGCCTACCCTGGGCTGTCTACAGATATGACCTTTCTCCCCACATCTCACATCTGGCTGAAAAGAGCAATCACTCCAATTGTTGAATCTGCCCTTAGAAAGGGGAGGACCTCAAAGCTATCCTAATAGCTTTGCCACTGTCTCCTGAATCAATTGCAACCATTAATGATTCCTGGTTTGGTTTTATTACTGACCCAATTAAGACATCACTTAATGAAGAAATCCCCCAGGATTGGCCGGCGCCGTGGCTCAACAGGCTAATCCTGTGCCTTGCGGCGCCGGCACACGGGGTTCTAGTCCCGGTCTGGGCGCCGGATTCTGTCCCAGTTGCCCCTCTTCCAGGCCAGCCCTCTGCTGTGGCCCGGGAGTGCAGTGGAGGATGGCCCAGGTGCTTGGGCCCTGCACCCCATGGGGAGACCAGGAAAAGCACCTGGCTCCTGGCTCCTGCCATCGGATGAGCGCGGTGCGCCGGCCGCAGCGCGCCGGCCGTGGCGGCCATTGGAGGGTGAACCAACGGCAAAAAGGAAGACCTTTCTCTCTGTCTCTCTCTCTCACTGTCCACTCTGCCTGTAAAAAAAAAAAAAAAGAAATCCCCCAGGATGACAACAGCTAACTTAAAGTTGGTGAGTCTATAAAATGTGGGGAAATGTTAGCCTCTGTTTCTGATCACTCACAGAATAGTCTTGGGTAGGACAACTTTCCCCAAAATACTGTAGTGTAACCCTGTTTCAATATAATAGCACTTGGGGGCTGGCGCTGTAGCATAGTACGTTAATCCTCTGCCTGCATCACTGGCATCCTATATGGGCACTGGTTCAAGTCCTGGCTGCTCCATTTCCAATACAGTTCTCTGCTACGGCCTTGGAAAAATATAGAAGATGGCCCAAGACCTTGGGCCCCTGCACCCACATGGGAGACAGGGAAGAAGCACCTGGCTCCTGGCTTTGGATCAGCATAGCTCTGGCTGTTGCAAGCATTTGGGGAGTGAATCAATGGAAGGAAGAAATTTCTCTCTGTCTCTACCTCTCACTTTCTGTAACTCTACCTCTCAAATAAATAAATAAAATCTTTAAAAATATATATAATAACACTCACATCTCTTTGCTATGAATAAAAACATATCACAATGATAGTCTGGGGAAAACTATGTGGTCCCTAAAGGGTTGAATATCATGGGATATACTGGCCAGAATACAAGATCATAAATGCCTCCCCTTATGGAGTACTCCAAAACAAAGTGGGCCAATCCTGTTCCTATCACCATCTAACCTGCCCCTATAGTTACACCCTCCTGATCTGTCAGAACATGGCAATTGTTGAAGTTCGGGGCATTCAAACTCCCTTATACTATGCCATCCACCCTGGCAACATACTTTTTAATCATTTTCGGAGCACTGTTTGCTCATGTCACCATGGCCATTATACCTATAAGACTCTGGCACAATGGGACCCTGCCCTGGAGAATAAAATCCAGGAACAGCTGGAGTTGTCTGAGGAAGCCTTTCCAATATGTGTTCCTACACCAAGGGCAATCCAGAACAAACTACAGACACAGGAGATATTCCTTTCAAAGGGAATTCTTGGGGTAACCTCTATAGTCACTGTTATTTTTTATATGGGATTGGGCTATATTTGGTCTTGTCTTTCAGATGAAGGAGTCCTGGAAAAATAGTAGCTGCAAGTCCAAAACTACAGTTCCTTACCCCAAGACAAATGGCATCCTCTGTATTGATCATTTTTTAAGTTTTTTTTAAAATTTATTTATTTGAAAGAGAGATTGATTGGTTGATTGACTGATTTTCCATCTTCTGGTTCGCTCCTCAAATTGTCACAATGGCTGGGGCTGGGCCAAGCGGAAGCCAAGATCCAGGAGCCAGGAACTCCATGCAGGTCTCCCCTGTGGGTGGCATGTGCCCAAGCACTTGGGCCATCTTCTGCTGCTTTTCTCATGAACATTAACAGAGAGCTGGATTGGAAATTGGAAATGGAGCAGCTGGGACTTGAACTGGTACTCATATCGGATGCCAGCATCACAGGCAACAGCCTAACCCACTGTGCCACAGTGCCAGCCCCTCTGTATAGATCTTAAAACTGTGATCCTTCTTAAAATCACCCATGTGGCTATGGCCACATTACAACATCCCAATGTCATAAATGAATTTTTGAATATGATTTTAAGGGACATGTCAATAACAATCCTCTCCGAAAAACCAGAATAGGGCAAATTGTTTATAGAGGCTTGCTTTGGTTTGCTGGTATACTCATTTTGTAGAGGTTCATTATAAATCTAACATTTGTGGTTTAGCAATTATGGGGTGGTACAATAAGAACCACTGCAGCTCAACAAATTTTTATTGACTCACTGGGCTCTGCAGTCTTACAAAACAACAGCACATTAGATATCCTTATGGCCTAACATGGTAGAAAATGTACATTATGTTCCATACTAAATGAAACATAGATTGCTTTTGGATCAATACTTCCCATTAAACTTATAAGTTCTAAAAGATAATATTAGGCTAATGAATGACTTAAGAGAATGGGCAGACTCAAGGCCTAGCTGGTTAAAATCTCTCTTGTCTTCTTTAGAATTCTCTAAACATGGATTTTTTTCCCTTATAGTTCTTCTTTGCATCATTGTGATATGGCTCATATTTGGGCCCTGTGTGCTTCACCTTCTTGTAAGAACCATCTCTTCTCATCTGGAGGCTATCAAACTACAGATGGTGCTACAGATAGAGCCATGGATACAGGCCTTCTTCTAGGGACCCCTGGATAAACATCTGGAGGAGGGGTCCTGACAGCTGTCACCAATGGCATCCCTTTCCAGTTCTGCCCTGACCTCAGAAAACAGTCCTTCCAGGGCCCTTAGAAAGGCCACTCTGAAGGATAACTCTCTCTGCTGATCTTTTCCATCTCCCACTCCCAGTTCAAAGTAGCCAGAATGGCCATGAACCCTGTTCCATACAGCAGTTCCAGTTGCCTCTTCAGAGAGAGGATTGATAGAGATAGGAGGCAGCAAGGTCAATTTTAAATAGTTCTGGACAAAAGACCTAGATGCAGAAAAGCATGTCTTATAAAGACAAGATGGGGGAATGGAGATAAGGATCCGGGACTGTAGACTCACACAGTGGGAAGAATTAGAGATAAGAAAACAGGATGAGATTACTTTAGGAAGACAGGACCTCTGCTTACCAAAAAAAGGAAGGTAAGAAAACAGCAAGACAGGACCTCTGGTTACCAGAAACGTGTTTGGGAAGCCCCCTGTACAAACTTCTCCAGAACACCAAAGGACAGAAGACCTCTAAACCACTTCCTCCCAGTAGCATTCCTGCACAGGGATCCCTCCCAATGTGAGAGGTTTCCCTCCCAATGTGAGAGGTTTTCCTGTTTCTATAAACTGCCTTTCTGCTTGCCCTTCTTTGTCTGTGCTTCTCATTCTTATTGGTCATGAGACACAAACTGGAACAGCTAGAACTACAGATTATTACAGCATCATGAGGGCATTTGAGAGGTTTGGGGATTACAGCTCAAGTCTGGCCTAGGCTCACTCTGCCTTTCCTGGATCCTGATGTGATCACTGTTGCACCTATCACAATTAACCTCCATCAGACACTGGACTAGGGGGGCCCCAATCCTGTGACCTCAGACTGCAAAATGAAACAACCTTTTCATTCTCTCAGTTATTTAAGTTAAAGTAAAAGAGATAGCATTAATATAAGTGGTTAAATGTTTTGTTTGTGTCTGTAACACAATAAATGTAAAAAGAAGACATCAGTGCACATCTACTTGAATTTTGTGACTACAAAAGTTCTGTCACTTTAATTTTAATCACTACTGATTATCTTTATTTCCTATTTTTTCTATACCCCAAATTCCACAGTTCTCACCAATCATGAGATTCTCTTTTTTAACAAATTGTGTGCAACGAATTGTCATCTTTGTGTCTTTCTTTAACTTCAATTTAATAAATATAAATTTCCAAAGTACAGCTTATGGATTACAATGGCTTTTTCCCCCCCATAACTTCCCTCCCACCAGCAACCCTCCCATGTCCTGCTCCCTCTCCCATTCCATGCACATCTTTGTTTTAAGGCTCTTCATATTTCTGATAATTTTCACTTCCTCAGATCATGGTCATCTTTTGCAAATAGCTGTTGATTTTTCAAAATAAACTGATATGCAATGCATCCAAGCCAGAAGGATGTTTTAAGAGTATGTAATATCACATCCCCATATACAAAGGTAAAAAAAATGTTATGAAGGTAAAGCTGATATAAATAGCAATGAGAAACTGCAAGAGAATAATTATCCAAACAAGAAAATGAGAAAAGCCATGTGCTTTGCATAGAAATTGGAACTGCATTAGTAACTGATTTCATATTTTAACCTCTCATGCATTGCCATTCCATCGATTCTACTTCCATAACACAAGATATCAAAAATGCTAATAGTAATTTAGCAACTTAAATCACTTATTACATTATTTTCTTCTTTGGAAAATGATTATGTGGATTTAAAACAAAACAAAACAAACAGGTGATTTATAGCTACCACTTAGAGAATTTGTAGTAAAACATAGTGAGCTAACATCTCCAGTAGCCTAAATATTTGTCTTCAGTAAGTGAAGCACTTAGCCCTTGATTTACTGCAACTCCACAAATGCCCAGATGCAGAAGAATGTATGCGAGCCAAGTAAAGTGATGTGTCTCCATCATCAAATGAACCCGTCCTCCACTATCTTTTTATTTGTTTTTCATTTCTTCTGTCTGTGCAAGCCTTATCTATAGGTTGCTTGTGAGGACAGCGGTCCTCTATGTTAGTGGAGATGATAGTAGGGTTCTTTTCTTCCTGCAATAAAGAATTCAGGCATGAGACAGAGAGCAGTGGAAATCAAAGTAGCAAGGTTTTATTGGGGGTAGGGCATCCATAAGAACGATGGACACCTCTTCAGACAGAACCCGAGACAGTGCCCAGTCAGTCAGATGGAGGAAGGGAAGGTTACATAGTTAAATGGAGAGAATACACCTGGCAGGCCAGACAGGCGGTTCAGCAGAGAGCTGAGTGCTGAGCGCCTGGTGAGCATTCAGACTGTGGCTCATAAGGGAAAGAGTCCATTTCTCCTTCCCCTCCAGGACAAAGAAAGTTCCTCCCAGGTTTTACTTCTCAGTGCTATCCGACTGCATAGCTGCAGAGCAGAGAAGCTTCCCCTGGGTGCCTGCCTTGTAGGAAAGCTCTTAAGGTTTTACTGCTCCATGTTATCAGGCCAGGTAACACACTTGGTGCTGAGGAGGGAGGATTGTCCTGGGGAGATTCCCTTGGGGAAAAGGCTGAGACCACCTGGAAAGTCATCAGGGCCTGGGCAGGTCTTTGAAGTGTAGACTACTGGGCTGCTTCCAAGGGCAGCTACTGCAGAGGCTACTTTCCTCAGCTCCTTCACACACACACACACACACACACACACACACACACACACACGTAGGCTGATTTCTAGCTTCCCACCTAACACTCAGGACAATTTTTTCTACTATAAAATCATTATTGGTATATGGGTCACCTGATTAGTCAAAACCCTTCTAAATACTACACAGGTTATTTAGAATCTGGAATATGTGTATCAATTTCTTGACATAGTTTAAAGAGAGCATTGGGGCCCCTGCTGTCACACAGTAGGTTAATCCTCTGCCTGCGGTGCTGGCATCCCATAGGGATGGGGATTGTAGTTCCTGCAGCTCCTCTTCCATTCCAGCTCTCTGCTATGGCTTGGGAGAGCGGTAGAAGATGGCCTAGGTGCTTGGGCCCCTGCATCCATGCAGAAGACCTGGAAAGAAGCTTCTGGTTCCCGGGTTTGGATGGGGAAGCTCTGGCTGTTGTAGCCATTTGGGGAGTGAATCAGTGGATGGAAAGACTTTTTTTTCTGTCTCATCTCACTGTCTGTAACTCCAACTCTCAAATAAATAAATACAATCTTTTAAAAAAAGTAAAGAGAGCATTATCGAATGCAGCACTGCAAAACTGTTATTTTGACCTATATTCCCATCACCTCCCTCATACCTGCCAGGAGAGTTTTATATCATGTGCTTGGTATTATTCTATCATTTTATGTTGACGCTTTCAATGCAGAATTGCCTATAATCCATCACAAAAATTAATGATGGTAATATTGCATGAGATTTTAAAAATTAATACACTTTGTTATTAGAGTAGCTTTAAGTTCACAGAAAATTTAAGGAGGAAGGACAGAGTCCTCTTGTTTCCCCATCCCCACATCCACAATCTCCTGTACTATCAACATCTTGCACCAAAGTGATACATTTTTCTTTGTAATACCTCACATCCCATTTCACTTTTTTTTTCCCAAAGAGATCTTTTATTTACCTAATACAAATTTCTTAAGTACTTTAGGAATATGTATCTTCCCACCATACCCACCCTCCCACAACTCCCAGCCACCCCCTCTTCCTACACCTGCTCCTACCTCACCCACCCCTCTGTCTCCCAGTCCCAGTCCCATTCTCCATTAAGATTCATTTTCAATCAACTTTATATACAGAGACCAACTATATACTAAGTAAAGATTTCAACAATTTGTATATACACACAAATATACACCCCCCAAAAAAACTGTTTGAGAACAAGTATTACAGTTAATATTCAAAATACAACTCATGAGAAGTCCTGCATGGGAAATAAGTGCACAGTCACTCCTGTTGTTAATTTAACAATTAACACTCTTACATATGAAATCAATGAACACCTGAGAATCTTAACATGAGCTGGCAAAGCTAAGGAAGCCTTTTGAATACACAATCTCTGTCAATATTTAGACAAGGCCATAAGCAAAGTAGAAGCTCTCTCTTCCCTTCAGAGAAAAGTGTATCCTTCTTTGATGGCCACTTCTCTCCACCTAGGACATTTTTTTGCCACAGTGTCTTGGCTTTCCATGCCTCAAATGCTCTCATGGGCTTTTCAGCCAAACCAGAATTCCTATCTATTATTATTATCAGATATTTGATCTTATTTATATGATCCCTTTAATATTTAATCCTATATATATGTTCATTTTAACAGTTAATATGGTCACTTTAACACTTAAGAAGGCATTTTTACCACCCAGAGGTCTCTTGGCAAGTTTTTAAATTGTACCCTTAGAAGTAAGTCCATAGGAATATATGCAGAATTGTAGCCATTGTAATACATAAGCTGTAATTTGGAAATTTATATTCTTTAAATAAAAGCTTTATATGAAAAAAATTCATAAACAATTTATCCATAAAGAAATAAGTTGATAAAGAACCTATCTTAGGAATATAGGCCTCCAATGGAAAGTTCAGACACTGTGGCAAAAAATGTCCTATATGAAGGACCTCAGTGGGTGAGACTCCAGTGTAAAGAAGTGGTCATCAAAAAAGAAGGTACTTTTCTCTGAAGGCAGGCAAGAACTTCCACTTTGCTTATGACCTTGTCTAAATATTGAAGGAGATTATGGATTCAAAAGGCTTCCATAGCCTAGGCAGCTCATGTCAAGAGCCTTGGGTGGTCACTGACATCATACATAAGAGTGTTAATTGTTAAATTAACAAAAGTCACTGTGTACTAACTCCTATGCAAGACCTCTGTCCTCAAAGAGTTGTATTATAATTATGTCTAAGTGTTCAGAAAAGATGTATCATTCTTGGGTGCTTCTTTGAAACTAATTAAGTTTCTAAAAAAAAAAAAAAGAAGAAGAAGAAGAAGAAGTGAAATTAAGTTCAAGATGCAATGACTAGGCTTCCATAGCCTCAGCGACTCATGATTAGAGCCTAGGGAGATTACTGACGCCATAAACAAGAGTGTCAAATTGTTAAATCAACATCAGGAGTCACTGTGTACTTACGTCTCATGAGGGATCTGTCCTTAATGTGCTATCCAATGTGAAGTAATGCTATAACTAGTACTGAAACAGTATTTTTACACTTTGTGTTTCTGTGTGGGTGCAAACTGATGAAATCTTTACATAGTATATACTGAATTGACCTTCTGTATATAAAGATAATTGAAAATGATTTAAAAATCTTGGTGTTGGAAATTGCATAATTAATCAATTTTGCAAAAAAAATCATGTAGGATCTCTGTCCTTAATGTGCTGTACATTGTGAATTAGTACTATAACTAGTACTCCAACAGTATTTTCACTTTGTGTCTCTATGTGAGGGCAAACTGTTGAAATCTTTACGTAATATGTACTAAACTGATCTTCTGTGTATAAAGAGAATTGAAAATGAATCTTGATGTGAACGGAAGGGGAGAGGGAGCGGGAAAGGGGAGGGTTGCGGGTGGGAGGGAAGTTATGGGGGGGAAGCCATTGTAATCCATAAGCTGTACTTTGGAAATTTATATTCTTTAAATAAAAGCTTTATATATAAAAAAAAGATGCAATGACTTTGAACAGCCCTTGTCTCAACTATTGAGGAACAGCTTTTTTGTTTTTTGGTTTTTTTTTTCATGCAAATTGTAGAACTCTTTACTTAGCATAAAGTTAGTCTTCTGTGTATAAAGTTAATTTGAAGTGAATCTTAGTAGAGAATGGGACTGGGAATAGGAGAGGGTGGAGGAGGAGGTGTGGGAGAGTGGGTGGGAGGGTGGGTATCGTAGGAAGAATTACTATATTCCTAAAGTTGTACTTATGAAATGCATGAAGTATTTGTATTCATTAAATAAAAGATTACATTGGGGGAAAAATTAAAAAAAAGGAATATATGCAGAATTATAAAGCTTTAGAATTAAAAGCTTCTTCCTCACTCTCTTATCCTCACTCTTATTTTTTACTGAGATCAGTTGTCAATTGACTTTATACACATATGATTAACTCAATGTTAAGTAAAGAGTTCAACAAATAGTATGGAGAAAAAAAAAAACTGTTCCTTGACAATGAACACTAGGGCTGTTCAAGTCTTTACTTCTCATAGTGTCATTTTTCACTTCTACAGATTTCCTTTTAGGTGTTCTATTAGTTAGATCAGGGAGAACATATGGTATCTGTCCCTTTGGGACTGGCTTATTTCACTAAGTATGATATCTTCCAGATTCATCCATTTTGTTGCAAATGATCAGATTTCTTTTCTTTTTTTTTTTTTTTTTGCCACTGTGTGATACTCCCTATAGTACATTTTCCATAATTTCTTTATCTAGTTTTCAGCTGACAGGCATTTAGGTTGATTCCATGTCTTAGCTATTGTGACCTGAGCTGCAATAAACATGGGGGGTGCAGATAACTCTTTTACTTGTTGAGTTCATTTTCCTTGGGTAAATTCCCAGGAGTGGGATGGCTGGGTGACATAGTAGTTCTATAATCAGATTTCTGAGCTTTCTCCAAACTGTTTTCCACAGTGGTTTGATATATTTCTGTAATCAGTGAATATTCAATGAGAAATCTTCAATTTTTAAAATATAATATTCTCTAAATGGATTGATAGGATACACTTTCATAGCTTTAGAACCAAGAATAAGTGTGCTTTTCTGAAGCAGTGAATTTGTTTGACATAGTATATCATAAACATGGTTTCCTCTGCATCTGTTTTGACTAATAAAATTTTTGAAGCTAAATTGTTTGTCCATAGCTCAAAATTCTCTCTGCATGTATTTTCTGGATTAATTTTATTCCTGCTACATCTTGCTTCTTCTACAAGTATTTTTTTTCTTCATCATGAGATATCTCTTCAATTTAGTCTTTCATTGTTGCACTTTTTGGTATCTTTGTAACCCATATTAACTTTTTAGAAACATAAATAAAATGCATCCCATAAAATGATAAAATATAATCTTATTTGAGTTTACTTCATAGCTCTTCAATGAACAGTTTCATTTTGGGGATAGATTTTTAAAAACTACTTAAAAAACTATCATTTTATTTGGTGATACATTTTACTTGGTATAAAATTTTAGAAAAATCCTCATACCAGCTGACGGTATAAATTTTGAAATGCTCACTCTATTTGTATTGATGAAAATAATCAGGAAGCAACACTGACATGCACATTGCAGACAATACATAAACATACTTCCTATATTATGCACAGTATGTTTACTTAGCAGAGCTTTGGATAACAAGTACATGTGGGCAGTGATTATATGTTGACCTGTGTAATTAAGGAAGTGATTTGCTTAACAAGTAATTTGTAATAAAATTCCTACCCAGTAATCAAAAGAACAAGCCATATGTTTTTAATATGACCAAAACATTTGCATAGTGTTTATGTAAAATAAATTAAGGCAAAATGAAAAATCTGCTGACAAGAAATAAGTAGCAATAAGGATAGAGCAATGTATTAAATCCTTCATTCTGGATCATTTAGGTAATGTTCCATTCATTTTAGATTCATGAGTGGAAGCCTTTACAGATTGGGCATGCATACCATAAATCTGGAGTTATCCATTATTAGGTGGCATTTTGCTGTTTGCAGTTGTACATGTTTACTTTGTGCATAATTAACTGTATAATAGCTGTCTGTGTTTTGCACAGAATTTACACTCAGGCTTTCATCAAAACAAATGACTCTAGAAAGTAGGACACTTCCATTAAGTTCCCTGCAATCAGCATTTCTTAATACAGGTTTACAGGAGCGGTTTTGATTGTAACTGTTTGTACATTAATGTTTTCAACAGCTAATGCGTATGTTGGAATTTAATTTATTAAACTCCTAAACTACATAAAGAGTACAGATGGGTGGAGGCAGAAGGAAGTAGAGCATACCTAATAATAGCCAAGAAAGAAATTTCCATGAAAATAATAAGTGTGGAGTTAACTTGGACAGGCAATTGATCACTGTGCAATGTAATACAATGGATCACATATCCCAGCATTTCTTTTTTGTGTACAATTGTGACAGCCAACTCAACAGCCTTAGAATAAGCAGCTTCTCTGAAAATGGGTTGTCAGAAGAAGAACCAAGATTTACTCTAGCCAATCCTTTTGTTTATAGCTATGTAACATTAAAGGGGAAAAAAGGAAATTAATGCAACCAAAGACAAATGCATGGAATTAAACACCAAAGAGTAAGACAGTGAAAGATATTAAATAAAATATAACAGAACTGAGGCTGCAATTTATGGGTTATGACAATTGGTTGATGCAGTAGTTGATAAAAACAAATTATGATAAATGATGCTATATCTATTCAACTTAAAATAGTATTAATTTATTCTTAGTCAATAGTTGAATAAAACATTTGTTGAGAAACCTGGTTTCTTTTCATAAATGGCCATTTAAAGAAAATTAAAGGTGAAGAAATAGAATAATTCAAACAGATCTTAAAGCAAAAGTAATAACATTTTATTTATAGTAATGTATGTTTGATGACAAAGGATGCAATACTTTTTCAGGAGAGCTTGAAAAATTGTATTAAATACTAATCTTCTCTCAGAATCCAGAAAAGCATTACATGAGACTTGTTTAAATAATAAATATATAATGTCTCATGTGTATAAAACATGTGACCCCACCCCAGAAATAATAATCGATAATCTGATCCCACAAGAATGTCCATGGTAGCATTATTCATAAGAGTCAAAAAGTGAAAACTAACCAAAATGTTCATCTGTGTATGAAATGGAGAGATGAATGTGTTATATCCATACAATGGATAATTATTGAACCATAAAAAGAAAATCAAGTGCTGATACCAGCTATATCGTGGATGAATCTTTAAATATTGCATTAAAGGAAAGAGGTCAGTCATAAGGACTACCAGTGGATGGAAGGTCTCTCTCTCTTTCTCTCTGCCTCTGTCTCTGCCTCTCTGTAACTCTACCTTTCAAATAAATAAATAAATAAATCTTTTTTTTTTTTAAATGACTGCTTTAGCTATTTAGGCTCTCTTGTGTTTCCATATGAACTTCAGCATTTTTTTTCTAGATCTAAGAAGAATGTCCTTGGTATTTTGATTGAAAGCTCATTTAATCTGTAAATTTCTTTGGGTAGTGTGTACATTTTGATGATATTAACTCTTCCAACCCATGAACATGGAAGATTTTTCCATTCACTACTTAGTTTAAAAATTTTTAATCAGTTTTTAAAAAGTATTCTTTTTCTTTTTTTATTTAATTTATTTGAAAGAGTTACAGAGAGAGGTTGAGACAAAAAGAGAGGTCTTCCATCTGCTGATTCACTCCCCAGATGGCCACAATGACTAGAGCTGTGCTGATCCGAAGCCAGGAGCCAGGAGCTTCTTCCAGGTCTCCCACGTGGGCCCAAGGACTTGGGCCATCTTCTACTGCTTTCCAAGGCCATAACAGAGAGCTGGATTGGAAGAGGAGCAGACAGGACTAGAACTGGCGCCCATATGGGATACCAGCACCTCAGGCCAGGGCGTTAAACCACTGTGCCACAGCGCTAGCCCCAACATATTTTTATTTTCTTAACTATTAGCCTAAGATTCTAAAAATATAATTCTTTTTATAAGATTTATATTATTTAATTGAAAGAATTCTGAGAGAGGTAGAGACAGAGAGAGAGGTCTTCCAAACACTGGTTTATTCCCGAAATGGCCACAATGGTCAGAGTTGAGTAGATTCAAAGCCAGGAGCCAGAAGCTTCTTAAAGGTCTCCCATGTGAGTACAGGGGTCCGAAGACTTGGGTCATCCTCTGGTGCTTTCCCAGGTCCACTATTGGGTTGCTGGATCAGAAGTGAAAGAAGCCAGAAATTGAACCAGCAACCATATGAGATGCCAGAGCAGCAGGCCAGGGCTTCAACCTGCTGTGCCACAGCACTGTCCCCATAAAATATAATTCTATATGTCCATCATTTCTTGAAAATTTCAAGCTCCACATAATGTATCCAAATAAAGAATTTTCAAAATGCATCATAACATTTTTGGTCATAAAATTATGTATTTAAAAAATGAGTTCAGGCCGGCGCCGTGGCTCAACAGGCTAATCCTCCGCCTTGCGGCGCCGGCACACCGGGTTCTAGTCCCGGTCGGGGCACCGGATTCTGTCCCGGTTGCCCCTCTTCCAGGCCAGCCCTCTGCTGTGGCCCAGGAGTGCAGTGGAGGATGGCCCAGGTGCTTGGGCCCTGCACCCCATGGGGAGACCAGGAAAAAGCACCTGGCTCCTGGCTCCTGCCATCGGACGAGCGTGGTGCGCCGGCCGCAGCGTGCCGACCGCGGCGGCCATTGGAGGGTGAACCAACGGCAAAGGAAGACCTTTCTCTCTGTCTCTCTCTCTCACTGTCCACTCTGCCTGTAAAAAAAAAAAAAAAAAAAATGAGTTCAGATAATAAAAATTAAGAATAAATTCACTGGGATTCTGAGCAAGAGAGTGAGTTAATTCAAATATAAATTCTATTGTTATCCCCTGTCACTACTTCATTTGGCATATGGAAGGAGTATACATATTTGAACATTCAAGATACTGGTTCTGACTAGAAATAGAGATAACCTGGAATTCCGTGCCTATTTTTGGGTATTTACAACATGGCAAAGTACCAATGTATGAATTAAATGACGGTGTGGAGGGTAGCAGGGCATTGTTTCTATTAACAGTGACTGAACATACCAATACCCTGTGTTGTTCTGTAGGTAATATCAACCTCCGTTCATTTTCTAGAAAACACAAAAAGTCACAAGTGACATTAGGTTTTTCTATGTCAAGAATAAGTGTTTAATTATTCATTGGTCAAGGGTAAAAATTTAAAGAATGGTAAAATTGTGCATAATTTCTAAGCTAATAGATCAGAAAAATGAACACAAAAAAGCAATGTAAAAATGGCAAAAATGGGTAAAGAAATCTTGAAAACATGGCAACAAGGAACACTTAATAAGGCGGTTGATCTTTATGTCAGCAATGTGCACGAAGTATAATAAGCTAATACTCCCTTTAGAGAATGAGCAAATACCCAAAATGGATAAATAAAAACAATCTAGTTTCTAAAAGTTAGTATCAGAAAATAGCTTCAAGACTTTTGGATAGGGAAATACTTGTTAAATAAAATATTTGAGTGCTAAATTTAAACAAACAAATTTAGAGCAGGCATTTAGCTTGGGGAGGGGTAAGATGTCTTTTCAGGGCCAGCATTGTGGGGCAGTGGGCCAACTAGCTGCCTGTGACTCCAGAATCCGATGTGGATACCCGTTTGAGTCCCAGCTGACCCACTTCTGATCTGAGGGCCTACATGTTTGGGCTCCTGCTTCACCCACATGGGAGACCTGGAAGAAGTTCCTTGCTCTTGACTTTGGCCTGGCCCAGTCCTGGTAGTTGCAGCCATTTGGGGAGGAAGTCTCTCTCTCTCTCTCTCTCTGTCTCCATCTCTCTCTCTCTTTCTCTCTCCACACACATACACACTCATATACCTCTCTGCAATTCTGCCTTTCAAATAAATACTTATTTAAATAAAAATATGCTTTTGTGCTTTATTGGAGTACCTACACTTGGTTACTAGTTCTAGATCCCAATTCCAGTTTCTCACCAATGTACACCTGGAAAGGCAGGAGATTATGGTTCAAATAATTGGGTGGGAGATGTGGAAAAGGCAGGAGATTATGGCTCAAATAGTTGGGTGGGATATGTGGATATTAGTCCAAATATACAGTGTATGCTAACTTTCTGCTCTTTTCTTTTTTTTTTTAAGATTTTATTTATTTTTTTGAGAGGGAGAATTACAGAGAGAGAAGGACAGACAGAGAGAGAGGTCTTCCACCTGCTGGTTCACTCCCCAAATGGCCACAATGGCCAGAGCTGGGCCAGGCTGAAGCCAGGAGCCAGTGTCTTTTTCTGGGTCTCCCTCGCAAATGCAAGGGCCCAAGCACTTTGACCATCTTCTACTGCCTTCCCAGGCCATAACATAGAGCTGGATTGGAAGAAGAGCCTCTGGGACATGACCTGCACCCATGTGGGATGCTGAAGCCTCAGGTATAGGTTTAGCCCAATACGCCACAGTGCCAGCCCCAGTATATACTAACTTAATAAGTAATTGTTTTGAAGAGTCACTATTTTTAGACACAACTGTGGGAAGGTTCCAAAATTATTACTCAAGCCAGATGTAGTAAGAAAATGTAGTTGATTTATTCACCGAAATTTCTCAGATCTGTCCCTCAGGCTCCAGTACGTTATGGAAAAAAAAGGGCATGGGGGTGGAAATACAGACTTAGTCAAACCCAGTAACTTGATTCCAAACAATGGAATCAAGATAAATCTTGAGTACTAAAGTCTCTTCCTTTCTCTCCCTTTCTTTCCCAAGATGATGTCTAGATTAGCTCACCTGTCAAGGAGTGAATGAATCCTCAGGCAAGCTCATCTGGCCTCCATCAACACACTCTCCATCTTCGTGGGCACGGTTAGCCCTGCTGGCTTTTGTAGCTGCCCTGGGCAGTACAGTAAGCATTCCAGAGCCCCTCTGGCTGAAGAGGCCTTGCCTCACCTCTGACTGCCAAGGATATCGATCAGTCTGGAAAGCCACTGTTGTGCCACTACAAATGAAAAGCCCTTATTACTCAGAACTTAGTTAC
Organism: Sylvilagus floridanus; assembly: GCA_949820135.1. Taxonomy (NCBI): domain Eukaryota; kingdom Metazoa; phylum Chordata; class Mammalia; order Lagomorpha; family Leporidae; genus Sylvilagus; species Sylvilagus floridanus. Next base: position 65,465,403 of record OX463227.1, on the reverse strand, counting down.
TTTCAAAGCATTCCTGTGATTCATGAAAGAAGTTCGTTGTCAAATTAGTTCTGGAAGGTTTCGGGAAAATTAACTTATGAAAACCAGGATCTGAGATTTGCACAGTTAGATTGGAAGGTCTGATGGAGAGGAGCCGAGGAGCACTAGTTAACAAGGTTGACTATTAATGCGATCTGTACCTGCAAGGTTACTTCCAGAGGATCTATTGAAGATGGGAATAGGGTAATAAAAAGAGCCTTTGAGCCAAAGTTTCAGAATTGTAATAGGTTTCGAAGTCTTTTGGCTTCAGAATGCCTCTTTAGCTATCTAACACCTCACTTTCTCCGACATCTTTAGATTTCACTCCATGTCTTTTCTGTCCTTTTTCATCTCGTTACCTTCCTGGGGAAATTCACCTGAGAAGGAAAGAAATGGGCTTCATTTCTCTGTCTTGTGAGGCCAGGTCTTTGTCTAATGAACTCCAATGCAGAGGCAAAGATTTGATGGAACACAGGATGCAGAAGAAAGACCAGAAAACTGCAATCAAAATCAGAGTACCACTACACTTAATGTATTGATTCCCACATGAACTTGTGAATATGTTTCTTTGATAAAATTATGTTACTAGTTTAATTTATAATTAGTGAATGAATAGAAGAAAATTAAGGGGGGTGCATTGTGGCACAGTATGTTAAGCTGTCATTTTGGATGCCTGCATTTCTTATTAGAGTGCTGGTTCAGATTCCAGTTCCTCTGCTTTCAATCTAGCTTCCTGCCAACGCACTTTGGAGGAAGCAGATGATGACTGAATTGGTTGAGTTCCTGCCAACCACAGGGGAGACCCAGATGGAGTTGCTTTAAAAAAATGTATTTACTTATTTGAAAGTCAGAGTAACAGAGAGAGGGAGGGAGAGAGAGAGAGAGAGAGATCTTCCATCCCCAGGTTCACTCCCCAGATGGCCACAATGGCTAGGCCTGGGCAAGGCTGAAGTGAGGAGCCAGGATCTAGGAGCTTCTTCAGGATTTCATACATGGGTGTCAGGGGCCCTAATACCTAGACCATCTTCTTCTGTTTGTTCAGGTCCTCAGTAGAGAGCTAGATTGGAAGTGGAGCAGCTGGGACTTGAACTGAGACCCATATGGGATGTGGCTTTACCTGCTAAGCCACAATGCCCACCTCCCAGATGGAATTTCTGGCTCCTGGCTTTGGCCTGATCCTGTACTGGATTTGGCAGGCATTTGAGGAGTGAACCAGACATTCTCTCTGGAAGTCACTCTGCCTTTAAAGTAAATTAAAATAAATAAATATTTTTAAAAGAAAAAGAGAATTAGATACATTTTATATTGAATGACTGAGAAACTAACACATATGATGGGGAAAACTGCAGGTTTTATATGTAAAATGCTATTGTAAATTAATAAAATATGAGTCCAAAGAATGAGAAAAGAAAATAATGGCCATTAAAAGTGTATTTTGGGGCATTCACAATTGTAACTGGAATAAGTGGAAAGGAAGTCATTAGCATATAAATAAATCCATAAAATTTCCAGGAAGGACAAAAGATAAAGATTGGATGTTTTTCATCTGAAAGTGATTTAGCCAAAATTAATACCCATCTGTGGTATGTTCCTGCTGCCACCTACCACTTCCATGAAACTCCTAGGAAGCCAGAGGAATACAATATAATTCCATAGAATAAAGTTAAAAAGAAATAAACAAATGCAAACCTAAGTACATGTAATTAGAAGAGTCATGCAAACTCCCGCTACCATGCTTGGGAAACAGTAACTTGCCAGGTTTTATCTTAAGGAAGGAGGGCTGCAAGAGTGAAAAGAGGTAATGGTATATAAGTCAATTTACAAAGTCTATAGCATAGATAACTCATAGAACAAAGGTAAATGGCCACAATACTCCAAACAAGCATATTTGACCAGTAATCAAAAAAAATATATATGACAACAAAACATCATTTTCTCTTTGTTAAATTGTTAAAGGTATCAAAATACCAAACATTTGCAGGTTATGGGAAGTATATCTATAAATTCCTTCTGAATATATAAAAAGTATAATTTCTGAAACAATATTCCTTGTTTGAGTCCAAATCTAGGCAGTTAATTGTTCCTTAACCAAAATAGTTTTACTTGGAGAATATTTACTCTAAGGGAAGAAAATTAAACTGTCAGTAAAAGCAGTTCAGAACACTATCCCCCAATCTGCCATGTTGTTATAAGAATTATTTTAAGCTAAAGGCAAATAAGAAGGAAGGCAGAAACGAAGGAAGGAAGGAAGGAAGGAAGGAAGGAAGGAAGGAAGGAAGGAAGGAAGGAAGGAAGGAAGGAAGGGAGAGAGGGAGGGAGGGAGGGGAAGGAAGAGATTCCAACATCTGCAAGGTCACTCTGACCTTTCTGTTATTTATAGCAGTTTAATTTCCCCTAGCAAGATGCTGTACTTATACCAAAAGGAAAATAATGTTATTAATCAACAAAGATGGGAAGTTGAAGCCTAGAGAAATCCATCCAAATAACCCATATCTTCCTACAAACTTTTCTATCCAATTAACTACCCTAGCACAAGACCATACATTTTGTAACACTTTCACAATTTACTATGCTTTGCCCAATTCAGTATTTATACGCTTGACTCTAGCTATTTATTTAGATCTTTATTTCCTTAAGAAGGCTTCTGCACTGAGGAAAACTTGTTTTAAATTAATGCATATGTTTTCTCCTGATGATCTGCCTTATGTCAATTTAATTTTCAGACCCAGCTTAGGGTAAAATATCTTGCAGAGTAGAGGTGAAATTTTGTTGCCCATGCATAAAAATGTGCCTTCAAGGACAGTCTGATAAACATAATCCTCTTTGCTTATTCTGTACAAGTATGGAAGTTTCACCCAACTAAACATACAACTCCAGTGAACTGTTTTAATCAGTTGTTCACAATGGAATTCAACTCAGGTCAAAATATACTTGATGCATACCTGGATAGGAACAGACATTTAATATAAATCATTAAGAAAAAAATGTAATTTTATATATATATATATATATATATATATATAAACAAGATTCTATTTCTCAGCTGGTAATATAGAAATATACACATGCTCCATGTACTTAGAAGATACATAAGATGCTTATAAGGGTTATCTAACATTTAATAATTCAGGCAATATTTTACTTTCTACTTACATTAATTTTATAATAAACATGCATTAATATTAAGAGGAAAAAGAGGGAAGCAAAAAGCCACCTAGAGTAATATAGCTACCATTATCCATTAGCTACACATCTTTATCATTGCATTATCTTTCCACCTCTCCGCCACTACTTCCCTTCTAACTATGATGTCACATAAATATGAGATGTCCATTTAAACCTGAATTTCACACACTGTGGTATTTCCAAATGTTACATAATTTTATATATTAATTTGGTAAATTTGACAATGCTATTTTAGCATCCTACACTTTTAAATATTTGAGAAGCTATGCAAAATAGACATTTGCCAAAATGATAACAAAAAATAAAAAGTTATATATGTATATAGCTAAAATCTTGTATGATAATCGACATAGATATTTACAGTTCTCTTAGTAATATAGTGATCAAGTTTGAATACAAACTCCAAAGTTCATGTATTGGCGTTAGTGCCAATACAGCAGTGTTGGGACGTGGAACCTAAAGAATGTCTATGGGTTGTGAGGCACTGCCCTGTGAGTGCATTAATGTCCCTGTCATGAAAAAGGGTTACATATCAGAGGAGTGACTTCTTGATAAATGCATGAGTTTGGTCACAGAATCTTGGAAAAGACCCCAGAATCACAGGCAATCAAAGCCAAAATAGACAAATGGGATTACATTAAGCTGAGAAGCTTCTGCACTGCAAAAGAAACATTCAGCATTGTGAAAAGGCAACTGACAGAATGGGAGCAAATAATTTCAAACTATAACTGGATAAAGGATAAATATCCAGAAACCACAAAGAACTCAATAAACTCAACAACAACAAAACAAGCAATCCAACTAAGAAATGGGCAAAGGATTTGAACAGGCATTTTTAAAATGAAGACTTTCAAATGGACAACAGACACATGAAAAAATGCTCAGGAACATTAGCTATCAGGGAAATGTCAATCAAAATCACAATGAGATTTCACCTCACCTCAGACAGAATGGCTTTCATACAAAAATCAACAAAGAATAAATGCTGGGGAGGATGTTGGGGAAATGGTACCCTAATCCACTATTCGCAAGACAGTATGGAGATACCTAGAAATCTAAAAATAGATATACCATATGACACAGTCATCCCACTTCTGGGAATTTACCCAAATGAAATGAAATCAGCACATGAAAGAGCTATCTGCACCCCCATGATTGTTGCAGCTCAATTCACAAATAGCTAAGATATGTATCAATCTAGATGTCCATTAACTGATGATTGGATAAAGAAAATATCAGGGGTTGGTGTTGTGATGCAGTAGGTTAATCCTCTCCATTTGTGGTGCCAGTATCCCATATGTTTCTAGGCCTGGCTGCTCCTCTTCCGATCTAGCTCTCTGCTATGGCCTGGGAAAGCAGTAGAAGATGGCCCAAGTACTTGGGCCCCTGTACCCATGTGGGAGACTTGGAAGAAGCTCCTGGCTCCTGGATTCAGACTGGCACAGCTCCAGCCATTGTGGCCATTTGGGGAGTGAACCAGTGGATGGAAGACCTTTCTCTATGTCTTTCCCTCTCACTGTCTGTAACTCTACCTCTCAAATAAGTAAATAAAATCTTTAAAAGAAAAGAAAATACCATATAGATACACTATGAAATACTACTCAGCCATAGAAAAAGAATGAAATCCTGTCTTTTGCAACAAAATGGATGCAACTTGAAGCTATTATACTTAGTGAATTAAGCCACTCCCAAAAGGACAAATACTATGTTTCCCTGATCTGTGGTAACTAATGGAGTACCTAATGTAATATATATGAGTGAAATTGACATTTTGAGATTTGATTGAGTATTTACAGCCCTCATCTCCACTGTTCAGAAACAGTGTACTTTTCTTCTTACTATTTGTTGAACTCTTTACTTAATGTAGGGTTAATATTATGAGCATAAAATAAACTGAGAGTATATCATTGTAAAAATTAAGAGAGGGAATAAGAGAAGAAGGAAGAGGATGGGGGCAGCATGGATGGGAAGGAGGGTAGGGTGGGAAGTATCACTATGTTCCCAAATCTGTATATATGAAATACATGAAATTTGTATACCTAAAATAAAATAGAGGCTGGCACTGTGGTGCAGTGTGTTGCATCTCCACTTGCAGCACCAGCATCCTGTGTGGATGCTGATTTGTGCCCCAGCAGCTTCTCTTCTGACACAGTTCTCTGCTTGTGGCCTGAGAAAGCAGTGGAGGATGGTGCACGTGCTTGGGTCCCTGCACCTGCGTGAGGGACCCAGAGGAAGCTCTTGACTCCTGACTTCAGATCAGTTTGGCTTTTGCTCTGACAGCCTTTTAGGGATTGGACAAACAGATTGAAGATCTCTCTGTTTCTCTCTCTCTCTCTCTCTCTCTCTGTAGTTCTGCCTCTTGAATAAATAAGTAAATAATCTTCTTTTAAAAATATAAAAAAAAAATAAAATAAAATAAAATAGAGGAGTTTGGGCATCTGCCATGCTGTCTTACACTTGCTCTCTGGCCATGTGATATCTTCTGTCACATTAGAATTCAGCAAAAAGGCCTTCATCACATGAAGTCCGTTGATCAGTAACCAGAGCCCAGAGCCAAATAAGCTTCTTTTGTTTAGTGGTGTTCTGTTTCAGCAGCACATATGGACTAATACATGTGGTGAGATGTAGAATCAAAGAGGAAACAGACCCAGAGAGAACAAGTGATCTGGTTTACAATGAGTTGAATAGCTGAGAGGCAAATGCAGGTTTTTAACTGCAACTTTTTCTGTTGCATTAAAATGGAATTTAGAGGCCTCCATGTGCACTACTGTCATATTTTCCAGTTTTATTGTTGTCATTCTGTGCATTTTAAAGTATTTGAATTAAAAATTCCTATACTCATTTTGCATGATATTTTCATAATCATTCAATTATATATAAGATATGTTCTTAAACAGAATTTAAGCAGGCTTTTAAAAACCTCTCCCAATTTGAGCCTTACTCAGTTTCTTCTACTCGACATAACTACAACCCTGACTACCTTTGGCTGCACTGTGCTTTAATATTTATTGTAAATGTCAGTGTCTCTTTTATATCTTTTCAAATGCCATAATTTGAGTTACTTGCCTCTTTTATGTGTTTACAGATACTACTGCAATTGCATAATATACTACTCATCACCTTTTATTATTGTGACCAGTTTGTTAGTCTTTGTTCTCTGCTAGCCTGGGAGTTCTCTGAATGCAGGGCTCTTGTTATCTCCTAATTACTATGACCTAAACAATTTGCAGCAATTAATCAATAAATTAATCTCCCCATTCATTCACTTACCCACCCATGCATCAATAAATTAATAATGAAAGGAAGTATAAGGGTCATGTACAGACCTCTCCACTTGCCTGGTTTAATTAAGGAATATATTTTATAGCATCTGGTATAACAACAGGTAATAGACTTCTTCTCATACACCAGATTCAATTGGTAATTATCTAACTGATTTTCTGTTATGAAAAGAAGTCAACTGTATTATCTAGGCTTATTAAAAAGAAAATTAAATAACTAAGATACTACCCAACAAGAGAGAGTGTTAGCACAAAGCCATATATATTTTAAAACATTGATCTGGAGAAATGGATAAACTGTAAATACTGGAGAAAGTTCCCCATCAACTCTGATAATAATATAAAATGACCTGCGGTATGGTTCAAGTTATGTTTCCTTATAAGAAGAAAGATCTACCCTCTACCACATTATCTTTCGCAAGGATTCACCTTAAATCAATGTCCTGTAAGTCTCATCCCATTCTGGAGCCTTCCTGAAGGGACTGAGAAGATGCACTTACCAAGCTCTAAAGACTAGCAGCCATTTTTCTCCTTTGTGTCTTTTTCTCTCCTTTTAGATTCCAGTAAGTACCACTAGCTACTGAAAAGAATGGTAATGACTGTAGATGATTAATGTGACTTCAGCATTATTGTAAAAATAGTACAAAGTTAGTATACAAAGTTATTATATTATCATTGGAGCCATTTTCATATTAAAAATTCCCTTTAAACACTTACTTTTGGCATATTGTCCTATAACATCCAAAGGGTCACTGGAAACCTGAAACAACTCTGGCAAACTAAAGGCAGATTCATAATTTATAGTTTACCTGATCATGTTTGTTTTCCAAAGTCTGTAATACTAGTAACTGACAATTATCTGGTCTAAATCTATTCAAAGTAATACTGAGTTACTCAAAATCTTATATTAATGATCATTTACTTCCAATATGGAGATTGATCTGAAAAATTAAAATGGACAATACTGAAAATGTCTAAGAGGAGGTATTGTTGAACCATGTTCACGGAGAAAAGGGAGTTTTAAGCTGTGAGTCAGCTCCATTCATACACATGAAGAAAATGCTAATGTTTTCAAAGATTCTGACTTTTCTCAAGCATGCATTTAAAATAGCAGTGCTCAGTTTTGACCACTAGTTTTTTTCCACATTAAAGACATCTTAATATGTGGGTACATGTAAAAAAAAAAAAAAACCTGACTATTAGAAAAATAACTGATATAAAACAGAACAGAATTAAGTTACAGATGAAAAATATGAAGGAAAATGATGATTTGAAGAAAGCACATAAAGTATAAGAATAGTTTACCTAACTTCATAGATATTCTCGTATTTATCTGATATTTATAATATCAGATATTTATAATATTTATATTTATAATATTTATATTTATATTATAATATTTATAATAATTAAGAGTTACCCATTCTTATAAAGACAGAAACAATTCCCTAAATATTTTTTCAGTTATAAGTATTTTTCCAAAAGTATAATTATACTAATTGGAAGATCGTGGATTTTTAAATATTTTGTTAAAAATTAACAGACATACACATTTTGTACATACTTATGAGTCTTTATGTTGCATAATTACTCATAAAAAGGTAAATATATTTGCCCTGGACTCATGTAGAATGATGGACAATGGATTTAAACTTGGTTTTAAATGACCACACAGCTCAAGTATTTAACTATAATACTTCACTGATTTTCAAACACATATTCTGATCATCTGTTGAAAGTCTCAAAAAAAACTCATTATGCTATTTCTGATCTTGGAAATTCCTTTTTGGATGTCATTATCCATTTTTTTTTGTCATTATCCATTTTAAAAAGATCTATAGGGAAGGCAATGGCTAAGACACTGGTTAGAAATCTGTATCCCATTCTGGATTACCTAGGTTAAAGTCCTTACCCAGAGTTAAATTTCCAGATTCCTGCTAATGTATAGTCTACAAGACAGTAGGTCAAATAGTAGGGTCTTTGCCACTCACATGAAGATTGGATTTGATTCCTGACTCATAGCCTTGGCCCGGCACAAGCTCAGGCCTAAGTCATTTGATGACTGAATCAACAGCAGCTGAGAGGTTTTGCTCTCCCTCTCTACCTTCCCCACCTCTTCTGTCACAATAAAAACTAAAATACATTAACCTGTAGAGGACTAAAGGACTAAAAAACATTAACCTATAGGGATTTGTGTTTGTATATGAGGACTAAAGCTCATCCTTGCACATGAAATGATGCTATAATCTGAGTACTGATTCAATAAAACAAACTTGTTCATTGCCTCAAAGGCATCAATTATTGAGTTAAAACATTTGTATTCTGCATATAGTTTATTTTGAGCTTTGAAGACAATTAAACGCAAGAAAAGGGGAATCAAGAATAAAATACTTACAAATAATAATATGCTCGCTTTATAAATATATAAACATATACTAAACACAAATTCCTAAAGTTATTATTTCAGGTTTGAGATACCTCAACTCTAATTTAACAGATTACTTCAGGGCCGGTGCTGTGGCATAGTGGGTAAAGCCAATTCAAGTTGCGGCTGCTCCACTTCTGATCCGGCTCTCTGCTACTGTGCCTGGGAAAGCAGCTGTGGATAGCTCAAGTGCTTCAGGCCCTGCACACATGTGAAGACTCGGAAGAAGCTCCTGACTCCTGCCTCCAGTTGGTGCTGCCATTTGTGGAGTAAACCAGTGGATGGAAGATCTCCCTGCCTCTTTCTCTCATTGTTTCTTTCTAACTCTGCCTTTTAAATAAATAAACACATCTTTTATAAAAAGGTTACTTTAACCATCTCCAGTATACTTTATCGTATTTGAGCACAGGGAGATTTAATTCACCTCTTTCCCTACCGCAATTAATAAATATTTATTGCTATAAATTTCAAATAAATGCCTCTCTTTTACAAGATTCAAAGAAACACCGAGGGTATATTTTTCTCAAGCAAAAATGACCCTCCCTGTTAATCGTTCCAGCTTCTATAAAGATATTTTTGTCTTCATATAATTTGTAATGGTGCTATTTCACCAACTTATAAATCAGCTTAAAATATCTAATGAGAATTAAATAAATTTTACATTGTCTTTTAAATAGGTATAGTAGTTCAATATTATATTTGCCTTACATTCAATAATTCCAAAGGTTAACACTTTTGACTTTTTATTTTAATATTATTGCTTTAGTCTATTTTTTGTTGTTGTTCCTAAAACTGCTCATTGATTTATTTTTGCTTTCTGTTCCTAAAAGTTGTTTAGTACCCTAATTAGATATTCATTTTGACATTCTGGTCCCAGAAGAAATGACATTAACTCCATACTTATCCATCTGGTTATCAGTTATAGCTCGTGAATTGCGGCTTGTAATTTTCCTGGGACATGTGGGCACCCTTCCAGTTAGGCTATTAAAATCCCTTACACTCTAACAACATGCTAATTAATATCCTCTCACGTCTGTGAGTGCACAGCAAAAAACGCTGGAATATAAAGGAAATTCATTTCTTCAAAATGGAAATGCAGAAATTTTAAAAGTTAAACAAGCAATTCCTTATATAACTACATCTCATGAGAAACCGAAACCTTTTATCTTCCATTTTATGAGCGTGTTTAATTCATGCATCATTTTAAGTGTAATATCCATCATTCTAAAAAATTTGCACTGTGAAGAAGTATTTTTTCACCCACATTCAGAAAAGGGTGTTTCCTAGCAACCTCATACAAGCAGAACCAATAGCTGGCTGAATTATGACTCAAAGTGCTATTAGAAGTAATCATTTGCATGAGAAAGAAACCAATGTCTGCTCTGATTAAGAACAACAGCGCTTTCCTCATATTGGTCAGCAGCAGTCCAAAATCAGGCAGCTATTTAGAGATGTCTTTGTTGTCATGAGATTTTCCCTGAGGAAGGCAAACATCACATCCATACAGACAAATTCAGAAAATAATCAAAATGAATAGAATCAGAGATGTCACACCCTGACTGCTTCTTCCAATTGTTTTTAAATTTCTTACTTCACTTGTATTTCCTTTCACCTTTTAAGTATTCACATTATTTATTATAAGGATCAAATGTTAGATTATTATGTTATATAGAACAGCTATCTATTTAGCTAGAATTATATGTTTGTATATATATAATATATAGGTATTTGCATACCACATATACACACATATGTATGCATTTGCACATTAATTTGCTTTGTTAAGAGACTGCTGTGGTCCCTGGGCACACATTTCAGAACAGTCTAATTCTAAGCTTACTCATTCTTAGTCAATATTTCCACATTATAGCTGTATCAAGTCAGAGAGCTTTGCTTTATTCATTTTTATTTTTGGAAAAATATATTGCATTCTTTCAGGGTAAGAGTAATTACAAAATCCTAATAAATTAACTTATGGTATATTTACTTTTTCTTCCTATTGTGGAAATTATATACTATTAGTTTTTTTGTTATTATTGTCCTTTTAGATCCCCATTAGTAAGGAGATAACATACCTAACACCAAATGGATCATATAAGTACATTTGGGACTATATAAAAACACAAAACAATCATAATCATGTGAACCACGATTATAACTACTTTTGAAACATCAAAAATTACAGATTAGGAAGGAGATCCTGGGGAACATCATATCCCAAATTTAGGTATTATAACTGTCCCTGGATCTAAGCTATAGCACTTACTGCACAGACTCTTTAGAATACATTTGTCCCATAAAAATATGTAAGCACATAATAGTACAAAATGATTAGAATATTCTGAAATATTACTTGGAATTTATTAGATAGTACATTACTCAATACACAAATGAAAGATTCAACATGCCAGAAGGGATGAAAAAACTTTAGGTACCTGGGCTATTTAATCATCTAAGTACAAATCTTTTTCTCTGACAGTATGCAATGCATAGCAAACACGAAAAATATATTGCATTAAAATTATTTGATTTTAAAGAGGACTTATTAAAAGGACATTTAAAAATTATTTTGGTAAACTGACAGATTTGTTTATCCTAAAATTCTTTAGATTTCTTTCTTTTCCTCCTATTAATATAAGCCATACAATTAATATTTAATAATATTCTACAACTCTAGAAATATGATTATTTATTTAACACACTAATGGGGAAATAATTATAAACAACATCTCCCCCAAACTTAGAAAATCTATTTATATAGATAAAAGACAAAGAAAACATGTTTACTATTCATAATAAACTTTAAGCTGGAATGTAATGTGTATCACGGGAAATGTACTAAGTGACTTGCAAAGACAAAAAAAATCACCTTTTCACATAGCCAAACAAATGTAATCCATAGCATGTATGTTTTCAAGATAAACAGCAACTAGTCCCCAAGAGGACTTGACAGCACCATTTGTCATACATGGTTCATCCTAAATTCACTCCAGAGTAAGGGTGACCATCAGTATAGTTATCTGACTTTATTCAAAGTAAAATAAGCATATCATTCCTTCATGATAGAAAGTAATTTTGCTACTTAGAGTAAGGCACTCACAGAAGTTAGTCCCATAACCTCTCTAAGAAAGTAGACAAAACTAGGGATGCGCTCTTGCTTGATGATTACATTTCAAAAGATGGTTTTCAGGTCTTTGAGAAAGATGTCCCTGGGTCTCAAAGTTTGTAAGAGGCTTATTTAGCTTTTAACACAACTCAAGCACATTTCAAGAGTCAGAGAAAGAATTTATCATTACAAATACCCTAAATAAAAGAATGAAAGAAAAGATCCAGAGGCCTTTCCTTCCTTTCAAAAGGGTGAAATAAGTCTTTGATTTTTAAGTTGTATTTGTCTTTCTAACACACGATTCCACTCTTAGCAAAGTACATCCTTAAAAACAGCAATTCCTGATTTGTTTTCATATCTCTAGCTGTAGAGCTAAAAATTTCTTTTCAATTTTAACAATTTTAATAGCATTTGCTTTCCAATAATTTTATTTCTTAATTCCCAGCTGGCTTCTTATAGTATACTTTGAAAAGACTGAGAGAATAAGAAATAGAGGTAAGAGGTTAATGTTCTAATCCCCATAAAGAATGTAGGCGAAATCTTTCTCAGTATATAGTTATATATCAAAGAGGTAAAATCAAATTTATATATTAATAAGATCACCGTGATTTGTGTTCCTATTTTTAAATGACAATAGCTTATTTTTCTGGTTATATAAATAATATATGCACACACTATAATGGTCAGTGAAGAATGTTAAGATTCTTCTGATATCTCACATTTAAAGCACCAAACTAAATACCATTATTTTCTGTGAGTCACCACTCATAAATTTTAATAGAATCTTTGCTTTAGATTATCTTTTTCTTTTAGGAGACAATGTGAATCATGATGAATGCATGGCAGTACACTTGCAATATTTAATATTTCAAAATGATTCAGTACATATTTCTATGCTAAGATTTATCTGTTAGGGACTAAACCTGAATTTTATTGGCTAGATAAATTCAGGTGACTATTTTGTCTTGCACTTGTAAGAGATGTTCTTTTTGACAGTCATATGAATTGACTAATTAATGAAAAAAGGAATTTATTGGAAGAATCTGGGGTAGAGAAGTACTGGGGCAGAGACACTGGATTGCCAAAAAGAAAAAGAAAAGAAAAAAAAAAAAGAGTATCATGCCAGGGGCTAAGTAGAAATGATGGATGCCCAGGAAATCTAAGAAGCACACAGGATGAAAGAGTCACAGCAAATGTCTCTACCTGAAAGTCTGGTCAGCAGAACGGGGGGAGGGGCAGGGCTTCACTTCCAACTGCTCATTCTCAAACTTGCCTCAATTGCTTGAGATTGAAATACCTGGGAGAGAGCTCCCGATTAATCTTCCATGATGGAAGACTGCCCGTGGAATCGCCATCCTAGAAAATCTCCACACAGTGAGGAAGAATTATTTGCACACTAGGAAGTGAAGTACAATTGGGAATGGATAATGGATTCTGTGCAACCACAAGATGTCAAATTACTTTGACATGCTCAATAAATATGTGTTTCCTATACTTTTTGTGACTTCATGAAAAACTGTATATTTAACAATTTAATCATGGTGAATTTTAACATGAATTATATGACACTCAAGTTTTATTAAGTAAAAAAAAAAAATTGTTTAAACTTTTAGGTAGAAAATAAAAACCATTGCCATGAAACTCAACCTAAGCCCAAGGGTATGAACCCTGATTTTATTTCATAGAGTGGCCCAGCTCAGTTTCTCAATTCTTTGCTAATCATTTAATTTGTCACGTTGCTCTTTTACCAACTCCTTAACCCTCCAATTAGTTTTGACTATTGTCTATGTTTCAGCTAGATCCATTCTTACAGCAATGGCCAGGCTTCACAGATGGCTTTTTAGTTTCAGTCAGCTTGTCACCTAGCTTCCATGATAAAATGCACCTGAACAAACAACAATGCTTTAGAAGACAACTGGAGAATATATTTGATAAGGCATCCAAAATATGCACCTTTTTAATTTATGATTTATTTTATTTATTTGCAAGATAGAGTAACTTGAGAGAGAGAGAGATGCAGAGAGATCTTGCATCCACTGGTTCACTTCCCAAATGGCCACAATGGCTAGAATTAGGCCAGGCCAGTGCCAAGATCTTGGAACTCTCAGGTCTCCCAAGTACTTGGGCCATTCTGCACTACCTTCCCAGGCACATTAGCAGGGAGTTGGATCAGAACCAGAACAGTTAGGACTCAAACCAGCAGCTGGGCCGGCGCCGTGGCTCAACAGGCTAATCCTCCGCCTTGCGGCGCCAGCACACCGGGTTCTAGTCCTGGTCAGGGCGCTGGATTCTGTCCCGGTTGCCCCTCTTCCAGACCAACCCTCTGCTGTGGCCTGGGAGTGCAGTGGAGGATGGCCCAAGTGCTTGGGCCCTGCACCCCATGGAAGACCAGGAAAAAGCACCTAGCACCTGGCTCCTGCCATCGGATGAGCGCGGTGCGCCGGCCGCAGTGTGCCGTCCACGGCAGCCATTGGAGGGTGAACCAACGGCAAAGGAAGACCTTTGTCTCTGTCTCTCTCTCTCACTGTCCACTCTTCCTCTCAAAAAAAAAAAAAAAAGCAGCTGACCCCTAGATCTTACATTATTTTTAAAAGGCTATGCTTTACAATTTATACTACGATTTAAATCATTTCCCATCATAGATATTCTGAAAAGTAGAGTTAATCATAAACAGTTCTACCCTTCACCTTAATGCAATATAAACTATTCAAAATAAAATCCTCTCTGGAAAAAAAAATAAGAGAAATTCTTTTCCCTTTATTCACTAAATATGCTTTTTTCTGAAGAATCTATTTTCCCTGAGAATTCAAGTACAGAGGATGCCAGTGCCCAGAAAATTCTTATATACAAACTCCCACCAAAGCTATCCTACTTTTCTCTCTATTTTAGGATTCTCCAAATCTGTGCCATCAACAAAGACAAATTAAGCCTTAGAAACCCTTGACCTAGTAAGGACACTTGCCTCCTCTTCCAAGTGCTGCCAGAATTTCTCTCCAAATGGAATCACTCATCCCTTAAAGAATTATAAAATGTTATCCGATGTCTTTCTGTACTCTGATTCAAGCAGACAAAAATATTGAGCACAATACATCTAGACATATAAGTATTTGGCAAAATAGTCAATGATAAAGAAGTAACTTTATTGTAAAACTATTGAAACCATTTATTGGGGAGAGATGATAAGGTGGAAGTTTAATATTTGTCCCCATTACCTATGAAAAAAAAAAGATTTGGAAATTATTCTTAGACAGAGTCTTAGCGCTTACTAAATCTTTCTCAGGCTTAAATCAAAACACACAGGTACACACACACATGAATATATACACACACACTTTGAACTGTATTAAGAATAGATATAAAGTCAAACATAAAGAGATCAAAGTGGGAGTTTTATTATTTATGAAACTAAGTAGAAGAACACTGTAGCTATGCCTAAAACAGACTTACTAACACTCTGCCTTAAATCCTAGACCCTAGGAAACCACCTCCAAGAGAATTCAAAAGACATGCACATCAGCCACATTTGAAGTTACTCACTGTGTCAATCTCACTGGCCCTGATGTTCTAACCTTTCTACTAAGTGTTGTCTGCCATCCAACACTCTGGCCATCAATTGGGAACTTTCAAGAAATGTAGAATTTCAGGACCTAACCAAAACCTACTCTACCAGAACCTGCATGTCAGTGAAATTCCTAGGGGATACAAATACATATAAAAGGTTGATAGGTGATGTTTCAGAGTTTGAGAAATGGTTTTCCAGCTAATTTCTAAGGTGTTTACAGGTGGTGGCAATGATGCTAGCCTACAAATAACCCTTCACATGTCAAGGCCTTTGATGTTGTGTTTCCCTTTGAACAGCATAAGGCCAGTCAGACCCTCATTAGACTAGGGGCAGGTACACCCAGGGGAGCTATGGAGAAGACAGGCCATACAGCTCATCAAAATATCACCTATAGGACAAGTGCTTCACCATCCTTTGTACCATGAGTGAGTTGAGAGTGCTTGGAAGAGAGGAGAAAATTATCTTCCCAATACTGTTACCACTCGTGGAGTGGAATAGTCACATTTTAGAAATATGATGCTTAGGACACCAGGGTTCTCTAAAACCATGAGCTGATAATTCATCAATGTTGTTGGTGTCTCAGGGGAAGAGGCCAACAGTGAGAAAAGGCAGTGCTGCTGCGACCCTGCCTTTGCTGCTTCAGGACTAACTGCTCTTTATAGGCCCTGGAACTAAGGATGAATACGGGCTTTGCCTCCACAGTGTTTTGGAACAGACCAGAAAAATACATGAATTCAATAAGAGCACTATGCTGGAGGTTAGGCCTAGTCCCCAGTGTATTTCCCACATTAAATTATGCTCACTACAACTCACTCAACGC
Organism: Sylvilagus floridanus; assembly: GCA_949820135.1. NCBI lineage: Eukaryota > Metazoa > Chordata > Mammalia > Lagomorpha > Leporidae > Sylvilagus > Sylvilagus floridanus. Next base: position 65,449,005 of record OX463227.1, on the reverse strand, counting down.
TATGTATAGAATTTTGATATCATAAAGACAAAGCAATATGCAAAAATACAATAATAGCAGTGGCAATGCATCTCAAATATCAACACTATAAATGTCATATACTTGAATTTTTCAGGGAGAAATTGAAAGCAGAAGATTCTCTTATTATCCCTTCAGAAGCTAAAAAAATCAAAGTAAATCCAAAGTTGGTATTAGAATGAAATAATTTTCCCAAAATTATTTTTCTTAAAATATTATTTAGGCTGGTCCGTGGCTCACTAGGCTAATCCTCCACCTGCGCCACCGGCACCCCGGATTCTACTCCCGGTTGGGGTGCCAGATTCTGTCCCAGTTGCTCCTCTTCCAGTCCAGCTCTCTGCTGTGGCCTGGGAAGTCAGTGGAGGATGGCCCAGGCCCTTGGGCCCAGAACTCACATGGGAGACCAGGAGGAATCACCTGGCTCCCAGCTTTGGATTGGCGCAGTACACCAGCCGCAGCAGGCAATTTAGGGGGTGAACCAACAGAAGGAAGACCTTTCTCTCTGTCTCTCACTGTCTAAAAATAGAAATAAAAAATAAAAAATTATTTAATTAAATTTGTCTGTTTTTTAAAGGTTTATTTGTTTATTTATTTGAAAGTCAGAGTTACACAGAGACAGGAGAGGCAGAGAGAGAGAGGGAGGCCATAGCAGAGAGCTGGATCAAAGAGGAGCAGCCAGGACTAGAACCAGCGCCCATATGGAATGCTGGCGCTTCAGGCCAGGGCGTTAATCCACTGCGCCACAGCACCAGCCCCTAAACTTGTCTGTTTAAAAGGCAGAAATACAGAAACAGAAACAGAGATCTTCATTTACTGGCTCACTCTCCAAATGCCTGGGACAGCATGAGCTGAGCAGGCCGAAGTTGGGAGTCTGGAATTGAATCCAGGTCTCCCTGTGGGCGCCTGGAACGCAGCACTTGAGCCTTCACCCCCTGTCTCTTTGTGTACGTATAAGCAGAAACTTGGAATTCAAAGTACAGTAGGGACTTGAACTTAAGCATTGGATGTGTGTATGTCAATTAGCATCTAAACTCCTGCACTGAACACCTACCCTTTCCCAAATTCTTGCACCCTAGTCTGAACTCATTGAATGAGAACCTCTATGGACTGGGCCAGAAATTTTGCATTTCTTTTTTTTTTTTTAAGATTTATTTTATTTATTGAAAGACTTAGTTACAGAGAGAGGTAGAGTCAGAAAGAGAGGTCTTCCATCTGCTGATTCACTCCCCAGATGGCCACAACACCTGGTGCTGAGCCAGTCCAAAGCCAGGAGCTAGGCCCTTCTTCTGAGTCTCCCATGTGGATGCAGGGGCCCAAGCACTTGGGCCATCTTCTACTGCTTTCCAAGGACACAACAGAGAGCTGGATCGGAAGAGGAGCAGCTGGGGCTAGAACCAGCGCCCATATGGAATGCAGGTGCTTCAGGCCAGGGCTTTAACCCACTGTGCCACAGCGCCTGCCCAGAAATTTTGCATTTCAAACAAGTCTCTGGATGTTGTTCATGCTGTTGTTCTGTGAATCAGACTCAGAGAAACAATACATTAAAGGGAACCAACATGGTTTACCAAACAACACTGGAACCATTTAAAATAAACAACAAACAAACAAGCAAATAAAAAACCATTAAACTGTGCCTTTATTGAGGTGACCCTTTACTGTACCTAAGATCCTTTCCTTTCTTGGTGATGTGATTCCTTTCTTAGTAATGCTGCTTAGGTAAAGTTAGCAGCAAAATCTTGTTTCTCACAGTTAACCTGAGCCAAATGAAAAACAAGTCTATTGCCAGCGACAACGACTTCCATTTATGTTACTGTAAAAGGCTGACCTAAAGTTAATACATTAAACTTCTAGTTTATTTCATAATTGAGTGTATGGATATATTTTTGTATGGTTGTCTTGTCCATGTACCTTGATATATATATATATATATATATATATATATACACACAACCATAAGCCATATGAAGAAATAGTTTTAATAATGACATTAAAAAGTTAGAATAGAAACCCAGACTTTTAGGGAAAATATGATTTCTAACATACATACAGTTCTTCCCAATCCACTCAGGGAAACTCTTCCTCATATCTATTGAACATCAAATTGCAAGGAGAAAGGAAACCAGGCTCCAGCCCAGTCTCCACATGGCCTTGTTCCACACTTGCATGCTCACTAATAGAAGACAGTAGGGGCAGGAATAATTACAAAAGATTTAATTATTTATTTGAAAGTCTGAGTTTCAGAGAGAGGGAGAGGCAGAGAGAGAGAGAGAAGTCTTCCATCAGCTGGTTTACTCCCCAATCGGCTGCAATGGCCAGAGCTGTGCCAATCCAAAGCCAGGAGCCAGGAGCTTCCTCTGAATCTCCGACGCAGGTGCAGGGGCCTAAGGACTTGGGCCATCCTCCACTGCCTCCCCAGGCCATAGCAGAGAGCTGGATTCAAAGTGGAGCAGCCAGGACCTGAACTAGGGCCCCTAAGGAATGCCAGCACTGCAGGCAGTAGCTTTACCTGCTAAATCACAGCACTAGCCCCACCTCCTTGCGTTATCTTAAGCAAAAGGGAGAGAAGTCCCTTCCTGAAAGTATCGATCACAAACAATGTCCTCCTACTCTACAGGGAAAAGTGAGTGAGAAACTCAGTGAACCCTTCAGATTGACTTCCCAATACTATCCCCCTCCAAGGGAGAGCAATAAATATTCTTCCATAGAAATGGGAGGAATAAATAGAAGAGCCCTAAAACTTCTTAAGGAATAAAGTGCGGGGAGGCTGTGGACGAATGTGCGCATTTTTAAACTGGAGCAGCAGTTCCACTGATTTGATTAAATTTTAATGGCATTCAATGATTTCTTTAACATAAAAGACAATTATATTTATTGATCTGAGTTTTAAAAATAAGGCTTCATTATAATCTTTTTGTTAGATTTATTTATTTATTTGAGAGGCAGAGTTACAGACAGAGAGGGAGAGTGGTCTTCCAATCCTGGTTCACTCCCGAAATTGCCACAATGGCCAGAGCTGGGCTGATCCCCAAGCTAGGAGTTAGGAGCTGCTTCTGCATCTCCCACTTGCCGCAGGGGCCCAGGCACTTGGGCTGTTCCACTGCTTTCCCAGGCCATAGCAGAGAGCTGGATCAGAAGTGGAGCAGCTGGGACTCAAATCAGCACCCATATGGAGCGCTGGCATGGCAAGCAGAGGCTTAACCTACTATGCCATAGCACTGGCCCTTAATTATAATCTTAATGAAACAGTCTTTGTCCCTGTCTCTTCAGAAGTTTGGTTTATGGCCACTCAGAAGTCACTCTCTTCTTGCAGTCGCACATTTTATGATGGGAACACAGGGGAGTGTTTGCCTGAGGGTTAAGACACTGCACAGAATGCTTGCATTCCATATCAGCATGCCTAGGTTTCACTCTTAGCTGTGCTTCTGATTCCAGTTTCCTGCTTATGCACACCCTAGGAAGGCAGCAGGTGCCCCTTAAAGCAGTTCATATCCTATATCAAAGGCTAGTGTGGATATCTAGCTCTGGCTCCTGACTCCAACTTTCCACTTATGTGCTCCTGGGAAGCAGTAGGTGATGACAAAGTACTTGGCTGCTGCCACCCATGTGTGAGACCTGGTTGAGATCCACATTGAGCCTTACCTCCAGGTTGTTGCCTGTCTGGCCTTGCAGATATTTGGAGAACCAGATATGATCCATTCTTCACTCTAGACATAGTCAATTAGGGCTTGGCATCATGCTCAAGTTGGGATAAGTTTGCTTCTCACAAAAATTTGAAATTAAAATTTGACATCAGCCTTAACCTTGGTATCTTGATTAGGGAGTGTTAGTCACCTTACTACAACAGAAAAAAAATGGATCTAAAATAAAATTTTCATTTCTTAAAGGATTTTTTCCATTGAATCCTTTTTATAATCAATAATGCAGAAAAATGTTAGATGAAAACACAAAACATTTTATCTTATTCAATCTAGCTAAGTCTCAGTTATCACACACTATATAAAAATAGATGTTATGCCAGAATAATGGGAAGCCAAAAAAGATTTTAATAAAACCCATGCTGTCAAGGAAACTGCAATCCTGTTGTGATACCAGTGGATAGAAACAGGCAAACTAACAAGTATCTTATCACAGAATGAATATTATAAATAAATTTAGAACAAGTTTCTGTCACAACACAGAAGAGAGAATGTTACATTCTACTTTGGGAAATTGAGGAAGCCATCACTGTGGAGGTTACGTTTGTACTGGGGCTAGAAGAAAGGGTCACTGTATAAGTACAGTTAAAGATTATGGACCTGCGTGTTCATTGAAGAAATGCCCACTGCATGTGCATTAAAAAATGCCCACTGCATTTGAGGCTAAAGAGTGAAACTGAGGCCAACACGAAAAGGGCCTTTTGTATGAAGATTCAACGTCCATAAACATTGATAAGGCTTAAAAAGATTTAGAAGAGGGGAATAAAATCATCATATCTTTTTTTTTTTTTTTTGTAAACAAAACTCTAAGAGAATGTGAAATGTGCTTAGGTAGGTTGTGCTATCCAAGGCTGGAAATGATTTAAAAGGCTAATGTAATATTTTTGATGAGGAACAGTACGTTTCACATAAATTGAGAGGAAAGATGCTAGAAGATGAAATCAGGAAATATGTTTGATAGTGACTTGGGGATTTAATTATAACTCACCAGAAATACATTAGTGTCTAGAAAAAAGAAGTTTTCAAAACTTATGAAGTGATACCATGGGAACAAACAAGGTTGCATTCCCTTTATATGAAGGCATATTAGCAAGCCTGCCCTCTGAGCAGAGTGAATAGATAAATATGTAGATAGACACAGAGACCAAGATAGGGAGACAGGCGATACACTAATCAGACAGATAGAGTTAGAAACATGGAGAAACAGCAAGATGTGGTGGCTATTGTATAATACGTTGACAAATTACTGATATTTAATAAAATGACAAGCACTAACTGCCCAAACTTCATTTAAAAAATCTTTAATACTTATTTTTGAAATTTTTATTACTATAAAGAGAACAGATTTCATGTATTTTATAGATACAATTCTAAGAAGATAAACATACTTCCTTCCCTTCCTCCCTCCCTCAGTCCTCCCTTTTTTCTTCCTTTCTTTCTTTACTTAATTTTTCTAGTGACATAATTTCAACTTACTTTATAGTCACAGGCTTAATGCACCACTAACTGGGTATTTTCAAAAATTTGGTGAAAAATGGAATTAAAGGAAAAGCTTATTTTTGTGCAAAAATTTTTGAAATCTCTGCATACTTGTTTTATTAAACACAGTTTTCATGAAATTTTAATGTTTACCTCATATGAATTAACTTAGAAGCATAGCTACATACTGAGGTAGCAAGTAAAATAAACTAAAAATAATATGAGGATACTTTTTAAAGTTCTTGGAAAAATTGATTGAAAGAAACATTTATTTTGATGGAAAAACAATTCAAATATATCCATAAAAGGTATCTCAAAAGTTACTGGAAAATGCATAATAAAAAATAAATATGCAAAGATTTTTTACCTAAATATAATCACCTTTAATTTCATCTTCATGAACTTTTCAAATACACCCACGTGCAAGATTTTATTTGAAGTTGTTGTATTTATAACACTAATATCTCAAAAACTAATACTAGAAAAAATATGAAAGAATACTTGATTCTCCTCCGAAGCAGTTTATCATGGATTATTCTAGTCATTTGTGATTACAGAAATGCTACTTCTGAAATTTCCATAATAAAAAACCACATATTTCCTCAACATATGTATCTAAGGTAAGTGGACAAATGTTTTTTTTTAAAGGACATTATGTTGTAAACTCAATGTTCATAGAAGCAAATTTATAGGCCATTGCTAATTTGTGGGATTTTTGCTGATTTAACTTCATTAAATCAATGGAGCAAATTGTGTATTTTATGTGAAAAACAAACACAGAGCAAGTAATATTTTCTGACCTTCAAAGTGTCAAACGTTTGGTAAGAATCTAAGGGATGTAAATACATGTTCCTGCTCTTCTCCCACTCAAGATTAATTGATCATCTCAAAGGAAAAATTGTATTTCTATCTTTTTGTCTCATGCAAAAGACCAAAAATATTTGTAAATCCTCATGAATAAATAGTATATCATCTACTTGGTATATTTTTTGAATTATGGAGAAATATAGCTTATAAATACTATAATTAGTTGAAGTTATTAATACATTTTATTTAGGTATTTAAAACAACTGAAGATATAAGGCTGCTGTTTAGTTGTTTTTTGAAAATGTCTTTGGGTATCAGCTATAACTCCAGAATAATAATGATTTTCTGAGGTCCAAATAAAACAAATCTATGAAAGTCCTTATTAAGCTATAAAATATTTAAAACTATAATTCAGATATTATCAATCCTGTATAAAATTAAATGCAATTGTATAGTCAATTGAATAGTCAGTTACAATATAGCTTACTAAGTATCAATATGACAGAGTGCTATGGGAGAACTTAGCCACAAGTAGAGAAAGTCGAGTAACCACGTGCTTCCTAGAGCAAAACATGGAATGTGTAGAAATCAGATATTTGAAGAAAAGGTAAAAATAAATGATGGTGACAGAGCAAGAGTTTCCACAAAAGCCAGGAGGTAAGAGAGGAGAGGACATGGTAGAGAAAGTGAGAGCAATAAAAATGCATCCTTCTGGCTGGAGCAATATGTGAGAAGACAAGCTGGTGATGAATTGGGAGTTAAAAAGGATCAAGGCATAGGTGTTGTAACTTTATTATAAGGCAAGTTAAGTCATAAAGTTGTTTTAACGAAGAAAGTTGTATCATCAAGTGTGAGAATGTTTGATGAAGTTGAAAATGATTGCCAAAGGGTGTTGGACTGATGTTGTTTCTGGGTGTCCAAAATGGACATCAAAGATAGTTTCATTTGAAGAAAATGGAAGATTTGAGAGACTGGCGAATTAGATATGCAAATTCAATAATACAGAGTGAAACTGAGGGAAACAATAAAAATAAGTGGAGGGTGTCTGTAGAGAACCACAAGTGAAAGTCATACTTTGGTGAAGAAATCCTTTCTCATGATCTGAGGCACTGAAGTGGCTTGTAGAGGCAAGGATCTGAAGAGGAGTTGAGACAGCTGAAGCTGGGACCTGAAATCAACCTGAAAGGCAGTAAAGGACATGGAGTTCCGTGGGTTCACGGGGACATCTTGTTATCATTCTCCCTAACAATTTTCCCTATGCAAGTATTTTGATTTTGCTGATTGGTTATTTACCAAGACAAATCTGCAATTCAGATCTGGATCTGATGGAGAAAAGGTCCTTAGTTACTTAACTTAATCAAAATAAGCCTGTTCTCTGATCTATCCTACTTATTAGAGCCCTCCATGGTAATTTAGGGGCCATAGACTACTTAACAATAAGTTGCCATTGTTCTCAGTTTATATATTTCCCTTGATAATAGAAGAACAAGAAAGTAGAATTGGGCTATTCCCAGTCCTCTGTCTTTCTGACATCATTTTATTTTAGAAGCATCTCATTCTACAGCTCTAAACAGGGGACAAAAATCAAACATTTATCAATCAAGCATTATTCAGATAGCCAAAGCAGTAGTGGATCCAGGGAAAAAGGAAAGATTTTTTAGAACTGGAATTTGAGATCATCTCACATCTCAATATTTTATTCTGTGTTTTGCACAGGTAGCAAATTACAGCTGGCAGAACAATTTCTGAGTGACTCAACCCCAAAGCATCTTGGATTACAGTATGAGAAAGTGATGTTTAAAATCCAAAGCTAATAGATTTATATATTATTTTTCCTTTCAAGGAATATGCCCTAACTAGAATATCCAAATAGTATAATGGTATAAACCTGATAAAATTCTATATCACCCTCATGTATAACAGAGTAAAGATAATAATTCAAAGAAATTCTAACAATTACATAAATGGATATAAATTGTAAATTCCTCCTATAAGAGGCAAAAAGTGAATACATGCCAATCAAAGTGATTTTACTCAAGAGCAAGTCTCCTTGATGGACAGCTGCATTTGGACAGAGCATCTCAAAGCATATACATGTCAGGAAGCCATCTTTTTTCTATAGGGAATCAAATGATCTATGTCCTAATTGGAGTGAGATGGCCACATTTTTGTTACATAGAATGAACTACCCAAGAAACTGCTTCTGCCTCTAAGGAAATTTTCATCTAATCAGCACATTTTTTAATAATATATACCATAACAGGAATTGTTCTAGAAATTGCCCATCAATGAGAATGGTGAATGGGTGTAACCTTAGCAAAGGCACAACTCTAAACATTATCCAAGATGAAATAACCAATACATTTATTTGTTATTCTCATAAGAAAACCCACATTATACATAATTAATAATTAAATCATTCTTCACCAAGTAAGGATAAATGAGGAAGATGCACAAAAATTAAACAAGGCAAAATCCCAAATGCCTCACCCAGCATGAATCATTTACCTGAACTTTCTTGTAATTTGTGCCCATTAGGATAATCAAACTCAATAGAAAACTGCTCACCTTAAATTAGCTCTCATAAATTTAGGAAGGTTAGCTGTTTATTGTATAATTAGAGAAGTATCATTAATCTTAACAGCTTCTGTTACTTTTCTCTCTACCCAGAAGATTCAAGTACTCAGGCAGAGAGGAGACAGAGTCTTGACTCTCCTGGTAGAGTTTGGTTAAACAGGGAAACCACTGCAATACTTCTGTGCTCTCAGCCCCTCAGTGGGAAACAGAAAAATGCTTTACTTATGCAAGCTGCTCACGAAAGGCAGTATCCAGGCCACGAAGATTCGATTATTGTATCTCCCTGTTGGCTGACTTGCTCCATAAGGCCTTACATAAACTCCAGCTGGTGAAGGACAAAGCTGCCAGGTTCCCTTTGAAAAGGGCAACATTAATCAAAATATATTTCTCCCTACCTGAAATCCCTAATGTTAGATATTGGCTAGAAAAAAAAATAAAGTAGTGTCCTAATTTTTAAATTACTCTTTTAATTCAAGGAGTAATATCTGGCCAAACTCCAATGTGCTTTTTACACTCTCTTAGCAATTTATGTTTCCTTGCCAGCTTCTGAACTCTGCTAGAGTAAATCCACTTCATGTCCCAAGACCATTTCAGGACATTATGAAAGAAAGGTATTCCCATAATATTTTCCATGTAGAGCTCTGCTTTGATTACAAAGTGTTAGGTGCGAGATATATTGATTTAGATAAAAGTTTACGGCAAGTGTTCCTTACAATAATATGGAATGATGTAATTTTATTTCTCATTACCCAAAGGTGAATAGACATTTCATTTACTGATTGAGACTTAGCCCTAAAATCAAAGACTTGAAATATCTGGGTCAAATAGTCTTATAAAAAATAGCAGTTAGCTAGCACAATGCACAAATACCCACAAATTATTCATATTGTCAAGCTCTAAATGGACCAGAGAAACATAGCAACTTTTGTAATAGGGCACACTCCCTTATTAGGTAGCAATATCAATCTTCCTTTCCTAACTGAAAGCAAAAAAAAAATAAAACTGGCATGAAACTTTCAGACATACAAACAAAACAGCCAAGACCATTATGTTTATTAAGCGAAGCTGAGGGTATAGGTTAAACACTCAGAAATATGAAAATGTCAATGAAAAGCTTGCTGTATCTACACCGAGAATTCTAATAAAGTCCAAAGGATAGTCTAGACCTAGAAGCTTGCAGAGACTTTATACTAGAAGTTTCAGTTATGATTTTTCTCTAGGAGGTCATCACTCTCAAATATTTTAATAAAGTTTCACAATCTGAACAGAGATTTACTAGTGTTTAGTCAAACCCCTGTATTTGAATGCCAGAGGATCCAATCACATTTTGGATTTATGAAACAAAATGATAAAGTAATGACTCTATTGATATCAACTTGAGAGCAAAGATAAGGATCCAGCATTTGTTGAATACCTATTTTATGTCCAATACTATTCTAGGCACTTTATGTATACATAATACTTAATGTAATATATATAAAATATATATTATCTTACTTAAGCATTGCAAAAAAACTTGAGATAATTTTAGTAGTGTCTTTTCCTTCTTTTACTAATACATGGAAAAATACTATAAGTATTTTCTGTAATACATAAATTTAATCATGTATTTTAATATTATAAGCTATAGAAAATTTAAACAAAGCAGATATTAGAAGCAAGTCAAAATTTGGAGGAAATAATCAGTAAAGCTTAATTTTTCCTCTTCTGAGCTTTGCTCTGAAGGCAGAAATAGTTGCAGGTCTTCAGACTTCAGTAGAAAGCCAAGCTTCTGGGACCATCATTCTGGGGTAGGAATTAGGTTGCCACTTGCTTCCCCAACATTTGATATCATGCAGTGCCAGATGGAGCCTTGGCTGTTCTGCTTCCAATAGAACGTCCAGATAGTATATCTGATAAAGTAGCAGAGGATGGTCCCAGTAGGAGTATGTGAGTCACTGTCACACACATGTGAGACCTGGATGGAGTTCCAAAGCTTCTGGATTGGGCCTGGCCTAGACCTGGCTATTGTGACCATTTGGGGAGTGAACCAGCAGATGGAAGAACTTCTCTCTACATTTCAAGTAAACAAAATAAATTAAAATAAAAAGAAAGTCAATACTGAACTTGAACATGATGAAGAACTCTGCAGAAAGTAGGACTGCCAGAAACAGGGGTAGGGGGTGGGGAGTGGTTTAGCAAGGAATGAGCCAATGAGGAGAAATTCCATGTAGATAATTGGCACCTAACCTGTCTGACTGCTGAACTACACATTCTCAGGTCAGAATTCATGTGGTCTACTGAGTGGAGAAAGAATTTATAATAATTTGAATCTACCCACGGTAATGAGTTACTGAACTATAAACATCAATACTCCTTCAGGAACTATAACAGAATCCAAAGCTTCCACAGCAAAACCAAATGTACAAGGTAAATCAAAAATAACGGCATGTGAAGAATAAAGAAAATTGATTCATTCTCAAGGCAAACAAAATCATCAAAGGATAATCCCAATGTAACAATAGATACCAACATTTTTAGAGAAAGACTTTGTCTAGATATGAACATACTAATTAGACAAGGAAAACTACATTTCATCAGAGAACATACGAACTAGTCTTAAATTTTGTTTTTTTAAATATTTAAAGCATTTTGACAAGATAATTAAATTAAAAATCAATGGGTTCTGCTATTGTGGTACAGTGGGTTAAGCCAGTTAGCTACAAAGCTGGTATTCCATATCACATCCCTGGTATGAGCCCCACCAACTCTACTTCTTATCAATCTCCTTGATAATGTACTTGCAAAAGCAAGGGAAGATGGCTCAAATACTTGGCCTCTTGCAAGCCAGGTGGAAGACCTGGATGGAATTCTTAACTCCTGGTTTCGGGCTGGCCCAGCCTGGCCCATTGCAGTCATTTGGGGAATGAACCAGTACTATCTCTATCCTTCTCATCCACCCCATCAATCTTTAAATTTTTTTTAAATAAATAATCATGAAATAACTATGCACCTCAATATTGAAAATATTAAAAACATCATCTCAATTATCACAAGGTCAAAAAATAACTTGAAAAGGAAATTATAAAACTTTTATAACTAAAGGATAATACAACACTTTAGATATCTGATAATAAAGCAGTTGTTGTAGACAAACCTGTAGCTTAAAGTGTTTTTTATTTTTTAAAGATTTTATTTATTTATTTGAGAGGTAGAGTTACAAACAGTGAGAGGGAGAGACAGAGAAAGGTCTTCTTTCCGTTGGTCCACTCCCCAGATGGCCCCAACAGATGGAGCTGCACTGATCTGAAGCCAGGAGTCAGGTGCTTCTTCCCGGTCTCCCACGTGGGTGCAGGAGCCCATCTTCTACTACTTTCTCAGGCCACAGCAGAGAGCTGGATTAAAAGAGGAGCAGCTGGGACTAGAACTGGTGTCCTTATGTGATGCTGGCACCACAGGCAGAAGATTAACACACTGTGCCACAGCACCAGCCCAACTTAAAGTCTTAAATTTAATGACCTAAGATTTTATCTCAAAAAATAGAGTTAAAAAAAGTAGTAAAAGTAAATGTGTGTGTGTGTGTGTGTGTGTGTGTGTGTGTGTGTGTGTGTGTGATTTGAGTGCCCCTTTTCTGAAAACCAGAGTATTTTAGATATCAGAACTTTCAGGATTTTGGATTATTGAATATACAGGAGATATCTTGTGAATGAAACATATCTTTAAACATGAAATTCATTTACAGCTTATACACACAGTTTGAAAAATAAAATTGTACAATATTTTTAGTGCACTTGCATTTTTGACTGTGACCCATCATATGAAGTCATATATGGAATTTTCCACTTGTGGCATAGTGTCAACAGTCAAAAAAATCAAAAAAATTTTATTTTGGAACCTTTCAGATTTGGGGTTTTCAGGACTGGATGCTCAACTTGAACTACTAATAGTAAGAAGAGCCCAGCATTGTGATACAGTGGATAAAGCTGACAATTTTGACACTGGCATCCCTTATGGGCACCTATTCATGTACCAGCTGCTCCATTTCTAATCCAGCTCCCTGCTGAAGGTGTGGGAAAAGCAGTGGCAGATGACCCAAGTGCTGGATGAAGCTCTTGGCTCCAGCCTAGCCCAACTTTGGCAGTTGTGGCAATCTGGGGAGTGAACCAGAAGATCAAAGATCTCTATCTTGCTCAATCTCTCTCAATGTAACTATGAATTTTAATAAATTTAAAGATATATTTGAAATGTATTAGGATTATAAAATTTTACTTTAAATTTAATGAATTTCTAATAAACTAAAATTTATTTGAAAGAGTTACAAAGAGAGAGAGGTAGAGACAGAGAGAGATAAAGAAAGAGAGATATCTTCCATCTGCTGGTTCACTCCCCAAGCGGCAGCAACAGTCAGGGCTGAGACGGAAGCCAGGAGACAGGAGCTCCATCCATGTCTCCCATGTTGGTGGCAGGGGCCCAAGCACTTTGATCATATTTCAATGCTTTTCCCAGGCCATTAGCAGGGAGCTGGATCTGAAGTGGAGCGACCAGGGCATGAACTGGCACCTATATGGGATGAGTGTCACAGTTGTTGGCTGTACCCACTATGCCACAATTCAGGCCCCATAAATAAATGTTTTTTTTTTTTTAAATTAAGGAAAGAGAGAAGGAAAAGAATAAAAAAAAAAAGATGAACAAAAAGGGAAGGAGGATGGAAAGGAAGAGAAGAGAGAGTTAGAATAAAAGAAACATGAGATCTGAAATCAATCAATGGAATAGCAAACAATGAGAGTTTATGCCTTGAAATTATACACAAAATTGATTATCCCCTATGCTGACAAAGACAGAAACTAGAGAACATGAATCATCAATATCAAATCCTGAAGACATTACTATCATAAGAGGATATTGTAAACAACTTTATGCCAAGAAATTTGACAACCTAATAGATGGGGGAAAGTTATTGAAATACATAATTAATTAAAGTCAATGTAAGACTAACCAAAAAAACCTAAGTAATACTATCTTTGCTTAAAAGACTACATTTCTTGTACAAAAACACTCACCAAAAAATTTTCAGACACACATACATTTACTGGTAAATTCTAGTGACATTCAAATAAAATATATGAAACCTTCAAATTCCTTCAGAAAATAGAAAAAGTAGCAATATTCTCCAACTTATTTTATGAGGTCTGTATTACCTCTAGATCAAACTCAAAGAATTACAAAAATAAGAGACAAATTCAGACTAATATCTCTTAGAAATACAGTCATATAAACCTTAAAATTCTACCCTATCAAACCCAGAAATATATAAAAAGATAATAAATCATGACTGAGAAAAATTTACTCTGGGAATGGGAGATTGATTCAAGGTCATAGAATTCAATCAGTGTGTTTCACCATATAAACTAGTTTTCTATTGCTTCATAAACAATCAGAATCAACTTATCAGCATAAAACTATTTGTTTATAAGTTCCAAGTTCTGTAATTAGCAGTCCAAGAATAGCTTAAGTGAAATTTCTGAATCTGGCCTCAAAGTCTAAAGTCATGGTTATCCCTAGGCTGAGTTCTCATCTGGAGGTTCTGGAGTGGAGTCCATGTCCAAGCTCATATTCAATGTTCACAGAAATTCAACTCCTTCTGGCTGTAGGACTTAGCGTTCTCTTTTCTATGCTGATCTTAATAGGTAGAGGCTGCCCTTGTTCCTTAAGACATGACCCTACCTTCTTCCACAGCATAATCAAGAATTTCTCTCTTCTCAAATCTTGCTCACACTTTGAATTGCTCTTTTATGCCTGGGTACTCTGGACCCAACTTTGAAGATTTTTTTGATTAGATAAAGACCACCTAGATAACTTCCATGTTTTTAGACCACTCCATTTGATACATTAATTGCAATATAAAGAATCTACTCATGAAAATAGCTACATGAGAATTTAACTCACCAACTGGTAGAAAGTATGTAGAAGGTGTCCCAGGACTGGGAACATTGCAACCAATATTAGAATTTTACTTAGCACAGTATTAAGTAGACTAAATAAGCAATTTCAATAATACATATTCACAATTCAATACCTATTTGAATTAAAACATTAAAATAAACATTTAATTTCATATAAAATACATTCACAATTAAAATCTGTGAACAAATTATTGCAAAGAGGGAAACTTCTTCAATCAGAGTGCATTTATGAAAATGTTATAGCTAACATCATCTTAATGTGAAAATTTATCTCCTAAAATCAGAAAAAAGGAAGGCTATGTCATTTCTAGTCATGTTATATTGAAGTCCCTAATAATTACAATAAAACAAAAAGGAGATACAGAGACATACAAGAATGGAAGAGGGGAGGAGGGAAGAAAGGAAGGGAGGGAGAAAGGGAAAAAGAGAAGAGGAAGAGAAAGGGAAGAGACAAGTAGAACTATCTCCATTTAGATGGTAAGATTATTTTTAAAAATGCCGGAAACTACAAAGTGACTGTGAGAAGTAACAAGTTAAGCAAAGTTAAAAAGCAAAAAATTAAATACACAGAAATATTTTATTATATAAATAGAAAATATTTGGGAAATACAATTTTAAGAAATCTTACATATAATAGCACAAAAAAAGAAAATAGATTGGACAATATATTGCACTATTAGATCCATAGAAAAATAGGAAATAGAGCATTTTTATCGTTGAGATGTCAGAACTATAGAATGCTTGAAAATCTATTTAATTTTGTGAAATTGAGACACTACTGTTCACATTTTCAAGGTACTAAAACACAGCAGTATCTTCTTAGATGTTGCCATTCTAGCAGCTGTTAAAAGAAGCTATGTATCTATTCTAGTTTCTTGACATCTTGGTTACTATTCATTTCCTTTAAGTATTTTCAGCACAATATAACCATGAAAACATGCACGTTAGTAGTAGTTCAAAAGCTAGTAATAAAAGTTAAAAGAAGGCAAATTAAGATCCAGAGAAGTCATTACTTCTCTTTCCCATTGTTGCTGTGTAGAAGCTGTGTTATGATGATGCTTTAGCCCATGGGCATCAACACAGACAACAAGCCACAATGGGACTTAAGAATTTCATGAAATTTTGTAGGTCAGAATTTTGCAACCAAAATTGCCATGTTTGAACAATCAAAAGATAATTCCTGATTCTGCTCAAGAATGTCAGAAGGCCAGCCTTTGAGCTGGTCACCCATAAACCAATAAGGTAAGATGGAAATGAAATAATATAACTTAATTCTTGCTGCTGTGCTATGGAACATTTTGTAATTACGTCATCATGACCTCACTAACAGATGCTTGTGGAATGCAGTTCCCCTTTCTGCTATTGCGGTCATACTGGTGTCATCACAAGGAAGGCCAAGGGGAGAAGTTAGTCTAAAGCATCAGAATATCACAAAAGCTTTCATGATGTCAGTCCTGCAAGACTGGACTGTGTGTGTTTGTTTATGTGTGTGTGTGTGTGTGTGTGTTTATTCAATATCCTGATGACCGAAAATCTATTTACTTCATTGCATGTATATTAAAGTTGACATGACCTTCACAGCAGGAATTTTTCCAATATACTAGCAGCCTTTGAATTACTCACCGCAGATTTGTTTTTTAAATGTAGGAGAAAAAACAGTAGCCTTAAACATGAAATTTCAATTGCTTTTTTGTTTTGCTTTTTATTATTGTTTGTGGCTTAACATATATTATCAATATCCTTAAGAAGTTAAATGAGTGTATGTGTAGCGTTCAAGAGAATTTACCATGTAAGGTACAAGATGTTAAAGAAAACTGAAGATTTTTAGGGTTGTAATACTCTGAATATGAAAGCATCCCAAAGTACTTGTCAAGATTATGCTAATTGCATGAAAGTTTTAATTGGAGATATTGATTATATGATAGTATAATCCTAAGCAGAAGATAGAAAAAACAAGAAATGAATTAAATTTATTAAGCACCTATTGAATTCCAGTAATTGTACTGCAGTTTCCTATTGAGTTAAATATTAATAATGCATTTCATTTTTGATTACTGTGCAATGAAATTAATTTATTAACAAATTAAGAGTTATGTTAAATGTGATGACTCTGTTCCCTGAACATCTAATTGTGCTACCAGTTCCAGCCATTTAGGGAAATATGGATATAATTTGTGACAAAGAAAGTATATAATTGTCACAGGAATGATGCAGGTAATCCGCAGAGTAGAAAGGTCGTGTGGAATGTTGAGGGGGTGTTTGGCACAATCTTCTACAACTCTATGCTTATTATGTCCCATTCTATATCCAAGTGCCTGAGTTCAAATCTGGCTCCACTCCCAATTCCAGATTCCTGCTAATGAGCACCCTGGATGATTCTCCAAATACCTGGGTCCCTGCCATGCATCCAAGAGATCTGGATTGAGTTCCCACGTCCTGGCTTTGCACTGGTCCAAACCTGGCTGTTAAAGGCATTTGGGGAGTGAACCAGTGTGTGGAAGATGTCTCTTTCTTTCTCTCTCTCACTCTCTTTCTTTATCATTGAAATAAAATAGAAATAAATTTAAAAAATCAGGAAGGGAGTTGTTGATAGGATAAAAGAGATAAATCTCTGTCATTTATTGATAATGCATGTATCCAACATATCTTGGGGATATTTACTAAGCGTTCAGTTTTATTTTAGTGCTGTGGATACAGCAGTGGATGAAACCATGGATAAAATATCTAGCAGGTCCTCATCCCTGAAGAACACAACAGAATCTAGAGTCTAAAAACCTAACTATAGGAGCCGGCGCTGTGGTGTATCCAGTAAAGCCACCGCCTACAGTGCTGTCATCCCATATGGGCACCGGTTTGAGTCTCAGATGTTACATTTCTGATCCAGCTCTCTGCTATGGCTTGGGAGAGCAGCAGAAGATGACCCAAGTCCTTGGGCCCCTGAACCCACATGGGAGACCCGAAAGAAGCTCTTGGCTCCTGGCTTTGGATTGGCATAGCTAAATCTTTTTTAAAAACCTAACTATAGTAAGATGTATACATTTAGCTAAAATATGACTTGTCACATATGGCAGAAACTTGCCACTAATATTATAGTTCAGTTTAACCACAGAGAATGAGCAAAGAGATGAAGATTAGTTAACATAGAAATAAAAACTCCTAAATGCTAATTCTTATATGCGCTCAGTTCTGTGCCTTTGAATAAGTCCTTTCATTTTACTGAACAACTTTTTCATGTGTACTGTGGGAAAAATAATATTTACACATTTAGCTTCTTAATAAGAGTGCCTTGAGACATAATGCACTGTTTCTTGGTTCAGTGGAATAAAATCAGAATGAAGACTTGAGAGATTATGAGACCCCAAGGTCAAAATTACTCACAAAGAGGCTGTATTTAGTTATGTTTCATAATTTCATATTTCTTTTGATTTTTTTTCTTTTGATATTTCTCAAATATCAACTTTTAAGAACTCATGTCTTCATGTAATATTTTAAAGGGCCTTTAGTTCTCATTCTAATTTAAATTAATTTTTAACATATTCAATTTGATTTTCAGATACACTTAAGAACAGAATGATATTCCCTTCCTCCCTCTCAATGATTCTTCCTGTCTTTTTTTTTAGTTTTTGAGAAAACATATTTTAAATTTACATCACCAAATATATGGCTTAACATTTCACCAAATAGAAAATTTAACAAGTAAAAAACAAAATGACCCTAGTTTAGTGGGAATACAGACAATAGCTATAAACAATAATTGAATTATAAATTACCATTTCACCCTTATACAGTTGTTTTTTTCAATTAGTCATTCTTAATTTCTTTCAATGAAATAAAACCAATGGCAATGTAACATCTAAATATCTCCTGTGTGCTTACAAGATAATTCATTTAGAACTTAAGTCATTTCCTCTCAATAGTTTATGCACAGGAATATATGCACATTGCAATGCAAATAATTGTACACTACATTTTTGTACTCTATTAGTTATCACTAACCAAGGAAAACATACGGTATTTGTCTTTTGGGGACAGGTTTAACTTATGAAGCTTAATGGATTCCAATCACATCCATTGTGTTGCAAAAGATAGGATTTCTTTTCTCTTCTCTTTTTTTGTATGAGTTAACAATCCATGGTGTATATATACCATAGTTTCTCTATCCAGTCATTGGTTGATGGGCATTTATGTTGATTCCATATATTAGCTGTTGTGAATTGAATTGCAATAAACATAGGGTTACAGAAAAATTTCCTATGCTGATTTCATTTCATTTGGGTAAATTCCCAGGAGTGGGATGGCTAGGTCATATGGCGGACCTATTTACAGCTTTCTGAGGAATATCCATACTTTCTTCCACAATGGCTGTATTAGTCTGTATTCCCATCGACAGTGGATGAGGGTACCTGTTATCCCACATTCTCATGAGCATTTATTGTTCATTGATTTTTAAAAGATTTTTGTTTATTTATTTGAGAGGTAGACTCATAGACAGAGAGAGGTCTTCCATCCATTGTTTCACCCTCCAAATGGCTGCAATGGTTGGAGCTAGGCTGATTTGAAGCCAGGAGCCAGGGGCTTCCTCTGGATCTCCCATGTGGGTGCAGGGGTCCAAACACTTGGGCCAAACGCCCTCAGGAAATAGCAGGGAGCTGTATCAAAAAGGAACAGCTGAGACATGAACTGGGGCACATATGGCATGCCCGCACCAAAGGCAGAGGCTTAGCCTACTACACCAAAGGGCCAACCACAGCTTTTTGATCTCTATATGACAGCCTTTTTACCTGAAGTGAGGAGAAACCTCATCATGGTTTTTAATTGCATTTCCCTGATGGATAGTGAACTGAGCATTTTTTCATGTGTCTGAGGATAATCTGAATTTCATCTTTTGAAAAATTCTTGTTTAAGTCCTTTACCCATTTCTTAAATGGATTGCTTGTTTTGTTGTTGAGTTTCTTGAGCTCTTTATGGATTCTGGATATTATTCCTATAAAAGTTTCATGGTTTGCAAATATTTTCTTCCATTCTGTCTTTTGCTTCTTTACTTTGTTGAGTGTTTCCTTTGCAGTGCAGAAGTGTCTTAACTTGATATAATCCCAATCCTCTATTTTTGCTTTGATTGTGCTTCTGGGTTCTTTTCCAATAAGTCTTTACCTGTACCAATGTCTTGCAGAGTGTCCCAAACGTTCTCCTCCAGTAATTTGATGGTATCAGGTCATGGATTTAGATCCTTTACCCATTTTGTGATGATGTTTGTGTAATCTGTAAGGTCGGGGTCTTGTTTTATACTTCTGCATGTGGTAATCCAATTTTCCTAACACCAGAGACTGCCCATCCTACAAAGTGCTGGAGAAACCATTACAATATATACAACATGTAATATTAAAATAACTTTCTACAATTCTAGGTTACTTTCAGTCACAAAATTCATTATCAGATTTAGTATTTTTTAGCAATAAATGAAGCCAGTTAATAATATATAGCCTACATGGGGATGAAATTTTTGGTGGTTTTTTATTTTTTTATTTTTTTTATCTTTATATTGTTTTTTTATATATATAAAGCTTTTATTTAAAAAATATAAATTTCCGAAGTACAGCTTATGGATTACAATGGCTCCCCCCCACACAACTTCCCTCCCTCCCGCTACCCTCCCCTCTCCTGCTCCCTCTCCCCTTCTGTTCACATCAAGATTCATTTTCAATTCTCTTTATACACAGAAGATCAGTTAGAATTGCATTTATTTATTTTTTCCCAAAGAAACCTTTTATTTAAGGAGTAAAAACTCCATAAATACAACTTTAGGAATATAGTGATTCTTCCCACCCTCCAACTTCTACTCCCACCCCATCACCTCCTCCCTCTCCTATTCCCAGTCCAATTCCCCATTAGGATTCAATTTCAATTAACTTTACATAGAAGACCAACTCTATACTAAGTAAAGATTTCAACAATTTGTACACACACACACACACACATCAAAAAACTGTTTGAGAACAAATTTTATAGTTAATTATCATAATACAACTCATAAGAAGTCCTGCATGGGAAGTAAGTGCACAGTGACTTCTGTTGTTAATTTAGCAATTAACACTCTTATGTATGACATCAATGATCACCTGAGGCTCTTGATATGAGCTGCCAAGGCTATGGAAATATTTTGAATCCACAATTTAGATAAGGCCATAAGCAAAGTAGAAGTTCTCTTGTCCCTTCAGAGAAAAGTATATCCTTCTTTTATGGCCACTTCTTTCCACTGGGTTGTCTCTCAGAGAAATCCTTCATGTAGGTTATTTTTTTGCCACAGTGTCTTAGCTTTCCATGCCTCAAATGCTCTCATGGGCTTTTCAGCCATACATACCAGAATAATTTAAGGGCTGATTCTGAGGTCAAAGTGCAATTTAAAGAGATTTTCTTTTTTTTATGAGTCTGCTGTGTGGACTATTTCCCATGTTGGAACATTCTCTCATTTTTAATTCTATTATTATTAACAGACACTTGATCTTGTTTATATAATCCCTTGAACACTTAATCTTATCTGTATGTTAACTTTAACACTTAGGATGACATTTTTACCATCCAGGTTAATGGGATTTGGGGTCCCGTGGCAAGGTTTTAAACTGTACCCCACAGGACCAGTGCTGTGGCATAGTGGGTAAAGCTGACTCCTGCAGTGCCAGCATCCCATATGGGTGCTAGTTTGAGTCCCAGCTACTGCAATTCCCAATCCAGCTCTCTGAAATGGCCTGAAAAAGCAGTAGAAGATGGCCCAAGTCCTTACGCCCCTGCACCCGTGTGGGAAACCTGGAAGAAGTTCTGGAATCCTGGCTTCAGTTCGGTGCAGCTCAAGCCATTATGGCCAATTGGGTATTGAACCAGCAGATGGAAAACTGTTCTCTCTTTATCTGCCTTTCCTTCTCTCTGTGTGTAACTCTGACTTTCAAATAAATAAGTAAATCTTTAGAAAAAAAGAAAAGAAAATTCAAGGAGATGCAAAAGAATACAGATAGATTATGAAATGAAGAAATCAATGAAAGACATTAATAAAAATATTACTAAGGAGGTAGAACTCATTAGGAAAAGTCTATTATAAATTTGGAGATGAAATCTTTAATGAATGAAATAAAAATATGATTAAGAGCTTTAACAGGAGAATAGATCAAGTGGGAGAAAGAATTTCTGACCTCAATGACAGGAATTTTGAAATAATCCAATCAGACAAAACCAAAGAGAAAAGGAAGTAAAAAGAATTAAGAAATTCTATGTGAAATATAGATCAACTATTTGTATTATACATCTTCCTGAAGGAGAAGAGAAGAAAAAAAGCATTGAGAACCTGCTAAATGAAATATTTCAAAATTTCCCAGGTCTTGAAAGAGACATGGACATATAAATACAAGAAGCTCAAATCATTCCAAGCAAATTCAGCCATAAAAGGTCTTCCATGGCACATTGTCAACAAATTGGCAAAAGTTAAAGACAAGGAAACAATCCTAAAGACATTAAGAGAAAAGTGTCAAGTTGCATATAAAACAAAACCAATTATATTAGCACCTGATTTCTCAGTGGAAACCTTACAGGCCAGAAAAGAGTGGAATGATATATTCAAATTCTCAAAAAAAAAAAAAAAAGAAAAAAATTTCTAACCAAGAATAGTCTATCTAGCAAATCTATTCTTTAAAGTGAAGGAGAGGAGCTGGTGCTGTGGCATACCTCCTGGCTCCTGGCTTCAGATCAGTGGATGGAAGACCTCTCTCTTTCTCTGCCTCTCATTCTCTCTCTATGTAACTCTTTCAAATAAAAAATATTTTTTAAAAATACTTATTTATTTGAAAAGCAGAGTTACAGAGAGGCATAAAAAAGTAATATAACCACATAAAAGAATATTAATCAATATCAATCAATAAAACACTATAAAAACCATAATTAAATCTTAAAACAACTTAGCCAATCCAAAAATGTCAAACAAATGATCACATAGTTTTATCTATATAATACAAAAATAGGAAAAATTAATCTATACTCACAGAGCAGATCTGTTTGTATTTGATGGTGTGTGGACTTACTACAAAAAACTGAGTGAACTATTGGTGCTGATGAAATATTCTGCTGAGAGTGATGATATGAAAGTGTATACATTTGTCAAAATAATAAAACTTCACACTTAAAATGGGTACATCTGTTACTTTTAAATCATCTTTCACTAAAAAATAGAAAAAATACAAAGTAATTCAAATGGCATAAAATGATTGAATAAAATATCTTTGTCAAAAAATAAAACATTAGGATCAGGCATTTTCGTATAGCAGGCTAAACCACCACCAGCAATGACAGTATCCCATATAGGCACCATTTTGTGTCCCACATGTTCCACTTCTGATTCAGCTCCCTAATTTGCCTGAGAAAGCAGCATAACCCAGGTACTTGGGCTCCTGCACTCAGATGGGAGTTCTGGAAGAAGCTTCTGCTCCTGTTTGGAATGGCCCAACACTGACCATTGTGGTCATCTGGGGAGTGAATCAGCAGTTGGAAGATCTCTCTCTCTCTCTCTCTCTCTCTCTCTCTCTCTCTCTCTCTCTTTCTCTCTTTCTCTCTCTCTAACTCTGACTTTCAAATAAATAAATACATTCTTTAAAAAAATTTATAAACATTAAAAATTTTACCAAAAATAGTTGGCATGTTCTATTGTTATCCACTGAAAGGTTAGAGCACAAACCAATTTCAGAGAGTAGAAGTTTGTCTTGTTTTCTATTTAGGAACATAATTTAGAACAGATGCTGAAATCTGTCTTTGTTGGCTAAAGGAAGGAAACTTCTTTTGATGGTTACTGCTATTACTTATCTGTGTTTGGGAAGATTTTTTAAAAAAATTTCCATGAAATAAAAAATTTCCTTGTACTTTCTTACTTTGGCATCTGCCTAGACTTGTCCTGGCATCCAGCTGATAGTAAGTGAAGCAGTAACACAGGGAGAGTGAAAGGTCAAATCAAGATCATCCTCAAAGACATGAAAAGTCAAAGGAGACCTCAGGCTAAATGCTTCTGTAGAGAAATTTTGTTTACTCCTTTCCACTTTCAAAGCTTCCAACCTCTTATGCAGACAAAGAGTGAGGTCTAAGGAGTTCTTTGGGGGAAAATATACCATGGGTAGGGTTCTGACTTCCTTCCAAGAAGTGAAAGAAAATATTTCTTTTGATTATTTCTTATCTTTACTGCTTCAGCAGTATAATTGACTGGCCATAAGTCTCTAAAGCACAGGCTTGACTAGGGCCCAGGAAACATGGATGGAGGGAGAAAATAAATAAAACAAACCTAACTTGAAAATTACCTAACGCATGATTTTAGTTTTCTATTCTGCATAGAGCATACCACAAATATAATGGATTGAACAGCACATTTTAATCACCTTACAATGTCCCTGTATCAGGAGTCTAGGCACAGAGTAGCTGAATTTTCTACAAAGCTGCAATGAATGTTCCTGACAGGCTTAGCTGGGGAGAGATCTACATCCAAGATCACTCATGTTGTTGGCAGAGTTCATTCCTTGTGACTCTAAAACTGGGGGCCAACACCCCTTTATGGCTGTTGGCTGACCCCAGCTCACAAGGGTTGCTCTCAGCTTCTAGCAGTCCACTTCCTCAAAGCTAGCACAGAAGAAAGCCTTCAGAGCAAGCCTTAGTCCATTAGCAAGCAAGACGGAGTCCTGTGTATTGTAATGTAACCAACAAAGTGCATCCTATCACCATTACATGTTATAGGGATGAGAAGCAAGTTGCCGTTCTTACCCACATCTAGGGGATGGAATTCAATGAGGTACAGATCATGGATGTAAATTTAAAAGTCTGTTTTATTTTTTAAAATATTTTGTGCTATGCATACTTTGAGAGTTTTTAGATTTGGTAGGACAATGGTAAATATCTAATAAATGGTTGTTATCACCTTGAAAACACACACACACACACACACACACACACTCACACAAATATTGCTTGATGTATTAACAGGGATTGCAATGCTTATCACAAAGGTTGTTCAGTGGAATGTCCTAACTGGATCTGAACTCCAGAATGTACACTTCTACCATACCTTATTCATAAGTAAAATATATTCTATTAAAATGAAGATAAAAATATGTCCTATCCAGTATTCTCATTACTTTTTGAATCCTCTAGTGCTCTAGTGCTGTTTAAGAAATTATCAACAGCCAAAGAAAGGAAAAATGAAGCTGAACTTCTGTAGCCCATTTGCTAGGGGTCTCTTCCCAGCATCCAAGACCTCCAGGACATCCAAACACATTCAATGTACTTTGAAAAGACTGAAGATTAAAAGAAAATTTCCTATAATCAAAAATAGTTGATTGGTTTACAAGCACTAGAATTAAAAGTTATCCTTGGTGCTTGTCATATAAAAGATTGGATGTTAACGGTTTAATAAATAAAAACAAGCAGGCTTGTGAAGAAAGTAGCTATTAATATTTAGATATAACCCATGATCAAGAAATATCTGGATGATGACCAGATAATTTATTTTACCCTGATAAGTAATTTCATTTGAATGCATTTTTCCATGAATAATTATTAATTATGAAGAAAGTACACTGTGCCTATCTCCTAGTGTGTGGTGATTGCACAACATTGTCCAGTATAGAATTGCCAATCTCTTAACAGGAGCAGACCAACACATGATGTGAAAATACAGGGAAGTTACATAAATAATTTTTTCATCTTAAAAATTCAATTTAAAAAAGATTTATTTTTAAATATTCTCAAAAAACTTACCTCATTTTGTGGGCCAGCATTTTAGTGTAGTAGGCTAAGCTGCCACTTGCAATATTGGCATCCCATATCAGAGCATAGATTTGAGTCCCAGATGCTCTGGTTTCAATCCAGCTCTCTGCTAATGCACTTGTAAGAACAGCAAAAGGTGGGTTAAGTACTTGGGCCTCTGTCACTCCCCTGAGAGACTCAGATGGAGTTCCAAGCTCCTGTCTTCGCCTGGTCCAGATCCAGACATTATGGTCATTTAGGGAAAGAACCAGCTGATGGAAAACCTTTTTTCCTCTCTGTCTCTCTCTCCATGTCACTCTGCCTTTCTAATAAAAAAAAAACTGAAAAAGAAAAAAAAAATTTGCTTTATTTTGTTGACAAGCTCAGTGAGTGCAAAAATATAGTTTTGTCTTGAAAAAATAAAAACAAATCCCCAAACTAATATTGCCCACAAGTATGCATATTTATATCTACAGTATAAGATGTTGCCAATTTATAATTATCAAACAATCTAAAATCTCGGTTTAGATCCTAAAGGGGTCTAAATATGTAAATTATTTATTATGTGGCTAAAAGAAGTATTCATATCAAATTAATTTTAATTTCTATAAATTTCAAATAAGTAATGCTAAAATGCCTGTCTATACAGTTTGATGTTAATATTATTGCAAGTTTCACAAGTTGTAGTGCAAATATATGTTGCATATGTATCACTTAGGATATGATAAAGAATATATGACTGCCATTCCCAAATGTGTCAGTAGACTGGCATCTTGCATTTTTATTTAAAATACGAAAAATTTAGTTTAAATATAAATAAAATAATTGGGGATTTGTGCTTTGCATATACATGAGAATGTGTATGCTTAAGTAAAATTTTCCCCTTATTTAATGAAGAGATATCCCACTCATAAATATGCCTATTTCAGTTATGAATTGGAGAGAAATATTAACTGTGATTTCTTTATAGCTGGTAAAACTTCCCCACATCATACCTCCTATTCATTAATTCTTATATATGAAGTTCAGGAAATTTTGTAAATTTCTTCTTCACCAAATTGATTAATTATGGACTAGTAAGATCTTTTTTATGTAAAGTAAAAGTAAAGTTCATTTCATGTGTTCACTTTGAAGACTAACAAGCAAATTGAAAAGGTCATTCAAATGATAATTTAGAAAAAATGAGTAACGACCTCAGCGATTTAAAATTTATTTTTTCTTTCTTATTTACTTAAGAGACAGAGAAACACAGAGACAGAGACAGCAGTATAATATTAGTCAACTCCTCAAATACCCACAATAGCAAAATCTGGGAGCCAAGAACTCATTTCAGATTTCCCATATGGGTGGCAGGGACCCAAATATTTGCACTCTCACTGCTGCCTCCTAGCATCTGCACTAGTAGGAAGCTGTAATGCGGTGGCTTCCGGTGTTGGTTTGGTAGGCTCTTTAGACTTTATTCCCAGCTGGATTCTGCAGTATAGTCTCCCAGTACCTTCTTTTACAGCAAGAAATTGGAGTGACCATTAGGGCCTGGGTTGCTCCCTTCAAACCCAGCCAGGGCACATGGGTCCTAGAAACAACCTCTGGAGTAGGGTGGAGAGTTACAAGGATGCTGGCACTCAGACCACTGTGGCTGGCTCAGAATCTGGAAGGATTACTCAGGTACAAATGCTGGCAGGAGCATGTCTAAAGTCATGGTAGCAGAGGTCTACAGTTTGGTAAGAGCATGCAAGTCCCTTCAGTGCCAGCCCCAGTTTAATAAGCAATGTCTTGGCATCCACCTACATTTTCTCCCGCTAAACAGATCAATTGTACTTTATCCACGTAATGATGCCTGGAGTCAGAAAGAAAGGAATGTAGTGAGCAGTACTATAGCCATATGTTCCATAATGCTAGCTCATATCTAGAACCTTCATCTCAAAAATTAAGTGCTGCATAGTCTAAGCTCATGGTCCACTTTGCTACAGGCTCCTTCTTGTGAAATGGGCATGCATCCTAAAGCCACTGCAAAGCATCACAGATGATGCTGGCTGGGATAAAAGTCCAGTTTACTGGAATCACAGGTTTTTATTTAAAAGAGGGGAAGTCCAGGGTTTCCATTCAAAAGTACTAACCTTTGGACAGTGACAGTAGCATCTGTTTAGCGTCAGTTTTTCATGATCCAAGGTGCAAACCGGGGTTTGTTTTGTGCCTCACTCCCCAGGGACTGGAATCTTGCTCCTTGCTGTTTGCCCATGGTTAGGGGATGGGTAGTGAAGGAAGTATCTTGGCTGTCTAGGCTGACACTAGGCTTGGTTGCACATGGGTATTTAAGCTGTGTCACTGTCCTGTGATGCACACAAAGATGAAAGTGGCTAAAGGTGATTCAAGCTTTTGAAACACTCATTCATCTTATCAGGACTCAGATCTCTCTGCCAGGGGCTGGGGCAGATCCAGAGGCTATGTCTGAGCACTGGCCTGCAGCATAGGTTTTATTGGGTATTGAGATTCACTGGAGTATGCCCAGGTATGAGTTTTAAGATAAAGCCCTAAATTCTCCTTCTTGCCCCAAGTCCCAGTGGCTGAAGTCTTGCTCCTCTATGTGCAAGAAGTCAGGGAAGGATGTAAAGGTAGACCTTTGGCTGAAACCTCAGTCTGAAGGTACTGGTCTGGGAATAGAGGCCCTCAGGCCCTGTTTGATTCCAGGTTTCATCGTAGCAGGCCAGGTACTGGGTTTCAAGTCCAGGTGTGAGCATCTCTCTCACACAGTGCCATATGGAGCTGGGAGAGGGATGATGCCACAACTAACTAACTTCCTTCCTTCCTTCCTTCCTTCCCTCCCTCCCTCCCTCCCTCCCTCCCTCCCTCCCTCTCTCCCTCTCACACTCCCTCTCTCCCTCCCTCCCTCCCTCCCTCCTTCCTTCCTTCTTTCTTTCCTCCCTCTCTCCATCCCACACTCCTTCTCTCCATCCCTCCATCACTCCCTCCCTCCTTCCCTCATTCCCATCATTCCTTTTGTCACTGTATCTTTTCTTATTATTATACTAATACCAGGCACTGAGATCTTTCACCTTGCTTTGCTGGTTCTTGGGGGAGGTGACTTGAAACATTTTTCAAATTGGTGTCTCTGTTGGGGAGATCACTGAAGCACTTTTTTCATTTCTATAAATGTATTTGTTTAATCTAACAGTTTTTAACATTTTGCCATATGGAGGTCATATGTAGATATTATATGCATACATATATACTATTTTTTCATAAGATGAGGACATTATTTATTTATTTATTTTGACAAGCAGAGTGGACAGTGAGAGAGACAGAGAGAAAGGTCTTCCTTTGCCATTGGTTCACCCTCCAATGGCCGCTGCGGCCGGCACGCTGCAGCCGGCGCACCACGCTGATCCGAAGCCAGGAGCCAGGTGTTTCTCCTGGTCTCTCATGGGGTGCAGGGCCCAAGCACTTGGGCCATCCTCCACTGCACTCCTGGGCCACAGCAGAGAGCTGACCTGGAAGAGGGGCAATCGGGACAGAATCCAGCTCCCCGACCGGGACTAGAACCTGGTGTGCCAGCGCCACAGGCGGAGGATTAGCCTAGTGAGCCGCGGTGCCAGCAGATGAGGACATTATTATCACAAAATGAGAGATTCATGAAAATGATCATAATGTAGGGAAAGGAAGGTCGAGTGTCATATACATAAAATAATTCAGTAGAATTATATACCAAATCACATGACATCCTCACAATTTTTATACACTTTCTATATCAACTTCACAAATAAGAGAAAACATCTGATATTTGCCTTTGTTACTTAGTACCTACCTATCTCAACCTCTCGCATTCTAAATAGATTGAAAAGTGAAAGTTCCAAGCCAATAATTCATTATACATTGTAAAGGTTGACTCAGGGGTTATTGACTCATTTTCTCTTATTTAGTACTCCTAGTAAGTAAATCTCACTTCAAAATGATATTTCTAGAAAATAGCACATAAATGCTGAGATTCACAGGAGTAACTTCTTAAAATTCATTTGATTTTGGAATAAAATTTAGTTCAACATACCCAAAGCACTAAACATAATATACCATATCAGCAGAATGGAGGATAAAAGATCATCTCAAAATATGAGGAAGATGTTTTTGATAAAAATTCAACATTGGTAAAAATCTCAATAAAATTAGGTATAGGAGGAACATACTTCTATATAATAAAGGCTCTATATGTCAAACTCATAGCCAATAACATATTAAATAAGAAAAAGCTGAAAACATTTCCTCTAAGATCTGGACCAAAACGAATATGTACACTCTCCTGGCTGTATTCACTGGAAATTTTAGCATGAGCCATTAGGCGGGAGAAAGAAATAAAATGCATACAAATAGGAAAGGTAGAAGTCAAATTGTCTTTGTTAGCAGATGGCATGATTCTATAAATGATTATTAGACTGATAAACAGGGACTGGGCTATGGCACATCAGGTAAAGCAACCGGTGCAGTGCAGGTATCCCATATGGACACCGGTTTGAGGTTGGAGACCTTTACACTCCAATTCCAACCCAGCTCTCCGCTATGGTTTGGGAAAGCAGTGGAGGATAGCCTAAGTGCTTGGACACCTGCAACCACATGATTGACCCAGAGGCAGCTCCTGGTTCCTGGCTTCAGATCAGCCCAGCTCCAGCCATTCTGACCATTTGGGGTGTGAAACAGTGGATGGAAGACATCTATATCTCTCTTTCTCTCTCTCTGCCTCTGTCTCTTTGTAACTCTATCTTTCAAATAAATACATAACTCTTTAAAAAAAGAATAAACAAAGTCTATAAAGTCACAGAATACAAATTCAACACACATTTCAATGGGATTTTATACACCAATAACAAACTCACTAAGAAAAAAAGCCATTCCATTTATAACAATACCCAAAATTCTTTGGAAAAAAGTTAATCACAAAAATGAAAGAACATTGCACTGAAAATTGGAAAACATTGATGAAAGAAATTTAAGACACAAAAAAATGGATTGATCTCCAATGTTCGTGGGTTAGAAAAAATAAATAAATGCCCATATTGCCCAAAGCAAATTATAGATGCAATGCAGTCCTCATCAAAATACCAATTACATTCTTCAGAGAACCAGAAAAAAAAATGCCTAAAATGCAAAGGGAAGCACAAAAGACCTGAATAATCTAAGAAATCTTGAACAAAAGAACTAGGCTGGAGTCATCACAATACCAGATTTGAAGTCCTACTATGGAGCCATTGTCTCTAAAACAGCATGAACCTCACATAGAACAAGGGAACAAAACAATACTCCTGGAAATTAATCCATGCATCTACAGCCAACTGGTCTTTAGCAAATATGCCAAAACACACATTGAAGAAAGGACAGTTTCTTTAATAAACAGCACTAGGGAAACTAGATGCCCATACACAGAAGACTTCTTCCCCTTCAACTTCTCACCACAAACAAAAATGAACTCAAAAATAGGTCAAAGACCTACTAAATATAAGTTCTGAAACTATAAAACTACTAAATTAAAACACAGGGAAAATACTTCAAGACATTGCATAGGCAGGGATTTTTTAATATAAAGCCCTCAAACCCACAGGCAACAAAAACAAAATTAGGCGCTGCAGGCTGGGTCTTTAACCCACTGTGCTACAGCACTGGCCCCTCTAATGCTTTTTCTTTTTCTTTTTTTTTTTTTTTGACAGGCAGAGTGGACAGTGAGAGAGAGAGACAGAGAGAAAGGTCTTCCTTTTGCTGTTGTTGTCGCCTTAGCCGGCTCACTGCGGCCGGCACATCGTACTGATCTGAAGCCAGGAGCCAGGTGTTTCTCCTGGACTCCCATAGGGTGCAGGGCCCAAGCAGTTGGGCCATCCTCCACTGCACTCTTGGGCCATAGCAGAGAGCTGGCCTGGAAGAGGGGCAACCGGGACAGAATCCGGTGCCCCGACAGGGACTAGAACCCAGTGTGCCAGCGCCACAGGCAGAGGATTAGCCTATTGAGCCGCAGTGCCAGCCTAATGCTTTTTCTGAATGAAAATGAAAATTGTTTTAAAAATACAGCAACCTGATTGATTCCCAACTTGAATATGGAAGCAGTATTTCCCCCCTTAATAGATGGTTAAGAAGAAATTAACATATTCACAAATTAAAATGAGAATGCTGAGATAAAATATTAATATGTTCACATATTTAGAAGTAAATAAAAAGTAGTGTGGGTGTTGTGACATAATGAGTTAAGCCACCATTTGGGATGCCCTCATCCCATAAGAGAACTCTAGTTCGAGTCCGAGCTACTCAACTTCTGATCCAGCTTCCTGGAAGCCAATGAAAGTTGGAATAACTGTGTAAGTCACTGACACACACATGGCAGACTCAAATGGAATCCAGGCTCTTGGCTTCAGCCTGGTCCACCCCTGGCTGTTTTCACGCATTTGGGGAATATGCTAGGGGATTAAAGATTTGTATTCTCTCTCCCCCTCCCTCTCTCTTCTTCCCTCCTTTCCTCCCTCTCCCTTACCTGCTCCAGCTCCTTCTACCTCTCCCTCTCCCTCTCTGTTGCTCTTTCAAGTAGATGAGATAAGTAAAAATTAAAAATAAAGACAAGAAATAAAACAACATTTTAAAACGATTTAGAAGTAAATAAAAGTTTTGAGTGATATTAAATTTTCTTTCAAATTGGTAAGGTAGGTCCCCGCAGAAGTAAGTAGAAACTTACATTTCTTTTTTGCAACTTCTCATAAGCAACAGCCTAAAATTAATTAAAATTCTTTTTAATTAGCAAGAATACATTAATGTATTTTCAGCTACAGACACAAATACATTCTCACAATTTGAGGCTGTATAAAATCTTTATAATTTTATTTGGATTTTCATAGTTACTCAAAACTCCTTTATTCACATGAGCATCACCACATTCTTTTAATAAATTTGAACAGATGGGATTTTCATCGACCTTTTTGGAAACAGAAAAAAAATTATTGTCCTTGACACTAAGAAACAGATTATCATTACAGAAGTAGTAAATGCCATGAAAAAGGTGTGATATAGGTTTTAAAGATTTTAAAAAGACTCTCAGATGGACAATAGGTCACATTTTCTTAGAACAAATGAGAATGAATGAAATCCCACAAGACCCCTTTAACAACCATAGATACTGCCATTTTCAACCTGCCCAATGAGGTCTCACCATACTGATGCTCATACCACCTTTGCCCAGAAAGTGATTGAGGGAGGACAAGAAAGAGCTATTAAGCAAAAATCCAGGCACCACTCTTGTCAGGCAAATCAGTTCAGGAAACTGTATCTCATCTCTCTGCTAAGGATGAAAGAAAATCTTTAAGAAGCAAGCGATCTTTAAAAAGTAAGCAATCAATGGAAGAAAAAAAATGCTTTCTCCCTGGAGATAATGTATATTGACCAGGATTTTACCATGTTCAGATAAGAAGTCATTTCAGAAATATTTATATATTCATTCATTCAGTGTTTTTGAGTATACTGTATATCTTGCATGTATTAGAATAGAAATGCAACATAAATGGAGTAAAATTGACCCTGTCCCTACAGAACTCACATTCTATTAGGAAAGATAATATAAATTCATAAAAGCAAATTAAAATGTTTCTCATATAAATAATAAATGCTCTGATAGTGTCCTAATTACATAGAATTGTCAGAGAAGTCCTCTTTTAGTAAGTGATCAATAATTTATCACCCCAGGACTAGCACTGTGATATAGTAAGTTAAGCCTCAGCCTGCAGTACCAACATCCTATATGGGTGCCAGAGTGAGTCCCAGCTGCTCCACTTCTCATCCAGCTTCCTGCTGGTGGCCTGGGAAAGCAGTGGAAGATGACTCAAGTGCTTGGATCTCTGCACTCACATGAGAGATACAGGAGAAGATCTTGGCTTCTGGCTCCTGGCTTTAATTCGCCTCAGCTTCAGCTGTTGTGGCCATTTGGGGAGTGAATCTGCAGATGGAAAACCCCATTCTCCTCTCTCTTTGTCTCTCCCTCTCAAATAAATACATACATTTTTAAAAAACAATTTATCATCCCAATCATGTCACATCTGAAAATGACAGGTGACACATCCATGATTATAATAATGAAAATAGCAGAATGACATAGCAACTTGGTCTGTCAGCATGGACAGTTCAGCTCCTGATGCCATCACCATTTACCACATCACACCAAGCTACAGCCTACAGCCTCCATTAGTGGTCTGGACACAGTTGGAATCCCGAATGACCATAGCTCCTGGACAACGACTTAGGACATCTTGTTATCCAGCTGAAGGCATCAGCCTATCAATTTCACTGGAGTCCTTTTTTCCCCTGCTTGTAGAGACCTTTCATTCTCCTTCTAGATGCCATCCAATGATGTTTAGCAGCCAAATTAAGTCATTTTACATTTGAATTAGAATTGTCCAGTTTCCAAATCCCTTCTGAAAGTTCAGCAATTTTTACGTTTATACCTGTTGTTCTATAACTAACTCCTGCACTCCACTCATGTCCTCAACACAACATGTACAAAACCTTTCCGATTTTCAGTAAATGTCAGTAGCTATATTAAAAGACTAATTGACTAGTTGCAACAGAGAGCACATGATTTGCAAAGCCTAAAATGTTTGCTATGTAGTCTGTATAGAAAAAAGTTGTTAATACCTGATCTAGGGAAAGATTAGTATGAAAAGCAGTTATAGAGGTAGGTGCCATGCTATTAAACCAGAATTATCTCAGAATTCTCAAAGCAATTATTATTGCA
Source organism: Sylvilagus floridanus (assembly GCA_949820135.1). Taxonomy (NCBI): domain Eukaryota; kingdom Metazoa; phylum Chordata; class Mammalia; order Lagomorpha; family Leporidae; genus Sylvilagus; species Sylvilagus floridanus. Next base: position 65,414,980 of record OX463227.1, on the reverse strand, counting down.
GTGTTCCAATTTGAATATCCATAATTACAGAATGATAGAAGCAGAAGGTACCTCAGAGACAAATCTGCCATCATTATATAAATGAATTATGCAGGTTGATAGGACATTTTCCACACAATTCACCATTTGCTTTTTCCATTAGTAATTTCCATGGATAAAATACAACCTTTCTTCTCAAATAGACCCATAGTTATTTCAGCTAAACAATAAGGTACATTTTGATAACTTAAAATGCCCTAAGCTGTAGACTATATAAAAGAAAAACAATGCATGAATGATTATTTCCCATTTATAATCTGTCTTTAGAGTGGGAATAAGAAAGAGCAATATGTTTTTAAAAAGAAGAAAGGAAAAGAATATAAAACTCACATATAATGATGTGCCACTCAAACTCAAATATTGCAAATAATGAAAAATAACATAAGTAATGCTTTGGAGCCACCCAAGTCATTGGAGCTGTTTAATTTTGTCACAGAAGTGACATGATGCAATCCAATTATATAGCACTCTTACCTTTCAGAGTTTATTCCTCTAATATTTCTTCCTAGACTACAACATGGGATGGTATGCAGCACAAAGGAAGAGAATAGATGAGACAGATGATTTTACCTAAAAGCAGTTCCTGTTTTTTGTAGAGCATCATGAAGGGAATTAAGATTAGATATTCAGTCCTGGATGTAAACTTAGAAAATTTCTACTGCAAAAACAGCACTTTGTGTGTCTACTAATTAGGTTAACTAATCACTAACACAAGCATAGCTGTGGTATGTTAGTGTGAAACAAGAACATCAAAGCACAGATAAAAATTAGTCCAGTACTAGAAGAAATCCCATGTTGGAATTAAGCAACCTGCTTTTCAGCCCTATTAAGTCTTGGTGAAGTTTTAACCCTACTATGTGCCTTAGATGAGAAAAAAAAGATTCTTATCCATGTCAAGGATACAGCATTAATTTAACATATCATAAATATATCATAAATATAACAGTGTTTTTATTTCAAAAGTTCAAGTCAGTGACTTTCAACCAGTAGTTTCCTTGTTGCATAAAAGTCCTGAAGTACAGATAGATATCTTGAGAGGATAGAAATTCTGTTTCCCATTTTGAGTGGTATTATTACACAATACTTTTAAATAAGACTCACTCATTTCCATTTGGTTTTATATGAATTAAATTCAGTTTCCTGGTGTAATTCTTTTACTCTCACTCCCTAGAGAATCTGTTCTGTATGGCTAAAACAAGAATTCCTCTTCAATAAATATTTTGACAAAATTTTTGTGTAAATATTGTATTCTCCAGGATCAAATGGTATGAAGTCTTTATAGCTGTGAATATCTAACACAGAACTGACTTCAAGGCTCATTTACGAAGTAGCATGCATTCAGATGACCATGTCAATGATTTGATTTCCCTAATGCAATCACAACACATAGTGTTAAATGACTGCTTCTAAAATTCCAATACTGTTTTGCTATGTGTGTGTGTGTGTGTGTGTGTGTGTGTGTGTGTTAAAAAATCAATATGTACTCTATGCTGTTAAAAGACTCATTTTTAATATTGTGGTTTTTATCCTTCAGGGTGACTCATAATTTGGTGTTGATTTGATTATATATATATATATATTTTGCATGCTGGAGTAAAACAGGAAATCAATTCAAAAAAATTCTTCACAGAGTATATCTATGTGTAACTCCTTTCAGCTTGTCTGGACAGGAAGAAATATCCATCAACTTCCTAAAGATGGTGTGTATTTCTGTTATTCCTTTGCCTTTATAATTTCCTCCACCTACTATATTGCATTGGATCTTGCATGAATTTATAAGAAATGAAAATTTTGGATATTTGTAGAAAGATTGTGAAATAGGGCCTATACACTGAACTGTTAAAACAAACCACTGATACCACTAGATGCATTTCAATTTCATTGAAATAAACAGACCACAAAGAAAATGCAACCTCTGTTCAAAAATAGTTCTCAAAGATATTTACGGGATTATTTAGTTGTAGTTCTACTGCAATAACTATGATATGCTAGCAGCTTTCTTGCCTTTTCTTCCTGCCTCAAGGTACAAATCTTTATGAAAGAAAGAGGACGATTTATTTAAAGGATATACAGTTAGGCAAAATATTACAGTGCAGATTCATATCTTATTAGTGTCTTATCACTTTAATTAAACATGAGCAATGCAAGGTAAACACATGGTGTGTGTTGTTGGTGAACTTCATAACCAAACTAAAAATCAAATATTTGACTTTTTTGAAGTTGCTGTCTTTATTTACTTAGGAAGCAAAAAGATGAGATAGAGACATTTCCCACTCACTTCCCCAAATGCCCTCAGTAGTAGGGACTGGCCCACACTGAAGCTGGCAGCTAGAAAGTAAATCCAGGTCTCTCACATAAACAGCTGGAACCCAACCACCTGAATGATCACCTGCTGCCTCGTAGGGTGTGCTCCAGTAGGAATCTGGAATTGAGAACTTATGCAATACCTGAATCCAGGAACTCTGATATGGGCTAAAGCATTTCAGCCACTATCTTAACCTCTAAGTCAAATGTCGGCTGCATACTTTTAAATGTGAATTTTCTCAAACACATTTTGACAAATTTTCTTGTCTTTTCTAGTGTTAGTACATTTATATATACAATCATTTTATAACTATGGAGAGTCCACAAAATAGTAAGTCTTCTAAAAAACTAAAAAACAGAAAATGAAAGCATTTTATCTTCCCTTTATAAGCTCACAGTTTGAGGGAAGTAAGTAAGAAAAAACAATAAACAACTGTAAATATTAAGTTTCAAGTGACTTAAGGTTGGTCCATGAAAAATCTGGAACCAAATTATAGGAAAAAATGTGAGGTATAATTTAAATATATATTTAAAAACTTCTTTGGACTTTGACTTCTGGTGATTACCTGCTTAAGCAATTTGTTTACATTAAAAGTAATTTACTAAAACTTCTACAAAAACTTACCAGTTCTATTTTTCTGAATTTGAATACTCAATACTCAACTGAATACTCAAAAGGAGCAAGCTCCCTTTAGTAGCAATGTTATGTTACCAGATCTGACTTTGTTTAATTCCCAAAGAAGCTGTGGGGTATTTTGTTAATGGATTCACTTGTAAATAGAATTTTTCAAAAGAATGTGCACAGTTGGGCCTCCTGTTGTTTTCTATTGGTTTGAAAGGGGCATTCACAGCTGCAGAAACCAGTCCACAATTATCAAATCGGCTTTTTCTACAATGTAATATAATACTAACACATGCAATCTCTGGCTTTTTCACAAGAACTGCAAGCCAATCATGTGCATCTTCACATTAGGTGTGGGCATTTCTTCCCTGGGTCTAATTGACCTTACACAAGTTATGGAGAAGAAAATTTGGAGAGCTAGAGAAAACCCATTTTCAAAATCAAACCACTGAACCTGAAACAGAGTAAGGGCATCTAAATTGAACTGCCTGATGGGTACGTTGGCTCCTCCCTGCGCACTGGTTTCCACATTTCAAATACCCCTCTAGCAGAAGTTTCAAAGGAACTGGAATCCTGCCAAAAGCAGATATGCAAAGGCAGATACACTTGACTAAATCCAGACAAGTAATAGAGGATTTTATATGATCTTCCAAAGAAATTACATCCAAATAACACCACAGAAGACTATCATGATTAACATTATCACAGTGAATATGAAATGACTAGAGTAGTTGAGCATTTCTTTCCAAATACATCTCTGTATTCAAATGTCATTATATTGATGGATTTTTTAAAGTTCACATAAAGAAAAAGAGTACAAATGACTGATCTCACTGTGTATTTTGTCACCAGTAATGATACAGAGTTTTGGATTCAAATTGAGTCTTAATCATGACACGCAATCCACCATGTAGGGAAAAAAGATAAAAGCTGATCAAACCCATTAAATACCACCACAGCAAAATATTCACATTTTAATTACAATTAATAGAGTGTGTCAAATGGGTAGTTCTAAAAGCTTATAAAGATTGGTTCTTGTAGAAGAGAGATAGCTCTTACAATTTGATAAGAAGACTATTTCTACAAGACACACATCATTAGCTTGATTTTATCTCTTCTGTAAGATATTTATTGAACTACAACTCAATATATTTATTAAGCTTCAAGTAAATTATGCATTTTAGTGATTTTCAAAGTGGAAAAGGAAAACCTTATATTTATCTTGTAAGATTTTAATAGCATAAATTAGGGCCTGTTTTTAAACATTGATTCTAATTTGAAATCTCTGACTATACAATGCTATTGTTATGGTTATCTTCACTACATCCATGACCTTGTAAACTGGTCTACCCAGACTGAAAGCCCCCAAGATGACCCTCACATTTTAATATTTACACTTAAATTATATGCTATTAATGGTGATTATCCTTAACATAGACTAATCTATTTTTAGTTTAGATTTGAATCACGTGTGCAATAAAGCTGAACATTGAAGAAGTCATTTAACTAGAATATGTGCTCATTCCTAAATATCATATACACATATCATTCAATGCAAAATAATTTTACTGTTATGGTAAAATAACTTTCTAGGGTTAAATAGTCATCAAATTAATTTGAGTTCCATATATATGAAATATATGTTACTTTTAAACCATATGACACTGAAAGCAACCATGCCCTTATTCTACTATGTCTATATTCATGAATTTGAAGGTTAGGTACAATATCCATGAGATATCCAGACACATACTATGTCTATTAAGTATTACAAACAGAATAGAAAAGATCTTTGACATTTTTAAATAATATTATCCATGTTCTTTACAAATAGGAAACTTTGTTCAAATCACTATAATTTCCAGTATCACAAATACTCATCTACCTACAAATTGCATACATGAAAAACAGTAATGCCATGATTTGGATATTATTCTGGTTGTGCCTTCAAGGCTCATTTGTTTCAGGCTTCATCCTGGTCCTGAAAGTCTTATGCTAATGGCTGGTGAATTAATGTAGTATAAAGGGACAGCCACTGTGGCCAGTAAGTTAAACTGCCCCCATGTGATCCCGGCATCTCAAATCCAAACGCCAGTTCCAGTCTCAGCTGCTACCCTTCTGATCCAGCTCCCTGATAATTTGCTTGAGAAAGCAGCAGACGTTCCAAGTGCTTGTTGCTCCTGCCACACTCAAAGGAGAGCAGGATGAAGTTCCTGGCCCTGGGCTACAGCCTTGCCAAGTCCCAGCTACTGCAGCCTTTTGATGAATGAACCAGTGATTTGAAAATTGATCTCTCTCTCTCTCTCTCTCTCTCTCTCTCTCTCTGTGTATGTGTGTATGTGTGTGTGCCTATGTGTGTGCGTTTCTCCCTCTCTGCTGCTTTCCCTTTCAAATAAAAATATTTTTTAAATTGGGTATGAAATAGAAGTAAAAAATGAAAACTATTTTGCACTGAAAAATAATTCAATGACGTATTTTTTCTGGTTAAATTCCATGAGCAAAGATACAATTGAACAAAGTTCCAGTTTTGTAGAATTTAAAAATTAAAAAAAAAAGGACATTAGAATGGAAGGATCAAACCATAAACTCTTGGAATATAATAATAATTGCTTTTGTAAAGAAACATATATATTATAAAACCAAGAAACAGCACTTTCAGTTCTTACTCTTCCACTACATATCATGTTTGAGAATTTACTCTGCTTTCTCAGTTATAAGAGGAAGGCAAAATATCATGATCTGAAGTTTCTTCCCTCTCATCATATAGTTATGTCCTTTTGTAAGTATACATCACACATGTGAGTTTTATCCCTTGCTTTGGTCTATTTATAATAAAGGTTCTCATTCTCTTTATTATTTTTGCCAGGTAAATTATAACATTGAAGAGCTTGGGAGCAACTTTCATTCCTCAAACATTCTATGAATTGCTGTGAGTTACTATCAATCAACTGCACTTTGAGTTTTTATGCCACTGGAAAAGTCAAACAGAACACCTGCTGCCCTGAAATACTAATAATGAGAATCCTAGAGATAGCTAGCCAAGGTTAATATCAATCTAAAATCACTTCACAGAGTAAATGTAAGGGGACTAAAATCTTCACTACATCCATGACCTTGTAAACTGGTCTACCCAGACTGAAAGCCCCCAAGATGACCCTCACATAGATGTCCTAGTAACTTTAAAAAGCTAATGTTATAGACATTCACAACCACAACATGTCAAAATAATTAGCATCTTAACTTGGTCTAGATTCATTCTCAGAATGTGTTTCACTGCCACTCTAGGAACACTTACAAGTTACTATAACTGAGGAGGCAAGCAACATGAAGTGGAAATAAGGACCGTGATCTTCTTTTATGGACTCATGGATTTAGCTAGAGAACCTGAAGTCCTTTAAATATAATAGCACACTCCTCAAGAGGAAGAGAGTTAGCATATTTTATTACTCCATTTTCAGACGCAGAACACCACAGGTGCAGGGAGATTTGGCAACTTATCAAAAATAGTCTAGCAACAGAGTTGACAATAACAAAAATTCAAATTTTATTATCATAGGGATGTTATATTATACAAAATAATGTTGCATAAATAAATGTCAATTTAACTGTAAAATCACAGTGTGGAGACAGCTATTTTTTCAAGAACTTAAGCCTGTAAGAGGTTGACAAATTCTTTTATGAAATTCATATTGCTTGGAAGCTACAAGGAAACATTTATTACTTGAATATTTCTAGAAATATTTGTCTCATTTTATGCCTATGAATTTATATCCCATCTCACTGCACAAAGGATTTGAAGTATCAAAGAAAACTAAATATTATACAATAGAAAGGATATAGGAGAGACAAGACAAATAAACTAAACCAAAAGAAAATAGTGGTCAAATTATAAAACAAAGCAGATGAAAGGAATTGCATGGTAAGACGTGAGATGAAAATTTTTCATGGAATTGTATTTGATGAAAAAACTACCAATGGAATTTAAATATCTCACCAAAATAATTGTGTGCTAACTTGTAACATGTTGGAACAGGATCTAGTTTGACACAATAAGAAGGATAAGAGATCTGTTTGAAAATTTCCCTTTCAGAATCAAATCAATTCAGCTAAAATTGAGGCAAGAGCAAACATCAAATTTAAGGTGAAGCTTTGGTGGGAGAATGGTAAAATCATTGATGCTTTATGAAAAGTTTACTGGAGTACAGAGCTTCTTAGATTGATGTAATCCCATTTGTTTATAAACTCAACAAAATGAACAGATAACTGACAGGATGGGAGAAAATATTTGAAACTATAATCAGATGAAGGATTAATATCCAGGATCTAAAAAGAAATCAATTAAGTTAAACAACCACAAAACAGACAATCCAGTTAAGAAATGGGCAAAGGACATGAATACATATTTTTCACAGAATGAAATACAGTGGCCAACAGACACAAGAAAAAATGCTCAGGATTACTAGCCATCAGGCAAATGCAAATCAAAACCACAATGAGGTTACACCTCATCCCAGTTAGAATGGCTATTATGCAAAAATAATAAAACAATAAAAATAATAAAACATAATAAAACAATAATAAATGCTGGCCATGATGTGGACAAAAGGGTATGCTAATACATTACTGGTGGGAATGTAAACTCGCACAACCATTGTGAAGACATTTCTTTGGATATTTGTAACAGGAGACTAAGCTTGGATTCACTGGTATGATTTCTGAAGACAAAGTTGAATCAAAACATTGGCTACCAAGAGATGGAAGTGATCCAGTCAAAATCGAAGTAGACCTTTCAAGGCAAAGGTCATGGCAGCAGATTTTTGGGAAGTTAACATTTTGTTTGTTGAATTTTTGAAGGTCCAAACATCTTAGCCAGAGTTTTGGCAGAAAAATTCCACTAGAAATTCTTCTCCAGTATGACAATGCTCTTGCTTACTCCTCTCATCTAATATGGACAGTTTTGTGAAAATTTCCATGGGAAATTATTAGGGAATCTGACATTACTGAGTTGACCACTTCTGACTTTTTTTGTTTTCTAGTCCTAAAAAGTTATTAAATGAATCCATTTTTCTTCCATTAATAATGTAAAGAAGACAGCTTTGAAGTGACTGACTAACAAGCTGATATCCTAGTTCACAGAACCTATGTGAAAAGGTCTTTTTCAGAGAAATCTTTTATTTAAGGTATAAAAACTTCATGCATTTCATAAATACAAAGTTCAGAAGATAGTGATTCTTCTCACTCTGCCCTCCCTCTTACCCACACTCTCACCCTTCTTCTTCCTCTCCTATTCCCATTCATGTTTTTTACTAAGATCTATTTCCAATTAACTTTATACAAATCTACACTAAGTGCAGATTTCAACAAATAGTATGGGGAAATAAAAATGTTCCTCTACAGTCGAAACAAGGGAGGCTCAAAGTTATCTCATCTCAAAGTGTGAATTTCACTTCTAAAAATTATCTTTTAAAAAAAAAAATGTATTTATTTGAAAGGTAGCGTTACACAGAGAGATGAGATGCAGAGAGAGAAGTCTTCCATTAGCAGGTTTTCTCTCCAAATGGCCACAACAGCCAGAGCTGCAACAATCCAAAGGCAGGAGCCAGAGGCCTCTTCCAGGTTTTCCCACTTAGGTGCAGAGGCCCAAGCACTTGGGGCATCTTCCCGTGATTTCCCAGACCATAGCAGAGAGCTGGGTCAGAAATGGAGTAGCTGGGACTCCAACTTGCACCCATCTGGGATGCTGAACTTCAGGAGGTGGCTTTACCCAGTATGCCACAGAGCCAGCCCCTAAAAATTACCTTTTATATACTCTATTAGTTACCACAGATCAGGGAAAACATATGCTGTTTGTCTTTTTGGGACTGGCTTATTTCTCTAAGTACAATGGTCCAGTTGGATCCATTTTTTTGCAAATGACATGATTTTATTTTATTTTTACCACTGTGTAGTATTCCATAGTGAAAATATCCTATAATTTCTTTATCCAGTCTTGACAGGCATCTGGGTTGATTTCATATCTTAGCTATTGTGAACTGAGTTTCAATAAACATGGGGATAAAGATAACACTTTTATATGCTTATTTCATTTCCTTTAGACAAATTCCCAGGAGTGGGGTGGCTAGATCATATGAGAGGTTTATCTTCAGATTTCTGTGATATCTCCATACTGTCTTTCACAGTGGTTTTACCAGTTTACATTCCCAGCAAGAGTGGATCAGGGTACCATTTTCCCCACATCCTTGCCAGCATTTGTTGTTTGTTGACTTCTGTATGAAAGGCATTATGGATTGAGGTGAAACCTCCTTGTGGTTTTGATTTTCATTTCCCTGATGGCTAGTGATTCTGAGCATTTTTTCATGTGTCTGTTGGCCATTTGGATTTCCTCTTTTGAAATATGCCTGTTCAAGTCCTTCACCCATTTCTTAACTTTATTGTTTGTTTTGTGGTTGATGAGTTTCTTGATCTCTTTATATATTCTGGATATTAATCTTTTATTGGTCACATAGTTCACAAATTATTTTCTCCATTCTGTCAATTGCTTCTTCCCTTTGCTGATTAATTCTTTTACAATGCAGAATCTTCTCAATTTGATACAACTACATTTGTCAATTTTGGGTTTGATTACCTGTGCCTCTGGAGTGTTTTTCTAAAAGTCTATTCCTATGCTAATGTCTTAGAGGATTTCCCTAATATTCTCTAATAGTTTGATGGTATTAGGTCATAGATTCAGGTTTTTGATCCATTTTGAGTGGATTTTTGTGTAAGGTGTAAGGTAGGGGTTTGCTTCATATGATGAAGGAAAAGCATAAAACATTAAAGAAAGAAATAGAAGATGACACAAAAAATGGAAAAATCTTCCATGTTCATGGATTGCAAGAGCCAACATCATCAAAATGTCCATACTACCAAAAGCAATTTACAGATTCAGTTTAATACTATTCAAAATACCAAGGACATTCTTCTCAGATATAGAAAAAAAACAATACTGAAATTCATAGGGAAATACAGGAGACCCCAAATACCTAAAGCAATCTTACACAACAAAAAACAAAGCCAAAGGCATCACAATACCAAATTGCAAGACATACTACAGGGCATCTATAATCAAAACGGCCTAATACTCACACAAAAACAGATAGATAGACCAACAAAACAGAATAGAACTCCAGAAATCAATCTACACATCAACAGCCAACTTATCTTTGACAAAGGAGCTGAAATCAAATACTGGAACAAGGACAATCTTTTCAACAAATGGTGTTGGGAAAACTCGATCTCTGCATCAGAAGTAGGAAAACAAAAGTTTTTTAACTTGATGGAACTGAAATTGAAAAACAAACTTTAGGGGCCTTCATTGTGGCAAATCAGTTCAGGCCCCCACCTTTGATGCCCGTGTCCCATAAAGCATGGGTTCTAGACTCAGCAGCTTCACTTCTGATACAGCGCCCAGCTAAGGGCCTGGGAAAGCAAAGGCAATGGCCCAAGTCCTTGGGCCCCTGCACCATGAGCAAGCCCTGGAGGAAGCTCCGTACTCCTGGCTTCCCTCTGGCCCAGTCCCGACCTTTGCTGTTGCTTGTAAGATTGATTTCTCTCTCCTTCTCTGCCTCTCTCTCTTTCTGTAAATTTTAAATAAAATAAAATAAATAAATCTTTAAAAATAAAAATTAAGTTTATACTTTCTCACATTTACCATTTAATTCTAATTTTTCATAACCCTTTGAAGTCCCCTCAAATACTTATATATCACACTGCATCCATAAATATTGTTGAAAAACTATTTAAAAAATGATGGAGGCTGGCAGCGCAGTGTAGTGGGTAAAGTCACTGCCTGCAGTGTCAGTATCCCACATTGCCACAAGTTTGAGACCCAGCTGCTCTACTTCCAATCCAGCTCTCTGCTATGGCCTGAGAGAGCAATGGATGATGGTCCCTGCTTGGGCTCCTGTACTGCATGGGAGACCTGGAGGAGGCTGCTGGCTCCTGGCTTTGGATCAGCTTATCTCCAGCCATTACGGCCACTTGGGGAGTGACCTGGCAGAGAAGACCTTTCTCTTTACCTCTGCCTCTGCCTCTGCTGCTGCCTCTCTGTAACTCTGCCTTTCAAATAAATAAATAATCTTAAAAAAAAAAAAAAGATGAACAGTTACAACATTAGTTCTCCTACAAAAAAAAATTGTCTTAAGAATAATACAACTTTGTTTGCAAAGGTTAAGAAATGTCTCCTTGGTTTTATATAAAGTCTAGTCATCGATTGATGAAGCAGAAGAAATTATTAAACATATAATAATTTGCAAATGCTGCAGTACCTTGTGATGCTATCTTACAGTTATTATAATAGAACTCACTTTAGAAATTTGTAACTAGTTATAAATAACGCTTAACTTAATCATATCATATAAATGACAACACACTTTTTTCACATTTTTGAAAAGAAGAAATGGAGAGAAAGAGAATTCTGAAGATTCTTGGATACTAATAATGCCTTTTTAATTTGAGTGTTGTTAATGAATGATCAGCTGACCAAAATTAATTTATCATTCACTTATGTGCATTTCTGGATATCTATACTGTATTTTAATAAAAATTTTAAAAAACGAAGCTGGTAACAAATTCTGTAATTGGAATGCAGGCCAGCACCTTGGGTCAATAGGCTAATCCTCCACCTTGTGGCGCCGGCACACCGGGTTCTAGTCCCGATTGGGGCACCAGATTCTGTCCCGATTTCCCCTCTTCCAGGCCAGCTCTCTGCTGTCGCCCGGGAGTGCAGTGGAGGATGGCCCAGGTCCTTGGGCCCTGCACCCCATGGGAGACCAGGATAATTCCCTGGCTCCTGCCATCGGATGAGCGCGGTGCGCCGGCCGCAGTGCACCGGCCGCGGCGGCCATTGGAGGGTGAACCAACGGCAAAGGAAGACCTTTCTCTCTGTCTCTCTCTCTCTCTCTTTCTCTCTCTCACTGTCCACTCTGCCTGTCAAAAGAAAAAAAAAAGAAAAAATTGGAATGCAATTTCTGCAACTCAGTGATATGAGTTGATAATTATGTGTAAATGTTGTTTTCTAGATATGTACCTTTAAAGCTCTGGATTTTAGAATCACACAAGAATAATAATGTTTCTATTATAAGAATATCTTATTAAAGTGGAATTAATAATAATATTATAGCAATAATAATAATAAATGTTTCTATTTATATAGAATTGGAGTTCCAAATTTTGTAGCCTATATATGGGCTTCAGGGCAAGGCAAAGTCTAGGAATTTTAAAATTGAATGCTTTTGCACATTTGGGGGAGGCAGAATGCATAACTTCTGCTTTATTCGCAAGGATCTTTGACCTCAACTAGTTGCCACAAATGAAGAAATGAAATTTTGTAAACCACTTATCATGCAGCTAATATTTGACTTGGATCACATTTTTTAGACTTGGTGTTTCAGATTTGTGTCTGGTGGAATACATTTTATAGGAGCATGAAGTACAGGTGTTGTGCTGCTGACTCTGTCTAATTATAGACTTTTAAAGCATTCTGAAGGAAGGAAATCAAACCTGAGTAGGAGGTAGAAAGTTATAAAAGGCATGAGGATAGAAATACTAAGAAGACGAAATCTTACTTGAAGGGAGGAGCTTTCTCCAATGTGTGCACAGTCACATTGCAAAGGAAGTGAGGGTACAGACAGGAATGGAAATCTCACCATTTTTATCATGTACCGCATCAAGGAAAAATTTTAAAACTCTCTACAATATCCATAGGAAAATTTGAATAAATGACTCAAGAAAAGTCCAAAGTGGTGTGATGATGCATTTAACATAAATTAGATGTAAAATGTACTCCATATGAATAAATTAAATAAAATATAATTAATCTATTTAAAGTTAGCTAAATGTCTTGGTTTAAAAGAAGAAATATCTATCACTTTTAGGGTTTAGAAAACAGAATTTGGTCCCAGAATCATTCATCTGTTCTTATTTTTTCACCATTGTAGAGAATAATTCATGTGGCTAAACACAAAAGACTTTCTGAAAGCCAATATCATGTAACTATTAAGTGTGAAGAATAAAATCATGTTAACGTCAAACCTGCCTCCTTTTACACTGAAACCTTTAGCAATTTACATAGTCTTCTTCATGTGTAAAGTAAGTATAATAGAAATACCTGTCTCAAAGAGGTGCTGTGTAAAAAGTATTGATCAATCCAGGTAAACCTGTTGTGTACAGCAAAAGTCATGTAGTAAATTAGACAAGACATATCGATTACTTTTTACTGCAAATATTAAAGTCAAATATAAAAATAAAAGACTTTATGTAATTTATCATAATAAAATTCCTATTTACCACAACCATAAAGTAGTGTGAAACTCCCATTTTAGGAAAAACATAAATATTATATGCAACACAGCATGGTACAATCTACAGCAGTGAAAGCAGACTTTCTGCAAAGAACTTAGAAAGAAGTCATCACTCCATTCATACAAAAACAATCAGATGAAAATAAAGTAAAAATCAATAAATTCTCTTGGATCAATAAGAAAATTGAGTTTTTAAACTGTCAGCCCAAAATCCAGATTAACAGATAAGTCCAGATAATCCTAATATAGATGTCTTTACCTGGAGCAGTTGACACTTGAGACATCAATTTTTTTTTTCAATACCTTGATTGGTAACTTTGATGAATTGTTGCAGATCAAGTTGGATGATTGAGAGGAGAAACTTTTAGGGGCCACAGTTTTAGGAAAGGGCTCATAATATTATAGACTTCATCTCCAGAAACTAACAGGTATGCACAGTGACAATATAGAAAGCTCTTGTGGTTATGGTGGGAAAACAAGAAGAATACTCCTTGTGAAGATTACCAGAACCTTCTCTATTACTTTCTCTTTCTTAAAAGGAAAAAAACTTCCTTTGCGTTTCTTCAGCTTTGGGGCATGGGATCCCTTCGATACCTGCCCATTTGAGCCTCCCTATTATTCTAAGTCAGTGAAACCTGGAAGCACTTTATAGTGAATGTCACAGACCAGAGACACAGACACAGCTGAAGACTGAGACTTAACTGGGAGATAATGAAAGTCTCCCACTACCCCAAAACCACATCATCAGGGCTCCAATATAATAATAATTGATTAAATTCCAAACAGGCACAAAACACAACCATCTCTAAGGAACCAGACATTGGGAAGACGAAAGTGAAGACAGGAGACAAAAACAAGAACATTGGAAGTGCATAAAACCTGTAATACCTATAGGCATAGCAAACATTAAACAAAACCTGCTTTCCAGACCGATCAGCAGCAATCTTTGCACAAAAGGCTTACTTATGTATGGTGTATCCTACTAACTGATAGGACATGTCCACCTTTAAACAAAAAGTTGCTAGTCACACCAAAGACAAGCAAAACAGTCTGGAGAGGCAAAAAAAAATCAAATATTATGTAAATCTTACAATTAACTCTTAGAAAATTTAAAATAATAATGATTAATATGTTAAAGACTCCAATGGAAACACACTCAAAGACAGATGCTAAAATAAACAGATAGGTGGGAATTCTAAGGAGGAAAAATCCAAATTCCAATAAATAAAAATTCAAATTCTAAGAACTAAGAATCCATAGCAATTTAACATGAAGGAAGAATGTCTTCAGTGAGTTCATTAGAAGATTAGACAAAGGTGACGAAAGAATCAATGAAATTGAAGATGAATTATTAGGAGATTAAATAGAAGAAAAAATTTTCAAATCCAGGGGCAATAAAAAATGTAAAATATGTAATATATGATTGAAATATCAAAAAGAGAAGAAATAGAAAATGGAACAGAAGAGATATTTGAACTAATAATGACTATTGCTCTAAATTTAATGTTAGATAGCAAGGCATAGATCTAGAAAACTCAGAAAACAATAAATAGAACATTTTCCAGAAACTACATTAGGTATACCATCCTCAAACTGCAGAAAGGTAGAGGCAAAGGGGAAATTTTGAAAGAACTGAAAGAAAGAAAATATATTACCAGCTGTAGAAAATGATAAGAATTAAAATGAACTTCACATCCGAAGTCATGCAACACAAAGAGTGTAGTGAAATATTAAAAATTATCAAAAGAGGGCCAGTGCTGTGGCGTAGCAAGTGGAGCTTCCACCTACAGCACTAGTATCCCATATGTGTGCCGGTTCGAGTCCAGGCTGCTCTGCTTCCCATCCAGCTCTCTGCTGTGGCCTGGGAGAGTAGTGGAGGACAGCCCAGGTCCTTGGGCCCCTACACCCACATGGGAGACCTGGAAGCAGCTCCTGGATCCTGGCTTCGGATTGGCTTAGCTCCAGCCATTGCAGCTGTCTAGAGAGTGGGCTAGTGGATGGAAGACTCTCTCTGCCTCTCCTTCTCTCTCTGTGTAACTCTGGCTTTCAAGTAAATAAATAAATTTTTTAAAAGTTATCAAAAAATGCAAATCCAGTATTCTGCATGCAGAGAAATTATCCTTCTAAAGTGAAAGTGAAATGAGTATCTCTTCATGCAAATAAAAATTAAGGGTTTGACTTTTTTTTCTAATTACATGCAGACCTGCTCTGCAGGATATGTAAAAAAAAAAAAATGTTTTCAGCAAGAAAGAAATTAGATCAGAGACTTGTAACTTGACAATGAAGAAAGAGCATTGGAGAAGGAATAAATGCAGGCAAAAATAAACTAAAGGAAGAAATAAAGTATTTTATTGTAAGTTTATCAAAAAATAACTTGTTGGGGCTGGCGCTGTGGCTCACTTGGTAAATCCTCTGCCTGCGGTGCCGGCATCCCATATGGGTGCTGGGTTCTAGTCCTGGTTGCTCCTCTTCCAGTCCAGCACTCTGCTGTGGCTTGGCATGGCAGTGGAGGATGGCCCAAGTGCTTGGGCCCCTGAACCCTCATGGGAGGCCAGGAAGAAGCACCTGGCTCCTGATTTTGGATCAGTGCAGCACCAGCCATAGCGGCCATTTGGGGAGTGAACCAACGGAAGGGAGACCTTTCTCTCTGTCTCTCTCTTTCACTATCTATAACTTTACCTGTAAAAAAAACCTATCATTTAAAGAAATAGCAGTAGCAATGCACTGAATGACTATAGTACATGGGAAAGTGAAAAGAATCAGAACAATATCACAAGAAAAGGGAGGGAGGAATTATCAGGCATCTTTTGTACACAAAAAGCAGAATCATGCATTTGGAAAGTAGACTTGAATTAAATATTTACATTCAAAACTTAAAAGAAGGGGATGGTACTGTGACAGGATGGGTTAACTGGCTGCTAGTGGTACCAGCATCCTATATTGGAGTGCCAGTTGAATCCTACCTACTCTACTTCCAAACCAGCTTCATGCTAATGTAGTAGCAGAAGACACCCCTAATATTCAGACCCTTAGCCCTCATCTGAGATCCTCACGGAGCTCAGGGGTCCTGGCTTCATCCTATTCCAGTTGAGGCTCTGCAGTCATATGAGGAGTGAAACAACAGATAGAAGACCTCTCTCTGTCACTCCCTCTTTCTTTTTCTATTACTCTTTCTTTCAAATAATTCCCTTAAAGAAACAATTAAATTGTGTAAAAACTCCACTAGTACTACAATAAAAAATACTAAAATAGATAAAATATTACATTGAAAAACAACAGTCAGCACAAGAGCTGATCAAGTTACTGTTTCTCATAGTGTCCATTTCACTTCAATAGGTTTCACCTTTGGTGCTCAATTAGTTGTCACCGATCAGGGAGAACATATGATATTTGTCCCTTTGGGACTGGCTTAATTCACTCAGAATGATGTTTTTTAACAAACAATTATTCTTAGGTGTTTAAATTTTAACTGAAAAGTGATCTTTGTTAAATGTAACAGTGGTAATAAGAGAGGGAGGAGATGTACAGTTTGGGACATGCTCAATCAGTCGTGCCCCAAATGATGGAGTTAGAATTGTGCCAGGGGATTCCAATTCAATCCCATCAAGGTGGCATGTACCAAGGCCATCTCACTAGTCCAAGTGATCAATTTCAGTTCACAACTGATCACACTGATAGGTCTAAGAGTCAAAGGGATCACACAAACAAGACCAGTGTCTGCTAATACTAACTGATAGAATCAAAAAGGGAGAGAATGATCCATCATGGGAAGGAAGATACACAGCAGACTCATAGCATGGCAGATGTCCTAAACAGCACTCTGGCCTCAGAATCAGCCCTTAAGGCATTCAGATCTGGATCAAGAGCCCATGAGAATATTCTAGGCATGGAAAGCCAAGACAGTCTGGAAAAAACAGAAGACCTAAATGAAAGATCTCTGTGAGTGAGATCCCAGTGGAACGAATGGGGCCATCAAAGAAGGAGGTACCTTTCTCTGAAGGGAGGAGAGAACCTCCACTTTGACTAGGACCCTGTCAGAATAAGATCGAAGTCAGCGAACCCTAAAAGCTTCCATAGCCTCAGCAACTCATGACTAGACCCTAGGGAGATTACTGACGCCATAAACAAGAGTGTCAAATTGTCAAATCAATTTCAGGAGTCACTGTGTACTTACGTCTCATGTGGGATCTGTCCTTAATGTGTTGTCCAATGTGAATTAATGCTATAACTAGCACTGAAACAGTATTTTACACTTTATGTTTCTGTGTGGGTGCAAACTGATGAAATCTTTACTTAGTATATACTGAATCAATCTTCTGTATATAGATAATTAAAATGGAAAAAAAATCTTGGTGTTAAATTGGAAATTGCATAGAAAATTAATCAATTAAAAATATATCATATAGGATCTCTGTCCTTAATGTGCTATACATTGTGAATTAATACTATAACTAGTACTCCAACAGTATTTTTCAATTTGTGTTGCTATGTGAGGGCAAACTGTTGAAATCTTTGCTTAATATATACTAAACTGATCTTCTGTATATAAAGAGAATTGAAAATGAATCTTGATGTGAACGGAAAGGGAGAGGGAGTGGGAAAGGGGAGGGTTGCAGGTGGGAGGGAAGTTATGGGGGGGGAGCCATTGTAATCTATAAGCTGTATTTTGGAAATTTACATTCTTTAAATAAAAGTGTTATTAAAAAATTGTGTAAAAACTCAATACAATAAGAGAGAAAATAAAATGGAACCACACAAAATATTCAAGTAAGTCACATAAGACAAAAAAAAAAACCAACACTGACAATGAATAAAATATAATTCCCAATATGATACATATTAATACAAATATCAGTAATATCTTTAATTGTGAGTGGTCTAAATATAAAACTAAAACACAGAGATTATCATAGTTGATACAAAAAAAGTATACGTTGGCTATGAGAAACACACTTTAAGCAAAATCTCAACTAGCTTAATAGTGAAAGGAGGGAGAAATATATACCATGCTAGCATTGATTAACAGAACTCAGAAGCACAAACTTTAAACAAAGACTTCAACATAGAGAAAGGTATCAAGCATGAAAACAGGCACAACATAATGATGAATGGTATAATTTTCTAAGAAATTTGCAATCCTATATAGGTATGCACCTAAAAACAAAGTATCGAAAGAGGTGAAGCAGAAACAGATACAAAAGAAGAGAGAAATATATGAATACACTATTTTAGTTGGAGAATCCAACACCCCTCTGTCAGTTACTGATAAATCAAACAGGCAGAAAGTCAATAGGACATAGTTCACCAAAAGAACACTATCAATCAACTTGATCTAATTGACATTTATAGACTATGCCATCTAACAACAGCAAAATATGCATTCTTTTCAAACTTGCATTGAACTTTCACCATGAAAACCCATATTCTGCCAAAAATCATACCTGAAGAAATATAAAAAAATATAAATCATACCAAGGGGGTACTGAGACCATATAGAATTAAATTAGAAGTCAATTACATTAAACTAGAAAAAGAAAAAGAACTGGTAAAGTACTCTAACATTAAAAATAAAATAATTCACATTGAATTACACACTGGCTAAAGAAAATATCTTAAAAGATATCAGATATATTTTGAAATGAATGAAAATGAAAATATAACTATGTGGTCCCTAAAGGGAAATTTATAGCAATAATTGCACATATTAGAAAAAAAATCTAAAATCATTAGCTTAAGCTCTCCACTTAGGTTATTAGATCAAGAAAAGCAATTTAAGCCCAAAGTAAGCTGAATAAAAGATATAACAAAAAAGAAGGGCCGAAATCATTGAAATTGCAAACAGGAAATCATTAGACAAAAATCAACAAAACGGAAAGGTGGTTTTTGAAATGATCAATAAAATGAGAAGCACCTAGCCAGGCAATCAAGAAAAAATTTGACAGACACAAATTACCAATATGAAAACCAGTATAATATGCTTTCATCATGCTCTGGTTACCAGTGTTAGAGAAGGACTCTATACCTCTGCTCACTGTTCTTTGGGTTGTGCCAAATTCTATAACCTACAGTAGTCTGGAGAGACAGAATGCAACACACATTAAGAAGCAGTTTCATTACTCACAGACAAGCAGCAAGGGACACAGAACCTTAGGATTCATGGCAAACCAATTCTCCAGGTTTCAGGAAATCTGTCCAGGGTGTAGATTCTTGGATGCATGTGCCCCACTTCCATACCAGCTAAGAAACTTCAAAAGGCAGCCTGTCCTATGTTTTATATAATGGGGACAATTTGATATGCTGGACTAAAGCATTGTAGGGCATCTTGTTCTAGAATGAACAGGAAGAGTCTATGCTATTCTGGACCAATTCACATTATCCCAGGATGTTGCATCCTTACCATATTCTAGAGTTATTTTTGAGACTTACAAATGAGAAAGAGGAAAGAACTAAGTCAATTTAGTTCACCTAAGGCCACCAGGAAAACTATTCTTTTTTTTTAAATTTATTTAACAGGTAGAGTTACAGACAGTGAGAGAGAGAGAGAGACAGAGAGAAAGGTCTTCCCTCCATTGGTTCATTCTCCAATGCCCGCCATTGCCAGCACTGCACCTATCCGAAGCCAGGAGCCAGGCGCCTTCTCCTGGTCTCCCACATGGGTGCAGGCGCCCAAGCACTTGGGCCACCCTCTACTGCCCTCCTGGGCCACAGCAGAGAGCTGGACTGGACGAAGAGCAACCGGGACTAGAACCCGGCGCCCATATGGGATGCCAATGCTGCAGGAAGAGGATTAACTAAGTGAGCCATGGCACCGACCCCAGGAAAGCTATTCTACAGTTAGGTCATCACTAATGATCCCGTGAACAATAAAAGGACAAGATAAAAATACCATAAACAACTCTATTCCCACAGTTTTAACAATTTAATGAAATAAACAAATTTGTTTAAGGATACAAAGCACTGAAACTTGCACAAGAGAAAGTAGGTATCCCAAAGACCTGTATCTATTAAATAAAGTGAATCAATAATCAATAACCTTCCAAGAAGGAAATCATCAGGCCTAGATCATTTCTCTAGCAAATTCTATAGAATTTTAAAGAAGAAACTCAAAAATACCAAAATAGATGAACTATAACCTCACAAAAGACAGGGAGGAATCCTAAGTACATATTGCTAAGTAGCAGAAATGAGACAGAAAAAGGCTGTGAATTGCCTGATTCGGAGGCAAGCCTAAAATTACAGTAAAAAGATAAGTGGTCACCAAGAACTGAAGGAAGCATAGGAAAAGTTAAATAGATAGAACATAAGTGATATTTTAGAGTGGAGAAACTTGGCATAATACTGTGTAGATTTATGATATTATGAAACCATCATAATTCATTGAATTTGACTGCATAAAGATTCCAGTTTTTAGGAAGTAATCACAGAGAAGAGAGGAATCCCAGGATGGAATGCGGAATGTGACAAAGCAATCTGAGGGTATTACAAATACAAGATAGAAAACTCACTGAAACTCACTGAAGCAGGTGGAGCAGATGCTGACTTATACAACTTTGAAAATGAGTAAAATCTGTAGAATCAATGATGAAACAATTTGTACATATATTTTATACTCTACTTGATAATACTGACTGCTTTCGGGGTACAGGTTTACAATTTTGATACTTTTATTTATGTATATAGGAATTAGAGATTTAAATATATGTCTGCAAGATGTTAGCAATCCGGTTTCTCACTGTTGGAGTGGGAGTTCATAGATAAGCAAGGAAAAGAGGCTACAAGAATCCATATAGCAATGCAATAAGATTGGAGACTTCATTATGAACTCATGTTTAGCTTAACATATATATGAATGATTATGCATATTTTTATAGATAAATATACCTATATGGGTGAGTATATACAAGTATATTTTCTTTTGGTCAGCTGAAACTCAGAAACAATAAGTACACCTTGAATCTAGAACTTGGTTTCTAATAGAGTTTTCCAATAAAATAGAAGAGATCTTTAGAGAAATGGATAATTACAGAAATGAGTACAACTGCATTTCCCAGGGAAATAAATATACAAGTTGATTGACACTGGATCATCCTGTGGTATAAGACGGTAAGAAGTTTGTGAAGAAGAATAAAGAGGAGGTTAAAGAAACGAGAAGGAATTGAAGGAAGAGGAAGAGGGGATGAGGAAGACGAAGACAAAAAAGTAACAAACAATGAGGATTTGAAGGATGTGAGTATAAAGGGACACAGAAGAGATCTGAAGGGACTTCCACTGACCAAACTATAGTAATTTGAGCAATAAAATAAGAAAAGCAGTATTGGGTCATAACTCAAAGTACAAAATGAATACATTAGTCAATAGTGATATAAATAAATTACTGATTCATTAAAGAAATTGGTGAAGTGCAGAAAGCTTTTTTGTTTGCGAATTTAACTTCCTTTAGGCAAATTCCATGGAGTGGGTGGGCTGGGTTGTTTGGTAGGGTTATATTCAGGTTTCTGAGGAACCTCCAGACTGACTTCAATAATGTTTATTGTAGCTCAATTCACAATAGCTGAGACCTGGAATCAACCCAAATGCCCATCAACAGTAGGCTGGATTAAGAAATTATTGGACATGTACTCTATAGAATACTATACAGCAGTCAAAAACAATGAAATCCAGTCATTTGCAACAAAATGGAGAAACCTGGAAAACATCATGCTGAGTGAATTAAGCCAGTCCCAAGGGGACAAATATCATGTGTTCTCCCTGATTGGTGACAACTTACTGAGCACCAAAAAGGAAACCTGTTGAAGTGAAATGGACACTATGAGAAACAGTGACTTCATCAGCCCTTGTCCTGACTGGTGATGAACAACTTAATACTTTGTCCCTTTTAGTTATTTTTTCGGTGTTCTACTTAATACTATTGGTTGAACCCTTTTAGTTTTTTTTTGTTGTTGTTGTTGTTCTACTTAATAGTATTGGTTGAACTCTGTAATTAACACACAATTATTCTTAGGTGTTTAAATTCTAACTGAAAAGTGATCTTTGTTAAATATAAGAGCGGGAATAAGAGAGGGAGGAGATGTACAATTTGGGACATGCTCAATCAGACTTGCTCCAAATGGAGGAGTTAGAAATGTGTCAGGGGATTCCAATTCAATCCCATCAAGGTGGCATGTACCAAGGCCATCTCACTAGTCCAAGTGATCAATTTCAGTTCACAATTGATCACACTGATAGGTCTAAGAGTCAAAGGGATCACACAAACAAGACCAGTGTCTGCTAATACTAACTGATAGAATCAAAAAGGGAGAGAATGATCCATCATGGGAAGTGGGAGACACAGCAGACTCATAGAATGGCAGATGTCCTAAACAGCACTCTGGCCTCAGAATCAGCTCGAAAGGCTAAAGAACCCATGAGAGTATTTCAGGCATGGAAAGCCAAGACACTTTGGCAAAAAAAAAAAAAAAAAAAAAAAAGCCTAAATGAAAGATCTCTGCAAGTGAGATCCCAGTAGAAAGAACGGGGCCATCAAAGAAGGAGGTACCTTTCTCTGAAGGGAGGAGAGAACTTCCACTTTGACTATGACCCTGTCGGAATAAGATCGAAGTTGGTGAACTCAAAAGGCTTCCATAGCATTGGAAACTCATGACTAGAGCCTAGGGAGATTACTGACACCATAAACAAGAGTTTCAATTTGTTAAGTCAACAACAGGAGTCATTGTGTACTTCCTCCTCATGTGGGATCTCTGTCCTTAATGTGTTGTCCAATGTGAATTAATGCTATAACTACTACTCAAACAGTATTTTACACTTTATGTTCTGTAAATCTTTTTTTAATATATACTAAATTAATCTTCTGTACATAAAGATAATTGAAAATGAAAAAAAAAGAAATGGGGAAACAGAAAATCTGTGAAGAATTCTAAACAGATTACCTAAGTAATCCATCTTAAATTAAGTATAATTTAACTAACTAAATATGAACACTAGATTGTGACTTCCTTCCAAAAAGAAGTAAAAGCTTATAACTTTATAGAGCAGAAAAACAAATCATATGATTTCATCCAGATGATAAAGGTCAACATCAAGTCATAAATCATGTTGATTGTAAATGGCTTTGATATCATGAAATGAAACTGGCACTTTTTGCCTGTGATCTTCCTCCTAACAACTCATTCTATGAGTCTCAACCTGACAGCAACATCAGACAAATTCCAGTATACAGGCCTCTACAAAATACTTGACCACTGCTTCCCCAGAGTGTTGGAGTCATCACAAACAATGTAAGTCTGAGAAATTCTCACAGCCAAAAAGGAGAATATTGACAACAAAAGGAATGTAATGTCCTGAATGGAATCCTAGAAAAGACTGTAAATAACAGACCAAAATTAAGAACATCTGCAGTCAAATGTTCTACCAGTGAGATATACCCCAACAATAAGAACATCTGAACAAATCATGCTCTTCCATTAATAACAAGCGCTCTCATTTGACTAAAAAAATAGGATAACTCCAGATGCTGCATTAAGAAAACCCTGAAAGAAGTTGCATTAGTCTGCTTTCTGTTGCTTTAACAAAATACCTTAGGCTGGACACTTTATATAGAAAAGACAGAAGTTTATTTAGCTCACAGTCTTAAAAGTTTAAATTCAGGCAGCCCCATCTGTTTGACCTGTAGTAAGAGGCCCCTGGCTATGTTACAACCTGGGAAGTAGAAAGGGGACACATGTATTGAGTTGGCTAACTCATACAGATCTAACTCAACTTTTGACCAGCATTAGACGTTTCTGAGAGTGGCACCCCCATGACCTAATACCTTTTTTTTTTTTTTTGACAGGCAGAGTGGACAGTGAGAGAGAGACAGAGAGAAAGGTCTTCCTTTTGCCGTTGGTTCACCCTCCAATGGGCGCCGCGGTGATCCAAAGCCAGGAGCCAGGTGCTTCTCCTGGTCTCCCATGGGATGCAGGGTCCAAGCACTTGGGCCATCCTTCGCTGCACTCCCGGGTCACAGCAGAGAGCTGGCCTGGAAGAAGGGCAACCAGGACAGAATCCGGTGCCCCGACCGGGACTAGAACCCGGTGTGCCGGTGCCACAGGCAGAGGATTAGCCTATTGAGCTGCGGCACCCGCCAACCTAATACCTTTCACTAGGTGGCACATCTTAAAGCTTCTACCACCTCAACACCACCAAACTAGGCACCAAACTTCCAGCACACATTGCTTTGAGAAAAATACTCTCCAAACAATAGAAAAGGACAAAGAATGCCTTTAACAAAGATCAAGAAACTTTACTGAACCACTGAAACAGGACAAATGCATCAAATTTGGGCTACATTTTGAAGAAACAAGCCAAAGGATTAGCGCATGGAAATACTGTGTTAGCATTAACTAAGTTGAAGAGTACTGAGAGTTCATACAATGCCATATAAAGCCATATAAAGGAAGGAACTACTAATATGACAGAGACGGACCTGAGAATCATTGTGCTGAATGCTAGAAGGTAAACATAAAAAGCCACATACTATAGAATCACAATTATATGAATGACAGAATAGGTAAATCCACAAAAACAATGGTATGTAGTAGTTACTAGGGGAATCCCCTGGCACATTTCTAACTCTACCATCTGGGGCAAGTCCGATTGAGCATGTCCCAAATAGTACATCTCCTCCCTCTCTTACTCCCACTCTTATATTTAACAGAGATCACTCTTCAGTTAAATTTAAACACCTAAGAATAATTGTGTGTTAATTACAGAGTTCAACCAATAGTATTAAGTAGAACAAAAAAAAAATACTAAAAGGGACAAAGTATTAAGTTGTACATCTACAGTTGGGACAAGGGCCAATCAAGTTGGTTTTCCTCTTTGAGATATACCTCTCTGGCTTAATGCAATATCTGATCATTCAGTGGATATCCAAAGGTATGTGTTAGGTGAGGACAGGGAGCTATCTAAGTTCTTGAGTGTGGGATAAGAGTCCAGAGTGACACCGAAGTTGAGCTCTGTAGATCTCCTGTATTATCAGTAGGCAGGAGGATATGATCACATCATATAGTATCAGCCTCTCTCTGTCAAGGTGAATCAACTGCCCAGGGTTAGTCCACAGTGCTATGTACCCCACATACTTGAATGCATGAACAGCATAAAGCATCTGTGTTCTCCTCAGTGTGAACACTCAGCTCTCTGAAATGTCCCACCCACCTTCACTCAGTTAACCCTGAGCCTCTGAAGCCAGACCCAGTGATTGCCCAAAGACCCAGCCACATCCCACACTTTATCACACAGTCACAGGATCCCCAGAATCATAGGGTGCAAGGCTCCCATAGTAACAAAAGCAGGGGATCCACTCTCAGCTCTAATCCTCCCTGTCCATGGACAGAACTGAGATTCCCTGAGCCAGCTGCCTGCCACAGACATCAGTCAGTGCTCTGCCTTGGCAAGTTGAGTCTGAGCACCTTGATAGAGTGGCATGAGGGGTGAGCTTCAGTGGCCTAAGAGGGTGTCCTGCACCCCTTCTCATCCCCACTGTTCAAAGGTATCTCTCTTCTTTCTGTACAATTTCCACTGCAAATGCTCTCCAACTGTCTCTTAGGGATGCCATTGCTCCCTTTTTCTGTTATCTTCCCTTTGTCAAAAGCAACGTGCCTTTTCCCTGTTCAGCCATCTTGGATCTCCAAATGTAGCATTTTAGAGTAGTTCAATTAATTCCCACATGTATAATTGCACTAAAATGCTAATAAGCCATTCTAGTTCTTTCTATACATATACCTGAAAATTAAAAAAAAATGATCTCTAAAGGAAGGAAGGAAGAGAGAGAGAGGTGGATAGAACAGTGTGCCCAAATAATGGTATACTTAATGGTGACATTATAGAAGGGTGAACTTATGCTAATACCAAAGTTTAGAACACAGCATGAAAGCAAGTGGCTAAAGACTGGATCATATAGGTTCTTCAAAAAAATTATGGAAAATGCCCATTATTTAAAAATACTATGCATGAATTTCAATTCTTTGTACTAAAACAAGCTCATTTTTAAATTCTATTTCTCCACAAGATTTTTGGAACACTTTCATGGAAGCAGAGATGATAAAGGAATGAGAGGCTAGGGTACTGGAAGAAGCATCTACACAGATTTTGTAATCTCCAAAGTTGATAAATGACTTAGTATTAGAGAAAGTAACACTGATTCATAAGTGAAACACTTTAAGATTTGAAGAGAATTCACTAAAATGGGGAGGGAGACAGGAGAAGATAGGTAAATTAGTTGTAACAAGGCATTATAATTTGATGATATGAGAAACATACAAACGACGTTTAGGGGAAAAGAAAAGAGAATCCTTGATGTCCAAATAAGAGCTTCCCACTGACAAATTCAAGTTCAAGAGAGGCAGAGAACAACATCTAGCACTTAAGAGCAGTACAACAAAAGCAGTGTCCTCAGGAAGAGACGAGTTCCAAAACAACAGAGCAGGAAGGTGGAGGGAACTTTACAAAAGCGATAGATACAGAACATGACTTCTGGAGACACAGTGATAGTTTCAAATGAGCAGAAAAGGGACTTCACAGAGATCTGTAGATATTGGAGTCTGTTGAGTGAGGGATAACATGGTTACCTAAATGTGTAAGAATGATTACCATGGGTAGACCAGTCCTAAAAATCACAAGGTTGAAGACAGGCCTGGGCCATGAGAATATATGGAAGGAGGAGTTAGTTTCTCTGACTCATACATGCAGAGTATTGGGGCTTCATCTTGGCCCTTACTAGTGGTACTGTTTGATGAATTATTCTTTATCACCATCCATACACTAGAATGTATATTACTGGAATTTGAGCTATGCAGAAATTAGGCACATTACTCTAGGATTACAAAATCTAGAAAATTAACCCTCCTATTGATGAGGATCTGAGTTTCCATGCTATCATTCAGCAGAACACTGTTAGCCAATAAGATTCTAGAATCTCCTTAGAAAAATAAAGTGTGGAACAAGCATTGTGGTACAGTAAATTAAACTTGGGATACATGCATCTTACATCTGAGTGCCTGGTTCTAATCCCAGCTAATCTAGATTCTAATCTGCTTCTGATCCAACTTCCTGCTAATGTGCCTGGGAATTCAGCAGATGATCAATGTGCCTGACTCCATGCCACTGATGTGGAAGGTCCAAATGGAGTTCCAGACTCCTGGTTTTGCCCAAGCATAGCCTTGGCTGTTTCAAGCTTTTGGGAGTGAACCAGCAGATGTAAGAGTCTCCTACCCTCACCTCCCCCCCTCTCTCTCCCTCTCTCTCTCTCTCTCTCTCTCTCTCTCTGCTGTCTCCCTCCATATCACTCTGCTTTTCAAATAAATCTTCTTAAGATGTAAAAACAAATAAATAAGTAAATTGTATCTTTAATGCTATCATCTCTAAGTTTAAAAGGTTGAGATCAAAAAGAGGAAAAATATTTATTTTCAGATCAGACACCTGCTGCTTTCAATTTAGCTACTGGGTAAACTATCAGAAGTGAAAACAGCAGAGTGAAATGTGCTGTGCTCTAACCTTTCTAATTAACAACATTCGGTTCTGAACTGCCTTGTTCACAGTCTCCCTTTTCTCATTGAGCTGACCAGGGGAGACCTTCAAGGCAAAATGTGTGAGCCGTTAAAGAAAACCTAAAACAACAGATAAGCACTGAACTCTTTGAGGAAACTGTGAACACCCTCTGGGGAGAAAATTAGACTTGTGAACTTAAAAAGTGGCACATAAACATTTTAACACAAAACCGAAGACAGAGGTCAACAGGGATGTTTCCTACTGGAGATTGCCTGTTGAGGAAGAAATTAGTTTTGAACATCAAAAATAAATGAACAAAGGAACAGAAAACAACATTAAATTAGGGTCCTTTCATCTAGAAAAATTCTCTGGCCCTCCCCACACAGAGACACACTAATCAAGCCTTATTATTGAAAAAGAAAATTTCTTTCCAAAGAAAAATATCTAACTCTTGGACACCAATCATAAAAATTAACTGTCGTTTTGGACAAAAAATTATATTGCTAGTGCCAATGAAGTAGCCATATTTAACCAATGGCTTGTTCTTAAGTAGATAAGCTTTATTATTTTATTTATGATATGTATATATATTCAAATTTTAGATTTAAATGTAAAAGTCTTAAGATTAACCAGGGTTTATTCCATTTTTCAGTCAGGATAAAGAGTTTCAGGTTTGGGGCTGCTGCAGTCACAGGTCTCTAAGGAATAAAGGTAGAGGGAATATCAACTACCAGGATTCCTCTCCACATTGCTTATTCTGTCAGTTGCTGCATGAATTAAGAAATCCTTTCTGCTTCGATTAAAAGGACAGATTCACCTGCCCTTGCTTGACCACACATGTGCTAGACTGGATGACTTACACAGTGCAACACTGTGTTGCCTCCCAGACCTAGAGGTAAGAATTTGGAGATCAAGGATGTGAGGGACTGATTCCTTCCGAGC
Organism: Sylvilagus floridanus; assembly: GCA_949820135.1. Classification (NCBI taxonomy): domain Eukaryota; kingdom Metazoa; phylum Chordata; class Mammalia; order Lagomorpha; family Leporidae; genus Sylvilagus; species Sylvilagus floridanus. The sequence continues at coordinate 65,386,210 of OX463227.1, read as the reverse complement.
GCTCTGAGGAAACCATCAGTGCCAAGTCCCCTCCTGGGCTCACGGCTGGCTGTTTCTGTGCACTCATATCCTTTCCCTTTGTATGAGTGTAATTTTCCTCCTTTTGTAAGGACATCAATCCTATTTGGTAGAGTTCATCTTAATGATCTCAGTTTAATTTAATTACTCCTTACAGGTTCTATCTCCAAACTCAATTACATTCTGAGATACTGTGGATAGGGCTTTAAGATATGTAGTTTGAAGGAAACCATTTCATACTATAACATTCCTGTTAAAAACATTTGGAAAACATTACTGCCTCTCCTCTCACACCTTTTTAAGCTGAGCAAGAATTTTTTTTCTAGCAGATTTTAAATAATGTAGTTCCTCCTATATTTTACTGATATAATATATATTATAAACTTAATACATAAAGGAGTACCTGATAATGTTTGAATAATCATTTGTTTTAAAAATATATGAACAAATTCTTTCAAAAGAGAAATTGAATTGTTTCTTTTTCCTCTTGAATCTTTCCTGATATTCTATAGTTCTCAAAGAACTTTGCCCAAAATCCAAGCCCAAGCATGCTAAAGACAATGTTTAACCTCTCTACTTTACTTCCTCTCAATTACTTAAACAGCCATATCATATTTTTCCCTGACTTGTGGTAATTAATATACAGAGCACACAAATGTAATGTATATGTGTGAAATTGACATTTTGAGATTTGATTATTTTTTACAATTCCTGTCTATACTATTGAGGATCCATGTTTTTTTCTACTTAATACTAGATTAGTAATTAGTAATTAATACTAATTATTTGTTGTCTTTGTTTATCATTCAGATTTCATGTTAGGAGAAAAGTGTAATTTTCTCTTGAGAAGCAGAAGAAAGAGAGGGTAGGAAGAACTAATATGATGCTTCCTCAGGCATTTTATTAGGAAATTGTAAAAAATGCTTAAATCTCTCTGTATCTAATTACACAGGCAAAGTGTCCAGGTACCACCAGCCAGCAGTAGTATGCTTATCCACCTGGAGAACACTGTGTCAGCAGAAGCGATAAATGACTCCTTTTCCACAAGATTTTCTGCACGAGACTCACTCTGGTCCTGCCTGCTATTCTACAGCAAGCCTGGCAATGTGGGAGGATTGGTTCCAAGTGGTGGGGAGACGGATCATTTGAGCCAGGCCCTGGGCCACAATCGTTTTTTGCCAGTCATGTGCTGCCCTAAATCAAATACAGAAAACAATAAGCACAGTGAAATAGCTTGTAGGATACAAAGTAGGGACAAGAGATAGAAAATAAGAAGTTTAAAATTTGCTCCAGTCACTTCAAGTACCTGGATTTAGATTATTTTCCCTTGTCCTTCCTCTGGATGCAAAGATGAAACAAGTAAAGAGTGACTTAACTTGTCACTGAAGTCTGCAGTTGCTACCACTAAGCTAGCATGTTGCTTAATCAAAACATCCCTGGGTTAAACGTAGCTGTCATCACAGACTCTGTGACCTAGATCAGATTATTGAATCTGCCTTCTTTTCTATGATATCGTGGAAAGCATAGTAATTATTTGCATATTTCTGGAGAGGCATAAATGACTAAAATTTCCATATACTTTGCTAAACTCTTGGAAGACTCTTTATGCTCAGTCAATCCCAACAATCCTCACTGTGTGCACATGTGTCTATGGAAATCTGGCTTACATTTCCAGCCCCACTCTAAAGATACTTTTTCTTTTCTTTTCAGAAAGTATTTATTACCAACAGATTAGAATTTTCCACAAAGAATTTTTTTTCAATTACACACATACATAAATACACACACTAGCAGGACAAAATTACATTTTCACATACTAAAGGTTCATACACCACAGAAATCAAACATCTGAAAAGCAATTCGAAAGCAGCAAGAGTATCGAAAACCTTCAAAAAGACATTCTCTTTAGTCAAATCAATGAAGATTTAGTCATCAAAACTGCTTATTGCCTACCTTAATATTTCAAATACTGTGCTTCAAGAAATCAGGTTTTCATTTGAAGTTTTTACAATTTGTATGCAATTAAAAATCAACACGAACAGAAAATACAAAAGCTTTATGTGGATGAAATTATACTGTACTAGACTTCTTATTTAAGTTTAAAATGAAATATAATTTTTCCCTCAGCTCAAAATTCAATATAAAAGCAGATTTTTAACTTTGTCTTGTAGCAAAATGTAAATGCCTACAAACAAGGAGGCATATGTCAATTTAAATGTAATTGACCATTTTATTTTCAAACATGCTTAATCTTCATCTTTATTTTTACATTGATATTCATTTTGCAGAAATATGATGACTTAGACAGCAAACAAACTACACCAAATACATATTAGAAAAGATATTTTGGTGGAAAACAAATTCACAAGAACATTTGGCACAGATATGTCACCAAGTTTTTCAAGATGGCTTTTCTTTAAAACTGTTTCCCTTCTCCCCTTTCTGTAGGTCCAAGATAATCAATCCCATGTATGAAAGTTAGCAGCTCTTTTTCTAACACTCTGTTGTAGCAGTGGTTCCCAAACCTTGCTAAACATCATGATGGCCAGGTAGACATGTTGTAAAATACAAATTTTAAGTTTTCTAGATGCATATTTTAATTCAGCAGTTTGGAGTTGAGATCTGAAAATATTTGTTTTAGAGATGCTCAACAGCTATTCTGATAATCAGTCACATTTTTAAAACCATGTACAGAATAATTTTTGGGCCGGCGCCGTGGCTCAACAGGCTAATCCTCCGCCTTGCGGCGCCGGCACACCGGGTTCTAGTCCCGGTCGGGGCACCGGATTCTGTCCCGATTTCCTCTCTTCCAGGCCAGCCCTCTGCTGTGGCCCGGGAGTGCAGTGGAGGATGGCCCAGGTGCTTGGGCCCTGCACCCCATGGGGAGACCAGGAAAAGCACCTGGCTCCTGGCTCCTGCCATCGGATGAGCGTTGTGCGCCGGCCGCAGCGCGCCGACCGAGGCGGCCATTGGAGGGTGAACCAACGGCAAAAGGAAGACCTTTCTCTCTGTCTCTCTCTCTCACTGTCCACTCTGCCTGTAAAAAAAAAATAAATAAAAATAAAAAGAATAATTTTTGATGTCATTTAATTCTGAACTCAGATAAATTAATTTTCTTGTTTTTAGTCTCCTCTTTTTGTTCAATTTACTTTTCTATATAGGGTTGAAGAATGAACAGATGGGACAGAAAAGAAGTTTCAGTTCGAGGATTTTTGTGTGTGAATGGAGGGAATAGGGCTTTATTCTGAATACACCAGTATCTTTTTTTTAAAATCTCCAGAATCAATTGACTTATCATCTAAAAGCAACAGATATATCAGGTTAACCTTTGAAAAAAGAAAGTCCTTACTTTTTATTGCATGGCACATCAACAGCCCTTGATGTTAGCAGACATAATCTTCCTAAGAGATATTTATTTTGTGGACCTGAACCAAAAAATTCAACAAAAGTCTTTTTGAAACTTGACTCCCCTTCATTCAATTTACATACAGAAATAAGGTAGGAGAGAAGGGAAATTGGGTAGAAATAAAAGAGGTGGGAGCAGAAGCAATATATATTTTTTTAGAATGCCTGACAAACTATCTAGAAAGTTTGCATTTTCAGATGTTTATTTTGATAAGGCAAACAGTGTTACTATACCTTTCATTCTGGAAATCTGTTTGAATCAGCGATTCATGTCAATAACTTGGGATGTTTTGCTGGCAAGAATGCTTAAAAATTCAAAATAGATATTGCAAAGAAGCAATTCAAAAACTGCCATTTAACAAATGATGTAAATTTAATAAAATAGGCCAATTATGACAGGAGTTAGCAACATTGATTCCCCTGCTGTTTTAAATAACTGAGTTAGCTTAAGTGACATGAAATACACTTGTAGGAAACAAACCAACAACAACAAAAAATTTCAAAATACAATTCAAAGTCAAATATTCGCTATATGTTTTATTTAATTTTTCTATGACCTAGTTTAGATGTTAGACTGATTTAAAAATTATGTGATTATAAGAAAATGTAGATTTCACTTAAAAGCTTTCCACATAGAACTACAAGGTTTATGGCATATTGCCATGTCTCTGTTCATTAAAAACAAAGAAACATGGCCCTTTTTTTTCCCCACTAATGTTCCTAATGTGCCCTCATAAAGACATTTGTATAAGGATCAAGTGGACAAAAATAAGCCAAAGTTATTTAATGATACATTTTGTTGGAGCACCTACTAGAAATTAAGACACTGGCATTTTTCTGTTCCATTTGAAAATTATATGAAAATTAAACCTGGATTTAAACATAAATATAATAAAAGTATTTCCTCCTGGAGAAAGCCAGAAGATAATTTTCAATTCTGATCCTCTTCCTTACTCATCTTTATTGCAATGACCAATGCCCTCAGCTTATTTTTGATTATATGTTGCCTTCTATATCATATTTCAAAAAGTTTCTTTATGACCTCCTGAAATATTGCAGGGCAGATTCAAACATGTCCCAAGCAGGCAGTGAAATTTTAATGCATTTTTATGGGAAGCAGTCTCAGCCCCTGCAATATAACATTTATTTTTCCAGAAGGACCTTAGAGGAATACCCTCTTTTGATAACTCAATAAGCAAATTGTTCCTGTACCACAAGGAGAATTATTCATATTCTTCTGTTTAATTCATTTATGAATGTTATATAGGTATTACACAATGCATGCTGTACACACAAAACTCCATTTAGATAAGTTCATCATATTTAATCCAAAAAATAATGATGTCCAAATGGAATCTTATAATTAATGCATGTGTTTTTTCTAAGTATTGTTATTACAATATTATTACCACTTCAGTAATGCTGTTTGACATGGATAAAATAAAAATGTTTGTTACCAATGTTTATAATTCTAATCTCACTACTTAGAATAGCTCACAGTACAAAGTAGACAAATATATGTTAAATCAATATAGTGAAAGCATTGTTTCTCTTCTACAAGATAGTTATAATGCAGATGAATGTTACTTTGTTTTAATAGGAATAGAAGAAAATAAAATAATTAACTTTTAATATGCACGAAGTTAAATAAGAACTAAGGGTAAAATTTCCCTGGCTTGAGTTCTCCAGATCAATGTAATTGAGTAAGATTTATACGAATAAACTAGATAATTAACTTATTTAACTACATAATTTTAGATAGTTAGATAATTCTAGATTTAGTGACACATGTATTGATTCCTGCTTCCTTTGATAAAAGATATAATTGCATCTTGTCATTTCTTAATTACAACAAATCACCCATATGATTGGGTATTTCCTTTATTTGCTTCCTTTCAATGTGATTTCCATTTACTCCAGACAGTTAACTCATAAAAACTAAATTCAAACACTTGTGATTGTTCCCTAAAGTTAAGTAGAGGACTGACACTACAGCAAAGGTTCTCATTTGGAGGATTCCATACCGCATAACTGAAACTCTCATTTAATTTTGATGCATAGATTGAGAGTCAGAAAAACACTGCTCCTGGGCCAAATCTGGCTGTAGCTATTTTGTGTGACGCAGAAGCGAGGATCTTTTTGTTATTTTTAGATATAATTTGAAAAATTAAAAGGACATGACAATGGAAAATCATAGGAAACTCAAATGACAGTGCCCAGAAATAGTTTTACAGAAACAAGCCTTCTCATTTGCCTATGCATGATATATGGATGCTTTCACACAATAAGGTCAAAAAACTGGGTAAGCATAGAGAGACCATATGGCCTACAAAGCCCAAAAGATTTAACTTTTAGTCCATCTTGGTGAAGAGCATTTATTTCTACTTTCTCTCTGACAGCATTATGTATTAGTGATGTCCTCTTTACTACATGATTTTCAAGATAGTTTATTTTGAATGTGTTTAGCAAGAATGGAAAAACATTGGTTGCACTGCTACAATTTCAGTAACTCATGTTTGCAGTTCAGTATTTAAAATTCCTAAACAACCTTCTTTGCTTTTTTAAGCCTATTACTATATCATGAAATACAGGGTTCTATTTCTAGCCCAGCGATTTCCTCTATAGCAATCTTTCAAGGTTTTAAAGGTACCATGTCATAACTGATTTAAATATTTTTGACAAGTAAAATGATATGTATTTCCGGATTCAGGAGTGGGTTTCTGGCACAGCAGTTACATGCCATTTACGATGTCCACTCTCCTGTCCAGCTTCCTGGTGATGTGCATTCTGGTAGCTAGCATTTGGGAGCCTGGACTGAGTTCCTGGTTCCTGGCTTCAATCTCACCAAATTGTGGATGCTGCAGACATTTGGAGAACCAATAGATGGGAGATATCCCTGTCTTCTACTCTCACTCTTTTTGTAAAATAAAAATAAAATAAAATAAAATCTTTAAAAAATGAATTTATGCAAACTGGTTAACCCACTATGGAAGTCACTCTGGAGAATCCTCAGAAACATGAATATAACCCTACAATACAACCCAGCCATACCACTACTTGGAATTTACACAAAGGAAATTATATTGGCAAACAAAAAAGCTGGCTGCACATTAATGTTTATTGCAGCTCAGTTCACAATAGCTGAGACCTGGAACCAACCCAAATGCCCATCAACACTAGACTCGATAAAGAAATTATGGGACATGTACTCTATAGAATACTACACAGCAGTCAAAAACAATGAAATCTGGTCATTTGCAACAAGATGGAGAAATCTGGAAAACATGATGCTGAGTGAATTAAGCCAGTCCCAAGGGGACAAATATCATATGTTCTCCCTGATCAGCGACAACTAATTGAGCAACAAAGGGGAAACCTGTTGAAGTGAAATCGACACTATGAGAAACAGCTCTTGTGCTGACTGTTGATGTACAATGTAATACTTTATCCATTTTAGTATTTTTTTGTTCTAGTACTATTGATTGAATTCAGTAAATAACAAAACAATTATTCTTAGGTGTTTAAATTCTAACTGAAAAGTGATCCCTGTGAAATATAAGAGTGGGAATAAGAGAGGGAGGAGATGTACAATTTGGGACATGCTCAATCAGACTTGCCACAAATGATGGAGTCAGAAACATGCCAGGGGATTCCAATTCAATCCCATCAAGGTGGCATGTACCAAGGCCATCTCACTAGTCAAAGTGATCAACTTCATTCACAACTGATCATATTGATAGGTCTAAGAGTAAAAGGGATCACACAAACAAGACTAGTGTCTGCTAATACTAACTGATAGAATCAAAAAGGGAGAGAACGATCCAACATGGGAAGCGGGATACACAGCAGACTCATAGAATGGCAGATGTCCTAAATAGCACTCTGGCCTCAGAATCAGCCCTTCAGGCATTCGGATCTGGATTAAGAGCCCATGAGAGTATTTTAGGCATGGAAAGCCAAGACATTCTGGAAAAAAAAAAGAAGAAGAAGAAGAAGACCTAAATGAAAGATCTCTGTGAGTGAGATCCCATCAAAGAAGGAGATACCTTTCTCTTAAGGGAGGAGAGAACTTCCACTTTGACTATGACCCTGTCAGAATAAGATCGAAGTTAGGCAACTCAAAAGGCTTCCATAGCCTTGGCAACTCATGACTAGAGCCTAGGGAGATTACTGACACCATAAACAAGAGTGTCAAATTGTTAAGTCAACAACGAAATAGTATTTTTACACTTTGTGTTTTTGTGTTGGTGCAAACTGATGAAATCTTTACTTTATACTGAATCGATCTCCTGTATATAAAGATAATTGAAAATGAATCTTGATGTGAATGGAATGGGAGAGGGAGTGAGAGATGGGAGGGGTGCGAGTGGGAGGGAAATTATGGGTGGGGGGAAGCCATTGTAATCCATAAACTGTACTTTGGAAATTTATATTTACTAAATAAAAATGAATAAATAAATAAATAAAAACTGTAAGATAGAAAAAATGAATTTATCACTGAAAACCCATCAACAAATGGAATTACTTTTCTTACATATTACACATCGAAGTAAAAATTTTCACCGGACTCATTAGGTCAAGTGCATTTTGCAAATCATGATTACAAACATAAATCTGGTTCTTCAAAAAGCTAGAAATGAATAAAATTCTGGGCTACTAACAGACTTCAATATTCCTGACTTGCCGTAGTAAATAACAAACATATTGAATATTTGAAATTTGCTGTAGGTGTAGATCTTAAATGTACTCACTACAAAGTAAGGATACGTATGTGAGGTGATGGATATGTTAATTAGTCTGACTTCACTAGTTCTGCAATATGTGTATAAATCATAACATCACATTTACCCCATAAATATATACAATTACTACCTGTCAAGTGAAGGTAATTTATTAAACAAATGTGAATCTTCATTAAGATAAAATGGTTTTCAGAATGTATCACAGAGCAAAGCCAATGCAGTATTGCATGTAAGAGATACAAACAAAGGATTTGGAAAGTTTGAGAATTAAATACACACTAGGGAAATATAAACACAAAGAAAGTATAGGTGGATACGTCACTGTTTCTTAACTTGGAATTCAAGACAAAGATGAAAAATGAGGAGAGATGGGTATATTTTTATCTAAGGAGTATATTTCAGTAAGATATTTATAAGTCTTTACAGAATAACATGGCATCTACTTGTCTTACCGTGTGTGTGCACCTGTGCGTTTGTGTGTGTGTATTTGAAGTTCCACATATGAAAGAATATGTAATATTTGTGTTTCTGAGTCTGGTATATTTCATTTAATGTAATGAATTTGATATCCCTTCACTTTGTTACAAATACAAGATATAATTTCTTTTTTATGGCTAAGTTATATTCCATTGTGTATGCATATTACAATTTCCTTATCTGTTTATCCATTGACAGACATCTAGATAGAATCCTTTTTTATTCTTGCTATTATGAATTTGGCTGCCACACGCACAGGAGTGCCAGCATCTCTTTAATATGCTGACTTTATTTCCTTTGGATATAGTCCAGGATGTGGGATAGGTGGATCATATGGTAGAGAAATTTTTAGTTTTTTTGAGTAATCTTTATACTATTCCCCATATGGCCATACTAATTTACATTCCCACCAATATTGTATTACCATTCCTTTTTCTCAGCATTCCTGTCAGTATTTGTTATTTTTAAAACATTTTGATAATATCACTGTAATTAGTGTGAGGATACAGCGATGAGGCTTTTATTTGCATTTCTCTAACAGCAATATAAATTAATATTTTCAGCCTTTGTTAGACATTTGCATTGAATTTTTTTAACTTAATAATTTACATAATGTTTTTGAAATAACATTTTTAATTCTCATGATAATGAAAGGCTTAATGGCTCTGTTAATTACAGAGGTCAACAAATAAAAATAAAAAAATATTGTAGTTCAGTAGGAAAATAGGTAAGGGCTCTCAACAATAATCAAATGAAAAAATGTTCAGTTTCACTCATATAAAGTATGGTTTTAGGGGTCAGTGCTGTGGCATAGCATGTAAAACTGATGCCTGCGGTGCCAGCATCTTATATGGGCACTTGTTCAAGTCCCAGCTGCTCCACTTCTGATCCAGCTCTCTGCTATGGCTTGGGAAAGCAGTGGAAGATGGCCCAAGTGCTTGGGCCCCTGCACCCGCGTGGGAGACCCAGAAGAAGCTCCTGGTTTCGGGCTTCAGATTGGCACAGTTCCAGCCTGAATGGTCATTTGGGGAGTGAACCAGAAGATGGAAGACCCCCTCCATTCTCTCAGTCTCTTTCTGCCTCTACTGTCTGTAACTCTGCCTTTCAAATAAATAAATAAATCTTTAAAAAAGGACTTTTTAAAATAGCTACAAAGTCATTAAAACTATAGTATATATATATATATTATGTATATATGTTTATATATATTTCTTTCTTTTAATAATATCTACTAGATCCTTTGCCCATTTCTTCACTACATTGTTTTTGTTGTTGTTGTAATTTTTTGAGTTCCTTACATATTTCTAGATAAGAATCTTTTAGTAGATGTATACTTTTCAAGTATTTCTATCATTTTGTTTACTGTTTCTTTACTCTGCTGATTGTTTCCTGTGCTGTCAATAAGTTTCTTGGTGATATAAAAATCCCAACTTGGTCTAGTAATTTCAAAGTTTCAGGTCCAACGTTTAGATCTTTACTCCATTTTGTGTGGATTTTGTACAGGGTGAATGTAGGGAACCTTGTTCATACTTCTGCAGTGGAAATCCAGTTTTGCCATCCATCAAAAAGACCACCCCTTCCCCAGAGAAGTGTTTTAGCAGCCTTGTCAAACATTAGTTGGTGGTAAATGCATTAATTTATTTCTGTGGTTCCTATTCTGTTCCTTTGCTCTATGTATCCATTTCTAAGCCAATATCATGCTGTTCTATTTATGATAGCCTTCTACTAGATCTTGAAATCTGATACTTTGATGCCTTCAGCTTTTTTTTAATGTTCAAGAATGCTTTAGCTACTCAGGATCTTTTTGTGTCTTCATATGGATTTTGGGATTGTTTTTAATAATTATGTGAATATTGTGGTTGGTATTTTGATGGTGCTACTTTGACATTTAGGATCAGTATCAGACTTTTATATTCTAGATTGACTAATGTTAATGACAATGATAACACATTGCACCTTTTTAAATTTTTAAGAGAGTAGATATTAAATATTTCCACAAAAAAGTGTGGATAAACATATAAAGTGAGGAATATAATAATTAGCCTGATTTAATCATTCTGTAATGTATACATGTATCATAACACCACATTTTCCTCCATTAATACATGCAATTATTATTTGTCAATTAAAATATATTTTAAAACAGGAAATAAATTAAACTAATGGGGAAACTAATATGTACGCAATAAGCTATATTGGAATAACTGAATAGCTATTTTTTAAATGATGAGGTACCTAAATGCATTGAGAAAAATCTAAAGGATTACATTTACAACTATGAATCATAAATTAATTTTCAGTAGGTAAATATATATACATATATGAAGATAGTTTTTCTAAAGAGAATATTTTTCAAATGAATAAGCAAATTATAAACAACACAAACAAAAATAGGACAAGTAATGATTAATACTCCATGTTATTTTATGTACATTGATATACATCAGATTGAATTTTACAAAATTAAAGTGTCTAATGGTCAAAATATTTGATCATCAATAATTTAATGTGGTTTATTCTAACATACTAATGAAGAGGCTGGTCAAAATTTCTGTAAGGATGTATGAAATCAAGAACCTAAGATTTATCTTAAAATACTCTTCACCTCATTTATTTTATTTATTTTAAGTAAAGTAATGAAAATCTTATAACTCATTTACAAAGATTTTATCCAAACCATTTTTTAAAAAGTGACATTGCTAAGGTCTAAAGTTCGACAGTAATATAATGATTCAATTAATGACAGAACATCTTTATGATATGAATCTATATAGCTAATTATACTATACCATCAGGTAGTGTTTAGGAGGGAGGCAGGAAATGTCTCTTTTCTGCTCCTCAATAACAAGTCTGCAAACTCTTCCTTGCTTTTACCCCTACACTAACAATCTGGCTGCAACTTGAGGGATCTTTCTTATTAATATTGACCCTAAGACGACAAAAGAATGGAATCTGATGAAAGCAGTGTAGATCACCTCTAGTGGGCCCATACAACCCAGGTAGCCCAACAATTTCATCACTGTGGAGCTAGAGAGGAAGGGAGTGTGTGGGTAGTAAAGAGTATCTGAATGTGAGGATATCAACAATCTTGGACATAGGCAAATGTAGGGAAAAATTCAAAGGTTATGGAGTTTGCAGCTAAGATGGAAAATAGGACTCTACAGCCTGGGACTGAGTTGTAGATGGAGTAAAGGACAAATCATTGCAAAGAGCGGTCAACATAGAAACTACTGTTAGTAACTGGAATGTATTTAAGTTCCTTGACCGTGTGACTATTGTTTATTATCTGAATTTAGAATATTACCTAGAAATATTTCACATTATTCAATATTTTTGACACAACCACTATACTAGTTAGGCCATAGGAAGACATTGTAGGTTTTTAGGTTTATTTTAGGCATGGAAAGCCAAGACACTCTGGAAAAAAAAGAAGACCTAAATGAAAGATCTCTGCGAGTGAGACCCCAGTGGAAAATCAAGAGATTTTTAAACATTTATTTTTTTGGCTTTTAAAAAATAAGCATGAAACAGGGGTCAAGTAGTATCATAGTACATAGTGGTAGTAACAAAAAAAGTGCTGAAAGGAAACTTATAATCAGATAAAAAGAAAATCTTATGAGTCAATGGCAAGTCATCATGATTTTCTATTTTTTTTAGCAGAGGAAACTATGAAGATTGACAATAAACTATTAATATGGATATCATAAAATTTCATTGATGTAAGAAAACACATTCACTTCTTTCTGATACTACTGTGCACTGCTCCTGGAAACAATTGTTTAGCACAAAATAATGTAGAAATAATGTAGTACTAGACAGGGAGTAAATGCAGTTAAGGAAAAACATAGAATTTTTTAAATTAAATGTGGAAAATTCTCAAAATGCTTGTCAAATCTTCTCAAAGACCAACTTCACTCACTTGTTTCCTTAAGAAACATGTTTTCTCCAAGTCTTAGGTTTTCATGAAGCACTGACTGAAATACCTTGTGATGACAATGTTCCCATAGAACAGACTTACAGAAAGTCCCTTTTCTGTCTGAACTACGACTCCTATGATGTCTTTCTCTGTGAAACAAAGAAAATGACTTCTATGAGTTTCAAGTGGAATGGAAATGTGTCTAAGAACAAATGGACTGGTTGGAGGCAAGACTTTATTCAAAACTATTGCAATAGGAAAGAGATACTAAACTCAACTCCATGAGACAAAAGCTAAGATAGTTTTTGAGTGCTGGAATGAGCTACCAAAAATTATTGGAGAACCTCAGGGGCAAGGGTGGTCAATGGAATTCAGCCATCTGTATTAGTTAACTGGTGCTTACGGAAATTCGAGTCCTATAGTTCCACAGACACTGGGAAATAGTGGTGCTATCTTTCTGGATGATTATAAATCATGATTCCCTGAACCTTGAGAAAGATTTCCCTGGGATGTAGAAAATTTATATCTCAAGGGAGCAGAAAAAACATATAGTTGACAGTTTTCTAAAGTGAATCTTCTAAGTAAAGGGAAGTTCATGGATCCAGACAGAAATAGAAACCTTTCTAACATTTCATCAAACTTAGGTGAATATTAAAGTTGTCTCAGGGACCTGCATTGTGGCATACTGAGTCAAACTGCTGTCTGCAGCACTGGCATCCTAAGGGGGTACTGTTTGGAGTCTAGACTGCTCCATTTCCAATCTGACTCCATGCTAACGCACTTGGGAAAGCAGCAGCAGATGGCCCCAGTGCTTCGGCCTCTGAACCCATGTGGGAGAGCAGAATCAAGCTCCTGGCTCCTGGCTTCAGTCTGGCCAAGCCCCTGTGGTTGTAGCCATTTGTGGAGTGAGCCAGCAGATGGAAGATAACTCTTTCTCCATCTGTTTCTCTCTCTCTCTCTCTCTCTCTCTCTCTCTCTCTCTCTCTCTCTCTCTGTCTCTCTCGTATAAAATAAATCTTAAAAAAAAAAAGCTGTGTCAGTTAGTTACCTCATGACCCACCAGGACAAAATACCCAGACTGTCAATTTATTGCAGTGGAGAAATTTCTAAATAGAAGACAAACAAACCTGGAGTTAGAGGTGATATATTCTGGCAACAAAGAATGATCCCTAATTTCTTCTTAAGTCTTCTCTACACTTGTTAAGAATCAGTGTTAGGAGGTCAGTTTCAATCCAGTGTATAAGTAATACTAATAACAATTGATGGCTCTGTTTAAAGTTCAGAGGCAGGAAATGAAGATCATGCCTGGCTCTTGTTCCAAACCTACCATCAACATACAGTTCGTTTTTCTACCTCAGTAGCTCAGAACAGGGGCATTAGATATCAAGTATTTTTTTCCTTTTATTCTTTCTATTAGCCATAATGAACTCTTCTGCCATTTTTTTTTACATAAGTGCATTTTTACCTCAAATGCTTTTTTATGACTTAAATGGAGAATCATGGAAGTATTCTCTCTCTATTTAAAGTAACTTGTTGAGAATTTTACCTACTTATTCACATAATATTCCATATAATAAGTATATAAGTACTTAGTACCAGGAAGAGCTCTCTCTTGAAAAAAATGGTTGGTTTTCTCCTTTCTAATAAAGAGAACTTTCCTTATGCAGGGACAACAAATCTACTTCAGTTACTGAAGCTGGATTCATTGATAGGAATTTCAGTGACAAAACTCAACAGCTTAGTTTCCTAGGACAAGCTAATTGATTCCACACCTATTTCTGTCTGTCTAAAATAAGGTCATCAATAGAATCTACCCATCAGGGCTATTTTGACAATAATGTCATTAATGCATGTACACCTTCAACCATGTTAAGCTGTTGCAATGTAAACCCGATGCATGGTGAGTGCACGTGGATAGCATTGTTTAACTCATTCTCTCCCATTCCCTCCCTGTTCCATGCTTTCTCTTGCTCCTATTTTCTTCAATTTCTTTGGGCTTTAAGGAAATTCTATGCCCAACCACTGCATCTAGGCAGTTTCTCACATAAAGTACTTAGAAGTAGGCCTGACTCAGTAGGTGCTAAGTAAGCACTGCTGTTGATATTTTTTTTTCTTTCTTAAAGCTGGTGGTTCCTGTTTGGGCCTGGGTTTTATGGTTCATGTGGGCTCTTCAATCATTTCACATGAGTTCAAAGTAAAAAAACAAAAAAGAAAATGTGTGTGTGTGTGTATATATATATATATATATATATATAAATAAATTGTAGCAGAAAATAATTCCTCTTAGGTTAGAGTTTACAAAATAACTGTGAGGTACTATAAAATTGTATGAGGCACTAAAATACTGAGGCCCTGCTCTTTTGAAGTTTGCACATTATGATAACTTGATAAAATAAATCACAGTGCCATAATTCTAACAAATACTGAAATTCTGAAATTATTTAAGCAAACAAATTCAAAAGCTTTTATGAATCTTTGAAAGTAGACTATGTATCATCATGCTCAATTATTTGTAAATTATTTTAAATAAAATAAAACTAGTAACACAGCATGAAAAAATATGATATAAAATGATATGCTAAGGATATTGAATAAAACCAAAATGTTATAGTTTCTAATTATAGCCTTGCTGGTAGATAATTTATCATTAATTCTCAGGCAAAACACTTTCTTTATCTGTATCTTATTTTTATGTCAAATAATGAGAACAACACCTGTTTTATCCAAAGTAATCTGGTGAAGACAAATAAGACAATAAACTGAAAACTTTGGTAATATATTATACAAAGATATGCAGTTGACTAATGTTACTAGTAGTACAATTAGAATATTCTATTTTCAAAATTAAGAAATTATTTCCAGTATCTTATAAGGCTACAACTTCAAAGTAAACAGATGGATTAGAGTAACTCTTAGATGCCAAATTTAGCATGCTGTATTTTCTTGTAGATATGCCTGAAATTATGTGAAAGTAATATCTATAAATAAGATATCAGATGCTCAAATAATAATGAATTGATGCAAAATGATATATCAGAGAATAAAAATAATCAAAAGATAAATAAAGCATAATTGTATTCATTAAATTCACTTATGAGTATACTTACAACTATGGACAGAGCAAAGGTAGCATTAATGTTAACCATTTTGTCTTCTGCATACTGATCCTAAATCACTTCCACAAATATGTTCCTTCTTCATTGCTATAATAGCCTTTCCACTTTCAAATGATGAGAAAGTTCATAAATGCTTTGGCTTCTACTGTCAGATGCAAAGATCTCTTACCTAATTGGCTGTTTTTTAAGTGTTGCTTAATTGCAACTGGTTCTTGCATATAATTTCCATTTCATCAGTTTCCCTCTTCTCAATTACTCCCTATTTATGTTCTGTAGACTTATGAACTTAGAATCATTTTTCATCCTGATTCATTATGATCCTTTTACAGTGTTTTTTAGAATTGGTGGCAACCAATTTTCTATGTAATGAACTGCTAGAATTATGGAAATAATAGAATTTTAAATATGAAAAAGTTATCACTACAATGAAGAAAATACCAGTTAATTATAATGCACATTGTGTGACTTAATTCCAAAATCAAGAGGATGCAGAAAGAGGGTTTAGTTGATATATATATATATTTAAACACCAGAAAGGATCATGACTGTCAAAAAAACAGATTCTGGCATTTCACATAAATTACAAAATCAGAGATTTTATAAATAGTGTAAGTATTCAGAAACAGTAGAGAAAAAAGAGATGGGACTAACACAAAATTTAAGGCTCATTTCTGAAATATAAAGGAGGCTAAGAGAGCCAGGTGAAAACAGCCTACTACATTTTTGTATGTTCAGAAACATAGTGAGTGACTTTTATACCTAGCATACTGGAGGAGAGACCCTGGAAAAGAACATTTACTCTATGATTAAACAAACACAGGGATGCTAATAAATTTGATGACTCAAGTTTTTGCCAGTGGCACTCGTGTTGACTCATTCCACTGAGCCATGAGCCATCTCACTATGAGATGGAAAATAATTAGATAAGTAAAAAAAAAAAATGAAACCAATGTGCTGAAGATCTGTGGGACAAATGTCTTTACATGCTATGACAAGAAGTCACAACAAAATCAGACATTTTTTCCTGATGAAAAGCTCAGTGAATGCACATATGGCTATGAGGGTGTAAGAATATGAGCTGTAAGATTTAAAAGATCTTTGTTTCCTCACCTCCTTTCCAATCACCCTCATGCTGGGACTCCTTTCCCAGAAATTTATTCATACATTTCACTCAAATAGAAAAGCTTTAAAACATTCGGTGGGGTACAGAAGGAATGTGTGGTTAGCAAGAGTAATGAGTCTAGGTTGACTTTGTAACCCACAGACATGACGTGGATTGTGATGATGTAAGAAATGATGAAAGATGCGGCACATGCTGTGTAAAAATTGAGGGCAAAATGCGCTTCTTCATCTACAGAGTCAAATCAAGAGTCTTCCTCATGTTCCATATTTCACTGCTGACCTCCCCCCCAATACTTCGATCTGTTTAGGAGCTATACTTTTTGCAGAATCTGGAGGGGATGTGGACAGTGTTGATGGAGAGTTAGCCAACACAAGCTGCCAACCAGGGGGAAGACTTATTCATTGTGAGCAAGGGTCTGAGCTACCAGTTGGATGTTGCCCCTGAACACGCTCACCGCTGAGCTGGCTACTACTGAATCAACACCACTAGGTCAATAGTTTTCTGAGGAAAAACTTCATGGTGTCAGGATCTGAATCACTTAACTACCTCTTTTGAGGATTACAGGAGAATTTTCAAGGCATCCCACTGGCATGATGGAGGGCCAGTTTATTTTGTTCTGTGAAGTAGTTCATTCCTTTCAAAGACCTTAATTTCTCCAGGTGGCATTTTTTTTCTTCTCTCTCTCTTTTTTTTTTTTTCTCTTTGCTTATCTGGGCCAACTCTTCTCTGTAATTGGTGATATGAAGAGCTACATGATTCACAATTCTATCACACATGCTTACCCATGCTGGCTTCCTTGGAAGTAAATCCCAGCTGCAATAAATTCTTAATTTTTGGTGGATCATTAATACATTGCTCTTGGCTAGTGCCGAGGCTCACTTGGCTAATCCTACACCTGTGGCGCCTGCACCCTGGGTTCTAGTCCCGGTTAGGGTGCCAGATTCTGTCCCGGTAGCTCCTCTTCCAGTCCAGCTCTCTGCTGTGACACGGGAAGGCAGTGGAGGATGGCCCAAGTGCTTGGGCCCTGCACCCGCATGGGAGACCAGGAGGAAGCACCTGGCTCCTGGCTTCAGATTGGTGCAGCGTGCTGGCTGTAGCAGCCATTTTGGGGGTGAACCAACGGAAAGGAAGACCTTTCTCTCTGTCTCTCACTAACTCTGCCTGTCAAAAATAATAATAATAATACATGGCTCTTTAAAGCACCCATATGCCATGTTGAGATACCCACAAGCCCCTTCACCATTTCCACTGTGATATCTTCAGATACCTTGAAGCAAGTAAAGTCCTAAAACAACAACTCTCTTTCTCACAATTTTATTTTATGTGGGTAAGTCTTTGATGATTTTCTCTATAACAATTTTTAAAGAATTTAAATCTTTTCAGCCATCCCTGTGTAAATATTGATTATACTATGCTACGTTATATTCTAAGTTACGTCACTTAAAAACTAACCTCCAAATTTGGTGAAAATCCATATAATATTTGTTGATACAATGATATAGATATTAAAAGAGCATGTGGATATTATCTTCTAAGCCATTTTTGAAAAAATAGTAAATTTGTGTTTTAAAATAGTAAATATGAACGTTCATCATAAAGTTCCTGGAAATGTATATTAACAAAAAATTATCTTTGAAAAATGCAAGGATTTCAAAAAAACTTTTGCACCAAAAATAACCTAAATTTTCATTTTATTTCCCCACAAATGTTTTAAGTTCCCTCATAAATACTTATTGCTTCTTTATCAATTTCTTTCAAAAAGAGGAACTTAGTGATTCCACAAGTGAGGTATATTATCTCTCTCTGATCACTTGGGGCCTGTTTAGTAGGGCTCCAATCTAATGGACTTCTAGTGACTTCCCTAAGCATATAGCTATATAGACAAAGTGAATTAGGCAATGGGGAAAACCCAGCTCATTAGGATCCAATGTGCTGTACTCAGAATTAAATTAAAAAGTCTCACCTCATCAAACTCAAGAATTTGGCATGACACAGACATTGGTGAACAAAGGCCATTGTTTCACAACAGAAGACGGCCTTATCTTTTGGATTCTGAATGTACACAATATAGCCTCCTTCTTGGATATTTCAGTCAATTCACAAGGTCATCAGAGTTTTCCAGAGGTTACATTCTGAAGTTTTATATGGGCGTCCTGGGACTGGGCTGCTCAATATATTTCGATTTATTTCTTACCACGTTTCATCCAAATGCTTCTCCAAATAGACCTCTGTGCATAGACTGTGCAACAACAAAAACAATACAGCGGCTAAGAAAACAAGTACAAGGGAATTAGGGCATAGATAGAGATGGTACATGGAAACTTGTCTAGAGCACAGTTTGTTTCTTATAATAAACTTAAATCATTGAGATTCTGGAAAATGGAGAAGCACTTTGTATTTTGTAGCCATTTACAAAAAATGTGATAATTAAGGCCATGAAAATAATAACTGAAAATAAAGCATTTAAAATAATGAGAGGGAGAATGATTAACTGAAGTTTTTGGATGAGTGTGTTAAAATGAAAAACTCTCAAAACACAGCATGAGAGAATTCAGGAAACTGGAACTGTTCTTATAGGAAAAAATATCTTGGAAGAAATCAGATTCTCTATAAGGAGTGACTGTGAGTGACTAATTAGGTTTATTTTCTTAGATTCCATAGGTATGCTACAATAATTTATAAGCAATTTCAACATTATTTCCCAAATATTTGGCAATAAGATTTTTCCTAAGCACAACATCTATTCTACTAGGGTAACTTCTTACAGAAAATACATTCAGAAACATTTGTGTGTGCGTGTGTGTGAAAGATACTTTTGGTTTTCCCATCTAATAATTTTAAATTTTAACTTTTTTGTTGGCACATATTGCAGTCTTGTTTTGAATTTTAGTTATGGTTGTCTTGGCTGAACCACGTCTACCCTCTGCTAATATCTCAGATTCAGTTGGGTGCCTTTTACTAGTTACCTGTTGTACGCAGCGATAATTTCAGAATACACTGATATTTGTAAACATGCTTAACCCTGCATCCAAAGTCTCCAAACTGTATGTTTGCATTTGTTTGTTGTTGTTAATTTGGAGCTCTGCTTTTCATTATTTCTGCAATTTCATATTATGACATATTCTATAACCTCTATTGTATAAACAAGTACAATACTGATGGAAATACAAACAAATAAGTGTTAACTAAGGAACTCTTCTATCAGCAGAACAAACTTGAGAATGTCTTGAAACCACAGTAGTTGAAATAGACATAAATATATTTTGCAGATTATACAGTCTTTACAAGATAATTGTGATAAAAAATTTAGAACTGTTGAATGCCTTGTGACAAATATATTGTTTCTGTTCCTGATTTATCTTTTTTTTTGGCATCATTATCTTTGTCTACCTGTAATATACTACTTTTTCATTAGTAAGACATTAATTATTTAAATCTGTCCCTTATTCATCAGGGGAATACTAAGTCTTGGAACATGTGTTTGAATTGAGGTAGACTTTACTCTTTTAAAACAATTGCATGTAAAAGAAAGAGCTTTTAACAATCTGTTGGAAGATGCTGGTTACATTATTAGGAAAGCACTTCTCTGTATATTTCTGTGGCCTATGTTCTTTTTCGCTCTCTATTTTGTATTTCCTTTGTTCTCTAGCCTAGTGCCTTAGTATTATGACCTGTTGTGCCAATAGGAGCTACATTTTTATGACTTTTTTGAGGAAAGAAATGACACATTGAAATTGGATTAATGCTGGAAATAATATGTAGAAAACAAACATTACAGTATTTCTTTTATAAGATAACACCTTGTCCAGAGTAGCACAGATCTTTTACCTCTTATTTATTTCATAACAAATATTTATTATGTGAGTTTCAAATTGATTAATGAATAGTAATTATAGTAGCTGAGGGTTTTAAAATTACTTTCTGGTGTTCTAGGTTTGCTTCAGTAGGGAATATCATAAAACATCTGAATTTATGATTAGGGAGGCAGTAAGATAAAATTAATGCAGTTCATAAAAATGTGGAGAAAATTAGATGACATGATAGTGAATTAATTTATTGGAAATGAAATAAAATTAAATTATTTAAATAAATTCTTACTATAGCTTGCTAGTCAGGACTGACACAACCAGCAAGGAAGTGTGGTGAACTACTCTATATTATTCAATTTAGTCACATTCATTGAGAAACTAGTATGTCTCAAGGACTACATTTTTAAAATTTTTTAAATTTATTTGACAGAGTTAGTGAGAGAGAGACAGAGAGAAAGGTCTTCCTTCCATTGGTTGAACTCCCCAAATGGCCACTACAGCGGGAACTATGCCGATCCGAAGCCAGGAGTCAGGTGCTTCCTCCATGCAGGTGCAGGGGCCCAAGCACTTGGTCCATCCTCCATTGCCCCCCTGGACCACAGCAGAGAGATGGACTGGAAGAGGAGCAACCAGGACTAAAACTCGGTGCCCATATGGGATGCTGGCACCGCAGGCAGAGGATTAACCAAGTGAGCCACGATGCCAGCCCTCGAGGACTACATTTGAGCACTGTGCATAGGAGGCAGAAATGGGTTAGACATTCTTAATCTTAAGAATTGAACAAGAGGACAGAGATAAATAGACAAAAAATATATACACAAGAAATTAGCTCTGGACAAAAAAGGGAAGGTGACATTGTAAGTGACATCAGAACTGTGAGTTCAAAATGTATAGCAATTTTCCTAGTTTATAAACACAAAGAAAGACAATCTGAGGTGAGAGACTATCATACATAAATGGATACAGGTATTCAAAAACAAATTCTGTCCTGGTAATTAGGAATTGCTTGTTAGGTCTTTACTTTTGAAATCGTGTGTTATAATGGTAAACAAAGAAGCTCAGGGCCAGCCTCCACCTCCTCCATGGTGAAGACCCTAACCAGCTACATCTCAAGGTGAGTGTCAGAGGAAGAGTGCCTGAATGCAAGGAGCAGTGGGAACACAGTAGGGCATTGAGATCAGGGATAGCAACTCAGAAAGAGGAACAAAGCCAACTGATGGTGACTAAATCCCTGGAAAAGCTGAGCAGGAGAGGTTCAGCAGAGCCAATCTGCAGGAATGCCTTATGCAGGTAGTTCTTATTAAAGAGGAATCCAATCACTACAGATAAGCAACTCAATAAGGAAGTTCCCCTGAAAAACCACAGCCTCTCTATTTCTGAGAAGGAAATCATGTTGCCCTGCCCCTCACCCTGAAGAGCACAGACTGTGGCAGTGTGGCACCATCTTGATAAAGGAGTCATTATCAGAAGCCATATTGTGGGGCCAGTACTGTGGTGAGGCGGGTGAGGCTGTTGTCTGCAGTACCAGCCCCATGTGGGTGTCAGTTTGAGTCCTGGATGCTCCACTTCTGATCTAGCTCTCTGCAATGGCCTGGGAAGGCAGTAGAAGATGGCCCAAGTCCTTGGGCCGCTGCACCTGTTTGAGAGACCTGGAAGAAGCTCCTGTTTCCTGGCTATGGATTGGCACTGCTGTGGCTGTTGCAGCCTTCTGTGGAGTGAACCAGCAGATGGAAGATGTCTCTCCTCTCTCTCTCTCTCCTTCTCTCTGCCTCTCTGTAACTCTGCCTTTCAAATATATAAATAAAATCTTTAAAGAAAAAAGCCACATTGCTAGGAAACAGAAGCCCTTGCATTAGCTCCTTCTTTGGGGCTACAAGAATATTCCTGCATTCTATCAATGAAAATTCAGGCTCAAAAATCCAACTGAGCCCAGCAAAGTAAGGGCAACCCTAGTACCATAGCCCATGCAGGGCTGGGCACTTCAAGTGATGATTGGAGCAGAGCAGTTGGAATACTCAGAACCTAGGACTTGCCCCTTCAGATATGGGGATCAACCTCTTTCCCAATCCCTTCCCTCCTCCAACCACTTGAAACATGGTTCATGCTGGAACCTGGGTACACTGAGACACAGTCAGGGTTCCTCTGCCCATGGCCAGTCCACCTACCTACTGATGCACAAAGTTCCCTGCATACTCGAGGTACTTCTTGTAGTAGGGTCTGAGTGCACAAAATGGAGTGTGTCCATATATTGCACTGTGCATACATTTAGGAGGGTGAACATTCCTAGGACCGTGTGTTTACTGTGAAGAATGAATCAGCCCATGCCTAACACTAACACAGAGAATAATCTACAGACTAAGTCCACTCCAAACACAAGCGTAGCGTAGGGGTCTGCATTTTCTGACTATAGCCTCTCCCACCAACATTAGCCAGAGTTTCTATGCCACAGATTCTGAATTCTTGCCCTCTGGACCTTTGCTCCTCTTGGGAACAGCTGCCTGGGTTTTTTGTCCCCAACCACTGTACTTGCCCAGGACTTTGGCCTGAGTTTTACTGCCCTAACACAGCATGCAATGTGCTCACTTATTATTTTCCCTGGCATTCCACGCCCTACGTAAGGTAGACCCAATGAATTTGTTTGGGATTTTGATCTGGGCTTTCTGCCCTACAAATAAACCAACACATTGCTAGCCCAAACATTTTGTGTTCCTCTGGGGCCCAGCACAGGTCCCAGGACTCAGCACCTCCCACTGAAGTTTCAGGTTTCTAGGTCCATTATCACCATTATTATTCAATATATTTCTATATTTTTTAGCTGGAGTTATCAGGCAAGAAAAAGAAATGAAAGAGATACAAATTGGAATGGATGAAGTCAAATAAATTATCCCTGCTTGTAGGTGACATGATCATTTATATAGGGGAACCAAAAGACTCCTTAAGAGAAAATTAGAGCTCATAAAAGAGTTTAGCAGTTTCAGGATGTAAAATCAACACACAAATTCAATAGCATATTTTTATAACAACAATGAGTGAGAAAAGAACTGGCTTAGAAAGGTCTTATAGCATCAGTCCCATTCAGAATTACTACAAAAAATCCAAATAAGTTGGGTTAAATTTAAGCAAGGATGTGAAAGATCTCAACAAATAAAATTATGAAACAATGAAAGAACTAGAAGACACCAAAAAATGGTAGAATCTTCCATGTTTTTGGATTGTAATAAATATGATCAAAATGTCATATTACCCAAAGGAATTTATAGATTCAATACGTTTCAATCAAAATTCCAAGGACATTCTTCAAAGAACTAGCAAAAACAATCCTAAAATTCAAATGTAAACACAAAAGACCCTGAATATTCAAAGCAACCATAAAACAATAGAAATAAAACCAGAGGAATCTGCCGGCACTGCAGCTCAATAGGCTAACCCTCCGCCTGCAGCACCAGCACACTGGGTTCTAGTCCCAATTCGGGTGCCGGATTCAGTACTGGTCGCTCCTCTTCCTGTGCAGCTCTCTGCTGTGGCCCAGGTGTTTGGGCTCTGCACCCGCATGGGAGACCAGGAGAAGCACCTGGCTCCTGGCTACAGATCAGTGCAATGCGCAGGCCATAGCACGCTGGCTGCAGTGGCCACTGAGGGGTGAACCAACGGAAAAGGAAGACCTTTCTCCCTGTCTCTCTCACTGTCCACTCTGCCTTTCAAAAAAAAAAAAAAAGCAGCTGGGTACTGTCACAGAAATAGACATGTGGACCAACGGAACAGAATAGAAACTCAAGAAATTAAATCCTGCTTCTAAAACCAAATCTCCTGCTAAATCTTTGACAAATGAACTAAAATCTCTCCCTGGAGAAAGCATAACCTTTTCAAAGAATGGTATTTGTTAGGAAAATTGTATTTCCAATAAAGAAGTTTGATCAAGACCCCTGCCTTACATGCTATACAAAATTCAACTCACAATGCTTCAAGGATCCAAATCTATGACCTGAAACTATCAACCTATTGAAGAAAAATATACGGGAAATGCCAGAAGATGCCAGCCTAAGGAGATACTTCTTAGATAAAACTCCAGAAGCACTATAATTAAAAGCAAAAATAGACAAATGGGATTACAAAAAGCTAAGAAGCTTCTACACAGAAAAAGAAACACTCAACAAAATGGAGAGACAACTGTCAGAATGAGAGAAAATATTTGCAGTCTATAGATATGATAAAAGATTAAATCTAAAATATATGATGATCTAAAGAAACCAATAAAACAAACCAATAAATAAAACAAACCAATAATAAAACAAACAATCCAGTTAAGAAATGAGCAAAGGACATGGACAGACATTCTTCAAAGAATGAAATACAAATAGCCACCAGACACATGAAAAAATGCTCAGGATCACTAGCCATTAGGAAAGTGTAGATAAAAATCACAATAAGATATCACCTTATTCTGGTTAGAATGACTATCATCTAAAAATCAAAAAATAACAAATATTGGTGACGATACGTAGAAAAGGGTATGCCAACACACACTGTTGGTGGGAATACAAACTGGGACTTAGGCAGAAAACCGTATTAAAAGTAGCTCTACAATATGATTCAGGTATCCAACTTTTGGAATATATCCAAAGCAAATAAAATTGGCATCTGAAGGTGATACTTGTACTCCCATGTTTACAGAAGCTCAATTCATAATAGCAAAGATATGAATCAACTTAGATGGCTATCAACTGGTGATTAGACAAAAAAGTGGGACATAATATACATGATAGAACATTACTCAGCTATAAAAGAGAACTAAATCCTGATATTTGCAACAAAATATATGGAACTGGTGACCATTATGCTAAGTGAAATTAGCAAGATACAGAAATACAAATATCATACTTTCTCTTATTATTGGAAGTGTGTACATATACATACATATATATATATATATATGTAGAGAGAGAGAGAGTATAAAAATATGAAAAAGTGTGATGTCAAATCATTTGGTATATTGTTATAAATGTTGCTTCACTGAACCATACCTGTAAATGACAATATATTCTTTTTCCCCACATTATGATCATTGACATGAATCTTAGTCTGTAATACTAATATCTATTTTCAATAATAAATGATATGTGTGTATTTATATATAATGACTACAATTTAAGTTAATACAGCAAAATGTTAAGAAAATAGTGTAGAATAATACATTTAAAAATAATAAATTTTTGAAAGGAAAAAATGAAACAGTTACAGAAAAACAGAGAAAACACTCTAAACCATCAGTATATTCAATGACTTTTTGGATAAGCCCAAAAGCACAGGCAAAACTAAAAATAGGCAAATGGGATTACTACAAACTAAGAAGCTCCCATAGAGAAACAGCAATAATTAACAGAGTAAAAAAACGACCAAGAAGACAGAAAAGAGTATCTGCTAAAGAGATTTAGCAGATGAATAATTGAAAATATATAGAGATTTAAAAGAATAAATACAAATGCAAAAAATACTTGAATAATGATCAGTATCACTAAATATCAGGAAATTGCAGCTAAAAATCACAGTAGGGAGGTTCCAAGATGGCAGAGTAGGGAGGGAGCTTACTGCTCTAGCCAAGGAGAAGATAGTTTTAAAAAGTGGATAGAGTGTAGACTTAGGGAAGTGTTAGGGAGAAAACAACAGAGGAAACAGATATTTTTCAAAATAGGAAATCCAAATGACCAACAGACACATGATAAAATGTTTGGGTTCACTAGCTGTCAGGGAAATGCAAGTCAAAACAACAAGGAGATTTCACTTCACCCTGGTTAGAATAGTTTTTATATAGAAATCAACAAACAACAAATGCTGGTGAGAATGTGGGGAAAAAGGTACCCTAATCCATTGTTGGTGAGATCACAAACTGGTAAAGCCAGTATGGATAATAGTGTGGAGATACCTCAGAAGTCTGAATATAGACCTACCATATGACCCAGCTATCCCACTCCTGTGAATTTACCCAAAGGACAGGTAATCAGCAAATAAAAGTGCTGTCCCCACTCCTGTTACTAGAGAATGGCAGGGTCCTTGTCTTCACGCAAGAAAGAATTCAGGCATAAGATGGAGAGTGGTGGAATGCAAAATAGCAAGGTTTATTAGGGCAGGGACATCTGTAAGAACTGCTGGGCACCTCTCCAGACAGAACCTGAGGGAGAGTGTCCAGTCACTCAGACTGGGGGCCAGCAAGGTTACATGATTGAGTCGAGAGAGTACACCTGGCTAGGCCAGACAGGTGGCTCAGCAGAGAGGCAGAGGGCTGAGCCCTCAGTCTGGTTGAGGCCGGGGGGTTTTTAAGGGGATGGGTCTTGCCTCCCCACCTCTGCTCCTCTTGGAACAAAGGACTTCTTGGATGTAAATAGAAAAATTCCTATTTGAATTTTCCCCCTGAAGTTATCAGACAGGGGGAAGCCTGGCTGGTGCCTCCCACCTCCCGGGTTAGAGGAAGGATGGGCAGGACCCCCTGGAGGATCAGGATCTGGAACAGGATATTTGAAATGCAGATACTGGGCTGCACCTGGAAGATTATCAGGCAGAAGGAATGGGGACCCCCACCTGGCAGGTTATCTGGTAGAAGGGGCAGGGCAGGATGCAAATATTGGGCTGCCCCTGGGAGGTTATTGGGATGACTTTGAGATGCATATGCTGGACATAGATGTATTCTTGGGCCTTTGTCACACACACATAAGCTAACATCTGACTTCCTACCTAACACTCCCATGTTTATTACAGCTAAATTCACAATAGCTAAGACATGGAATCAACCTAAATGCCTGTCAACAGAAGACCAGATAAGGAAATTATGAGATATGACCTCTAGGAATACTACACAGTGGTTAAAAAAAATGAAATCCGGTGATTTGCAACAAAATGGATGAATCTGGCAAACACCGTACTTAGTGAAATAAGCCAGTCCCAAAGGGACAAATATCATTTGTTCTCCTTGATCTGTGACAACCGAGTACCTAAAAGGAAATCTGTAGAAGTGAAATTGACACTGTGAGAATCATTGACTTGATCAGCCCTTGTCCTGCCTGTTGAGGAACAGCTTATTTTTTTTTTTTTACTATTTTCTTTTTCTACTTAGTACCATTGTTTGAACCCTTTGCTTAACACAGAATTATTAAAAGGTGTTTTAAAAAATCACAGTAATATGCATCTCATTGCAGTTAGTGTAGATGTTAGGCAGAAGTCAAAAAAATAACAAATCTAGTGAGTATGTGCAGTAAAGGGGAATTCTAATACATTGTTGGTGACAATGCAAAATAGTAAGGCAATTAGTGAAAATGGTATGGTATTTCTTCAAAAGATCCATCTTCCATATGACCCAGCTATCCCTCTTCTGGCAATATATCCAAAGAAATTAAGTCAGTGTATGAAAGTGATACCTGCAACTTCTTTGTTTACTGTAGCCCAATTTACAACAGCAAAATTATTTAATGGACTTAGATGTTCATCAACTGATGATCAGATAAAAAACAATGTGAATGTGTATATATATATATATGTACATATATATATACATTCACATGATGGAATATTAGTCATAATAAATTAAATATTGATAATTTTAATAAAATGTATGGAACTGGAGATGAATATGATTACTGGAGTGAAATAAATCAGAAAACAGAAGAAAAATACCCATGTTTCTTTCAGATGAAGAAGCTAGTATATACAGTGTTGTTTTTTTTTTTTTCTTTTAAAAAAGAAACCAATTAACAAAAGGGCCATGAAATACAAGGGCCATATGACTCACAGGACAGTCATTATCTTACATTTCAGACAGATAGGAATCTATTGAAGGTTTTGGAAATACAGTGGCAATTTAGGCAAATAAAAGGTGAAGAGAAAAACTAGAATAGCAAAGTTGGACCAGCCATAAAAACATGGTAACAAAACATATTCATAGTGATAACACATTCTCACCATCTCTACCACTGACAGGTTAACTAAATTCTGGGTAAAAACATTGGAAGTAAACTTTTTTTTCTACTTTTATTTATTTATTTATTATTTTTTAATTTATTCTTTATTTAGTAAATATAAATTTCCAAAGTACAGTTTATGGATTACATTGGCTTCCCCCCACCACAAAATTTCCCTCCCATTCACACCCCTCCCATCTCCCACTCCCTCTCCCATTCCATTCACTTCAAGATTCATTTTCAATTATCTTTATATACAGAAGATCAATGTAGTATATATTAAGTAAAGATTTCATCAGTTTGCACCCACACAGAAACAGAAAGTGTAAAATACTGTTTCAGTACTAGTTATAGCATTAATTCACATTGGACAACACATTAAGGACAGATCCCACATGAGACGTAAGTACACAGTGACTCCTGTTGTTGACTTAACAATTTGACGCTCTTGTTTATGGCGTCAGTAATCTCCCTAGGCTCTAGTCATGAGTTTCCCAGGCCATGGAAGCCTTTTGAGTTCACTGACTTCGATCTTATTACAACAGGGTCATAGTCAAAGTGGAAGTTCTCTCCTCCCTTCAGAGAAAGGTACCTCCTTCTTTGATAGCCCCATTCTTTCCACTGGGATCTCACTCGCAGAGATCTTTCATTTAGGTCTTCTTTTTTCCAGAGTGTCTTGGCTTTCCATGCCTAAAATACTCTCATGGGCTCTTCAGCCAGATCTGAATGCCTGAAGGGCTGATTCTGAGGCCAGAGTGCTATTTAGGACATCTGCCATTCTATGAGTCTGCTGTGTATCCCACTTCCCATGATGGATCATTCTCTCCCTTTTTGGTTCTATCAGTTAATATTAGCAGACACTAGTCTTGTTTGTGTGATCCCTTTGACTCTTAGACCTATCAGTGTGATCAATTGTGAACTGAAATGGATCACTTTGACTAGTGAGATGGCCTTGGTACATGCCACCTTGATAGGATTGAATTGGAATCCCCTGGCACCATTCTAACTCCACCATTTGGGGCAAGACCGATTAAGCATGTCCCAAATTGTACATCTCCTCCCTTTCTTATTCCCACTGTCATATTTAACAGGGATCAGGAAGTAAACTTTGATAGCCAATATCTCCATTCTTTGTGTTACAGTGATTGTGAGATCATCCTGATATCCTGTTTTCATAAGTAGAAAATGCATGCAAAATACAATGATTCTTGGTAAATTCTGATGCATACTGAACTCACTGTGATTCTGTTAAATACTTTCAACAAACTAGTAGCATACATTGTAAAAGCCAGTTTCTTTGAACAGAAGGCCAACAAGCATACATGCGACTGGTATTCTGAAAGCTGGTGAAACAGTAAGTCTGTAGACCATCCATCTTTCTATGACTGTACCACATGCCTCACTACAATCAAAGATTTTTCCCAACAAGCATGCTTTATATTGGCCATGGGAATGAAAGCCTAGATAGAACTTCAAGAAAATGACAATTTTATTTCTTCATTTCTCCTTTATCGAACACCAAAAAGGTATTATAAGTAGTCACTACAATCTAGGCTGTCACAGCACCTCTACTACAAAAGCAAAGTATTTTTCAATACTGTCCACTTCAGAGTAAATAGAAATAGTACCATATTTTGTTTGCTGAGGTTTCACCCATAACTTGTCAGTTCTGTATTGAAAGAAAAATACCCCTTTTATTGCATGAAATAATCAAGAAAGCTAAGCGGACACTACATTACATTTTCCACTGTGTAAAATAATCCAGAAAGAGTTATGCAATAAATCAAATCTTTTACAGTTGTGTTGTACACATTGGCCTATGATTTTTTCTTTTTTGTTCTTTCTTCTCCCGCCAAAATATCTCAACTGAAATATATTGTTTTCTAGCATAGCTTCAAAATCACACACTCAGGTTTTATTTACACATTTGCAAAATAGAGTAAATGGTACATTTTCAGCTGTAAGCAAAAAGTGAGGTTAAAATACAATTCAATGTTTATTTGTGGAAAATAAAGATATACATCAAGGAATAATGTGTTATCAAGTCAAATTTTTTTTTTTGACAGGCAGAGTGGACAGTGAGAGAGAGAGACAGAGAGAAAGGTCTTCCTTTTTGCCGTTGGTTCACCCTCCAATGGCCACCGCGGCTGGCGCGCTGTGGCCGGTGCACCACGCTTGTCCGATGGCAGGAGCCAGGAGCCAGGTGCTTTTCCTGGTCTCCCCGAGGGGTGCAGGGCCCAAGCACCTGGGCCATCCTCCACTGCACTCCTGGGCCACAGCAGAGGGCTGGCCTGGAAGAGGGGCAACCGGGACAGAATCCGGTGCCCCGACCAGGACTAGAACCCGGTGTGCCGGCGCCGCAAGGCGGAGGATTAGCCTGTTGAGCCACGGCGCCGGCATCAAGTCAATTTAAAGTTTACTTTTAAGATACTTTTATAAAAGTTTTCCATATACATACAGAAATGAAAATATGCTTACTTATTTTAGGCTAGATAATAAGAACAAATTATTTCCTTTATTGCTAATTGCAATCCTGAAAACCTTTAGCTAAAATAAAGGGGAAAATTATTTCTGTAGTTCAGATTCTTTGCTTTACTCTAGAGAGCTAATTAATAGATACTTCCTGACCAATATTGTGAAACAGTACATGCTAAATCTCTTAATAGAGAACAATTTTAGATGTTTGGGATATTTGTGTGTGTGCATGTGTGTGAGTGTGCATTTCTCATCATTATGTACTTTTCTGAGTTGCTGTTAATTAAGCCATCTATTCAACATGTTTTCATCCAACATTTACAAATGTTACACACTTCTAGTTTCTGGATATCCAAATAAACTTAGTACTATCCACCAAATATATAGTGAAGATTGTTCATATTATGAAACAACCTTACTAAAATTAGGATATGAGAATGTTTCATTCTCACATTTTCTAGGCCAGAAGTATTCTTGTATAATGTTATGTATATTTTCTTTTTCTTTTCTTTTGACAGACAGAGTTAGACAATGAGAGAGAGAGAGACAGAGAGAAAGGTCTTCCTTTTCCATTGTTTCACCCTCCAAATGGCCACTACGGCTGGCACTGCACCGATCCGAAGCCAAGAACCAGGTGCTTCTTTCTGGTCTCCCATGCGGGTGCAGGGCCCAAGGACCTGGGCCATCCTCCACTGCCTTCCCTGGCCACAGCCAAGAGCTGGACTGGATTACGATCAATCGGGACAGAACCTAAACCCCAACTGGGACTAGAATCCGGGGTGCCTGCGCCACAGGTAGAGGACTGGCCTATTGAGCCATGGCGCCGGCCTTTATGTATATTTTCTTTAGAGGTTAACAGCAAAAATTAGTTCACAGAAATCAGGTTACCTCATTCAGTCAATAAAGTCTGACCATTATAAATAGGCTGAAAGAGGTTATTTAGCTTCTTTTTCATTTTTTTTTTACTTTTTAACATTTTATTTATATAAGGTAAACAAATTTCATTCATTTCACATATTCACATTTAAGAGCATAGTGATGCTTTCTACTCTACTCTCCCTCCCTTCCTACCCTCACTTCCCCTTCCTTTCTTATTTTGTCTTTTTAATTTTTACAGTGACATAGTTTCAGCTTATTTTATAATCACAAGATTAACCCTCAACTAAATAAAGAATTCAACACATATTAAGTATGAAAAAAGAAGTTCCTCAAGAGTATAGACAAGAGCTGTAAACAATAATCAAATTCCAGCCAGTGTTGGGTTGTATGGAGTATGCACTGAACTCTCACCAACTCTTCATTAACAGCTTGCTTGATTACTGGGACACAGGCAAATAAGAAAGAGAATATCATGCCTTTTTCCCCACTTTACAAACCATAGATTTCACAGAAACACAGAAGGATTAGTCTGCTCTCATTGAAAAGGTAAGGTTGACAAGAACGTTCTACAGAAAGGAGCCATGCAAAATGAGCAAGTGATCATCTGATGGAACTACAGTAGAAAACCATTCTATACTGAATGGTGCTAATGATATTCTCAGACCATTTGTAGTAGTAGACACATAATGTTGAATTACTTCAATGTTATGATGTTAACTTTCCTTATTGGATTAAGAAGGTAGTTCCCAGAATATTCCAAAGTAATGTTAAATCATAATAACTTGTATTCATTAATTATTTCTTATTATCTGATAAGTAAAAAAAAATCTGTAAATCTTTTATGGAACTACTTTGAAACTATATAAACTTACAGTTTTTCAGTATTTTTTTTTGGTTTCCAAAGTTTATTAAAAATCAAAGAATAGAAAAACTTTACATAAAATGTGTCAATTTTAGTTACCACATGTTGTCTGCACACTCACACAAATCAAAACATAGTACATTTAGTTAAGCCTGTAGCAGGTAAACGTGGTGGCAGCCAGGCCAATTCATCTAACTCAGCATGATGGCCATGAACATGGAACCTGTGTCTATGAAATGAGCTTTACAATGTGCCTCACCCTGGTCGCTTGGGCTGTCTACACACTGGTTTCCTGACAGTCGTTACAGTCAATATTGTTAACACATAGAGATTAGTAGAGGACTATAGATCAATTTTTATAAATTTTCCTCATCAATAGGCTCACAATTTAAAACCTTTTAAATATTTGGATAACTCAGTCACCAAGAGCTGCAGATACAATGTGCCATACCATGCTAGATGCCTCCTAGAAAACTCGCAGTGTCAGCAGCTCTTAGGGAGTAAGGCCAGTCTTGCTTCAAATGGCAGAGCACAGATGTTTCAATGCTGCCTTGCTGGATGCCCATCACTCTCAGCAATCTAGGAGTCCCTAGGGTTGTGTGTCAACCAGATGTTATCTCATCCCCGCTTCTCCACTCTGGGACAACAAAGACCAACCTCCCTCTACTACCTAGCAGAGTCGGAATGCTGACGTTAAAAACAGGAAGTCCGGTGGCCTCCAAGATGCAGCCAAACCCTGGTCAATTGTGGAGCTCCGAAGACCCGGGTTAGGCCGCAAAGACAGTGGCTGCTGTGACATAACACACAGTGTTCCCATAGTGCAGCGTCAGTGCTGGACGCACCCGGAACACATCATGGGCCTCTGCAGCGCACACAGAGCAGCCAAAGCACTTCTCAGAGATTTGCTCTGGACAGAACGAATGCACACTGCTATACAGATTCCTCAACCAAGCCAATAGTATGCCTTTCTCCACTTTGTAAAACTGGGTACCCTTGTCTGCTGTGATGCTCACCTGCCCTCATCATCGCAGGCTGCTACTAAAACTCACCTGCAAGATTTTATTCCGTGAAACCTTTCCTGCTCTTGGAAAGTTATGATTCTGGCCCTTTAATCCTGGATTTGTTGTCATCTCATAAATTCTTTGTTAGTTTATATTCATTGATAATTCTTTCCTTGAACAACTGTTACTATAATGATTACCAAATGGTGATGTTCTAATTCTAGAATTTTTTCTATATGTATCACTTACCATTCTACTGTAATATAAATCTTACACTTCTCATCCATTTACTTATTTACTCATATTTGCATAGATACAGGTCTTATTATTTTACCCAATAGCCTATAGCACATTATTATGGAATTTACCATGATGTAGCCAACAGGAGCCTCTTCATTCTTGTGTTGTTTTGACACATCCCCATAATTTTCTAAACATTTCTTAGCTTTTTGGCCTGATAAAATTTCTCCAGTATTGTGTCTATATCAGCTCTGAAATCAGTCATTTTTCCAAGGAATTCTGGCTCCCTTCAGTGGAGAATAGATACTTAGAAAACAAAACCACTACCCAGTGATGGTCAATAGTTACTGTTGTGATGTTTCCGTGTCCTTCTAGCAGATATATACTCAATATTTTCTATGCTTAGCTACATAGGAGTGGGCTTCAAATGTTGGTAGAAAATCAATACCATCTTTCAATTCCAATTTTTCATGAAACTTTTGGATCCCTACATATATAAATATATAAAAATATCAGATATGAGATCATAGATTTATATACATTGATATATGTGTATCTAATCCATTACTATCAAATTTTCCTAAGTGTAGCTAATAGGAGCCTCTCAAAATATTATTTTGCAATGTACAAATATATATATATATATATATATTCCACACACACATGAAATAGATTTATATAAAATCTGAGTTCCCATCTATTCCTCCTGTTTCAATCTACTTACACAGACTTTCTTTTATCATTTCTCTTTCCATATCTGTATGTTCCTTCTCTAACACTGAGAAAATTAGCTCCCATTAAAATGGATAAATTGACTTTTTGTTCAAAACCTCTGTATACAACCCTTACCACTAAGCTATCACTCTCTCCTGAACTCTTGGCAGAATTGGTCCATGTAGATCCGTACTTTCTGATTAATCTCTGCCTGATGCTGTCATCCCATTAAGGTTGTACAGGCCATGTAAGCCTAGCCCCCTTCTAAGTGATGTATCATAGTCCTAAATTTCTGCTATAGAACAGGCCTTAGATACGAAATGCAACTAAAATCTTCTAATTGTCTAGAAAACTGAATAATCAGGAAGTGGGGCACCCATTTACTTCATGTCTCTAGGGCTCAGGCACTGTAAATCTGTAAATAAAACAGGACTGTTTTGACTCTGGATCCCAGGAGTTAATGCTGAGGAGAATAAGAACATGGTGAAATGAACAAGGAAAGGATGATATTGATAGTTTGGAAGTCATTTCCCCTGCTTCAATCAGAGCAGCTTCACTGCTTTATTTTATATATTGGTCTTTTATTTTACTAGAGAGTGTCAGGACCGTAGCTAAAAGTTCAGAAACTCTGGCCTAATGTTACTATTCTATGCACATCAGACAATTTTGTTTCAATACTTCCCTTTATTCTTAAGTCACCTCCACCATGCCTACCAAGAATGTTAGTGGAAAAAGCATCCATTAACTTGGAACTCTTACATAGGTAATACCTACTTCACAGCATAATTGTGAGAGCTTAAATAAGATGATGTATGTTGTGTCCAGCAAAAAGGGGTAGAGAGTAGGCAATCAATAAATGTAATTATTTCCTTTTTTTCCACCACACTGGTGAGCATCTAGTTGATTTTTAATAGGTACTTGTTAAGATGAATTACATCTCAGGATTTTACCGCTTAATACTAACGTGTCTAAATTTCAGTTAGCTTCTGCTGAAGGTTTACAACCAATTCATTTTCACCAATATTTCTAAACAAGTTAGTTAATTTATAATTTGCTACCTCTAAGTGGTTCTTTGTGGAAGTGGAATTTGGAAGAGAATAAAATGATCAGAAAAGTTGAAATTACGGTTATGCATTGAGAATTAATCTCAATTTTAGAAAATTAACATGAAATACATGAGACTCCTAATTTGTAAAATAATTAACCTTAAGTTACAGAAGCGAAGGCATTTTTATCATGTTCTCATGCAAATTATTTTGCGGAAGACTAACTTTATAAAAATATACTGAGGAACACTACTCAACGATTAAAAAAACTGTCTTTTGCAACAAAATGCATGCAATTCGAAACCATTATAATTAGTAAAATAAGCCAATCCCAATAAGACAGATACCATATGTTTTTTTCCCTGTTCTGTGGTAGAGTATCTAAAATGAGAAACAATGACTTGATCAGCCCTTATTCTGACTGTAGAGGAACAACTTAATACTTTATCCCTTTTAGTATTTTTTGTTCTACTTACTACTATTGGTTGAACTCTGTAATTAACACACAATTAGTCTTAGGTGTTTAAATTTAACTGAAAAGTGATCTCAGTTAAATATAAGAGTGGGAATAAGAGAGGGAGGAGATGTACAATTTGGAACATGCTTAAGCTGATTTGCCCCAAATGGTGGAGTTAGAATTGTGCCAGGGGATTCCAACACAATCCCATCAAGGTGGCATGTACCAATGCCATCTCACAAGTCCAAGTGACCAATTTCAGTTCACAATTGATCATACTGATAGGTCTAAGAGTCAAAGGGATCACACAAACAAGACTAATGTCTGCTAATACTAACTGATAGAATCAAAAAGGGAGAGAACAATCCAACATGGGAAGTGGGATATACAGCAGACTCATAGAATGGCAGATATTCTGTCCTAAACAGCACTCTGGCCTCAGAATCAGCCCTTCAGGCATTCAGATCTGGCTGAAGAGCCCATGAGAGTATTTTAGGCATGGAAAGCCAAGACACTCTGAGAAAAAAAAAGAAGACCTAAATGAAAGATCTCTGTAAGTGAGATCCCAGTGGAAAGAATGGGGCCATCAAAGAAGGAAGTACCTTTCTCTGATGGGAGGAGAGAACTTCCACTTTGACTATGACTCTGTCAGAATAAGATTGGAGTTGGCAAACTCAAAAGGCTTCCATAGCCTTGGCAACTCATGACTAGAGCCTAGGGAGATTACTGACACCATAAAGAAGAGTGTCAATTTGTTAAGTCAACAACAGGAATCACTGTGCACTTACTCCTCATGTGGAATCTGTCCGTAAAGTGTTGTTCAATGTGAATTAATGCTATAACTAGTACTGAAACAGTATTTTACACTTTCTGTTTCTCTGTGGACGCAAACTGTTGAAATCTTTACTTAATAATACTAAATTGATCTTCTGTATATAAAGATAATTGAAAGTGAATCTTGATGTGAATGGAATGGTAGAGAAAGTGGGAAAGGGGAGGGTTGTGGGTGGGAGGGAAGTTTTTTTTTGGGGGAAGCCATTGTAATCCATAAGCTGTAGTTTGGAAATTTATAGTTATTAAATAAAAGTTAAAAAAATACAAAAATGAAATGTAATATATAGGAGGGAAATTTTTTTCAGATTGATGTATTTTTGTTTTTTTTTTCAACTTTTACTTAATAAATATAAATTTTCAATGTACAACTTTTGAATTATAGCGGCTTTTCCCCTCATTACCTCCCTCCCACCCACAACCCTCCCATCTTCTGCTCCCTCTCCCATCCCATTTTACATCAATTCATTTTCAATTATCTTCTGGAAAGAAGATCAACTTAGTATATACTAAGTAAATATTTCAACAGACTGCACCCACACAGACACACAAAGTATAGAGTACTGTTTGAGTAATAGTTTTACCATTAATTCACATAGTACAACACATTAAGGATAGAGATCCTACAAGAGGAGTAGGTGCACAGTGAATCCTGTTGTTGATTTATCAATTTACATTCTTATTTATGGTGTCAGTAATCACCCTAGGCTCTTGTCATGAGTGCCAAGGCTATGGAAGCCTCTTGAGTTCACCAACTTCGATCTTATTTAGACAAGGCCATGGTCAAAGTGGAAGTTCTCTCCTCCCTTCAGATAAAGGAACCTCCTTCTTTGATGACCTGTTATTTTTGCTGGGTTCTCACTAACAGAGATCTTTCATTTAGGTAATTTTTTTGCCACAGTGTCTTGGCTTAATTCAATCCCATCAAGGTGGCATGTAACAATGCCATCTTATTTGTTAAAGTGATCAGTTTAAGTTAATAATTGATCAAAAAGATAGGAATAAGTGTCAAAGGGACTACATAAATAAGACTGGTGTCTGCAAATAGTAACTGATAGAATTAAAAAGGAGAGAATGACCCTATATGGAAAGCAGGATACACAGCAGCCTCATAGAATGGCAAATGCCCTAAACAGCACTCTGGCCTCAGAATCAGCCCTTCAGGCATTCAGATTTGGCTAAAAATCCCATGAGAGTTTCTTAGGAGTGAAATTTACATTTTGAGATTTGATAATTGTTTATGGCCCTTGTCTTTACTGTTGATGAACAGTGTTTTTTTTTTCATAATATTTGGTGAATTTTTTACTTAGTGTAGACTTAATATTTTGAGTGTAAAGTTAACTGACAATAGATCTTTGTAAAAAGAGTGGAATAGGAGATGGAGTTAGAAGAAGGGTCAGGGTGTAGATGAGAGGGAGGGTAGAGTAAGAGGTATCACTATGTTCCTAAATCTATATATATGAAATTTGTATACCTTAAATAAAATTTAAAAAGAAAGAAAAAAATCTTAAGAAGTACATACTTTTTTCACTCTTATTGAACAGCTGATAAAAATGAAGCTTTGTTAAGTTAATTTGACAAAATTTAAACAAATAGGACCAATAAAATTCAAACCCTAGCAATCTGATTACAACCTACACTTTTAACTAACTAACCTAGAATTTCATAAGCTGTCAATGGAAGTTTGAGTTCCAAAAACAAGAATAATTTTAAAGGTATTATACATTCACTAAAATCATATACCTGATAGAATGTTAAAGGCTAGAGACAGAGGAGTGCATTACACATGTTGCCTCATAAGGCTGGAAACATAAATACAAATGATAAAATTCTCATCATGATATAAATGAATGTATTGATATATTTAATTGGTGGCTTTTTCAGTTGAATTACATTCACTCTAAACAGCAAGCTTCTTAATAAAAGCAGAGTAATACATAACAAAACTTGAAAAGGAGCAGACTAAGGGTAACAGATTTTTCAGTTGGTCATAAGTCTTGTTGCCTAAATGTAGATGATACAAATAATCAGGTTTCGATAATAAGAGTGTCGGAAGAGGCAAGATGGCGGAATAGGAAGGGAGCACACCGATAGTCTGGGGAGAGACAGTTTAATAAAAGTGGAGATACTGCAGGTTCAAGGAAGAGTAGGGGAAGAAACAGCAGAGAAAACCCTTCCGGAACTGGAGATTCACAGTGGACCTGCGTGGAGAGCGTGGGAGCCTGCAGTTTGGGACACAAGCAGCAGATTCAACACACCAGCGCTGGAACGCGAGGTGAGCAGAACCTCAATAGCCCGAAATACCAGCAGGGAAGCAGAAAAGGGAGCCTAGAGCGAACAAGGCTTGAAACCCTGCGGGGAAAAGTTCACCAGGCTAACTAGAAGAGAGAGAGAGAGAGAGAGGGAATAAAAAAAAAGTGACCCATAGGGACACGAGCTTCTCTCTTTCCGCTCACCTCTCAAAGGTGAGCAAGACAAAGAGCAGGCGCCATTTTGGAATACGTCATAAGCAGGGCGACCTCGGGTCGGCACCGGCCCCGAGCCTAGCAGAAAAACCTGACTCTGGGTGGGAGGGGTGAAATAACAGGAGATTAGAACCTAATGAATGTGTGGTGCTAATGAACTGAGACTGTGAAAAAAGAGACGGTGGGGGAGAGAACTCACGGAAATCACGAATTCATGTGAGTACTCTCCAGAGACGCTACAGTTCAGTAGCCTTGGCAGCCCAGTGGGAGACTACAGGAGAATCTGAGCCCACACTAAGGGCCGCAAAGATTCCCTCTCTGGTCCTTGGGAAAGAGCTTCCGATCTCTGGCTCCTGTGGGTATATCATTCGCTTGCTAACCACCCCCAATTCCATTCAGCTGTGTGGAATTACTTCCCTTTTGAACCAAAAAAGAAAAGAAAAAAAGTAAGAGAGAGATTTACCACGCCTAACCTGGGAGTGTCTCCTTTGACACACCCTCAACCCTGAGGAACCAAACAGAGCTCTCAGGCCACACCCATCTCAAGCCTCTAAGGCTCCATCAAAAACAGACAGTCCACTTAATCTAGAGTCATAGTATAACAAGAAAAAAACATCACAGTGAAGAAACCAATATGCCAAACAACAAACGCAAAAACC
Source organism: Sylvilagus floridanus (assembly GCA_949820135.1). Classification (NCBI taxonomy): domain Eukaryota; kingdom Metazoa; phylum Chordata; class Mammalia; order Lagomorpha; family Leporidae; genus Sylvilagus; species Sylvilagus floridanus. Next base: position 65,346,029 of record OX463227.1, on the reverse strand, counting down.
GAGGTAATAAGAACAAGGAAGACACTATGGCATCCCCAAATGAAAAAGACACCCCAATTCAAGATTATGAAGATGATGAGATAGAAGAAATGCAAGAAGCAGATCTCAAAAAATTGATAAGAACACTAAGAAGTACTCAAAAACAAATTCTTGAACTACAGAAATCCTTAATGGACAAGGTAGAAAATCTCTCTTGTGAAAATGAAATATTAAGGAGAATTCAAGCTGAAATGAAACAACTAGTAGAACATGAAACTGTGATAGTGACGAGAAATCACAATGAAGTGAAGAATTCAACAGATCAAATGAAAAACACATTAGAGAGCCTTACAACCAGAATGGGTGAGGCAGAAGAGAGAATATCAGACTTAGAAGACAGAGCACAGGAAACTATACAGTCAAACCAAAGACAAGAAGAGGAAATTAGAAAACTAAAAAATATTGTTGGGAATCTACAGGATACTATTAAAAAACCCAACATTCGAGTTCTAGGAGTTCCTGAAGGCATGGAGAGGGAGAAAGGATTAGAATGCCTTTTTAGTGAGATAATAGCAGAAAATTTCCCAGTTTTGGAGAAAGACAGAGACATCCTAGTACAGGAAGCTCATAGAACCCCTAGTAAACATGACCAAAAGAGATCCTCACCACGACACGTTGTAATTAAACTCACCACAGTGAAACAGAAAGAAAAGATCCTAAAATGTGCAAGAGAGAAACGTCAAATTACACTCAGAGGATCTCCAATTAGACTCACGGCAGACTTCTCATCAGAAACCCTACAAGCTAGAAGGGAATGGCGAGACATAGCCCAGGTACTTAGAGAGAAAAACTGCCAGCCCAGAATATTATATCCTGCCAAGCTCTCATTTTTGAATGAAGGTAAAATAAAGACCTTTCATTGCAAACAAAAATTGAAAGAATTTGTTGCCACTCCTCCAGCCCTGCAAAAGATACTTAAAGATGTGTTACACACAGAAACACAGAAACACGGCCATCAACATGAAAGAAGATAAACGAAGGGAACCTCACAGCAAAAGATCACAGGGAATTCAAAGCATACATTTGGATAAAGAAATTATGGGACATGTACTCTATAGAATACTATACAGCAGTCAAAAACAATGAAATCCGGTCATTTGCAATAAGATGGAGGAATCTGGAAAACATCATTCTGAGTGAATTAAGCCAGTCCCAAAGGGACAAATATCATATGTTCTCCCTGATCGGTGACAACTAATTGAGCACCAAAGGTGAAACCTATTGAAGTGAAATGGACACTATGAGAAACAGTAACTTGATCAGCTCATGTGCTGACTGTTGTTGTACAATGTAATACTTTATCCATTTTAGTATTTTTTTTTATTCTAGTACTATTGGTTGAACTCTGTAATTAACACACAATTAGTCTTAGGTGTTTAAATTTTAAGTGAAAAGTGATCCCTGTGAAATATAAGAGTGGGAATAAGAGAGGGAGGAGATGTACAATTTGGGACATGCTTAAGCTGATTTGCCCCAAATGGTGGAGTTAGAAATGTGCCAGGGGATTCCAACACAATCCCATCAAGGTGGCATGTACCAATGCCATCTCACAAGTCCAAGTGACCAATTTCAGTTCACAATTGATCATACTGATAGGTCTAAGAGTCAAAGGGATCACACAAACAAGACTAATGTCTGCTAATACTAACTGATAGAATCAAAAAGGGAGAGAATGATCCAACATGGGAAGCAAGATACACAGCAGACTCCTAGAATTGCAGATGTCCTAAATAGCACTCTGGCCTCAGAATCAGCCCTTAAGGCATTCAGATCTGGCTCAAGATCCCATGAGAATATTCTAGGCATGGAAAGCCAAGACACTCTGGAAAAAAAAGAAGACCTAAATGAAAGATCTCTGCGAGTGAGATCCCAGTGGAACGAATGGGGCCATCAAAGAAGGAGGTACCTTTCTCTGAAGGGAGGAGAGAACCTCCACTTTGACTATGACCCTGTCGGAATAAGATTGAAGTCAGCGAACCCTAAAGGCTTCCATAGCCTCTGCAACTCATGACTAGAGCCTAGGGAGATTACTGACGCCATAAACAAGAGTGTCAAATTGTTAAATCAACTTCAGGAGTCACTGTGTACTTACGTCTCATGTGGGATCTGTCCTTAACGTGTTGTCCAATGTGAAGTAATGCTATAACTAGCACTGAAACAGTACTTTACACTCTGTGTTTCTGTGTGGGTGCAAACTGATGAAATCTTTACTTAGTATATACTGAATCAATCTTCTGTATATAGATAATTAAAAATAAAAAAAAATCTTGGTGTTAAATTGGAAATTGCCTAGAAAATTAATCAATTTTTAAAAAAAGTATATCATGTAGGATCTCTGTCCTTAAAGTGCTATACATTGTGAATTAATACTATAACTAGTACTCCAACAGTATTTTTCACTTTGTGTTGCTATGTGAGGGCAAACTGTTGAAATCTTTACTTAATATATAGTAAACTGATCTTCTGTATATAAAGAGAATGGAAAATGAATCTTGATGTGAAGCAAGGGGAGAGGGAGTGGGAAAGGGGAGGGTTGCGGGTGGGGGGGAAGTTAAGGGGGGGAAGCCATTGTAATCTATAAGCTGTATTTTGGAAATTTATATTCTTTAAATAAAAGCGTTATAAAATAAATAAATAAATAAATAAATAAATAAATAAATAATCAGGTTTCCTAGGAAGGTATCTCTGAGAAAGAAAGAGGGAGTGGACTATCAGAGCTCAAATATATCAATCATCAAGAATATATATTCTTGTAGTGTATTCCTGCTGTTATTCTTAGGTTAATTTTCCTTTTTTTTTTATTTTTTTAAAATTTTTTACTGTTTTTTTCTTTTTAACTTTTATTTAGAATATAAATTTCCAATGTATAACTTATGGATTACAATGGCTTTCCCCCCATACTTTCCCTCCCCGCTCCGCAACCCTCTCCCCTTACCCACTCTCTCCACCTAAGACTAAATAATCATAGCAATTCATAAATTATATAGACTATTAAAGTTTTGGTCAATTTCAACAAATCCACCTTAGCTAAGTCCATGGTAGGTGAACAAAACAACAAGCAAACAAACACATTATTATGCAAAGACAGACAACACATTTTGAAGTAGGCTAAACCCACATTATCTACCCCCTATGTGGTGAGACCCTTTCTGGGTAAACACCTTGTAGGAACACCCCAGTCCTGTCTCATTATTTTCTGTTAGTGAAGTATTTCTCTTCTTCTTCATTAGTATCCCTACTTCAAAATATATGCTATTTTTGTTCTTGGATATCTTAACAGACTCAGTAAATTTAGTCCTCCTCACTGTTCTCTATCTTTTCATTAGCATTTTTAAAGTACTTTAAAAACCATTTGCTTTCTCATTCTCTCTCTCTCTGTCTCTCATGCTCTCTCTTTCTCTCTCTCTCTCTCTCTCTCTCTCACACACACACACACACAGACACACACACACATTTCTGCTTCCTAGTAATAGTACCACTTATTAGGCAAACTTGAATTGTAGTTCAGACCCTTAAGACATTTCATGTTTATAATGAATTCATGAGGTGTCATGTTAGAATTTTATCATAAATATTAACCTTTCTCTTTTACTACATTTTAGAAAACAAAAAGAGAACATCAAACTTTGAAAATTAACTCTATATCCTTTTCTCTTCTTCTAATATCTTAGAGGGATTCATCAATATCAGTGCTGCTCAGAACAAAGTACACTCTGCTAATGACCTAGGTTTCTATTTAAACTGTGGCTAGAACTTACTAATGGCTTTAGACAGATGCTAATTTGCCTTGGGATTATATAATCCAGTCTAACACCAAAAAGGTAAGCATACATTTATAGCACTGCTTGAATTTGATATTCACTGTGAAGAATATAATTTAGCATTTTCTCTTATGAAATATGGTAGCTCCATACAAAAATTTTAAATGATAAATTTTATCTATACTTCTATTTATGTTGATTTGCATATTGATGACTTTTAATCTCTTCTGAGAACTTGTAAACTTTGTAAAGGAATTCTGCCATACTTTGTCCAAAATTCAATAATGCATACACAGGTGATAATACTGTTCACAGATACAGATTTTTGTTTCTATTTCCTAGAAAGTGAGTTGATACTAAAGAAAATAGTGAGGAAGAAAGTGAGTAATCTCATCAAAATAATTTATCTTTCACCAAAATATAAGAAATAATAAAATATTTTAATGAGAAAATACTTTTGTGTTTTTAACAGAATATATATATATATATATATATATACAAACACATATATATTTCTATTCAAACAAGGATATGAGATGATATTATTATTCACATGAAATGATATTCTTAAAACCAGGCCTATACACCAGTCTAAAGAGGAAAGATTAGATTAAGATTAATTTCAATCAGGTTTCAGTTAGTCTCTTTATTATTAATAAATATTAACATAAGTGTACAGCCTATATTAACCCTCCTCATCCCAGTATTGACATGTATATCCATTTGTATGTAAATTCATGTTAGTGCCAAGGTTTGACAACAGTTTCTGAATCTTCGGCAGTTAACACAATAATTTAATTCAGTCATGGACATAATCATGTTTTAATACAATAGCTGACCTAAGATATTAAAAAAGAAAAATGAAAAGAAATTCAAGTATCAAAAAACCAACCTGTTCAAATTTTTTTTAAATAGAGCATAACTGCAAGTATGCTGATTTACTCATTTTTTGATATGAAAGAGCTTTGTGATAAGATGTAAAATACATGCCCTAGTTATAGCACTTATGAAAATAGTAGTTGTTCCTGATTGGAAGCTAATTTTGGTTTATAATAGAGTAGTTACTAAAGACATCTAGAAAAACAAATATGGGGGGGGAAAAAGAAAGAAAAACAAATGGATAACATTGTTTTTGTGGCCTCAACCAATTATGTTGCCTTGCAGGGATGGGTTTATTTTTCTCTGCCAAGGTCCATTTGAATATTTATGACATCATTCATGGGCCATCCAAAATTATTAACTTAAAACATAGCCTGATATAAATTTACTGAATTTCAAATCCTGACAACAATTTTCTTGACAAGGCCAGATCAAAGTTTTTTGCAGGCCTTACACAATCTGTGGTCCAGACATTCCCCATCCCAGTGAGTTTTCAAAATATAGGCTTTGTATTTAGTGGCTTTTGTCCTACTGAAGCCCTTGTTAAAACTACCTGCCCTGTTTATTGAAACATAAGCCATAGCACTGTTGAAAAAGTTCCATGGGTGATTCTTATGCTCACCTAGTTTGGAACAGTATTGAGCAAACTACAACATTTCTTCCCTCCAATTGTTCATCTGTTAACTACTGAGAGAATAATTATCAATACATTTGTCTTAGAGACAATGCAAAGAAATCAAGAGCAAATATATACAATGTAATGATGACAACTGCAAACGGCATAAAAGCAGTTCCCGATGTCCTTCTTAGGAAGGTCATGGCAGGTGGATAGGATGTAAAAGGCTTGTTCATGTTGGAATAGTTTTACTGTGGGACCAAGAAGCATTTCCTTTCAAGGAGCTTAGTTAGTGCTAATGAAAATGAAAGCTTTAAAAAGGAGCCAGCAGGAAGCATGCAAAGGGAAGACACGTTGGGAATGAGAGCTGGTTCCCTCCAATATGAAAATGCAAGTGCAGTTGTCTTTTCCTCTGAAAGAAGCTCTTGAAACATGGAGTTGGAAGTATTAGGGAGTAAGAATCTGCAAATTTGACTAAAACATCCAAAAAAGAGCTGTTTTGCTGAAGATAAATGAGACGTTAATAGGGGAAATAGGTGAGGGATGTATGGGAGCTCTTTGTAGCACTGGCTCCCAATTTTTGTTCTGTAAGTTTAAAACTATTCTGAAACACAATGTTAAAGATTTTTGTGAAAATCTGGGAGCAGTCAATGTTATCACTCTCATAATAATAAGGAAGAAAAGAGAAAATTCTTACCAGAAACAACATGGCAGGTTGGAGTAAAAGACACTTAATTGAATCATTAAAGATAAATATCAGATTTCATAATATGATAGGAGAATGAAAGACATTTATTAACATGTTCTCTCACCAATTACATAGATTTCATTATTCTACATGTCCCTGCAACTACAACCTATGTCAAACATACACTGTGTGTCAGCAAAATTGTCAGCCAGTTCCTGTTCTCTTGGCTTCCTCGCCTGTGTCTCACACTGAACCTTCCAGCACAGGAAAGTCTCTTTGATGTCAGCATCAAATTGAGGCTTATAATTAATAGGATACAAGATTAGGAGGCTCAGGAAACAGTAAGGGATAGCACACAACAACATTATGTCTGGAAATTTCCATAAGTCTAGATTCCAAAGAAAATAGTGTGTCCTTTTTTATACAGTACATCAGAAAATACGAGAATACTCCCATAAGGAAAGTCATACATGAGATGGGACAAAAGAATGACTTCTCTCTGCTCTTTTTGCAGAATATAATATCCTGTACAAAGAAGAAAAATGCTAGCCCATTAATTTATAGCTTGTAAAAGTTTCAAAAAAGTGATGAGTTCTTTGGAAAGTGTAAGATTTTTCTTGCTTTACAAATTAGCAATAGCATCTTTGTGTCTGTGCTTTATCTCCCATTGCTGGATAATATGCTGCCATTTGATCCTTATGCTAGAGTGCATTCCTTGTAACCATCCACTTTTCATGAGAAATCATTAGAACTGAAAATCTACCTTGATTACAAACATGCACATTTTCCATGTTGCTAATATAAAATAAATGTCATACATTTTACCAGCTTTGCTTACCAAAAGAGTTGATATGAAGAGCCATTAAGAAAATCTAAATCATGGCCCATTATTCATTCAACAGTCAAAAAAAAAAAAAAGCATCTATGTGTTGGATGCTATTAACAAATGCCGAATGCCAGTTATAATGATCCCATTAAATCTGAATGTGATGAATAGTTCATGAAGTCTGACTTTATGTTATTTCTGGAACTTCTGTTTATATTCTTTCTGGAAATAATGGTCGAAGAGCTGATCTGCCTGGGGGTTTTAGTGCTTTTTTCCCCCCACATGATTTCTTTGATTCTAGCTCCAGGGAGTTAGAGTTTTCTATTCAGACACTGAAGACAGAAAAGGTCATCTCAAAAACACTGTTAAGAGGCCATTGTTTCTTTGCCTTCTAAAACTAGAGGTCGAAAATGAGCAAAAAATCTTCCTTAGAGAGAAAAGATCTAACCTAAAAGCTTTTCAGGGCCCCTCCCAAATTTCATTCATTATATTCCTTGTTCTGGTGGCAAACATTTCTATTCTACTCTCATTGTTATCCCTGCATCTCCAGTAGTTCCTCTGGGAGATGTAGCCACTGTGCAGTATCAAAAGGAGTCAATTAACATGATTTTTAAAAGGCACCTCATGATGCAGGACTCTTTGTTTAGAGCTGTCAGACCAATAACAAATGAAGATTAAACAGTGGTTCATGTAGGCAGGATGGTGGTTGACTTGGAATTTCTTTTATTTAACAGGCAGGATTTCCTTGTCAGGGATTGCAGTTGAGGCAGCCAGAACCCAGAGGTCCAGACAAACACAAACCATGAACTACGCTTCAGGACAAAATGAAAAGAGCTAATAAATTTTATGCATGCTAACGCAGGTCAAGAGAGTCTTTGCCATTAATTTGGCATGTGTAGTGAGAAACTCCTAAGAATGTATATAATGTCAAAGAGACTATAATAATTAGAATGAAACAAACCCTAATCAGAAGGAAGCAAAGATACTAATGTGAATGTCCAAGAAGCTGCATATCTAAGAAATATGTAGGCAGTGTTTTAGTTGGTAGCATATAAGTAAATGAAGAAATTCCAACATTTTTTAAAAAGTGAAACACACACACAAACATACACAATATAGACTATGGAAAATATTTTGGGGAGAATTGATTCTGTAACTAAAATTCAAATTTTGCCTCTCTTAGTTTTAATTTTTTTAAAAATAAAATTTAGTTATTTGAGACAGGGAGGAGACAGGGAGAGAGAAGAAAAGAGAAAATAGAGAGACAGCTATCCCAACAACTGCTTCATTTCCCAACCCACGACAGCAGGGACAGGGCTAAGCCAATGCAGGGAACTAGAAAGTCAATGAGTATCTCACATGGGTGATGGAAACCCAATTATTTGAGCCACAGAGGGTTTCTTTCATTGGCAGGAAGCTGGAGTCAGGAGTCAGAATCAGTAATGGAACTCTGGTACTCAGATATGGGAAATAGGTATTAACAGGGGTGTTAATAGCTATGTTAAATATTCACCCTACCTCTCTTATTTTTTGATGTCTGTAGCACTTCCATAAAATAATCAATTGTATAATCTTTGATATAATTAAGCTTAAAATGTTACTTAGTGCACTAAGATAATATGTATTGACCCAAAAGTAGTAATGATCAAATAAATTTTGTATGACATTTTATGTTAATAAATGAATGGGAGAGGTTAATTGAAGCAGTCTTCCTAGTCAATGAGGAAATCATAGACTCTGTGCACTAAAAGGAATATTGAGGTCACCCAGTCCAGCCATCCATACTTGAATCAAGCTCCATAGATCATGTTCACCAGTTGCTGAAAAAACACATAAAGAAAGGATACAGAATTCTTGAAACAACTTTGCCCAAAATTATAATCAGAAATTTAAGTTTTCTTAGTTATATTAATGTACCTTACATGCACAATCCCAACCCAATCCTTATTAGAGAAATATAATTAAAAACAAAGTCTTCTCTTATTATGGAAATCCTCCCCACAAAAGCAGTAGAGAGGAAACACTTACATTACTAAATGAGCATTAGGGCCAGATATGATATGCATCACAGGCAAAACCAAGAGATTGCAAAGATGGAGAAACTCCATTCCACCTTTTTATGTAGTCAAACAAATACAGCCCTTTACATACACGTTTTCAATAAATCACAACTAGTCCCAAGTTAGAGGACCTGAGGGCACCCTTTGTTCATCTAAACTGTACCTGGTAGCTAGGGTGACTATTCCTATTACCTAAGGGGCTTTATCCAGAATAAAAACAAACTTTTCAGATCTTTATGGCAAGAAGTCGCTTCACAACTTGAAGGAAGGCACAAACGGAAGGTAAGTTCCTACCTTCTCACAAAAACTAGCAGACAGGGGCCTCTACCTCCCTGAGCTTTACATTTCAAAGAGATTACTCCCAGATCCTTGAGAAAGACATTCCTTCTCTCTCCTGGAGCTGACAAAGGGCTTCCTCAGTCTTCAAAATGATGTATATGTCTTTTTAAAAAGAAGAAGTACCTGGAAATATGAGTCTTCTAAAGTAAATGCTTTCTTTAATGATCTGTGATTATTTTAAAATTCATAGCATATGAATGAAATTGACATATTTTCACTTGATTATTATTTATAGCCCTTGTCTCTTTGTATTTCTGCTGAACTATGGCCTTTTCACTTTTCACTTTTTATTTTCTTCTTTTTTTATTTAGTGGAGCACTAAGCCTTTGATTATAATGTAAATTTAAAATATTTATCTCAAATATGAAAAAAGTTTGTAATAAAAAAGAAAACAAAGTAAATGCTCAGGCCAGCGCCGTGGTTCACTAGGCTAATCTTCCGCCTTCAGCACCGGCACCCCGGATTCTGTCCTGGTTGCTCCCATTCGAGTCCAGCTCTCCACTGTGGACTGGGAGTGCAGTGCAGGATGGCCCAGGTCCTTGGGCCCTGCCACCCGCATGGGAGACCAGGAGGAAGTACCTGGTTCCTGACTTCAGATCGGTGTAGCCCGCTGGCCGCAACGCACTGGCCGTAGTGGCCACTTGGGGGGTGACCCAACAGAAAAAGGAAGACCTTTCTCTGTCTCTCTCTCTCTCACTGTCTAACTCTGCCTGTGCCAAAAAAAAAAAAAAAAGTAAATGCTGAAATAAAAGCGATGGGAGAGAAATACTAAGAAGTCTCTTATTTTCAAATTTGTATTCACCCTTACACACTCCAGTTACCCAATTGTTCCCATCTTACTGCTCTAGATCAGTGTCATTCTCTATTTGTTGATCTTCTCATAATTCTTTATACAGTATATAGTTTTAGTTGAAATCCATGTATGAGAGTCAGAGGATCCATGGGCACTCTGAAATTTTAATCAAGATACGAAACTATAGTAGCATATCATTGCTAACCATTGGTTTTACAAAGATTTAAAACAATAAATTTGCAAAAAGTGATGATTTTTAACATCTTCTTCTACTTAACAAGAAATGATATTATTCTGATACTATGTTTTATCCCTCTAATACCCTATCCCCTCAGGCAGTTCCAGTGTATCAAGTATTAAATACCCAATGTCCCTTCCCACACATAAGCATACACATAAACACACACTCGGTATCTTCCACAGTAGATGATCAATAAGTATTTTCCAAAGGATAAATGTCACCAATTAGCATAAGACCTACTGTGCAGTGGAAGTAGAATTATAGGTAAAGATATAAAAATAGGCATAGAGAAAGGGGTATTTAAATAGGCACAGAAATACAGATAAATAAAATTTTTCCAGTTACCCAAAATATTTTTAATTAATTAATTAATTTTAAGAAAGAGAGCCCCCTACCCAAATGCATACAATGGCAGGGGTTGGACCAGGTTGAACCTGAGAACCCAAATCCAGGTCTTCTGCATGTGTGCTCAGAACTCAACTATTTGAACCATCATTGCTGCCTCAAAGGAAGTATGAATCAGGAGCCAAGGCCAGGTATTGAACCAGGTACTCCCTTATGGGACATGGGCATCCTAATTGGTGTCTTAACCTTTAGGCCAAACACTTGTCCCGAGTTAACTAATATTAATATCTGTAAATATTATCTTCTATATTCTCTTAAATAAATGTGAGCCTCAAAAGGATCTGCCACTAAGAGCCAAGATTTCTGGTATTCCCTGGTCAATTCAAAAATTATAGGTTATTGAAATAGATATCTATTTTATCTAACCCATTCATTATATAAATGAAAGAAAAAATGCCCAGAAGTATTAAGGGACTTTGTGGTCTGTTTCTCTGTATTTCCAATCAGTTAATTATTTCCATTTGTTCTATGGCTAAAATTAATCAGTGTAGGACATGTAACTAGGTAATTAGAATTTATTCCTCAAATTAGAATGTTCCATAACCTGTCAGATAAAAGAAAAATGCTTCTTCTTTAATTTTGAGCTGTCACTGAACACCCTTTTTCTTCTCATCTCCCCTTGCTTTTCTTAGGGCCAATTCAAGAGACCTTGGGGGTAATTAAGTAAATAGGATGAAACACAAAATTTTCCCTTCTTTTCAGTTATCAGTAAAATTTTTCAGGAATATTTCAGCTATTTTTTGACATAATTTCTTAATCTACATATTAACTTCTACAATGCTAACAAATAATTTCCTGGAAACGGCTGTAACTGACTTCATCTCATCCAGTGGAAAAGACTGATGTGGGACAAAGCTAGTGCTTCACGAGGTAGCCTTGGCGGGGGGAACATGGCAGGGTGACATAGCAGCCCCACATATGGGTTGCCCGGATACTTAAGAGGAAAAGCCATTAAATGTGAGAGAAAAGCTTTGATAGGACACCCTGTGATTGAAGGGAACTAATAGAAACCAGCAGACAAAAAATCACAACTCAAGGATGCCAAAGCCAGGATGGGTGGGCTTCACAGAAGCCCAATTTCAGATATTCAAGGAAATGAAAATCTGTGTTATAAAACATTTGGAAGAAAAGAGAGCTAGTGAAGTTGGTTGACAAGAAACTATGCAAGATAGTGCTAATACCAACTAGACCATAGTGTATGGAATCAGCTGTATTTCCTCTATCTATTTGTTAGTGTAACTGGAACACAAAATGTTACCCTTTATATGGATATCTAGTCTAACCTGGAAACATCAGACTGGAGTATGCAGAGTTTATCAGAAATCATATTCTGCCTAACCTCCACTGGTAAGTAACAGTAACATTTAAAATCATGGGTGATAACTTGAAAATGACTAATATATAAGGATGTTACCCCTTAATTTAATTATGTATAAAAGATACCATTATAATAGCCATTTCAATGAGAATATATGAACAGTTATTTTAAACCCTGAAAGCCAAAATTGAAATGTGAAAACACTTTATTATAAGACACTGCATTTAATGTTATTCTAATTACATGCTGTTGAAGATATTTATATGTGTGATAATATGAATTCATTATTATACTAAATATAATGTATGGTATACTTCTAACTTGTAGTGAGTTTAATAAAAAGTCTGTCTGATTAGGAGTTTGGGGATAGCTAACGAATATCTGGGAAAACTAGTTTATGGTAATGGCAAAACTACAAAATAGTATTCAGTGTGGTATCGAGAGTCACCATCACCAGAGGTGAAACTCACCACTCCAATGAGCTTATTGTTTATTTTTCTACCTAAGTGCCAGGCTACTATATACCACACATAAGTCATTTATCAAATATTTTGATTTACTGAATTACAAATATTGTTATACTTTAGTAGTTAAAAGGCTTGTGGAATACAAAAGACATGGACTGGAATCTTGAATGCACCTCTTACCATCTGTATGGCACTGGGAATATTTACTAACATTCAGTTCCCTCTCTATACATGAAAATTACTAAGACCTATTTCATTCAGCTGTTTTGAGGATTTAATGATAAAATGCTATTGTTAACTTGTTCTTTGATGTGGCATTCCATGACATTATTCTGTTTAAGTGGGAGAGGTTCAACATGATAACACAAATGCTTTCATCACCGCCACAGCCTCTAAAAACATCTACTAAACACGTATTGGACTGTGATGCTGTAAAATGTATTGCAAAAACCCAAGTTGCTTTTTACTATTTGGGTGGTTATTTTCTTTTAAGTCTTCCCTGGGTTCAAAAACAAAAGGGCTTTTGTGACTGGACACCCTCATCAAGGGAAAAGATTGAATGTCTCATCAGGCAGCACACCCCTGACTGTTTTAAGTACAAGTCCTCCTGGAGAACTTTTAGTTTTGCTCACTGAACCACAAAATTAAAGTACCATGGCAGAAGTCCAGAATAGCTACAATGCCAAAATATGTATCACACAATTTCCAAAGACTTCAAAATTACTGTATTTACAAAGGGTTTAACAGATGAAATAAATGAAAGTTTTATGGTCTAAGAAAGGCAGCGCAATTTAAGTTAACCAGCACTTTTCTACTGTTCTAAACCTTTTAATGGGTGCAGAGGGAATTTACACTTACCAAAGTAGATCAGTGAAATGATAATTTGTCTTTGAAAGAGCACTTTTATCCCATTAATTTCTACCATTATGTTGAGAGATAAGATGTAAGTCAATGACTAACTGAAAATTAAGTCCAAAAAGGAAGAAAGGAAACAAAAGGATAGCTTTTGTCACATTATACAATATGTATGCTAAAATGAATTTTATACAACCACTTATTACAATCATCTATTGTCAATTATATGCTTTTAATTGTGCTTGATTTATCATTATATTACAAATCAGCCTCTTTAAAAGTCACATATTTTTAGTTAAGGAGAAATTATCTAGAGCAGATATAATAAAGACAAACATATTAAAAGATTAAAAACATAAGTAAAATTAATTTTAAGATCTTAAATTGGATATATAGAGAATTTTTATTTAAATTATACCAATTCCTTTCATATATTCTATATTTTTTCTAATTAGATATATAGAGAATTTTTATTAAAATTATGCCAATTGCTTCCATATATTCTATATTTTTTTCTAAAGAAAAAAATCGATTCCTTTTAGGAAACAATAGTGACAGGAATGCTATAATTATTTTAGTGATGAATAATTTACTAAATAGGGATATTGGTAAAATTTATAAATTTTATTATAAAAACATTTAAGACATATAAAAATGATAAAATAATGCAAATTCAAATATATGTTCTAACTTTCTTAAGAAAATATAATGAGAAGTTGGCATTGTGGCAGAGTAGGTAACGCCAGTTTGTGTCCAGGCTTCTCTACTTCTGATCCAGTTCCATGTTAATGGCCTGGGAAAAATAGCAGAAGACGGCCAAAGACTTGGGTCCCTGCTACCCATGTGGGAGACCCAGATGAAGTTCCTGGCTCCTGGCTTTGGTCTAGCCCAGTCCTCACCAGTGCAACCACCTGGGGAGTGAACCAGCAGATGGAAGATCCTGTGCTTCCCTCTCTCTCTGTAACTCTGACTTTCAAATAAATAAATAAATCTGTTTTAAAAAAAGAAAACATAGGGGGCCAGTATTGTGGCACAGTAGGTTAAGCTTCCACCTACAGCATTGGCATTGCAGATGGGCACGGGTTCAAGTCCTGGCTGCTCCATTTCCAATCCAGCTCCCTGCTGATGGTCTGGAAAGGAAGTGGAAAATGTCCCAAGTGTTTGGGCCCCAGCACCCACATGGGAGATCTGGAAGAAGTTTCTGGTTCCTGGCTTCAGATCTGCCCAACTTTGGCCATTCAGCCATTTAGGGATTGAACCAGCAGATGGAAGACCTCTCTCTCAGTATCTACCTCCCACTCTCTGTAACTCTTCTCTCAAATAAATAAATACATTTTTAAAAAAGAAAACATAATCAAAACACTGAAATACTGTACAAACCTAACAAACACTTAATTTAGTGTTTGTGATTTTCATGAACTTGTTTACCATATATGATTATTACATGTGTATGTGTATACATACATACATAAATACAGGGTTTTGTTTTTCTACTGTATTTGGCACTTTATGTCTTCTTTTCTTTTTATGGAGGATGCTTCTGAACATTTGCAAAACTCAGGGAGAAGTTTCTTAACATTTGCATCCAAAAAGCCCTTTGTTCCAAGAGGAACAGAGGTGAGGAAGCAAGACCCATCTCCTTAAAAACCCCCAGCCTCAACTAGACTGCACACTCAGCCCTCTGCCTCTCTGCTGGGCCGCCCACCTGACCTGGTCAGGTGTAATCTACTCAACCATGTAACCTCCACCCCCCCCCACTCTCTCAGGCTCTGTCTGGAGAGGTGCCCATCCATCCTTACAGATGTCCCTTCCCTAATAAACCTTGCTATTTTACCTCCCAAAAAACAAAAACAAACACAAATAAATAAATAAATAAATAAATTGGACTACAACCTCACCAGTTACTGGCCTGACAGACGTTAATTTTTTAAAGCATTCTACCTGGTATTTCAATGTGAGTTTGATTTGCAGTTCCCCAAAAACTATGATGTGAAGTGACTTTGTCCTATGTTTATGTGCCATCTGCAGGTCTTCTTTCTTAAGTTACCTGTAAAATCTTTTTGTGTATATTTAACTGCATTGTCTATTCTTTATATATTCTATATAAAAGTATTTATTATTTATGGAATTTACAAATGTAGCCCATCTTGAAGAAGAGAGGTTCTTAATTTTTCTAGAAAACAATTTCTAAGGAAGCCCTCTGTAATCTAGGGACACAAAGATGTTTCTCCTGCATTCATCTAGAAATGTTACAGTTCTAGATGACATATGTGGTTCTGCGATCCTTTTTTTTTTTTTTTTTTGACAAGCAGAGTGGACAGTGAGGGAGAGAGATGCAGAGAAAGGTCTTCCTTTTTGCCATTAGTTCACCCTCCAATGGCCGCCACTGATTGAAAGCCAGGAGCCAGGTGCTTATCCTAGTCTCCCATGCGGGTGCAGGGCCCAAGGACTTGGGCTGTCCTCCACTGCCCTCCCGGGCCACAGCAGGGAGCTGGATTGGAAGAGGGGCAACCGGGACAGAATCCAGCGCCCCTACCAGGACCAGAACCCTGTGTGCCGGTGCCGCAGGCGGAGGATTAGCCTATTGAGCCACAGTGCCAGCCATGTGATCCATTTTGACTTAATTATTGTTTATGATACAAAGTGTTGAAGGAACTTCATGGCTTTGCATAGGAAAATTGAGTTGATCCAGCACATGTACCACCCTTTCTCTAATGCATGACATTTTGAAGCCTTTATTGTTATTTTAAGAGGGTAACTATGCATGATGGTACATGGCTCTATATACTATGAACGTGTTAAGAATGACTTGTCTGAGCATGCATTATCTTTAAATAGAGAACAACTAAGAAAGAATGACCCTAATGGATTAATATGGAGTTACAGTAGAGAATCTTCTGCTTGTTAACCCTTATAGCAAGATAGATATCCTTTGTCTGAAATATTAGATAAGCTTATCCTATCCCAGGTGTTTTGTTGTTCATGAAAGACAAGGGAGTAAATGCCCCTTTCCAACCTCAGTCAGCACAGACCAGTAGAATTTAAGGTGTTGTATTTTTCATAAACTACTGGAAAAAAATTGAACTTCAAAATTAAAGTTATGAAGGTTCATAGTTGATAAGATTTTGATTGTGTTATTTTGGCATCTATAAATTTTGAATCCAAAATGACGGTTTGGTAAGAAAAATAGCTGAAATAACAGGAGAGGTACAGATTGCTTTGATATTAATTAGTATTGCCAGATTGAAAGCTTACCCACATGTGATTTTGCTAGATATGAGGTTCCTTAAGCACTTACATTTAGCAAGAATCTCCTGAGAGACACTGCCATGAGCTAAATAAATATTATGTAAAAATTTAAAAGTAATAAGTTCCTCCAAAATTCAGCTCAATGCATCCTTCAGGGATATGTGTATTACCTAAAGGTGTGCTCAGAATCACAGGATTAAATAAAAGCAATTCATCTATGTTCTGTGTGAGCCATCCAGGGAATATTCTCTGCTTCTCCAGAGATAC
Source organism: Sylvilagus floridanus (assembly GCA_949820135.1). Classification (NCBI taxonomy): domain Eukaryota; kingdom Metazoa; phylum Chordata; class Mammalia; order Lagomorpha; family Leporidae; genus Sylvilagus; species Sylvilagus floridanus. Next base: position 65,329,226 of record OX463227.1, on the reverse strand, counting down.
ATTGCCATCAATATTGGTGTCTGTAAGAGAATCACTTATGCTATGTTCTCCATAATGTTTATAATTTGATATCTGAAGCCCATACTTATGATTAAGTCAGTCACAAGAAGTAGTTAGAGCCTAGCCATTTACTACTGAAATGCAAGTGTCCCTGACAAAAAGATAAAATTAAGTCTCATTGCACCTTCCAGTATGTGTTCTTAAACTGAAAGTTACTGTCTCCATCACTGAAAACCACTTCAAAAAAGACTCCAAAAAAATGCTAACTGTTGTGCTGAAGAAAGGATGTCTATAATGTAATTAAATATTTAGAAAGTACCTAAGTAAGGAACATTAAGAAACACCAATTTGGAGGAATAGTTCTATTTGATGTCATTTGTGCAGGAGAGTGTGCATTTAGTACCACATTAAGGACTTTTCATGATTTATATTGTGCTCATAATATAAATTGATAGAAATAAATGATTCATGATGTTCTTCTCTCACAATTTACTTAGTACTTCCTTTATTTTCATTTAGTATCCTTTCTTGTTCCTTACTGAGATTACTTTTTATCATTTGTATTTTATGTCTATATTTTGGTGCAATTCCCAGAAGTTGACTAACTCTAAATGAACATTTTCCTATAGTTCAGTTATAATTAAGCTTCTTTCTTTTTTAACTTTTATTTAATAAATATAAATTTCCAAAGTACAGCTTTTGGATTACAGTGGATTTTTCCCCCCATAACTTCCCTCCCACCCACAACCCTCCCATCTCCCACTCCCTCTACCATCCCATTCACATCAAGATACATTTTCAATTATCTTTATAAATAGATCAATTTAGTATATATTAAGTAAAGATTACAACAGTTTGCACCCACGCAGAAACAAAAAGTGTAAAGTATTGTTTGAGTTCTAGTTATAGCATTAATTCACATTGAACAACACATTAAGGATAGATATCCTACATGGGGAGTTAGTGCACAGTGACTCCTGTTGTTGATTTAACAATTGACACTATTGTTTATGGCATCAGTAATCACCCTAGGCTCTTGTCATGAGTTGCCAAGGCTACGGAAGCCTTTTGAGTTCACCAACTCTGATCTTATTTAGACAAGGTCATAGTCAAAGTGGAAGTTCTCTCCTCCCTTCAGAGAAAGGCACCTCCTTCCTTGATGGCTCGTTATTGTTATTTCCACTGGGATCTCACTCACAGAGATCTTTCATTTAGGTTTTTTTTTTTTTTTTTTTTGAGCGTGTCTTGGCTTTCTATGCCTGAAATACTCTCACGGGCTCTTCAGCTGGATCCAATGTCTTAAGGGCTGATTCTGAGGCCAGAGTGCTGTTTAGAACATCTGCCATTCTATGAGCTTGCTGTGTATCCTACTTCCCATGTTGGATCATTCTCTCCTTTTTAATTATATCAGTTAGTATTAGCAGACACTAGTCTTGTTTATGTGATCCCTTTAACTCTTAGTCCTATCATTATGATCAATTATGAACTGAAACTGATCACTTTGGCTAGTGAGATGGCATTGTTACATGCCACCTTGATGGGATTGAATTGGAATCCCCAGGCATGTTTCTAACTCTACTGTTTGTCCGATTGAGCACATTCCAAACTGTACATCTCCTCCCTCTCTTACTCCCACTCTTATATTTAACAGGGATCACTTTTCAGTTAAATTTAAACAGCTAAGAATAATTGTGAGTTAATTAAAGAGCTAAACCAATAGTATTAAGTAGAACAAAAAAAAAATACTAAAAGGGATAAAATATTAAGTTGGTCCTTGACAGTAAGGACAAGGGCTGATCGAGTCATTGTTTCTCATAGTTTCCAAGCTTCTTTCAAGAAAATATTTATTTTAATAGAAAGAGAAGCATCTTACAAAATGCACATGTTACAGAACCTGTTTCTGGTGAAATAGCTTTGCTGTTGGCCTATCTAGACATCACTTGTTCCCCTGGGCTTCAGGCACACTGCAAGTAAAGAACCTAAGTTACTTGATGTTGGAGGGCCATGTTGGCTAATTTAGCTCTAATTCAGGAAAAAGCAGACATTAAAGCCTACACCTAATGGAAGAGAATGCTGCAGTTGCACTTCTAGGTCCACAGTGTTCTTGAGAAAGAAGGTCACAGTTGCCTAGCAAGATGGTAGGCTGTCTTCTTATGAGCACAAGGAAGGTTTCAATATTAGATTTGAATTAACACAATTTTAGCATCAAACTCAGACTTAAATATATGAAGAAGGATTTTTGCAAAAATTACAGATATGAAAACTAATGCTAAACTGTGGGTTAACCATATCCACTACATATAGATATATCAGTATAGCAAATAGCATGTACTAACCACTGTGCACTACGCCTGAGCAACACATTGAGAAAAACCTGTCTTCTGTGTACAGGAGCTACATCATTTAGTGAGAGAGAAAGAAATGAAAATAAATGACACTGTAGGAATACTGCTATAATCTCAAGTACTCTGCATAGAGTAACTTGAAAAAATTACAAAAACAGAAAATATGGATGATTGTTAAATAGTATAAAAATTGTTCCACTTCATTGCAATAGAATTTGGGTACAAAGTCATCACAAGAAACATCTTTGGAACACTTTTGGGCCAGCGCTATGGCATAGCGGGTAAAGCTTCCACCTGCAGTGCCGGCATCTCATATGGGCACTGGTTCATATCCTGGCTGCTCCACTTCTGTTACAGCTCTCTGCTATGGCCTGTGAAAGCAGTGGAAGATGGATCAAGTCCTTGGGCCCCTGCACCTGCATGGGCGACCAGGAAAGCTCTTGGCTCCTGACTTAGAATCGGCGCAGCTGCAGCCATTGCAGTCAATTGAGGAGTGAACCAGTGGATGGAAGACATCTCTCTCTGCCTCTCTTTCTTCCTCTGTATAATTCTTTGAAATAAATAAATAAATCTGAAAAAAATGAAATACTCCGGAGTTATCCTAAAATATAGGATACCAATTGTACACGCCATCTTTTCTGACTTCACTTTCTATTGGGATATCTAAAATAATTATCTCCTCTTGAGAGTAATCTGGAGAACACTGACAGACTAAATATTTTTAAATGCCTATTCCTATTAGACCCTGGATGGCATTAGAACAATCCGAGTTTTGTTTATCATTATATACTATGCTACCAACCATAATAACTGGTAATATTAGTGTTCAGTGAAAAGTTCCTGGATAAATAAATAAAAGAATGAATACATAGATTTATTTCCTAGGATATGATGTTGCAGAAAGAGGCCAAATGTTTAATCAAACATAGGGTGTTTTTCCTATATATGTGTGTTCCTGAACATGTATGTGTGTGTAGCTCTCTGGAAACTTATCTGCTCTCCACAAAAGAAAAATAAATAATAAATAGATAAATGAATAAATTTATAAATATGGAACTATGTGACATGGTGGATATTTTAATTTACTACACTATGGCAATCATTTTACTATCCATATATTCACCCCCTAACATCAGGTTGTATAACTTAATTTTGCATGACAAAATTTATTAAAAAGTAAAAAGAAAGACACAGGCATATTTTAAGACATAAGTACATTTTGTTGTGTTAAAAGAACATTCCTAGGGGCTGGTGCTGTGGCATATCAGCTAAAGCCATCACCTGCAATGCTGGCATCCCATATGGGCTTCAGTTCAAGACCTGGTTGCTCCACTTCTGATCCAGCTCTCTGCTATGGCCTGAGAAAGCAGTAGAACATGGCCCAAGTACTTAGGCTCCTGTACCCATGTGGGAGACCTTGAGGAAGCTCTTGGCTCCTGGCTTGGGCAGTTGCAGGCAATAGGGGAGTGAACCAGCAGATTCCAGACCTCTCTCTTTCTCTTTCTCTCTCTCTCTCTACTTCTCCTTCTCTCTGTGTAACTGACTTCCAAAATAAATTACTAAATCTTAATTTAAAAAAAAAGAACATACCCTAAATGGCCTAAACCATTAATGAGTAGTTTTATTCACTTCAAGAGACCATACAGGATCTTACAAGTATGTTTCACTATAAACTAGCCTGGTTCATTAAAGAAAAAAAAAGACTGTATGAAGAAAATATTTCATTAAGTAATAGTTATTTTTATTTACCTGGAATTTAAAAATCAGAGATATCCAAAAGGACTTCAAACAGATCATATATATACAGTGGCAAATCTATGAGAATAAATGAAAATGGTTGTTACTTTTTGTGTAAAAATATATTAGTATTAGAATGAAAGTGTTGAGTGGAGATTTAGGTAAGTGCCTGGCACCTAGGATATAATATAATTTGCTATGCTGTGGATTCTAATTAGAAAATGAAAGAAGTTATTGATAGTACAGGTAACTTTCAAACTGGGCAATGTCATGATTTAATTTATCAATACAGCATGATCTTAATGAAAATATACACAAATATTTGGAAATTATATTTTGTCAGAGTTTTAAGCAAAGTGCATTTAATGCATATATCACTATTATTGAGCAAAAGTAATGTTCTTACATTTGAAAAGCAGGTGTTAAATATTAGCCAAGAGCAAAATTTATTACAATGGAAATTTTGACAGATGCTGAACCAAGGCAGTGATAGACCCTCCAGGTTAACACTCACCAAAAGGGCATACAAATTATAGTGATCAAAGTAATGTGGAGTTTAGATGATCATTCTTAGAAAGCTGACTAACTATAGACTTGTCTTCTCAATACTTCTATATTAGAATACTCTAATCCCTGGGAGAATATCATAAAATTTAGAAATCCAATGCTTTTTAAAATGGTAATGAGATATTCAAAATTTCATAATATTTTTAGTAATTAGGCTTCCACGAAGGTGGAAAGAAGTAGTCCACTGCCTCTATATATGGTTTACTTTATATTTTAACAAATTCTATGTTGGTATGATCCACCTCATGTATGTGTTTATGCAGAATAAAGACACAATATTGATATAAACATTATACTGATTATTTTTCATTTACATAAAGTGAACAAATTTCATGTATTTCATATATGCAGATTTAAGAGTATATTCCCTGGGCTGATGCTGTGACATAGCAGATAAAGTTGCCGCCTGCAGTACCGTCATCCTATATGGGCACCAGTTTGAGTCCCAGCTGCTCCACTTCCAATCCAGCTCTCTGCTATGGCCTGGGAAAGCAGTAGAAGATGACCCAAGTCCTTTTGCCCCTGCACCCACGTGGGAGACCCAGAAGAAGTTCCTGGCTCCTGGCTTCGGATCAGCTCAGGTCTGGCCATTGTGGCCAATTGGAGAGTGAGGCAGCAGATGGAAGGCCTCTCTCTTTCTGCCTCTCCTTCTCTCTCTGTGTAACTCTTACTTTCAAATAAATAAATAAATCTTCAAAAAAGAGTATATTCCCATTTTCCCTCCATTCTTTCCATGCTCCTAACCTCCTTCCTCCTTTTTTAATTTTTTTGTTAATTTTTACATTGACATACTTTCAGTTTATTTTATAATCAAAGCTTAACTTTCACTAAATGAAGAATTCACCGAGTAGTAAGTAGAAAAATCACTGTTCCTAAAGAGTATAGGCAAAGGTGGTAAACAATAATCAAATCTCAAAATGTTAATTTCACTCCTACATAACATTTTCTGCTTTAAAAAAAAAGGATCATTTGATTCTGAAATTAATCCATTGCCTGTTTCCCTCCAGCTGCTACTTTTTTGGCCTCTCTCTCTCTGCCTGTCTTTACCCTCCACCTCTGCAAACACGGAGGTACATTTTTCTGTCCTCTGTCTCTCTCCCCACCTCTTCTTTCTGCTGCCTCTCTCTTTCCCGATTACACACACCATCACTAGTGGTCAGTGGGTGCCAATATTTCCTTTTCTGCCTCGGGAAATATCGGGGCCTACGTAGCTTTAGAAACCTGGGATGCTTGCCTGTCAATTGGGGCTCCACTCACCTACATTATAAAAATGACAAATTCTTAAAGATGTGTGCTTTGTTGAGTATTTAATTAATTTTCCACATTTCTTTTCTAGTTTCTAGTATTTCTCAACTAAGGCTAGATATTGTAATATGAGGCAGGCAGCTGTTAAAATACAAAAACATTTTCTCTTCTTTCTTTTTTTTATTTTCTTCAAAAGTGATGTGAAAGTGGAGCCCTGGGGGCCCTAGGATTCCCAAAAATTTTCTGTAAATGCTTCACTGTAATGTGTATTAACAGCGGGATATCATATTCACATTCTGCCAACTTCTAGATGTTGAAGCGAGGAAAGAAAGGAGGTGCTGAGATTATAGCAGAGCACTCATCAGTGGGTTCAGGGCTCCTGCAGAGCTGGCTCCTGGGTCCACCTAGTGCTCATGGGTCCAGCTGGTGGGAAGCCTCTGCAATCAAAAGCGACCACTACTAGTTAGACTCTACAGTCATTTTAATCAGACCCTGGCAAAGCTGGCAGCAAATGTACTAAGTGGAGTACATCGTTCTGAAAATTGCCACTATGGTTTTAGCATTCTTAAATTAAGGCAATATGATACAATGCAGAATTTGCAATGCTAGACTCAAACATTGTACTGATTCTGAGCCTAGATTTATTCAACAAACTTATTCTGGTTTTTGACCCACAGAATATCATCATTACTTCACAAGAGAAGATACACATGAGGCATATATAGTATGCTTGAAGAACTAGTTAAATGGAACCTGGAATATTTAAAAAGTTATAAAGAGCTGAGAAATGTGGCATTTTATCTTTAAACAAGCATTTAAACACAAGCTCCCATATATTGAATTTTCCACTTTTTTTTTTAGTTACACATGTATATAATTTCAAATGTCTAAATACGCTTTGAGGCTCCAGTAAAAGCCAGCAGTCCCTTTCTCCTCTGTGTGCCACCCTGCTCAGGCATTCCTCTTTCTTGGCTACTTAGCTATGTATTTGGATATTTGTCCCCTAATTCTTTTTGTGAAGGTTTATTTATTTATTTGAAAGCAGTGTAACACAGAGAGGGAGAGTCAGAAAAAGATCTTACATCCACTGGTTCAGTCCCCAAATAGTCACAATGGCCAAGCATGGTCCAGGCTGAAGCCAGGAGCTTCATTCAGGTCTCTCACATGTGCAAAGATACAAGCACTTGGGCCATCTCCTGCTGCTTTCCCAGGAGCATTAGCAGGGAGTTGGATCAGAAGTCCTTTTAAAATTTTTATTAACGATATCATGTGTATGTTTGGGCTACGGTATGATATTTCAATCCATGCATTCAATGTGTAGATATTAAAACAGTTCCCCTTTTTGGCATTACTTTATTATTAGAACTTCTATCTTCCATTTGTTTATATAATATTTTTTTGAAAACCTGTTGTTGGCCGGCGCCGTGGCTCAACAGGCTAATCCTCCGCCTTGCGGCGCCGGCACACCAGGTTCTAGTCCCGGTTGGGGCGCCGGATTCTGTCCCGGTTGCCCCTCTTCGAGGCCAGCCCTCTGCTGTGGCCCGGGAGTGCAGTGGAGGATGGCCCAAGTGCTTGGGCCCTGCACCCCATGGGGAGACCAGGAAAAGCACCTGGCTCCTGGCTCCTGCCATCGGACAAGCGCGGTGCGCCGGCCGCTGCGCGCCAGCCGCGGCGGCCATTGGAGGGTGAACCAACGGCAAAAGGAAGACCTTTCTCTCTGTCTCTCTCTCTCACTGTCCACTCTGCCTGTAAAAAAAAAGAAAACCTGTTGTTATATTTTTGAAAACCTGTTAAGTTGTATTTTGTTTTTAAAAACAATCCCCAATACATGCAGTTCAGGGTTAAGTACCACATTTTTTTTTGACAGGCAGAGTGGACAGTGAGAGAAAGAGAGACAGAGAGAAAGGTCTTCCTATTGCCGTTGGTTCACCCTCCAATGGCCGCTGCGGCTGGCACACTGCAGCTGTCACACTGTGCTGATCCGATGGCAGGAGCCAGGTGCTTCTCCTGGTTTCCCATGGGGTGCAGGGCCCAAGCACTTGGGCCATCCTGCACTTCACTCTTGGGCCACAGGAGAGAGCTGGCCTGGAAGAGGGGCAACCGGGACAGAATCCAGCGACCCGACTGGGACTAGAACCCGATGTGCCGGCGCCACAAAGTGGAGGACTAACCAAATGAGCCATGGCGCCAGTCCTAAGTACCACATTTTTAGCACACTGTAGAGTCTGAACACAAATGGATGCACCTGCACAATCCCATCTCCTTTCCTGCCAGCCTCTACAACACCTGGTTAGGAGTGTGTGTGTTAACATATCCACACAGCTCAAAAGCACCAACTGGTTCTCTTGTCCAGATGATTCCCTGCCACCTTCCCTTCTCCATACTCCATTCTGGGGCTAATTTTTAAAGGCAATACCTTACGCAGTTTTAATTTATTAAGCTAACTGGCTTCAAAAAAGTTTAATTCATTAAACTTTGGCTTCTCGTGTGCGCCTGTGGCCCCTGCTCGTGCTGTCAGAAGGGTTTCGGTTTAATTGATGGAGACTCTTGTCAGTAATCATCCACTCATTCATTTGTAGGAGGGAAGTTTGCCTTTCCTGTGGGTGTCCGTGAAGTAACACAAGTTTCTAAACAAATTGTTTACTCTGAACTGGCACTAAAATAAACTGCTAACTGGCTCTCTTAAGAGTTGTATCAATGCACATACAAAAATTCTTGCAATTGGTGCTGTGTCCCCAAATATTTTTGCTTCTTTTCTCAACAATACAGCACCTGGAAGAACCTAAATCATTTTCCTGAGTAGCACAGACCCACAGCACCCAGCTCCCAATAGAAGCAATAGAAGCCCGAGTTTTAGAAAACACCATGTTTGTCTACGGCCATACCACCCTGAACACACCTGATCTCGTCTGATCTCAGAAGCTAAGCAGGATTGGGCCTGGTTAGTACTTGGATGGGAGAAAACACCATGTTTATGTAGCCAGCAGTACTCAAACATATTCTCTGGATGATTTTTTTTCTCTTTTCAAAAGGCTTTCGCAGAGAACAGGCAAGAAAATGGCCACACACTGTAGATTTGGGAAAAGTTTTTCATATAACCAATAACATTGTTTGTGATCTTCTTCCTTGTGAATTATTTTGAGTGACCAAAGGAATTCAGTGATTGGACATAATGTTTTTTCATACAGATCAGTTCCTCAGAGACTGGACTAGATCACTTAGCACTTGATGACCTAGAGCAAGCCTAAGAACTCAGCACAGGATTTGGAGCAAAGCAAAAACTCAATCAAAACAGTTATACTGAATTAACATATCAATCAGCCAATGTATAGAATGAGAAAATATAAGAACTGCTGTGATTTTCCTTCATTCTATCAAGCATTTTTTTGTGGAAAACAACTCCATGCAGTTGCATATTCCCCTATGTCTTCTAGAATAACTCCATATGTTTGGCCTTCCTCATGTTAGAAGTGCTTGAAGTATGAGCTCATTGCATTTTTTATAGAGGATGCAATCTTTTGTCAAAAAGACTTTCCTATTTAGAAAAAGACCTCAATTTTAAAATAATTTCCTGTGTGGTAGGAAAATGAAATTAGTCATTATTTTGCAAATGAGAACACTAATGCATCACAGACTTAGTTCAAAACTCCATTGCAGTAGAAATGTAGGAAGGAAGATCACCAGGTGACCTGGGCTCTGGTCCTGGCTCCACCTCCAATAAACTTACCTTTGTGTGTGCAATAGGGATAAAATTACCTGCTCTACCTTGTAACTTCATTCTAAGAAAGAAGGACAACAATATTATTTATCGAGTTCAGTGTGAAAGTACTTTTGAACCCCCTAGTGCTAGACAAATATAAAATGAATTTATGTAATGTGAAAATCATGCTATGCAGTTCAGTCTAAAACTAGCGCTAGCTTCTCTAAAAAAGAAGAAAGATGACTGTTCTACACCATTCTTGGAGAGAAAGGTGACAGAAAAATCTTTTATGATTGGAAAAAATTTTATATTTCCTGGAGAAAGGAAATATTATTTCCTACAGGGAGAGGAAAAAAAAACTTAGTGAAGAATGTGGCAAGAGTAATGAACTTTAAATCAGGACATTTGGGTTTAAATCCTGCCTTTGGCACCAAGTAACTGTGTAACTTTTCTTAAATTCGTGAAAAATGTGGACCTCACCTTACACGAAGTAAAGTGAGGTTAGACTAGAAAATATTGAAGGTGTTTTCAGCCCTGACATTCTCTGTTGCTATAATTCTGCTTTCTAGGTGGAGGGCTTTTGTAAAATTGGTAAATATGGTACCATCACTGTTGAATTGTGGGTCCTATAAATGGGACACTGTGAACAATGGGATTTTCTACTTAACTGAGAATTAAATTTATCTGTCTCTTATCCTTTCATATCCTCCTTTTGTTACATTTTGGTTTTGCTGACTCCCTCTCACACATGTGCTACTGTCTCTGAGAGCCCCTTTTTCTGGTCATGTCTCTTCTTTTTGCATTCTATACTGCCCTCTTGGATTTCTGGTCATACTCTCAGCATAACCCCCCCCCCCCTTTCCCAGTCAAATAAATACAAAATTGCAGTGCTCCACAGCTGTGCAACAACCAGATAACCAACATTAGAGCTTCTGGAGCTTTCTAAAGGCAGAATAATGACCTGCCCAAAGGAGGCCACATCCGAATGCCCAAGACCTACACATAGGTTCCCCAAACGGCAAAAGGGGCTTTCAGATGTGATGAACGACATTGAGGAAGGAAGATCAGAGCATTGATGGTCCAGATGGGACCATTATAATTACAGAGTTCTTCTAAGGGACAAAGAGATTCAGGAGAGTCAGTCATAAAAATGAGAGAGAGAAGCAGGGGCAGAGAAAGATGTGAAGATGCTGCGCAGCTGCCTTTGAAAACGAAGCACAGCCCATCAGCCGGAAAATGAAGACAGCCTCTAGTTCCCAGGAACGGCGGAGACACAGCTCAAACCTGGAGTCTCTAGAGGAACTCACAAGGTAGCACCTTGACTTTATCCCCAAAATACCCACTTCAAACTTGTGACCTCCAAAATTGTAACATAGTAAGTTTGTGCTCTCTTTTAAGCCACTAAGTTTATGCTACTATGTGACAGCAAGAATGCAAAATGAATACAAAGTCATCTGTCCTTCTCATTAATTTGACTCATTTTATATTGAATTGTGGCCTTTGTTCCTGGAATATCTAACAATACCCCTTACAATCAAAAACTGCAATGAGAAATCTTCTCACTCCAGTAGAAGGGCTATTATCAGAAAGATAGAAAATGGTAAATGATGGTGAGGATGTGGAGAAAAGTAACCTTTATACACTGGTAGTAATACAAATTAGTGCATCCATTCAGGAGAATAGTATTAAGCATCCTAAAACACCTAAAAATAGATCTATTATATGGTCCATCCTCTGGGTATGCATCTGAAGGAAGTGAAATCAGTGTGTGATGTCTGCATTCTCATGTTCTTTGTAGAAATAGTCACAAAGGCAAGGTCTGTAATCAACCTAGAAGTCCACCAATGATTGACTGGATAAAGAAGATGTGGTAAATACACAAAATGAAATATTACTCGCCATTAAAATAACTAAATACAGACATTCACAGCAAAAAGAGCTAGAAACAGAAGTAAATGTACCACATGCTCTTTCCTGTATGTGGAAGTAAAAAACAAACAAACAAAAAAACCAAGTCAGTCTGAACTTAGAATAGTGATTACCAGAAGATTGGAATAGTGGGTAGAAGAGAGAAAAGAGAGGTTGGATAATGAGCTTGAAAACACAACCAGAAAAAAATAGCAGGTTCTAGTGTTCACATCATGAAGGGTGACTATTCCACAATATTTGTTATATGCTGTTAAGAAAATAAACTGGAAGGGAACAACCGGTGGGCTCCAAACACACACAAAAATTAAGGAAATGGAAAAGCTAAGTTTTCTTGTATGAACAGTTGAAATATTGCATTGTGTCACATAAACATGTACAAGTATTACATGCTAATGAAGAGACTTTTCATAAAATAACTGATATTCCAATTCCCAACCTAATCATTGAGGTAAAACAAATTTAGAGAGATTTCTTTATGTAACAATGCAAACTGCATTGCATTCAGATTCCTGTCACTGTAATGCTTCCTGACTGATGTCCTCAGGTAATCACAATGAGTAAGTTTATGAGGGATTTCTAGATCATGTTTCAGGTTGCTTTAAACCTGAGATTACATGATCACCTTGTATAAACAAGTTAGAAATCTCCCAAACATATTAATTCATATGTCTTTACTTGAAGTGTACTCTGTGTGACTCTGATTAACAGCACATATCATCTTAAATCTCAACATCTATTGTACTCGTTTTTTTTGGAATTATTGATTATTGTTATCTCGAGATTTGCATGTGGGGTTATCTATTTTAAAAATCCTTTCTGTCTGACCTATTCATGCAGAACTTAAGCAGAAGCCCTCTCACCCAACCATCTAATAACACTGTATGAAACATAACCTTTTCCTCAAGAGAAACAACATCTTTCTGGATGGCTTAATAATGGAGAATGGAAAGTAGTCAATATGTAAATAAGAGTTATTCACAGTTGATCATGGAGGCATACATGCAGAGACAGTTACCTTATTAGCTTTCTATAAATCTGTAAGAACTAAACTGCATTTATGGGTGGCAAAGAATGAATTGAGTAATCAACATACTATGGGATATTTAAAACCTAATGAAAAATTTTGAAAGTGGTGATCGTAATGGATAATACTGATGAAAAACAGAAGTTAGCCAAAGATTAACAGAGTCTAAAAAGCAATGTTTCATTTTTTTCTATTCCCATGTGGTTAAAATTGCTGTAGTTAAAATAGGTATAAAATAGAACCTATGAATTGAAATCCATGGAGCTTCAGGTTGAAAGAGAGGGAAAGAAGGAAAAGAGAGAATTGTGGAGGAAAGATACGGAAGGCTGGCTGCTGCTGGCTTTCTGAGACAATTAAGGGAATCTGAAATGGTATATCATTTAGGTTGAAAATCTAAAAAATTTGGAAGTAGAAGTGGTTGCAGAAGAGTGAATTATGATTTGGAGTTAACATTACAGAATTTCCTAAGGCGGTTTAGATCCATGGTGGGACACAAAAAACAGCAGACACAGAAGTTACTAGATTTGAGTAGAGCAAATAGTTTTAAGGCTAAATTGCTGGATGTATTAAAAGTTTTAAGAATTGGGCATGACTTTGAGACAAGGAGAAAGAATCAAAACATATAAATGACAGAATATGAATACTTGAGAAACAGGTTAATGGAAAGAGACAAACATCAGTGCAGTTTGCTAAGAGAACCCACAGAGCAGAAAAAAAGTATTCTGCTTATATAGGAAAGGATGAATAAAGTGGTAGAAACTGGGAAGATGCTAAGAGAATATAAATTTACCCATTTGAATCTATTGAGGATAAGAGATAAAATCAAAGAAGTGGAGAAAAAAAAACACATTTCTACATTTGATTAGATGAAAATTAGATGCAAATTAAGTAGGTTACATCATCCTACAACTCAATATAGCTGTTAGTCATTTGGAATATTTAGTCATCTGGGATTTTTGGGCTCTGGGTTTTTTTTTTCTTTTCTGATGTGTGTATGATTATTCAAGATATAAAAATGATCATTCTCAGCAAAGTTCCTCATTCTTCCCAACAATTTTCTCATGGATAAAAGTTTGGCAGGAATCTTATCACAATATTGATGCCTGTGGCCTCTTAAAAGATCAATTTTCTGATACTTTGCCAGTCTTTATTACACAGGCACGATCTGGGGTGTCTTTGCCCTTAGCATTCTCTTTTGGCAGCCAAATTGGTTGGTTTACTGCAACTGGCTTTAGGGTTTGTTTATGCCTAAACATTTTATCCTCAAAATACAACTACTGCATATAGTTAACAAAAATGTACAATATGGATGGTATTTTGAGTTGTAGCATATGACAAATAATGGTTTAGTGTAATGATTAACATATATATTCTGATGGCAATAGCAGCAAAGAATTCAAGTTGAAAATGTAGCTAATAAGAATATACAGTGTTTTTGTAAAAGTATAGGCATCATTTTCAATTTTTTTGATACTTATATAAAGTGTTCGCTCCAAATTGGGGCAGAATTAGTTAAAATACAAGCAATTTTATATGATAAGCTTACCCAATTGTTCCAGAAAGACACATGGTGATTATAAAAAAGTAATTGACATTCAAAATTCAAGAAATTCATAATCATACATATCATCAAATGATGTTGAGCTCCCCAGAATACAAATATACAACATTCTGTATTAAATGTTGTTTTAAGATCTGAATATAGAGCAGCTGCTTGGCCTAAAGGTTAAGATGTTGATTAAGACACACCTACATCCCATGTCAGAATGTCTAGGTTTGCACTGCCTTCCAGAGTTCACACTAGCAGGAAGTTTCAGTCGGGTGCTGATGGCTCAAGTGATTTGGTCCTTGTCATCCATATGGGGGACATGAATTGGGTTTCTAACTTCTGGCTCCACCCAGGGTTGTCATGGGTGTTTGAATATTGAACTACTGAATGAAAGTTCTCTCCTTATGTATAAGGAATGAATGCTGTATAAGAAGAGAATGATGTATCTCTTGGTCTCTCAAATAAATAAGCTAAAATAATTTTAACCTGAATGAACAGCCATGCAAAAAATAACACATATTATGTATTAATCTCTGAAGAGCAGTTACTGAGTAGCAAATTCAACCAAATACAAAGGTTTCATTGATTAGTGAAGTTCATCATTTCCTAAGTTCCTTTTTCGCTAAATTTAAAATTGTTACTACACAGGGAATAAAATACTGCTTTACATTAGGCAAAATTAGAAAAGCTAATCACTTAGATCTAAGCACACTTTCAAAATATTTTGACTCTGTGTTAAGCTAAATTTGGGGATTTCTGTTTACATGTAGTTCCAACGTGAGTCATGATGATGTTTTTAGCAATTGTATAGTGACCTCTTAACAGGTCATAATAATTTCTGGACCCTTCCACAGTCTATCTCCACAAGACAGCCAGGGTGATCATCTCATGCAATTCCATATTATTTTCCCACTTAAATTACTTCTATGAACATCATGATAGTCCTACATGTTTTATTCTTGCACTTTCTCTGATCTCACCTCATGTCATTGTCTAGTTCTCAAACAACAATATTGTGTCTAACCACAGGTTCTTTGTACAAGATTGTCTTTTTCATCAACTGCTCTCTACCTTCTCAGCGTATAACCTCTCAGACCTTATTCCTGAGAATGCATGCTCCATTAAACTTAGCTTGCTGAATGTTTTGCTTCAATAGCACATATCCATGATTGCTTTCCCACAAGACTATGAGGTCTGTGAGATAAAGGACATATATATTGTGTCCATAACAGCATTGTCTGTATCTATTCAGCACCAGGCATACAAGGACTCTTCAATATGTCTAGAAGAATCAGTTAAAAATACCACAAATCAAAACACATTGCATAGGAGCTTTCATTGCATCATTCCCTACCCTAAAGTATATAAAATTTTAATATGCAAACTTAAAACATCTCTACACTGGCCCCTTCTATTTACAATTATTAAAATTTGAAATTAACTGCAGATGAAAGTGTTGTTCCAGGAGAAAATGTGAAAGCATTTATAATGGGCAAAAGATTGTTGAATGTCTTTGTAGTGCAATGTTGTTCTTTTTCTAGTAAACCCTCAGGGTTATCTGACTATAAAGAGATTTGTGCTTCTTAGTGTTTTAACGAGACTGTGCTACTGCACAGTAAGATATAGAAAGGGTTGGTGACACAAATGCCTCTTATCCATAAAAATGAAAATTAATTTTTTACCACTAGAGATACAATTAATTTCTCCCCGGTGAAAAATATGATTCTTATGCCCTATAGGGTATCAGTCCATGTTTTAAATTTCTTTCAGCTCAGAAATGTTTATTCTTGAGATTTTTCTTGAAAACTATAAGTAACACTTTACTAGTTCTCTAACTCATTGATATGTAGCTCATGAGTTATATATGATCTTTGGGGTGTGTGTGTGTGTGTGTGTGTATGTGTGTGTATTCTATGACAGTCATTATTTTATAATTTTGTAAATTAACTTTTAAGAGCTGTCTCATGACAAATACTAAACCTAATTCATTCTCATTTGCTTACAATCATTTATTGAAATTTTAAAATATATGACATATAGTGAATGCATGTATATTTGGGAGGGAAAACAGAAAAACAGCTTTTATTCTAACAAGTATTGAAAAGTAAAAGATATTTCTATGTGTTGTTTATCTATAACAGCATATGGTATCAACCCTCTCACTCTTCCATCCCTGTAAGTTGTGTAATGTGCTTGTGTCAAGGATCTCTAAACAGTAGGAAGATCACAAAGGCTCTGCTAGTGAAATTGATTGCAAGATATTGTTGCAATTCAATGCCTACTTCCTACCATAGTCAATCAGATGGGAAAAAAATCATTGATATAATCATTCAAACCAATCAAAAAATAATTAAATTAAAATTTTAGCTCATTTAATGAGTATCTTTTTAAGAAAATTTAATTGTAGTTTTAACATATTCATTACACAAATTTTAATACAAAAGCGATTTTGATAACAAACTTCTTTTTATTTTTTTAATTTTTATGTATTTGTTTTATTTATTTATTATTTTTTTTTTACAGGCAGAGTGGACAGTGAGAGAGAGAGACAGAGAGAGAGGTGTGCCGGCGCTGCAGGAGGAGGATTAGCCTATTGAGCTGCGGCTTGTTTTATTTTAAAGGCAGAGATCTCTCATTGGTTCATTCCATAAATGCCCCAAACAGCCAGGACTCAGTCAAGCTAAAGCCAGGAATCAGGAAAACTTTTCAGGTCTTCCTCATGCATGGCCAGGGACAGAGCATTTGATTCATCTCCTGCTGCCTCCCAGGGTACAGATTAGTAAGATTCCAGAATCAGGACCAGAGCTAGGACTGAAAACAAGGGATGTGGATGTCCCAATTAGCATCTGTAACTGCCACAGAAAATGTTCACTCCCTCTTCTTTTTAAACTTTAAAGAATAATTCCATCAAAAATACAAACTATCAGGAAAAATAACTGTGAGAAATAAAAGAGACTGTTAAAAGAGATTTCAGACCAAAACAAAAATTAAATGTATTTTGGAAATATTTAAAAGTACAAATCATTCCTTTTACTTTAATGGTAAATCAAACCATAATACTATGAATGATAAACACAATGTTATGTTTTCATTTGTAGACTTATTCACAATGGCTTTCCTATTAATTACTTGATTTGCTTACTCTTCACAAAGGAGACATTTTTTAAAAAATTAATCATAGGCTGGCGCCACAGCTCAATAGGCTAATCCTCCACCTGCGGCACCAGCACACCGGATTCTAGTCCCGGTCGGAGAGCCGGATTCTGTCCTGGTTGCCCCTCTTCCAGGCCAGCTCTCTGCTGTGGCCCAAGAGTGAAGTGCAGGATGGCCCAAGTGCTTGGGCCCTGCACCCACATGGCAGACCAGGAGAAGCACCTGGCTCCTGGCTTTGGATCAGCGTGATGTGCTGGCCACAGCACACCCGTCACAGCGGCCATTGGAGGGTGAACCAATGGCAAAATGAAGACCTTTCTCTCTGTCTCTCTCTCTCTCTCTCTCACTGTCCACTCTGCCTGTCAAAAAAATTAATCATAATGTTCTGAAAAATCATTTTTCGAAAAAAGTTATATTGAAAATACAGATTGTACCAGAGTAGTGGCAAATTGTAATAAATTCAAATATGCTGATATATAAACATTTCCAAGTCACATTTTTAAGTGAGAAATATAAAGTACAGATGTCTATGCAGATTGTAGCTCATACATTATACAAAAAAATCATTGTGTGCACATGTATGGGAAATTTCTGGATAAATGTTTGTTGATGTAGTTAACAGAAGTTTAAGATGTCATTATATGCCTATATTTTTCCCTCATTAGATTTGCTTTATACTACTGATGTTCCTCTACTTACAAAGGGGTTACCTAACAAATAAATTCATTGTGAGTTAAAAAAAATCTTCTAAATCAAAGATTTATTTAATGCACTTAATATCCTGGACATCCTAGCTTAGAAATACAGTACAAAGTGTCAACTGTTTACTCTCATCATGGTTGAGTGGGAGACAGGGACGCAGGGGAGTATCATATCTCATATTATTAGTCTAGGAATAACTCAAAATTCAATATATTATTTCTACTAGATGAGTATTTTTGCACCATTGAAAATAAAAAAAAATTACTTGTCAAACCATCATAAGTTAAGGATAACTTGTGTTTGCACACTACTTTTAGCACAGGAAATGTCTTCCTTTGGTATAGTGGAGGCTCCATTATGTGATTGCATATCCATGAGTTCTACTCACTAAAGAAAAAAAATCCAAACAAAAATTGCATTTGTACTAAATATGTACAGACAGTAGTCTCTAAACCAGGGTTGAGGAATCTTATTTTTTTTTCCTGTCAAGGGCCATTTGGATATTTTTAATTTCATTTGTGGGCTATAGAAAATTATCAACTTGAAAATTAGCCTGCTACAAATTTATTAGATTCTGTGTCCAACCCCTGGTTGCCTTGGTAGAGCCAAACTAAATGATTTTTCAGGGCACATTCAACCTGCAGATTGGACATTTCCCACTCACACTCTGAACAGTTTAATAGTACAACTATTTACATGGCATCCACATTTTACTATAGGTATTATAAATAATCTAGAGATGATTTAAAGAATATGGGAGGGTGAGCATAGACTATAAGCAAATAATATTCCATTTCATATAAGGGACTTGGCCATCTGTCAATCTGATGTGAGCTAAGGTTCTTGTAACCAATCCTGTGAGAATATCAAAGAACAACAGTATATAGTTTATGATTGCTTTATGCATTCCCAAATAGCACTGTTATGAGTAGTAGGATAAGAAAAAAATGAGAACCAATGGCTAACCACATGTGAGGCATATTCTATAAATGAGAATTTACCTCAAGCTATTTTCAAAAGAAAATAGGAGCAAAAAAGAAATTTCCATAAAAAATGGACATTTTAAAAGCAAAATAATGTCATTTTAATTCAGAAACATCAATAAACAAAGATAAACCAGTTGGAACATAAGAAGATGATGCCTAAATCAGAGGTCATGAGGTCTCTGTGTAGACAAAATAATACTGCTCAGAAGGGCTCATTCCCTAATCCTTTGATTCTGTGACTATTTTATAAAAGGGAGTTTGCAGATGTAATTAAATTTTTAAACCTTAAAATTGAGACAATATCCTGGATTATCCAGATGAGCCCAATTTAATATGAGCCTTTAAAATCAGAGAACTTTCTCTTTTTGGAGGTAGAAGAGATGAACAAGGAAATCAGAGTGATTCAAAACAGGAAAAGAAGCTTCTTAATGGAAGGTGTAGGGGGTAACATGACCAAGAATACAGATTAGCTTCAGCTGAGAGAGAGGTGGGCATTTGGCATAGTGGTCAAGTCCTTGCTTGGGACACCCACATTCCTGGTTGCAGTGACTGCTTTGAGTTGTGTCTCCTCTACTTTTGATCCAGCTTCTGGCTGATGAACACCTTGAGAGGCAGCAGGTGATGGCTCAGTACTTGAGTCTCTAGTATCCAAGTGGGAAATTCAGTAAGTTTGGGGTTCATGGCTTCTGCCTAGCCCAGCCCTGGCTGCTGCAGGCATTTGGAGAGTGAATCAGTTGGTTTTGGGTAAATCTCTCTCTCTCTCTCCCCTTCCCTCCCTCCCTCTCTCCTCCCACCTCCCACTTCCCTCCATCTCTCCCTTACTCTCTCTCCCACTCATTTCAAAATACATAATTGCAGGGTCTTAGTCCACCCATACAGGATGGACTGGACCCAAGGAAAGGTAAGTGCACTGCTTGCCTGTTCCCCAGCCTCCCGATCCCGGAGACAATCAGACGCAGTGGGGAGTCAAGTCAAGCAAGAACCCATTTATTTCACGCGTAACACAGCCTTTTAAAGCACAAAACTGCAGAGTCATTGGGGCAGGGCGTAAGGACCAACCAATCATTTAAAGGGTCTCTTTATGGGATGATTTCTATAGGACCAGCCATATGTCTATACACTTGTTACTAGTTTTGTTACCTCCCCTGATGTTGCATGGCCAATTAGCTTTGATGGTGAACAACTTTGGATTCCACCCACCTTACTTCCTCTGGGCACCATCTTTGAATTGCTTCGTGTAACTAATTTCCCCACACATAATATTTTACTAATAAAAAAGCTGAGAAATACTCATAGCTGATAACAAGCAAAGATATAGGAACCTCAGCACTATAACTGCAAGAAAGTAACAAAGCAGTTGGAATGAATTTTAAATCAAGTTCATTCTGAGGACATTCATGAAGAAATAGAACTGCCTGGATACCTTGATTTCAACCCGTGAAACTAAGCAGTATATCTAACTGAGCAATGCTATATCCAGATTTCTGATTTACAGAACTGTGAGACAACAAACTTAAGTTGTTTTAAGTTGCTGCTTTTTGTGATTTCTTAGAAAAGCAATGAAAACTAATATAAAGCCTCCAATGTGGCAGAAACCAGATTGCAATTTAGAATAATAAAGACAAGCTTACTTGCTTCTGATTATGCAAAAAATTAATTACAGATTAACAAGCTAAATGTTAAAAACAGCCAGCAAACAAAAGAATAACTAAATGAAAATTCTATAACAATGAATACACAGAACATCTTAAATAGTTCCAAGCTGTAAAGCCATAATTGAAACACTAAATATTGATTAATTATGATATAAAGCTTTTGTCTGTGAAATAACCATACTTATAAGCCATATTTTTGGTTTATGCTTTCCATCTAAAATATGTAGAAACAAAATCCTTCACATTAAGACACACATTAATCTAATCATAAAAAACAGGATACAATATAGAGTCAATTTAGAAGATAAAATTAACATATTTTTATAAACCATAATTATCACAAACTCCACTATATTTACTAAAACTGCAATTATTAAAACAATTGGATACTTTTTTCACCATGAGATAAGCAAATCTTACTGGAATTTTAGTCAAATACATTTCCATAAACTGTTGTTAGTAGTTGAAAATTGACTCAATATTTTAAAAAACAGTATGTCATTGTGTCTTAATTTTTCTGGTTGTACTTTGATCAGAATATTTAGCCCTAGAGATATAAAAATATGTGAAACTCTCCAAAGAGTATGACACATTAATATTTACAGTATGTTAATCTTACAGAGAATTGATTATGAGTAATAACGTATCCATACAATGAATGCTATGGAGCAGCAAAAAAGAATACAGAAAATAAATGTATGAGAATATTGAAAGGTTTCCAAAATATTAAATTGTAATTGGGACAATTTATATAATATACAATATATTATCACTATTTTTGAAAGTAAAAATATGTACATTTTGTGTACATTTATATATGTGCAAATACATATATACAAATACATAGGGAAATTATCCATTACATTTACTATTAATGATAGCTGTGTTTGAGAAAGTAAGTCTGATTACTACTCAGTTATTAAGGAAAATTATGATTAAGATGTCCTGATAGCTCCAGATGATATAAAAGATACAGAAAGGAAAGAAAGTATAGCTCCTCCCATCTTTCTCCAACTTTATTTCCCTAACAAACTTAAAAATTTAATAAGGGCAGGTATATCATAGGCAAAACCACATGGTATGACAGCAAGAAAAATGTATTAGTAAAATCTGAGAACTCTTCAATGCAGAGTCAAATCATCAAAAGTAAGTATATATAAAGCTGGGCGTTAAAGGATTGGATGTTTATTTTCTAGATTCCTTTAAATTTCTCTGTATTAACTTTAAAATGATATAGAAATAAAAGATACAGGCACAAAGATGGATTCCTCTGCATGCCAATGACTAACTAAACAAAGGCTAATAAAGATTCTGTGATTATGCTGATCAGATTATTCTGGATTGTTTCTCCCCATGTAGGTTTTACATAGCTTTAACTTCACTTACAAAATATGCACTTAAATGTAGCCATGGAAATTGTATTCACATCTATCCAGAATGGATATTTTCTGTAACAGTGCAGAAGGATGATGTCTTGGAAGTTTAAGGGTCATGATAATCATCTGAGGCCTTATGTAACTTTTACATTGATAATATTCACGGAGCATGACAAGAAAATGAAAGTCTCCATTTGAATTAAGTTTGTAAAATTCAAGATATTATGAATTACAAACTTCTGAAATGATTCGCTTAACAGGAACTTTCTTGGGGATGTTCAAAAACAAATATGTTATTTTTATTTCTGCCACTGAATTTTGATCATTAGACAACATGGGAAAGTATGTATTATGCCACACAGAACTATAAAAATTAAGATACTGAAAGGCTGTGAAGATTGAATCCTCTTTAAGTACACTAGGACATCTTGAAATTAATGTTTCTGCATCTGTAAATGAATAGCTCCCAGCTGGTGTGTTTCCCATGTAATTGAAATGCATAAGGATGAGTCAACCCAACAACTTTATTTGTAATTAAATTTTGGATTTAGGTTAAATCCACATGAATCACAAAAACCAGTGGACAAATCTCTTATTTACAATAATGCAAATAAAAATATTCACATTTTATGAAATGCTAATTTTGGGGCACTGGCAACAAATAATAACACAAAAAATACTTAAGACTACTATAATGAGAAACATTCATCCAGGCTGACATTTACTTTAAGATGAGTTAGTTCTCCAATTTCTTATCCTAAAACATCATTTGCATCATTTAATATGATTCACAATCCTTTGCCAATCTATAAGAGCCAGAATAAATTCATGTGCTCATTCCTTCTTAAGCAATTTTTGATTAACAATGTAGCTCTTCAGACTAACTTAAATGTAATGTGGGTTCCTACAATAAATAGAAGATAAAAAAGAATGTGTCACTTAGTGAAACCAGTACCCTGGTAGCATTTTTAAAAGCTGAAATGAAAATGTAAAGCTCTTCACAGTTGTATACTGGCCTTGATCCCAAGCCCTGCACTGAGGATGGTCATTGTGAAGGTTTAGCCTTGGATTTTAATATCCACCATAAGGGGATCATCCAGGGAAAACAAACTATCCTGAGAAGACTTTCAATAAGATTGTTCAACTATCACATTTTTTTTAAAGGCTCCCAGCTTCTTTCAAAAACACTCTCTAAGGAAATAATAAATGCTGATCACACATATTTTCCTGTTCAGCTTTCTTTTCTTTTTTAAGCCCAGAGCTAAAACAAAGAGTTAAAAATAAGTTCTGTTTTCTCCACTGCCCTTTAAAATAATTTTTCAACTGATAAGTTGAAATCAATAATAACAGAATACTAAAAGCCAGAAAATATGCAGGATTATTAAATGTTTCCCCATCAATGGTTTTGAAAGTTTATTCTGCTTAT
This sequence comes from Sylvilagus floridanus, assembly GCA_949820135.1. NCBI lineage: Eukaryota > Metazoa > Chordata > Mammalia > Lagomorpha > Leporidae > Sylvilagus > Sylvilagus floridanus. The sequence continues at coordinate 65,305,832 of OX463227.1, read as the reverse complement.
TGTTTATTTGAAATAGAGGGAAAAAGAGATAGGAATATCTTCCATTCAGTGGTTCACTCCCCAAATCCCTGCAATAGCTAGTACTAGGCCATACTGAAGTCTGGAACGAGGCACTACATTCTGGTCTTCCATGTGGGAGGCAGGGACTCAATTGCTTGAGCATACCACCTTCCCAATATGTGCATTAGCTGTGAGCTGCATAAGAAGCAGGGAAGAGACTCAATACCAGACATTCTGACACAGGTTATGGACATCCCAAGTGACAGCTTAATCCACTGTACCACAATGCCTGTCCCAGCTTATCTTTTAATTCTATTTTCTAGTTATTTGTTTAAGTATCCTCATATGTATATATGTGATCATACATATAATAGACAAATGGAGCCGGCGCCATGGCTCAACAGGCTAATCCTCCGCCTTGCAGCGCCGGCGCACCGGGTTCTAGTCCCGGTTGGGGCGCCAGATTCTGTCCCTGTTGCCCTTCTTCCAGGCCAGCTCTCTGCTGTGGCCAGGGAGTGCAGTGGAGGATGGCCCAAGTGCTTGGGCCTTGCACCCCATGGGGGACCAGGAGAAGCACCTGGCTCCTGCCTTCGGATCAGTGCAGTGCGCCTGCCGCAGCACGCCAGCTGCGGCACCCATTGGAGGGTGAACCAATGGCAAAAGGAAGACCTTTCTCTCTGTCTCTCTCTCTCACTGTCCACTTTCCCTGTCAAAATTAAAAAAAAAGGATAGGTATGCATGCATAAGTTTTATATAATTAATAAATATATGATAACTGTATATTTAGCCATAATTTTTATATTTATAGAAATTTATATATAAACTAGGTTTTAGGTATATATAAACTATACATATATGTATATAGACACCATATGTATGGATATATATGTATAAAAGTATATTATATATGATAATATATAATAATATAATATATTATATATATTATGTATATATAAACTATAATTTCTAGAAGGTTAAGCAAAGAACTCTGACTTTTGCTTCTGAATAATAGTGTAGTGTTTTATGATAGGAGAACTTCATATTGTATTCCCATTTTATTCTATCTTTTTGATTCTGTAATTATGTTATACAAACATAATTCTGTGTGTATCTTATTCATTAGAATTTTAAATGTTTGTTTTAAAATTAAATTATCTACTAAAATAGTCCCTTTAATCTAGAGTCCTTAAATGGGTCAGAATCTTTCAAAAACATAAAAATGGTTACTGTAAGTAAAGAATAAGGAAAAGGAAATCCAGTGATTTTGATGGAAAAGATATTTTATGGTGACTCTCTGAAGCAATAATCAATGCCCTTCAGGTTTTTTGAAAATTTAGTTATATATTTGAACAGTAGAGTTACATTGAGGAAGGGGGTGAAAGAGAGAGAGAGAGAAAGAGAAAGAATGAATCTTCAGTCTGGTGGTTCACTCCCCAGTTGGCCACAGTAGCCAGGGCTGGGCCAAGCCAAAGTCAAGAGCCTGGAACTCTATCTGGATCTTCCACGTGGGTGTCAGGGGCCTGGGTATATGAGTCCTCTTCTGCTTCTTTTCTCAGGTGCATTAGTAGGGAGCTGGATCAGGAATGGAGCAGCTGGGACAAATCAGCACTTATATGGGCTGCCAGCTCAGCAGGCTTGGGTTTACCCTGTGGTGCCACCACACTGGCCCCAACCTTCACTTGTTTCCATGTACATCTTAGCTAAATTTGAATTGGTTTTAAAGCTTTGTTCTTATTCTTTTTCCCCCAAAATTGAAATATAGATTTCCATAAACAACCTAAGTTTGGATATTAAAGGATCTCTAAATATATTTTGGACTCATGACTAAGCAATTTTCCATCACATTCAAATATTGTGGATAGTTTCTTTTCACTCTCAAATAATACAATCTTGTTAAGGAAAAACAAAGTATACTTGTCCAAGGACCAATTTTCTTAGGAAGTTTTAAGTGTATGAAAGCAAGGGTGTGTGCGCAAATCTTTTTCAACTATAAAAAGGATTATTATCACCTCTTACAATGCCTTAATATTACTTGCTTTAACAACAAAATTTTCCATTAGTGTAATTTGTTTCAGAGTAATCTTTAGTGAAATATTTTAAGTAGGCAATAAGGTGTGATTACATATGCTGTTAGCCATCACAAAGCACATTAAAAAAAAAACCTACTTTTAGCAGAGATTCTACAATGTCTACAATTTATTTTCCTCTTTAAACTCCCATTACCTATTTAAATATAACAAATCGCCCAGCTCAAAGTAAAAGCTTCAAACAGGGAATCTTTTGAAAGATAAAAATGAGCCATATTTCCTTAAATAGAAGAAGTAATCTTAATTATGTGATGTATGTGATATGGAGGGGAACTTTATGTCATAATTATGCTGTCTCTACTGAAAAAGAATTAATACACAGAACAGAAAGAAAACAACAACAACAACAAAACTCCAGTTAGGAAGTGTAGGAAATGGGCAAATGATTTGAATAGATATTTCTCAAAAGAAGAAATAGAAAGAGCCAACCAATACATGAAAAAGATGCTTAATATCACTAGCCATCAGGTAAATGCAAATCAAAACCACAATGAGATATCATCCTGCTCCAGTTAAAAAAACAACTATTAAAAAGACAATAATAACAAAAACTGTGGAGGATATAGAGAAAAAAGGGCTTTTGCATATTATTGGTGAGAATGCAGAGATGTACAGCCACTATGGAGAATAGCATGGAGGGTCCTCAAAAAAACAAATTTGACTTTTCTTGATATTGTGCAGATAATCAACTGTGTGTGTACTTTTCAAGAACACCAACATTTAAAGTAAAATGTAATATGTTGATTTTCTTTAAGTTTTATTCATTTATTTGAAAGAGAGAGAGAGAGAAATCGTCTACGTGTTGGTTCAGTTCCAAATGCCCACAACAGTCAGAGCTGGGTTGACCCTGACAGGGTCCAAGAATTCCACCCTGGTCACCCTTGTGGGCAGCAGGAACCCAAGTGCTTTGGACCATCCTCTGCTGCCTAGCAGATACCTTAGCAGAAGGTGGACAGGAAGTGGATGCAGTACTCCATTTTGGGCACTCCAGTCTGGGAGGTGGGCATCCCAAGAAGCAGCTTAATCCAATGCACCACTCTTTAAATACAAGCTATCTTTGAGTTTTCAAAATTTCTTTTTTTTTTTTTTCTTGTTAATTCAGTGCTTCTAAAGAACAATGAAATATGAATTCTTTCTTTTTTGAGTGATGAATAATATATACCCTGTATAAATGACACAAAACACTTCATATCATTATGGAATTCATATTATGTGTGACTATAGATTTCATAGACTTGCATTATCAGTATATTTCTAAACTACAATGCTTCTACATTAGGGCAATGTATTTATATTAAGTAATGGCCAAATAAACTTTTTAATATTGATTCTGTTCACATATTTTTCTTTTATTATAGTTATCAACAGTTGAATAATAGATTAAAGTAACTGGAAATGTATTAACTTGAAAAACTAAAATATTTGCTTCACTAATCTAATACAATTATTTCAAAAATAAATCCCCTCAACATTGTTCCCATCACCTTCTCTACATACAATGAAGGAAATAATTAATTAATATAGAGAATATCTTTATAAAGCTACAATACAACCAAGCATGTAAAAATTGAATCTCTACTTCTCAATCTGTGTAAAAATAGTAGACATCTAATATACAATTATATACAATTGGAAATAAAATACTTCGTGTTAGAGGCTAAAATTCAGGTTTCTGAAGTTAGAATGAGCCTTGAGCCCAGAAAATTATAACTGGGTAGAACATACCTTTTACTTAGATTTGGCTTACTGGCTTATATTTTTAAATTCCTTCGTAACAACTTCTTTCTGTTATCTATCACAATCTTAGAACCTTTTGAGCCTGATATCTTAGCAAAGGTTTAAACTCTGTCAATCATTCAGCACTCAGATAGGCTGTGCTTGAAAAAGCTTTCATAGAAAAGAAGTAATGAATCAAGAGAAAAACTCAAAGAAAACACCCTTAAGGAATTAACTTTTGGAAAGACAAATTATCAAAGCCAAGAAAGGGAAATTTGTGCTTTGTTTTCTGTTGGTGTGTGTGTGTGTGTGTGTGTGTGTGTGTCTGTGTTTAAATAACTGAAGCTATATTTGTCCTATTTTTTTCCTTTTCCAGAATAACTGAAATGTATTAAAATCTCACCAATTAGAAGTGGAATAATACTGCTACAAATAGATCTTATTGACAGGAATTTCAAATCTTTTGAAACAGCATTTTAGAGCAGACAAGTAAAACTGCCTTGTACTTGAAGACCACCTGAGATTAGGTAACAAATAGGTCAGGTCAGTCCTCACCACTCACGCAACTGATTGGAGAAATGAGACTTCCCCATCTTATACATCAATTCCAATACTGCCTTTTGCTTTTTTTAAAAAATGTGGGTCCTCAAAAAGCTTTCTAAATTATAAACTAAGGAAAATAGACAGGGCCTAATAAAGGAACTAGACAGAGCAGTAATTCATTATGGTGATCACATTGTTTTGGACTGATATTGATGCTGCAATTAAATTTCCCAAGCCCATGTACTTTTCCATAGTAGTCTCAGATATGGTGTTATGTATGTATCTACATGATATGGTTTCTTTTCAGTAGGACAGATGGCATAAGAATTCCTACAATAATATATATATGTATATTATGTATATATATATTATATATATATAATATATAATTGCCAATATATAATATATATACATACATAAATATATATATATATATATAATATATAATTGCCAATATATAATATATATACATACATAAATAGGGTGTTACAGCAGTGAAGTAACAAAAACTTACTGAGTGCCTCCAAGTGCCAGACTATCATCAACTGGGCACCAGCTGTAACAGACAACACCATGCAGTCTGCTTTGCATCTCCCTTGACAACTCCCACATTTGAAGGAGTTGATCACTTGAGTTATTGACACTACGTATTTTTAAATTTTTCCCACCCCGTCACTGTCACTGTTGTTAGTTCCTCTTTTGATACAAACTTTCTGAATGTTGGGATTCCTCATGAATTCATTTATTGAGAACTTCATTTCTGTCTCTCTGGTGATTATGTTCACTCCCTTGACCTAAAACTTGGTAACCTAGTGATAATCCATTTGCATACATTCTAGGATTTTCCTGAAAGTTAGAGAGTACTGCTCAAATCTTTGATGATCATAATTAGCTTTGAGAATCCTTTCAGAAGTCAACTCCATTGAAAATATCCTACCAGCTTTTATTTCTGCAGAACAGGTAGAGATGGGTGTTTCTTTTAAAATCAAGTAAATTTCTGGCTTAGGGGTAGGATCTATGTTATACAAACACAACCTAATTTGTTACACACTATTATAATGGAAACCTATGCTATGAGAAGTACTTAGGGATACAGACAGTGGGAGGGAAATTATGGGGGGAAGCCATTGTAATCCATAAACTGTACTTTGGAAATTTATATTTACTAAATAAAAAAAATTGTAAAAAAATGAATAAATGAAACCCCCTCCATTGGACCACACTCATCTAGGGCATATATTTTGAGAGGGACATTGGGAGAAATTATTCAAGCTATTTAAATTGGGGGTGTGTGAGTGTGTGTGTGTGTGTGTGTGTGTATGTGTGAATCAAAGGAAGTTTTATTTTCAGCCTAAGACTTCTGTCAAATTCTCAGAATCTTTGAGATCTCCACCTGAAAATTTCAGCCATTTGACATATAAAGTCCAAATCAGAACTCTGATTTTACCTCTAGAAATCAGTTCCCCCTTAAGCCGTTTCCATCTCAGTAAATACAATCTACTTTCTCTAGTTGATTAAAGCCAGAAACTTAATCATAATGCTTTACTCTTTTGTCTGCCTGATTTAAAATTATTAAAGCCATCTACAAGTGTCACATAACTTCTATCTTGAAATTGTATCTGGACTCTGTTCACACTTCTCAGTCTGCACTTTAACTCCAAAATTCACATCACATAATCTCTCATTTTGCTAGGACATCTGGTGTCTACTTTTTATTTAATTCCTATCCCCTTTGTCACAACTTATCCACACAGACACGTGGAGTAATTGCCAATATAGCACACAATACCCTTTTTATCACACAAATAAGATGGTTCAAAGATTTTAATGATTTCCTTTTTTATTTCAGATAAAATACAAACTTTTCAGGAGCTCCTGCCACCATGCTAACCTCATCAATTCCTTGGATCCTACTCCTAATGAAGTCTTTTAGAATTTTTTTTTAATTTAATTTAATTTTATTTTATTATTATTTTTTTTGACAGGCAGAGTGGACAGTGAGAGAGAGAGACAGAGAGAAAGGTCTTCCTTTTGCCGTTGGTTCACCCTCCAATGGCTGCCACGGTCGGCGTGCTGCGGCCGGCGCACCGCACTCATCTGATGGCAGGAGCCTGGAGCCAGGTGCTTCTCCTGGTCTCCCATGGGGTGCAGGGTCCAAGCACTTGGGCCATCCTCCACTGCACTCCCAGGCTACAGCAGAGGGCTGGCCTGGAAGAGGGGCAACAGGGACAGAATCCGGCGCCCCGACCGGGACTAGAACCCAGTGTGCCGGCGCCACAAGGTGGAGGATTAGCCTGTTGAGCCACGGCACCGGCTGACTTTTAGAATTTTACAGTTGTCCCTTAGATCTGAATAAATATTTTCCCATAATTCTGTGAATTAAGTTCTCATTCAATAAAATCCAACTTCATTGCTCTCTCCAGGAGAGCGGCAAGATGGCGGAATAGAAAGGGAGCACACCAATAGTCCGGGTGGAGACAGTTTAATAAAAGTGGAGATACTGCAGGTTCAAGGAAGAGTAGGGGAAGAAACAGCAGAGGAAACTCTTTCAGAACTAGTGATTCAGAGTGGACCTGCGTGGACAGTGTGGGAGCCCACAGATCGGGACACCAGCAGCAGACTCAACACACCAGCGCTGGAACGCTAGGTGAGCCAAACCTCAATAGCCCAAGACACCGGCAGGAAAGCGGAAAGAGGAGACTAGAGTGAACAAGGCTTGAAACCCTATGGGGAAACGTTCACCAGACTAACTAGAAGAGAGAGAGAGAAAAAAAAGTGACTGATATCGACACGAGTTTCTCTCTCTCTGCTCACCTCTCAAAGGCGAGCAAGACAAAGAGCAGGCGCCATTTTGGACATATGTCATAAGCAGGGCGACCTCAGGTCTGCACCGGCCCTGAGCCTAGCAGAAAAACCTGACTCTGGGTGGTGAAATTACAGGAGATTAGAACCTAATGAATATGTGGTGCTAATGAACTGAGACTGTGAAAAAAGAGACGGTGGGGGAGAGAACTCACAGAATTCACGAATTCACGTGAGTACTCTCCAGAGACGCTACAGTTCGCTACAGTTCAGTAGCCTTGGCAGCCCAGTGGGAGACTGCAAGAGAATTTGAACCCACAATGAGGGCCGCAGAGATTCCCTCTGTGGTGCTTGGGAAAGAGCTTCTGATCTCTGGCTCCTGTAGGTATATCATTTGTCTGCTAACCACCCCCAAATCCATTCAGCTGTGCAGAATTACCTCCCTTTTGAATCAAAAAAAAAAAAAAAAGAAAGAAAGAAACAGAGATTTACAAAACCTAACTGGGAGTGTCACCTTTGGCACACCCTCAACCTTGAGGAACCAAACTGGCCAGGCCACACCCATCTCAAGCCTCTAAGGCTCCACCGAAAGCAGACAGTCCACTTAATCTAGAGTCATAGTATAACAAAAAAAAACACCACAGTGAAGAATCCAATATGCCAAACAACAAACGCAAAAACTGAGCTAACAGGAACAAGGAAGACACTATGATGCCCCCAAATGAAAAAGACACCCCAATTCAAGATTACAAAGATGATGAGATAGAAGAAATGCAAGAAGCGGATCTCAAAAAATTGATAAGAACACTAAGAAGTACTCAAAAACAAATTCTTGAACTACAGAAATTCTTAATGGACAAGGTAGAAAATATCTCTCATGAAAATGAAATATTAAGGAGGAATCAAAATGAAATGAAACAACTAGTAGAACATGAAACTGTGATAGTGATGAGAAATCATAATGAAATGAAGAGATCAATAGATCAAATGACAAACACATTAGAGAGCCTTACAAGCAGAATGGGTGAGGAAGAAGAGAGAATATTGGACTTAGAAGACAGCACAGGAAAATATACAGTCAAACCAAAGAAAAGAAGAGGAAATTAGAAATCTAAAACATATTGTTGGGAATCTACAGGATACTATTAAAAACCCAACATTCGAGTTCTAGGAGTTCCTGAAGGCATGGAGAGGGACAAAGGATTAGAATGCCTTTTTACTGAGATAATAACAGAAAATTTCCCAGTTTTGGAGAAGGACAGAGACATCCTAGTACAGGAAGCTCACACAACCCCCAATAAACATGACCAAAAGCGATCCTCACCACAACATGTTGTAACTAAACTCACCACAGTGAAACAGAAAGAAAAGATCCTAAAATGTGCAAGAGAGAAACATCAGATTACTCTCAAAGGATCTCCAATTAGACTCACAGCAGACTTCTCATCAGAAACCCTACAAGCTAGAAGGGAATGGTGAGACATAGCCCAGGTACTAAGAGAGAAAAACTGCCAGCCCAGAATATTATATCCTGCAAAGCTCTCATTTGTGAATGAAGGTGAAATAAAGATCTTTCATTGCAAACAGAAATTGAAAGAATTTGTTGCCACTCGCCCAGCCCTGCAAAAGATGCTTAAAGATGTGTTACACACAGAAACACAGAAACACGGCCATCAATATGAAAGAAGGTAAACGAAAGGAACCTCACAACAAAAGATCACAGGGAATTCAAAGCATATATTAGAAAATATCTTTGGCAAATGGCAGGGCAAAGTTACCACTTATCAATAGCCACATTGAACGTTAATGATGTGAACTGTCCAGTTCAAAGACACAGATTGCTGATTGGGTTAAGGAACGAAACCCATCTATTTGCTGCTTACAAGAAAGACATCTTTCCAACAAAGATCCATAGAGACTGAAAGTGAAAGGCTGGAAAAAGAAATTCCATGCCAACAGAAACCAAAAAAAAGCAGGTATAACTATATTAATATTGGAACACATAAACTTTAACACAAAAACTGTTAAGAGAGACAAAGAGGGACACTATATAATGATTAAGGGATCAATTCAACAGGAAGATAAAATGATTATCAATGTCTATGCACCTAATTATAGGGCACTGGTTTATCTAAATGATTTGTTAATGGACTTAAAGGGAAACTTAGACCCCAATACATTAGTACTGGGGGACTTCAACAATCCACTCAGAAATAGACAGATCAACTGGACAGAAGATCAACAAGGAAACAGTAGATTTAAACGACACTGTAGCCCAAATGGATCTAAGAGATATCTACAGAACTTTGCATCATACACATAACACATTTACATTCATCTCGGCAGTACATGGAACCTTCTCTAGGATTGACCACATGCTAGGCCATAAAGCAAGTCTCAGCAAATTCAGAAGAATTAGAATCATACCATGCAGCTTCTCAGACCATAAAGGAATGAAGTTGGAAATTAGCAACTCAGGAATCCCTAGAGCATATGCAAACACATGGAGATTGAACAACATGCTCCTGAGGAACAATGGGTCATAGAAGAAATTAAAAGAGAAATCAAAAATTTTCTGGAAGTAAATGAGGATAACAGCACAACATACCAAAACTTATGGGATACAGCAAAAGCAGTCTTAAGAGGAAAGTTTATATCAATAGGTGCCACATCAAGAAATTGGAAAGACACCAAATAGATGAGCTTTCAGCACATCTCAAGGATCTAGCAAATTTGCAGATAACCAGACCCAAATCTAGTAGGAGAAGAGAAATAATAAAAATCAGAGAAAAAAATCAACAGGATTGAATCCAAAAAAAAAAAAATTACAAAAAATCAGCCAAACGAGGAGCTGGTTTTTTGAGAAAATAACCAAAATTGACACCCCATTGACCCAATAACTAAAAAGGAAGAGGAAAGACCCAAATCAATAATATCAGAGATGAAAAAGGAAACATAACAAAAGACACCACAGAAATCAAACTATTCAGAACAATCGAAAAAGAGGGAATCCTCTCAAATTCTTTCTATGAAGCCAGCATCACCTTAATTCCTAAGACGGAAAAATGTGCAGCAAAGAGAGAAAATTACAGACCAATATCCCTGATGAACATACATGCAAAAATCCTCAATAAAATTCTGGCCAATAGACTGCAACAAAACATCAGAAAGATCATCCACCCAGACCAAGTGGGATTAATCCCTGGTATGCAGGGATGGTTCAATGTTTGCAAAACAATCAACGTGATACACCACATTACAGACTGCAGAAGAAAAACCATATGATTATCTCAATAGATGCAGAGAAAGCATTTGATAAAATAGAACACCCCTTCATGATGAAAACCATAACCAAACTGGGTATAGAAGGAACATTCCTCAATACAATCAAAGCAATTTATGAAAAACCCACGACCAGCATCCTATTGAATGGAGAAAAGTTGGAAGCATTTCCACTGAGATCTGGTACCAGACAGGGATGCCCACTCTCACCACTGCTATTCAATACAGTGCTGGAAGTCTTAGCTAGAGCTATTAGGCAAGAAAAAGAAATTAAAGGGATACAAATTGGGAAGGAAGAACTCAAACTATCGCTCTTTGCAGATGATATGATTCTTTATTTAGGGGACCCAAAGAACTCTACTAAGAGACTATTGGAACTCATAGAAGAGTTTGGCAAAGTTGCAGGATATAAAATCACTGCACAAAAATCAACAGCCTTTGTATACACAGGCAATGCCACGGCTGAGAAAGAACTGCTGAGATCAATCCCATTCACAATAGCTACAAAAACAATTAAATACCTTAGAATACACTTAACCAAGAACGTTAAAGATCTCTACAATGAAAATTACAAAACCTTAAAGAAAGAAATAGAAGAGGATCCCAAAAAATGGAAAAATCTTCCATGCTCATGGATTGGAAGAATCAATATCATCAAAATGTCCATTCTCCCAAAATCAATTTACAGATTCAATGCAATACCAATCAAAACATCAAAGAAATTCTTCTCAGAAATGGAAAAATGATGCTTAAATTCATATTGAGACAAAGGAGAACTCGAATAATCCAATGGAACAGAGTAGAAACACCAGAAATCAATGCAAACATCTACAGCCAACTTATATTTGATCAAGGATCCAAAACCAATCCCTGGAGTAAGGACAGTCTATTCAATAAATGATGCTGGCAAAACTGGATTTCCACGTGCAGAAGCATGAAGAAGGATCCCTACATTTCACCTTACACAAAAATTCACTCAACATGGATTAAAGACTTAAATCTATGACCTGACACCATCAAATTATTAGAGAGCATTGGTGAAACCCTGCAAGATATAGGTACTGGCAAAGACTTCTTGGAAAATACCCCAGAAGCACAGGTATTCAAAGCCAAAAATAAGTACTGGGATTGCATCAAATTGAGAATTTTCTGTACTGCAAAAGAAACAGTCAGGAAAGTGAATAGGCATCCAACAGAATGGGAAAAATATTTGCAAACTATGCAAAAGATAAAGAGTTGGTAAGCAGAATCTACAAAGAGATAAAGAAATTGCATGACATCAAAACAAACAACCCACTTAAGAGATGGGCCAAGGACCTGAATAGACATTTTTCCAAAGAGGAAATCCAAATGGCCAACAGACACATGAAAAAATGTTCAAGACCACTAGCAATCAGGGAAATGCAAATCAAAACCACAATGAGGTTTCACCTCACCCCGGTTAGAAGGGCTCACAATCAGAAATCTACCAATGATAAATGCTGGAGAGGATGTGGGGAAAAAGGGACACTAGCCCACTGTTGGTGAGAATGCAAACTAGTTAAGCCGCTATGGAAGTCAGTTTAGAGATTCCTCAGAAACCTGAATATAACCCTACCATACAATCCAGCCATCCCACTCCTTGGAATTTACCCAATGGAATTTAAATTGGCAAACAAAAAGCTGGCTGCACATTAATGTTTATTGCAGCTCAACTCACAATAGCTAAGACCTGGAACCAACCCAAATGCGCATCAACAGTAGACTGGATAAAGAAATTATGGGACATGTACTCTATGGAATTCTATACAGCAGTCAAAAACAATGAAATCCGGTCATTTGCAACAAGATGGAGGAATCTGGAAAACATGATGCTGAGTGAATTAAGCCAGTCCCAAGGGGACAAATATCATATGTTCTCCCTGATAGGTAACAACTAACTGAGCCCCAAAGGGGAAACCTGTTGAAGTGAAATGGACACTATGAGAAATAGTGACTTGATCATCTCTTGTGCTGACTACTGATGTATTTATTCTCTTTTTTATCCTAGTACCATTGGTTGAACTCTGTAATTAACACACAATTATTCTTAGGTGTTTACATTTTAATTAAAAGTGATTCCTGTTAAATATAAGAGTGGGAATAAGAGATAAAGGAGTAGAACAATTTGGGACATTCTCAATCGGACCTGCCCCAAATGATGGATTTAGAAGCGTGCCAGGGGATTCCAATTCAATCCCATCAAGGTGGCATGTACCAATGCCATCTCACTAGTCCAAGTGATCAATTTCAGTTCACAATTGATCACACTGATAGGTCTAAGAGTCAAAGGGATCACACAAACAAGACTAGTGTCTGCTAATACTAACTGATAGAATCAAAAAGAGAGAGAACAATCCAACACGGGAAGCGAGATGCACAGCAGACTCATAGAATGGCAGATGTCCTAAATAGCACTCTGGCCTCAGAATCAGCCCTTAAGGCATTCGGATCTGGCTCAAGAGCCCATGAGAGTATTTTAGGCATGGAAAGCCAAGACACTCTGGGGAAAAAAAAAAAAAGAAGACCTAAATGAAATCTCTGTGAGTGAGATCCCAGTGGAAAGAATGGGGCCATCAAAGAAAGAGGTACCTTTCTCTGAAGGGAGGAGAGAACTTCCACTTTGACTATGACCCTGTTGGAATAAGATCGAAGTCTGCGAACCCTAAAGGCTTCCTTAGCCTCGGCAACTCATGACTAGAGCCTAGGGAGATTACTGACGCCATAAATAGGAGTGTCAAATTGTTAAATCAATATCAGGAGTCACTGTGTACTTACGTCTCATGAGGGATCTGTCCTTAATGTGGTGTCCAACGTGAAGTAATGCTATAACTAGTACTGAAACAGTATTTTTACACTTTGTGTTTCTGTGTGTGTGCAAACTGATGAAATCTTTACTAAGTATATAGTGAATCGATGTTCTCTATATAAAGATAACTGAAAATTTAAAAAAAACCTTGGTGTTAAATTGGAAATTGCATAGAAAATTAATTAATTTTTTTAAAAAAAATCATGTAGTATCTCTGTCCTTAATGTGCTATACATTGTGAATTAATACTATAACTAGTACTCCAACAGTATTTTTCACTTTGTGTTGCTATGTGGGGGCAAACTGTTGAAATCTTTACGTAATATATACTAAACTGATTGTCTGTATAAAAAGAGAATTGAAATTGCATCTTGATGTGAATGCAAGGGGAGAGGGAGCAGGAAAGGGGAGGGTTGCGGGTGGGAGGGAAGTTATGGGGGGGAAAGAGCCATTGTAATCCATAAACTGTACTTTGGAAATTTATATTCTTTAAATTAAAGCTTTTAAAAAAAAGGAGTCTTTACTTCTACTCTGATTTTTTAAAAGATTTTTATTTATTTATTTATTTGAGAGGTAGAGCTATAGACGGAGAGAGGAAGAGATAGAGATAAAGGTCTTCTGTCCATTGGTTCACTCCCCAAATGGCCTCAATGGCTGGAGCTGCGCTGATCTGAAGCCAGGAGCCAGGTGCCTCCTCCTGGGTCCCATGTAGGTGCAGTGGCCCAAGGACCCAGGCCATCCTCCACCGCCTTCTCAGGCCACAGCAGAGAGCCAGATAGGAAGAGAATCAGCCAGGATAGAACTGGTGCCCACATGGGATGCCGGCGCTGCAGGCAGAGAGAGTTATCCTGCTGTGCCCAGCACCAGCCTCTCTGATATTCTTTTGTAAAGCACTCTGTTGTCTTTACTTCACAAACACTGATTTGTAAATAGTTATAATGATGTATAATTAATAAACAATAAGCAAAACATTTAAAATGATAATTTTTGACCTACATATACATCCATGAAGCCATCATCAAAACTAAGACAGTGAATTCCATCATCATTTCTGAAGTTTTGCTCATATCCTTTAATCTATTTGTTCTACCCCTTTCAGTCTCCCCATAGTCTCCATCCTCAGACACTTACCAACCTATTTTCTGTTACTATAGAATAGTTCGTATGTTCTAGAATTTTATGTAAATGTGATCCAATTCAAATATTTTGTACTGGAATTCTAAGTGTGGATAACACAAATAGTTTTTCTATCCTTTAAAAGCAAAAAAAGGAAATAGAAAATCTACAAATAAATTGTAGTTGAGCTGAAAATACAGGTGTGCAATCAGGTGTAAACATTGTGTTTGGCTTTAGGGCAGATAAATGACACAGCTTCCTGGTGGAATCAATGAGTTTTTGTTAAGGACACAGCATTATGAGTTCTGCCTTGAATGGAAGATTGCATTTTGATAGGTAGAATTGGAAAGGGCTAAATAAACTAGATAAGGAACTCTTCTCCATTGGTGAGAAACTACACAAGGGTAAGCAAAAATGGAACCAATAGAATGAAAGGGATGAAACTTGAGGAGCACCAAATTATGTATTTTGAACTGAAGTTTTTGTGAGTATAAGGAAGACTACTGTAGCTGATGGTTGGAGGGTCTTTTAAGTTAGGTGAAGTAATTTGCTCAAATGCAGTAGGCACAAGAGATTAGGGATCCATTTCCATTAACAATTGGCGTAAATTATCCAAAAAGCCGACATGCTCAGAGGTGTATTCTCATTAAGTCTTGTTCTGAAATCTAGAGAACAGTTGACATGTTGACTGAAGCCCTGGGGCAGTTAATGATACAGCTCAGTACTTATGTCTTTTCAACATCTCTTTCCTAGGGAACACAATCTGGCAACCCAGGGTTTAGTTATGTTCTCCAATACTCAGAATTTCACTGTGTTTCCTAGTGATATAAATTCGCTTTCATAAGTTAATGTGAAGAAAATAGTCTGTGGCAAACAGATGGATTCTAGACATAGAATTCAAATATTTAATATCTAATGATATATGTATAACACTATTTCTGAAAGTGGATTATATGCTTAATGTTTGCATAGGAAGGACTTTCCTTTAATGAAAAGAATCAGTGTTTTTTAATTAAAATGCCTACTTAATACTACTAAATGATTTAAAATAGCTATAATTGGAAAAACAAAATGGAAAAGAAAAAGAAACTAGGAAATATACAACAGACTAATGATTATCTTCTTATGCACTTTCAGTTACTCAGTATGAGCTACAATAGCTTGCCAAAAGTTTTTAAGGACAAAAACTAACAATCCTGTGCAAGGATTCACCTGTCACCTTTGTCAATTAATGCAGTTTTTACCTCTAAGCTTGGGAATGTGTCTGATATGACATTTGAAGGAAAATCATGGTGATTTCAAAACTTGTACACATTCTGCTATCTTAAGCTGAAATATGAGATATAAAAAACATAGTGGAATCTACACAGTAAGTAAGTGTAACTTTTTGTTCTATAATAGAAATTGGTAAATATATAGTATTTCGATATTAGAACTAATCTTTTAATACAACATCACATGGGAAATTTTAATAAATTTGAAAAACGAAAACCTGCAACAACAAAGATGGTTGGCTGATTCCTATCAAAGCTCTGGATCCTACACTTGTGTTACTGTATTTATGCTGTGCTTATATCCATTGCTTTTCCATTGTAATTTGAAAGACTGGAGAAAATTCCAGTATCTTTGAAAACTGAAAAAGCAACTTCAATTTTTTCATAGAATTTACAACCCCCCAAATACTATTCTGAGTAATTATGTAGAATGTGACTTTGATTCTAATCTACTAACTGCCCAAAGGTTATTTTTCTAGGGTCTCAAAAGAGCCAATGGATTTCTTGGCAAAATAGCTTAATTCTATTTCCCTGGTCAAATTTATGTGTGGGTAATTATGTTTGACTGTCCTAAATCTGAGCCACTGTGTTTTCAGTCTGACTTGATGTTCCTCTTGGGTAATAGAATTGTCCTGGTGTTGTGCTATGCATTGTGTAGCAGATGTCACATTTTACCCTGGAGTGTAATAGAATATAAGGTGCAGTGATTCCTATATGTCTTCTTAACAAACTTTGTGCAATCATTTGAAATAAAAGATACCATGAAAATAAAGAATGTTTGCTCAAGTTAAATAAATGGTGCATTAAAAAATACAATGACAGCCATACAAACTTTAATCATTTCTACATATTCAGTTTCATTTGAATAATTTATTCATTCAATAAAGAATTATTGAAAACCTATTATCTGTAGCACATTGTTACTAAATTAGAAATAAAAGTGATAAAATTGTACATAAACAACTTCTAAAATTTGCAGTCTAATAGGGAAACTACAAATCTTCAGAATAATTATAAGGTAAAATGAGATATGTTATGATATGGAGATTTCTGGCATACCATGGGGGACTATACACTTTTCATTGAAGAGGATATAAAATGAGTCACCTTCATGAAGGGTAGTATTTGCTACATTAATTGATTTATGTGAATTTTCTTATCAATCTCTGGAGATTTAATGGTCCTTATTTTTAGTTTATGTCTATTTTATGATAAAGTAGGGATCTTGATAAATTTTTCAAACTTGTATGTTAAAAAAATACAATAAAGAAATAATCTTTGTTGTGGGTAGAATTAAGAGCTGCAAACATTCAGATGTTGAAATGCTAAAATTTAGCATCTCAATATGTGACCTTATTTTTAAACAGATAAAATGTAACCAGCAGCATTTTTTATAATAGGCAAGATATGGAATCCATCCAAATGTCTATGAATGGATGAATGGATAAAGAAAACGTGGCATATATAATGTGTGAATATATAATGTGAGATATAAAATGTGGCATATATAACATATATATATATATATATATATATACACAAAAAATATTCTTCAACCATAAAACAAATTAAAATTCTGCTATATATGATAACATGAATTATCCTGGAGGACATTATTAATAAAATGAAATAAGATCAAACTAAATTAAGTTAAATAAGCAAAATTTATTAGCTTCCTGATCTCACTTATATATAGATTCTAAAACAATCAAACTCTTAGTAATGCAGATTGGAAGGGTGGTTCCTAGGGTGTTGAAAAGTGAAGGAAATAGGGAGACGTTTCTCAAACACTATAAGTCTACATTTATAAGAGGAATAAATTCTGGATACCTAATGTACAGCAGAGTGGTTATAGCCAATAATGATGTGGTGTAGACTAGAAATTTGCTAAGTAATCTTAAGTATTCTCAGTATCAATAAAATAACTCTGAGAGTGATGGATACGTTGATTAGCCTGATTGTGACAATAATTTCACATTGTATACATATTAAAATATCATCTTGTATACCTTGAATATATAAAATCATTGGAATTATAACTCAATACAGTTGGGAAAAAAAGCAAAAGGATGAAGTCATGCCAGAATATTATGCACACATAATATAATATAACTCGTGTTCTTATGAAAAGGAGAAATTTAGGTACTCACTCACATTCGCACACACACACACACACACACACACACACACAGAAAGCATATTCCCAGACTGTAGACATGTAGGTAAAAATCTCTTTTAAGCTGCACAGTTTGTGGTATTTTGTGGTAGCAAGTGTATGAAGTAATATACCCCCTAAAATATTTAAATGTAAAGAGGAATTTTTTTTATGTTTTGTTCTATAAATTGCAAAGGAGCATTGGTTATAGAACAAAAGAGACATTTGCTGTTAATTTCAGCACAAGGTATTTTAGGTATTTTATCATATTTGGTTTGTGTATCAAAATTGGTATTTTTTGTACATTGTTGTACATCTATGTTGAAGTATAACTGTGTTTTAGCATCACAAATGAGAAAAATCTACATTTTTGATACTGCTTTGTAATTCTTGAATTTTTCACTCAAGAAAGAAATGGCTCATGAGTGTATTCACTGTGCCTTCTCCAATTGTCATACATCCTCTCTCATGTACTGATTCTTACAATCTATGTTGTTTTTAAGAAAATGTATTTTAAATACATTTATAGATCTATTTTTAAAGCATATAAAGAGATGTCATTCTTTCTGAGTGAATTAAGCCAGTCCCAAAGGGACAAATATCATATGTTCTCCCTCATGGGCAACAACTTACTCAGCACCAAAGGGGAAACCTGTTGAAGTGAAATGGACACTATGAGAAACAGTGACTTGATCAGCTCTTGTGCTGACTGTTGTTGTACAATGTAATACTTTATCCATTTTAGTATTTTTTTTTTATCCTAGTACTAGTGGTTGAACTCTGTAATTAACACACAATTATTCTTAGGTGTTTAAATTTTAACTGAAAAGTGATCCCTGTGAAATATAAGAGTGGGAATAAGAGAGGGAGGAGATGTACAATTTGGGACATTCTCAATCGGACCTGCCCCAAATGATGGAGTTAGAATCATGCCAGGGGATGCCAATTCAATCCCATCAAGGTGGCATGTACCAATGCCATCTCACTAGTCCAAGTGATCAATTTCAGTTCACAATTGATCACACTGATAGGTCTAAGAGTCAAAGGGATCACACAAACAAGACTAGTGTTGCTAATACTAACTGATAGAATCAAAAAGGGGGAGAATGATCCAACATGGGAAGCGAGATGCACAGCAGACTCATAGAATGGCAGATGTCCTAAATAGCACTCTGGCCTCAGAATCAGCCCTTAAGGCATTCGGATCTGGCTCAAGAGCCCATGAGAGTATTTTAGGCATGGAAAGCCCAAGACACTCTGGCAAAAAACAAACAAACAAACAAACACAACCAAAATGAAAGATCTCTGCAAGTGAGATCCCAGTGGAAAGAACGGGGCCATCAAAGAAGGAGGTACCTTTCTCTGAAGGGAGGAGAGAACTTCCACTTTGACTATGACCCTGTTGGAATAAGATCGAAGTCTGCGAACCCTAAAGGCTTCCTTAGCCTCGGCAACTCATGACTAGAGCCTAGGGAGATTACTGACGCCATAAATAGGAGTGTCAAATTGTTAAATCAATATCAGGAGTCACTGTGTACTTACATCTCATGAGGGATCTGTCCTTAATGTGTTATCCAATGTGAAGTAATGCTATAACTAGTACTGAAACAGTATTTTACACTTTGTGTTTCTGTGTGGGCACAAACTGATGAAATCTTTACTTAGTATATACTGAATCGATCTTCTGTATATAAAGATAATTGAAAATGATTAAAAAATATTGGTGTTAAATTGGAAAAAAAAAGAGAGATGCCATTCTTTGAAAACTAAAACAAAAAACCTATTGAGAAAAATTATAGGTAAAATAAAGCATACTAATGGAAGACAATATTGTAAAGGTAGTCATTCTCACCAAATTAACCTGTGGATCTCATGAAATCCTAATGAAATTAAAGCAAATTTTACTATGTAGACTAAAAGGCTGATCCAAAACTTTTATGTAGAATTATATAGGGCATAAAGTGCAATGACAATGAACTACACAGCTAAACTACCCATATTATCAGATCTCTAATATAAGGCACTAAATAAAATAATTAATATTTTTAAAGTATCTATACATGGATGAACAAACATACTGGATTTTCTTAGACTCCCATAGAACCCTTTCAAAATGAAGATACAGACTTTTTATCCAGAAATTTTTCTTGTAATATGGCTTTAAGTAGTTATTTAGTTCCATTGCTTTGTTTATTTTTTCCAAGTAGTTATCTAACTGTCTCTTTCAGTTCTTTTTTCTCTAGTTCCTTTTATAGACTTCAGCTCACCTCCATGCCCATTCTCTTGTTTACGTTTTGGGTTTTCCTTGATGTCCCTTACTAAATTTTTATTTTAATCTGTAGTCACTTGGAGCATTTTGTAATATAGGCTTTGTTTACAGAAAAGCTTTCATCCATTTCTTCTGAATCCAAACAACCATTCTTTTCTAAATTCTTTTATCTGTTTCTTTTTTTTAAAAGAGTTTTATTGCTGATTAAATTATTTTTATATGTTTTAACTTTTTAACATACCCCCAAATTTTGATTTGGGATATTTGATTCAGTTTGAATTATTATGGTAGATGTTTTTTTTTTTTTTCCGTATCTTATGTTACTGGAGAATTTTCATCAGCTGAAAAGTTTTTATTTGCTGTTTTCTTCTGACAGTAATTTGAACAGATCATGTTCCTTGTATCTACACATATCATGAACAGAATGTAAATTCGGTGGTGAATGGAAAGGTTTCTGGTTTAGGATCCCCTCTGTGGTCAATGCAGTTAAGTGCTATTTCTTTCAATGGATAGTTTTTGTTCTCTTGTTTCTGTTTTGTTTTTAGGAGGTTGATAGGGAGAGAATTTGGATTCTTTCAGTTTTCAGAATCCTAAGTCTTCTGTTCTTGCTTCTCTTTCATCTTCTAATCTGTAAACACCAGCTCTTCCTTGTGTTTTGCTCTTCCCCCAAAAGATATTTCTCTATTTATACTGCTTCCGCAATACTTAAGATTTAATACTTAATACTTAAGAGAAAGTAAATAAACAATCTTTTCAGTTGCTTTAGGTTCCAGTTGTTGTATTTGGGTAATTCCAACAATTTTATATTTTTTTAAAGTTTTTATTTAAAGAATATAAATTTCCAAAGTACAGTTTATGGATTACAATGGCTCCCCCCCCCATAAGTGTTCTACTAACACTTGTTCTACAGGATTTCAGTTTTCTGCATTTTCACACACGTAGGGAGGATTATGTTTCCAGTGGAGATGATTTAAGCTTAATGTGCCCTTTTCTTTCTGATGGAAAGAATTTTGTAGAAGAGTTCAAGAAAAGTTTGATTGGAAATTAATGTCTATTTTTATGGTTAAAGACATTCCCTGTATTCTAGCAATGAGAGTGGCATGGATTTATTTTTTCTTGTTAACCCGTAGGACTTTAAGGAATGAGGAAAGAGATTCAGATTTGGCTGTCACCAATACCAGCAATCTTAATTTGTTTTACAATTAAACAAATGTATAATTTTGAAGAGATATTGACTTCCAGAAATAAAAATAAAGACTAATGGGTTAAAATTAGGAGTTTATTTTTCATCTTTGGAGAGGCTGGAAGGTAGGCAGTACAGCGTGGCTGCTACATGATCGCGTTAATGTCAATATGCTTCCCCTTTGTTCCTGCATGTCCATCGTTTTCATGAGGCCTCCATTCTCAAAATTGCCTCACTATTAAGGGATGTTCCACATAGGAAGGAAGAAAAAGAAAGAATAAGATGGGCACTCTCCCAGAACATTCTGCACCCTCCCAGAGTATTTTCAAAGTCTGCCCAATAACTCCTGCTTATGTCTCATTAGCCACCACTGCCTGAAGGAGGGAAGAGAAAATGCAGTATTTTATTTAGTCCAATCATGTCATTGTTCTTTTAATAATGAGAAAAGAACACAATATTTGATAGGTACTATATCTTTCTGCTACAGGAAATAAAAGCCTCTGTGTGGATAATATAAATGGCTTGGTTTTATTTCATCCCTAATCTATTTTTCTAGACATCTATTACCTTAAATTACTATACATTTTAAATAGATCATTGTCAAGATACATTTAGTTCACCTAGCTCATTGCAAATCCGTACATGCATTAACTATACTTCATATTAATATGTTAGTTCAACTTTATAATCTAAAGGCATTAAGTCAGCAAAATATGGTGAGTTTAAAAAAATCTTATAAATTTAAACAACTATTTTGCCAGAGAAGCTAAATCATTGTAAATTTTTCTGTTTCACATGCATTTGAATACTCTTTGATATTAAATAACTATATTAAACACAATATATTTAATAATAGTTTTGATTTATTTCTACTTTAATAATTCAATATTTTACCACTGACTACAGATTTCTGGTGAGCAATATAACTGTCATTCAGCTTCTAGCTTCAGAGTTCAAAATTTATTTGTTTGATTAATGCTGAACTTTTACTACTCAGAAGGGCTCAAGGCAGTGAATGGCTAATTTGAACCTTAAAATATTTAACATTACAAAGGCAAAAAAAAGGTGAAGCAATAAATAGAGGATAGAAAATGGGAGTATCAGGCAGGCAGTGACAACTTCAGGCCCAGGTGATGCCCCAGGCAGTGTTCTGTAAGCATGATGCATTAGGGAAAGAAAAGGCTCCTGAATCTTTTCCCCTGGACGTAGCATTCTTCAATACCAGGAGTCAGATTTTCCCTTCGCACAGTTTATTTTTCAAATCCTCAAGAAACTGCATACATCTTCCAAGCTTTCTCCCACTTTTTTTTTATACAAATCTATGCAATTATATTAAAAGAGCAGATAATATGGAGGGTTTATGCATATCCTGAAGCTTTTCCAAAAATCTCAAAGTTGTGAAGCACTGAGTTAAAAGTTAAACTTCTCCAATAAATAGAAAAGGGGAAGAGACAGAGAAAGTAAATAAACAATCTTTTCAGTTGCTTTAGGTTCCAGTTGTTGTATTTGGGTAATTCCAACAATTTTATATTTTTTTAAAGTTTTTATTTAAAGAATATAAATTTCCAAAGTACAGTTTATGGATTACAATGGCTCCCCCCCCCATAACTTCCCTCCCACCTGCAACCCTCCCCTTTCCTGCTCCCTCTCCTCTTTGCATTCACTTCAAGATTCAATTTCAGTTCTCTTTATATACAGAAGATTAGTTCAGTATATATTACGTAAAGATTTCAACAGTTTGCCCCCACATAGCAACACAAAGTGAAAAATACTGTTGGAGTACTAGTTATAGTATTAATTCACAATGTATAGCACATTAAGGACAGAGATCCTACATGATTTTTTTTAATTAATTAAATTTTATTGATTTTCAAATAACAGGGCTTGTGAAAATTGTGAGAATAAAGGCGTGGATAAACTGTGTTCAGAGATTATTAAACCATTCTCAATTGTGAGCTATGTTTGTTTAATCTATGAATGGAACTGTTGATTAATGTCCAAAGTGTATTAATATCAAAAACATTTTGTTTTCCTACTGCATGCTATTTTGCCATACTTTATGTTCCTTGTTTCTCAATGTAATTGGGAAGGTCTACTCTTTCACATTTCTTTTCTAAGTAATCATTTTATAATAGTTAACTGTCTCAGTACCCTTTATTCCTGAACATTCAACCAGTTAATATATTGTCTTAATGAATATCCATGATACAGACTACATTGAAGACGAACGACTGATCAAAGCAAGCATAATTTTCACCCTCATGCAGGCTATCTTCCCTCAGAGAGAGGCAACCACTAGATGACTGATTAAATAGTTATTTAGAGATACAGTCACTGGCATAAGAGAAAGTACCATACTTTTTTTTTAGTCAATTTAGGCTGCCACAACAATTACCTAGAGTGTGTGGCTTAAAGATAAGAAATGTATGCTGTCATAATTCTGGAGCCTAGAAGGTGCCAACCCAAATTTTCTGGTGTCAGTTGGTTCTGGTGAGGGTTCTCTTCTGCCTCATAAATGTTTACCTTCTCACTATTTCCTCACATAGTAGTTGCTTTTTGTGCAAGAAGGATTAAAAGTGAGACCCCAGTGTCTCCTCCTAAATATCCCCAATCCAATTGGATGAGGGCCCTACTCTATGAGTTCATTTCATGGTAATTACTTCTTCAGAGGCCTGAAACAGAACCACTCTTGAGGTATGAGTTTTAACTTATGAATTTGTAGAGGACACAAATAATTAGATGTATTAATAAGTTGCCCTATTTAATATGGATTCTTAAAAAGTTTCTATGAGCAGTTATTAATTGTAGTCTGAACCATTAGTTTATTAAAAATGAGAAAGATAAATTCATATAGACAAAGAAAACAGCATGTAAGAAGACCATGGATTGGGAAGCAGTATATAATATTAAGGGAACTGACATAAGGTCAGTATTGTTGGAAGAATGAGTGTGCAACTTTTTATTGTTGAAAGGAGTTTTTTGTAAGCCTCCTGGTAACCATAAATTGAGAACCTATATAACAGACATGATGAAAATGATAATCAAGAAATGAAGCATGACACTATAGAGAAAATAACATAACCACAAATGAAGATTATAAAAGACAGAGGAGAGAGAGAGAGAGAGAGAGAGAGAGAAAGAGAGAGGAGAAAAGAAGGAGGAAAGGAAGGAAGGAAGGAAGGAGTATAAAAATGACAGTAATAAGGGCCGGCGCCGTGGCTCAACAGGCTAATCCTCTGCCTTGCGGCGCCGGCACACCGGGTTCTAGTCCCGGTCGGGGCGCCGGATTCTGTCCCTGTTGCCCCTCTTCCAGGCCAGCCCTCTGCTGTGGCCCGGGAGTGCGGTGGAGGATGGCCCAGGTGCTTGGGCCCTGCACCCCATGGGAGACCAGGAAAAGCACCTGGCACCTGGCTCCTGCCAACGGACGAGTGCGGTGCACCGGCCGCAGCGTGCTATCCGCGGCGGCCATTGGAGGGTGAACCAACGGCAAAGGAAGACCTTTCTCTCTGTCTCTCTCTCTCACTGTCCACTCTGCCTGTCAAAAAAAAAAAATGACAGTAATAAGACCTTACCTATCAATAATTATCTTAAATGTGAAAGGACTAGATTTTCCAAATAAAAGACATAGAGTGGCTCATTGGATTAAAACACAGGACCCATGTATACTCTGTTTTCAACAAAGTCATTTAATTTCTAAGACATACATAGACTGAAAGTGAAAGGACAGAATATATTTCTTGAAAATGGAACCCAAAAGCAGTCATGTTTTTACCAAATAATATAAATTTTAAATTAAAAGCATTATTTTGTAGCCATTTGGGAAGTGAACTAATGGATGGAAGATTTTTTTATCCCTCTCTCTCTCCCCACCTCTATGACTCTACATTTCAAATAAATAAACAAAATTTTAAAAATAAAAAAATAACTTAAAAGCATCAAAAAGAGATCAGGAATATTATTATATAATGATAAAAATCGCAATCCATCAAGTAGAAATAATACATATATACACTCAATATTAGACTATTAAAATATATACAGCAAACATTAATAAGCCTAAAGGAAGAGACACACTCAGATACAATAGTATGACAATTTAATATCCTAATTTCATAAATGGACAAAACATATACATGAAAAAAATCAACAAAGAGGCAGCAGAGTTAAATTGCACCCTAATTAACTAGCCCTATGAGATATCTTCAGAATTTCCATCTAACAGCTGCAGATTGTACATTCTTGTCAATAGCACATGGAACATTATCCAGGAATAGATCATGCAGCTCATCACAAAAGAAGCCTTAACAAACTTAAAAGAATATAAAACAATCTAGTGTCTTTTCAGAACACAACACAAGAAAACTAGAAATGAAGAGGAAGAAAAACTTTGGAAACTACACAAATGCATGTAAATTAAACAGCATACTCCAGAATGAAGAAGATAAGGAAGAAATAAAGAAGGACATTTTAAAATTTCTTGAAATGGATGAAAATGGAACACAAAATAATAAAACCTATGGAATACAGTTATAACTGTACTAAAAGAGAAGTTTATAGAAATCAGTGCCTGCATTAAACAAAAGAAAAATCTCAAGCAAGCAGCTAGTAAGTCATTGTACCTCAAGAACCTATAAAAACAAACAAACAAAACAAACAAAAATTGGCAGAAAGAAAGAAATAAGCTTTGCAACTAAATAAATAATAGACTTAAAAATACAAAAAATCAATGAAACAAAGGTCTGGTTCTTTGAAAACATAAACCAAATTAATAAACCCTTGGGTAGACAAACCAAGAACAAAAGAAAGAGGATTCAAACACAGAGAATCAGAGATGAAAATGGAGACTGACTGACACAAGCAACACAAAGGAATGTTAAAGATTACTATGAACAGTTATATGGCAATGCATTTTATAATGTGGATGAAATGGTCACATTCTTTGACATGTATATCTTACCAAGGATGAAATTTTGAAGAAACAGAATATCTAAATGATCAATAATGAGTAGCAACACTGACCTAGTTAAAGAAATCACATCAAAGAAATGCATGGGACCAGAGGTCAAATAGCTTCACTATTGAATTCTACCAAACATTTAAATAATTAATATCAGTATTGCTTAACTTATTTACATACAATGAAATGACAAAAAAAAAAGAAAGAAAAAGAAAGCTACAGGCTAATACTCTTGATGAATATATGTGCAAGACTCCTTCACAAAATTGAGCAAATTGAATACTACAATACATTAAAATAATTACTCACCACAAAAAACTGGAAATCCTAGGTATGCAAAGATATTTCAACACACACAAATCAATAGATACGATATAGCACATCAACAGAATGAAGAAAAATCAGATGATAATTTCAATAAATGTAGAAAAGTCACTGTATACAATTCAATACCCTTCATGATGAAAATTCTGACCAAATTAAGAATAGAAGGAAAATATCTCAACATAATAAAGTGCATATATAACAAGACAACCACTAATATCATCCTGAATGGGGAAAAGCTAACATCTTTCTCTCTCAAGATCTGCAATAAGACAGGGATGCCCACTTTCACCATTTTTATTCAACATATTACTGGAAGTCCTAGCGAGAACAATCAGGCAAGAGAAGGAAATGAACTTCATTCAACTTTGACAGGAAGAAGTCAAATTGTCACTGTTTGCAAATGAAATGATCTTAAATGTAGGAAAATCCAATACTCTACAATAAGGTGCTAGACCTACTAAACAGATCAGCAGAGTTGCAGGATATAGTCAAAGCAGCTGAGCACCAATAGGGAATCATCTGAGAAAAAGAAAACAATCCCATCTTCAATAGCTACCAAAAATACCAAAGAGGTGGAATACAATGGAAACTATAAATCGTGATGAATGACACAAAGAACTGGAAAGACTTCATGTTCAGGGGTTATAAAAATCAGTATTATTAAAGTGGGCACATTTCCCAAAGTGATTACAGATTCAATGTAATCCCTATCAAAATCTCAATGACATTTCTTCACAGAACTAGAAAAAGCACTACTAAAATTTGCCTGAAAGTGTACAAGGCCCCAAATAGTCAAAGCCATCTTAAGTGAAACTAAGCAACAGGCATTACACTATTTGACTTTAGAATATGTCGCAAAGATACCATAATTAAAACAGTAAGGTATTAGAATGAAAACAGATCCATAAACCAATGTAACGAAATAGAGACCCTAGAAGTAAACTCAAACATATAGAACCAACCAATTTTTGATAAAGGTGCTAAGAACATGCATTGAAAAAGGATCATCTTCTTAGTAATTGGAACAGAGGAAATGGATATCCAGATGCAGAAGAATGAAACAAGAGTTCTTTCTCTCACTATACAAAAAGATCCACTCAAAATGGGTTAGAAACCTAAGTATGAGCCCTGAAACTGAAACTATCAGAAGGAAACATAGTGAATACACTTCTGGACATTGAAATGGGCAACGATTTCCTAGACTATAACCCAGTAGCACAGGAAATAACAGCAAAAATAAATATATGCGAGTAACAGAGTAACTGAAGAGACACCCTATGGAGTGGGAGAAAATATTTGTAACTTATAAATCTGACAAAGGGTTGATATCTAGAATATATAAAGGGGGCAAGTGCTGTGGCACAGCAGGTAAAGCTTCCGCCTGCTGTGCTGGCATCCCATATGGGCACCGGTTCAAGTCCCAGCTGTTACACTTCTGATCCAGCTCTCTGCTATGGCCCAAGAAAGCAGTAGAAAATGGCCCAGGCACCCATGTGGGAGACCCCAAGGAAGCTCCTGGCTCCTGGCTTCAGATGGGTGCAGCTTCAGCCATTGCAACCATCTGCGGACTGAACTAGCAGATGGAAGACATCTCTTTCTCTCTGCCTCTCCTTCTCTCTCTTTGTGTAACTCTGACTTTCAAATCTTTTAAAAAATAGAATATATATAGAACTCAATAGCAAGAACCACAAATATTCCAATTGAAAAACGGGCATTAGTTCTAATTAGATATGTCTCAAAGGGAAGCATACAAATGATCAACAGGCACACACACACACAATGCTCAACATCACTAATTATCAGGGAACCAAAAATCAAAAGCACAATAAGATACTACTTCTCTCCAATAAGAATGCCTATTATCAAAAAGGCAAAAGATAATGTGTGCTAGTGAAGATGTAGAGAAAAGGGAATCGTTATATACAGTTGAGGAAACAGCATGGTGTTTCCTCAAACAACTTAAAAAATCCAGCACAGGCTCCAGCAATCGCATGCCTGGGTATAGACCCATGGGAAATGAAATCCATCTGTCAAACACATATCCACACTCCCATGTCTATTGCAGCCCTATTCACATTAGCCAAATAACGGAAACAATCTAAACGCCCATTTCATTTAAACAATGAATATATAAA
Organism: Sylvilagus floridanus; assembly: GCA_949820135.1. NCBI lineage: Eukaryota > Metazoa > Chordata > Mammalia > Lagomorpha > Leporidae > Sylvilagus > Sylvilagus floridanus. Next base: position 65,277,159 of record OX463227.1, on the reverse strand, counting down.
GAAAATGTTGTACATATCACAACTGAATATTAGTAGCAAAAACATGAAATTCTAGTCAACTAAAATAGCATGGATAATATTAGAAATCACTATGTAATGGGAAATAAGCCAAGTACAGAACTAAAAATATCAAATGATTTCATCCATAAGTGGAGTCTAAAGAATAGGTGATTTTGTAGATAGTAAAATTATAATGGGGAGGGAAATAGGGAGGGAATTACAGAGAAAGATATCAGGAAAGGTTGATTAATAAGTAGTAGGTTATTTAGTTAGATAGGACTAAGAAGTTCTGGTGTTCTGTTGTACAGTAGGATAACCATAGATAATCTTATTTCTCTACCTAAAAAATCTAAAATATGTGATTTTGCATGCCTTTGCTGCAAGGAAATGTTAAATAATCGAAAGGAATAATATATTTAGCATGGCTGAATATTATATTATGTGTACTTATAACAAAACATCTTATAATACCACACAAATATGCATAATTATTATATGCTGTTGACATTGTTCTAAATAAAATAAATTTTTTGAGGGTGAATGTATGAAACAATTAGTCCTAAATGAACTCTCTAATTGACTGAGTGTAGAAGAGAAGAAAAATACTTAGGACAGAACATCAAAACAAGCCAAAATTTATAACAGAGTGAAAAGTAGTAGGCAATTGGAGCAACTGTTAATTAGCCAAGGTCCAAAATTTGAGAAATGTGTTTAGGCAAATACAATGAATGGAGAGTCATTTCAATGAAAGGGTCATGGAAGCCAGATTAGAGTGGGTGCAAGAACGTGTGGGACAACAAGAAGATGGTCAGCAGCAGCACCAGAAACCTCTTGCCACTGCTTGGATAAACTGACAACTTTCACAATTTAAAAAAGGACAAATTTGCCACATTGATCATTTGTGGGTTTTTTTTTCTGATTATAAATCCAGCAGCAGTGCTCATTTTCACTTATTCTTGATGTCTTAAAATTTTATGGTGATACTTCTGCTTTTACACATTTTTTGAGTAGCTTTTCAACATCTACACAATAGGCCTGAAATTGAAATGCATGTCCTTCATCAGGGCACAAGGATGCAATCCCCAAAGACTTTTCAAACAAGAATGAAACTCAGTTTGGCCAGAAAAAAAGTGAAAATGAAGGTGAAAATTACACTGAAAATAAATAATTAAAATTCTAAAATAAAACGAGTATTTTTTAAAATAATGTGTGGTGGTACTATAAAAAGTAAAAACTATGAGACTGAATCTCAATTTAATAAAAATATTTTATGGATCCCCAGAGCAGATTTTTCAAATAAAATTTTGGCAATAATAGAAAATGTAAAAGCATGTAAAATCATGTAAAAGCAGCACATGTGTTGGTGAGGTCTTTGGTAGGTAGATGCAAGAGATTATCTGGGATGAGTGTCCCTGAGACATTGATGGAAGCATTCACAAAATAGTTCATCTCCTACATATGCCACTGGGAGAGGAACAAATTAATACAGAGCAAATTCATTGCAAATGGTTTTAGTAAGAGGGCATGTGCTGATAGAATGCTAAAAGCCTAGTTCACGAGAACATTCCACCATGATGCATGAGAGCAAGTTTAAACCCATTGGCAATCTATGGCACTCCATAATTCAATTTTCTCCAGATTCATATTCGTGTGTGAAACATTTTGGGGTTGGCCCTGAGCAATTGTTCAATTTTCACAAAGAACAAGACAAAATAATATAGAAGAAAACGTGTAAGCCAGAATTCTCTGTTAAATGAATCATTGCATGTGTCCCTCAATCTCTGTGAATAAATCAAGTGTTTGTCATAACAATTGGATAAGATTTGTTGTGGAGTGAATTTCTTTGATGATTTTAAGGAAAAGGAAAAACATACATTCTATCAGAAGATTGAAATATGGTCCTAAAAGCAGGAACAACAACAACAAAAAAAAGACTTGTGTGATTTTGACCCACTCTGAGTTTCACAATGTATAGACATGGAGAAAAATGGGAAGAAGAAAAATAGCTTTTTTGGGGAAAAAATGAGAAACGGTTATGCTCTAGTGGAAAATTTCCTGAATAACATCTCATGTAACCAGACTCTGCACATTTCTAAATGTTTTTGTGCTCAGTGCCAATGGACAACTTTCACAATGTCTATAAACATCTCTTGTTCCAGACCCAAACATCTCCCTGTTGTGGGATGGTTAGTAAGCAAATACAAGCTGTCAAATAGCACCTTGGAGCCAGATTCCACATGCCAAGCAGTGTGTATATGTGCAGGCTGATTCATGTGCACTGCACACCATTTTCCAATAGTGAAAATTTGATTTAAAAAGGCAGATTTGGAAAACTGAATCTATTTTGCCTAAATACAATACAACTTCTGTGAGTTGCTATTCTCTTACTCTTTCTTCTCTTTTGTAAATACTGTAACGAAAATTCAAGTACCAATTAATTGTTTATGGAAGAGGAAACTTGAAGTGGACAAGCAACGTATATTAAGTTTTTTTGTTTCTTTGGGTTTTTTTTTTGTTTTTGTTTTTTTTTGTTGTTGTTGTTGTTCTTGGTCTCTGCAGGAGTTAGTAGCAAAAATGGGAGCACACATTCAATGGGGAAGATAACGACAAGTAAAGACCATGGACTCCATTTCAGGAACATTTATTTAAAGGCATAGATTTTGAAAAAGTAGGCACAAAACAGAACAAAACAAAAACAGAGTCATAAGTGAAATGCATAATATTGTTCCCTGTGAATCTTACATAGAATGGCAGCAGGGAGCAAAAATAATTGAAAGGCTCTGTTCTGAGAGGTTTTGAACTTTGCCATTGTTTATCATTTGTTTGTATTGCATCCTGAAAGAAAAAAAAAAGCAAATAAAAGACGCTGATATATGTCAACAATAGGACCTGGCATGTTACACAGCCATCTTCTGCGGCTTTCCCAGGCCATTAGGATGAATATTTAACTCTAAATTCTATATTTATTAACTTTTAACAGGAAACACATTTCAATATGTCTTAAAATATTTTAGAATTCAATTAACAAATGTATTTATAAGTTCAGCACTGTGGTCCCATCACTAAACAGTTGACTAATCTTCGGAATGCCTCTTTGCTTTAGTCACGTAAGTTCTATGATTCTTTTTATTGCATTGAGAGTAGAATTTCAGAATATCACTACCAGATAGTCAACTGGCTTCACCAGTCTTTTGTCACTATTCAGTGCATTGTCTCGATTATACCCAGCCTGATTTAGTGCTCTCTTTAAGGTGAGAAGTTCCTTCAATATGAAATTTGCTGCCATTAAAATCTGGCCTTGCTTACACATTTGTTACATGGGTGTTGCTCATAGTTGTTCAAGTAGATATTTGTGGTGTAAAGAAAAATCATCAATGAAGAGGAGGGTGACAGGGAATTTTTTTATTCCTCATATTAGTTAGAAATCATACGCTTCTAATTACACAGAAGAAAATATTGCCTTTATTTAGCTTAAACATAACCAATCTCCATTGTTAGAGTATAGGAATGAGATAAAGAGGAGACAGGTCATGAACTCACAGCCAGAAAAGGTTTAAAGGGAGACAAACCTGAGAGAGACCCAATACCAGACAGAGTAGAGAGCACTTGTTAGAGAGCTCTGTTCTCTTACAGACTGAGGTTTCCATAGTTAAGGCAGTTGAGGGTCCTCAGTGGGCCAGCAAGCCAGCAAGTCTTAGAAAAAACAGCTGAGGCAGGCGGAAGATTGCAGGGTGTTAGGAAGTTTCTTAAAGGAGCAGGGTTCGGATCTGATCTCAGTGAAGAAGGCAAGGAAGTGAAAGCAATAGAGTTATTTAGATCTTTCATTCTTGCTCCATCATCTCTCTCTTTCTATATATATGTATGTGTGTGTATGTGTATGCATATATATGCATATATATTATATGTGTATACATATATATACACACATATATCTATACAGATAGATGTGTATGTTTATATATACAAATACATTCATATAAATTAAAAGGAAGCTGCATTTTTTTTTAATCACAGATCAGAAAGTATTTCTTATTTGCCCACAGAGCCTACACAAAACCTGCCTTGCAAATACAGGGACTTTGGTTGACATTGCATTTTCATGATCCATCAGTATTCTCCATTTTTCTAAAAAGAAAAAAAAAACGTGAACTATCTTGTCTTCAGATTTTATCCCTCATCCAAGGATGACCCTGAAAAACATTTCACTGTTGGAAACAGTACAAACTGTGATCTCCCGCTTTCAAGCCACTTAGAAGCAATTAATAGACAAGACTCACCAATGAAATAAAGTAATAAAAGAGAGTAACTTAGGAAAGCTAAATTACATTATATGCTAAACAGGCAGCAGGGGAGCAAATTGAAGGAAACAGATATTTACTAGCATCTGCCCCAACCTTCGGCATATTCCTCCTGCTGAGATGAAAACCATCGTTTCACCTTATTACTGAGAAAATAATCCCACTTTCCAATGAGTATTAAAAATGGGTCAAGTCTGTTCCTCTTTTAAAAATACTTTAGGGGGGCCAGCACCATGGCTCACTTGGTTAATCCTTCACCTGTAGCGCCAGCATCCCATATGGGCACTGGGTTATAGTCCTGGTTGCTTCTCTTCCAGTCCAGTGCTCTGCTGTGGCCCAGGAGGGCGGTGGAGGATGGCCCAAGTGCTTGGGCCCTGCACCTGCATGGGAGACCAGGAGGAAGAACCTGGCTCCTGGCTTTGGATCAGCATAACTCTGGCTATAGTGGCCATTTGGGGAGTGAACCAACGGAAGAAAGACCTTCCTCTCTGTCTCTCTCTCTCTCTCATTGTCTAACTCTGCCTGTCAAATTAAAAAAAAAATACTTTAGGGCTACCCTCTGTGATGATGGCATCATGTTTGGGCTCAGGTTCCTGTTCTGGCTGATCCATTTCCAATCTAGATCCATGCTTATGGCCTGGAAAAGCAGCAGAAGGTGGTCAAAGTGTTTGGGCCCCTACCGCTCCCATGGGAGCTCCAGGCTCCTGGTTTTGGCCTGGCTCAACCCTGCCCATTGCAGCCATTTGGGAAGTGAACCAGAATAGGAAGATCTCTCTCTCTCTCTCTCCCTCTCTCTCTCTCTCTCTGTGTGTGTGTGTGTGTGTGTGTCCCTCTATGTAACTCTGATTTCAAATCAATAATAAATTTTTAAAAAATTTCCAAATTTATAATCCCTTCAAGTCCTTCATAACCAAATTCTTTGAAAAAAAATCTGTACTCAATCAATAGTTTCCAATTTCTTCTAAGTTATTCACTTCTCAAGTTACAGGCATGATGTGATGAGTTAAGGAATGAAAACGTAGGTTGTTAAAGTATGAAACGTAGGCTTCTATTCTGCCTGATACTTCAGCATCCCTTGAAGGGTCTGTCCTTTGCTGCTATTCTTCCCTTCCCAGGGGGAACTCACTCTACATCACAGCTTCAGTGACCACTGCCAGTCTAAGGACGCCAAAGTTTGGATCATCAGCATATTTTTCTCACCTGAGCGTCAAATGCACATTTTCAGCTGTGCATCCTCCAAATATCTAAAATCGCCTCACAATTCTCCACTAGCACCCAAACCCTATCAATCAATAAATCCTAATCCCTTCCTTTCTACTTCTCTCCAACCTTGTGATACTTTTTAAAGTCATTATCTAGATACATCAACACAGCCTAGAACATTTCAATGGTCTTCTTATTTGTGTTTTAGAAGCCATTTATACTCTTCCAATCATTTCTTACAGTCTATACATGGCAATATTTCTAAAACATTTAAATCTGATCATGTTTACCCTTTTTAAAATCCCCATTACCCATGGAATAAAATCTGATTTTCTTAGTGTTGCTGAGAAGTCCTTTTGTGAACTGGCCCCTGATTAATCCTCCAACTTCATTCCTTGATAATTTCTCACCAGACACAAGCTAATCAGAAACACCTGCACTCAGTTCTCTGCAGGCACAAGACTTTAGCGTTGACTGTTCTATCTTGCTGCCTTGATTATTTCCTCTCCTTTAGCTCCTATCAGCCATTGATATTGTATAGTTATTTCTCTGTAAGCATCATTTCTTTTTAGAAGTCTTCCTTACAATCCACATCACCCAACACTTTTCCCAGAATAGCCCCTTCCATATTCTATTAGTGACCAGAGTGCCTATATCTCAGCTGACATGAATTGTAGCCTCTTGGATTTAATGGGGTCCAAGAAAACATCTGCTTTAAAGTGCTTACTCCCTCCACAATATGTGATCAAAGCATGATACTATATAGCTGGCATTTCAGGACAATGCATATGAAAGGGATCTCTCTGTGACACTGAAACAATTGGCCAAATTTAGCAATCTGTAGCATTAAAAAAATGATGAAACCTTATCAACATCAGCCAAGAAGGAAAAATCAGTCAGGAATGAGTGAAAATCATGGCATGATATGTAAAAGACAAATGGTAACAGTTTCTGTTAACAATGTAAAGAAAAATGAGTTATTGTACATCTATGGTATAGGTGTATATTAGTACAGACGTTGTATAAAATGGTATGGAAATTCCTCACAAACCTAAAAATAGAACTACAATATGACCCCAAAATCCTACTGCTGAATATATATCTAAAAGAAATGATATCCAAATTTTGAAAAGATACCTGCATTCCCATGTTTGTTGCTATACTATTCACAGTGTCTAAACAATGGAAACATTCCAAGTGTCCATCAATTGATGGATCGATAACGAAAACAGGCGCATATGCAACATGGAATATTATTCAGCCATAAAAAGCATGAAATATTGTCATTTGCAATAACATGGATGGAACTTGAAGTCATTATGTTAAGTAGAATAAGCCAGGCAAATACTGCATAATTTCACTCATTGTGGATTTTTAAAAAGTTGATCAAACAGAGGTTGAGTGTAGCATGATGATTACCAGGGATAGGGGAGAGTAGAGAGGAGAAAGGGAAGAGGATTGATTGATTAGTTTGTATTAAATTATAGTCAGAGAGGAGTAAGAAGTTCTGGTGTTTTACTGTATAGTAAGATGACTATGGATAATGATAATGTATTTATGTAGAAAACTTTGAATGTTTTCAACATAAACCAATGATAAATACTGGAAGATGTATACATATTTACTCTATTTGAACATTATACAATCTATACATGTATTGAAACATCACACACTAACCTATAAGTATGTACAGTTTTAATATCAGTTAAAAATTTTTAAAATAAACAAAAAAGTATTCATTTTAAGTAAGATATTCCAAATCAGACTAACAAACTCTTAGCAGAGGTGCTAAGAACCCAATCTAAAAAAATAGAAATGCTTTCAAGTTAGCATATAAATTTTAAGTATGTGGGTGTTCCTGAAAGTGTCTCAAAATCACCCATTCACTTAAGTATTTTAAGCATTCCTCATGCAATTTAGTTCAAGCTGCAATTTGGTACAATTTGAGGGAAAGATTTACAAAGTAAAAACAATTTTCAATCAGCCTCTTTCTAAATTATTATAAATGTTAAAAATCACAATATTAGCTGTCCTAATTAATTAGATTTCAGTGCTTTTGAAATTAGACTACAAAAACCTTGGTCCTGAATGATACAAATTTTTTAAAAGTATTATCACAGAGCATTGGGAGAAAAGAAAATGTTCTCGACACAAGAAAATGATAGCTTTTCAAAAGCTGCCAGCTGCCAGAGATACAAAACTTGACTCATTTCCTTAATCTGGCTGCCTGAGTCAGGAGAACACAGGTAGTCTAGCTCAGAGAACAGTACCCAGCCTTTTGCTGAGCGTATCTGAAAAGTGATTCTTAGGTCTGAGTATGCATGCAGCAGGCAGGGAGCTCTCCCTGAGAGGAACATGAAAGAGAGGTATCAATCAAGATTTTCTCTGTTTAAGCTGATAACAATGAGTCGTTGCTATGCTTTGGACTTAGTTTCTCCTGTTTGCAAAGTCAAATTACATTGCACAATATAACTTAAGGGGATTTTCTTAAAGCCATTTATACATATATATGATTTTATCATCTCAATTTTCATATGCACATATACAAAACAGATTTCTGTATACATAATGCACATAAACACATTGTATCAGTAGATGAAGCATTAAAATATGTAATCACTAGTATTTTTATTCTCATATTTGTTACAATACTCTCCCAGGAGAAAAAAATGATCCTGACTCTATTTTTAGGTCTTAAGAATTCAGTAAATGCTATAATTTTCATTCCTACATGTTTTATAGAATTATATATAAACAACACCAGACTGATGAAGATACATATTGTGTTTAAAGGGCTTCAGAGAAAGAGATCTACAAGACTCTTTATATAATGCATTTCTGAAAAAAAAATACGTAGAAACTTTTGCCTCAGGAAACTATTTTCTATAATAACATGAATTCCTCAGATGGCAGCAAAAGCCCATTTCCTGCTGTTAGACTCTCATTGGAAAGGAGATGAATAATTTTTCTTCATATCTTTGAACAATGTTTAAATTATTGCCTGATCTTCTCTGTTTCACACTAAATAATTCCTCACTCCCTGAGCATTTCTTCATGGGTGTTAGTTGAAATTATCGCTGTTGATCTCTTCTGCACCCACTTCAGAGTCACTTTAGGAGTCCTGGAAACCTAGACTCAAACATTAATAAGAGCAAAACTCAGATTTCACATTTTTCATAGTATTATAGACTCCAGTATCCTAGCTAAAAATAAAAACAAAAGAAAAGAATGCAAGAAAATAGGAACACTAGATCCTATAACCTATTTTCTGACTAGGCTGCTGTTACTGTCCTCATCTGCACCTGCTATCCTGTTCTGCCCCAACCCCACTGCCCTCTATTTCCCGAAAAGCATAAAGTTTTAGACACTGGAGCCTTTAAGTACTATTAATATCACAATGGAATAGTGACCTGGGGGACTATTTAAATAAAGTAAGAGAGCACCAGAGCTCTTCATTAAGTTAGAACAAGATTTTATTGTGAGACACAATACTGATTTCTCTTGGAGACAGAGGAGAATGGTTTTAATCAGATTACTAATGTGACCCTTGGGTCTTGTAGAGATCTATAATGTTTAGTTAGATAAAATTTTATCTAACTAAAAGGATTTGTTAAAGAGGTGCGATTTTTTTTTAATTCCCTAGAATGAAATGGGCTGTTGCAGCAGTATATCTTAGTCATACTGTAGGCTATGAGATTTATATTTTATTATTTCTTGAGAGGTTCTTTTGTACTTAAGGAGGATGGGCTAGGCATTCTCAATATGAATTTATTAATAGTTATATTTAAATCATCACCCTAGAGCCTCCTTACTTACTGGATTTAATGACAATGCTATGTAATTGATATACTGAATTCATTCTAATATTGAAAATAGTTTATCTTTCCTAGTGGCAGGCAGTATATTGCATGGTTGAGGATTTTGGAGGCCTCCTAAGTCAGTCTGAGTATGAATCTTGTGTCTTCCATATATTTGCACTGTGCCCATGGGCAACTTACTCTTCTCATATGTAAAATGGAACCATATTTTTCAATAGGTTGGTAGAAACATTTGATATGTTAAATGCTTTATTACTTAATCTTAAACATTGTAGAATGCTTACTAATTTATAACCATGGCAATTATCATTATCCTCAATGTTCACTTTTGTGACTCTGTTTAATTACATTTATGAGACTTTTATATCAATTATTAACCATACCTCTTACTTTTCCCTAAAATGTTAATCACTTTAAGTATGTTTAAAAGCTAGGTTCATGAAAAATAGTTCTAAAAGTACTAAAGAATTCAAAACCACGCTCTTATAGAGAATATAACTAGGAAATCAAAAAAGAATCCATAACTAATTTCTTCTAAAATATTTAAACAAACAAAAAGACAAAAGCTTTATAAAATTTTTTGTCCCAAATCTGAGAATAAGCTCTTAAATACTTTAGAAAGAGAGAAGTGAATAGAGGGAGGCAGGAATGAACAAGAACTTAGTTCCTTTATGTGATGTCTGAATTGCCTTCTCAATTCCTAGAGATAATATCACATGTTTTCCTAATTCAAAGTCCTGAAAACTAGAGAATGAAGTCTGAGCAGTCCCATGTATGAAAATTAAAGTCTCCAAAACAAATGTCGGCAACTTTGAGAGAATGAATACATACAAGATTACTCCAATGTTGAACATCAAGGTAGGTTTAGAATGGTGCCTTCTATGTAAATACTGCTAAGCATAAAGCTTTTAATTACTTCCTGCATTATTCTGATTGAGTTTATTCATACGTCTACTTCACTTGGCATATTATCTGAATCTATATGAATGGTAATTTAATATGATGGAGGAAGAGGAGTTCACTTAATGAATTTTTATTGAGCTCCTCTGGTGAAGGATGTATTTCATAGACAATGCAAGGGATAATGGAATGACTATACTTCTGTCATCAAGGGATTAGCACTTCAGTAAGAAGCTAGAATAGTGGAGTTCATATGAAAACATATGAAGTGTCAAGAAAAATATGTTATAGGAGACATACACGGTGGTTTGGTAACCAGTGGAGTGGAGTGATTACATATAAGGCTGGATCAATAAATGTTTTACCTCCTGGTAGAAGGTGAGACACAGGAGAAAAAAGATTCATGGTCTAGGCTTTACATGACAATTCACATCTGAATGCCTCCAGATATACTTATTGAACTAGTACAGCGTTTTAAGTTTTTAATAGTATATTTAATACTCAAACTCAACAATTTTCATAGAATATTCCTAGATTCCTTTTAAAAATCTGAAAATCTGCCAAAATGGATCTTCATTAACTAGAGCAGGAATTTAGGGGGCTGCCTAGAGCCACAGCAAGTCTCTACAGATCCCCAAAGACTACATCCCTGGGCCATCTTCATGCACCTAGGTAACCTATCCAAATCTTGGACAAATTTATAAGTAACACTTGTGTTATACATACTATCACTTCAGAATATTTAATATCACTTTTTACACTCTGCTTAATTTTACAAACTGGAGGAAGCCTGTTGAATATATTTAAAAGAATATTGAATATGAAACTTATCAGCTATATCAGTACATAGTAGGAAATAAAAAATAAACAAAAGACTCCAAAGAATAAACATCATTTCAGGTAAAGTTAGAAGAATGGATATTATTGGCCGGCGCCGTGGCTCAACAGGCTAATCCTCCACCTTGCGGCGCCGGCACACCGGGTTCTAGTCCCGGTCAGGGCGCCGGATTCTGTCCCGGTTGCCCCTCTTCCAGGCCAGCCCTCTGCTGTGGCCCAGGAGTGCAGTGGAGGATGGCCCAGGTGCTTGGGCCCTGCACCCCATGGGGAGACCAGGAAAGGCACCTGACTCCTGGCTCCTGCAATCGGACGAGCGCGGTGCGCCGGCCGCAGCGCGCCGACCGCGGTGGCCATTGGAGGGTGAACCAACGGCAAAAGGAAGACCTTTCTCTCTGTCTCTCTCTCTCACTGTCCACTCTGCCTGTCAAAAAAAAAAAAAAAAAAAAGAAGAAGAATGGATATTATTTACAAATCAAGAAAGTGATGACAGATATTGGCTCCAAGAAAACAGAAAACATGAGGATACTTCAAAGAGTTCTTAGAAAAATGGAATCAGGGGATTAGGGCAAGATGGCCGAATAGGAAGGTAGCACACCGATAGTCCGGGGAGAGACAGTTTAATAAAAGTGGAGATACTGCGGGTTCAAGGAACAGTAGGGGAAGAAACAGCAGAGGAAACTCTTCCAGAACTAGTGATTCACAGTGGACCTTTGAGGAGAGCATGGGAGCCCGCAGTTCGGGACACTAGCGGCAGACTCAACGCACCAGCGCTGGAACGCCAGGTGAGCCGATCCTCAATAGCCCGAAACACCAGCAGGGAAACGGAAAGAGGAGACTAGAGCGAACAAGGCTTGAAACCCTGTGGGGAAAAGTTCACCAGGCTAACTAGAAGAGAGAGAGAAAGAAAAAAGTGACCGATACGGACACGAGTTTCTCTCTCCGCCCACCTCTCAAAGGTGAGCAAGACAAAGAGCAGGCGCCATTTTGGACATACGTCATAAGTAGGGTGACCTCAGGTCTGCACAGGCCCTGAGCCTAGCAGAAAAACCTGACTCTGGGCGTGGGGGTGAAATAACAGGAGATTGGAACCTAATAATGTGTGGTGCTAATGAACTGAGACTGCGAAAAAAGAGACGTTTGGGGAGAGAACTCACGGAATTCACCACGTGAAGACTCTCCAGAGACGCTACAGTTCGGTAGCCTTGGTAGCCCAGTGGTGAGACTGCAGGAGAATTTGAACCCACACTGAAGGCCGCAGAGATTCCCTCTGTGGTCCTTGGGAAAGAGCTTCCAATCTCTGGCTCCTGTGGGTATATCATTTGCCTGCTAACCACCCCCAATTCCATTCAACTGAGTGGAATTACTTCCCTTTTGAACCAAAAAAAAAAAAAAACAAAAAGTAACAGAGAGAGATTTACCACGCCTAACCTGGGAGTGTCTCCTTTGACACACCCTCAACCCTGAGGAACCAAACAGAGCTCTCAGGCCACACCCATCTCAAGCCTCTAAGGCTCCATCAAAAGCAGACAGTCCACTTAATCTAGAGTCATAGTATAACAAGAAAAAAACACCACAGTGAAGAAACCAATATGCCAAACAACAAACGCAAAAACCGAGGTAATAAGAACAAGGAAGACACTATGACACCCCCAAATGAAAAAGACACCCCAATTCAAGATTACAAAGATGATGAGATAGAAGAGATGCAAGAAGTAGATCTAAAAAAATTGATAAGAACACTAAGAAGTACTCAAAAACAAATTCTTGAACTACAGAAATCCTTAATGGACAAGGTAGAAAATCTCTCTCGTGAAAATGAAATATTAAGGAGAAATCAAGCTGAAATGAAACAACTAGTAGAATATGAAACTGTGATAGTGACGAGAAATCATAATGAAGTGAAGAATTCAATAGATCAAATGAAAAACACATTAGAGAGCCTTACAAACAGAATGGGTGAGGCAGAAGAGAGAATATCGGACTTAGAAGACAGAGCACAGGAAACTATACAGTCAAACCAAAGAAAAGAAGAGGAAATTAGAAATCTAAAAAATATTGTTGGGAATCTACAGGATACTATTAAAAAACCCAACATTCGTGTTCTAGGAGTTCCTGAAGGCATGGAGAGGGAGAAAGGATTAGAATGCCTTTTTAGTGAGATAATAGCAGAAAATTTCCCAGTTTTGGAGAAGGACAGAGACATCCTAGTACAGGAAGCACATAGAACCCCTAGTAAATATGACCAAAAGAGGTCCTCACCACGACACGTTGTAATTAAACTCACCACAGTGAAACAGAAAGAAAAGATCCTAAAATGTGCAAGAGAGAAACGTCAAATTACACTCAGAGGATCTCCAATTAGACTCACAGCAGACTTCTCATCAGAAACCCTACAAGCTAGAAGGGAATGGCGAGACATAGCCCAGGTACTTAGAGAGAAAAACTGCCAGCCCAGAATATTATATCCTGCAAAGCTCTCATTTGTGAATGAAGGTGAAATAAGGACCTTTCATAACAAACAAAAATTGAAAGAATTTGTTGCCACTCGTCCAGCCCTGCAAAAGATACTTAAAGATGTGTTACACACAGAAACACAGAAACACAGCCATCAACATGAAAGAAGGTAAACGAAGGGAACCTCACAGCAAAAGATCACAGGGAATTCAAAGCATACATTTGGATAAAGAAATTATGGGACATGTACTCTATAGAATACTATACAGCAGTCAAAAACAATGAAATCCGGTCATTTGCAACAAGATGGAGGAATCTGGAAAACATCATTCTGAGTGAATTAAGCCAGTCCCAAAGGGACAAATATCGTATGTTCTCCCGATCGGTGACAACAAATTGAGCACCAAAGGTGAAACCTATTGAAGTGAAATGGACACTATGAGAAACAGTAACTTGATCAGCTCTTGTGCTGACTGTTGTTGTACAGTGTAATACTTTATCCATTTTAGTAATTTTTTTATTCTAGTACTATTGGTTGAACTCTGTAATTAACAAACAATTATTCTTAGGTGTTTAAATTTTAACTGAAAAGTGATCCCTGTGAAATATAAGAGTGGGAATAAGAGAGGGAGGAGATGTACAATTTGGGAGATGCTCAATCGGAACTGCCCCAAATGATGGAGTTAGAATTGTGCCAGGGAATTCCAATACAATCCCATCAAGGTGGCATGTACCAAGGCCATCTCACTAGTCCAAGTGATCAATTTCAGTTCACAATTGATCACACTGATAGGTCTACGAGTCAAAGGGATCACACAAACAAGACTAGTGTCTGCTAATACTAACTGATAGAATCAAAAAGGGAGAGAATGATCCAACATGGGAAGTGAGATACACAGCAGACTCATAGAATGGCAGATGTCCTAAATAGCACTCTGGCCTCAGAATCAGCCCTTAAGGCATTCAGATCTGGCTCAAGAGCCCATGAGAATATTCTAGGCATGGAAAGCCAAGACACTCTGGAAAAAATAGAAGACCTAAATGAAAGATCTCTGTGAGTGAGGTCCCAGTGGAACGAATGGGGCCATCAAAGAAGGAGGTACCTTTCTCTGAAGGGAGGAGAGAACCTCCACTTTGACTATGACCCTGTCGGAATAAGATTGAAGTCAGTGAACCCTAAAGGCTTCCATAGCCTTGGCAACTCATGACTAGAGCCTAGGGAGATTACTGATGCCATAAACAAGAGTGTCAAATTGTTAAATCAACTTCAGGAGTCACTGTGTACTTACGTCTCATGTGGGATCTGTCCTTAATGTGTTGTCCAATGTGAAGTAATGCTATAACTAGCACTGAAACAGTATTTTACACTTTGTGTTTCTGTGTGGGTGCAAACTGATGAAATCTTTACTTAGTATATACTGAATCTATCTTCTGTATATAGATAATTAAAAATGAAAAAAAATCTTGGTGTTAAATTGGAAATTGCCTAGAAAATTAATCAATTTTTTAAAAAAAATATCATGTAGGATCTCTGTCCTTACTGTGCTATACATTGTGAATTAATACTATAACTAGTACTCCAACAGTATTTTTCACTTTGTGTTGCTATGTGAGGGCAAACTGTTGAAATCTTTACTTAATATATAGTAAACTGAATTCTTTATATAAAGAGAATTGAAAATGAATCTTGATGTGAAGCAAGGGGAGAGGGAGTGGGAAAGGGGAGGGTTGCGGGTGGGGGGGAAGTTATGGGGGGGGAAGCCATTGTAATCTATAAGCTGTATTTTGAAAATTTATATTCTTCAAATAAAAGTGTTATAAAAAAAAGAAAAAGGAAAAAAAAAAAGAAAGTGATGACAATATAACATTACGAGTGTAAGCATAATATATATCGCCCTTTTCTTTTCTATAAGATTTATTTATTTAAAAGGCAGAGTTGGGGGGGGATAAAGAGAGAGAGAGAGAGAGAGAGAGAGAGAGAGAGAGAGATTTTCCATCTACTGGTCCACTCCCCAAATGGCCAAATGCTACATACAGGTAGAAGCCAGGAGTCTGATACTCCATCCAGGTGTACCTCATGGGTGGCAGGGACCATGCACTTGGGCCATCTTCCACTGCTTTCCCAGGTGCATTGTCAACAGCTGGATCAGCAGTGGAGCAGCCCAGGCTCTAACCCATGCTCATAGGTGATGCTGGCATCCCAAGTGATGGCTAATCCTGCTGTGCCACAACATAGGCTCCTAAGTTGTTCTTATCATACCGTACATGAATAAAATTGGGAACTAGCAGGAACCTGCAGTAATGATTTTAACACACCCATGTTAGCACTCTATTTCCAGAACAAATACAATTCCCTAATCAGTCACTGCTCCATTTACAGAGGAATTGCTGGGGCCAGAAGACATGACCCAGATTATGGAACAAAGCAAGGATTATTGCTGGAGACTGGGGGGGGAAGAGTGAAGTTGGGTTCAAGACTTCTCTCTGATCCTGAGAAGAACTTGCAGACCAACCACCAAGGGTCCCTTGGAAAAAATTTGGAAAGAAAGTCAGTCCCTAGAAATTCTCAAGGGGGAAGTTTAAGCAGTCTTTGCAGATCTAATTGGGAGCACCTAAAGGTTTTCAGTATTCCATGCAGAAGCATGAAAGGAATGGAACTATATACCAAGTGTCCTTCATCTCTGGACATTGCAGCTAATAAGCCCAAATTACAGAGCATCATGTATTGAGGATCTATTTGGTATAGAGGCAGCCCTGAGGGGAGACTACTGACCCTTTGGAGATAGAGGAATACATGAGGGATAGGCGTGCTCAGGAAAGACTGCAAACTTCCTCCTTCCCCTTATTTATCCCTTTTCCCATTCAGTGCATCCACCAGAATCAATGAATTATGCCCTTCTGTGCTGAGGAGCACAGGTGAACAGCTAGAACTCAGCCCAATTTGTCATGCCCCAAACTCCATGTCCAGATGGCCACACCAGGTGACACAGATAAAGGGAAGTTAGATTACCTATTAAAGACTGAGGAGCCTTTGTATCTAAGAGAAATCCAACTCTGGGTTTCCCTCTCCATGTCTTAGGGCCAAAGAGTTTGCTGTTGTTTGTTCCCACTTTCCTTTGTTCTCTTGCTCACCTAATAAAGAGTTCTCACTTTTCCACTCAAACTCTTTCCTTATATCTGTATTGACAGAAGTCAAGAACCAGGTAGCACTCTCCCACTGTTAAAACCCCCTCAACCCTTAGGATTCTCTCTGCTTAGAAAACCCCAGTGGTAAACTTACAAAATAAAGCACAAATGAGCCAATAAAAATAGCACCCCCAGACACTCACCAACCAGAGAGGATAAAAAAGCAGACCAGATTAAAAAGAAGTTATTAAGAAGCCCATAACTCATAATGAGCACTTAAAAATTTAATGATGGTTCATATAAACAGAAAATACCAAAACTTAAAACCAAGCCAAGCCAAACAAAATGCTCTTGAGGTAGGCTTTTTGGTGTTGCAGGTAAGTTCAACTTGAGACACCAAATCTCATTTCAGAGTGCCTGGTTTGAGCCTGCCTCCTCTACTTCCAAGCTAGTTTCCTGTTAATGCAAGACTTGGGAGGCAGCAGGTGAGTTGGCTTAAGTATTCGGGTCCCTTGCACCCACATAAATGAGCCCTGGGCTGGCTCTTGTGGGTATATGGGAAGAAAACTCACAGATCAAAGATTCTCTCTCTCTGTTCCTCTCTCCCTTCCTCCTTCCCTCCTTCTGAGTTTCAAACAAAATGAAAACAAATAAATTAACTTTCAAATTAAAAAAGCTTGGTGGAATAGAAAATAATTATTAAATTTAAAATCTCCACACTGATAAAAAGATGGTAATTGTTCTTGAGAACATAACCTTTAAGACACAATACAATCTCACAATACAGTACAAAAATAGAGAAAAGTAGAAATCAGGACAGAGAAAGGGAGAAAGCTGGAAGGCTAAACTGGGAGTTATGACAAGAAGATATTAGGAAATCCAAAAAGAGATAATGGAAATTGAGTAAAAAATGCTAAAAATCTCAGTATTGGATAAAATACTTGAGTCTATAGCTTGAAACAGAAACTCTCAAAATAATGCTAACATTTCCAACAGATTCATGCACCAAATTTTGTAATTTATACAATGAAAAGATCTATGTGTAACTGACGTTTTTTTTTTTTTTTAAAGATTTATTTATTTATTTGAAAGGCAGAGCTACAGAGAGGCAGAGGCAGAGGCAAAGAGAAAGAGAGAGATGGGGGGGGGGGTCTTCTATCATCCATTGGTTCACTCCCTAAATGGTCACAATGGCTGGAGCTACACCAATCTGAAGCCAGGAGCCAGCCACTTCTTCTGGGTCTCCCATGTGGGTACAGAGTCCCAAGCACTTGGCCATCTTATATTGCTATCCCAGGCCAGAGCAAAGAGCCAAATAGAAAGTGGAGCAGCCAGAACTAGAACCGGGACCCATATGGGATGCTGGCACTGCAGAGTAGCAGTTTTACCCACTCTATGCCACAGTGCCAGCTCCTGTTAATTGACTTTAGTTACATTCTTCTTCTTTGTATTTTTCTATTTAAGCTATTCATTTTAGAAGCTACCATTTCAAAACTCTCTCATTATAAATTTATTTTAAATAATTTTGCTTACGATAATCTTTGCTCTATATATTTATCTGTTACACTGTTGCTGCACAGAAAGGTCTAAAACTTACTTTTTCTTCATAACATCACATGGTGCTTATCTTTATAAAACATTTATCTTTCAATATTAGTGCTAAAACTATTTGCTGCTTTTGTGAGAAAGTATAATCAATCGTTGAAAAACGTCAATGTTTGAGTTCTCATTTTCTCAATCTAATATTAATAGTCGATATTTCCAAGGAAGTTATTTCATAGAGGTTTTATTTTTATTTATTTATTTTTTTGACAGGCAGAGTGGACAGTGAGAGAGAGAGACAGAGAGAAAGGTCTTCCTTTGCCGTTGGTTCACTCTCCAATGGCCGCAGCAGCCAGCGCGCTGTGGCCAGCACACTATGCTGATCTGATGGCAGGAGCCAGGTGCTTCTCCTAGTCTCCCATGAGGTGCAGGGCCCAAACACTTGGGCCATCCTCCACTGCATTCCCTGGCCACAGCAGAGAGCTGGACTGGAAGAGGAGCAACCGGGACAGAATCCAGCGCCCCGACCGGGACTAGAACCCGGTGTGCTGGCACCGCAAGGTGGAGGATTAGCCGAGTGAGCCTCAGCTCTGGCCCCCTAGAGGTTTTAAATTCTTGCAATAGTATTTAGAAGAATGCAAATTAAAATAACAAAAATCATTTCACACCTACTCAAAAGGCCAATGCCTTCATAAATACTAATGCAAGTTTTGCTGGGATTGCTGATGATAATGATATAGTCCTCTGTTACTTTAGAATGCAAATTGACCACATGTATTCACTGTAAAAATACAGTAACTCTACACCTACCACCTATTACCTAGAAACAAATTTACAAATATAAGGAAACATACTCAGACACACATATACAGAACTTGCTTCAAGTAGTCAAAAAATGTATTTTGATTCTGAATAAATTCAAACACATGATATTCATAGAGTATTATACAATTAAAAAAGTATAGGTTAGTACAATATCAGTTGACTTAAAGCAATTGCTGTGATAACCTGAAATATAAAAGTGAGATACGGGCCCTGCCTTGTGGTGCAACAGGTCAAGTCACTGCCTATGACACCATCCTCCTACATATGGGAAATTCCAGCTTAAGACTTGGCTGCTCTGCTTCAAATTTAACTCCCCGCTGTCCTGGGGAAAATAGTAGATGATGGTATCATGTGGGTGATGTGGAAGAAGATCCTGGCTCCTGGCTTCAGCCTGGCCAACCTCTAGTCATTGCAGCCAACTGGGGAGTGAACCAGCAGATTGAAGTTTTCTGTGTCTCTCCCTCCCTCTCTGTAACTCACACTTTCAAATAAATAAAACTTTAAAAATATAGCACAATACCAAGAAATGTTCTGCTACTATAAGTTCTCTAAGATGGATTAGATGAGGAAGACATTTGTAAATTGGACAATCTATAAAGACAAATGAGCCACTGGGAAAATCACCTGTGAAGGAGAGGGGGAACAATGGAGATTTAATTAAAGAGACTTTGATGGCAGTGCTGGTCTAGGGAAATTTGGCAAGGGTGATGGGACTATTCTAGCCAACACTGCCTGTCGACAGTTCCACATTTTGCAGAAATGAGCCTACGATAGTTTTCTGTCATTTTCAATCACTGGCTAAGGACAGTGCAGACTTTGAACCAATAGGATAATAGATTTCACAGGTCTTTTTGGCCCCTTGTCATTGAAGAAATAAGAGGCACTTTTTCATAACTGCCCCCAATTTTTTATATGATTCCATCCATCTTAATTGGAAATAATAATAGATTAACACATTCTTGTAACAATTATATTATTGGGAACATTTGTTCCAAGAACAAAAGTGAGAAATGATGACAGAAGAAGAAAGGAAAAAGGCAAAATAATTACCTAGAAAATTGATTTTTTGAAAACACATTAGATGAAAAGAGTATATGATCTATCTGCATAAAATACTGCATTTAGGCCGGCGCCGTGGCTCAACAGGCTAATCCTCCGCCTTGCGGCGCCGGCACACCGGGTTCTAGTCCCGGTCGGGGCACCAGATTCTGTCCCGGTTGCCCCTCTTCCAGGCCAGCCCTCTGCTGTGGCCCGGGAGTGCAGTGGAGGATGGCCCAGGTGCTTGGGCCCTGCACCCCATGGGGAGACCAGGAAAAGCACCTGGCTCCTGGCTCCTGCCATCGGATGAGCGCGGTGCGCCGGCCGCAGCGCGCCGACCGCGGCGGCCATTGGAGGGTGAACCAACGGCAAAGGAAGACCTTTCTCTCTGTCTCTCTCTCTCACTGTCCACTCTGCCTGTAAAAAAAAAAAAAAAATATTGCATTTAAATAATTTGATGTTTTAAAATATAAATGAACATATTTAACAATATATTATCTGTCAATTATCCCCATTTGATCCATAAATTCAAAGAAATACATTACAAAACTGAAGCACACATTTTTCAAAGAAATTCATATGCTAATGATAAAATTTAGATAACAGTGCAAAAGACCTAGAATATTCATCAAAATATTCAATAAAAAAATTTAAGATTAACCTGAATTCAAAATATATTATAATTATATAATCATCCAGTTAGTGTTATTTGGGCATTAGTATAGATAAATTCATCAATGAAATACAATGGAGAACTCAGTAACAGACCTATATGGTGAAGGTACTTCCGAAAGCCATGGCAAAATTGAATTAAAAGATAATTCATATTTTCTATGAACTTCTTGACAATACAGATTTTCCATAAAATTTTTGATAATGTAGATTTGTAGTGTACTTCCTGAAGACCTCTGACTTAACAAAAGACTTGTACATGTAAACATTTCAGCAACCACACTGGAACAGTTGGATATCCATATGCACAAAGAAAAATGTTAATTTAACTCATGGCTTCTACAACATCAAGCGAAAAACAACACACAATGTCATCTAGGTTCATATCATGTTGCTGCAAATGATTTCATTTTTTAAGTCTGAATGATATTGCTTGAATATTTCAAATGTAGCTAGAAAAGATTTTGAATGTCTATTATAAAGACATGATAAGTGTAGATGAGGTGCTAGATATATGCAATACTCTCATTTGTTACTATATAATGTATACAAGTATTAAAAGATTACAGCGTACCCTATAATAATGTGCAATTATTACTTGTCAACTCAAAACAACTAGAAATTTGAATTTAATATATATATATTTTTTAAAAAAATCAGAATGAATCATAGTCCTAAATACAAAATCTAAATTTACAAAATTTCTAGAAGGAAACATAGTTGAAAATCACTGTGGCTTTCAGTGAGGCCAATATTTATTTAACAAGTACCAAAAGAATAGGTTGTAAAACAAGTTTATTGTAAATAAGACCTCATAATAACTAATATCCTCTGTTTTTTGGGGAAAAAAAAAAAAAACTCTTAAGAAGATAAAAACACAAGGTCGGCGTCCTGGATCACTAGGCTAATCCTCTGCCTGTGGAGCCAGCACACCATGTTCTAGTCCCAGTTGGGGCGCCGGATTCTGTCCTGGTTGCCCCTCTTCCAGGCCAGCTCTCTGCTGTGGCCAGGGAGTGCAGTGGAGGATGGCCCAAGTGCTTGGGCCCTGCACCCGCATGGGGGACCAGGAGGAAGTACCTGGCTCCTAGCTTTGGATTGGCTCAGTGCCAATCATTTGGGGGGAGTGAACCAACAGAAGGAAGACCTTTGTCTCTCTCTCTAACTCTTCCTGTCAAAAAAAAAAAAAAGAAAGAAAGAAAGAAAAGAACACAAGTAGTACACAAGTAGAAATTGTCAGAAAAGAACTACAGACCATATAACTGAAAAAAGATCTGTTTAGAATATATAAAGAATCCTCAAAATCAAAAACTAAGAAAACACAAAACCCAATTATAAGTGAACAAAAAATTTGAACAGTCATTGAAGAAGATAAATGGATGAGAAATAAGAATATAAAAAGATGTTCATCATCACTAATCATTAAGAAAAAAATTAATACCATGATGAGATAACAATGCTATAGAATATTAAAAGAAAAACTTCCCATTAAAAGCATTTGAAACTATAGAAGAACTAGATTGAAACTCTCATACACTGCTGACAGAATTATAAAAGAGTAAAACCATTGTGGAAATTGCTCAGAAGATGTAAGCACAAACCCACCATACAATCTAGTCATTCCACTCCTGAGTATTCTGGAAGACAAAAGTATATGTTGATATAAAGATCTATATTCAATTATTCACTGAACGCTAATTCTAACAGTAAAAACTAAAATAAAGTTCATATTTCCAAAAGAAGCTGCCAGATAAACATGAGATATCTGACTACTATATACTATTCAGCAATAAATGGAATTAACTTGATAAATAAAAAAACATGAATGAATTGCAACATAATTGTGTTGAATGAATGAATTTATGCTGTATGACTCCTTTTATATAAGATTCTATAATATGCAAAGCAACCTAGAGTGACAAAGCTATGTGGGCAGGAGAAATAGATTACAGAAGCGTATTAGGGAACTTAAGGATGTGATGGATATAGTCATTAATTTGAATGTGGGGGTCGTTTCATGGCGGTGTACACATGCAGATTTTTTCATTATTTGTTAAAACTATTTTAACATATATTTATAATTACGCACATTTATTTGATGTTATCTGGTGCTGTCATACATGTTTTTGTTGTATAATGTTCAAATTAAAGTAAACATATGTTTCTCTTCAACTATTTAACATTTCTTCATAGTGAAAATATTTAAATCACCTCTCCTAGTTCTTTTTAAAATATATATTATCATTATCTATAGTCTTGCTAATGTGGAATAAAATATCAGAACTTGTTTCTCCTATCTAACCACAGATAGCTGTATATCAGTTGTGCATCAATAAAATATTAAAAGTACATATGATCAAAGAAGTATAATGCAATTTGTGGAAAATCTTATATACTTGGTTCATGTGGGTAAATAAACACAATTATGAAAGGAAGTTCTGTGAAAAGTGATTAGTATTGTCTTAAGTAAGATTTTTATTATTTCCATCATATTTTACGTATAGTTTACTATTTTTACAAAATATTTATAGCATTTGTATAATCACAAAAACTCATTTTCATTGTAAAAAAGGAAGAGTTTTAATGACAAAATGTTAAACTATTTTACAACATCTATTGTATATTATACATCTATTGATAGGGCAGGCTTTGATTGTAATGACTATATATTCACTCTTCAACTGCTCACAACAGCTGGGACTGGGCCAAGCTGAAGCCAGGACTTATGAACTCAATCTAGGTCTCCCATGTAGGTGACAGGAACCCAAATACTTGAGTCATCATCACTGCCTTCCAAAGTCTGCATTGGCAGGAGGCTGGAGTCATGAGCTGGAACAGGGATTCAAATCAGGGCACTCTAGTGTAGGATGCAAGTATATTAATGATGCAAATATCTTAATGATTAAGCCAAGTGTCTGCCTCTCAACATTTTCCTTATGTTTAAATGTGTGAACTCATCCCATCTTCACAGTAACCCTGTGATAAATCCTGGACTTATCTACATGGTATAGATAAGGAAACCAAGACAGAGAGGTTAAATATCTTTCCCACAAGTCCTCAACTACTAAATTCTGGACCCATATCATGATGGTCCAATATCGTAAGCAAGGCATGTCTCTTGTTAGGTATCAGAGAGTTTGCAAAGATGTTAGAATGGGGACCATCACAATTAAACTTGTGTACTCAGAATTAATCCTAACCTTTTTTTAAAAAAAATTATTTATTTATTTCAAAGGCAGAGTCACAGAGAGGCAGAGGTAGAGAGAGAGGTTCACTCCCCAGATGGCCGCAACGGCTGGAGCTGTACCGATCCAAAGCCAGAAGCCTGGAGCTTCTTCTAGGTCTCCCATGCAGGTGCAGGGACCATCTTCCACTGCTTTCCCAGGCCACAGCAGAGAGCTGGATGGGAAGTGGAGCAGCCGGGACTCAAACCGGCACCTATATGGGATGCGGGCACTGCAGGCAGTGGCTTTATCCACTATGCCACAGTGCCAGCCCCTTAATCCTAAATTAACACCAATTTATAAGAAAGAAAGGAGCTGAAGATTTATTATCAAGAAGACTTCAGATTCTTGTCTGCCTCATGCTTACAACTTGCGCAGGATTATGTTTTCCTTACAGTGCTTGAGGTGAATTCAGGGGGACTATTGACATCACTTTAATGGAAGAAGCCATCAGGCAGTGCTCTCCACAAGCTCACAGCAGGGTCTTGATGGGGGTAGAATGAGTTATTCGAGTTTCTTGCCTGCGTTGACTGCATGCAGCATGACAGAGACATACAGTTCTTTTCATTTCTGAAATCTTGTAAGGTGAGTGGTTTGCTAATTTTGGTAATGAAAAAAAAAAAAAACTCTAAAATGGCATGCCCATAGAAACTTACATTTGTATTTTCCTAAATCTGGATTTAAAACCAGTTGTTCTGAATTATAGTCCAAAAATTATTTCACTGTAACAAACACGTAAGAAAAGGAAGTAAAGGGTCAAACTACAATCAGTGCATATCTATTTTAAAAGATTTATTTATTTGAAAGGGACAGTGACAGAGAGGAATAGATATAGAGAACTGTCCCTTCTACTGATTCACAACTCAAAGGACCACAAGAGCCAAGAGTAAGCCATGCCCAAGCCAGGAGCCAAGAACTTCATCTGGGTCTCCTACATGGATAACAGGGACTCAAGTATATGGGTCATCTTCTACTGCCTGCCCAGTTAGCAGAGAACTGGATCAGAAGCAAAGGGTAACCAGGATTGGAATCTGCAATGTCTTAACACACTGCCTCATCATCCCATCTCTCTCTCTCTCTCTCTTTTGAAACATTTATTTATTCACTCATCATTCATTTGAAGAACAGAGGAAGAGATAGGGAGAGAGACAGAGGAAGAGAGAGGAACACACAGAGAGAATCTTCTGTCTGCTAGTTTGTTACCTAATTGGTTGCATCCACCAGAGCTGAGCCAGGCCAAAATCAGGAGACAGAAACCCTATGTAGGCCTCCCACATGTGTGACAGAGGCCCAAACACTTGAACCATCACTCGCTGACTTCTCAAGTGAAACAGCAGAGAGCTGGATCAGAAGCAGAGCACCCAGAATTCTGATATGGGAAGTCAGTTTAACCTGCTATGCCACAATGCTGGCGCCTAAAGATATATTTTACTTTTTTGTTAAAATCTCTACTTCTCATTTTACCTGTTTGGAATTAAATTTAATGGAGTTCAGGAATATTTTCATTTTCTTGAAGGTAAAGAAATGAAGGATCAAAAAATATATATTTTTAAACAGTCTGAAGGGGGCCAGCACTGTGACATAGAAGGTTTAGCCTTCACTTACAGTGTTGGCAGCCCATATGGGCACCAGTTCAAGTCCTGGCTGCTCCACTTTCAACCCAGCTCCCTACAAATGTGCCTGGGAATGCAATGGTAGATTCCCAAGTACTTGAGCCCCTGCACCCACAGGGGATACCCAGAAGAAGAAGTTCCTGGTTCCTGACTTCAGCCTGGTTTAGATACATCTGCTGCAGCCATCTGGGGAGTTAACCAGTGAATGGAAGACTCCTCTCTATGTCTCCCTGACCTCTCTCTCTAATTTTGCCTTTCAAAATAAAAAAAAAAAATCTTAAAAAAAAAAAAAACAGTCTGAAGGTTGAGAGTAGGCATTTGGACTAGCAGTTAAGAAAGCCACATCCCAAGTAAGAGTAACTCAGTTCCAAGCTCGAACCGTTGAGTCTATCTTCCAAACAATGAAGACCCAAATCGACAGCAATGATGGCTCCATTAGTTGAGTTTCTACCATCCACGTGGGAGATCTGGATTGAGTTCCTGTCTCCCAGCTCTGGCACTGTCCAGCCCAGGTTTCAGTGAACATTTGGATTGTGGACTAGTGCATGAAAATTCTCCTCTACCTCTATCTCCATCTCTATCCCTGTCTCTACCTTTATCTCTATCTCTTTTTCTCTTGGTTAAAAAATATGTTTTCAGAGAGTGTAAGGCAACAACATGCACAAAGATGTTCCCTCCTTCTGTTTATGACAGTGCAAGGGCTCTTTTAGACCACACTGCAATTTGTATAGCAAATGCTTATTGGACAATTCTTTTATGTAAGGCATTTTTCTGGAAACAGAGGTTACAGAACTAAGTTAGTAGAAATATAGTCTCCTCAATCAAATTACTTGCTTTCTAAGGAGGGCTTTGGTAAATAAATAACTAAATTATTTCAGAATATGACAATTTCAATTTGTTTTTAAATGATGTGATAAGACAGAGTTACGAGGATGGTTCCTGTAAAGTGTGTGATCATTTGGATCAATGGATATTGCAAGAAACAATGCCACATTGGATAGCAATGGAACCTATCCCTGGGCACAAAGATGGGCTTGTGTCTGCCTAGGGCACAGATGGATAACTGTGTTTGGACTAAACAATTTTATTCTAATGTATTTGAAGATACTACAGTCTGTGAACACAAGCTCAGGATGTAACAATGTGATATTACTAACTGCATGATCTAAACATTCTTGTGCCTCTCAGAAGTTCAAATCTAGAGCTCTTAGTCAGTTTGGGATTCAAATACCACATATAAAGTAATCAGTACGCATTTCATCTTCAACCTGAATCTCCAACCAGCTTGCAGTTGACATTTCAAATTTATTACATGAATTGAGCTGCTAATATTAATCTGTCACCCTAAACTTGTTCTTATTCTTCTAGGTAAACAGACACATTATTATTCTTGTAACTCTGGTAAAAACAAAACAAAAATCCTTTGCCTCATCTTGACTTCTTTATTTTATATCCTACCTCCAATTCATTAATCATTTTTTTTAAACTCAACTATCAAAATATTCAAGCAAATCTTCTAGCTTCACCTTCTCACCAGCACTACTGCTGTCATATTGACCGTGACATGGAGATCACTGCTGTTGCCCTACCTGGTCTTCAGGCATCTTTTCCTGCTTCCTCTGCAGTCCTAACATGGCAACGGGATGTGAGTGTTCACATGTAAGTCAGAGCTTCAACATCTCTACTAAGAACTCTGATGATTGCAGCTCACTCTCTGTAAGATCCACACCTCTTACAATGCCCTTACCTACCAAAGCCTTAGAAGCCTACTGCATTTCTCTCTCTTCCCATATTTCCAATCTAACTTCATTTCCTCAACTCTGCTCCAGTCACTAGGCTCCTCACAAAGACTCTTGAGCTCACTAGGCATGCTTTGTCTAATGGCATTTTAACCCATGGTTCTGAGAATGCACCTTGCCTAGACATACATGTGGCTCATTCCCTCAATTCCTTAGGGTCTTTACCCAGAAATCAGCTTCTTGCTAAGGCCTTTCTTGGCCATTCATCTACTACTTGTCTCACACAATGTTTCATATAGCTCTTAGCTGTTTATTTTTTCTCACATCATTTGATAACAATCTAATAGAATTTTGGGGGCTGGCACCATGGCGCACTAAGTTAATCCTCCGCCTGCGGTGCTGGCATCCCATTTGGGTGCAGGTTCTAGTCCCGGTTGCTCTTCTTCCATTCCAGCTCTCCCCTGTGGCCTGGGATAGCAGTAGAGGATGGCCCAAGTCCTTGGGGCCCTGCACCCACATGGGAGACCAGGAAGAAGCACCTGGCTCCTGGCTTTGGATCAGTGCAGCTCCGGCAGTTGCGGGCATTTGGAGAGTGAACCAACGGAAGGAAGACGCCTCTCTCTCTCTCTCTCTCTCTGTCTGTAACTCTACCTGTCAAATAAATAAATAATTTTTTATAAAAAAATCTAATAGAGTTTTCCATTTAATTCATTTTGCTTTTAATCCATTTATCCATTTATCCCAACAGAATGAAAGCTCAATGACAACTGAAAATTTTGTTCATTCACTGTTGTATGCAAGAGGCATCAGGTATAATAGTTACTTAATAAATATTTATTAAATGACTGAATGAATAATTGAATGAATGCTTACAACTATGAAAAATTAGCGAAAAGAAAATATAGCCATAAAGCTAATAATTTATTCAGTTTATATTTGGTATCTTATCACAAGGGACACAATCTTTAATACAGAAAAAACTGTTTCACCTTGAATTCCTAATATTTAATTCCCTTGGACTTGAAAGCTGGTCTCAACAGAGGTCTAAGACCTACCCAGCATCTTATTATGTGCTTCCATTAATGGAAAGAATCTAGCTAGGATTTTATTTTACACAAAGGTCAGAAAATTCAAAGGGATAGTTGCCATACCAACTACAGCTTGGCCCCTCAGCTCATATGAATTTTTGCTATTACTTATATCTGCTCTTAACTTTTATGCCTTAAAATATATAAAAGCAATTTGTCCGCCTTACTACTGCTGTGGGATTTGTCTACAATTTATGCTTCAGGGCTCACCACAGGACTGTGACATAACAGCACACACAAAATTCTTCTATTTCTTGTAGCAATAAGCAATAGAATGCATTTCCTTTACTACTGAAGTCCACCCATAAAAGAGACCATTCCCTTTTGAAAGTTGCTGCTCTACATTCAAGAGGGAGAAAGCTAAAACAGTTTTATACTCAGCATCTGCCTCAGTTCTCCCCAAAGCCTGAGTTTATTAAGGTGCCTTCTCCTGACATATGTGATGCTCATTTTTATCCATCTTATGAGACTCCAGGCACAAAGCCTCATCCTTAATCTTGCAATTCATATGGAAATTAGAGCCATACAGATTCATCTGTCTCAGTGAGATTACTTCTTGTCTAGAGCCGTCTTTTAGAAGAAATAATGGAATCAAAGTAGCTAAGATGTCACATTTTAGGACCTTCATGGAATGAATATTTGATGGCAACACCATTTCATAACATTAATTTGTTTCTGCCATCACTGTAGAAAACTAATTCCTAAATACAGCCTCTGTGCCCTCTGTGCATTACTATTGTATCAAAACTGTGTACATTGTGTCTATAAGATAACATTTTAATTAGTCTAAATAGAAAGATAGGACAGGCTTAAATTCACCAAGCCTTAATGCAGCTAGACAAGTAAGAGAACATCAAGAAAGATGCGTTGCCACTTAGCAAAACACACACATTAGGTTTGGCAATCTGGGTCAGCTGGTCTACTTAGATGAGAAACAATGTGGAAAAAATTCATTTTAAAAAAGAATTTAAAATTTAACTGTTTTAAAGTATGCATTTCCATGGTTCCAAGTTAGGAAATATTTAAAAGGTTTATATGATGCATTTCCTTTCCATTCTGGCTTCCCAGCTTCCCAGTTCTACCCTTCTTCTGAAGCAGAGTTGGCCAAAGGGAGAGACAGCTGTTAGTTTGTTTCATTCACCCTTCCAGAATCAGGAATGCATGCACTGGTAACTCAGAGGAAAGTGGGTCTGAGGTTTCCCTTTTGAGGTAAAAAATAAACAAAATCATAAAATTACAAATAGATTTTAAGGAGAGCTAAAAGCTATTTAAATTTTCGTTGGGATAATCAATTATGCATCAACACTCCCCCTCCCTATCTTCCCTTCCCTTATTCTCTTTTCCAAATGGACTATACCACCTGTTTCTTAAAGCATGGTAATCATGTGTTATTATGCACACTTTTACTCTAAGGTGTAAGATAAGAAAACTTTAATATGTTAAGATATGCATAGTTAGCTAATCACTAGGCTAATCCTCTGTCTGCAGTACCTGCACACCGGTTCTAGTCCTGGGTGGGGCGTCAGATTCTGTCCTGGTTGCTCCTCTTCCAGTCCAGCTCTCTGCTTTGGCCCAGCACTGCAATGGAGGATGGCCCAGGTCCTTGGGCCCTGCACTCGCATGGGAGACCAAGAGGAAGCACCTGGCTCCTGGCTACGGATCGGTGCAGCGCGCCAGCCGTAGCGGCCACTTGGGGGGTGAACCAACAGAAAAAGGAAGACCTTTCTCTCCCTCTCTCTCTCACTGTCTAACTCTGCCTGTCCAAAAAAAAAAAAAGATATACATAGTAAGAAATATTTAAGAGATTCTTAAACAAACCAAAAACACATTTATTGATATCTCATTTTTCAAACCCCAAACTAAGAATTATATACAAAAGTTTATTATATACAATTAAATTTTTAAAAATTCAGTTGCTTATTTTATAGTGATTTAGATTGTTACTAAGAAATATATAGTGAATGAGCCTTTATATAAAAATAGAATAATGAAGTAAATTCTTTGGGAATTAAGTTCAACTTACTTGCATAATTATGTATGTAGCAAGCTCATGTTTAATACTAAATTATATTGTCTTATATATTTTAGTTTTTGTTTTCTTTACAAAGAATTCATATTCTGGGGTGATGATAATATACTGATCACTTGAAGAGGAATATGCACTTTGAGATAATCTGGTCTGAGTGATAAACTTTAAATATATGACAATTTTGTAAAGCAGATTGTTTTAGTGGAAGAATGATTGAATTTGAAGAGAGGAAAATTTATTTTTTATCTGGTGTGCCATTCCTAATAAAGTGTGACTTTGGGCAAGTTACTTGATCTTTTTTTTTTTTTTTTAAGTTTGGCCTACTTTAAAACTTTGTTTAATTCCTCTCTGGAAATTAGATATGAAAGGAAAGTGATAATGCAAAGAAAAACATGTCCAAGTGAATACAACAAAGAAAAAAATGAAATAAACAGAAAAAGCAGAGAGAATGTACCTTACAAGAGTATATCTTTGGGGCTGTCATTGTGGCACAGCACGTAAAGCTGCCACCTGCAATGTCAGCATCCCATATGGGTATCCATTCGAGTCCCAGTTGCTCTGCTTCTTATCTATCCCCCTGCTAAAAGCCTGGGAAAAGCAGCAGAAGATGGCCCAAGTGTTTGGTTCCCTGCATCCATATGGGAGACCTGGACAAAGCTCCTGGCTCCTGGTTTCAGCCTGGCTCAGTCCTGGAAGTTGCACCTGTCTGGGAAATGAATTAGCTGATGGAAAAGATCTCTCTCTCTCTCTCTCTCTCTCTCTCTCTCCTTCCCTCCCTCCCTCCCTCTTCACTTTCTCTCCCCTCCCTCCCTCTCTGTAACTCTTTCAAAATAAATAAATCTTAAAAAAAGAATAAATGTTTATAATAGGTTTATACACACCAGTGTCTGTGTGTTCCCCTCTTATCTTCCTACAGAAATGAATAACAAGAAAATATTCAACTTTCCTTTTGAAAACACTGATGTAGAGGTTGATTGCTGTAGGAATGACAAGGCAAATGGATTGTTAACATGTATTGTGTTTTTATTACCTGCCTGGTACTGTGCTGGGATCTGCACACCTGCTAACCCATTCCTGAAAGGAGACCTAATGGCAATTATTGAATTACTGCAATAAAGAACTGGGTTCAGGGTCCCCCCCCCCACCTCAGTTCAGTTATTACTGTGATAGTTAATATTGTTGTGTCAAATTCCCTCGGTCACAGGGATATTCAGTCAAACATTATTCTTGTTGTGGCTGTGAGGGTGTTTCTGGATAAGATTATTATTGAAATTTGTACCCTAAATAAAGCAGATGGCTTTCCTTAGTGTGGGTGGGTCTCATTCAATCAGTTGAAGGCCTAAACAACCTTGCCAACCTCCATAATCGCATGAGCCAATTCCTTACAATCAATCTCTTAATATCCACAAACACATACTATTGCTATCCTAATACAGGTACTATTATTATGCTACCAATGATAATTTGGTATTATGGACTACATTTTATATCTTCTTGCTCTCATTTCATGTATTGAAACCCTATTCCCAATGTGGTGGGGTAGTGGAATTTGAAGATGAGGCCTTTAGGACGTAATTAGGATTAAATGAGGTTATGAGAGTGAGGCCCTCACGATAAGATTATTACCCTTGTAAAAAGATACATCAGAGAGAGTTATTGCTCCTCCCCCCTTACATGCCTAGGCAAAGAGGTCAGTGAGCATGTTACCAACACCAAGTTATTTGGCTTACTTGCAAATAAAAATTGACAAAA
Source organism: Sylvilagus floridanus (assembly GCA_949820135.1). Lineage (NCBI taxonomy): Eukaryota > Metazoa > Chordata > Mammalia > Lagomorpha > Leporidae > Sylvilagus > Sylvilagus floridanus. The sequence goes on along the minus strand of OX463227.1, from coordinate 65,245,004 downwards.
TATCAATGTGCAACCCAGATAAGGTGCATTGGAGCTTATGCTCAAACACAAGGAAGATAGCAAGACAGGAAGACATTTTATCTGGCTCTCTACTGTGAGCTGAACAGGTACTTTTATTGGGCTGGAGAGACATAGAGTTTTCCCCCAGGGAACATAGTACTTTGATCTGCACACAGCCCAGATTTCTGGCTAGTCCCCTTTGGCACACACTTTAGTTTGTATTCTTTTTATATGTTTTTTGTTTGTTTGTTTGTAGACTACACACTTAAAATGGCAGTGTTGCTCACAACCACCAACCCAGATATTGCTCACATTGGAGCACTGTGAACACTGAAGCAGGCTGGGGACAGATGGAATCTTTAGCATTTAGGGTCTGGACCTCCTTGCTTCTGACTGGCATGGAGCTTGTGATGGATACATAAGTCAAGAGATGGACTCATATCATCTTGGGAGATGGATATGTCAGGTCAGGAAGGGTCTGATTGTTGAATCCAGTCTTTATCCTATCTCAAGCACACAATAAGAAGACAGCCATCTACAACCTAAGAAAAGATCATCCTTTGCCAGCACCTGACTGTACTGACACCCTAATTTCAGACTGTCAGCTTCCAGAATTGTGAAAAGAAGAAAAACGTGGTCTATGATATTTTGTTTTGGCAGCCCAAATTGATTAATATACATATGGTGTGGATTTACAATAGTTCAACTTAATGGCTTTTCAATTTTATGGTGGTATGAAAGAGTACTCATACAACCATTCTATTTTTCACTTTCAACACAGCTGACTCTAAATTACATGAGATGCCTAACACTTTACTATAAAATGAGCTTTGATGATTTTGCTCACCTGTATTACCACATGTTTTGAGCACAGGTAAATTAGGCTGGACTAAGTTATATTTTTCAGTAGGTTATCTGTATAAACACATTTACAACTTAACAATATTGTCAACTTCTAACAGTTTTATCAGGATATAACTCCATAGTAATTTGAGGAGCAACTATCTCAGATTTGTATATTTTTTTAAATATAAGCATCACTGCATTACTGGATCTCAGTGGGAATGTTTCCAACTTTTCCCCATTCAATAGGATGCTAGCTGTGAGTTTGTCATAAATTGCCTTGATTGTGTTGAGGAATGTTGCTTCTAAACCCAGTTTGCTTAGAGTTTTCATCATGAAAGGATGTTGTGGGGCTGGTGACGTGGCTTACTTGGTTAATCCTCTGCCTGTGTGCTGGCATCCCATATGGGCATCTGGTTTTAGTCCCGGTTGCTCCTCTTTAAGTCCGGCTCTCTGCTATGGCCCAAGATGTCAGTGGACGATGGCCCAAGTGCTTGGGCTCCTGCACTCACATGGGAGACCAGGAAGAAACTCCTGGTTCCTGGCTTCGGATCGGCGCAGTGCCAGCCATGGTGGCAATTTGGGGAGTGAACCAACAGAAGGAAGACCTTTCTCTCTGTCTCTCTCTCTCTCACTGTCTGTAACTCTACGTGTCGAATAAATTTAAAAAAGAAAGGATGTTGTATTTTATCATATGCTTTGTCTGCATGTATTGATATAATCATATGGTTTTTGTTCTTCAGTCTGCTAATGTGATGTCTCACATCAATTGATTTGTGATCTTTGAACCATCCATGCATACCAGAAACAAATCCCACCTGTTCTAGGAAAAATGATCTTTCTGAAATGTTGTTAGGTATGATTGGCAAGAATTCTGTTGAGGATTTTTGTGTCTATGTACATCAGAGAAATTGGTCTATAGTTCTCTCTGTTGTATCTTTTCCAGGTTAGGGATTAAGGTAATGTTGGCTACATAGAAAGACCTTGGGAGGATTCCTTCCCTTTCAATTGTTTTGAATAACTTGAGAAGAATTGGCGTTAGTTCCCCTTTAAATATATGTCTGGTAGAATTTAGCAGTGAAACCATCTGGTCCTGTGTCTTTCTTTGCTGGAACAGTCTTTATTACTGATTCAATTTCCATCTTGGTAATGGGTCTGTTTTGATTTTCTATGCCTTCATAGCTCAGTTTATGTAGTCTGTATGTGTCCTGGAAACTATCTATTTCTTCTAGCTTTCCAAGTTTATTGGCATACAGCTTTTTGTAGTAATTTCTGAGGATTCGTTTTATATCTGTGGTGTCTGTTGTTACATTTCCTTTTTCTTCTCTAATTTTATTTATTTGGGTCTTCTCTCTCCTCTTTTTGGTTACTTAGGACAATGATATGTCAATTTTGTTAATTTTTTCAAAATACCAGCTCTCCATTTTGCTGATCTTTAGTAATATTTTTGGTTTCAATTTTCTTTATTTCTTATATAATTTTAATTATTTCTTGCCTCCTACCACATGTATGGTCATCCTCATTAGTGTACAGAAATTTTTTGATTTCTATTTTGATTTTTTTATGACTCACTATTCATTCAGGAGCATGCTGTTCAGGCTCCATGAGTTTGCACATGTTCTAGAGAGTCCTGATTAGCTGATTCCCAGCTTCACTGCATTGTGTTCCTAGAAAATGCATGGTATCATTTAATTTTTTTTTAATTTTCTGAGACTTGCTTTCTGGACTAGCATGTGTTAATCCTTAGAAAGTTCCATGAACAGATGAGAAGAATGTGTATTCTGCATCTGTAGGATGGAACGTTACATAGATATCTGTTAGGTCCCTTTGGTCTGTAGTGTCATTTAAATCTGCTGTTGCCTTGCTGTTTTTCTGTCAGCTTGATATGAAAATGGGGTATTGAAATCGCAAATTACTATTGTATTTGATTTTATGTCTATCTTTAGATCCCTTAACATTTCTTTTTCTTTTTTTTTATTTGACAGAGTTATAGACAGTGAGAGACAGAGACAAAGAGAAAGGTCTTCCTTCCGCTGGTTCACTCCGCAAATGGCCACAACGGCAGGTGCTGCACCAATCTGAAGCTAAGAGCCCAGTGCTTTTTCCTGATCTCCTGTGTGTGCAGGGGCCCAAGCACTTGGGCCATCCTCCACTGCCCTTCTGGGCCACAGCAGAGAGCTGGACTGGAAGAGTAGCAATCAGGACTAGAACCTGGTGCCATATGGGATGCTGGCATTGTAGGCGGAGGATTAACCAAGTTGGCGCTGGCCAACATTTCTTTTAAATAGTCAGGTGCCCTGTAATTAGGTACATATATGATTATAATAGTTACATGTTCTTATTGAATTGATTGCTTTATCATTACTGCCCATCTTCTTTGTCTCTTTTAACAGAGTTTGTGATAAAGACTATTTTTCTGATATTAGGATGACTATATTCGCTCATTTTTTTTTTCTGTTATCATGGAATATCTTTTTCCATCCTTTATCTCTCAGTCTGCATTCATTTTGTTGGTGAGATGTGTTTCTTGTGGGTACAAGTAATGAGTAATGTTTTTTAATCCATTCAGCCACATGTGTCTTTTAGGTGGAGAGTTGAGGCCACTTACATTCAAGGTGACTATTTATAAGTTAGAACTTTGCCCTGGCCAGCGCTGCGGCTCACTAGGCGAATCCTCTGGCTACGGTGCCGACACCCTGGGTTCTAGTCCTGGTTGGGGCACCAGTTCTGTCCCGGTTGCTCCTCTTCCAGTACAGCTCTCTGCTGTGGCACAGGAAGGCAGTGGAGGATGGCCCAAGTGCTTGGGCCCTGCACCAGCATGGAGACCAGGAGGAAGCCCCTGGCTCCTGGCTTCAGATCAGCACAGTGCACCAGCTGTAGCAGCCATTTTGGGGGTGAACCAATGGAAGGAAGACCTTTCTCTCTGTCTCTCTCTTTCTCTCTCTCTCACTGTCTAACTCTGTATGTAAAAAAACAAAAAACAAAAAACAAAAACAACTTTGCCCTGCCATTTTTATAGTTCCTGGTGCTAGCCCCAGTGGGTATATTATTCATCCACTCTGCCACCAGTACCACACAAAGGATTTGTGCCATACTCAGTGTAACTCAGGTTCCCTAGCAGTGACCCTCACCATGTAATCAGGGATCCCTGATCATGTGAAGCCTCCCCCAGTTACTGCCAGAAGTCCCAGCCACACCTTGAGTCTTCCCACGCAGCCTCAATGTTTTCACAATGTCAGCTCACAAGCCTCCCACAGTCACCAGCACTCAGCCCCTTGTCTGTTTTCCCCACCAGACTCGGGAGTCTCCATTGGGCTGGTTGCTACATGTGGAAACAAGGTAGCCCAGCTGTTACTTATGTCCAAAATGGTGCCTGCAGTCTGTCAGCTTGTTATAAGACTCCATTGCAGAATGATTGGGGAGAGAGAAAACGTGCCCCCCTCTGTTTTTTCTCCTCTACTTTATCCCCCATGAAGCTCCAAGCCAGATTCCCTCTAGGTTTTTCCTGCAGCTTTTTTATCAGTGGCTTGGGATGCTGCAGTCTGGTTTCGCCTCACCAATATTGGTGTGGAGGCTCTTGGCTGCTGGGACCCAATTTGTGCACATCCATGCCCTCCACATAGGTCTACTGTGTCTCTCTAATTTGCATAGAGTTTCCTCTGCTATTTTCTCCAAACTCTTCCAAGAGACTGCACTCTTTCCACTTTTTTAAAACTATCTTCTAGACCTGAGCAGCAAGCTTCCCCCCTACTCCACCATCTTAATCCAATCTCTGCTAGTTTTTTTTTTTCTTTTCATTTTTCTTGAGTCTTTAAAGTATATCATCTATCCATGGTATATCACTGGGTCTTTACTATTTTTCATGAATTATTCATTCATTTTTAATTTAATTTAATTTAATTATATCTATGACTGAGTTACCGGTATAGTCTTGTAATTTATTATCTGTTTCTACTTTCCATTTTTATTCACATTTTAAAGTTTTATTTTATTTATTTGAATGACAAAGTTACATAGAGACAGAAAGAGAGAGAGGGGGAGAGAGAGAGAGAGAGAGAGAGAGAGAATCTTCCATGCACTGGCTTATTCCCCAAATGGCCACAACAGCCAGAGGTGGGCTGATCTGACCTTTAGCCAGGAGCCAGGAGCCAGGAGCTTCCTCCAGGTCACCCATGCTGGTGTAGTGGCCCAAGGACTTGGCTATCCTTTGCTGCATTCTGAGAACATAGCAGAGAACTGGATTGGAAGTGGAACATCCGGGTCTCAAACCAGCACCCATATGGAATGCCAGCACTACAGGCAGCATGTTTACACACTAAGCTACAGTGCCAGCCCCTTTTATTTATATTTTTTATAAAGATAACTGTTCTTGGCCAACTACTCAATGTTGCAACCCACTTTCCCTGACCCAGCAACTGAAATATATTTGCAAGTGTCATTGGCACTCCATAATTTCTTATGAGATCATTTTCTTCCATATGATATTTCCCTGTGTATAATGTGCCTTTTTTTCTGTCTGCCTATAAGATTTTCTCTTAAACTTGTTTTTTACTTTTGATTGTGATATGCTTATATATAGCTTTATTCATAGTTATACTGCTTGAGATATCTGAATTAAGAGAATATGTAGGTGGAAATTTTATAGCAAATTTGGAAAGTTTTTAGCAATCACACCCTCAAATATGTTTTCTTGGGTTGATGTTCTGAAAAACTGGGTTAAACTACTGCTTGAAACTCTTGTATTCCCTATTAGAGCACTTGGTTTGAATAGGGTCTACTTCCAAATCCACTTCCTACTGATGCTGATACTGCAAGGCAGCACATGATGGATCATGAATTGGAAGAACAGATGGAGTTCCTGCCTCCTGGCTTCTGCCTGGTCCAGTCCTCATGGTTGCAGACATGTATACCAGTGAATAAAATATCTATCTCTCTTGCACTCTCATTTTCACTTTCTCTTTCTCTGTGTGTGTTGCTCTACTTTCAAATAAATAACACTAAAAATTAAATAAACATTTAAAAGTGATAGAGAAAAAATATTTTTCTATCCAGTGGCACCCTCTTATTCACCTGCAACTCCATCCTTCAGGAGTCTAGTTACAAGTATGTCAGAGGGTTGATATTCCACAGGTCACTAATTGTATGTTCATTTGTTTTCAAAAAATTTTTCTTTCTGATCTTCAAGCTGAATAATTTCTATTGACCTGTTGTTGGTTCACTAACTCTTCTACAACCTCTAATTTGCAAATTAATTATTTCAGATGTTTTAATTTTCCATTATAGAATTTGCATTACATTATTTTTGATGGTTTCCATTTCTATTCTGATATTCTTATAATTTCACTCCTAATAGTCACATGTTTCTTAAAATCCTTTAACATATTTATAACAGTCAACGCTCAGCAGCAAGCAGGGATAACATACACAACTTTGCTGCCCAGGGCTGAAGGAAAAATTAGCTCCTGACAGCAAGTCGAGGGCAGACTATGAAATAATTTCAGAATACTTCCTTAATTTGTAAAAGAAAGGGATGTCCAAGTACAGGAAGCACATAGAACTCCTAATAGACATGAACAGAAAAGATCTTTACCAAGACACATAGTCATCAAACTTTCAACAGTAAAACATAAAGAAAAGATTCTAAAATGTGCAGGAAAGAAATACCAGATTACCTTCAGAGGTTCCTTATTTAAATTAACAGCTGAAGTCTCATCAGAAACCCTACTGGTTAGGAGAAAATGGAGAGACATAGTACCAGTCTTAAAGAAAAAAATTGTCAACTCAGAATATTGTACTTGGTAAAGCTCTAATTTATGAATGAAGTTGAAATAAAGATCTTCCATAACAAAAAGAAATGGAAAGAATTTGTCACCATTCACTCAGTCTTACAAAAGATGCGTAAGAATGTGCTACACACAGAAACACAGATATTTATGGTTATGAAAGAATGTGAAAGCAGAAAAATCTTATAGTAGAGAATCCAAAAAAATAACAACAGGAGTATTTTGAGAAAAATGGCAAAGCCAAGTCATTACTTATCAATAGTAACCTTGAATGTAAATGGCCAAAAATCTCCAGTACAGACTGGTTGAGTGGATTAAAAAAACAAGACTCATAAGTTTGTTGAGTACAAGAAACACATCTCAGGGCCAGCACTGCAGCTCACTTGGCTACTCCTGCACCTGCGGTGCTGGCACCCCATGTTCTAGTCCTGGTTGGGGCGCATGATTCTGTCCCAGTTGCTTCTCTTCCAGTCCAGCTCTCTGCTGTGGCCTGGGAAGGCAGTGGAAGATGGACCAAGTGCTTGGGCCCTGCATCTGCATGGAAGACCAAGAGGAAGCTTGGCTCCAAGCTTCAGATCGGCACAGTGCGTTGCTCATAGTAGCCATTTGGGGGATGAACCAATGGAAAAGAAGACCTTTCTCTCTGTCTCTCTCTCTCACTGTCTAACTCTGCCTGTCAAAAAAAAAAAAAAGAGAGAGAGAGAGAGAAAAGAAACACAACTTGCCAACCAAGATACACACAGACTCAAAGTGTAAGCATGGAAAAAGTTATTCCATGTTAATGGAACGCAGAAATGAGCAGGTGTAACCATCCTAGTAGAGAGAAAATATATTTAACACAAAAACTGTTAAAAGAAACAAAGAAGGGCATTATGTAATGATTAAGGGATCAGTTCAACATGAACATGGTACTATAATAAATGCATACACACCCAATTACACAGTGCCTGGCTATTTAAAACAAAAGTTTATGGATCCAAAGGTAGATATAGACTCCAATACAGCAGTAATGGGGGTTTCATAAACCTACTTTCATTAATAGAAAGATCAACTTGACATAAAATCAACAACAAAAATGACAAGAACAAAAACCTACACTATTAACTAAATGGAACTAACTTATATCAACAGAACATTTCTTTTCTTTTTCTTTTTTTTTTTTTTTTGACAGGCAGAGTGGACAGTGAGAGAGAGAGACAGACAGAAAGGTCTTCCTTTTGCCGTTGGTTTACCCTCCAATGGCTGCCGCAGACAGTGCGCTGCGGCCAGCGCACCGCGCTCATCCTATGGCAGGATCCAGGTGCCAGGTGCTTATCCTGGTCTCCCATGGGGTGCAGGGCCCAAGCACCTGGGCCATCCTCCACTGCACTCCTGGGCCACAGCAGAGGGCTGGCCTGGAAGAGGGGCAACCGGGACAGAATCCGGCGCCCAGACTGGGACTAGAACCCGGTGTGCCGGCGCCGCAAGGCGGAGGATTAGCCTGTTGAGCCACGGCGCCGGCTCAACAGAACATTTCATCCCACAGTTGAAGAATACTATTCTTTCATCAGTGCATGGAACTTTCTCTAGGATAAATAATAGCTTAGGCAATAAAGCAAGTTTCAGAAATTCAAAAGAATTGAAATGATACTATGTACCTTTATAGATCACAACAGAGTAAAGCTGGAAATTAAGAATTTAAGAATCTCTAGAAAGTATGTAAGCACATGGAGACTGAACAACCTTCTCCTGAATGAACAGTGGGTCATAGAAGATTTAAAAATGGAAATAAAAAAATTCCTGGAAACAAATGCAGATGGCAATAAAATACACCAAAATTTATGGGATACAGCAAAAGCTGTGTTAGGAGGGAAGTGTATAGCAATTAATGCCTACATCAAGAAACTGGAAAGGCAATTTCCAATAACCAAGACAGAAATTGAATCAGTAATAAAGACCCTCCTAATATATAAAAACTCAGGACCAGACGGCTTCATTGCTGAATTCTACCATACATTTAAAGAAGAACTAATTCCAGTTCTTCTCAATCTATCCCAAACAACTGGAAGGGAGGGAATCCTCCCAAACTCCTGCTATGAAGCCTGTGTCACCTTAATTACTTTATAGATGTACTTTATAGAGACTATCTGCTAGTAGAATTAGAAACTGTAAGTAACGAAAGTTTCAAGCCTAGCAGGAGAACTATGTCAAATGTATGTATTACATTTAATACAATATTTATTACATTCATGTTATAGATTATTAATATTCATATTAGTGTATACAAAAAACAATATAGCTTTTATTTTATTGAGATACACTTGTCTTCACTGATATTTTTAAAATGTAATCATATTGTAATGATTTTAATATATTCTTCATATTGTTTCCTTATAATGAGTCCAAAGCAAAAATATTCCTTATTAATTTTGCTACAGCTAAGCTTCCAGAAAGTTCTTTAACTTTGGAAATCCTAGGATTGAAAAGCTGCAGGATACAAAATAAACATTTGTTGAAATGTCTTCATTAAGATTAAATTAAATAGAAGAAACTGTTGTTTGCATGCAAGGAAGAACTACATGAGCTGAGTCTATGGGAGTGTGAAATAGATTCCCTAGGAACAGCCTTTTAGTGGAGTCTCAAAATTGCCAAATTCTCTTTTAGGCACAGACTGAGTTTGGGGACTTTTTTGCCCCAACAGAGTTGGGAAAATAGAATATGTACATCAGAATTTTATTCTCCATACATTATCATAAAACATGATATAGAGATGGTCTTCTGTATTTAAAGATAATTACAAATGAGTTTTATTGAATAATGGGATGGAGAGGGAGTAGGAGATGGGATGTGAGTGAAGGTGGAAGGGTGAGTATAGGAGGAAGAACCTGTATAGTCCTAAAGCTGTACCTATGAAATTTGTATTCCTCAAATAAAAGCTTTTAAAAAAACATTATGATCCTGGGTTTTTCATTCTCACTTGAGTATGAATGTATTTTTAACTTTTTGGTGGAAAAGTCTTTGCAACCTTGGCTATGCAGCACTCCTCGAGTAGCTCCTACCAATCCAGACCTGTTAGAAAATGTTCCCAATGTGGCTGGTGCCGCAGCTCACTAGGCTAATCCTCTGCCTGCGGTGCTGGCACCCTAGGTTCTAGTCCTGGTCGGGGCGCCAGATTCTGTCCTGGTTGCTCCTCTTCCAGTCCAGCTCTCTGCTATGGCCTGGGAGTACAGTGGAGGATGGCCCAGGACCTTGGGCCTGCACTCACATGGGAGACCAGGAGGAAGCACCTGGCTCCTGGCTTCAGATCTGTGCAGTGCACCAGCCGCAACGCGCCAGCTGTAGCGGCCACTTGGGGGGTGAACCAATGGAAAAAGGAAGACCTTTCTCTCTATCTCTCTCTCTCACTGTCTACTCTGACTGTCAAAAAAAAATGTTCCCAATGTAAATATCTCGTGTCTTAAAATCAGCCAAATTCAGAAGTCTAGAAAAATGAAATTACCTTTCTATTACTGATTAAAATATGAACTTGTTTGCTGCTTTTCTCTAGCTAGGGATACCCATGAATTTTCTCATCCTTTCAGTAACTGTTTTTAGAAGTCTTGATCTCTGGATTTTCTTTACTTTGATCATGGTTCTCACAATTCTCTGAACAATTAGAATATCTCCTAGGCTCTGGAAAGAGATATCTACTGACTCTTGTTTTCTGTCATAGTATTAACATTTGCAGCTATTACATTTCTACACCATTAAGGTATCTGAAGCACCTTATTTACTGTCTTGTATTGACTACAAAACCTCTGAATCGCTTGCTAATTTTGTATTTCATTTACTTACTTTTGCTGTAGCATCCAATGTACCTTGATCCTAGGCTCACATACATGTCAATGAGTTCTCCTTTGCCAAATAGCATATCTTCCTTGTTCTACTCTTTATTTTAGAATTAGATCAGTCACATATTCTTGTGTAATACAATTGACTGATTGTAAAAATGAATAAGGTGTACATGTAGAGGAATAACTCATCTGTTTATTTATCATTTATTTTCTCTGCACTTGACCAAGCCAAGCAACTAATACCTATTTCAGAGCATATAACATCTACACAGAAAAAACTACAGAAGTCCCTGAGGCTAAAAATGCTGCAGTGATAGAATTGTTTTGTTGGTGTAAAGGAAGTAAATTGTTCAACAGAAAGCTGGTGACCACAGAAAATAAACAACCAAAATTTCCCTTGGTAGCTCTGATGAATTTTCTTGAAACAATGTAGAAATAGATGACCTAATTATATCATCCTTTAAATACCTTAGGCTTTGGGCCACAGAAAGCTTACTGTAACAGATTGTATGTATGTACATCATAAGTAGTAGTAGGAAGTGAGTTTGCTTCCAAATTTTGTGTGTAAATACACACACACACACACACACACATATGAGAAACCCTAATAAGTAGTAGGAAATGAGAATCTGGGCTTGGTAGGTTGTGTTAATATTGTTGTTCTAGACATACAAAGAAGACAAACAATTCTTGTAACAAAAATTCTATACATAATTTTAAATTCTTACAAACATGATGTCTTACACTGTCCCATTCCCAATCTAAAATCTAAAACATTAGAAATGACTAAATATAAAGACCTGTTCCAGTTCCAGTTATGCAAGAACATACAGCTTGGATTTTTGTATAAAAAATGCCATAACGTGAGGGTCCACATTTGAAAAAAAAGGAAATATTTTTACTGTCCAGCAAACTTTGCTAGTGTAATGAGAGTTTAGATCTCTGAGCCATTTTGAGTTAGTTTTGTATATGATGCCAGAAATGGGTTCAAGCTCATTTTAAGCACCATGTGTTTAAAACATTATCCCTTGCCTATGAATTGCTTTTGCATCTACATAAAATATCAGTTGAATGCATATGTATAAGTCAATTTCAGGAATATCTATTCTGTTCTGTTATTACTGTATATCTTTTCAGAAAGCCATCGGTCTTCATTAACGCAGCTCCGGACTTCTGAAATTGGGTCCTGTCTGTCGTCTAACTTAGTCATTTTTTCAAAATCAAATTATCTAATATAAATCTTCTACCTTTTTACATGAATATGTGCAGAAACTTGTCAAAAATCTGTGAGAAATCCTACCAGGATTTTGATACAAATTACGATAAATCTATGGATCAGTGTGAAATTGAATTATCAACAGTACTGAGTACTTGAATTCATAAATATCGTATAGCTAACTTTTATTTCAAGCTTCTGCATGTTTTTACTAGTATTTTCTATTTTCACTGTATTGGACATGCATTCATTTTTCTTATGTTTATATCAATGTATTTAATAGTTTTTGAATATTGTAAATAGTAGTTTTAAAAATATTTGACATTCAAAAGTATATAAATAATGTGTATAACTTGACAAGTTTGAATATAAGTGCATGCTAATGAACCATCATCAAAATCTGCATGCCATAGCCAATAAAAATCTTCAAAAGTTTGCTCACATATTCTTCTTATTTATATTTGTTGATCAATTCCTTAATAAGAACACTTAATATAAGACCTACCCACTAGAATTTTTTTCAGTATACAATACAGTATTATTAACTATGGACACTATGCTGGATAAGTACACCTTAGGAATTATCACCATATGTAACTAAAGCTGTGTATCCATTAACTAATACCTCACCATCTTTATTCACTCTTACTAGTCTCAGACAACTATGATTCCATTTTCTGTTTCTATGACTATGACTATTTAATATTTATCATATAATTTCTATCAGGTAGTATTTGTTCTTCTTTGTACATCTTATTTCACTTAGCATACCATTCTCCAGTTTCATTTGTGGGAGAAATTATTTATTTATCCATTTGGCACAATGAAAGAGAAAGAAAAAGGGGCAGGGAGATTTTCCATCCACTGTTTCATTCCCTTGATGACTGCAACACCCAGGACTGGACCAATCTGAACCAAGGAGCCAGAAACTCCATCCTGCCCACCCCCCATTGAGGGAGGGGTTTGAGTGTCGGCTGCTCCACTTCTTTTTTATTTATTTATTTTAAAAAGTTTATTTTCATCTGCTTGAAAGGCAGAATGAGAGAGAGTTTTCTATCTGCTGGTTCCCTCCTCAAATGCTCACAGCAGCCAGGGCTGGGCCAGGCCAATGCTAGGAAGCTGGAACTCATCCAGGTCTCCCACATGAGTGGCAGGGCTTCCTTTCAGGATGTATTAGTGGGAAACTGAATCTGAAGCAGAGTAGCTGGGACTAACGGGCACACTGATAGGAGATGCAGCTGTCCCATGCAGGGGCACAGTGCCTGCCTCAGACCATTTTAATTTGTTTAATTTTTTGGTTTAAATTTGTTTTAAAGATGTATTCACTCGAAAGGCAGAATTTCAGTTACATCTACCATATGGATGACAGTAATCCAACTATTGAGCCATCATCTACTGCCTCCCAGGCCCACTAGTAGGAAGCTGGATCAGAAGCAGAGGCAGACCTTAATCCCAGATACTGCTGGTTACCAGTGCCCAAGGCTAGGGTGGTTGTAGGAGCGAGTTTCATGGGTTCTTTTCCTCAGTTTAGTGTAGGCATAAGAAGCCAGGAAACAGTTTGCAAGAGGCAGAAACTTTTAGTTGATAGGAAAGCATCTGGTCAAAGAGGAGACCAGGCGGAGTGCCCGAGGCTTGGAGGTGTCCTGGAGACAGCCTGACTCTCCCCCGGGACTCAGCCGCTGCCTCTGCCAGCTCTGGGGAGAAGATTGCAGCCAACTTGAAGACCTCATTGAAAACTGGATTGCAGCCAACCTGAAGGCCTGACTGAAGACCGCCAGGTCACACGTGCAGCACACGAAGCTGTTAGTGGCAGAGAGGCCTGCCAGTCTGCAGACAGGCTTTCCAGCCACAGCTGGCAGCCTGCTTGTGCAGGACATTCTGTCTATGTCTGAGGAACCCACAGATCTCCAACCCCACTGGATGGCCTCACTCCTGTATGGAATATGGGCCTCCCAAGGGGTGGCTTAACCCACTCCACAATGACTGATACTGGAACATATATGTAAAATAGCTGATTTAATGTCTTTCTCTGGTAAGTGCAATACCTGGGCTACCTTAGGTTTGGTTTCTATTAACTACTCTTTTTCCATCTTATGTCATACTATTTTTGTTTTACGTTCAATCGAATGTGTTTATAAAATACGGTTGATAAATGATAAACCACAAATGATGAGAACTTTCAGCAGAAAATGAGAAGTTTCCAGAACAATGGCTGTTTGAACATAAATGTGATTGAGGAATTCAGAATTAGCCTATGAATATTTTTAACAAAGGTGGTGTTTTGGAGCTACTGTGAAATCTAGGAAATATTCATTAAAGTAAACATACGGGGACTGGTGGTGTGGTGCAGTGGAATAAGCAAGTACTTGTGTCGCTGGCGACCTATTTTAGAGCATCAGTTTGAGTCCTGGCTGCTCCAGTTCTGACCCAGTTCTCTGCTAATGTGCTTGGGAAGGCAGCAGAAGATGGCCCAAATGCTTGGACCTCTGCTATCCATGTGATAGATCAGGATGGAATTCCTGGCTTCTGACTTCTACCTGGCCCAGCCCTTGCTGTTGGGCTGCTCCACTTCTAATCCAGCTCCTTGCTAATGTACCTGGTAAAGCAGCAGAGAATGACCCAAGTGCTTGGACCCCTGCACCCATGTGGGAGACCCGGAAAAATTCCTGGCTCCTGGCTTCATCCTGGACCAGCCCCGGTCATTGTGGCCATTAGAGGAATGAACCAGCAGATGGAAAACTTCTCTCTCTCTCTCTGTCTCTACCTCTCTTTTTATCTCTGTAACTCTGACTTTCAAATAAATTTTTAAAATAAATAAATAGAAAACAGAGTAACAGAGAGACAAAGAGTGATATTTCATCTGCTACTTCACTCCCCAACTGCCTACTATAGCTAGGACTGAGCCAGGAACTCCATCCAGGTCTACTATGTGAATGGTAGGGACCCAAGAACTTAAGGCATCACCTGTGGCTTCCCACACATATTAGTGGGGGAATGGAGGATCCAGGATTTGAACTGGCACTCTGATAGAGCATGTGGCTGTCCCTGGCCATAACTTAATCTGCTGTGCTACAATACCTATACCTAAATTCAGTTTTGTATTGTCCATGAAATAACTTGCTGAGATTTTGATTAGGGTTGTATTGCATGCATAGATTGAATTACAAAAATCAGCATTTCAAAAGTATTGAATCTTCCTATCAATAGATGTGGAATAGCTGTATATTTGTTTAGTTCTTTGATTACTTGCATTTATTTTAAAAATGCATTTATTAATTTGAGTCAGTGAAATTGAGAGATGGACAGATGTGTGTGGGGGGGAGTAAGAGAATGAAGGAGAGAGGAAGAGAAGCAGTGTGTGTGTGGGGGGGGGGTCATTAATTGCTGAACTTTCCAAATTCCAGTAAAAGCCCTAGTCTGGGGCATTAAGCTGAAAGGCAAGAACTCAATTAAGATTTCTCATATGGGTGGCAGGGACTCAACTCTGGAGTCATTACCACTGCCTCCAAGGATCCACATAGCGGGAAACTAAAGACAGGAACTGAAACTGGTAATATAACATTTCATTAGACATATTTTAAAATCTAGTAATATAAAATGGAAGCAATGTTCTCAAACTTTCTGAGAAATTTTAAATATAGAATCAACATAATGAAGATGCAAATATATGATTAATTTTTATTACAAAAACGCAAAACTGACAAGCTTGTGATTTACTGTCTATATTATAAATTAAGAAACTGATATTCTCAAGCCTCTATTATATAAGAGCATTGAAATTTTCCTGAAAAATTATACTCATGGCGTTTATTATATGGCAATTTTAGGTTTAATACTTTTTCATACTGTTAAAAATAATGAGGAAACTTGGCCACTGTGTGGGTCCAGAGAAAAATCACAGATTTCTGAGAGTTTTCACAATTTTGAGTAATATCTCCCCAATTAATAGTTATTCTTTCTTTGCAAGGTTACAGTTTACAATGACAAAAAATGCATATAACATTAGCAAACACCTTCATTTTTCTCCCATGTTTTTTAGTTTAGCCAGCTATGACAATTTCATTTGACTTTAATTTTAGGTGACTGAGTGAATTAAGATAAGGAAAAAAATCCCACATATATTCATATTAAAATTGGGTTCCAGGGCTCTGGACCCAATGTATATGTATAACCATATACAAAGTGCTCCCTTTCTTTTTCAACACATATATCTCCAAAGAAGAATACTGTTCCATTAGGTACACATCACTGCTTCTTTCACCTCAAACGTTTTACACCTGCAAATAAAACAAAATTCAGGAATGCAGATATTGTAGCCAAAATACTCAGTTCATTGACAATCCCAACGAAAGTCAACTGTCAAAATGATTTCTTCGCTAACTCTTGATAGGTTCTGCAAACTATGAAAACATCATTGTGAAGTGGTCTGTGCATATCAGTGAAAGGAAGATAGAGCAAAGCAGAATTACAGTAATGATAGGAGATTGCAGGGGCTTGGCAGAGCGGAATTTTGAGGTGCATAAAAATAAAGTCAGATCTGATGTGCTCATTACTATTCCTAAATACCACTTCTTTATGAAAAATGATATCAGATCATGTTTCTAGGAGTGTACAAGTGAACTGAATAATAATTTCACACAGCTATAGGGAATTCTTGTAATACTTGTCAGGAAACAAATGCTACAGAGCTTTAAGCAATTAAGAGATTTATTTTCTACGGTGAATATGTTTCTGGTCTAGTCAGATTGAACATATTAAAAATGAGGTTGGCAGCATGAGCATTCATATGTACTTTTTTGTGTACTTGTTATGCATGGTCCCATAAAACTATTCATTGGGGAAAGACATTATAACTTCAATTCCTTGTAAAGACAGCAGGACTTAATGGGCCAGAAAGCAGGTGTGCAATCCAAGGAGAAATTGCTCTATAACAGTGCAGTACCACGGTTGGGCAGAATCATGGTATTGTTTTTCTTTCCAATATGTAGATGCTTTCTATAAAATTATGTTCAATGATCTACATTCTGGATTTTGTCAGAATATATTACTAACAGTAAATCAAGCCACTGCCAAAACAAGTGAAATCCTTTTGTAGTGTTCGATATAGAGAAGCAGGCATAATATGTATTTTGTGGGATAGCTATGTCAGAAATATTACAATCATTTTATATGATATGTTTTATAGTATCAACATATACCATTATGTATAAATATATGTATAGAATTTTAGGTACAATTCCAGATATCTCTATTAAAATAAATCTTTGTTTTTTTAGGAAAGTATATTTCCAGAAATATAATCCAATAGCATAAAATTCAGTAAAGAGTTTAATTATGATTATTTTAATAACAAATATTTCATTATTATAACTCTAAATCTAAGAAACGAATAGATAAGAACTATAATTAAGAATAGGTTTTAATATTTACACAATGGCAAATGAAAAGAATACAGCCACAAGTAGCAGCTTGAACTCAGTAGCACTGCTTTATAATTATACATTTTAATTTTACTTGCCCAATTCCAGAAAACTCTAATACAGAATAATGCAAATTTAAGCAATAAAAGGTCTTTTCAGAAAGGAATCTGGCAATTAAAAAAAAAAGTAACATTGACTATTGTCAATGAAGTTAGGGCAACATGAGAAAATGTTCATTACCAAAATAGCTTCTGTTCATTCCAGTGTTGTCTGGAATAAAATTCAATAATTAGGCATACTGGTAAAATAGTTCTATCTTTGGCTCTTTGAATTCTAGGCATTATGGAGAAAAATTCAAAAAGCATATGAAGATTTAATTTCCAAATGTTATAATAATTTATAGATTTAAAAATACAAATGTCTTCAGTGTCCAACAAGAGGGTTGGCAAAACAAATTACAATATATCCATGTGGTGTCTATGCTACAATCATCAAATTTGCATTACATAACATATAAAATGATATTGGAAAATATACAACAGAAAAACAGATACAACAGATAAAATAAGTTAAACATTATATTACCAAATTATTTTATATATGGAAGACAGGAAGCATAAATATGAAATTACATTTAGAAGTAATATTACAAAAATTATTGTTTTTATAATTTCTAAGTTTTCAAAACTCTGTACAGTGATTACAGTTGAATACTGCTACTTTTAATGATTACGTGACTATTTTAAAATTTACTTTGTTTGGGGCTGGCATTGTGGAACTGTGGGTTAATCCAATGCCTGCAGTGTTGGCATCAAATACAGGTGCCAGTTCAAGTCCCAGCTGCTACACTTCTGATTCAGCTCTGTTATAATGCAACTGGAAAATATCAAAAGCTGGACCAAGTGTTTGGGCCACTGCACCTACATATGAGCCCTGGAAGAAGCTCCTGGCTTCAGTGTGGCCCAGCCCTATATTTTGTGGCCATTTGGGGAATAAACCAGCAGATGGAAGATATCTCTTTCTGTTTCTCCTATTCACTCTGAACTCTGCCTTTCAAAAATAATCAAGATAGTGTAGACTGACATAAGAACAGACATATGAATCAGTTGGACCAAGCAGAGATCCCAGAAGTAAATTTATTTATATTCTACTGCTTCTCAACAGAGATTCAAAATCATATTAAAGAAATGACAATTCTTCAATAAACAGTGCTATGGAAATTTCCATACACAGATGATTAAAGTTTGACCCTACCTCTCACCCTATTCAAAAATGAACTCAAATTGGATTAAAGACCTAAATGTAAGATGTGACACAGATTTAAAGACCTAAATGTAAGATAAGTCACAGAGTAAAGAGGCAACAAAAAAATGGGAAAAAATACTACAAACTATTCATCTGGCAAAGGATAAATACCTAGGTGTAAAAGAACTCAGAAAACTCAATATCAGAAATGAAGGCAATCCAGTTAAAAGATAGGCAAAAGATCTGAATAAATATTCCTCCAAAGAAGGAATAGAGATTGCCAATAAATAAATGAAAAGACATTCAACATCAATAGCCATCAGAGAAGTGAAAATCAAAGCCATGATTAGATATCCTATCTCTTCCACTAGAAAGGCTTTTATTCAAAAGCAAATGATAACAAATGCCAATGTATCCATAAGCTGTACTTCGGAAATTTATATTTTTTAAATAAAAGCTTTATATAAATGCAAAAAAAAAGATATTAATTCAGAAACAAATTAAAAGGAATTTTATCACAAAATAAAAAAAAAAGCAAATGATAACAAATGCCAATGAGGATATAGAGAAAAGAAAACCTTTATACACTGTTGGTGGAAAAGCAAATTAATACACCCACTAAAAAAAAGCATGGATATTCCTCATAAAGCTAAAAATATATCTATAGGACCTCCAACTCCACTTTTGATACACAAAGGAAATAAAATCAACCTACCAAAGAGATATTGTACCCCCATATTCATTGCAGCACTATTTATAGTAGCCAAATGTAAAATTAATTGGAAAAATGGATAAAGAAAATGTGGTATATGTACACAGTACAATATTATTCAGAATAAAAAAAGAATGAAATACTGAAATTTGCAGCAAAATGAATGGAAATAGAGGTAATCATGTTAAGTGAAATAATCCCGACACAGAATGATAGATATTTCATGTGCTTTCATATATGTAAATTAAAACAAAACAAAACAAAAAGCTGATTCAAACTTAAAATCAATTACAGAGGCGGGGGTAGGTGAGGGAAGGGAGAGCGAGGGAAAGTAGCTAAATGTTAACAAATCACAGTTGGACAGAAAGACTAAAATGTAGAATTCCTCAGTGCTTTGATACAAATATACTTTATAATAATGTATTACATACTGTTTAAAGAACTGGAAGACAGAAGCTGACAGGCTCTAAACCTAAAGAAAAATAATGAAACTACCCTAATTGCCTAACTTAATAAGTTTGTGTTGTATGCATTTGTTGAAATATTGCACTATAC
The DNA here is from genome assembly GCA_949820135.1 of Sylvilagus floridanus. Lineage (NCBI taxonomy): Eukaryota > Metazoa > Chordata > Mammalia > Lagomorpha > Leporidae > Sylvilagus > Sylvilagus floridanus. The sequence continues at coordinate 65,225,418 of OX463227.1, read as the reverse complement.
CTCATATAAATGCATAAGTGTTACATTTTAATTTAAAAAATTAAAATAATTTAGTAAAGATAAGGATAATGACAAAAAGACGAATAGAACAGAATGGAGGGAGTAACATTGATCCACATAAATACATTCAACTGCTCACTTACAAAGGAGCAAACACAATTCAGTGAAGAAAAAATAGATTTTTTAAACTTTTACTTAATAAATATAAATTTCCAAAGTACAGCTTTTGGATTACAGTGGTTCCCCCCCATAACTTCCCTCCCACCTGCAACCCTCCCATCTCCTGCTCCCTCTCCCATTCCATTCACATCAAGATTCTTTTTCAATTATTTTTATATACAGAAGATCAATTTAGTATATACTAAGTAAAGATTTCAACAGTTTGCACCCACACAGAAACACAAAGTATAAAGTACTGTTTGAGTGTTGAGGTTGATTTCTTCTGAGAGGATTTGTTCTGAGAGGAGGAGGAGGAGCGTGGTGGGGCAAGAGTCACGGAGTCACCACACAGACCCCAGGAGTTGGGTAAAAGCAGGTCAGAGGCGAGCAGCCTACAGACTTGTTTATTTAAGTTGGTACAACAGCTTATATAGCCAAGACAGCCAATCCGGTCAAGGGGCGGTCTATGCCCTAACCAATCACAGCCTGTTGCAGGCAGTATCTGATGCCATCCAATCACAGTCTGTTGCCAGGCAGGCTCCGTTGCCAGGTGGGTTTCAAAACCATTACTGAATAACTGAGGCTCGCTTGCCAGTGGCCATCTTGGCATGGACTTCTCATTCCACCACATTTGAGTACTAGTTATAGCATTAATTTGCATTGTACAACACATTAAGGACAGAGATCCTACATGCGGAGTAAGTGCACAGTGATTCCTGTTGTTGATTTAACAATTGACACTCTTATTTATGGCGTCAGTAATCTGCCTAGGCTTCTGTCATGGGTTGCCAAGGCTATGGAAGCCTTTTGAGTTTGCCAACTCTGATCTTATTTAGACAAGGTCATAGTGAAAGTGGAACATTAAGAAGTTCTCAAAAACAAATTCTTGAACTACAGAAACCCTTACTGGACAGGATAGAAAATCTCTCACGTGAAAATGAAGTATTAAGGAGGAATCAAAATGAAATGAATAAACTAGTAGAACATGAAATTGTGATAGTGAAGAAAAATCAAAATGAAATGAAGAACTCAATAGATCAAATGACAAACACATTAGAGACCTTTAAAAACAGAGTCAGTGAAACAGAGGAGAGAATATTGGACTTAGAAGACAGAGCATGGGAAAGCATACAGTCAAACCAAAGAAAAGAAGAGGAAATTAGAAATCTAAAAAATATTGTCAGAAATCCACAGGATACTATTAAAAAAACAAACATTCGGGTTCTAGGAATTCCTGAAGGTATGGAGAGGAAGAAACGATTAGAAGGCCTTTTTAGGCTGGCGCCGTGGCTCAACAGGCTAATTCTCTGCCTTGCGGCGCTGGCACACCGGGTTCTAGTCCCAGCTGGGGTGCCGGATTCTGTCCCGGTTGCTCCTCTTCCAGGCCAGCTCTCTGCTGTGGCCCGGGAGTGCAGTGGAGGATGGCCCAAGTGCTTGGGCCCTGCACCCCATGGGAGACCAGGAAAAAGCACCTGGCACCTGGCTCCTGCCATCGGATGAGCGCGGTGCCCCGGCTGCAGCGCGCCGACCATGACGGCCATTGGAGGGTTAACCAACGGCAAAAGGAAGACCTTTCTCTCTGTCTCTCTCTCTCACTGTCCACTCTGCCTGTCAAAAAAAAAATTACTAAAAAAAAAAAAAAGAAGGCCTTTTTAGTGAGATACTAGTAGAAAATTTCCCAGGTTTGGAGAAAGACAGAGACATCCTAGTACGGGAAGCTCATAGAACCCCTTGTAAACATGACCAAAAGAGATCTTCACCACAACACGTTGTAATCAAACTCACCACAGTGAAACATAAAGATTCTGAAATGTGCAGGAGAGAAACTTCAGATTACTCTCAGAGGATCTCCAATTAGACTCACAGTAGACTTCTCATCAGAAACCCTACAGGCTAGAAGGGAATGGCGAGACGTAGCCCAGGTACTAAGAGAGAAAAACTGCCAGCCCAGAATATTATATCCTGCAAAGCTCTCATTTGTAAATGAAGGTGAAATAAAGACCTTTCATAGCAAACAGAAATTGAAAGAATTTGTTGCCACTCATCCAGCCATGCAAAAGATGCTCAAAGATGTGTTACACAAAGAAACACAGAAACACAGCCATAAATATGAAAGATGGTAAAGGAAGAAAACCTCACAGTAAAAGATCACAGGAAGTTGAAAGCATATACTAGAAAACATCTTTTGGCAAATGGCAGGGCAGCGTTATTACTTATCAACAGTCACATTAAACGTTAATGGCCTCAATTCTCCAGTTAAAAGACACAGATTGGCTGAATGGATTAAGGAACAAAACACATCTATTTGCTGCTTACAAGAAATACATCTTTCCAATAATGATGCATGCAGACTGAAAGTGAAAGGTTGGAAAAAGATATTCCATGCCAATAGAAATGAAAAAAGAGTGGGTGTAGCAATCTAAATATCAGACAAAATAAACTTTAACACAAAAACTGTTAAGAGAGACAAAGAGGGCCACTATATAATGATTAAGGGATCAATTTAAAAGGAAGATGAAAATTACAAAATCTTAAAGAAAGCAATAGAAGAGGATACCAAAAAATGGAAAAATCTTCTATACTCATGGATTGGAAGAAATCAACATCATCAAAATGTCCATTCTCCCAAAAGCAATTTATAGATTCAATGTGATACCAATCAAAATACCAAAGGCATTCTTCTCAGATATGGAAAAAATGATGCTGAAATTCATGTGGAGGCACAGGAGACCTTGAATAGCTAAAGCAATCTTGTACCACAAAACAAAGTCGGAGGCATCACAATACCAGATTTCAGGACATACTAAAGGGCAGTTGTAATCAAAATCTTTAAGAAGGATTTTAAAGGCTATATATCACAAACCAACAACGAAGAGCATACTGAATGGGGAAAACTGAAGGCATTTCCCCTCAAATCAAGAATAAGACAAGGCAGAGTTACAGAGAGACAGAGAGAGAGAGAGACAGAGAGAAAGAGAGAAAGGGAAAGAGAGAGAGAGATTCTACCAATTCAATATAGTACTAGAAATTTTAGCAAGAACAATCAGGGAGAAGAAAGAAATAAAGGGCATAAAATTTGGATAAGAAAGTCAAATTATCCATGTTTGCAGATAACATGATGTTGTACATGGAAAAATCAACACACACTCTACCAAAATTATGTTAGAATTCATAAGCCAATTAGGTAAAGTTGCATAATAAAAAATCAACATACAAAAATAGTAGTTTTATTATATGCTAATGATAAAGTCAAAGAGAGATAGAGAGATCACAATAGAAATCCTGCTCACTGTATACACCTAAAAAATCAAATATTTAGGAATAAATTTAACAAAAGTATTAAAAGATCTCAGGAATGAAAATTATCAAATTTTGGTTAAAGAAATCTTCAAAGCCACAAAACAATGGAAATATATTCCTTGCTCATGGATCTGAAGAATCAATGACATTAAAATGTCTATACTACCTAAAGCAATTTAGATTCAATGTAATCCTTACCAAAATTCAATGGCATTCTTTACAGTCAGGAAAAAACAATCCTTAAATTCATATTGAATCACAAAAGACCTCCCCAATTGCCAAAGTAGTGATCCTGAGGAACAAAAACAAACCTGGAGGCATCACAATACCAAATTTCAAAGCATACTACAAAGCTATAATAACTAAATAATATGCCATGGTACTGGCATAACAGGTGATACGTATATCAGTAGGATAAAATAGAGAGCCCAGAAATCAATCCATGCACAGACAGCCAACTGATTTTTGGCAAAATTCTTCAGACCATACAGTGGAGTAAAGCAAAAATCTTCAACAAATGGTGCTGGCAAAACTGGTTTTATATATGTGGAGGAATGAAATTAGATTCATCCATCTCACCAAACACAATAACAAAGCAAGATGTACCAAAGACCTAAATTTAAGACCAGGGACTGAAACTGCTGGAAGAAAATTTAGGAGCAACATTCCAAGACACTGGTGTAGGGGACGACTTCTTGGTCAAGACTCCCAATGCACAGACAACAAAAGCAAAACTAAACAAGTGGGACTATATCAAATTTGGATGCTTCTGCACAGCAAAGGAAACTGTCAATAGAGTGAAGAATGGGAGAAAATATTTGCAATCCACCTATCTGAAAAAGGATTAATATCCTGAATATAAAAGCAACAAGGTATCAGCAACAAAGAAAAAAAAACAGACCAGTTGAGAAATGGACAAAGGACTTCAACAGACAGTACTTAAAAGAAATACAAATGCCAACAAATATATGAAGAAATGCTCAACTCTGCTAGCCATAAAGGAAAATCAAATCAAAACCACAAGGAGAAAGCACCTCACCCCTGTCAGAATGGTTAAAATCCAACACAGAGAATTACAAATGCTGACAAGTATGTGGACAAAGGGGAACACATATACACTGTTGATAGAAATGGGAATCAGTGTAACCACTGTGGAAACCAGTGTGTTGATTTGTTAAAAAAAAAAACTAGAAATAGACTTTCTATATGACCCAACAATCCCACTATGGGATATATATATCAAAGGCATGAATACAACATATCAAAGAGATACCTGAACCACCATATTTATAACAGCACTCTTAACAGTAGCCAAAAATTTGGAACCAACCAAGGTGTCCATCATCAGATGAAAGCATAAAAAATGTGGTGTATATACACAATGGAATATTACTCAGCTATAAAAAAGAATGAGATATTTACCATTTGCAGCAAAATGGATGCAACTGCAGGACATCATATTAAGTAAAATAAGTAGGATCTAGAAAAACACATTCTCGCTTATATTTGGGAGCTAAAATATAAAAAAATTCAAACAGTATTGCTGCAAATATAGTTTTGTAAAACTTTGTGGTTTGGAGATTTTTTTAAAGATTTATTTTTATTTATTTGAAAGGCACAGTTACAAAGAGAAAGAAAGAGAGAGACAGGGAGAGAGTTTCTTCCATCCACTGATTACTCCCAAAATCGTTAGGGCTGAGCCAGGCTAATGCTAGGAGCCAGGAGCCAGAATCTTCCTCTGGGTTGGACTTGAGCTATCTTCTGCTGCTTTCCCAGGCACATTAGCAGGGAGCTGGATCAGTAGCTGATCCAGCTTCAGGACTCAAACTGTTGCTCATAAGGGATGCTAGCGTCGCAGGCAGTGGCCACTACTTCACAACACTGACCCTCAAAACTTTGTTTTATACCTTTTTGAAACTAATGGCTAAGAATATTATACTACGATAGTTGGAATGATCTGTGATTACTTTAAAATGTACCGTGTATGGATGAGATAGTTCATTTTTCCTTTCACTTATTGTTTACCATATTCCCACTAAACTGGGGTCTTTTTGGTTTAACTGGTAAAATTTTTTATTTGGTGACGTATTAAGCCTTTTTACTATAGTGAATTTTAAAATATGTCATCACAAAGACTAAGTAAAAGAATGAAAGTGAGAAGGAAAAGGGTGCGATGGAAGGAGGGCAAAGAGGGAGAAAGGGAATATCATCATGTTCTTAGAATTGTATATACAGACCACATTGAATTTGTTAAAAACTAATTAAAATTCATGTTTCTGAGGAATCTCCAGACTGACTTCCATAGTGGCTTAACCAGTATGCATTCCCACCAACAATGGGTTAGTGTCCCTTTTTCCCCACATCCTCACCAGCATCTATTGTTGGTAGATTTTTGAATGTGAGCCATTCTAACTGGGGTGAGGGGAAATCTCATGGTGGTTTTGATTTGCATTTCCCTGATTGCTAGCAATCCTGATTATTTTTTCATGTGTCTGTTGGCCATTTGGATTTCCTCTTTGAAAAAATGTCTATTGAGGTCCTTGGCCCTTCTCTTAAGTGGGTTGCTGGTTTTGATGGTGTGGAGTTTCTTGATTTCTTTGTAGATTCTGGTTATTAATCCTTTATCTGTACCATAGTTTGCAAATACCTTTTCCCATTCTGTTGGTTGCCTCTTCACTTTCCTGACTGTTTCTTTTGCAGTACAGAAACTTCTCAATTTGATGCAATCCAAATAGTTAATTTTGGCTTTCACTGCCTATGCCTTCGGGGTCTTTTCCAAGAAGTCTTTACCAGTGCCAATTTCTTGCAGGGTTTCTCCAATGTTCTCTAATAATTTTGATGGTGTTGGGTCATAGATTTAGGTCTTCAATCCATGTTGAGTGGATTTTTGTGTAAGGTGTAAGGTAGGGGTCTTGTTTCATGCTTCTGCACGTGGAAATCCAATTTTCCCAACACCATTTATTGAATAGACTGTTCTTACTCCAGGAATTGGTTTGAGATCCTTGATCAAATATAAGTTGGCTGTAGATATTTGGGTTGATTTCTGGTATTTCTATTCTGTTCCATTGGTCTATCCATCTGTTTCTGTACCAGTACCATGCTGTTTTGATTACAAGAGCCCTGTAGCATGTTCTGAAATCTGGTATTGTGATGCCTCCATCTTTGTTTTTGTTGTACAAAACTGATTTAGCTATTTGAAGTCTTCTATATTTCCATATGAATTGATTACTGATGCCATAAACAAGAGTTTCAGTTTGTTAAGTCAACAACAGGAGTCAGTGTGCACTTACTCCTCATGTAGGATCTCTGTCCTTAATGTGCTGTACATTGTGATTTAATGCTATAACTAATACTCAAACAGTATTTTTCACTTTGTGTTTCTGTTTGGATGCAAACTGTTGAAATCTTTATTTAATATATACTGAATTGATCTTCTGTATATAAAGAGAATTGAAAATGAATCTTGATGTGAATGGAATGGGAGAGGGACTGGGAGAGGGGAGGGTTGCAGGTGGGATGGAAATTATGGGGAGGGGGAAGCCATTGTAATCCATAAGCTGTACTTTAGAAATTTATATTCATTAAAAAAAAGTTTAAAAAACTAATTAAAATTAAAATTAAGTAAATTATGAAAAATTTAAAATTGCACCCATAATAATTTCAATTTAAAAATGGGAAAATATCTGACTATAACTAAGAAATGGATAGATGGAAAATAAGCAAATGAAAAAATATTCCACATCATGTCATGAGAGAAGCACAAATTAAAACAATGAGATAGTAGTACATACTTATTAAAATGGTCAATATCCAGGCTACCAAATGTTTAATACTATGTGGAACAATCGGAATTCTCATTGATACTCACTGGGAATGAAAAATGAAACAGCCACTTTGGAATATAATTTTATGGTTTCCTACAAAACTCACCACATGATCCATCAATCAAATTACTTGGTATTTATTTAAATGGGTTGAAAATTTATGCCCAAACACCTAAACATCGAGAATTATATCAGCTTAATTAATAATTATCAAAACTTGGAAGCAATCACAACAACTTTCTTTTTTTTTTTGACAGGCATAGTGGACAGTGAGAGAGACAGAGAGAAAGGGCTTCCTTTCCCGTTGGTTGACCCTCCACTAGCCACCATGGCCGGCGCGCTGTGGCCGGTGCACTGCACTGATCTGAAGGCAGGAGCCAGGTGCTTATCCTGGTCTCCCATGCGGTTGCAGGACCCAAGCACTTGGGTCATCCTCCACTGCACTCCCAGGCCATAGCAGAGAGCTGGACTGGAAGAGGGGCAACTAGGACAGAATCCGGTGCCCCGACTGGGACTAGAACCTGGTGTGCCAGCGCCGTAGGCGGAGGATTAGCCTATTGAGCCACAGCACTGGCCACAGCAACTTTCAATAGGTGAATGGATAAATAAACTGTGGAACACACAGGGAAAGTAATATTATTCAGTGTTAAAAATGGCTATAGCCATGAAAACACATAGAAGAAATTTAAATACATAACACCATGTGAAAGATACCAATCTGAAATCTTACATATTATGCAAATTCAATATCATAACATTCAGAAAAGACAGTTGTGTGGAGATAGTAAAAATACCAGTAGTTGCCAGAAGTCAGAGGGGAGGGAGAGACGAAGAGGTGAAATGTAGGACTTCTAGGAGAGTGCACCTATTCTGTGTGATGCTGTAATTGTGCATATATATCCTGATGTATTTGTGAAAGTCCATAAAGGATACAACACTAGGAAAGAATCCTAACATGAACTACAAGGCTTGCAGTGACAGTAGTATATCAATGTAGTTTGATAAAGTGTGACAAATGAACCACTCTGAAGCAGGATGTTAGCCAGGGTAAGCATTCATTGGAGCAGGATACATAGGGGAACTCTGTTTTGCTGTGAATATAATAAAGCTTAAAGTCTCTTTAAAGGAAAAATTAACTAAATATAATTAGAGAAATAATATGGGCTTATTTAATGCAGGAATTCTTGGTATAGTTATTTGCTTTCATGTGTATCACATTTAATAAGTGAATGTGAAAAATATCCAAATTGAGGCCGGTACTGTAGTGTAGCATGTAAAGCCACCACCTGTATTGCCAGCATCCCATATGGACACCGGTTCAAATCCTAGCTGCTCCACTTCTGATCCAGCTCTCTGCTATGGCCTGGGAAAGCAGTGGAAGATGACCCAAATCCTTGGGTCCCTGTGCCTGCATGGGACACCCAGAAGAAGCTCCTGGCTCCTTGTTTCAGATTGGCATAGCTCCAGAAGTTGCAGCCAATTGGAGAGTGAACCAGCAGTTGGAAGACCTCTCTCTCTCTCTGCCTCTCTCTCTCTGCCTCTCCTTCTCTCTGTGTGCACCTCCGACTTACAAGTAAATAAATAAATCTTTAAAAAAATATATCCAAATTAATTAGTCATCTTGGAAGTGAAATTTAATTTACACTGGAATGGTTATTGACTAAAGTCAAAGATAAATAGGTAATAATCTTCTGCAAGAATACTAAACAAGGAAACTTTTGGCATTGCTGATACAAACTATAAATGGTACAAATACTCAAAAAAACAAAAATCATATATTCTGCTAAAGCTCAACATATGCATACCCTTTGATCCCCCCCAAAAAAAAACATGAACTTTCATGGGCTTTGCAGTATCATCATAGCCAAAATATGGAAACAGTCTAAATATTCAATAGTAGCATAAATAAGTGGTGATAAATGCACACAGTATGATACTGAACAGCTATGAGAACAAATTCCAGCTTCCAGAAGAGTTTAAAAGAATCTCCCATGTATAAAAAAAGGAGCCAAATACAAAAAGAGATCAAACTTTATTATCACATATTGAGTACACACAAAAACAAACCCTTTTGGAGACCTTAGTGCATGCATGGAAGGAAGTCGAAGGAAGCTTGGGTTGTTGGCCAAGTCTGTTGATTTAGGTGCTTTTTCCTTGCTGTGTATAGCATATGAAAATCTACTGATATGACTATAATTGTTACATCTACATTGCTACATGTATGTGATATTTCAAAAGAGAAAAATACAAATTTGCTAATTGTTCTAAAAATTGTATGATGCTAACATAGTCATATTATTAAGATTTTATTTTTGTAAAGATATAAAATAATAGAAGCACAAGATTCTATCAATATTATTTTTCTATATCAAATATTTTTAGACAGGTTTGATAGTAAAATGTTACAAGAATCTTTTAAGAGAATTTAAAAATGGAAAAGCTAGACTTCAAGAAAACTTGACTTCTCTATTTACAAGGATTCTATGAAGTTTTCTGAGTGTTATATGATCAAGTGGTTTATTCTGTGTGAAAAGATGTAAGTGGTCATGTACATTCAGAACTATAGAAATTTTCTACGGGTATTGATTACCCAAACTTTTATTATTTCTATATAATATATATTACTTCCTCAACTTCTTGGCTATGTTTGAATATATCCCCAATAGTTGATTTCCTGCAAGATTAGTCTCCAGCTTCCTGCAAGATTAGTCTCCAGCGTGACAAGGCTGAAGTCATGGAACCTGTTAGAAGTGAGGCCTGGGATAGGGTGGTTATGTAATGAGGGTATTGCCCTCAGAAGGGATGAATGTAGTTCTTCCAAGACTAGTTAGTTCCTATGAGAGCAAGTTGGTCCTCCTCTGTGGCACAGTAGGTTAAGCCTCCACCTGTGACTCCCTTATCACATATGGGCACCAGTCTGAGTCCTGACTGCTCCGCTTCTGATCCAGCTCCCTGTTAATGTGCCTGGGAAAGCAGAGGACGATCACTCAAGTAGTTAGGCCCCTTCACCTGCATTGGAGACCTGGAAGAAGCTCCTGGCTCCTGGCTTCTGATTGGCCCAGCTATGGCCATCGTATTCATTAGGGAGAGAACCAGTGGATGGAAGATCTCTCTGTCTCTCCCTCTTTGTAACTCTACCACTTATAAATAAATAAATAAAAATTTCAAAAAAAATAGAAGAGGAACAAGGCTGGCTCCTAAATCAGATTCCTGTCTTGCCATAGATTTCTTGCTCACTGTTGTCCAGGCTCCCAAAATCATGCCATCTGTTGTGTTGCGATTCAGCCTAGGTGGCCCTCAGAAAAGGCCAAGCATACAGAACTACCTAATCTTGGACTTTCAGGCTCCAAAACTGTGAGCTAAATAAACCTCTTGTCTTTATAAAAATACCAAGCCTTGGGGCTGATGCTGTGGCATAGCGGGTAAAGCTGTCGCCCGCAGTGCTGGCATCCCATATGGGCACCAGTTCAAGTCCTGGCTGCTCCTCTTCTGATCCAGCTCTCTGTTAATGGGCCTGGGAAAGTGGGAGAAGATGGCCCAAGTCATCAGGCCCCTGCACCCATGTGGGAGACCCAGAAGAAGCTTCTGGCTCATGGCTTCAGATTGGCCCAGCTCTGGCAATATAGTCATTTAGGTAATAATCAGCAGATGGAAAACCTCTCTCTCTCTCTCTCTCTCTCTCTCTCTGCCTCTGCCTCTCTATAACTCTGCCTTTAAAATAAATAAAAATATTTTAAAAACACACCAAACCTCATCTATTTTGTTATAGCAACAGAAAATAGACTAACACAGTTACTCAGAAACAGACTCTAAGAGGAAGATGTACAAACATATGTTTTATTAAGAAATGTTTCCATGAAAATAGGCGTTGTGGAGAAGTGGGAATAGGAAGAAATGGAGCCAAACAAAATTTGAAATCAAGCAAAGACTCACAGTGTATAACTTTGGTTCATTTTAGCAGGGACCTCTGTGGACATTTTAGAAAGTCCTCAGATTAGTCTGAGTGAAAAGCAGGCATAAGGAGTAACTAAACCCCTACATCCAAAATCTTTTGCTAAGGACTGTCCTCCAAAGGAAAATGTTTTTTTAAAGTGTCTCTGGCTCATTGTTTATACAGGCAATGCAATAGTAGCCCAGAGCATGTTCACAAAAAGTGTCATGGTGGGCAGGCACTGTGGCGCAGAGGGTTAACGCTCTGGACTGAAACACTGGCATCCCATACAAACGAGAATTCGGGACTGCTCCACTTTTTCTTTCTTTCTTTTTTTTTTTTTTTTTGGACAGGCAGAGTCAGACAGTGAGAGAGAGAGAGACAGAGAGAAAGTTTTTCCTTCATTGGTTCACCACCCCAGTGGCCACCACGGTCAGCGCTGCACTGATCTGAAGCCAGCAGCCAGGTGCTTCTTCCTGGTCTCCCATGCGGGTGCAGGGCCCAAGCACTTGGGCCATCCTCCACTGCACTCCCAGGCCACAGCAGAGAGTTGGACTAGAAGAGAAGCAACCAAGACAGAACCGGCACCCCACCTGGGACTAGAACACGGAGTGCTGGCTCCACAGGCAGAGGATTAGCCTAGTGAGCCACGGCGCTGGCCTTGCTCCACTTCTGATCCAGCTCTCTGCTATGGCCTGGGAAAGCAGTAGAAGATGTATATATACATATATACACATATATACACAATCACGCATATATATATATATATATATATATATATATATATGTTGGATATGAACCCCTTATCAAATATTAGTTTGAAAATGTATTCCCAGGGGCCTGCGCCAAGGCTCACTTGGTTAATCCTCCACATGCAGCACCGGCATCCCATATGGGTGCCGGGTTCTAGTCCCAGTTGCTTTTCTTCCAGTTTAGCTTTCTGCTGTGGCCCAGGAAGGTAGAGGAGGATGGCACAAGTGCTTGGGTGCCTGCACCCACGTGGGAGACCAGGAAGATCCACCTGGCTCCTGGCTCCTGGCTCCTGGCTCCTGGCTCCTGGCTTCGGATTGGTGGAGCTCCGGCCATAGAGGTGATTTGGGGGGTTAACCAACAGAAGGAAGGAAGACCTTTCTCTCTGTCTCTCTCTTACTGTCTAACTCTGCATGTCAAAAAAAAAAAAAAAAAAGAACAAAAAATAGAAAAGTAGATGTGACGTATTCTCACCACAAAAATGAAAACTTTGGGTCAGTGTTGTGGTATAGCAGATAAAGCCACTTCCTGCAGTGCCAGCATCCCACAAGGGTGCTGGATCGATTCTCAGCTGTCCCATTTCCAATCCCACTCCCTGCTATGGCTTGGGAAAGCAGTGGGAAATCGCCTAGGCCCTTGGGCCACTGCACGCCTGTGGGAGACCTGAAAGAAGCTCCTGGCTCTTTGCTTTGGATCAGGCCAGCTCCAGCCATTGTAGCCATTTGAAGAGTGAACCACAGATGGAAGACCCTCCCCCCCCAACCTCTGCTTCTGTGTAAATCTGCCATTCAAATATATATTTTTTTTAAAAATGACTTTGTGTGTAAATGCATACATATATCAGCTAAATTCCATTCCATAATACTATGAATGTATTTCATAGATACATTCTAGAAAGTATACATGAATCAAAATCTATTGTTGTACATGGTAAATACATACAATTTTATCTTTCTATTAAAAATTAAAAATAGGGGCTGGTGTTGTGGCACAGCGGGTTAATGCCCTGGCCTGAAGCGCTGGAAACCCAGCAGTTCTAGTCCAGGCTTCTCCTCTTCCAATCCAGGTCTCTGCTATGGTCTATGAAAGCAGTAGAAGATGGCCCAAGTCCTTGGTTCCCTGCACCCATGTGGGAGACCCGCAAGAAGCTCCTGGCTCCTGTCTTTGGATCAGCACAGTTAAAGCTGTTGCAGCCAATTGGGGAGTGAATCATTGGATGAAAGACCTCTCTCTCTCTCTCTGCCTCTCCTCTCTCTGTGTAACTCTTTCAAATAAATGATAAATTTAAAAAAAAATTTAGTATGAAGACATACATTCATTCAGTGAATAATTTAGGCATGTCTTAGGCACCAAACATCATGTAGATTGAAGGGATAAGAGTTAGTAGAATATTTTCTTTTTTCCATCCAGTTAAAATTCAGCAGGTGATAGAAGAAAAAATAAATTGTAGAAGTATGGGAAAAAAACATTGCAAGATGTCAAGGAAGGTCAGACTTCCCAAAAGAGGCAACATTTATTTATATTGGTCCAATATTTACATCTGGCAAGGGAATATAGGAGACAGAAAATTTACTGAGGGTCTCCACTAGAGAGAAGTAGATGTGATTGTCTGCATACTTTACATGGGTTGATAGAGAAACGAGGTTAGATGATAGCTGACCTACTGGGAAAAGAGAAAAGTTTACAGTTGGTTCCGTCTGATAAATTTTTAAAGACTAAAGGCATAAAAGAAAGGTAACAATTTCAAAACATTGCATATAGCAATGTAAGAGGTAGCCAAATTGAAAGTAATAATGTTATTATGTGATTATGCAAATTGAGGTTATATATGAAGGCAGTAAAATAAAACCAAGTGTTAAAGTTTTGAATGATTTGAATCATAACTAAAATTTGAACTAGTTAGCAATGTCTTAAGAGAGGTGAAGAGTTTATCTAAAATTGGTAAAGAAAGACAAAGAAAGTTAAGCAGTGGTTTACTGAAAGGGCATAAACCTCACAAAAATTAGGGCTTTGCATTAGGGAAGTAGAGCAATAATTTTAACTGTGGAAATCCAGGAGAATACTGATGTCATCTCCTAGACTTTTGATCAAACACCACCTGAACAATCTAAGGGAAAAGGTACAACCAGGAAATAAGTTGCTTCTGAATAACATGTGGAAGTGTAGGTTAGGACGCATGAGAGCTTGTTGCAACAGAAAGGGGATACCTGAGTACATAATGAAAACACGGAAGGAACATGCCTAAAGAAGAATGAGCCTTGGGAAGGATACATAAAATGGTCAAGGAATAAAATCTTACAAAGGCTGATTGACAAAAAGCATGAAGTTGAGATAGAGACCAGTGATAAATGGCATTATTGGAATAAAGTATCTTTTGGATTTTAAGTGAAATCTTAATTGTAATAGCAGAGTGTACATGGGGGTGACAGAAAAAGCTGGAAGAGGCAATATGAAAAAGATAAAGACAAAAGGAAGGCATGAAAAATAATTTGTCACATGAAAATTTTACTGTCACCTGCAAATGATAGCAAAGAAATCAAAATTAAAAGGACTTGAACTGAAGCGATCATAGTAAATACCTTGGTCTTTAGTTTGTATAGATTAAAATTTTAAGCTGAATTTAACTTGTTTCAGGGTTTGTATGATCTATCTCGAATCCAATGATACATTGTTTTCTCAAATGTAGAAAAGATACAGATTTTTTTTTTTTGCAGTTGATTAGCAGGATGTTGGGGTTTTAAATTACAAAGTGGAAAGGGCTTTATGAGCTAGTGTGAGAAGGTACAGATTACATTTGACTGTGTGCTACTAATGTGGATTCTGCAAAGGCTGTTCTGATGCAAATTCATGACTCTAGATAGAATTTTGATGAAGTTGACAAATACTGTGGTTTTCCCAAGGCTGGAATTGGGGCAATTTTGAAAACAGCTCTCCCCCTTTTTTTTTTTATCAGTCTGAATCACCTTTGATAGTAAGGACAAACATTTAAAGTATATTTTAATATTTAAAAATAAATATTATTAATTTTTAAAACCACAGAATTGGTTTGTAAGATCAGTCAGATAGCCAAACAAATCTTAATACATGCTCCCTGAAGTTTACACCGATTAATTAGGATGTTTCCTTATAGCAATTGCAATGGCATAGTTTGCTATCTATGACAATTAACTTTTACTGGAAATTAATTTTTCCAAAAGTTGGGTACTTTCTTTCATTCACTCATTTACTAATACAAAGTATTTTCTCAGTCTTTGACATGTGCCAGAAAAGGACTAACCAACAGATCTTACAAAGGTAGACAAAAATACACAGTCTCTCCATTCTTGTCACAGGCAAATAGACGACAACCATGGAAAATCGCATGGTTAGATAAACAGGAGAAAACCTCTTCAAAGATGATTTTAAAAAAGAACACTTTAAAATTTCCCCAAATCTTTAATTTTTGCTAATGTGTTTTCAACTGTTTATTACATTCTATATGTATAGACTTTTCTATTCATAAAGTATATTTAAATTTGCAATCATTGCTGCATTGCATCCTAATCAAATCCTTAACAACTTTAGTATTTCCTTGTTTTTTCAATGCTATAAACTTTCTCTTTATCTTCAGATGATGCTAAGACTTAACTATAAAATCATATTTATTCTGTTATTTTTTGTTTCTGTGACTTTCTCACAGTCATGAATCAATAACTGAATTGATAAAGCGTTCGTAATTCCTGAAATATGTGATTTTTATACTGTACAGAAGAAAATGAACATTACGTACCAGGAGTATAATTGCCAAAGTCAATTTAAACAGGATTGGAGCTTTGGTCTCTATTCTACCTGTTAATATCACATTTAAAATATGGTAGTTAATAAAATGTATACTGATGTCAAACAAGCAAATCACCTTCAGGGTATTCCAACATTTTTTTTAATTGCAATTGCTATCATTGCATCCTATATGAAATGGGCATTGTTTACATAAATGTATCTTAGTGATTTAAAGTATAAACTCTGAATTTTGTGACAACTATCATTAAGAATATTTTAAGAGTAACAGGGTATATGTCATATTCTATACCTGCAAAAATTATTTTAAACCAAGTTTGATAGTCTCACAGGGGATTTTAGTAATATAGTTAAGTTTATTGTCTGTCACAGTAGTCAAGTATGACCAGAGAGCTCAGGTATCACAAAATAAATCTTGTTTGGCCCCATAAGCTGTGTGAAGTAACTATTTATTGTAACTTGGCATTGCTGTTATTGAACTTCATCTTATATTTTTAACTCTTCAAAAGATAATTGGCTAAATGAAGTACTTAATGAGTTTATGTATAATAAATGAGCATTTTAGCATTTCACTTAGAAATACTACACATTTAAATTTTTACAATATTTCCCAAAGGTAACTCTGAGAACATTTTCAATTTGTACTGCTACCCCTATTTGTGAAATAAACTACTCATTTATCAAAAGACAGAACTTTCTGACTGAGAAATTTACATTGATAAGCAGCTGTTAGGAATACTCATTTCTCCTATGTCAACTATGTTTGATAAAGCAAGTATGCTTACATCATAACATTCAAGAAGGTTAATTAAACAAATAAAAAGCAGCTAGCAATGAACTCAGCATAATGCATTTTTTTAATTTTTTTGCTGATGTGTTTAACAACCTTCTATTATTTATGTGACTCATGATTAAATCTGTCCCTGAATCATATAAAGTAATTGTCAATCCAATTATTTTCAAAAAAATCAAACTTTTTATTGCAATTAGGAAAACTAGGATTCATTTCCTGTGCTCCATTAAAAACTGATTTGTGGGGCCGGCTTTGTGGTGCAGCAGGTTAAGCTACCCCTTGTGATGCCCATATCCCTTATCAGACTGCCAGTTCAAGATCAAGCTCTGCTTCTGATCCAGCTTCCTGCTAACATGTATGAGAAAACAGCAGAAGCTGGCAAAAGTGCTTGGGTATTTGCCACCCATGTGGGAAACCAAAATGGAGTTCATGGCTCCTGGCTCAGACCTGACTGTTGCAACCATTTAGGGAGTGAACCAGCAGATGGAAGATATACATGTCTCCTGTCTCTCCCTCTCTCTCTATGTTACTCTGCCTTTTAAATAAATCAGTAAATGATAAACCATTTTTAGAAAATTGACTTTCAGAGGTAAATAGAAAACATAATTCATTTCAAGTTTTATAATGCCAAGGAACAATTAATTCTATTTTTCATTATTGAGATGTTTCTATTGGAGTTGGAAGTATTACATAGACATTTAACTGATCTTAATATGATATGTGCTTTATCACATTTATGAAATTATTAATACATAGGAGAATGAATTGGAGTCAGAGTCTTCATTTCATATCCAACAATTTTTAGAGTCTCATCATAGCATGCATGTATTCTAACATCCATGTTGGACTTTTTATTGAATACATAAACAATGGTTAAATTCAGATGGGCACTGTGTTATAGCAGATTAAGCTGCCAGTTGGAATGCCCACATATTTCAAATCCTGGCAACTCAGTGATTGTGATCCGGTTTCTGGCTAATGTGCCTGTAAGTGCACATGTGACAGCCCAAACATTTGTGTTTCTGCCTCCTATGTAATAGACCCTGATCGAATTCCTGATAGGAGTTCCTGTCTCTGGCTTAGCCCAGCCAAGCTATGGAAGGCATCTGGGGAATGAACCAGTCTGTGTGTGTGTTTGCACATGTGTGTCCCCTGCTCTGACACTTTATCCACACAAAACTTTTAAAAATGGTTAAATAATGGACTCCATCACTACACGATGAGCTCAAATATCACTGGCAAATGCCAAGCATATTTCTACTCAATTTATGTAGAATTAAATCATAAGCCTGGGATTTTGTTCAATATTCTTATAGTTTTTGGCTTTGAACAGTAATATTTTCAAAATTGAACAAGTTATTTCATATGTACTCTTAACACATAAAAAATTTTTGAAGTGTGTTAACTGGATGCCTGCTAAAAAAGTAAGAGAATTGGAAATATCTTCACTAAAAAAAAATAAGTAATACCACTCTACCTCCTTAAACGCATGGAATTCTGTCAATATATGCCACTCCTGTCTGTACAAATTACTCCATACTACATAAAGACTACAAGGTAATTATAGGTCAACATTCTTCACTGTATTCAACCACAGCTGTGAAAGCTTGCTTTAGAGAACAACGGGCAGCAATGGACACAGCTTGCTGTATGAAAGTAGGCAAAAGTGTTTCAAGATTCAGCCAGTGATTTGGCAGTGAATGCAACATGCGTATCATTTTACACCACTGGTGAAGTGTTACTTGGTCCCAATTTGGAAACTACATAAAAAGATGGTTTATAATCATATGAAAGAGCATCCATCCATGGGCAATAAAGAGGAACACTCAGCCTTTGGGATGTGAGAGTATGGTAAATATACTGTAACATATTTCACATGTCTGAATAATCCTATGAGATACCTTGGTATCATTATACCAATAAATAAGGTAACCAACTTCCCAAGAGTTAAAGTATTTTGAGATATAGGTTACATTGAAATGTAAATCCCTGCTACATGACTGATTTTCCCATTGAGGGGAGCTTCCTAGTTTATTTTTGTTGTAAAGGCAATATAGAGGAAGCTAGCTATTTTGTGGTTTTAAAAGATTCTCTTGGTGAATTTAAATAGAGAGTTAGGAAATGAAAAAAAAAAAAGAAAGGTGAGTTTGGCTGAAAAAGAATATTTATTTCTTTCTGAACATTCTACTTTACCAAAATGCATACAGTTGTCTAGGATATTTTTACTGTTTAAGTAAACAACATGTCTTGTATGCCTTTTAAAAAGGAATATAAATGTAAATTATACAGTTTTGTTAATCGGTGTCACTGGAAGTCTTTCTTAATTCTATTGAGATTGCATCAAATTATTTGTGATCTGATATTTGGAAGGTGATTACATATCTTTCACAATATTAAATTGATAAGAATATAGTGTCAGAACTCAATACAAGCTTTAATTGGTTCCTAGCAAAATGAGGCCCCAGGGCTTAATGCTCCACCAAAGAACTCTACAAATTAAAAGACCATAATTCATCAAGAATGTTGGCGGAGTTACAAATATTGATCAAACCAAAAAAATTTCAATTTCACTCATATTCAGTAAATTTTAAAATAGTCAGAAATTATTAAAACATAAACAACAAATATCACAGGTTCTCCTTATATGTGAGAGCTGAATATTTTTAAATTAAAAAGAAGAAAGAAATGCTTCTGTATATAACTTTTCCTACAAAAAAAGCAGTTTGTTTTAAAAATTTGTCAGATTGTGAAGAATCACATACTACTATAGTCTTACGATATACAGCTATTCTGGTTTTTTATCCTTAACTACTGATGTTCTGCATATTGTAGTGAAAGTACAGCAGATCACATTTAGTTCCTATATGTGGGGTGAGAAATTTTCTAATGGCTCTGGACTGACAGTTGATGTCCTATCTGGAAGAAGTAAGATTTCAATAATGCTTTCTATTTTATATTGTGGTCTTTATCACCTGCCCAATATCCCAGATGTGACCTGGGCCTGAGTGAAGAAGCACTGAAAAATCAGAGGAGATTCTGCATGTTTAGCACAATTTCATAAGAAAATTTTATATAAAATAAGCTTGGTAAGAACTGTGACACTGTTCATAAATTACAGGAAATAATACTTCTCATATTCTTTTGATGGTATTCAAGGTCTTATGGGCAGAATTGGAACACCTGGGACACTTTAATCCAAGCCAAGTCCCAATTCAATACTGGCTGAGAATAGTTTCTCCGCATTTCTAGTCTTCCCTCCTTTTTTTTCTTCCTTTCTCTCTCTCCCCTCTCTCTCTCCTTTCTCTCTCTCCCCCCTCCCTCCCCCCTCCCTCTCTCTCTCTCTTTCTTTCAGTGTTTGATTAACATGTAATAGTTGCACATTTTCATCAGTACGAGGTAATATTTGAATACATGTATACAGTGTAAACAGATTAAGTAATTAGCATCATAAGGCTTTAATTCTTGAACTGAACTAAGAGAAGAATTTTTAAATACTTCTACACAACCAAAGTCAAATATAGGTGCTCATCTATTTAAAAATAATTTTCATCATAAAACTTTATCTAACTTTATGAACTTTATGAAATTACAGTATATATACATGCTGTATATACATGTATGATTATAGTATAAAATATAAGATATCCCATCACAAAATAAAGCTCAGCTTTCAGTTGTGACAAAGACTAAAATATGTGAAACAAGAGAGCTACCAAGAGTAAGACCTTAAGGAAGGAACAGATCATCCTCAAGAGCGAAGCTCTTCTACAACAGCTGCTGAAGGTCAGAACTAGTAAGACTTGCCTGACGGTGAAGAGAGAGAACAGAAAGGGTGGAATGCAAGGGAGAAATGCCCAGTGTGTGGGAAAAGTATGAGTAAAAGCAGAGGGGCAAAATGAGTGTGTGGAATGCAAGCTTAAAGACAAAACTGATAAAGTTGTAGAGTAATGTAGGAGAAGAGTGGAGAGAAAAGCTGCTTAGTAAATCACAGTAGGGAAAGACAGAGATAAATTTACTGTGACAGAAAAGAGAACCATTGTTGGATTTGTATGCAGAATTAACAAGATCATATTGATATTTAAGTCATTTTAAAATATGAATAGAGTGTAGAATGAATTGACCCTCACAGGATCAAGAAATAGGGAAAAAAAATAGGCTGAGTAGGAACCTGAAGCACTGGCCAAGAACAGGAAAATCATACATCCTGAAAGAAGAAAAAAATATATTCTTATGTTTGGAACAGCACACAGAGTGAAAGGAGAATGTAAATTTAACATTGCAAGTTACACTCAATTCAAAGAATGGGATTAATAAGGGTATTTATCTTTCACTAAAGTTATAATAGATACTACAAACTGTGGCTTAAAACAACACAAATATGTTCTCCCTTTATAAGGAGCCTTATGATAATAGTAGATTTCTATTATAATCCAGTATACTGTTTTTATATAAAAATCCTTGGAGGCAGGCATTTGGCATTGCAGTTACGGCACCAATTAGGATGCTACATCCCACACTGGCATCTCAGCTATGGCTCCTGATTCCAGCATCCTGCTAATGTGCCTTCTAAAAAGAAACAGAACATGGCTCAAGTGTTTGGGACCGTGCTACACATTGGATAGACCTAGATTGAATTTTCTGCTCCCAGCTTTGCCCCTGGACACTGCAGGCATTTGGGAAGTAAACCAGCAGAAGGGAGCTTACTTGCTCTCTCTTTCTCTCCATGTATATGTGTGTGTGTGTGTGTTTAAAGAAAAACTCATTTTGTTATGCAAGATGATATATTTACAAATCCCAGAATACAGGATACAAGCATATTTTGGTGATCATTATTCTGCCTACTACAGGAATGCATGAAAAAGAAAATATAATTAAAATAATTGAGCTATTATTATGTATGAGACACATGGTCTCCCACATCTAATCTAATTTATCTCCAAAAATTCAGAAAAATCTATAATCCTACAGCTAACAAGCTGAAGAACTGAGTTTGAACCCAGTTCTTTGTGACTTTAGAGATAATTCTCTTATTGGAAAAATTCAGAATTAGGTTTTTGGGGTTTTTTGGGTGAAGAATTCTGGTTTGAATGTAATGCTTTGGAAAAGACTATTAAAAACAGTTGGAAAGAAAGGATTTAATCACAAATATTAGTGATGCAGATCAAAATTAGAAATAAATACAAAATAGCCACTGTAACTGCTAGAACAGGTGGATAATTACAGATAATTTTAAAAGAAAAATCAGTGCCCCTTAGTGAGTTAGAGGAAGGGGAAGAAAACACAAAGAAGTAGTTGGAAATTTGGGAAAGTAGATTCTCATAAAAGGCTAAAGGGAGAACACGTTAATGAGGAAGAGATGGGAAGTGTTTAATCCTTCAAGGAAGATAGGGAGAAGGAAAAGAAAACCTTGGCTTCTCCTGAAGAGACAACCATCTTTCGGGTCATTAATGTCTTTTGATTCAAATTATTTGGATAACAAAATACTTGAAAAAAAGGTTCACATTTTTAAATAAGGTTTATGTTGCTGCCTTATGACTCTTTTATTATTGAGGAATTGTAGGAAAAGACACTTTGTTTCATTTGCTTTTTACTTTAAAGGTAGACTATTTTATTCTTTTTAATGAACTTTCTTAACAATTACTAACACAGGCACCAAGGTTGCTGTCTCAGATCCTCAGAATGGTGTCACTGGGCTCTCCTCTTGTGCCTGTTCCCATTCCGCTCACTGCACTGCAGTGCTATATTCTCATTTCTTCACACCCCGATACAATCTGTGCAACATGTCTCACTGGAAGTTCAGCTCTCTAAAAGTAAATGATCTTTGCTTCTATATTTAGAAAGAACTTTAAATTTCATAACATTGTTTTTCTGCTATCTGCTATTTGTATTTTGTGCAAGTGAGAGACTTTCTCATAGATCAAAGTGATTCCACATTTTGAAAGCATCACTAACACTTCGATCCTTAATTTCACCTGTGAAAGTTTAAAAATTTTTCTAATATTTAAAGTCAAACTATCCTTCTTTGCACATGATATGATTCTTTATTTAGAGTCCCACATAATTATATTTTGTGATAAATTCTAAAAGCTAGTTATCAAGTAGCAGTATTAAACTAATTTAAAATTTGTAATAATAGAAAAATTAGAATATGTGTGTTTGAATGCTGAGGTAGCTTTTTTGGGCATAAGTGAGAAGATTATATCATTTACAGCAAGTTATTCATGTTATTGCCATACAGATACCCATATATAGTTTGAAAACAGTATATATTTATAAAGTCATGGAAAATAGAAATAAAAGATAAGATTCTGGGGGGTATAAAAGAATTTTTAAAACTATTCATAGGTTTTCATGATATGTATTTCCATGAATCTTTGACTATACAACATATATATAGCATATAATATGAAACTATGTAGCTTATAACTGTATCTTTTTTTTTATGACAGACAGAGTGGACAGTGAGAGAGAGAGAGAGACAGAGAGAAAGGTCTTCCTTTGCCACTGGTTCACCCTCCAATGGCCACCACAGCTGGTGCACTGCGGCTGGCGTGCTGCGGCCAGCGCACTGCACTGATCAGAAGCAAGGAGCCAGGTGCTTCTCCTGGTCTCCCATGGGGTGCAGGGCCCAAGGACTTGGGCCATCCTCAACTGCACTCCTGACCACAGCAGAAAGCTGGACTGGAAGAGGGGTAACCAGGACATAATCTGGCGTCCAAACCAGGACTAGAACCCGGTGTGCCGGCGCCACAGGCAAAGGATTAGCCTATTGAGCAGCAGCGCCAGCCTTAACTGTATCTTAATTTGTATAAAATAAATAATATTTGCTATTTTAGTAAGTATTATTGTCAATCAGACTACTGCCACAAGACTTTGGAGACAGCTCTAAAAAAGTGTCTTTTAAGTTTTCGATTACTTATAAAGTTGGGTAAAGGTAAATCTGGTTAATTTTATGTTGATACATTCTCTTGTCAGGAAAAAAAAGAGATTCGTAAGTACTTTCCACAACAGAAAATGCAATTCAACTTTCAGAAATGCTAAAATAAAAACAGAACTACCTAAAATTTTAAATAAATATGCTATATGGGTTTTTAATATACAAAAGTATTAAAAAGAAAGCAAATAATGACACATAACACATATAGTAAATTCAGTGAGAAATTACTCATAAACCTTTTATGCATATGAGATATGTGCATATATGAGTATATAGAGTAAACAAGAATAGTTATACTAAATACACGGTCTTATACAGTGTCTATTTTTATATAGATCTTTCCATATTACCACCTACAAGACTATTCCCAGATGTGCTCTTCAATGTGTCTTTAACAACTGGCTCCTGCATAGGTACTGGCCAATCAATATGGATGCTGATTAAGGCTGAGTAGCATCCTGGGTAGACTCTGCTATGCCTGAACATATTCTTTTAGTTAATGAGTTCTGTAACTATCCTAGGTTACAAATAGCAAAATCAAGTTCTACAGGGAGTAAAACTTTGGCAATTGGTGGAGGGATAGTATTTCAGGGCCTTGGGTCAGCATATGTTTACTAATCATTGCAAAAATGTTTCAGCACTTTAGGAAATATGACTACAGCTTTAATAGACTAAATTTCACCTCTGTTTTTTTTAACTTTTATTTAATAAATATAAATTTCCAAAGTACAACTTTTGGATTATAGTGGCTTTTCCCCCCATAACCTCCCTCCCACCCACAACCCTCCCATCTCCCTCTCCCTCTCCCATCCCATTCACATCAAGATTCATTTTTAATTATCTTTATATACATAAGATCAATTCAGTATATACTAAGTAAAGATTTCAACAGTTTACACCCACACAGAAACACAAAGTGTAAAGTACTGTTTGAGTACTAGTTATGCCATTAATTCACATAGTATAACACATTAATGACAGAGATCTTACATGGGGAGTAAGTGCACAGTGACTCCTGTTGTTGATTTAACAATTAACACTCTTATTTATGGCATCAGTAATCACCCTAGGCTCTTGTCATGAGTTGCCATGGCTATAGAAGCCTCTTGAGTTTGCTAACTCCAATCTTATTTAGACAAGTTAATAGTCTCCCTTCAGAGAAAGGTACCTCCTTCTTTGATGGCCTGTTCTTTCCACTGGGAACTCACTCACAGCTATCTTTCATTTAGGTCATTTTTTTTTTTTTGCCAGAGTGTCTTGGCTTTCCATGCCTGAAATACTCTCAAGGGCTTTCAGGCCAGATCCAAATGCCTTAAGGGCTTATCTGAGGCCAGAGTGCTATTTAGGACATCTGATTAAAAATTAACCAAGTATGAGCCCAGAATTACAGAGAAGACTAAACCAAAAAAAAATTACCAGATCATAGTGATTTCTTAGGCAGCAGATCTGATTTTCTTCAACAATATATTATTGGAAAAATCTTTAAGAAAGAACCAGAATACTAAAAGAAGAAGATACATGAATAGTTACCTAATCAACACAATCAACCATCATAAGCACAATCAGGCAATGGGGGAAGAAGCACGCTAATTTGGGCATGCTAGTTATGTGAGTAAAATGTTCAGATGTCCTGCTTTGTTTAGTATAGCTCTAGTTGCTTGATGTTATAGATAATAAGTGTAATGTGTGCATGTATGTGTAGAGAGACAAAGAGACACAGAGAGATAGGAAAATGCCATCAAGTTTTACTACTAAATATTTCCATGTCTGATGCCAAAGAAACAGATAAACCTATGCAACCATAATATTACTAGAAAATTTAAAATGGATACAATTTTTTATCTAATATATAGTTCGCATTTGAATGTATATAATGCATTTGTATAAGATAACAGGTTTAACCTCATTCCAGTTAGAATGTCTTTCATACAGAAATCAACAAATAACAAATGCTGGCAAGGGTTTGTAGGAAAAGGTACCCTAATCCACTGTTAGTGGAAATGTAAACTGGTACAGCCACAGTGGAAGACAGTATGGAGAAAGCTAAGAAATCTGAAAAAAGATCTACAATATGACCTAGCTACTCTACTCCTGGGAATCTACCCAAATGAGAAGAAATCAGAATATGAAAGAGTTATCTGTATTCCCAGGTTTATTACAGCTCAGTTCACAACAGCTAAGATATTGCATCAATCCAAGTGTCCATCAAATGAAGACTGTATAAAGAAATTATGGTATATGTACACAATGGAATACTATACATCAGTTTAAAATGAAATATAATGTTTGCGATAAAATACATGCAACTAGGAACCATTAAACTTAGTGAAATAAGCCAGTTTCAAAAAAAGCAATATCATATGTTCTCCCTCATCTGTAGTAATTAATATAGTACCTAAAAAGTAATCTATAGGAGTGTAATTGACTCTGAGATGAGATGATTTTGAACAGCCCTTGTCTCCACTGTAGAGGAAGAGTTTTTTTTTTTTTCATACTATTTGTTGAGCTCTTTACTTGGTGTAGGGTTGATCTTATGAATATAACGTTAACTGAAAATATTTGTATAATGTAAGAATAGACTAGGCAAGGAAAGCAGAAGAATGGTGGGAGTGAAGGCAAAAGGGATGATAGGGTGGGAAGATTCATTATGTTCCTAAATTTGTACATATGAAATGCATGAAGTTTGTATATCTTAAATAAAAGTTTCTAGGTTAAAAAAGTCTTTTGTTTTGGGTCATATATTCCTACTATTTTACTATCAAAATTTCTGTGTACTTATATTTCAGATATATTTCATTATGGAGGAAACTATGGGTGGTTTCCAACAACTGGGGTTTTCTTTCCCTTCCTTAAAAAACATAGCCCTTGATTTTTAGTTCTGCATACTCTTATTAGAGAGAGAGAAAGAGAGAGAGATAGAGAAAGAGAGAGAGAGAGAGACCTTTGCCTGTTAGAGTTTGACATAACTATGCAATGAACTTTTGGTCAATAAATTATAAATGGAAATGGCTACAATTTCCAGAGAAATTTCTTAAAGAGAGGATATATTACCTTTTTCAAATCATCTTTGTTTGCTGGATTATAGAGAAGATCTCTGGAGTTTGAGCAGCCATATGTAAACATGCTATGGATCACTTACTATGGAAGACAAGTAAAATGGAAAATCCTTGTTCCATGACAGTGGTGGAGCCAATATTCTTTCCCAGAATAGCTGGACTTATCATCTATATACTGCTTTAAGAGTATATTGTTACAGATAAACCAAATTCTGGTGATTACTATGTTATAAGAAAGCTATCACTGGGCAATTTTTCATACATCAACAAGATACTTATGTGTCCTTAACTAAGCTTAATTCAATTGCATTTATTGAGATTCATAATGTTTATTTTATTTATGTAATTTTTCCTTGTTCAGAAATAACCCATAATATAATGTATCAAAAAATTGAGTCTATCTTTTTCTATGGATATTTAGCTTATAAACTGATTTGGGTTCCTATCAACAGAACTACAACAAATGGTTTTATATGGATCTTTTGAGGATATATGTTTTCATGCCTTTCAGTAAACACTTAGGAATAGAATTGGTAGTATATGTTTGCTTTTATAAGACAGTGCCAAATTGGTTTCCAATTGCTTTGACATCTTATTTTCCCAGCATCAATACATGGTTGTCTCGGTTGCTATACATCCCCTTCAATATTTGGTGTTGTCATTCATTTTAATTGCAACAATTTTAGAGAATGTAAAGCCATATTTCTTTTTGATTTTTATCTCAGGCCATTTGAATTGCTATAACAAATTATCTAAGACTGGATAATTTCATGAGAAATTTTATTTTCACAGTTCTAGAGGCTGAAAAGTCCAAAATCAAGGCATTGGTAGACTCAGAGAGTCTAGTAAAGGCTATCTCTCTACTTCTAAGCCGTTGCCTGTTGGTATCTCTTCAATGAGTTAACAAACAACATGTCATAACACAGCAGAAGAAACAGAGGGCACAAAGAGTTAGGATGCTACCTTTAACCTCTTTTATAAGGTCACTAATTCCACTCATGAGAGCACTATGTCCCTGATTTAACCACTTGCTGAAAGTTCTACTTCTTAATACAATCACATTGATGACTAGTTTCAACATATATAATTTGGGGAACACATTCAGATCATAGCACATTTATTTTTGTGTTTTTCTTATGATTAATTATTTTGAGCACCCTATCTTGTGCTGGAGAGAGATAGAGACATAAAGAGGGACAGACTGGCAGACATTTGTGAAATGCTCAAATATTCTTAATTGTGTGATTTGTCTTTTCATTATGCATCTATAATTACTCTTTATACATTCCAGATACAAAATTTTCATGAGATGTGTATATATATTCATGAGATGTGTATTTTCTCTAGTCTGTGCACCTAGAGTGTATTAATGATATCTTTGAATGAACTAAATGAATTTGCACTAAAT
Organism: Sylvilagus floridanus; assembly: GCA_949820135.1. NCBI lineage: Eukaryota > Metazoa > Chordata > Mammalia > Lagomorpha > Leporidae > Sylvilagus > Sylvilagus floridanus. The sequence continues at coordinate 65,197,483 of OX463227.1, read as the reverse complement.
TCAATTTGCGATTTTCTTCTTTTGTGACTTGTAATCACTGCGTTATACCTAAAGGATGTTTTGTCTATAGTTAAAATTGAGCTGATACAACTCAACATTGCTTTTAGAAATTCTAATGTTAACATTTACATTTAGGTCTGCATTGCCATCTCATTTTTCTATGGTGGAAGTCAGAGTTCAGGGTTAATTTTTCCAAACACTCATCTAACTGTTCTAGCACTACATATTGAAAACATCCATAAGTATTCTATTTATATAATTATGATTTTCATTTGCAAGGGACTATTTTTTCTCAAATATACCTGGTACTTTTTCAAGTATGCTTCTATTCCAATTTAGTTTTATCATGCATTATTTTAGAATATTTCAACATAGCCATTTTATGTCATATATCATAATCTGACATTCTTAGTTTTCCGATACTGGTCTTTTGAGTTTTAGCTAATGTTTATTCTTGTTAGCAAACATGAAAAAAATTGTACTCTATTCTTTTTTTTTTGTTACTTGTTTGCCCAGCTCTTTAGAGTGTGACAAGTTAGCAAGCCTGGAAACACGCCTATGGGTTCAGGCTTTCCTGTGGTTTCTGGAGTGAAGAAAAGCATAGGAATTTATTCTTGAGTCAACTAAGCAGCTTTCCTGAGACTGGGCCAGAGACACTGGAGAGTGGACCTGGATTCCTCCCAAGGAAGCACAGAGCATGAGAGGGAAGGAAGAATTTGTCTGGACAATTAAATGGAAAGCGTATTTCAAAATACAGACAAAAGATGCAGTCATGATTTGCAATAACAGACTTAAAGTATAGAGCCAAAAAACAGCTTCAGAATATTGGAAACTGAAGTAGCAGAAAAGCAAGAGCAAAAACAGGAGAGGCATTTATTTAAAAATAAAGATAGAAGTTACCATAACCTAAAGAAATACTTGATTCTATAATTGAAAGCTTTATTGAGTCCTAGGATAGATCACTATTACAAGATCATGAAGTGAAATGTTTTCTCAGTCTAAAACACAGAACAATGGAAAAATCTGAGGTGTCCTGCTGCAATTGCCAGGATCCCTGTCATCACTTCCTATGCCCTCAAAAGAAGGAAACCAATTAGCATCAGACTCTCACCAGCAGTGCCTCCAGCTATAGGTGAGAAAATCTGCCATTCTTTTATTTCTACTAACAGGACCTCTACCTTTTCACGTTAATTTATGTCTCTGAAAATAGCTGTTATCTTAAGTTAAGATCATAACATGGCATTCATTTGCCACATTTTGGTTTTATACTTTTCATGACATCAATGGGAAATAAGGCTGGCTTTTAACAGTAACAAATGAAAATCAAATAGCTTTTTTGATATGTGAGTTACCTCGGAAAACATATTTAAGAATAAATTGAATTTTACAAAAAAAAGATACAAAAAAGTACAGTGTTCACTGATAGCCTAAATCCAGTTTCCTCTATTATTAACATCTTCTATTACTAAGGTACATGTGTCAAGATCAATGAATAAATGTTGCTACATTATTGTTATCATTAATTAAATCTAGCACTTAGAGATTTGTTTTCTTCCTAAAATCCTTTTTAGTTTGTAAGCAAAGCCCTTACCCACTGCTGGAGCCCATCCCAAATAACACATTATATTCAGCCACCACATGTGACAGTTTCCATATTTGGAAGATCATGACAGTTCTAAGGAGGTACTGGTCAGGCATTTTGCAAATTATTCCTTAATTGGGACTTCCTGTTAATTTTTAATAGACTAGAGTTTTGAGTTTTTTAAAGGAACACCACCGATGTAAGGTGCTATTCTCATCCTATCATACCAAAGAACCATACTATAGTATGAATTATCTTTGTCGATGTTGACTTGATCACCCGGCCAAGGTGGTATTTATAAGGTTCCTCCACAATAAAGTTACTGTTTTCCTATTTCTATGCTGTGCTCTTTAGAATAAAGCCATGATGTATAACCTACCCATCAGGAATTGAGAGCCATGCATATAAAGTATTGTAAATTCTGCATGAAATATTTATCTGTTCTCATCAACTTACTGATTCATTTAATCATTTATATCAATATATTTATATACATAGATATTTACATCATGGATCACAATATAGTGGGATTTATTCATTGCATTGCTCAGAGTTTTCAATTTTTGGTCACTGGGAGTTCTTTCATTCAGCTCATGTTTCATTTTTACAAACTCTCATCACTGCATTTTTAGTCTTGCTTTCTTTTAACTGTTTATTTTGGACAGGTACAGCTTGTCCTGGGTTCATCTTACTCATATATTTCTTCCTCTTATCCTAGAAAAAGCCATTTTTCTAAAGAGTCTTGACTCCTTTTATTGGACAATGGTATTAGAAGCCAGGATCTGGATTGTGGATGTTCTTGTTGGTACTGGCCATCATTGTCTCTGTGCCCTCAGCTGACAAACAGAAATGCTTATTGTATTTTAAGAATATACATGGGGCCGTTGCTTTGGCATGGCTGGAAAAGTTACCGCTTGCAATGCCAGCATTCCATATGAGTGCCAGGTCAAGTCCCGATTGCTCCACTTACAATCCAGCTCTCTGCTATGGCCTGGGAAAGCAGTAGAAGATGGCCTAAGTCCTTGGGCCACTGTACCTGCGTGGGAGACTTGAAAGAAGCTTCTGGCTCCTGGCTTTGGATAGGTCCAGTTCCAGCCCTTGTGGCCATCTGGGAAGTGAACCAGTGAATGGAAGACTCTCTCTCTCTCTCTCTCTCTTTCTCTCTCTCTCTGCCTCTGCTGCTCTGTAACTCTGCCTTTTGAATACATACATAAATCCTTTTTTTAAAAAAAAAGGAATATACAAGTTATCTATGAACATTTCCATATGACACATTAGTATCTATATAAACATGAACATGATAACATACTAATACATTCAATTCTAATTGCCTACTACATAAATCATTCCAGCCTCTTCCCCTTGCCTATTGAAGAACCTGATTCCCAGAAAAGATACATAATTGTTTCACAACTGTTAGTCCATACCCCCTTTGAAGCAATTATATATTATATAGTATATTTTGCTGTTCCTCTTTTCGACACATACAAGGTGTCCTGGGTTATTCACAGTATCTTTTGCTCTAGCCCTGTAAAGTTTATTCATTGCTTAGGTCAATACTTGTTCACACACTCTCTTTGGTGAGATTGTTTCATACCTTGAAATACAGTATGATTCTTTTGTCACAAACTGCATTCTGTTTTTAGCTTTACATTGTTGTCTTAGATAATTTTATTTCATATATTAAACTTTTGTTTTACAAAATCTAAGGGGATTGATAAATGCAGAGTAGCAGGTGTCCATCTTTAAAATGATACACAAAATAGCTTCATTTCCCTCAAAAACCTTCTTTCCATCATTGAATCCCTAGGCAATCACTGCTGTGTTAACCATTTTTATAGTTTTGCATTTTCCAAAAATCACATATTATGTAAATTTCAATTAGATCAATCTGTATTATATTACGGTCCAGGTGACATACAGCTTTATAGATCCCTTGCCTGTTTAATTTCTCAATTAATGAAGGATTGTTACAGTCTTCAACCTTAGGAATGCATTTTTCTATTTCTTTTTTCCATTCTGTCAGATTTTGCTTTAAGTATTTTGATGCTTTATTTGTTAGGCACACAAAATTGTTATGCATGCTTACAGAAATTGACCTGTTTGTCATTATGCAATGTCCTCTTTATCCCTGATAACCTTTCTATAGGACAAGGCCAAAAGCTGATCCCGAGTATCATGTGTTACCTTAATGTCTAGTAAAATCAGGAGGACCTCAAAGGGTCCTAAACACAAAATGCTGCCTTCACTCCACTTCTACAGAGAAGGTCCCTCTAGACAAACAACTCTTATGTTGGGAATAAAGCATAATTCCTTCCTGTCTTTGAATACCACCTTTCAATTTTTCAATGTCCTGGCAGAATTACTCAAACAAGCCAAACACATCATCTAATGAGAACCAGGGTCCACTTATTCTCTAGGTACTATAAAGTCACTCTCCCAGAGCCTCAAGTTGTTCAATCTGTTCCTGAGGGCAACCCATATGTTGCCCTGTGTTGTGCATGTGTCTTCCTCCACCAGTGAATATAAGTAACTAATAAATTGCTGTGATCTCATATGTCCAGTGTTGAGTGTTGTGTGTTCCGCTGTCCCATATCTCTGGGGAAGGGGAAGAATCTGTCCCTCACAAACAGGATGAATAGGAGGTGACTAAACTCTTTCTTCTTCTGTGGTCAGCTCTGCCTGAAATGAAAACAGAAAGTCTAGCTTTCTTTGCATTGGTGTTGACATAGCACACTTTTCTCCACCTCTTATGCTTCATCTATTTAATCTTTGTTATTGAAAGTGAGTAACTGGGGTGGCTAATATAGCACTTAGCAAGTCCATGGTCCATACCAAAGTGCCTGGGTTGAAGTGCCAGCTCTCACTTCAGATTCCAGCTTCCCGCCAATGTGTACCCTGGAAATAGTTAGCACCCTGCCACCCATAGAGGGGACCCAGATTGAGTCCTGGAGCCTGGCTCCTGTCAAAAAGTGGCATAGCCCTGTTTTGTTTTGGGCACTTGGGGTAAGGGTGGAAAAGAACCAGCTGATGGAAGATTAGTTTCTCTTTCTCTCTTTCTCAAATAAATTATATTAATAAATTAAAGGTGCTTGAAAAAGTGAATTTTTTACAATATATATTTGGGTCTCAAATATTTTATCCATTCTGATAATCTCTATTCTCCATTTTTATTTGCTGTATCTAGATGATTCATATTTAATCTGAATGTATAACTAGATTTATATCTACTATATTTATATCTCTTGTCATTAAGTAAGTTTCTTCGTTGTTTCTTCATTCCTCCTTGTCTTACAACCTTCTAGGATTTTAATTGAACATTTTATATTATTGCATTTTATTTCCTTTTTAACTGTATCAATTACCTTCATTTTAAATTACTTTATTATAAACAAAAACGGCAGCAGAGTAATATCTGGTGCCCACCTCCCCACAGAGACACCTGTAAGGGCAGCTATATGCACAACAATCACCTTTACAAGAGCTGTACAAGCCAGGTGAGAGATCACAGTGACTCATCTTGCTCTAAAAGTTGTCATGTAGAAAGCGAGAAGGAAAGAGTTGCCCAGGTAAGCTTTCTCCCAGCTCCATGGGGCATGACATGGAGGAACATCTATGACTTGAGAGAGGGAGACCAAGCTGAATTCAAGTGCCAAGAGCAATGCAAAAATTTTCAGTCAGACCATGCTCCCCTGCCCCAGCCTGCAGGCCCATATCGGGGAGTATTTGGAGAATAAAACAAATCAGGTAGAGGTGGCCTCTGTCAGTCACCAGAAGAAAGCAAAGCTCTCGTCAGGCAGACAGGCTAGGAGAAGGAGCTCAGGACCTTGGCTCATAGTTCAGTACTGCGCCTTCCACATCAAGACCTGGAACCTGTTGAAAAAGTCAAATGCTGCTTCATGCAATGCCAGCATCCAATATGGGTGCCACTTCAAGTGCCAGCTGCTTCATGTGTGATCCATCTCCTTGCTAATGCACCTGGGAAAGCAGTGGAAAATGGCACAAATACTTGGGCACCTGCCAACCATATAGGAAACCTGGATGAAGCTCTTGTCTCCTTTATTCAGCCTTGCTCAGACGTGACTTTTGCAGCCATTTGTGGTGTGAACCAGAAAAGAAAGATCTCTTTCTCTCTCTCTCTCTCTCTCTTCTCTCTCTATAACTACCTTTCAAATAAATAAATAAATCTTTTCTTAAAAAGCCCAAATGCCTAGCCCAGTGGGTTAAGCTATTCCACCAGCACCCCATATTGAAGTGGCTGTTTGAGTCCTCATTGCTCTGCTTCCAATTCAGTTTCCTGAACATGTACCTGGGAAGGGAGCAAAAAATTGCCCAAATACTTGGGATTACCATCAGTATGGGAGTCCCAGTTGGAGTTCCTGGCTCCCGGCTTCAGTTAGCCTAGACCTAGCTTTTTCAGGTATTTGGGGAATAGTCAATAAGAGATTTTTACCTCTCTCTCTGTCTTTCTCCTTCTCTCTGTCACTCTTGCTTTCAAATAAATAAACAAATCTTTTTAAAAAAGCCCAAATACCTCTAGCCCAGACCAGTGTTCATAATTAAAGCATCCACACTTGTCTGGCATCAGGTGTTCAGAGGTTCAGACTAATGTTGGTGTGTGTCACTGCTAGGCTTACGAGACACACTCCCAGGAATTTTTTAGAAATTATGACTATGGGACCCAGGTATGACCAACCTGGGCCACTGTGGGTAACCAGAAGGCTGCCTTTACAACTCTCTACCATCTTTGGGCAGAAAGAGGCAATGGGGACTGTGTCTTGCAACACAGAGCTGGGTTGGTAACACCCACTTCTGCCAGATCCTAATGGTTTCTATCTGAATACAAGTGTCTGAAAACAGGGTTTCTGGACTTGCCCCAGTACCATAGTGGAGACCGTATCCTGGTGAGAGATATTTTCTTTGGGATGTAGCTCGACCAGCCTCTTGCTTGCCTAGTGTATTTCCCCAAGATTACATAGGACCTATTAACTGTGAGACTCTTGTGTGACCCGCCTTTTGTCTATCTCAGTAGTTGAGAAGATGGCTCTACTATTGCACCTAAAACCTTGGAAAGATATCAAGACATTACAGGACTATTTTGGGTCTCAGTGCCAGGCTGATAAAACTCTGCAATGAGCAAATCCTAGTAGTGCCTGTCTAAAGACCAGTGCCTACAGACAGAGCCTCTAGACTTGCTTCAGTACTCGGCAAAGTTCCACTATCCTGGTTGAGTAGCCGTATACCCCAGGCAAGATCACCACTGGCTGCTAGGTACAGCATGAGACAATGCATCCAGCTCAGAAGCAGAAAAACCAGCTAGGTCCTACCACTAGGTTGCACAGGTCTTGGTGGCTTGCAGGCTCTATATATGATCTATCATTGTGGTATTTGATACAAGATATGAAATCCTAGCCTACTCCAGGCTTAGGAAGAGTTTTGTAGAAATAGATTATATCCATTTTTAGACATTTTCACAGTACATTATAACAGAAAGATAGATAGGCATGGCCAGGGAGGAGCCAGAAAACCCTCCTTTGGGGGAAGATTCTGCTATCTTTTGTGTCACCCAAGACTGCCCACTTGGCAGCTTAACGAGTATACTGATAAAAGAAAATTCAGCCAGAACAGAAAAGTCACATATGACACATATTCAGTGAGGCCTACTTTGACCTTATAGTTTCATGCTTCTTTATACAAAAATTAGAATGTAATTAGTATTGAGTTTTTGTCCCCTGGAGCAGCCATTGTCAATGCATGATAGGAAGGCAAGGTGCACAGAACTCATGGTATATAATGCCAATCTATCAATCAAAAATATTAATCAAGAGCATCACCACCACATCACCAGTCAACACCACTCACAGTTTAGGGATAAAGCCCCAAACTGAGTAAGAAAAATGTCATGTACTTTCTCCATGGGCACATTTCTAACTTGGAATGCATTTCAATAAACTTTAGCTTTACTTTCCTTACTGTTGTCTCTCTAAACTATAATTCACTACTTCATTTGTGAAAAGGAACTGAGGCAAGCTGGCACCACTGTGGACAGTAATGAACAACACATCAATTGCAGATTTGGAACAAATTTGGAATTGGGGAGCATTGTAAAAATGAATTAGTAAAAATGTCTCAGCAGCAGACCAGGAGCTAATCATGACTAAGGTATTTCCTTGTGCTGAAACAGTTGAAGGAGTCAAGGGCTCAGATAAAATAGACAGCTTAGAATTTCTAGAAGAGACACAAATAAAACCAGATTATTATGAATAATATATCAATGTGCATATGATGTTATATACCAACAAGCATCAAGAACTTTCAGGGAGTGGCCACTTCTGTGGCATTGAAGGTTAAGCTTCTACCTGCAATGCCAGCATCCCATATTTGGGTACTGGTTTGAGACCCAGGTGCTCCAATTCTTACCCAGCTTCCTGCTATTGCACCTACTTCCTTCTGAAGTACAGAACAAGAGGTCCCCCAACTATGCAAAAATAAATACAGAAACACAAGAAGTATGAACATGGTAATATTAATCTCCCAAAGAAACATAAAAATGCATTAAGATAAGACTATGAAAAAAGGAAGATTGGAAAAATGCCAGAAACCCTACAGGCCAGGAGAGAACAGAGAGATATAATACAAGTTCTAAACAAAAAATCTGCCAACCCAGTGTACTTTACTCAACAAACTATTTCCCTCAAAAAATGAAGGTGACATAAAGACCTTCCCAGACAAGCAAAAATTTAAAGAATTTGTCACCACTCAAACATTCCTACAAATGATACTTATGGATATATAACATACAGAAACAGAGAAAAACAATCAGCATCATAAAAGAATGTGACAGCGGAAGACTTCCTAGTCAATGAACAAAGGAGATTCCAAACAATAGGAAGATTTATGGAAAAATGGCAGGACCACATCGTTACTTAACAACAATAACCTTGAGTGTAAATGTAATAATTCCCCCAATTAAAAGATACAGATATCTGAATAGATTTTAAAAAGACCCAAATATATGCTGCCTACAAGATACTTCACCAATAAATAAAGGAACAGATTGAAAGTGAAAGGATGGAAAAAGATATTCACATCAATGGAAATCAGAAGTGAGCAGAAATTTCTGTTCTTATATCAAACAAAAGAGATTTTAAGACAAAAACTGCTCAGTTAGTTATCACCGATCAGGGAGAACATATGATATTTGTCCCTTTGGGACTGGCTTAATTCACTCAGAGTGATGTTTTCCAGATTCCTCCATCTTTTGCAAATGAGCGCATTTCATTGTTTTTGACTGCTGTATAGTATTCTATAGAGTAAATGTCCCATAATTTTTTTTTATGCAGTCTACTATTGATGGGCATTTGGGTTGGTTCCGGGTCTTAGCTATTGTGAATTGAGCTGCAATAAACATTAATGTGCAGACGGCTTTTTTGTTTGCCAATTTAAATTTCCTTTGAGTAAATTCCAAGGAGTGGCATAGCTGGGTTGTATGATAGGGTTATATTCAGGTTTGAGGAATCTCCAAACTGACTTCCATAGTGGCTTAACAAGTTTGCATTCCCACCAACAGTGGGTTAGTGTCCTTTTTCCCCAAATCCTCTCCAGCATCTATTGTTGGTAGAATTCTGAATGTGAGCCATTCTCACCGGGGTGAAGTGAAACCTCATTGTGGTTTTGATTTGCATTTCCCTGATTGCTAGTGATCTTGAATATTTTTTAAAGTGCCTGTTGGCCATTAGGATTTCCTCTTTTGAAAAATGTCCATTGAGGTCCTTGGCCCATCTCTTAAGTGGGTTGTTTGTTTTGATGTTGTGGAGTTTCTTTATTTCTTTGTAGATTCTCATTATTAACCCTTTATCTGTTGCATAGTTTGCAAATATTTTTCCCCTTCTTGGTTGCTACTTCACTTTCCTGACTGTTTCTTTTGCAGTACAGAAACTTCTCAATTTGATGCAATCCCAATTGTTAATTTTGGCTTTGACTGCCTGTGCTTCTGGAGTATTTTCCAAGAAGTCTCTGCCAGTGCCATTATCTTGCAGGGTTTCTCCAATGCTCTCTAATAATTTGATGGTGTCAGGTCGTAGATGTAAGTATTTAATCCATGTTGAGTGAATTTTTGTGTAAGGTGAAAGGTAGAGGTCTTGCTTCATGATTCTGCACGTGGAAATCAAATTTTCCCAGCAGCATTTATTGAATAGATGTTCTTACTCCAGGGATTGGTTTTAGATCCTTGATCAAATATAAGTTGGCTGTAAATGTTTGGATTGATTTCTGGTGTCTCTATTCTGTTCCATTGGTCTATCTATCTGTTTCTGTAGCAGTACCAAACTGTTTTGATAACAAAAGCCATGTAGTATGTCCTGAAATCTGGTATTGTGATGTCTCCGGCTTTGTTTTTGTTGTACAAGATTGTTTTAACTATTCGAGGTTTCCTAGTCTCCATATGAATTTCAGCATCATTTTTTCCAGATCTGAGAAGAATGTCTTCGGTATTTTGATAGTTTTTGCATTTAATCTGTAAATTGCTTTTGGGAGAATGGACATTTTGATGATGTTGATTCTTCTAATCCATGCACATGGAAGATTTCTCCATTTTTTGGTATCCTCTTCTATTTCTTTCTTTAAGATTTTGTAATTCTCATCATAGAGATCTTTAACATCCTTGGTTAAGTTTATTCCAAGGTATTTGATTGTTTTTGTAGCTATTGTGAATGGGATTGATCTTACCAGTTCTTCCTCAGCCATGGCATTACCTGTGTAAACAAAGGCTGTTGATTTTTATGCATTGATTTTATATCCTGCTACTTTGCCAAATTCTTCTTTGAATTCCAATATTCTCTTAATAGAGTTCTTTGGGTCTCCTGAATAAAGAATCATATTATCTGCAAAGAGGGAGAGTTTGAGTTCTTCCTTCCCAATGTGTATCCCTTTAATTTCTTTTTCTTGCCTAATAGGTCTGGCTAAGACTTTGAGAACTATATTGAATAGCAGTGGTGAGAGTGGGCATCCTTGTTTGGTACCAGATCTCAATGGAAATGCTTCCAAATTTCCCCTGCAATAGGATGTTGGCCGTGGGTTTTTCATAAATTGCTTACTGAGCACCAAACGGGAAACCTGTTAAAGTGAAATGGACACTATGACAAATGGGGACTTGATCAGCTCTTGCCTGACTGTTGATGTACAATGTAATACTTTATCCATTTTACTATTTTTCTTTTTTTTTTGTTCTAGTACTATTGGTTGAACTCTGTAATTAACACACAATTATTCTTTGGTGTTTAAATTTTAATTGAAAAGTGATCCCTATTACCTATCACAATGGGAATAAGAGAGGTAGGAGATGTACAATTTGGGACATGCTCAATTGGACTTGCCCCAAATGGTGGAATTAGAAATGTGCCAGGGGATTCCAATACAATCCCATCAAGGTGGCATGTACCAATGCCATCTCACTAGTCCAAGTGATCAATTTCACTTCACAATTGATCACATTGATAGGTCTAAGAGTCAAAGGGATCACACAAACAAGACTAGTGTCGGCTAATACTAACTGATAGAATGAAAAAGGGAGAGAACGATCCAACATGGGAAGTGAGATATACAGCAGACTCATAGAATGGTAGATGTCCTAAATAGCACTCTGGCCTCAGGATCAGCCCTTAAGGCATTTGGATCTGGCTCAAGAGCCCATGAGAATATTTTAGGCATGGAAAGCCAAGACACTCTGGAAAAAAAAGAAGACCTAAATGAAAGATCTCTGCAAGTGAGATCCCAATGGAAAGAACAGGGCCATCAAAGAAGGAGGTACCTATTTCTGAAGGGAGGAGAGAACATCCTCTTTGACTATGACCCTGTCGGAATAAGATCGAAGTCAGCGAACTCAAAAGGCTTCCATAGCCTCGGCAACTCATGATTAAAGCCTAGGGAGATTACTGATGACATAAACAAGAGTATCTGATTGTTAAGTCAACAACAGGAGTCACTGTGTACTTACTTCTCTTGTGGCATCTGTCCTTAATATGTTGTCCAATGTGAAGTAATGCTATAACTAGTAATGAAACAGTATTTTACACTTTGTGTTTGTGTGGGTGCAAACTGATGAAATCTTTACTTAATATATACTAAATGGATCTTCTGTATATAAAGATAATTGAAAATGAATCTTGATGTGAATGGAATGGGAGAGGGAGCGGGAGATGGGAGCTGTGTGTGTGGGAGAGAAATTATGGGGTGGGGGAGCCATTGTAATCCATAAGCTGTACTTTGGAAATTTATATTTACTAAATAAAATATTTTTTAAAAGACAAAAACTGTTAAAGGAGACACAAAGGTTTTCTATGTAATAATTAAAGAATCAATTATACAAGATGTGACTATTACAAACATATGCATGGCCAATGCTAAGGAATCTAGTGTTCTAAATGAATGTTAATAGATCTATGGGGAGACCTAAGCTGCAATACAATAATAATAGACAACTATAACATCCCACTTTTTTCAGTTGACAGAACAAACAGAGCAAAAAAAAAAAAATCAACAAAGAACAGATCTAATCTACACTACAGACTGAATGGACCTAATAGACACCTTAAGCTATAGAATACACATGCTTGTCATGAATACCTGAAACATTCTCTAGGAAAGAAAATTCTAGACCATATAGTAAGCCTCAGAAATTTTAAAAAAATGAAATCATATGATGTATTTTATCTGGCCAAAATGGAATGAAGCTGTAAATTAACAATAGAAATCACAAAAACTTCTGGTCTCTGAACAACATGCTCCTGAATGAATATCAGGTTGTAAAAGAAATCAAAGAGAAATTGAAAAATTCCTTGACACTAATGAAAATTAAAACATGGCATAATAACACTTATGATATAGGCAGCTACTGTGGCACAGTGGGTTAAATCGTCAGCCAGCAGTGCCAGCATCCCATATGGCCTCCAGTTTGAGTCCTAGCTGCTCTACTTATCAAAGTCCCTGCTAATGCACCAGGGAAACACTGGAATATGGCTCAAGTCCTTGGGCCCCTGCACTCATGTGAGAGACCTGGAAGAAGTTCCTGGCTCCTGGCTTCAGATAAGCTCCACTCCGATTGTTGTAGTCAACTGAGGAGTGAGTCAGCAGATGTAAGGATTTCTCTCTCTCTCTCTCTCTCTATCTCTCTCTCTCTCTGTCTCTCTCTCTCTTTCATCTCTCTGTAACAATGTCTTTCAAGTAAATAAAATTAATCTTAAAAAAATCTTCTGGGAAACAGCAAAAGCATTGTTAAGATGAAAAATATAGCAATAAGTGCCTACATCAAGAAAATGGAAAGGTATCCAAAGATAATCTAGCAATTCATCTCAGGTGCCTAGGACAAGTACCATCAAAATCTCAATTGATAGAAGAATATGAGTATTAAAAATTAAAGAAAAAATGAACAAAATTGAAATAAAAATCTATTCAAAAGTTCAGTGAAATGAAGAGCTAATTTTTTTGAAAAAATGAACAAAACTAATATTTTGGGGCAAACTAATAAAGATTAAAAAAGGAAAAGACTCAAGTCAATAAAATTAGAGATAAAAAAGGATATGTTACAAGTATACTACAAAAATACAAAAAAATAGAAATTATTACAAATAACTACATACCCAAAATGTAAAAATATAGAAATTACAAATTAGAAAATAAAGAAAATGCAAATAGATTAAAAACATGATAGAAATTAGAAAATGTGGATAGATTTCTGGACATACATAAAACACCAAAATTGAGGCATGAAGACATAAAACCTGAATAAATCAATAAATAAGACTGAGCTTGAATCACTAATAAAAAGCTTCTCAACAAAGAAAAGCCCGAGATGGAAGCTTTCATTGTTGAATTCTACCAAAACTTAAAGAAGAAATAACACCAATTCTCAGACTATTCAGGACACTTGAAAGGGAGGGAACACTTCTACATTCATTCTACGAGGCAAGCATTACCTTAATTCCAAAAGTCAGACAAAGCTACAAGACAATACAGTAACAGGCCAATATTCTGATAAACAAAGATGTAAATATCTTCAACAAAATACTAGCTAATCAAATCCAAAAAGAAATCAGAAAGATCATTCTCCCAGACCAATGAGGATTTATCCTTAGTATGCAGGGATGGTTCAACATATGCAAATCAACAAATGTGATATATAACATTAACAAAATGGATAAAAACCATATTATTATCTCAACAGATGCAGAGAAAGCATTTGATAAAATACAGAATCCTTTCATGATGAAAACCTTTAAAAATTGTGTATAGAAGGATCATACCTCAGCACAATAAAGGCATTATATAACAAAACAGCAGCCAGCATTATATTGAATGGGAAAAAGCATTTCCTCTAGTAGCCAGAACTAGACAAGAATGTCCATTCTCATTATTATTCCTCAATGTATCTATGGAATTTTTAACCAGAGGTATTAGGTAAGAAAAAGAAATCAAAGGGATACAACTTCGGAAATATGAAGTCAAATTATACCTGTTTCCAGATGGCGTGATTCCTTAACAGAGGAATCAAAGGACTCCACTAATACATTATTGGACCTCATATGAGAATTTGGCAAAGCTGTAAGTTACATAATCAAGACATAACCAATACTCAAATGACATTCAGACTGAAAAATAACTTATAAATCAGTCCCATTCACAATAGCTACATAAATTTAAATATTTGGAACAAATTTAATTAAGCATGTGAATGATCTCTACAATGGAAAGCATAAAATATTAGTGAAACAGAAGACATAAAAATGGAAAAATCCTCCATGTTTATTGATTAAAAGAATTTATGTTACCAAATGTCCACACTACTCAAAGCAATTTTTAGAGCCAATGAAATCCCAATCAAAATTCAAAGGACATTTTTCATAGAACTAGTAAAAATAATCCTAAAACTTTATAAACCTATAATTGTTATGTGTAAATGTTTATATAAATGCTTATATAAAAATTAATGCTATTTATAAAATAGATTTACTCAGCAATATATTGTTTAAAAGATCAATACCATTGTATTGGATACAGCTCAATACTGATATAAATACCAGTGCTAATCATGCCTTCTAGCCTAACTATTTTTTCAATATATTTAAATGAAAAATATCCAATTTTCTTATGTAAATAAATATTATTTCAGGACAAAACAATAGCAATCAGAAATTGGAAATTGTTCATTTTAAAATATAAATAACTAATAATTAGCATCCTACCTATAATAAGAAATTAAAGCAGCCAAACACTTTGCACAGACCTGGTGCTAATGATTTATTAGCTGCATTTTGACATGTCAAAACTGACTGCTCTGTGCTTCAACTAATGTGACAGAAAAAAGATGTAAATCTTTACCTACATCAGAAACGTGCTTTAAAAAAGAAATTATTTAAACATAGGCTGTAAATAAACTGTTAAAATAATAAATATGAATGATTCCATCCAGCTGAGCAACAGAAAGTGCAATCAGGAGTGAGTGGCTTACTGTTTACGCTTACTCTTGATGATGTGCATTCCACACTGAAAGCTGTATTTAACATATAAGGCAGCTTTAGCACGCTAGAGAGAAAGGGGACTTCATTTTAGACCAGCTAACTACCTCACAAGGGAAATGACTATAGAATCATTTTCAAAGAACATTATTCTTTAAAATCATGAAATCATGGTGTTAAGATAAGGATACAAGAGAGAGTGTTGAATATGGCCATAGCTTTCAGAAAGCATTATATTTCAGGAAAAATATTAGGATAAAATTATAGCTTCTTTCATCATTTATCATCTTAAATTGTATTTACATCCCCAAGGGAGCAATTATTAAATAAAATTTGTCATTCAGGGATATTCCCAGAAATAGTTAAGGAGCTGCACAGGAAGGATATTAATAGAGCAAGCCCTAATTTCAGAGTGAAAAAGTAAAATGTATATCCGAGGCTGGGTTGTTTATATGGAGTGGAACACAGAAACAACCTGTTTTATGGTCTTTCACAACTTTCAAGAATAGATTTGAAGAATAAGTCATTGTATTTAAGTGAATCTATCTTCTTTGGTCCTGTTTCCATTTGCAGAGTTTAATCAAATGTATGTATGAAATGTGTTTAGAAGACTTGTTTCACTGTAACAAATTTATTCATACAAAAAGTAATGTGGCATGGATAGCTGTTGGGGTCTTAAGCCTGAGGCTAGCCTCTGACCAGCAGGGGCAGTACAAGCAATCCCTGACAAGGCAAACGGGAGAGGTAAGGTTGACGGGTCAAGCAAACCACAGCAAGCAGACATGAGTTCTGTTGAAGCAGGAACTACTTTATTGAAGAAGTGTACAGGCTTATAAGGCTTACAAAAGACATGTGTAGTAAGGGAGCCAATCAGCGAAAAAGTCATGCAGGCATGAGTGGACCATGCACAGGGGCATCTTAAGCAAAGTATAGGGATCATGCACTGTCCATATGTCTGTAACTAAAGTGGACGTATCCCTGCCAGTGGTCTGATCTTACATAGATTAACTGCAGCAGCTGCAAACACACCCCTCAAACTCTGCCAGGAGCCAAATTGTAAAGGAGGTTTTAGGCAATGCCCAACAGATAGCCATGGACATAGTACTCACAACTGATCACTTTTCTAGCTTGGCCTCAGTCCTTTATTTCAATGTAATTCTAGTAACGGACACTTTTCATATGAATATTATTATTATTTATGTAGCAGAGACAGAAATATAGAAAAAGCTTACATACCCTGGTTTACTCCCCAAAATGCCCACAATGGCTGGAGTAGGGCCAAGTTTGAAGCTGGGTGTCAACAATTCAATCCTATTCTACCAAATGGGAAGCAAAAATGCAACAACTTGAGCCATCACTGATGCCTACAAGGGACTACATCAGCAGGAAGCAGAATCCAGAATCCAAAGCCAGGAATCAAACCCAGGAACTTGTCTGTGGGATACAGATATCTCAAGTGCTAACTAAATGCCTGATCATTTTAACAAATACTTTTTTTAATGGGGTTCTTTTCTTAAGTTTTATTTATTTTTTTATTTAGTAAATATAAATTTCCAAGTACAGCTTATGGATTACAGTGGCTCCCCGCCTCCATAATTTCCCTCCCACACAAACCCCTCCAATCTCACGCTCCCTCTCCCATTCCATTCACATTAAGATTCATTTTCAATTATCTTTATATACAGAAGGTCGATTCAGTATATACTAAGTGAAGATTTCATCAGTTTGCACCCACACAGAAACACAAAGTGTAAAATACTGTTTCAGTACTAGTTATAGCATTACTTCACATTGGACAACACATTAAGGACAGATGCCACAAGAGAAGTAAGTACACAGGGACTCCTATTGTTGACTTAACAATTGGGAGGAGATGTACAATTTGGGACATGCTCAGTTAGACCTGCCCCAAATGATGGAGTTAGAATCGTGCCAGGGGATTCCAACACAATCCCATCAAGGTGGCATGTACCAAGGCCATCTCACTAGTCCAAGTGATCAATTTCACTTCACAATTGATCACATTAATAGGTCTAAGAGTCAAAGGGATCACACAAGCAAGACTAATGTGTGCTAAAACTAACTGATAGAATGAAAAAGGGAGAGAATGATCCAACATGGTAAATGAGATACACAGCAGACTCATAGAATGGCAGATGTCCTAAATAGTACTCTGGCCTCAGGATCAGCCCTTAAGGCATTCAGATCTGGCTCAAGAGCCCATGAGAATATTTTAGGCATGGAAAGCCAAGACAATCTGGAGAAAAAAAAAAAAGAAGACCTAAATGAAAGATCTCTGAGATTGAGATCCCAGTAGAAAGAATGGGGCCTTTCTCTGAAGGGAGGAGAGAACTTCCACTTTGTCTATGACCCTGTCGGAATAAGATCGAAGTCGGCGAACCCTAAAGACTTCCATAGCCTCAGCAACTCATGACTAGAGCCTAGGGAGATTACTGATGCCATAAACAAGAGTGTCAAATTGTTAAATCAACTTCAGGAGTCACTGTGTACTTAAGTCTCATGAGGGATCTGTCCTTAATGTGTTATCCAATGTGAAGTAATGCTATAACTAGTACTGAAACAGTATTTTTACACTTTATGTTTCTGTGTGGGTGCAAACCGATGAAATCTTTACATAGTATATACTGAATCGATCTTCTGTATATAAAGATAATTGAAAATGATTAAAAATTCTTGGTGTTAAATTGGAAATTGCATAGATAATTAATCAATTTAAAAAAAAATCATGTAGGATCTCTGTCCTTAATGTGCTGTACATTCTGAATTAATACTATAACTAGTACTCCAAGAGTATTTTCACTTTGTGTCTCGATGTGAGGGCAAACTGTTGAAATCTTTACGTAACATGTACTAAACTGATCTGTGTATAAAGAGAATTGAAAATGAATCTTGATGTGAATGGAAGGGGAGAGGGAGTGGGAAAGGGGAGGGTAGCAGGTGGGAGGGAAGTTATGGTGGGGGGAAGCCATTGTAATCCAAAAGCTGTACTTTGGAAATTTATATTCTTTAAATAAAAACTTGATAAAAAATTAAAAAAAAACAATTGGACACTCTTGTTTATGGCGTCAGTAATCTCCCTAGGCTTTATTCATGAGTAGCCAAGCCTATGGAAGCCTTTTGAGTTCGCTGACTTCGATCTTATTCTGACAGGGTCATAGTCAAAGAGGATGTTCTCTCCTCCCTTCAGAGAAAGGTACCTCCTTCTTTGATGGCCCTGTTCTTTCCATTGGGATCTCACTTGCAGAGATCTTTCATTTAGGTCTTCTTTTTTTTTTTTTTTTTCCAGAGTGTCTTGGCTTTCCACGCCGAAAATACTCTCATGGGCTCTTCAGCCATATCCGAATGCCTTAAGGGCTGATTCTGAGGCCAGAGTGCTATTTAGGACATCTGCCATTCTATGAGTCTGCTGTGTATCCCGCTTCCCATGATGGATCATGATTCTATCAGTTAGTTTTAGCCGACACTAGTCTTGTTTGTGTGATCCCTTTGACTCTTAGACCTATCAGTGTGATCAACTGTGAAGTGAAATTGATCACTTGGACTAGTGAGATGGAATTTGAACATGCCACCTTTTGGGATTGTATTGGAATCCCTTGGCACGTTTCTAATTCCACCATTTGGGGCAAGTCCAATTGAGCATGTCCCAAATTGTACATCTCCTCCCTCTCTTATTGCCATTGTTATATTTAACAGGGATCACTTTTCAATTAAAATTTAAACACCAAAGAATAATTGTGTGTTAATTACAGAGTTCAACCAATAGTACTAGAACAAAACAAAGAAAAAATACTAACATGGATAAAGTATTACATTGTACATCAACAGTCAGACAAGAGCTGATCAAGTCACCATTTGTCATAGTGTCCATTTCACTTCAACAGGTTTCCCCTTTGGTGCTGAGTAAGTTGTCACCCATGAGGGAGAACATATGATATTTGTCTCTTTGGGACTGGCTTAATTCACTCAGCATAATGTTTTCCAGAAAATTCTTATGTGGCCACAACCCTAATCACAACTTTCATCGGTTTAAGGTCTTAGAATTTACACATCTTAAAGTACCAGTTCCTTCTTTATATGTCTAACTGCCAAATATATATCAAGTTAAGAGTTATATTTTGGGTCTAAATATAGTAAATTACACAGTTAATATTTTCTAAACACAAAGTTTTTCAACTTCATTTCAGTCTTGAATTTGGGTTCTTCTTACCACTAGATGGGTTGTTTATCAACTCAAAGGTAGAACCACTAGATGGGTTGTTTATCAACTCAAAGGTAGAACTTGTGACATATCTAACACACAATTAAAGCAATCTTAAACAATAAAAATAAATCTGGAGGCCTCATAATACTTAATTTCAAGACATATTACAGAGAAGTTATAATAAAAGAAACCTAGTAACTAGCACAACATAACAATGGAAGTGATTAGAGACCCCAGAAATTAATCCACATGACTACAACCAACCAACTGATATTTGACAAATGAGCTTAAAATCACTCCCTGGAGAAAGGACAGTCTCTTCACCAAATGGTGCTGAAAACATTGGATCTCCATATGCAGCTGTATGAAACAAGACCCCTACCTTATATGAAAATCCGTAAGTAATTTATATGAAAAATCAATTACAGAAAAAGAAGGATCTAAATTTAACACCTAACACCATCAAATTACGAAAGGAAAACATAGGGGAAACACTGCAAGACATTGGCATAGACAGGACTTCCTAGATAAGATCCCAAAAGCACAGACACTAAAGACAAAAAGACAAATGGGATTAAATCAAGCTAAGAAGCTTCTGCGCAGAAAACGAAATGCTCAACAAAGTATAGGCAAATAAAGGGGAAAACAATTGTAAAGCATACATCTGATATATGAATAATATCCTGAATATTTAAGGAGCTCAAGAAACTCAACAATAAAACCAACAATACAGTTAAAAAATGGGCTAAGGATATGAACAGGCATTTTCAAAGGATGAAATACAAATGGCCAGCAGATATTGATACAAAAATGCTCAATATCACTAGCCATCAGTGAATGGAAAATAAAAACCACAATTAAGTTTCCCTTTACAACAGTTAGAATGGCTATTAACCAGAAATCAAAAAATAACAAATACTGGTTAGCATGTGGGGAAAAAGATAGCCCAATACACTGATGGTGGGAAAGTAAACAAGTACAACAATTGTGGAAGAAAGTATGGAGATTCCTCAGAAATCTGAAAATAGATCTACAGTATGATTTAGCCATCCCACTGGTAGTTATTTACCCAAATGAACTGAAATTGGCATTTGAGATAGTTAGGTACACCTCCATATTTATAGCAGCTCAAGTCACAATAGCTGAGATATGGAATCAACTAACATGTCCATAAACTGATGACTGTATAAAAAATTGTGGTATTTTTGCAAGATGGAATACTATTCAACCATAAATTAAAAGCTTGTCTTCCTCAATAAAATTGATAACATTGGAGATAATTATACTTGGCCAAACAAGCCAGTTCCAAAAAGACAAAAATCATATTTTCCTTGATATCTGGTAACTAATATACAGAGTTTAAAAAATGTATATGAGTAAAATTGACATTTTGAGATTTGATTATTGTTTACAGATATTGTATATAATCCAGAGGAGCAGTGGTTTTTCTGATTACTATTTGTTGAATTCTTTATTGCGTGGAGGGTTAAATGTTCAATTGTAAAGTAAATTGAAAGTATGTCATTACAAAAACTAAAAGAAAAATAGGAACGGGAGGAGGAGGTAATGTGGGAGTGATGGAGGGTAGGGTAAGAAGTATCACAATGTTCTTAAAACTGTATATATGAAATACATGAAATATGTTCTCTTTTTTAAAAATTAAAGAACAAAAATCTTTACAAACAAGCATTTGGCACAGTGGTTAAGCTGCTAGTTGGAACATACATCCTGCACTGGTGTGTCTAGGTTTGACTCCTGGCTCTGTTTCAGGTTGTTTAGGCAGCAGATGTTGGCCCAGGTAACTTGTCCCTACCATCAATACAGAGACCAAATTGAGTTCCAAATTGAGTTGCTTGAGTTGGGGCTGACCAAGCCCCAGCTTTCTGGACATATTGAGAGTTAAGTAGTAGATGGAAAAATTAGTCTCTCTCTCTCTCTCTCTCTCTCCCTCTCTCTCTCTCTCTGTCTCCATCATGCACATACACACATACTCACACACACAAACTTTCTGTGTGTGTATCTGCCTTTCAAATAAACTGAAAATAAATAAATTAAAATTTTCAACAAGAAATCTTGAAACAAGCTCTACTAACAGAGAACAAATTAAAATTAACACTTTCTAATTGGTATGCATTCTCCTGTACTGGAAAAAAATTTACTGAATGCATTTATTTTCCATTCTGTTTTTTTAAAGATTTATTTATTTATTTGAAAGAGTTACAGAGAGGCAGAGAGAGAGAAACAGAGAGAGCGAGGGAGAGGGAGAGAGAGAGAGAGGTCTTCCATTCTCTGGTTCACTCCCCCAGATGGCCGCAACAGCCAGAGCTGAGCCCATTCGAAGGCAGGAGCCAGGAGTTTCCTCTGGGTCTCCCCCGGGGTACACAGGCCCAAGGACCTGGGCCATCTTCTACTGCTTTCCCAGACCATACTAGAGAGCTGGATCAGAAATGGAGCAGCAGGGACTCTAAATGGCCCCCATATGGGATGCTGGCACTGCAGGTAATGGCTTTACCCATTTTGCCATAGTGCCTGCCCCTATTTTCCATTCTAACAAACAGAACAACTTAAACTAAATATATATTAGTGTACATTTTGTTCATTCTGTGCCATACATGATATAGGCCACTCGTGTTGTATGTCTGTTATAACTCCATTGCTTGTTATATTGCAGGTGAATTACTACATAATGAATTAATGAATGATATCTGAGTTTACATGAAAGAAATCTCTGGCATTTATCTGTTATTGACCTAAATAAAACTTCCTAGTAAACATAAATTACCTGTATCCTCAGCTTCCTTCCCTGTGCTACACTTGATGCACACAAATGATTTACTTTCTGTTCAAAATCCAAACTTAGTGATGCTTTTAGCCAAACGTCATGATGAAAACTTGAGTTCATTCATATTTCAGTTACTTTATCTTTCATTCTTAAGTAGAACTGCTTGGACAAATGTTATATACATTTAACATTTCTGCCTCTATCTTGAGAGATCAATAAGGAGATCATGTACTTGGAGTAAGTCTGTTTCAAATCTGGCTCCCTTCCAGAGGCTAATGAGAGTTCTAGAGTCTACATTCTCCTAGCAAGATCCTATTTCTCTTTCTCGATCAATACATATTATACTTTCTTATTATACCCTCTTTCCTTGTTTATGTCATTCTCCACAAGAAATAGTAGTTGCCCTCCTTAGACTTAATTTCTCATCCTGTTTAGTACATGCTATTCTCAATCTACCACTCCTTCCCAATCCCTACACATTTTCATTTGGTCATCTGGAATTCACAAGCCATCATTAACAAAATTTCTACAAACATCAGATCTGTTCTAATGTTTTTTTTCCTCTTTGTGTAATTGAAATCTGGCTTCACTTGATAGAACTCCTTCCCCAAAGACCAGTCAAGTAGTAGACAAGTTATCTTCCATAGACCTTCTGACACAGAAATAACAGCTGATTAAACTGCTACAGATGAAAAACTTGGTGAAATACAAAACCTCTGGATGTAATGTATCCTGGGCCAGGAAAGCAAGATACACAGTGGAACAGACAAGGATATTCTATTAATAAGTTTTTTTTTATTTTTATAACAACATCAGATAATAACCATATCAGATAAATGAAAACATGGGTATTGTGCGTATGAGCTTATATCAAAATTATTTGTGGAAATACAAGATAATGTCCTTGTTATTAAAAACACATATTGAAGAATATTGGAGTGAACAGACATAAAGTTCTCATTTACTCTTGGATGTTTCAGAAATTAAATGTATAAAGAGACAGAGAAAGAAAAAAATGACAGAAACAAGGTAAATGTACACAACTTCTGAAAATGAGCAACTGTACAAAGATGATATTTTTAAAAAAGGTTTATAAAAATTTAGGTGTGACTTATTCAGGGGAGTTTAAGTCAGCAGCTGGAACTTTATATACAGAAAAAGGACAGTATCAGAGACAGTTTTGTTTTTATTGTCATGAAGTAGCTAATAAATACATCTAAAATACTCCAGAAAAAGGATATAGAATAATAATGCACAGATTATTTGATTATTTTAAAGATTTATTTATTTGTTTGAAAGCAAGTGTGACAGAGAGGGAGAAACACACAAAGAGAAAATGAGAGAACTTCTGAATGTTGGTTCACTCTCCAAATGGCTGCAACAGCCAAGGGTGGGCCAGGCCAAAACCAGGAGCCTTGGGACCCTATGCTGGTCTTCCACATGGATTGCAGGGGCCCAAGCACTTGGCTCATCTTTTGCTGCCTTCATAGGCACCTTAGAGTGAAGCTGGATCAGAAGAGGAGTAGCTGGATTTCAAACACAAGCACATATGGTACAGCAGGCCTTGTAGTCAGTGGTTTAACCTACTGAGCCACAACACTGGCTCTTGACAGATTATTTTAAAGGGCCAGCAAACTAACCTGAAATCTCATTGAATGAAAAAACTCAATGGTATATACCATTTCCAATTTAGAAAATTAAGACAAGAATCTTAAATCATTTGATCCAGGCTGCTTGCTGTTCTTTCTCTATATTGTGTTGGCTTACAAATCTTGATGGCTGGACTGATGTTAGTTTTTACTTCAATAATGCACATCAAATAAAAATGACATTTCATAGTTTGGATTTTTTTTTTATTCCTGAGGACACTAGAGAATATGTGTTCTTTAAATTATACTTCAGAAGTAGTGTAAGACTGCAGATTGTACTGCATTTTAATAGACAAGCCTAATTGGCTTCTGTTCCCGAGTGACTGATGTTGGGCTCTGTGGTAATGCATAATACCACCTGTTCTGTAATCATTTTAATCATCAAATTGCCACATGGCAACAGTTATGGATGCTATCAGTCTGAAACATGTCAGATATTTTAAGGACCATTTGTTTTTCTATTTATATGGAACTGATGAATTAAATTTGAAGAAATATCAATGGTCCGAAGGGGACTAATTTAGCATAGGAGTGGACTCTCTTGTCTCTGAAACTTCATGTCCCTAACACCTCAGAACCACTGAGCTCCTATACCAAACCAAAGAAACCATGTTTATTTTCTATAATTCCACAAATAAATACAAAATTGGAAACTTTTTTCTCTTTTCTTCTAAAAAAAATATGTCTTGTAAAATTGCTGTGTTACACAAACAACCATTTTAAGAAGGGCTTGATATAAGGATGCTTCATACCACAGGGAATCTTTTGAAAAACATCAGTCTACAATGCAAATTCATTGCTTAGATCACACCATACAGCTGAGTTGTAAGTTTATGTGCTCCTGGCTATTATGATAAATTCTTTGAAGAAAACTTCCTCCATAAGGATATCAGTCAAGAAGTACAGAAAACAGTCCATGAATTTCACTCCATTAGTTTTGTGCTTGCTGCTTTCTCACGCTGCAGTTTCATGCTTGTCTGAGAACTTTCATAATCATATTTATTTGAAAAGAATTGGTTTTATTGTGCTCATATATCTAACATAACAGCAGAGCACATGAAACAAGTACCTGTGGGTATATGAGATGCTATTCTTATCACTTAAGGACAGTGATGAAATGTAGCCCTATTTTAAAACAAAAATATTTACAGAAAAATATCGTGCTATTATCTTTCCTTTGCAGTGGTGGCTTCCTATAGTCTTGACCCCAAAATCACAATTCAATTCATTTACTCTTCCCACAATACTGCAGCTAACAATAAGAATTTAAGTAACACAGGAGAAAACTTAATCAAATCATGTTCCCATTGCTTTGAAGTATATTTTACACAGTTTTTCTAGCTTTTATGGAGCTAGCTACCCAGGCTGCAACTAAATTAATTCTTTTAATCATCTTATACAATATTTACTAAGGTAAAACTATTATATAAAGCATATTTCTGCTTTTTGAATATAAAACTATAGCAATTATATGGTGCATTTACTACACAACAAAGCATATAGTTTAATTAAAAGAAGCGTATCTATTACTTGCTTCAAAAGCATTCTACATTTTTAATGTTACTGAATGATAAAATTTTATTTCCAGCTCATTATACTAGATTCTGTATGGTACTATAGTGGTGCTACAAGACAGAAATTAAGTTCTGTTTGAAAAGCAAACATGTATAGATAAACACACACAAACATACACACATGGAACCCTGTTAAAAGAGACAAGAGTTCAATTAAAAAATTAAAACCTATCTAAACTGCAAGGGGCCATCTAAAAAGAACATGTTCTATCTATCTTTGCCTCTCTATGCCTGTAACTCCACCTCTGAAATAAGTAAGTAAAATATTTTTTAAAGAAATATGTTGATTTATTAAAAAAAGGACAACTTCATGGGTTGGACATTTGATGCAGCTGTTAAGCTGCCCCTTGGACAGCCACATCTTGTATTGGAATGCTAGGTTTGAATCCTCCACTCTTCATTCCAGCTTCCTGTGATGTGTACCCTGGGAGGTAGCTGGTGATAAGTTAATTGGTTAGGTCCCTGCTGCTCATTTGGGAAATGTAGATGGGGTTCCTGGCTCCTGGCTTCACTCTGGCACTGCCTTGCGGTTGCAGGTATTTGGGGAGTGAAGAGCAACTGGAAGCTCTCTCTTTGTTTCTGTCTTTTTCTCTTTCTGTTTTTCAAATTACAAAAACAGATAATTTTTTTTAAAACTTTACACTTGCCTCAAGGTTTCTTTTATAAAAAGTTATATGATCTCATTGCAAAATAGAAAAATGCAAGTGCAGAAATACATATTTTAACATGAATATATATTACTGTTATATTAAAATACATATATTGACATAAAATATACTACATGTAAATACATCTGTACCTAAGTGACAAGTTGTGAGAAATGTGACATTGGTGATTTTCTCGTTATGTAAACATGATGAAGCTATGATGTAACTAGGCAATATAAGATTCTGGGACCACATACTTACTGTATACGCGTTGTGCCAGTGATCAAAATGTTGCTATGCAATGCATGACTGTATAAAATGCAAACAAATGACAGGAGCCTACAGTCCCACTCATTAGATTGCCACTGGTAAATGGGGTCTAGTCCACCACATTCAATTTTTTAAAACAAAAATCATAACATACTTAAAAAAAAAGAGCATGTTCACTCAACAGCCTCATGGAGCTGAAAGGGAAGGAAAAACTTTGGGGCAGCTGGTGAACTTGAAGACTGTGCTCTGTCTGCCACGCTAAATGGGGTTGCCATTGATGAGCATTTTTTTTCCTTTTTTAATTTTACAGATTTCCTGTTGTGATTATTATTTCTTTAATTGAATTAGTAAAACTATTTGTTAATTTTTAAGCTAAAGAGTTTAATTTCTCAAATGTTTCTAGAACAAGGTTCAGAAAAGTTATGCTTAAGAAATACATGAATAATAAACTGACTTCTTTTCTAATCTTGTCTTTTCTTTATAAACTCAAGAGTACTCAAAAAGTACACAGAAAATGGAATGAAAAGATAAGTGTATCGATGCAAAAATTTTTGAAATCCATCCATTTTGTTTCAGAACATGCATTTTTATCAGCTGAAAATTCCTCACAAAGTAATAAAAAGGAAAAATCTGAGCAGATACTTCAACACAAAAGACAAAATTAATTTGAATTTACACTGACTTTTAACAAATTGTTAACCACTTGTTTAGACATTGTGTAAGAAGGAACCTACTTATTAAGACTAAGGATCATCTCTTTCTCAAATTGAAAAGAACTTATTTATTATAAGACAATTAAAGCAGAGTATAGAGTCAGCTTCTGTAACAGAGTTATAGAAAACGTTTTCCTGTCAAGCAGTCTTAATTTATCATCAGTGAGGTGTGTTGAATGTATTTGTGTAAGGCATTGAGCTAGAAAGAGATTTATTTAAGACACAGTACTCATCTTAGAAGGCTAAAAATCTAACAGAAATCAGTCATTTGAGTGTGTATTTATAAAGTATCTGAAGAAACTGTGAAAGGTTAGAAAGAAGAAATTACATATTGTAGATTTTAAACCATAGCAGCCAGACAGAAAGAAACAGAAGAGTTGATATTTGGTGACTAATTAATTTTGGAGAATAAAAAAGAATCACAGAAGCAAGGCAATAATAATGGTAATAAAAATAACTATGATTTATTATTTGTGTACTAGAACATAAACTCAAGTGGGCAGGGTTTTTGTCTATATTTTTGAGTACTCGACCCTCAGTTCCTAAAACTGTTTGCAACACACAGTAGTGTGTTGCTTAATGAATTTTTCTTGGAGGATTAAATAATGTGTCATATTGCTGACCCCTGGAGTTTTAAATGGTGCTTTCAAATGAATAAAAATACATTGAAGAGAAGTTTGGATGATTATTTTCCTTGATGGACTGATTGTTTTATAGATATTGCATTGAGGCATCAATGGAGCATCCAGGAACTGGAAATAATGTCTTATACAATGTGGGGTATAAAAATCAGCTCATAACAGAAGACACATATTTGAAGTTATTGTGAATTGATGGTAGTTGAGCTCTTCAGAGGATCAAGATTTTAAAAGAAAATAACATCATGCTAAGAAATACACAAGGCTTTTGAATGTTCATGATGAGGGGACAAAGGATCAGAGACAGAAATGGGAGACAAAGGAGGAATAAGAGGCAATGAAAAAGAAACAGGAAAGTACAAGATAATGGATGGAATCCCAATTAAAAAAAAAAAAAAAAGAGTTCCCTTGTCACATTTGTCCCAGCTACAAGGAGGTACAAGACATGGAAAAGCCATTATATTTGGCATGAATACTTTAGCTATGGATAGAAAATTGTTTTTGTCTCTTATTGAATAAGATGCCAGATTAAAATAAGATATATTTATTCATCATTATTTTAGGTTTAATATTTGGAAAGACCTAAGGCAGAGAAAGGTGTAAAGGAAAAAATGAGATTGAAAACAATAAGAGTTGTGAAACAGTAAACACAAGAAAGGTGTCATTCAGGGCAGAGCGACAGCCTTAGAATTCTCTCTCTACTGCGGAAAACAAGAATCAATTTAAAAAAAGACGTAGGGTACAGAAATATTTTGTTGTGAAGAGGAAGTAAGGTCATTGAATCAACATCTACATTAAGACGCGTGGTTTAAAGCACTGGAGGTGTAACGAACAAAGCCAGTAGAGCCCATGCCCTATCTGAATATGCCCAACACAGTAGACAGTAGCCACTGAAAGAGCTGCAGACGTATTGAATACAATCTCACGTGGGGTTATTGGACTTTTCTAGTTAATTTTTGATAATCTAGACACAAGAAAAGATAAAAATTATAAAATGCTTTGAATGATACTTCTATGATGTGTGAGGGATTATTCTATTTTTTTTTTTTTTTTTTTTGGACAGGCAGAGTTAGACACTGAGAGAGAGAGAGATGGAAAGAAAAGTCTTCCTTTCTCCGTTGGTTCAACCCCAAATGTCCGCTGCAGCTGGCGCGCTGCGGCAGGGCGCACTCCACTGATCCGAAGCCAGGAGCCAGGTGCTTCTCCTGGTCTCCCATGTGGGTGCAGGGCCCAAGCACTTGGGCCATCCTCCACTGCATTCCTGGGCCACAGCAGAGAGCTGAACTGGAAGAGGAGCAACTGGGACAGAATCCAGCACCCTGACCGGGACTAGAACCCAGGGTGCCGGCACCGCAGGTAGAGGATTAGCCTATTGAGCCACAGATCTGGCCCGGATTTTTCTCTTTCATAGCTACATATATATTTTTTTTCACTTTTAAATGAAACAAGACTTTTAAGAAATATTTGAGTAAAGCCAAATCCTGAAAATACAGCTTTCCTAAGCATAAATACTTGGTTTCAAACACCAAGTGAACTAGTAGGCAACAAATACAAAGTATTACAGCATTAGAAAGCTGTGAAGAAGAAAAAAACTAACAGTTAGGGATGGGAGAGAAAGACTAAAGGTTAAATCTTGCTATGTCTATGGATCTGTGACTCAAACCAAGCTGGC
This sequence comes from Sylvilagus floridanus, assembly GCA_949820135.1. Lineage (NCBI taxonomy): Eukaryota > Metazoa > Chordata > Mammalia > Lagomorpha > Leporidae > Sylvilagus > Sylvilagus floridanus. The sequence continues at coordinate 65,168,223 of OX463227.1, read as the reverse complement.
ATAAAAAGTCTCCCACACAGAATGCAACATTAATATTAATAAATCTCAGATGACAAAGGTGAACTATGGGAAAACATAAATATCAATTATATTGCTAGGAAAGTGCTAGGCTAACTATGGATTTCACTGAGAAGTAAAACATTTTCTATGAGAAAGCATGAACAAAAAGATCTAGAATGTTGTGATGACAGGTTGAAATAACATTGACCTTTGTTCATTATTTTTTGAGAGCCAGAGACAGAGAGAGAGCTTGTATCTACTGATTCATTCCTGAAATTCCCATAATATGCAGGGCTGAATGAAGCCAAAGTCAGGAACTGGGAACTCAGTCTAAGTCTACCATGTGGGTGGCAGGAACCAATAACTTGAGTCATCACCTTTGCCTCCAAGTCTGCATTAGCAGGAAGCTGGAATCAGGAGCCAGAGCCAGGAATCAAACCCCGGTACATAAATACGGGTATGGGCATCTTAAACAGCATCTGAACTATTAGGCCAAATGGGGAATTCTAAAGACAGAGCACATATACAAAAAAGTAAACCTAAGAAAAGAGCTGTTATCATTCAATTACTTTAGCACTGATTAGTAGTAGCTAAATCTTAATAAGGTCACAATTATTGCTTAAGTAAATACTATTTCTGGATGTGTTTCTATGATGCTTCTGGAAGAGGTTAGCATTCAGATTGGAGGACCTAGTAAAATAGATCCCTCTCCCCAGTGTGAATGGGCATCAAACAATCCACCAACGAGTAGAACAGAAAAGGCAGAGGAAGGAGAAGCTCACCTCTTATTTCCTCCTTGCCTTCTTACTAGGATGTTTCATCTCATTTTCTCCAACCCTAGGATGGGATTTACACCATCAGCGGTCCTGGTTCCCTGGCTTTTGGACCCAGACTGGAGTACATTATTAGCTTTCTTGGGTCTCCAATTATAGACGACAGATTATGACATTTCTGGGGCTCCATCATCATTTGAACCCATTCCCATTTTATGTGTATGTGTGTTTGTGTTATCTCCTCCCTGCTCTCTGTTTCTGGGAACCCTAGCTATTACAATTAAGACAGGTGCCCTCCAGTGTGACGGTTGCATTATCCTATCCATTGACAACCAAATAGAACAAAAAAGAATAAAGAACAGAAATTTTTCTCTTTCTCAGTCTGATTACTCACATCGAATAGTGATCTTATGTCCTCAGACCAGACTCCAGTCTTCAGACCCAGACTGGAATCTACAAAACTGATTCTCCAGCTCTCAGGCCTTCAAACTCCATGCATCCCAGGGTCTCCATCTATCTATCTAGGGGTGTGTGTGTGTGTGTGTGTGAGAGAGAGAGAGAGACAGAAAGAGAGAGAGAGAGAAAAAAAAAGAGAAAGAGAGAAAAGGGTAATATTTTGGTCTGAACCTTTGTATATTAAGGTTCTTAAGTATCAAATCTGTGTTAGCAAAGGTTAATAATTCCATGTCATAGGATTTTTCCAAGGCCAGTACTAATGCTTTCTACTCAAGACCTGAACTAGTTGAAAGAAAGGAGTCAAGTCATCAAAAATGTGAATACTGTCCTTGACAGAACTTAACAAAACAAAGCTTAGTTTAGGGAACCTGTTGTCTTCCTGATCATCAATCCTTAAATTAGATATATTTACAAAACTAGTCACAGTAAACTTGAATTGGCAGGATCCCCTTGAAAGTCAGGGCTGTAGATACCCTATCTGTAACATGGCTGAGAGAAAATCAGTCTTTGCTCCCTGAAGGCAACTAGACACCTAGACACATCTCTCTCCCGTTATACAACTGGGTCACAGGGTAAACAGAGGCCAAGAAGAATACCAGGTCCTTTAAGGGGAAACCGATACAGAGATACATTTCAGAATGAAACATTACTTTATAAGCTGGGGATTTCCTTTTGGAGAGTTGAACATTTAGCTCAGAAAGACTAACCATGCATGAAAGTTCAATATAAAATTCACTATAACACCCCAGCCTTAAAAGGCCTAGACAATTGGCACGTCTCGCTGCTTCTTTTTAACACAATAAAACGGGATCTACCTGTTTAGTCTCTCATATATTATGAGGAAAGCACACTCACAGCTGGGTTCCAGAAAGATGGTTTCATCACGTTCATAGATTAAAATGAGCTCCAGAGAAATGCGTTTTATAATTGAGTACTTAATTTGTTACTATCATTTCTCTCTGTAAACACAGAGTAGCCTAATCCCCAGAGATGAAGGTTTAAAAAAAAAAAGGAACCAAAAATGTTGCAGGAAATGAATGCCAATATTCTCAGCATGTGACTCCAAGTTCAAAATTCTTATCTTTCAATGAATCTAGGAGCATCCTAACGGGCTGCAAGACTATTTTTCAAATCTCTTACAGAATCTTTTCCAACTTGAGTTCTAAGTATGAAAAGGCATCCAATAAGTCCCCAAACATTGAGACTTTGAAAAGCCATCACTATAATGGACACACTTTCTTTCTTCTCCTGCCAGTGATGAACAGCATGACTGTGGCAGGTGCCTTGGTCTTTGTTACTGTGGTTCCTATAAGCACAGAGCTTGACAGAAATACCTTATTAAACATCTCTTATTTCTTCCTGTTTTTATTTTTCATTCCATTTTCTCAAAATAGTATACAGCTGACATTTTCTTTAAGAAGGTGCTTTATCATTCTCAATTTTTATTAAAAACATTAATGTTTGTGAATACATCGGTTATTTCTCCCCACTTTGCTTAAAGAACAGTGTGTTGTGGTGGGAAAATAATCCTACAATCTGATCACTGCCTCCAAGGTATTTCTATCAGAATTGGAGAAACAACAATAAAACATATTCTATGAGGACCTCATCCATGATATTGAAAAACACTCACATACATACAGAACCAGGCACTGATAAAATCCCATACACATCAAATGTTTGATTCTTCTGATGGCCCAACATATTATTAGCCTCAACTTGCTTTCTCTCACACCTCAAAACCATGAACTTCTCCTTTATTAGATTTAAATCTTATGGGGTGACAAAACAAAATTAAAGTTGGTTTTTAATTATCATATCCTAAGACATTTATAACTAAATTACTAAGAGTGTGTTCAAATACAAATTCAGCAATTCTGCTTTTCCATTAGAATTTTCCTCTTTATAACTGCAATGATGTACAGAAGATGAACTTAAAATATTAAAGTTTTTCTAATATTTTCATTATGTATGGATTTTATCCTTGATTTCAAACTGTAACACTATTTGAAAATAAGTACTTTTCATATATATTAAATAATCTCTGATTATTGCAGCAAAGTATAGAAAGCATAGCCTTTCAGAAATAAAATTCAGGACTTTGAAAAAACAAGGGTCTCTTCTTATAAAGAAATGACTTTCTTTTTTGATAATTTAAATGACTGTTATGTCATATAATCAAGCAAGAAGGGTTAATAAACTAGTAAAAGTTGAAAGTTTGTATAGTACAACATGATAATTCATAACCATAATAAAATAGAAGCTGTCAGTAAAATTCCATATGTAAAGTAGCTCAGTGAGAACAATTGCTTTTATTTTATCATAGTTACGAATCTTCATGTTGTACTCGACAGGAAGTCAATTTTCTTTGCTAATCTATTACCTCTTCTTGCTTGAAGCTAAGGATGAAATAAGAAAAAAAAGAGACATAAAAAGAGACATCATTGTCTGGGATATTTTGTTCACTAAAAACTTGTTGAGGAAATTAAGCGTTCCATCAACTTAAAAATATCTTAAAGATCATATCACTTTTAGGGAATAACAAAGCACTGCAAATATGCCATGCTAAGAGAGATGGCAAATATCAGTGCCTTGAATCACTCAGGCAGGGGAAAGGAATGATGATGAGCAGGGCCTTTGAAAATCGACAGATCTATGGTGCAGTCATTTGGCCTCGCAGTCAAGACACTGAGATGCCCACATCTCATATCAGAAAACCTGCGTAAGTCTTGGCTCTTCTCCTCCGGGACGCAGCACGTGATGGTTCTAGTATTGGATCTTGGCAGCCTATATGAAAGATTAAGGTAAGCTAAGTTCTCAGTCCCTGACTTTTGGCTTCAGCCTTTTTCCAGGCTCAGCCGTTTTGGGAGCTTGGGGGATGAACCAGAGGATGATGGCATGCTCTCTATCTCTTAGGTAAGAACAGCAAGGAAAAAATTATGCAAGCAGTAAGTTTATTATATATATCTAATAACCATGTAGAAGAAGTATACATTAGAGACTAAATATATAAATACTGAGACTGATTGATCTAGTTAACATTTTGATGATTGGAATTTGATGGTTTCAGGTACTCTGCTTACATGGGTACTTAATAATACAGTTTGGCATACCTAGATCTTAATAAAATATGAGAATGACTCTGCAATTTGAATGGCAAATTCACGGAAGTTCCCTTTAGGCTTCCAACAAGAAATTCAGAAGCTCTGAAGAAAGATTAATGATATAAATAGCAAATTTCTTAAATGATTTGTGCTAAAATAAAGTCAGGTTTAGTCATAATTAGCCATTTTTAGAGAAAGGCATATTAGGAGAAAACATTAAGATTAAACTGATCAGTTACTAGCACAGCTGCTGATGACCATAATAATTTAAGACAAGATAAGAATAATTTCGCACTGCTATTCTAAGTCGAATTTTATTTATATATTTCAGTAGGCAAAATTCTACAGTGCCCCCAGGTAAATATACACTTTTACCAGATTGTACAATTTCATAAGTTGTGAAGTAGTATTTCTAACTGCTAAGCAACCCCTGCTTCTGTATTTCATGACTTATAAAGAAAATTAAATGACCTCTTATTGCCATTGCCGCTGCTGCTGTTGTTTATGGCCTATCTTGAAATAAGAAAGGCCGTAATTTCTCATTGACTTCATTTAAGAAATTTATGTTGTACTATCATTTAAGCATTTCCTTCAAACCTGGTCCTTCCAGAGAGATAATTACTCCTGTTATCTCCTTCAATTTTGTTGAAAATCCCCTCAATTTTTCCAAATTTTTTCAGTGCCAGTGACCCAAACTGAAACTATACCATTACAGCTGTACAGAAAATGACCTGAACCTGTGAGTTTTATTATTTCCAGTCTGTATGTAAACATCCCCAAAGATGTAATTTGCCAACCTCCAAAATTGCAAGTTGATCCTTAATTTGTTATCCAGTGCCAACATTATTCATCGAGAAGACTCTCAGCCCTTACTGCTTTCAAAGTTTCTTTCTCCTATTTAATTACTAGAATTTTATCATATTTTCCAGATGGGCTCATTTGCATTTTAAGAAATAAATATCACTCTGTAATTTATTGCCTCTATATTGTTATTTAAAGTGTTCAAAACACTTGAACTCATTTTGCATTTTTAGATATGTAGTTTGTTTTAAGTACAACTGACTATAAATGTTAACACACAGTTGAGTCTTCCATATAAATGTTAAAACCATACCACTTCAAAGCCTGAAATGAAAGAGCTTGCATACTTGATGTTTTCCAATGTCACCTAATGTTTAACACAACTTGGAGGTTTCAAATAGCTATATCTTGTAAATTTTAATTGGAAATACTGGTATGTTACCCACATATTTGAGAAGAAGTGTAGCAGGGGTGCTAAAATATCAATGATTAACATCAGATATTTCAAGATAATATTTTTATTGGTCTTGTCCACAGGAAAGAGAAAAGAAATGCCCTGAATACTATTTCTTTTTTCCTTCTCCCCCTTGAAGAGTTCCATACTTTTAGACCAAGAGATCAATGCCATTCATGTTTACAGCATTACCATAGACTTCTATTTTTTAAATAAAAATAAATCTTCATTATGAAAATTGTTTCACAAATAGATCATACAGCAAATGCAACTGTATGTCAAATGTTAGAGATGTCTTCAAACAAAAACATTTGGAAAGTATTAAATTAAATATTCACAAAAGAAATACAAACACTGAAATCAAGGGGTGGGTATATTAATATCAAATAATGTGAAAGTTATGACAAAGATAATAAAATGATGAGGAAAGGGTATATTGTAATGAAAAGAGTATAGTTTACCGAGGAAAATATTTATAAATATGTATATGCAAAATAATATATCATAGACTTCTATGACTAGCACTGAAAACACCATTTATTTTTAGTTAATTTATTCATCAATTGTTGAGCACCAACTGAATATTATACACAACATCCTTAATAAATAAGAACATTAGTGACCATAATTAGCTCATTTTTAAGGTAAAAGACTGACATTTAAACTATTTAAATTAAACTAGTAAATTAGACTACTAAGTAGATTGCATGCAGGATATGTAGAACTTAAATCCAAGTGAAGTCAGATTTTTTAGTTTTCTTAATATTTATTAATATAAAGAGAACAGATTTCATGTATTCTATAAGTAAAGTTCTAAGAGGATAATCGTATTACCCAACCATTCTCTCCTTCTCTCAAGCCCCCTCCTTCCTTTTATTTTCTTTAATTTTTGCAAAAACATAATTTCAATTTACTTTATAATCACAGGCTTTCTGCACCACTAGCCATAATATTCAACACATAAAATAGACCAGTATTACACAGGCATATAGACAAGGACTAAAAGCAATAATGATGTAACCAGCATTGTGGCATAGTGGGCAAAACCACCACCTGCAACTGGCATCCCATATGGGTGCTGGTTCAAGTCCCAGCTGCTTCACTCCCAATCCAGCTCCCTGCTAATATGGCTTGGAAAGCAACAGAAGAAGGCCCAAGTACTTGGGCCACAGCACCCATATGGGAGACGTGGAAGAAGCTCATGGTTCTTGGCTTCAGCCTGGCCTAGTTCCAGTCATTATGTCCACTGGGGAGTGAACCAGCAGACTGAAGACCTCTTTCTCTCTGTCACTCCCTCTCTCTGTGTAATTTTGCCCTTCAAATAACTCGAACAATCTTTGAAAAAAATCACATAATAAGATGTCCATTTCATTCTTATACTTTTTTGTATTCTACATTAACATATCAGAGAAGACATATGATATTTGTCTTTTGCACTAGCTTATTTCACTAAGCATAATGGTTGTCAGTTGTATCCATTTTGTTGCAAAAGACATGATTTCATTCTTTAATATGGCTGAGTAGTGTTCCATAGTGTATATGTACACATTTTCTTTATACAGTCATTAGTTGATGGACATCTGGCTTGATTCTATATATTAGCTATCATGAATTGAGATGTGATAAACATGGAAGTACCAATAACTCTTTCATATGCTGATTTCATTTTATTTTGGTAAACAGTTGATTTACAAATGAATCTTTGGAGATATGGAAACTCAGGAACCAATTCTATCCTAATATTTCACAATATCATACATGAACTTTGAAGCCTAATTAAAATACTGTAGAAACCCTGGAATCATCTAGCAAAACTTTACAGACAAAGCTACTAAGTCTGCTTATGCCTCTTGACAGGGAATTTGAATCAATAAATTAAAAATAAAATTTTAAAGTAATGATTTAATTTCTTCTGTTTGCAAAAATGGAACAAGTATACGAGGATAAATAGCTTTATTTAGAAGGAGAAATCTTTTTTTAAAGATTTATTTATTTATTTGAAAGGCAGAGTTACAGAGAGAGAAAAGTAGAGAGGTCTTCCATCCGCTGGTTCACTCCCCAGTTGGCCACAATGGCTGGAGCTGTGCTGATCCGAAGCCAGGAGCTCCTTCTGGGTCTCCCACACAGTTGCAGCCGAATTACCTGGACCATCTTCTACTGCTTTCCCAGGCCATTGCAGAGAGCTGGATCAGAAAAGGAGCAGCTGGGACTGGAACCGGCACCCATAGGGGATGCTGGCACTTCAGGCGACAGCTTTACCCACTACACCACAGCGCCAGCCCCATTAGAGATCAGTGTTACATCCCTGCAAATTGGCTAATTTTGACTCCTATATTTCTCAAAGTCCTTTATTCTGCACCATTCTCATGTTTATTTTTCATCATTCTCACCTGATAAGCATTCTCAGCCCTGAGAATGTGAACTGTCATTATTTTTAACCATTTTCACAAAAAGATTTTAGCTTCCCTGAGGCATCATGCTGCATCAACAGTTCAATAAATCTGCCAAATATTTCACTTACTTTGAAGGAAAAACAAGTTTAGAAAATATTAAACACTTAATATTTTGAGCTTATATGAAGGGACTCCAGTAGGAATACATTTCAAAAACAGAACTTGCTGTACAATGTCAAGTTCAACCAGACATAGTGTTTGTTACAGAACAATTGAATATGCTGATGTATATCATTAATACTGGAATATACTTGACTTTAATTTTACAATGAAAGACTTCATTCTAATTTATTTTTAAAATACAATGGAACTGAAATTAGTCTCAAATGTGAATTCAGAAATAGAAGAAGCACTCAATGGCAGACACAGCTCTATTGAGGTTATTGAGGTCTTTCATTGATGTATTTAGAAATATAACTTGGTTCATTGTGAAAAAATATTATTCATGGCTTCTTAATGTAATAAAATGCGAAAAATGATCTACTGAAAAATGTAAAAGTATAAATTCAGCCAAGTATTTTAATGTTTTTTTTCATTAGTTACTTTTCACAAACCAAGTTTGATTTCACTGAAGATCTGAGTTAAATTCCAAAGAGTGAAAGCAGTTTCCATAAGCTTCTACAGAAAACATGCTTACATTGAAAGACTATCTCTGAGAATCATTAAAAGTCTATGATATACTTAAGCTTGCTTAAAAATAATGCAGAGCTCAGAATCAGCCCTTAAGGCATTCAGATCTGGCTAAAAAGCCCAGGAGAGTTTCTCAGGCATGGAAAGCCAAGACATTGTGGCAAAAAAAAAAAACACCTGAATGAAAGATCTCTGTGAGTGAGTTCCCAGCAGAAAGAACAGGTCATCAAAGAGGAGGTACCTTTCTCTGAAGGGAAGAGAGAATTTCCACTTTGAATATGGCCTTGTCAAATTAGATCAGAGTTTGTGAACCCAAGAGGCTTCCATAGCCTTGGCAGCTCATGACAAGAGCCTTGGGTGATTGCTGACATCATAAATAAGAATGTCAATTGCTAAATCAACAACAGGAGTCACTGTGCACCTGCTCCCTATGTAGGACCTCTGCCCTTAATGTGTTGTACTATGAGAATTAATGGTAAAACTACTACTCAATCAGTACTCTATACTTTGTGTGTCTTTGTTGGTGCAGTCTGTTGAAATCTTTACTTAGTATATACTAAGTTGATCTTCTGTATACAAAGATAATTGAAAATTAATCATGATGAAGAATGGTATGGGAGAGGGCGTGGGAGGTGGGATGGTTGCAGGTGGGAGGGGGGTTATGGGAGGGAAAGCTACTATAAGTCAAAAGTTGTACTTATGAAATTTATATTTATTAAATAAAAGTTGAAAAGAAAAAATAATGCAGAAAAAATCAGAAGGAAATGACTATTACTGTTCAGGGATACTTCTTTTTCAGTCACAATCTACTCCCACATTTAAAGCCCCAATTTGTAAGTAAGATGTTGCATCTTATATCATTTATCTATGAAAATTTTAAAGGAAAATAGCTGATGATATATTTGCTCTCCTTTCCAAAACAGCAAATACAATTCATTTCAAAATACTGTGCTGCATTTTTAACAAACTGTATTGATTGTGTTCCTCTTTTCTCCTACAGGTCCTGGCTGTTCACACAGAGGTAAGTAAGAAGCCGAGGTGCTGAGACAACTTTTAATTAGCTCAGAGCTAAGATTTTAACAACAGTATCATAGGGCTAGAAAGACTAAAAATTGGAGTTTCAGCTACAGATTCAATCTGTGTAATGAGCACTAAGAAATAATAATACAAAAATATTCCTATGTACCATATGAAAAATATCTGAAATGCAATATATATATATATATATATATATATATATATATTAAAAACAGCCACAGGAAAAATGTTCTTCTAAAAGTTCATAAAAATTTGTATTAGGAAAAACACTATGCTTGGATTTCAATATATTTTGCACCAAAATAAACATGTTCTAATCCCATTTTCATGAACTCTTTGAACTACCCTTGTATTACCTTCAATCAGACAAACAGCAGACTACTTAGCAAAACAGTAGAAGCCAGACCAGTATGGAGTAACCGCAACTGTGTTAAATTGAAATAAATATACACCTTAATTCTATGCCAAAGAAAATAGTTTTCAAAAATGAAAACTTGAAAAAAGACATTTTCAGGCAAAGAAATCCTGATAAAGTTCATTATCAGTGACTACATTAAAAGAAATAATAAAGCAATTGTTCAAAACTGCCACGTGGCCTTATCTGTGTCCCACTTCCGACACCACTAACTCCCCCATGACTCAGACTACACATATCAGCATCCTCATTAGTCTTCCTGCTTCTACTCATGCTCCTTCTTCACAGTCAACAGAATTATCCTTTAAAGGCATAAACTTTACAGGGCATAGCCTTACTCAATATTTCGCAGCACACTTAAAATAAAATTCAGAATCTCTTCCATGGTCCACATGATCTACTTTAGTTGTATCTTGACTTCCGTGCTAACCAGCATTATATGAAGTGATTTTTTTCTAAAATACTCAGCTACTTTTTCTAAAATACTTAGCTACTTTTTCTAAAATACTCAGCTACTTCTAGACTCACTTAGAAAGAAAAATCCCTCAGAAGTAAATGCTATTGCTACAATATTATCCTATTTCAGTGCAAATATTAGACAAGTTGGTAGTAAACATAATTCAGGATCCTGTCCTTCCCTGTCTGTGACCTTGCCATGGTTTCAGAACCATTAGAGTTTACTAGGGAATGGGTAAATCTATATAAACAACAACAAATGGATACCTGAAGACGCCTGGACCTCAACTGCTTCTCCAGGAGATTCACAATTATGGAAATTTGGTTGGACTAGGTAACCCTCACTAATTTCTACTGACAGGTTAGGATTCAAAATCTCATGGAGCAATAAACATGAGAGGAAGAAATCTGTAACAAGGCTCAATACAACGGCTAAGTAACTGATAGCAGAAAGCCATTTCCAAAAGTATGCAGAGTTGACCCAGTGCAATGGAAAACATTGGCTAAACTTGAGGGTGAGCAAAGTGCTCTCATCTTGAATTCTAAGGATGGCTGCATCATGAAAGTTTATGCAAAGGCTTCTGTCACCCAGGCACTGCTAGGATATGTACAAATGCTGACCAGAATTTGAAGTTACAATGTTCAACAATGACATCATACCTTAGCCACCAAGAGAAGGTGACTGGATTTTGTAATTCACACATACTTCTTTGATCTACATAATCATCAGGATGCTTGAAAAGACAGAAAAAAGGCAAAAGGTGAACTTGCACAATTAGTTGGATGACATATGGCTGCATTACTATATGTGTTCCTCAAAATGCTGAAGCAGATGAAACTGTAAGGACATATGTATGTCTCAAATAGATTGAAATATTTGCAAATCTAGATTATACCTTTTTTTCTTCTTTGTAATCTCAGTATTGGGGGATAAGTTCAAGAACTTTATTAAAATAACCATGCAATTTATTCCATGTTAACATTCTATAAGAGATTAAGTTACCATATCTCATTTATTTAGATCCATTTCCTATCTTTCATTATTGAGAGTTCTTAAAACCTATTCATTCCAGTAACCGGACCGTAGATGTGCTATTTTTACTTTTACTTGCCCCTTAAACTTTGACTCTGTTTTTTTTTAAAGATTTATTTATTTATATGAAAGTCAGAGTTACACAGAGAGAGGAGAGGCGGGGGGGGGGGGGGGTCTTCCATCTAACAGTTCACTTCCCTGCTGGCTCACTCCCCAGCTGACTACAGCCATCTGAGTGGAGCTGATCTGAAGCCAGGAGCCACGAGCTTCTTCCAGGTCTCCCACGCGATTGCAGGGGCCCAAGGACTTAGGCGATTCTTGTACTTCTTTCCCACGCCATAGCAGAGAAGTGGATTGGAAGAGGAGCAGCCAGGACTAGAACCAGCACCCATATAGGATGCCAGTGCTTCAGGCCAGGGCTTTAACCCACTGTGCCACAGCCCTGGCCTCACTTTGCTTCTAATTCTAGAAAATTGGCCTGACTCAAGAAAAAATACAATACATTTACATCCAGTTTAGAGGAATTTTTTTTCATCTTATTAGTATACCATATTTCAAAAGCACATTATCTTAGTTTCATTAAAATATTAAATGAAAACAAATGAGATGTTCTGCTATTTAGAAAAATATAAAGTCAGTGTTTTGGCTAAACTATGTCAATAGTTAAGGAGGGAAGTCTTAATGGTAGGAGAGTTCCCTTTGTTGGTCCCTCTGGCGTGAGTGAAAGCATACTTGAAGGAACCAAGTCCCTACAGACATTGCTCACACACAGACTCCTAGAGACACTGCTTTGTGTGCTGCTGTGACTCTGGGGGATTGTTTATAAGCAGCCTACTCAGAGCAAGGCATCAGTCCTTACCTCATCGCCTCAGAGCACCGATCTCTAAGGAGAGAGTGATGTCGTCGTGAACACAGGGTAAGCAGAGTCTGAAGTGTAAATACATCATCCCCTTGAAACACACAGAGACACACAGGCACCATGTGGGATCTCTATAAATCAGGAAGGAAATTCTTCACACACTTCTTGCTACCTGTCAATATCTATCACCCAAAGAACCAAGAATGCCTTAGGCAAGCAACAATTACCTCAGACTCAGCAGGCTGGCAGGTTCACTAACACCTACCACTGGAACTGATTCTTTTCACATACTATGAATGTCTTCCTTCCAAGCTACCTGATTATAAGTGTCTTTCTCACCATTGCTCATCATTTGATATCTCTCTGGTCACATATAAAATAAAAAATGGTTAAAGTTTTAAGCAACTCTTTGGTAAGCTTAAGCCTTCTTTAAGGTCCTCTCAAAGGAAGGACTGGCAAAAGTAACAGTGATTTGCCTGACTCATAGGTTTATAAATAATACAAATAGATACTAGAATCAGGAATTTCACTTACTATAACCTTAGATAAAACTTGTCAATAGTTTTCGATCAGGATTCACGATTTCCCAGACCCCAGTGAATCTGCTGGCTAACACCAAACACTTACCAATCAAATCATTTGGGAAGCATTTGGGTTTGTTACATAATCTATTATATTAGGCCTTTCAAGGAAATAGAGCATTATTATTTGATTAATGTAACCTATTAATAAATAAAAACACTTGGCACTGTCACCTTGCTTCACAGGCATCTCCTATAGTTTCTTACTTTAACATGTTTTTCCCCTGCTGATGCCATTTCATTTACAGGTGACTTTGAAGCAGAAATACCCATTTTGCTATAGCACAAAGTACTACTCTTAGGCTATGGTGGGAGGGTAAAATCAATCACCTTTTTCCTCGTGATGATCAGTTTCATACAACTGCTTCTTTGCCACCATTAAAAAATACACTGATGTTTCCTCTACAGATACCACCCTCATCAAGATATCTTTTTGACTGTTTGCTATTGCACTTTTATCAAGTATTTGAACACTAAATTGGAATCATTTTCCACCTACAATAGTCTAGATGATTAATGTCCTTTGTTCAGAATTTATTTAATACATTAGCAGTTCTTTATTCTCCTAAATGGTAGAAATAATCCACACTCCATTTTAAGTCATCCTCTGAAAATATCTCAGAACCTCATAATTTTTTTTCTTATCTTGCTCACTCTTTTCTTAAACTTTCATTTATTCTTACTTATTTATTTCTCATTTATTTCGAAAGACAGAGAGATAGTGAGACTGACAGAGACACAGAGAGATCTTCCATGTATTGGTTCACTTCCCAAATGCCCGCAACAGCCAGTGCTAGGCCAGGCGAAGCCAGAAGCTCAGAACTGAACCCAAATCTTCCAAGTAGGTAGCAGGGAGCCATGTACTTCAGCCACCACTGCTGCAAACCAGAGTGCACATTATCAGGCAGTTAGCCTGAGAAGTGGAGCCAAGGCTCAGATCCAGGCCTTCTAATACGGGATGTGGGCATCTTAACTTCTGTGCCAAAAACTCACCCCTTCTATTAAACTTTTAAACTGTTTCTTCTCTAAACATAATTTGGCAAGGGGTAAGAAAAACAAGGAAGAGAAACACATTACCCTGCCTTTATCCATTGAGGATATATGTTGCAAGACCCCCAGTGAATGCCTGAAACCACAGGTATTACAAAACCCTAGATATATTATATCTTTCCTAGACAAATTTGTACATAACTATGAGAAATTCAATAAATTAGGCAAGTAAGAGATTAACTATAACTAATAATAAAATATAATAATCACAATTATATACTATAATAAAAGTCATTTAAGATATATAAATTATTTCTGAAATTTTCCATTTGGTAGTTTATACTCAGCAAAATCACAGATGAAAGGAAACTAGGGTCCTTATTCTGCCTAGGGGAACGCAGAGATAGGCAGTCTGAAGGAAATAATCTCTAAAATTAACTTTAACAGAAGATAAGTAAAGACTTGTAGATAATGAGAGAGATGGGAATGGGTGAGAAGTGACAGTAAGGTGGGAAGAGAAGTTCTAGTCACCACAGACATCATGAATAATGGGAAGGAGATGAGAAGGAAATTGGTTGGGGATTAACTACATGATATTTGGTGATGCTGGAAATGATAAGAAATGAAAGTCAAAGGAGATAGAGTGGGAATCTTATCACCTGTCATGATGAGAAATTTTAATCTTGTTTATGGGCAGTGCAGAGCTATTCAAAGAGGCTGAATAGAAAAACTGTTTCTATCTTCAGATCCATTTTATACAACCAAATGTATAGGTTTTCCATACTGAGTAATTCTTCAGTTATTTGCAGATACCACTTGGGCATCCTACAATTTATTTATGTTCTAACGCTAAGTACCCAGAGTTAGAGCAAATCCCACAGAGTAAGCACACAGTCCCACAAAGCTGTATCCCCCTCCCCACTTCTGATGCCAAGAACAATCAGTAGGAACTCCAGGTTACACATACATCTGTTGGACAAAATCAGGTGTTCACACACCCCGTCTTCTCAATTGATTATCTGTTGCAAAGCCTCAGAGAACACAGGGAAACATTTTACTTGCTATTACAAGTTTAAAAAAGGATATTACAAAAGATGCAAATGAAAAGCCAGATGAAAAGATGCATAGGGCAAGGCCTGGAAAGGTTCCAAGTGTAGGAGCTTCTGGCCACCTAGAGTTAGGGTGCACCTCCCAGCATGTGGATGAGTTCACTAATCCAAAATTCTCTGAACCCTATTTAAGTTTTCATGGAGGCATTCTCTACAAGCACAGTTAATTAAATCTTTAGCCACTGACTGGTGATTACATGCATCAGTAACTTTTTTCTCCTTCTCAGAGATCAAGGGATGGGCTTGATCCTCCAGAAACCCCATCCTGAAGCTATCTGGGGTGCTGCTTGCCCCAATCAAGAGTCAGTTCATTTGTGTAAATGCAAGTAAAGTTGAAAGAGTATTATCTTATTTTTCTTGGGTAGATTTTTTTCATCTACTGGTTCATTCTTCAAATGCCCACAACAGTTTAAAATAGACCAGGCAGAAGCAGGAGCACAGAACTCAATCCAAATATCCCATGTGAACAGTGACCAAACTATTTGAACCATCACTGCTGCCTCTCAATGTCTGTATTAGCAAGAATCTGGATCAAAGCCTGGAATTGAACCCAGACACTCTGATACAGTACCTGTGCATTCCACACAGCAAATTAACTGCTGCGTGAAACATTCACCAATGTTTGTTTGTTTGTTTTTTACTTCATAAATAGACACACACACACACACACACACACACACACAGCTCCCATCCTCTGCTTTACTCCTCAAATGCCCACAGCAGTCAAGGGTGGGCTAAACCAGAGCTGGGAGCTGGGAACTAAATCCAGATCTCCCTCACGGGTAGCAGGGACTGAATTACTTGAACCTGCTGCCTCCTAGAGATTGTCCTGGTGGAAAACCAGTGTCAGGAGCCAGGCCTGGGTACTGAACCCATATACGCAGAAGATGTGAAATGCAGGCTACCTACAGAAGTCCTAACTGTTAGAAAAATGCAGCACACAAAGAGACTTATTTTATTTTTAAAAAATGCTCCTTTCATCTCTATCACTCAGGAAATTACAAGGGCTCCAGCGCCAGGAAGCAAAAGCAGAGATCACTAGTGTTCCTAATCTCAGGGGTACTAAGTGGGAAAGTGAAACGACCAGATATTCTGAGTGGACATTCTGAATGAGGATATTCATGTTTTTCTTCAGTTCTGGAAAATTGGGAACCTTGGCATCTTTGAGTACCTAATCTCCTCAATCTCTTTATTCTCTATTTCCTGTAATCTTGTTAGACATATTTTGGAAAATATTTCTTCTGTGTCTCTTGTTACAGTTGATTTCTCAACAATGTTGCAGTGGATTCATTTCTGAGAGGAGCAGCGTTGTGGGGGCAAGAGGCACGGAGTCAACACACAGACCCCGGGAGTCGGGTGAAAGCAGGCTTGAGGCGAGCAGCCTGCAGACTCCTTTATTTCAGTTGGTACAACATCTTATATAGCCAAGACCAGCCAATCTGGTCAAGGGGCGGTCTATGCCCTAACCAATCACAGCCTGTTGCCAGGCAGTTTCCAAAGCCATCCAATCACAGCCTGTTGCCAGGCAGTTTCCAAAGCCATTCAATCACAGCCTGTTGCCAGGCAGGCTCCATTGCCAGGTGGGTTTCAAAGCCATTCCTGAGTAACTGACACTCTCTTGCCAGTGGCCACCTTGGCATGGCCTTCTCATTCCACCACAGTCTCTTACCTACATTTTTATGGTTCCCAACA
The DNA here is from genome assembly GCA_949820135.1 of Sylvilagus floridanus. Taxonomy (NCBI): domain Eukaryota; kingdom Metazoa; phylum Chordata; class Mammalia; order Lagomorpha; family Leporidae; genus Sylvilagus; species Sylvilagus floridanus. The sequence goes on along the minus strand of OX463227.1, from coordinate 65,151,379 downwards.
CTATGTTTCTCTATAATGACTTTGAGTGATTTCCTTAAGTACATCTTTTTTTTTTTTTCTGGAAAGATTTACTTATCTGAAAGGCTGAATAACAGAGGGAAAGAGAGACACAGAAAGAAAGAGACCTTCTATCCATTGGTTCATTCCCCAATTGGCCACATCTGTACCGAATCTGGGTCAAGCTGAAGCAGGGACCAGGAGCTGCACCCAACATGGGTGGCAGGGACCATCTATGTGGCCACCTTCAAATGCTTTTCTCTTGTGCATTACCAGGGAGCTGGATTAGAAGTGGAGCATCTAGAATTCAAACCAGTGCTGCAATATGGGATGCTGGTGTTCCCAGCAACTGTGACACAACTCTGGCCCCATAAATACATCATTAAACCCATGATATTTTTCCTTGACTACGCTCAGTCTACTGTTTCGCTCATCTATGTTTAATTTCAGTGATTATAATTTTGATCTCTAGAAATATCATTTGATTACTTCCATAATGTCATTGTTGTAAGAATCCTATGCTTTGGAGACCTCGAATAGCTAAAGCAATCTTGTACAACAAAAACAAAGCCGGAGGCATCACAATACCAGATTTCAGGACATACTACAGGGCAGTTGTTATCAAAACAGCATGGTACTGGTACAGAAACAGATGGATAGACCAATGGAACAGAATAGAAACTCCAGAAATCAATCCAAACACCTACAGCCAACTTATATTTGATCAACGATCCAAAACCAGTCCCTGGAGTAAGGTCAGTCTGTTTAATAAATGGTGCTGGGAAAACTGGATTTCCATGTGCAGAACCATGAAGCAAGACCCCTACCTTTCACCTTACACAAAAATCCATTCAACATGGATTAAAAATTTAAACCTACGACCCGACACCGTCAAATTACTAGAGAGCATAGGAGAAACCCTGCAAGACATAGGTACTGGCAAAGACTTCTTGGAAAAGACCCCAGAAGCACAGGCACTGAAAACCAAAATTAACTACTGGGATTGCATCAAATTGAAAAGTTTCTGTACTGCAAAAGAAACAGTCAGGAAAGTGAATAGGAAACCGACAGAATGGGAAAATATAATTGCAAACTATGCAACAGATAAAGGGTTGATAACCAGAATCTACAAAGAAATTAAGAAACTCCACAACATCAAAACAAACAACCCACTTAAGAGATGGGCCAAGGACCTCAATAGACATTTTTCAAAAGAGGAAATCCAAATGGCCAACAGACACATGAAAAAATGTTCAAGATCCCTAGCAATCAGGGAAATGCAAATCAAAACCACAATGAGGTTTCACCTCACCCCGGTGAGAATGGCTCACATTCAGAAATCCACCAACAATAGATGCTGGAGAGGATGTGGGGAAAAAGGGACACTAATCCACTGTTGGTGGGAATGCAAACTGGTGAAGCCACTATGGAAGTCAGTCTGGAGATTCCTCAGAAACATGAATATAACCCTACCATTCAACCCAGCCATCCCACTCCTTGGAATTTACCCAAAGGAAATTAAATTGGCAAACAAAAAAGCCGTCTGCACAGCAATGTTTATTGCGGCTCAATTCACAATAGCTAAGACTTGGAACCAACCCAAATGCCCATCAACAGTAGACTGGATTAGGAAATTATGGGACATGTACTCTACAGAATACTATACAGCAGTCAAAAACAATGAAATCCGGTCACTTGCAACAAAATGGAGGAATCTGGAAAACATCATGCTGAGTGAATTAAGTCAGTCCCAAAGAGACAAATATCATTTGTTTCCCTTGATTGGCGATGACTAACTGAGCACCAAAGGGGAAACCTGTAGAAGTGAAATGGACACTATGAGAAACAGTGACTCGATCAGCTCTTGTGCTGACTGTTGTTGTACAATGTAATACTTTATCAATGGTAGTATTTTTTTTTTCTTTATCCTAGTACTAGTGGTTGAACTCTGTAATTAACACACAATTATTCTTAGGTGTTTAAATTTTAACTGAAAAGTGATCTCTGTGAAATAAAAGAGTGGGAATAAGAGAGGGAGGAGATGTAAAACTTGGGACATGCTCAATCGGAACTGCCCCAAATGATGGAGTTAGAATTGTGCCAGGGGTTTCCAATACAATCCCATCAAGGTGGCATGTACCAAGGCCATCTCATTAGTCCAAGTGATCAATTTCAGCTCACAATTGATCACACTGATAGGTCTAAGAGTCAAAGGGATCACACAAACAAGACTAGTGTCTGCTAATACTAACTGATAGAATGAAAAAGGGAGAGAATGATCCAACATGGGAAGCACGATACACAGCAGACTCATAGAATGGCAGATGTCCTAAATAGCACTCTGGCCTCAGAATCAGCCCTTAAGGCATTCGGATCTGGCTCAAGAGCCCATGAGAATATTTTAGGCATGGAAAGCTAAGACACTCTGGAAAAAACAGAAGACCTAAATGAAAGATCTCTGCGAGTGAGATCCCAGTGGAAAGAACGGGGCCATCAAAGAAGGAGGTACCTTTCTCTGAAGGGAGGAGAGAACTTCCACTTTGACTATGGCCCTGTGGGAATAAGATCGAAGTCGGCTAACCCTAAAGGCTTCCATAGCCTCGGCAACTCATGACTAGAGCCTAGGGAGATTACTGACGCCATAAACAAGAGTGTCAAATTGTTAAATTAACATCAGGAGTCACTGTGTACTTACGTCTCATGAGGGATCTGTCCTTAATGTGTTATCCAATGTGAAGTGATGCTATTACTAGTACTGAAACAGTATTTTTACACTTTGTGTTTCTGAGTGGGTGCAAACTGATGAAATCCTTACATAGTATATATTGAATCGATCTTCTTTATATAAAGATAATTGCAAATGATTAAAAAATCTTGGTGTTAAACTGGAAAAAAAAAAAAGAATCCTATGCTTTAACAATATAATTTCTCTGAACAATAAAATGAATAATAAAGCAGAATTTCCTGGTCTTTTTTCTAATTCTTTCTATTAGCATTCAATTTCCTTGTGTTCAATTGAATTTTTGTGTTTGAGCTCCATTTTTAGAATAAAATATCTAGTATGTACTGTCTTGATATAAGTAGTTTAGACTTCACTATGGGATAATTTGCTCTGTAACTTCCATTAGAATCTTTTAGGATCCCATTTTTACTTTATTCTGTTATCTTTGGGTTCCTTAATCCTAAGGGTAGTGGGAGAAAAATAAGCCTACACTAAAAAGGTGCTATTTACAGGCTACTATTTATCACAAGTGAGTATCTTACAACTCAGTTAGGATACATGGCCTACTTGATATGTTGGCCTTAAGAGAGTGGTACGGTTTGAATGTGTATGTACCTCCAAAATTCTTATGTTGAAATTTAGACTGTGAGATGTGAGGTAGGTGATTGGGTCATGAGGGCTCTACTCTCAAGAATCAAATTATTATTAAAGAAAAAAAAAGGCTTCTAAGAGCTACCTGATCTTTCCACCATCTGCTGTGTAAGGGTGAAGCCATAAGATGCTATCTTCAAAGCCAAGAGCAGCCACACCAGATTTAATTATGTCCTTGATGTGGGCAACAAACTGATTGCTCTTGTCTTCCACAAAGACATAAACACTAAGTGCAGACTGCCACTGTTTGCAAGTAAAACCAGAGAGGGCCACCCTACACAAAGAATTATACAATATGATTGGGACAAAAGTTGCCCATGAACTAGGGAGGAAAGGGAAACTGAAGGCAGCGTGAGCAAGATGGAAGGTCTACCCATGAACAGAAAGGCTGGGGAGTGCATATGCTGCATTCATGCACCAAAAAGCTGAGTGCCAAAAAGACAAGCACTGTACCTTCTAGCAAGGTTCATGGCAGATACCGAACTGCTTTCTCATCTTCCACTGTTTTAATCTCCTCCATGTGCAGGTCCCTGATGTTTCCATAGAAAGGTAGGGGTTGGGGGGAGGGGGGATGACTGAGGCTTATGACATCTGGCTCTATAGACTTAACTAGATGCTTGGCCACCCAGTTCTTCATACCCAACTAGTTGTCTGCCTATTTATCCGACATCACCTTGACCCTAGAATTTCAGGCCTCCAGAACGTAAGACATAAGTTTCTATTCTTATAAACATCCAACCTCAGCTACTTTTTTTTTTTTTTCAGCAACAAGGACTAAGACAAAGTGCCACACTTACTTTTACCTCTAGGAATATTCCCAATAATTTTATCTCTTATGTAACTGCATCCTGATATATTTTCCAACTTTCTGCTGTAATTTCCATGTGTATATCAGTGTGGTTCACTAATTTTAAAAGATCTGATGTAATCTTAACTTAGTATATACTGAATCCATCTTCTGTATATAAAAATAATTGAAAATGAAAAAAACTTGGTGTTAAATTGGAAATTGCATAGAAAATTAATCAATTTTTCAAAAATATCACGTAGGATCTTTGTCATTAATGTGCTGTACATTGTGATTTAATACTATAACTAGTACTCCAACAGTATTTTTCACTTTGTATTGCTATGTGAGGGCAAACTGTTGAAATCTTTATTAATATATACTAAACTGATCTTCTGTATATAAAGAGAATTGAAAATGAATCTTGATGTGAATGGAAGGGGAGAGGGAGCGGGAAAGGGGAGGGTTGCGTGTGGGAGCGTAGTTATGGGGGGGGGGGAGCATTGTAATCCATAAGCTGTACTTTGGAAATTTACATTCATTAAATAAAAGCTTTTAAAAAAAGATCTTGGATTATGGATAAGAAAGCTCAGGATCAATGTACACACATAATATTTGTTTTTTATCAAATTAAATTATAACTTCTAATCATAATTCTTCTCAAAGATAAATATTTTGTTGATTTAAAAAAATCCTTCCTTGGGTTTAAATTTGCAAAATGACCAGGTAGTTTTAAATGTTTCTATATGATTCAATAAATACTTATGGATTATTAAATATTTTAAGAAGGTATGTAAATGATAGCATTATATATTATATAAAAAAACCACTTTGTAAAAAAAAAAAAAACCACTTTGTTAAAATATCATTCAAAGTACCCTGCCTCAACAAAAAGAAAAATCTCATGAACTTGTTTTTTTTTTTCTTTTTTTTTTCTTTTTTTTTTTCTTTCTTTTTTTTTATATAAAGCTTTTATTTAAAGAATATAAATTTCCAAAGAACAGCTCATGGACCACAATGGCTCCCCCCCCCCAACTTCTCTCCCTCCTCCCACCCTCCCCTTTCCTGCTCCCTCTCCCCTTCTGTTCACATCAAGATTCATTTTCAATTCTCTTTATACACAGAAGATCAATTTAGTACATATTACGTAAAGATTTCAACGGTTTGCCCTCGCATAGAGACACAAAATGATAATACTGTTGGAGTGCTAGTTATAGTATTCACAATGTACAGCACATTAAGGACAGAGATCCTACATGATTTTTTTTTTAAAAAAAATTGATTGTCTATGCAATTTCCAGTTTAACACCAAGATTTTTTAATCATTTGCAATTATCTTTATATAAAGAAGATCGATTCAATATATACTATGTAAGGATTTCATCAGTTTGCACCCACTCAGAAACACAAAGTGTAAAAATACTGTTTCAGTACTAGTAATAGCATCACTTCACATTGGATAACACATTAAGGACAGATCCCTCATGAGACGTAAGTACACAGTGACTCCTGATGTTAATTTAACAATTTGACACTCTTGTTTATGGCGTCAGTAATCTCCCTAGGCTCTGGTCATGAGTTGCCGAGGCTATGGAAGCCTTTAGGGTTAGCCGACTTCGATCTTATTCCCACAGGGCCATAGTCAAAGTGGAAGTTCTCTCCTCCCTTCAGAGAAAGGTACCTCCTTCTTTGATGGCCCCGTTCTTTCCACTGGGATCTCACTCGCAGAGATCTTTCATTTAGGTCTTCTGTTTTTTCCAGAGTGTCTTAGCTTTCCATGCCTAAAATATTCTCATGGGCTCTTGAGCCAGATCCGAATGCCTTAAGGGCTGATTCTGAGGCCAGAGTGCTATTTAGGACATCTGCCATTCTATGAGTCTGCTGTGTATCGTGCTTCCCATGTTGGATCATTCTCTCCCTTTTTCATTCTATCAGTTAGTATTAGCAGACACTAGTCTTGTTTGTGTGATCCCTTTGACTCTTAGACCTATCAGTGTGATCAATTGTGAGCTGAAATTGATCACTTGGACTAATGAGATGGCCTTGGTACATGCCACCTTGATGGGATTGTATTGGAAACCCCTGGCACAATTCTAACTCCATCATTTGGGGCCGTTCCGATTGAGCATGTCCCAAGTTTTACATCTCCTCCCTCTCTTATTCCCACTCTTTTATTTCACAGAGATCACTTTTCAGTTAAAATTTAAACACCTAAGAATAATTGTGTGTTAATTACAGAGTTCAACCACTAGTACTAGGATAAAGAAAAAAAAAATACTACCATTGATAAAGTATTACATTGTACAACAACAGTCAGCACAAGAGCTGATCGAGTCACTGTTTCTCATAGTGTCCATTTCACTTCTACAGGTTTCCCCTTTGGTGCTCAGTTAGTCATCGCCAATCAAGGGAAACAAATGATATTTGTCTCTTTGGGACTGACTTAATTCACTCAGCATGATGTTTTCCAGATTCCTCCATTTTGTTGCAAGTGACCGGATTTCATTGTTTTTGACTGCTGTATAGTATTCTGTAGAGTACATGTCCCATAATTTCCTAATCCAGTCTACTGTTGATGGGCATTTGGGTTGGTTCCAAGTCTTAGCTATTGTGAATTGAGCCGCAATAAACATTGCTGTGCAGACGGCTTTTTTGTTTGCCAATTTAATTTCCTTTGGGTAAATTCCAAGGAGTGGGATGGCTGGGTTGAATGGTAGGGTTATATTCATGTTTCTGAGGAATCTCCAGACTGACTTCCATAGTGGCTTCACCAGTTTGCATTCCCACCAACAGTGGATTAGTGTCCCTTTTTCCCCACATCCTCTCCAGCATCTATTGTTGGTGGATTTCTGAATGTGAGCCATTCTCACCGGGGTGAGGTGAAACCTCATTGTGGTTTTGATTTGCATTTCCCTGATTGCTAGGGATCTTGAACATTTTTTCATGTGTCTGTTGGCCATTTGGATTTCCTCTTTTGAAAAATGTCTATTGAGGTCCTTGGCCCATCTCTTAAGTGGGTTGTTTGTTTTGATGTTGTGGAGTTTCTTAATTTCTTTGTAGATTCTGGTTATCAACCCTTTATCTGTTGCATAGTTTGCAATTATATTTTCCCATTCTGTCGGTTTCCTATTCACTTTCCTGACTGTTTCTTTTGCAGTACAGAAACTTTTCAATTTGATGCAATCCCAGTAGTTAATTTTGGTTTTCAGTGCCTGTGCTTCTGGGGTCTTTTCCAAGAAGTCTTTGCCAGTACCTATGTCTTGCAGGGTTTCTCCTATGCTCTCTAGTAATTTGATGGTGTCGGGTCGTAGGTTTAAATTTTTAATCCATGTTGAATGGATTTTTGTGTAAGGTGAAAGGTAGGGGTCTTGCTTCATGGTTCTGCACATGGAAATCCAGTGTTCCCAGCACCATTTATTAAACAGACTGACCTTACTCCAGGGACTGGTTTTGGATCGTTGATCAAATATAAGTTGGCTGTAGGTGTTTGGATTGATTTCTGGAGTTTCTATTCTGTTCCATTGGTCTATCCATCTGTTTCTGTACCAGTACCATGCTGTTTTGATAACAACTGCCCTGTAGTATGTCCTGAAATCTGGTATTGTGATGCCTCCAGCTTTGTTTTTGTTGTACAAGATTGCTTTAGCTATTCGAGGTCTCCTGTGTCTCCATATGAATTTCAGCATCATTTTTTCCAGATCTGAGAAGAATGTCCTCGGTATCTTGATTGGTATTGCGTTGAATCTGTAAATTGCTTTTGGGAGAATGGACATTTTGATGATATTGATTCTTCCAATCCATGAGCATGGGAGATTTCTCCATTTTTTGGTATCCTCTTCTATTTCTTTCTTTAAGGTTTTGTAATTTTCATTGTAGAGATCTTTAATGTCCTTAGTTAAATTTATTCCGAGGTATTTGATTGTTTTTGTAGCTATTGTGAATGGGATTGATCTTAGCAGTTCTTCCTCAGCCGTGGCATTGTCTGTGTATACAAAGGCTGTTGATTTTTGTGCATTGATTTTATATCCTGCTACTTTGCCAAACTCTTCTATGAGTTCCAATAGTCTCTTAGTAGAGTTCTCTGGGTCCCCTAAATAAAGAATCATGTCGTCTGCAAAGAGGGATAGTTTGAGTTCTTCCTTCCCAACTTGTATCCCTTTAATTTCTTTTTCTTGCCTAATAGCTCTGGCTAAGACTTCCAGCACTATATTGAATAGCAGTGGTGAGAGTGGGCATCCCTGTCTGGTACCAGATCTCAGTGGAAATGCTTCCAACTTTTCCCCATTCAATAGGATGCTGGTTGTGGGTTTTTCATAAATTGCTTTGATTTTATTGAGGAATGTGCCTTCTATACCCAGTTTGCTTAGGGTTTTCATCATGAAAGGGTGTTGAATTTTATCGAATGCTTTCTCTGCGTCTAGTGAGATAATCATATGGTTTTTCTTCTGCAGTCTGTTAATGTGGTGTATCACGTTGATTGTTTTGCGAATATTGAACCATCCCTGCATACCAGGGATGAATCCCACTTGGTCTGGGTGGATGATCTTTCTGATGTGTTGTTGCAGTCTATTGGCCAGAATTTTGTTGAGGATTTTTGCATCTATGTTCATGAGGGATATTGGTCTGTAATTCTCTTTCAATGCTGCATCTTTTTCTGGCTTAGGAATTAAGGTGATGCTGGCTTCATAGAAGGAATTTGGGAGAATTCCCTCTTTTTCGATTGTTCTGAATAGTTTGAGAAGAATTGGGGTTAGTTCTTCTTTAAATGTCTGGTAGAATTCAGCAGTGAATCCATCTGGTCCTGGGCTTTTCTTTGTTGGGAGGGCCTTTATTACTGATTCAATTTCTGACTCACTTATGGGTCTGTTTAGGTTTTCTATGTCTTCCTGGTTCAATTTAGGAAGGTTGCATGTGTCCAGGAATCTATCCATTTCTGATAGGTTTCCCTGTTTGCTGGCATACAAGTCCTTGTAGTAATTTCTGATGATTCTTTTGATTTCTGTGGTGTCTGTTGTTATATTTCCTTTTTCATCTCTGATTTTACTGATTTGGGTCTTTTCTCTTCTTTTTTTAGTTAGTTGGGCCAATGGGGTGTCAATCTTGTTTATTTTTTCAAAAAACCAGCTCCTCGTTTGGCTGATTTTTGTAATGTTTTTTTGGATTCAATCCTGTTGATTTCTTCTCTGATTTTGATTATTTCTCTTTTTCTACTAGATTTGGGTCTAGTTTGCTGCAAATTTTCTAGATCCTTGAGATGCATTGAAAGCTCATCTATTTGGTGCCTTTCCAGTTTCTTGATGTAGGCACCTATTGATATAAACTTTCCTCTTAACACTGCTTTTGCTGTATCCCATAAGTTTTGGTATGTTGTGCTGTTATCCTCATTTACTTCCAGAAAATTTTTGATTTCTCTTTTGATTTCTTCAGTGACCCATTGTTCATTCAGGAGCATGTTGTTCAATCTCCATGTGTTTGCATATGCTCTAGAGATTCCTGAGTTGCTAATTTCCAACTTCACTCCCTCATGGTCTGAGAAGTTACATGGTATGATTCTAATTCTTTTGAATTTGCTGAGACTTGCTTTATGGCCTAATATGTGATCAATCCTAGAGTAGGTTCCATGTACTGCTGAGAAGAATGTGAATGCTTTACGTGTAGGATGAAAAGTTCTGTAGATATCTGTTAGATCCATTTGGGCTATAGTGTTGTTTAAATCTACTGTCTCCTTGTTGATCTTCTGTTCTGTCGATCTGTCAATATCTGTGAGTGGAGTATTGAAGTCCCCCAGTACTATTGTGTTGGGGTCTAAGTCTCCCTTTAAGTTTCTTAACAAATTTTTTAAATAAACCTGTGGCCTGTAATTAGGTGCATATACATTGAGAATTGTTATATCTTCCTGTAGTATTGATCCCTTAATCATTATATAGTGCCCCTCTTTGTCTCTCTTAACAGTTTTTGTGTTAAAGTTTATGTAGTCCGATATTAAGATGGTTACACCCGCTCTTTTTTCATTTCTGTTGGCGTGGTATATCTTGTTCCATCCTTTTATTTTCAGTCTGTATGGATCTTCATTGGAAAGATGTGTTTCTTGTAGGCAGCAAATAGATGGTTTTTGTTTCTTAACCCAATCAGCCAATCTCTGTCTTTTAACAGGACAGTTTAGACCTTTAACGTTCAATGTGACTATTGATAAGTGGTAAGTTTGCCCTGCCATTTGCCAGATATTTTCTAATGTATGCTTTGAATTCCCTGTGATCTTTTGCCGTGAGGTTCCCTTCGTTTACCTTCTTTCATGTTGATGATCGTGTTTCTGTGTTTCTGTGTGTAACACGTCTTTAAGTATCTTTTGCAGGGCTGGACGAGTGGCAACAAATTCTTTCAATTTTTGTTTGTTATGAAAGGTCTTTATTTCACCTTCATTCACAAATTAGAGCTTGGCAGGGTATAATATTCTGGGCTGGCAGTTTTTCTCTCTAAGTACCTGGGCTATGTCTCGCCATTCCCTTCTAGCTTGTAGGGTTTCTGTTGAGAAGTCAGCTGTAAGTCTAATTGGAGATCCTCTGAGAGTAATCTGACGTTTCTCTCTTGCACATTTTAGGATCTTTTCTTTTTGCTTCACTGTGGTGAGTTTAATTACAATATGTCGTGCAGAGGATCTCTTTTGGTCATGTTTATTAGGGGTTCTATGAGCTTCCTGGATTAGGATTTCTCTGTCTTTCTCCAAGCCTGGAAAGTTTTCTGCTAGTATCTCCCTAAAAAGGCCTTCTAATCCTTTCTCCCTCTCCATACCTTCAGGAACACCTAGAACCCGAATGTTGGGTTTTTTAATAGTATCCTGTAAATTCCCGACGATATCTTTTAGTTTTCTAATTTCCTCTTCTTGTCTTTGGTTTGACTGTTTCCTCTCCTGTTCTCTGTCTTCTAGGTCCGATATTCTCTCTTCTGCTTCACCCATTCTGGTTTTAAGGCCCTCAAGATTGCTTGTCACTTGATCTATTGAATTCTTCAATTCATTAAGATTTTTTGTCACTCTCGTAGCTTCTTGTTCTACTAGTTGTTTCATTTCGTTTTGATTTCTCCGTAGTGCTTCATTCTCGCGAGAGAGATTTTCTATCTTATCCATTAAAGATTTCTGTAGTTCAAGAATTTGTTTTTGAGAACTTCTTAATGTTCTTATCAATTCTTTGAGATCTGCTTCTTGCATTTCTTCTATCTCATTATCTTCACAATCCTGACTTGGGGTGTCTTTTCCGTTTGGGGTCATCATAGCGTCTTCCTTGATCTTGCTCCCTCGGAATCTGTTTTTATTTGGCATTTTTTTTTTCCCCACACTCTTTCTCTGGGTTGTCAAGGTAACGGAGGAGTTTGTGTGCGCGGTGTGTTCCCAGTTTTTGGATCCCCTTCAGGTTTCTACAGCCTCGGGTTTTTGGTTCCGTCTGCCTCAGTGATGGGCGGGCGGGCGGGCGGGCGGGCGCGTCTTGTCCCACTGCGTTTAATCTAGCTCGAATTAGCAGGGTGGGTGACGAGAGAGGCTAGTGTCCGTGCAGGCTCGCCTCAATTGTGCTGTTTCCCCCGTGGGGGGTCTGCTTCCCCCCGCCAGTGTCTCGGGATCCCTGTATCGGCCCCTGTTCAAGCGCTCAGTTCCAATGGCGACTGTGTTCCGCCCGGCTTCCAGTTCAGCCGGCGGGTGCGCGCCGTCCCACTGTGTTCAGTCTAGCTCGAGTGAGCAGGGTGGGCAACGAAAGAGGCTAGTGTCCGTGTGGGCTCGCCTCAATTGTGCTGTTTCCCCCCTGGCGTCTGCTTCCCCCCGCCAGTGTCTCGGGATCCCTGTATCGGCTCCCGTTTAAGCGCTCGATTCCAATGGCGACTGTGTTCCGTCCGGTTCCCGTCCCTCCCGGCAGCTCCCGTGCCACTAAGGCACGATTTGCCGTTCGCAAACTTACTTTCCCCTAGGTCCTCTGCGTCTCATTCACTGGGTCCGGAAGAATTTCCACTGCATTTTTTTCCGTGAGATTTTTCCTGAGGCTACAGTAACTCTGTTTTTATTAAACTATCTTTTTGCGGACTGCTAGTGCGCGTCCTCACTATTCCGCCATCTTGGCTCCGCCCCCATGAACTTGTTTAAGATTTCTTCAAGTTGGAGTTGATATTGTGGCTCAGCAGGTTAAGTCACCACTTGCAGTGCCAGCAACACATATGGGCACCAGTTCAAGTCCTAGATGCTCCATTTTTTTATCCAGCTCCATGCTAATACTCTTGGAAAATAGCATAGTATGACAAAACTGTGAGAGCCACTGCACCCATATGAGAGACCCAGAAGAGGCTCATGGCTGCTGTCTTCAGCCTGGCCCAGCTCTGGATATTGCTGCCATTGGAGAGTGAAACAGTAGATAGAAAATATCTCTCTCTGTCTTTTCCTATCTCTCTGTAATGCTGCCTTTAAAAAACAAATAAATAAATCTTACTTTTTCATTAAGTCTTTTATTGTTCATATTATTGTTTTTGCCTTTTTTAAAACTTTTATTTAATAAATATAAATTTTGAAAGTACAAATTTTGGAAATAGCGGTTTTTCCCCCATAACCTCCCTCCCACCTGCAACCATCCCATTTTCCACTCCCTCTCCCATCCCATTCTTCATCAAGATTCATTTTCAATTATCTTTATATACAGAAGATCAACTTAGCATATACTAAGTAAAGATTATGATAGGATTAAGTGTCAAAGGGATCACATAAACAAGACTAGTGTCTGCTAATACTAACAGAGAATTAAAAAGGAGATATTGATCCAACATGGGAAGCTGGATACACAGCAGACTCACAGAATGGCAGATGTCGTAAACAGCACTCTGGCCTCAGATTCAGCCCTTAATGCATTCAGATCCAGCTAGAAAACCCATGAGAGTTTTTCAGGCATGGAAAGCCAAGATACTGTGGCAAAAAAAAAAAATGACCTAAATGAAAGACCTCTGTGAGTGAGATCCCAGTGCAAAGAATGGGCCATCAAAAGAGGTTCTTTTCTCTTAAGGGAGGAGAGAACTTCAACTTTGATTATGGCCTTGTCTAAATAACGTCGGAGTTTGTGAACTCAAGAAGTTCCCATAGCCTTGGCAGCTCATGACAAGAGCCTTGGGTGATTACTGATGTCAAAAATAAGAGTGTCAATTGTTAAATTAACAACAGGAGTCACTGTACACTTACTCCCCATGTAGGATCTCTGTCCTTAATGTGTTGTACTGTACAAATTAACAGTAAAACTAGTACTCAAACAGTACTTTACACTTTGTGTTTCTGTGTGGGTGCAAACTGATGAAATATTTACTTAATATATACTAAATGGATCTTCTGTATATAAAGATTATTGAAAACAAATCTTGATGTGAATGGAGTGGGAGAGGGAGAGAGAGATGGGAGGGATGTGGGTGGGAAAGATGTTATGGGGGGGGGAGCCACTATAATCCAAAAGTTGTACTTTGGAAATTTATATTTATTAAATAAAAGTTTAAAAAAATCAAAAAAAGAAATATGGGTAATATAGGAATTCCATTAGGAAGTAATAGGAAGGTTCATAATGTAGAATACAAGTAGCCTTATCTCTACAAAAAGCCAGTGCCATTGGGTATATATAAATATTTAGAGAACTGTTTTATACTAAAAGAAACAGGATACATAACAACTGAATATGTGAATCTTGATTGGAAGTGTGATTGATTATATAAAATAGCTATAAAAATCTATTTAGACTAATTAGCCAAATTTGAATAAGGTCTGGGGATAACAATGTAGGGAATTTGTAAGCCTTTTGCAAGTTTAATTAAAGCATGTGTTTATAAGGATCATATCATAAGTAGAAAATGCATTCCACAGTGTTTGGTCATGAAGTGTCAGTTTCTTGAGCTTATTTTCAAATGGCCCAACTTCATTCCCTCCAGAAAAAGAGTAACTCCATAAACAGAAAAAGTAAATACAGTAATACATTAGGACACTTTAAAAAGGTCTTTGAAAATGGAATCAAAATGTTTATTTCAGTGCAAAAACATTTAAGCCCATGCATATTAGTAGACATCAAAAAGTCCATAAAAATGTGTAGAATGAAAAAAATTCAAGAATTCCAAAATTGTGCCCCCAAATAGACATCTATTAATTCCATTTTTATAGAACCTGTTTAGAACCCCCAATGTCACATGGTAGTAATTATTGAGTCCAGATGCTGAGGATTTAGGTTGTGCTGTATTCATCAGGGCTATCACAGAGATGCAGAACCACCTTACAGTAAGTGATATAGAGTACAGAAACCTGAGATTGGACCTTTGTACTGCTGGAAGCTGAGAGAGCAGTGTTTGTGCACTGTCATCCCCTGCCTCCTATTGGAATCCAAGGTTGCTATGCATCAGCCAGACTAGCAGTTGAGAAGGAAAGTTGGGTCTAGAAAAGAACAAATTGGAAGTTGTGAGGATGAAGTCGAACCCCACCTGTCTCTTGGCATGTCCAGCCTCATTGACATGGGTGACATTCAGGAAATGCTGGCCTCATTCACCACAGAGCTGCACAAGTATTTGCCCAGGGATGAAGCACCAAAGGGGAAGAAGTAGCAGATTTGGAGAAGGAGATGGCTAAGGAGTCACCTTATTACCACAAAGTAAGCTGGCAACTCAGCCACATGTCTGGTACTTGGTACATATTTCAATGCATACAAATTACAGTTGATGTTTCACATGTGCTCTCTAAAATTCAGTATCTTTTGTGATCAGGGCTAATCAGAAACTACATACAGACAGAATTCTAAAAATTTATGGTGATAAAACATAATACTACTACAATTCATTTATTTTTTGTACAAAAATAATTATACAATAAAATTTAAAAATTTTCTTATTACTTTTTTTTATATAGTAAGAATCTTTTTAAGCTAATGTTTGCCATCTAAATATAAAACTAGGCCTTTCAAAATTTGTGCTTTTAGAGAACCAGTTAGAAAGAGTAGGAACAGTCCTCTGAACAATGAAATTATAACTTAATTATTATAAACTCCAGTTGTTCTTCCTAGCATATTTAAAATCTTAAATAAAATTGACACAGAAACTGTGGTGGAATGAGAAGGCCATGCCAAAATGGCCGCTGGCAAGCTAGCATGAGTTATTCAGGAGTGGCTTTGAAAACCCCCTGGGAAGCCCCCTGGGAAACCACCTGGCAGCAGAGCCTGCCTGGCAGTGGGCTCTGATTGGTTAGGGCATAACAGTCCCTTGACTAGACTGGCTGCCTTGACTATTTAAGCTGCTGTACCAACTGAAATAAACGAGTCTGTGGGCTGCTCGCCTCTGGCCTGTTTTCACCCAACTCCCGGGGTCTGTGTGGTGACTCCACGCCTCTTGCCACCACCACTCTCCCCGTCTCAGAAGGAGGAAATAGTTCAAATAGATTTATGCCTACTTACCCAAGCAAATAGTTAAATAAGAACCTTTCTTCCCCCTGATAATATAAAATAAAATATGCTTATAATATACTTGTGTCTTTTACTTCTAGAAAACAGGGCTTAACATCAGTTATCCAACACAGTGAATTTGGCCAAACTTCCCTAAATTTTAAATGATCAGTCTCATGCAACTGAATTAAATACTCAAACAAATGACTAAAATAACCCATGTGTCTTAATTCAAAATTAGAAGCAACATCAGGGTCGTTCAACCTAGGAAGAAGTCCTACCCCCATTTCAGATGACCACTTGGACCACAATCCCAGGGACAATGAAACCTGACATTTGGCATGAGATTTGAGAAGCTCACTGGCTACTGAAATGCCCAAAGAGGAAAAAAAAAATCACTGGAAACTACAATTGGGAAATGATTTGAGAAGGTCCAAAAGGGTAAGTACTGTACTTAAAAACAAATGTAAGTAGAGATGGAAGAAACTAATTCTAAATGAGTGGTTCAGAGAAGAATTCATGAAGGAGTTGTAATTTACCTGGGAAGTTGAAAAACAGGTATAAATCCATCAGATGATTTTAACAGGGAAGGTTGTACCTAGAAAAAAAAGCCAGTGGGTAGGAATGTGTAGGAGAAACTGAATCAAAGGCTAGGTTAGGGTTCCCCAATGGTACAGAACTCATGAGATAAACAGATGGAGATTTATTCTGAGAGACTGACTCATGATTATGGAGGCTGAGAAATCCAGGGTTGGCTACCTGGAAGCTGGAAATGCAGAAAAGTCCAGTCTAAGCCTGAAGGTCTCAAAACCAGGGAAATCAAAAGTGAAAGTCCCACTCTGAGTCCAAAGATTTCAGACTCAGGAATGCTGATTTCTGAGGACAGGAGAAGATGGGTGTCTCAGCTCAGGCACACAGGATGGATGTGCCCTCCTTCTCCTTTTTTATTTTATTTGAGCCCTCAACACATTATGTGATGCCCATTCACAACTGTGAGGGCCATTTTTTTTTTTTACTTTGTCTACTGACTCAAATGCAAAACTCACCTAGAATCATCCACACAGACCCACGCAGCAGTAGTGTTTATCAGCTATTTGGCCATCCCTTATCCCATTGCAGTCAACACAGAAAAATAACCATTGCAGGCAGAGAATACCCTTCCTGGTACATGGAGGAAAAGTTAAAATTATCAGGAATCTCAAAGTAGATATCAGTTTGGGTAGTCACCGTGTTCTTTCTTTTTAGTTTGGGTTTTTTTGTTTTTTTTTTTTTTTTTGACAGGCAGAGTGGACAGTGAGAGAGAGAGACAGAGAGAAAGGTCTTCCTTTTGCCATTGGTTCACCCTCCAATGGCCGATGCGGCCAGCGCACCGTGCTGATCCGATGGCAGGAGCCAGGTGCCAGGTGCTTCTCCTGATCTCCCATGGGGTGCAGGGCCCTAGCACCTGGGCCATCCTCCACTGCACTCCCTGGCCACAGCAGAGAGCTGGCCTGGAAGAAGGACAACAGGGACAGAATCCAGCACCCCGACCGGGACTAGAACCCAGTGTGCCGGTGCCACGAGGTGGAGAATTAGCCTAGTGAGCCACGGCGCCGGCCAGTCACCATTTATTTTAACAGAGGGCAATCTTTAAATTTGAGAGAAGTATATGACATCATACACAGGAATTGACTTGGGGTATAAGTGGAGCCTCCAAAGACGTGATAGAGAGGTTCCCTTGAATGAGCTATGACTATTCTCCCAAAGTAGATTGACATTGCTACTTATATGTGGGTTCTGGTGTCTAAAGACACATTATCATTTTGTCAGTGTTCATGAAAAGAGAGAGGTTTGGAAGCACTTACCTATCTGCACAACCATCTTTCTTGATATACAGGGCTGGGTGCCTGTCCCATTGTACACTTAATATTTTTGTCTTATTTGTAGCAGTCCCTTATAGCTTAGGAAAATGTGTACCTTTTATTTTATGACAACTGCAAATACTTTCCCCAGACTGTCATCGTATGGCTTTGTTTTTGATGAATTTTGAATTAGAAAAAGTCATGATTATGTAAATTTTTGTGGTTTCTTAGATTTATATCAAAATTATTGTTTTCCTTAGGCTAAGCCCTCAAACAATATAAACAAACCAGCTATGTTCCAGACATTCTCCCTAAAATATGGAAACATCAAAGAAAAATACTGAAATGTAGTGAGTATAATTAAAAGAGAAAACTAAAATTTCCTAAATTTTATTTCAGGTACGCTAGCTTTTTTTATTTAATAAATATAAATATAAATTTGGAAATTACAACTTTTGGATTATAGCAGCTTTTCCCCCCATAACTTCCCTCCCACCTGCAACCATCCCATCTCCCACTTCCTCTCCCATCCCATCAGAAGATTCATTTTCAATTATCTTTATATACAGAAGATCAACTTAGTATATACTAAGTAAAAATTTCAACAGACTGCACCCATACAGCTTTATACTGCATCTGCTTCTGCAATTGCTTCACCAATT
This sequence comes from Sylvilagus floridanus, assembly GCA_949820135.1. NCBI lineage: Eukaryota > Metazoa > Chordata > Mammalia > Lagomorpha > Leporidae > Sylvilagus > Sylvilagus floridanus. The sequence continues at coordinate 65,133,296 of OX463227.1, read as the reverse complement.
CCTGATGTACCTTTAAGAACATTAGCATCACTTATGACACTTTCTAAGGACACCATATTTCAATTGGTTTGACATTAGAACAGAAATAAATCTTAATTTCAGACTCTAGTTGATATTTCAGCTAGCTATTATAAATCACTTGAATTCTTTTCCAAGTGAATTTGATTTAAAGACCTCTAAAAAGAAGCTGATGGACAGGGTATGATGATGGCCAACCTCTATATTCACTGCATTTTCCATACATGCCCATATGTAATCCTTCAATATTCATTTGACATGTCTTACAGGAACTGCATTTAAGGAAAAGATAATTCAGTTCACATGGCATCTCTTTATGTAATATGTAACTTGTCTTCAAAAACACCAAAAAATTTACTTTTGTAATAAATTCTTAATTTATTTCTCTTCCTCCTTCCTACTTTCCTTTATTCCTCAATCATTCTTTCTTCCCTTTCTTGTCTCCACTCTTTTTGTTCCTCTGTTATTCCATGCATCCTTTCCTTCCTGGTGTTTAGTCATTCAAAACTAATAAGAAGTAATCTATATATGGGTTTAAGTTGAGAACTATGTTAACATGATGGTTCACAAGCATACCAGTTTTTATTTATAAGTTCATTTTACAGGCAACAAAACCTGGGCATGAAACTATTAAATGACTAAACAAATATCACAAAACTGAAATCTGGCTACCTCTAACCCAAGCACATACCTTTAATCGCCTCTATGCTTCCTGGTATATTTAAGTGTAAATCATCAGACTACATTTCATCCTTTCATTTGTTTTGTTCACATTTGTACATTTTGAAGCTTTCATCATTATATACAAGCAGAAATAAAATATGGTAAAATTTCACAAAAATCAGAAGAGCATCAATATTATCTGCTAACACTATACCACATGGGAAATGAACCCTCAATTTATTCTACATTCTTCACAAAATAGTTATAAGTTATTGAAATAATAGGTTTTCTATCTCCTCTACCATTAACACATAATCTCCTGTCTAACTTAGACAGGATTAGATCCTCATTAGAGGCTCATAAAGTTGTGCTGGCTGGCATGAATTCCCAAGGGTGAGTCCTTTAGCTTATAATACCAGCTTGACTATTTTAAAAAATTTCCCACTCTTCCTAGTAACCTTTTATTTTCTCTTCTCAGTTAGTAAAAAAAAAAAAAAAAAAAAAAAAAACCCTCTTTCCGTTTTTTCTTACCACCAAACGTTATCTTTATAAATTGCTTTTCCTTCTGTCTCTAACCTTGGTAAATTAACTAATGCGCTGGCTTTAACTAACAGGTTTTCAAGAGTCTTTGCATTCCTTCTCTACATTTTACTAACTTCATTGACTTTAACTTTTTTTGTGAAAATATTCGATTTGTTTATTATTTATGTATCTAATAGGGTGAGAATCACAGTTTCTCAAGCAAAGGGTGCCTTGCAGTGCTCCTCTCACCTGGTCTTATAAAGAAACAAATTTAGGTTATCAAAAAGCTAAACTGTGATGAGCTAGGAATTTAGCCTAGATATTGCTTGAAGCCATCATTTTTTTAAATTCTACTACTCAGACACATTAATGCTTTTGTATGATTCCAAGGACTGAAATTTTGACAGACTTGCAATTAAATTTGAGCCCCTTGGCTTTTTATTTGTATTAAATTTTGATCCCCCAAAATTTTCTTGCCCTTTACTTTTTTGTCATCTTTGAACATAGTAGGTAATTTGGCAGATTTGAAGAACATTATTTTTCTGACTTATGCAGAGCTTATGCCTCAGACAATTGTCTCAGAATATTTAATTACAGGGATTTATTTTTGGTTCTTCACATTGGTAACACATTTTAGAACCTCCTTTAGTCATTATTTATCTTAGTATCAGCCTGTACCTTTTCTTCTTTCAATTCATATTTGGATATATCTATGAAGAATTTCATTCATTGTCTTAAGGTCCCAGTGTTATTACATAAGACCTCACATTTTATAATTGACCCAAATAGTTCTATCAGAAGCAATCTTGGAATGCCTTACTAAAGCAAATCTTAAAAGTGTGTTCCACTAGTAAAAAAGATAATTGAGTTTTTGTGATTATCATCATTATAGGACCATTTAATCTAAAAACAATCATATACTTAATAAACTTTTAAAATTCATCATAGGAAGAAAAAAGTTGCCTGGTCTGCTACAGTCCAGTCCCACCTCTCTCTCCACAGCTAGCCCTGAGGTTTTCAGCTGCTGTGTCCAACTCATGCTGTGAGTTCACACCCTCCACATAGAGTCCCAGAGTCCCTCTTCCTTCCATGGAATATCCACTGCAGTTTTCTCCCAAACACTTCCCTGAGATTGAACTCTTTCTAATTTGTTTAATTATCTAGTCCAGCCTAGGCAATAAGCTCCTGGTACTGGCAAAAAAAAAAAAAAAAAAAAAAAAGTAGACCCATAGAACAGAATAGAATAGAAACTCCAGAAATCAAACCACACATCTACAACCAACTTATCTTTGACAAAGAAGCTAAAATCAATCCCTGGAGGAATAACATTCTCTTTAACAAATGGTGCTGGAGAAACTGGATCCCCACATGCAGAAATATGAAACTAAACCCATACCTTACACTTCACACAAAAATCCACTCAAAACAGATAAAAGATATAAATCTATGATGCAATACCATCAAATTATTAGAGAACATTGGAGAAACACTGCAAGACATTGGCATAGGCAAAGACTTCTTGGAAAGACCCCAGAAGCACAGGCAAACAAAGTCAAAATTGACAATTGGGATTACATCGAACTGTGAAGCTTTTGCAGTGGGAAACACTCAGCAAAGTGAAGAAGTAAACTACAGAATGGGAGAAAGTACAAACTATGCAACTGATAAAGGATTAAAAACCAAAAGTTATAAGAAGATCAAGAAACTCAACAACAACAAAACAAACAGTCCAGTTAGAAATGGGCAAAGGACTTGAATAGGCATTATCAGAAAGGAAACTTAAGTGGCTAATAGACACTTGAGAAGATGTTCAGGATCACTAGCCAACAGGGGAATGTGAATCAAAACCACAATGAGGTCAGAATGGCTCTCAAAAAGATATTAACAAGAAACAAACTTTGGCAAGGATGTGGGGAAAAATTACCCTAATCCACTATTGGTGGAAATGTAAACTGGTGCAGCCATTATGGAAGATAGTATGGAGATATCGCAGAAATCTGAATATAGACCTACCATAAGACCCAGCCATCCCACTACTAGAAATTTACCCAAGAGAAATGAAATTGGCATATCAAAGAGTGATCTGTACACCCATGTTTATTGCATCTCAATTCACAATAACAAAGGAATGGAATCAACCCTGATGTCCATCAACTGAAAACTGTATAAAGAAATTATGGTATATGTACACTATAGAATACTACACAGTGCTATAAAAAGAAATGAAATCCATCCCAGTGCCATGATTCACTAGATTAATCCTCCACCTGCGGTGCCGGCATCTCGTATGGGCTCTGGTTTCTAGTCCCGGTTGCTCCTCTTCCAGTCCAGCTCTCTGCTGTGGCCCCGGAAAGCAGTGGGGGATGGCCCAAGTACTTGGGTCGCTGCACCCACATGGGAGACCAGGAGGAGACACCTGGCTCCTGGCTTCGGATTGGCCCAGCACCAGCTGTGGCAGCCACTTGAGGAGAGAATTAATGGAAAGAAGACCTTTCTCTCTGTCTCTCTCACTATCGATGACTCTACCTGTCAAATAAATTTTTTAAAAAATGAAATCCTGTCATCTTCAACAAAATGGATACAACTGGAAACCAGTATGCTTAGTGAAACAAGCCAGTCCCCAAAAGACAAATACCATATTTACTTCCTGATCTGCAGTAACTAATAGAGTATATAAAAGATAATCTATAGAAGTGAAATTTACACTTTGAGATGTGATGATTTTGAAGAGCACTTATCTCAACTGCTGAGATAAGTGTTTTTTGTCTTCACATTAGAGTTAATCTTATGTATACAAAGATAATTGAAAAGAGATCTTCGTAAAAAATATGAGTGGGGGGGGCAGTGCTGTGGTGCAGCAGGTTCAAGCCCCAGCCTGCAGCACTAGCATCTCATATGGGTGACAGTTTGAGTTCCATCTGCTCCACTTCCAATCCAGCTCTGCACCCACATGGGAAAGCCAGAAGAAGCTCCTGGCTTCAGATCAGTTCAGTTCCAAGTATTTGGGGGGTGAACTAGCAGATTGAAGATCTCTCTCTCTCTCTCTCTCTCTCTCTCTCTCTGTTTGTATTAGAAAGAAATAAAATAAATATTAAACATTTAAAAAGTATTTTTAAAAACTATGAATGGGAATAATATTAGGAGGTGTAAGAAGGGCGAGAGTGTGGGTGTGAGGAAGGGTAAGGTGTTCCTAAATTTGTATATATGAAATGCACAAAGATTGTATACCTTAAATAAAAGGTTTCTAGGTACAAAAATAAAACACAGCTCCATATGTTTAAAAAAGAAAAGAAAAAGTTTTATTCCTAATATTTAAAATCCTTAATATACTGCTAGAATGACTCATGATGCATATTCCAAAAATTCTTAAAGGTTATCATAAAAATCATGCTTATTAAAATTTATATACTTAATGCTAATGACCACACTAACACAAATCAAATTGTCCCTCAGAAATTCTTATGATTACTGATTTAACCTAAATAGAAATATTTATTTATAGCAGTTGCCACCAAGCTCCTCCGTAAATACTTGGCAAGTCATTACAGTAAGCTCCACCACAGGTAGCATGATTTTCATTTTAACAAATGAAGCCTTTATTGTGTTTTTTCTTATTTTAATTCAAAGCACTATCACTTTATGCCAGTACAGTTTTTGTTATTATGGTTGTTGTTGTTTTGGTTTGGTCTTATCTTCTCATAGTTACAGTAATATGAAACAACAATTGAATCATCACACAGATGCACAGGTTCATCTTTACACTTTTTATAATTATATCTTAATTTATTCATCTATTAAATAAATCTTTAAATGAGATTATGTCCAAAACTCTTTCAGCTTGAACTTTCCATATGCCTCAAATTGATGGAAAAGAGTGTATTGCCCAAGCATAGAAAACAATTTTCAGGCTCAAATACATTCTTCAAAATTTCAAGCCAACAGTTACTGACATAAAATTTTACCCAGAGTTTACATCATTCCTGCCTTATTTGTTAGCACACTTTCATTTGAAAACTATAACAAAATGTCATACAAATGCCATTTTACATGTATGCAGTATACGGAGGGTCGGATATCATCGTTGTACTGTAGGCTAACAACGAGTTAAAATTCAAGAAAGCTTAAAATCGGTGTCTGCCTTAAACACATCACGCATCTGATTTCAATCTTCCCTGACAGCTACCTTTCCTTCCCCCTACCTCAAATCTTACGCTGCAGTGATATGTCATTTATCGCAAGAGAAAACTCCTACGGCTGTTTCACTAGTATTTCAGTCAGAGTTTACAGCTCAGTCCTTTTGTTTACTACATTCTTTAATGTATTCCCCCAGCAGATGGTAAAAGCAAAGTAATTAAAGAATAACAGCTTTATTACTGATTATGGATTTGATATTTATGACCAAGAGGTGATTTATAATGTTGTTATCCAAAGCAAATGTTTTATTTATACATTCAAAGACACAGTAACAAGATATTCAGGTGTACCGAATGAAAAATACAGACTTGTAAAATCTTGACATTTGTCCTTAAATTTTCATATTTCTGAGTTCTTAAATTAAAAATTTAGAACCATGAGAGTTTTTATTCCCTTTTTGTTTCCAGACATTTTCAGGCCAATTGAAAAGGAAGGAACAGAACATGAATAAGGAAGCTGCTGGGTGACAAGAAGGAAGAGAGCTAAAACCAAAATAAACGAGCAAAATAAAATTTCATTGGGAAAGCCCTTGTGAAAGACAGAATCACAGCACTTCAAAGCTTGTGACATGGTGAATTACACAAAAAGAAAACTGAGAAAGTTCAGCTGTTTGTACAAACAATATGCCAGTATTTATTGAATTTTTTTGAAGTTTTATTAGAAAAACTACATGAAAATCTAGCCTTAGCTATATCTTAGTTTCAAGTACTTTGTAAATTGCATATGTTATTTCCTTGCCCTGCACCGCTATATACTTACCACAACAGATTGTGCATGGCAGATACTGTGCTAAATTGATGTAATGAGGGTTATTATAAAAACAGAAAATAAGATTGACTTAAAAAGCTTTTCTTGGGGCTGGCATTGCAGCATAGTGGGTTAAGCCACTGCCTGAGGGACTGATATCACACATAGAAGCTAGTTCGAGTTCCAGCTGCTCCACTTACAACCCAGATCCTTACTATTGGCCTGGGAAAGCAGTGGAGGATGGCTCAAATAGCTGTGGACTTGCCAGCCACATGGGAAACCATTTGAAGATACAGGCCCCAGGCTTGAACCTGGCCCAGGCCTAGATGTTGCAACCATTTGGGGAATGAACCATTAGATAATATCTCTCACTCGCTCGCTCGCTCGCTCTCTCTCTCTCTTTCGATCTCTCTGTGTCTGTAACTCTTTCTTTCAAAGAAATATATAAATCTTAGAAAAAAAAATACTTTTCTCTATTCCAGTACAAAATTATCTATTGAAAACTTACACATCACATAGAAATTATAATATTCAACAAATAAAATTAAATAAAGGAAATATATGAACAGGAAATAGCAAGAAAATATGGTTGCTTAATTCCATGTTTCTTTTATTTCTAACAAGAGCTAGCTTGGGTTCATAAATAGTATAAAATGAGACAAGAATCAACCTAAATTTGCCTAAAAATACTGAGGAAGAAACAGTGGTGAAAAACATCTAACAGTCTTTTAAAAGCCTAAAGAGAGAAAAATGGTGCTGTGTGGCAGGGAAGTTCACAAATTTGCATTGCTCTAAGAATATCAGACCAGAAACATTTAAAGAGATGAAGATGCAGATTATGAAGCAGTATAGGTACAGAAATACAGACTGTACATTCCCCAATCACACTTGAAATGTTAGTCTCAAATTTTTCATAGAATGTATTTATATAACAGAAAATTCACCATGTAAGTATATAACTGGAAAAGTTTATTTCAATTGAAATATACGACTACACCTGGGATTTAAAAGGCTCCCTCACTCCTCCTGGTGGTTAATATCCTCTCCTGATCTTTTGCCACTGGCAACCGTTCACCTGCTAGTTACTCTCTCCCTCTCCCTCTCTCTCTCTCTCTCTCTCTCTCTCTCTCTCTCTCTCTCTCTCTCTCTCCCTCTCCCTCTCCCCCCCACCTTTCCCCTCACACTACCTTTCAAACAAATCAATATTTTTAAAATAAAATTGAAGTAAATTGCACTTTTCTTAGAGATGTTGAGCATTGCCTTGTGTGTTTGTCATTTATATGTCTTTATTTGAAAAGTCATTTAAAATCTTTTGTTAACTTTGTTGTTTCAATTTATTATTCAGTTGTAATATTCTACAAATATGTATGAGATGTGCCATACTCCTCTTTTCTTTGTCTCTTTGTCATGAGTTTGTTTCTCTGTCCCTGCTTTCCTAACTTTTTTTGTTTAAACAAATATTAATATTTCATTTTACCTCCCTATATTTTTGTGTTTTAACAACGCCCTTTTGTGTTTTAATTTTAATTATTGTTTTTGTAATTATAGTACGTATCCTGAAATTAGGACTTGTTTAGGTGGATTCTTTCTGAGAGGAGGAGCATGGTGGGGACAAGAGATGCGGAGTCACAACACAGATTCAGGGAGTTGGGTGAAAGAGGGCCAGAGGCAAGCAACCCGCAGACTCATTTATTTCAGTTGGTACAACAGCTTATATAGCCAAGACCAGCCAATCCAGTCAAGGGGCGGTTTATGCCCTAACCAATCACAGCCAGTTGCCAGGCAGGCTCTGTTTGCCATGTGGTTTCCAAAGCCACCCAATCACAGCCTGTTGCCAGGCAGGCTCCAGTGCCAGGTGGGTTTCAAAGCCATTCCTGAGTAACTGATGCTCGCTTGCCAGTGGCCATCTTGGCATGGCCTTCTCATTCCACCACAAGGACTGCTTATTTAGAGTTAATGGCATAATAACAAAATACAAAGAAATTTGCATATATACACACATACATACACACAAACACATACTCATATATACCACATGAATACAATAGAGATACATACAAATACACAAACATAAGTAGGTGCAGTAATATTTTAAAGTAACACCATTTTCAGAGAAAAATGAAAAATTGAAAATAAAATGTATAGGGGGGCTGGTGTGTGGCAAAGTGGGTGAATCTGCTGCCTATAATGTGGACATCCCATATGGTCGCTAGTTCAAGACCTGGCTGCTCCAGTTCTGATCCAGCTCCCTGCTAATTCATTGGGAAAAGCAGTGAAAGATGGATCAAGTGTTTGGACCTCTACACCCCTGTGGGATACTTGGATGAAGCTCCTACTTTGTCTTGGCTCAGCCCTGACTGTTGTGGCCATCTGGGGAGTAAACCACCAGATGGAAAATCTCTCAGAGCCAGCATCATGGCACAGTAGGTTAATCCTCCACCTGCGGCGCTGGCATCGCATATGGGCACTGGTTCTAGTCCTGGCTGCTCCTCTTCCAATCCAGCTCTCTGCTATGGCCTTGGAAAGCAGTAGAAGATGGCCCAAGTACTTGGGCCCCTGCACCCGCATGGGAGACCGGGAAGAAGTGTGGGAGACAAGGATGAAGCTCCTGGCTCCTGGCTTTGGATCGGCGCAGCTGGGGGTGAACCAATGGAAGGAAGACCTTTCTCTCTGTCTCTCCCTCTCACTGTCTATAATTCTATCTCTCACATAAATAAATATTTAAAATAAATAAATTAGAAAATCTCTTTCCCCCTTCTCTCTCATTCCCTGTAACTCTGATTTTCAAGTAAATAAATAAGTCTTTTAAAAATCAGACATATTTACAATTTCTATGTCTTAGTTTCCTTTCTAATATTCAAATTACCATCTAGAGCCAGTCATTTAGCTCAAACTAAAGTACTTCCTTTCCAATCCCTGTATTGCATTATCTTGGCCTCAAATTCTCTCATGATTTGTTGACTGAGAATAACTTATCTTGTCTTCATTTCCGAAGGATATTTTTTCAGGATACACAGTTGAAAAATTTGTTATTTTTCTCTCTCATTTTTAAAAAAAATTCTTTAGGCACTTTAGAGATTCTATTCAATTATTTTCTCACTTCTCAATTATTTCTCATGAGAAGTCAGCCCAGCATAAACTTTTTGCTTTTAATATTTTTTCTTATCTTTTATTTCCAACAATTTGAATATGACATCTGTGAGTAAGTTTTCTTTCTATCAATCCTACTGACAGACTTTCTTATATCTGCAAGACTAATTTTTCAACAAATTCAGGGATTTTGTTTAGGCATTAGTACTTTAAAATATTTTTCTGCTCAATTCACTCTGTTCTTTCTTTCTAGGATATCAATTATCTTGAGACATTTATTATAATCGTCTCACAGGTAAACGAAATGCTAGGCTTTTAAAATAATTCTCTTTCTCTTCTTCAAGTCCAATGTTTCTTTTTTCTTCTTCTTTCCCCGTATGATTTTAGCCCCATTCTGTTACATGAATTTTCCTCTTATTTCCTAAGTACTCTTCAATATCCTACAAGTACAATTCTTTCATTAGCATACCCACATTCTTCCTCACCAAGAATAAAATCTGCAGTCCTTTATACTAGTACACAAAGCAACTTAAATTCTCCTCTCCTGTGAAGCTTTGCATGAAAATGTTAAGTTTTGTAATACAGTACATTATTTTGTACTACTATAAGCTTTCTCATGTCAAAGAAGACCATGCCATTTGCACGGAAAACAACCTATATGCCCATTCACAGTATCATAGCCTTACTACTATCCTTGCTTCAACTTTTCACCTTTCTATGCTATCCAGTGAGCTCCTACATTCCTTAGGGCAGGAATCATACATTTTCTAATTCTCCTACAAGGTTTAATGAGCACCACCTACCACTATTACTAACCCTCCTATTCCATTGTTATTACTATTCCCATTAATTCTGTTATTAATTCAATTCTTCCATTTATATTATCTGCTATAATTTCCAAATGTTTACCTGTGCCAGATACAATGCAAAGTGTCATGTATGTCTCATTTGATCCCTCTCAATAACCTGAGGTATATAAAAATCATTTTAATAATGCAAAATCCTAGAGTTAGAAAGTCAAAACTATGGGAAAAACCATTAAGTAGCGGGGCAAGTACTGACTGAATCAAAGTCCTGAGTTATCAAACAATATGCAGGCTTATTATATGAATAGTCTATGTATATTTAGACATGAATATATTTTCTCACAGCAGAGATTCGTAATGCATCCTTCACTAAGTTTCCTCTGATATTAACAGTTTGCATAACCATTGTACAATTATGAAACTAAAAAATTAACATAATCACAATTCTATTAACTAAAAAATATGTTTTACTTGAATTTTCCCTGTTTTCCTAATCTTCTCTTGGTGTTCAAGGAACCAATTCAGCACCACATACATCATTTGGTTGCTGTACAGTCTTGGTATCCTGCAGTCGGAGACACTTCCCTAGTCTTACCTTGTCCTCCGTGACCCTGCCTGGTCATTTATTTTGTATGAAATTCTTCAACTGGGGACTGATCAGCTTTTGTGCTTAGATGATTTGAGAAGAATATTATAGAGATGATATTGTGACCTTCTAATGCTTCCTATCAAGTTATGGTTCATTCTTTTTAAGAAATGATATCATTACATTATTAAAGTCCACAGATGGGCACCTAAAATTGTACTTATTCATTTTATAAATACAAAAAAAATGCTTGCAATAAATATCTTCATAAATATATGCTGCCTCTTATGTGTAAGTATATTTTCAAGACAAATTCCTAAATGTAAAATTACTGTGAAATTTGACAGATGTTGCCAAATTGTTCTCATAAAGTTATTATAGTTTACAGTCTCATTAGTAATTCTCTGCTCACCAATTTTTGAATAATCCATCTTTCATCCTTGATTTAAGATACGGTTGTTTTTATCCTACTTTATAGTATGATAATTTGCTCACATTTTTTAACCTTCTAATATACTCTCCATCTATCGAAGACTGGATTTGTATTTCTCAGTGTTTCCACACCCATGCATTCCACACTAGAAGAACTCAGTAAATACTAAATGGACAAATAAGCAGCGTCAGCACTAGACCTTCTATACCAGGTTACTCTGCCATAGGCCCTGGATCACGATCACAACAGGCAAACTGATGTTTCTGAAAAAAACAGTGGTCAAACTATACAATAAGGAGATGTGTTGACATACAAAGAATTCCTAGGTAGTTCTTAACTAGGCAGTTATCATTAACCAAATCAACCACATTATTAAATAACTCTGAGAAACAAAGTCTCTTAGGAGTTGCACCCAACTCTTCTTACAGAATGAATGCATTCCTTTATAGTCAAGTCTTTTATCTACAGGAAAGAAATAGGGGTAGAGAAGGAGACATGGCAAACTGGTCCCAACAGCTACAAATGAGATAAGTACAGATTCTCAAAGTAATAATGTGTTACAGCCAAGAACTAAACTTAGTAAGCTTCAGCCATGTTTCATGTAGTTAAATAAGGAAAATATCCACCTGGTTAACATTATTACATGATTTTTTTTCTTGCCTGTAGTCTGAGGTACTGTTTAAGTAAGTACATTATATCTCTGAGAAGTCTCCCTTGAGTTACTTATCCTTAATGAGAGCTGTTAGGGAAATACCTGTTACAGCAGGATTCTCATGCAATATTCTGCTCACTGCAAAGCTATCACACACAAAGTCTGCATGAGAGACAGCAGTTTTCTCTTAGATGAGTTCTCAGCATCTCGCATGAATTCAACAGACTCTGAGGGATGATCAGCTGAGCATTTTCATTACAACAAAAAAATATGGATGCCTAAATCCTTTCAAAAACATTTAAAAGTTTGGGAGAAGCTTAATTTAAAAATAACATAAAATTAAACAATTATACATCAGCACTTGCATGTGCAAAAAAAAAAACTTCACTTTGAGTCTAATCTTGTAAGAGAGTGCCTATAAATAGCTATTCCTAAAAATGTATCTCAAAAATATGTTGATTACTATTAGTTATTAATAATAATTATTTCCATTCAAGAAGCTTATCTTAGAATATTCAAAATAACAACTTTACATGTTTTCCAATGAGAGCCTTCTAATTGTAACTAATACTACTACTTTAATACAGGAAAAAATGTCAAACTACACCACCTCCTAATTATCTTTTACTTTTTCAAACAGGGAAGGGCTCTCAGCAGTAGTTCTGACTTGACACTGGGTTTTTGTCACATTTTGGTATGTCCCAAAGGCTTCAATTAAGTTCAATTATAAGCCAAGTTTTGGAAGCCTATCACTCCCATATTGTAGTATCTCCTTTAAATCTCAGGTTGCCTGAGCAAAAAAGTGAGGCCAATTATTAAGTGATTGTCACTAATATATATGTGCCCTTGTGGTATGGTATGCTGATCTGACAAAGAAAGCAGCTTCACATCCTTTATCTTGATAGTTCCCGATTTAGAAATCTATGGCACTACATTGTCACAAATACAGAATTGCCTCTTCATGGTAAAGCCAAACTCACCTTTTATTTTCCTCAAAGGCAATTTTCCCTGAATGGTCCAGATAACAGATTCAGCATTTAAATTCACATTACCTCTACCTGCTGACACTCTAATTTAGGAAATGTCTTCTCTACATTTTGTGCCTGGAATTCACTTCATTGATGGAAAGTTGCACATGAAAAACATTTCGCTCTTGTCTAAACAAAAAATCAGAACTTGAAATAGACGAAACGTTTAGTTGTTTAGGTTTTAAATATTTGAAAGCTTATAACTACCTCTCAAAGCAGTAAAGCTATTTAAACCTCTAAATATAGTAATGAGCAATAAACACACACAGTTTGATACTTAATAACCCATATGTACTCTCGTTTAAAGTGATTGCATCATAATGAGTTTTGCCTCAAAGCAGGGGAAACTTGTCTAAATATATGTCATTGGTATTTCAGATTAAAGTCAGCTTTGCATGAGGATGCCTTTGGAGACTGAAAACCATGGCTATATTTTACTGCGGAAAATGCTGTCATTCTTAAATAATCTTCGCTCCCTCTGAGCTCACAGAGAATAGGTAAAGGGGATGCACTACATTTGTCCGTACATGCTTGGTAGAAGGATGCTCAGCAGTGGGCCCATAGCCCAGCTATGTGACAACCCAAACCAATTCTGAAGAGCCTCACAAAGGTTGTAGACTCTCCATCTACGAGAGGACAAGAGAGTATAGCATTCAATGGACTGTTCTTTGTCTTAATATTATACAATCTCACACACTCATAGAAATAAGCTCCTTTTCAGGTTAACCTGTTCCCTTTGTGAGGGAAAAGTATTCTTTTGGTCCAAAGAATCTGTAATAAACAGAGATCATACCTTGACTACCAGCTAATATATGAACTCTGGGGTGAAGAATTTCATCTTTCCACTTTGAAGGAAGTCCAGCTTTTCTCCTTCAAGGAGTGTGAGAGAGCAGCCTATGCTCGAAGCAGGTTTGACAGTGTGTGCCCCCACTTCCTGCCTCTCTTGGAAGCCTCTCTGATATAGAGATGGATTACAGGATCCCTGGCTACATACGCTGGAGAATGGACTCCTCTCCAGGTGTCCTGGTGCTACCAAAGCAGCAGTGGCATCAATAGTGAGTAGGAAAATGCTGAGCTATTTCAGCCTAGAAAGACACTTGATGATTTTAACATATGAAAGATCAAGGTCTTTGTGTTTCTTCTCATAGACAAGCCATTGTCAAGTCAAATCCTTCTGGAAAGTTCCTCTTCTTGAAAAAGGAGCATCAAGGACTCTGAGCTTCCTTTTATAACAGACATTCTGCAGTGCCCTAGGGAGGATGAAAACAGAAAAAGCCCATGGTCCTGGCTTTCAAGAATATCATAATCTAAAAAACATGTTTCCAAGTATAGCTATGAGAAAATGGACAGAGGAGAAAGTTAAGCCAGCCTTTCACTAAAATCGGAAGCCTGTTCGAACCTCACCCAAGAGGGCCTTCAATCTTCTGACCCTGAAACTCTCCAGTGCAAATATTAAAATATGATTTCAAGATAAAATAAGATAAAACAATAACCCAAATAAGCTACATATATATAGGAATAAAACCAAGACTGTATTTTATTTTCACATATGCCCTCTTTAGAGAGCCCAATATTCATAAAAGAATGCTGGTGTCTGCCCCAACTTAGACAATTATTAAAGCATACTTCTAGGCTGACAAACTGACAAACTGACACAGAACAGCTGCTACCCAACCACTTTTCTGTGGATATAACTCTGGCCTACTCAACAACACTTGGTGGAGTGAAATAAAGAGTAATGCTGAGGGTAATTTATATTAGTTTAAGCCCATTTGATCATAAATAACAGAGCTCCCATCCCCCCTTTCTATTCTTATAGGAAATAGGTATATCCTAGAAGTCAAGATCAAGGATGGGATGCAATCAACCCTCAGAAATGATTCAGATCTTTGTTTCATCAATGACTGATCTGCATACTATTCTTGATGCATGGTCTCCCCATTTGCTGGCCAACTTCTGCTATACTGGTTTATAAGACTGGCTACAAATATATCGTCTTGACAAATACATGGGCTTATTCTGTGGATTTCACATCCAAAACCAGAGCCTAGCATCTTTGCTTCTCATTTGTGTGTTTGACCCAACGTCAAACATCAGAGAAATAGACTGAAATTGCTCATAGGTTGCCTGATTCATTCTAAGCTAATGATAATGGGCACATACAGGATCTAGAATAAAGATCACCAGGGTTCATCTTGGATCAGATTCCCACCTCTGATCTAACCATGAGATTCATCTGAACTATGCTTTGCAAAATTGGAGAAAATAACCAAAACATGCAGTAGGGAATGGGGACCGGAAGGCAACACATTAGGGTCCACAATGACTATTCATAAGTGTGTCCATCTCTGTAGAAGCTATAAGCTAAGCTATAGTGTTTAATTAAGAAAATGGCTCCTTAATAGTTAACATCAACAGATCAGTCCTGAGCAACAAATCATGCATGATGTCCTTGGCACAGCAGGCAAGTCTTTAAGAAAACTACCTTCTCATGGTTACGTAAGGATATTGTTGAGGAACATGTTCACTATCTCACGCAGGCATACGAGTAACATATCTGCAGTTCTCCAGTACTAGAGACATATATGATAAATGTATGTGTATGCATGTCTATGTACATGCATACATGCACATATGAATCCTGGAATATGTATAACAAATCAAGTCGCTCTCTTCACATTTGCTTCTGGAAATACAGGATTGCAAAGTATACTTTTATATGCATTTTGCATGTTTTCCTAATACCTTCATACACCTTATATACATATTATTTTTGCATATGACTCCTGGCTTACTTTACAACTTTTTTTCTTGACACTTTTTGTGCATTTTAAGCTACTACCATCAAGTTTTTTAAATTAGGTATAGCATACAAATTTTTGGTTTAAAAAGCTTCACATTCTTGTCCATCTCATATTTTATCTCAGATAAAATAATTTTTAAAATGGGAAAGTTGTACAATTTTGATAATATAAAAATGCAAAAATATTCCCAGGGTATGCTCAGCAAGTTTCAAGTTATTCTTGCTGTTTTTGTTCTGTCCTAGTTGGAAATCTTTCCCTTCCCCATATTTTTCATGCTCTGTTGTAATTATGACTTCCTATTCCCACATGCCTTCTTCAAGTTTCCTTCCAAAAGTAAAGATAATTTTTTTAAATCTCACATGGTTAGAAATTTCAAAACATACCTGAAAGCTACAAAATGAAGAACAATGCTGTTTTTAAAGCCACTTTCATGTGTCAAGAAAAGAATACCTACTGGTATTTCATTCCATAGGGAAGCAGACATACGTGACTCCTCTAAAGTACCAGCTTTATGTAAACAGACACTCTTATCCCACCCCCATTCCACTGACTATGGAAAATACAAGCCATCCAGGTAGTGGTAGATAACTGGTTGTGTTAGCTTGACTGGATCAGATGATGCCTAGTTTTACAGTTAAACATTATTCTGAGAATGTCTGCAATGCTGTTGCTGAATGAGATTCGCATTTGCATCAATGTGTAAACTAGTAAACTAGACTGCCCTCCCCAATGTGAATGAGTGTCTCCAATCTACAAAGGGCACAGGAAGGTCCTTTCTTCTTTTTGCTTGCATATTCAAGCTGGGAAGCAGTCTACTCCTGCCGTTGGACTAGGACATATACTATTGTGGCTCCAGTTTTGGGGGCCTTTGGACTTTGAGGATCATTATATTCCTGACAGTTCTGGATCTCCAGCTTACAGACAGCAGATCTTGGAACACCTGCCCTTCCATAATCATATGAGTCAATTCCTCATAATAAATCTATCTCAATCTCTATTTAACTAACTGCTTACCTAGCTCCTGTTGGTTCTGTTTCTCTGGAAAACCCTAATAAACAAGTGAATTTTCAGCACAGCCTGAGCAGTCAGATTAGCAAGTCCTTTATCTGGAAGCACTGCAGTTACCCTGTGTTCCTTGGATCTTGCAAGAGGCAGGGCTTCGCTCATTAACTCTGACAGGGTGCAAGAGTCCCAGCTATTTGTCACCATTTCTGGAGACATCATTGTCTCACAGCCTGTCATTCTGGAATATTGTGGTTGATTGCCACTTTATTAGAAAACATCCTATAGCACAAAATACAAAACATTTTCTTTCTCCTTAACATCAATGTATCTCTGATCTTTCAGAATCTATTTTAAAATGGTGAAATAGTGATGCATTAGCAGTTAAGCTAATATACATACAGGTTCTCTTGTACTCAATTTTTCTCTTTTCAGAAATCTATTTTGATGGTGCTTCCGATCATTAGGAAGAAGTACTAGAAGCTATTATTTCCTGAAGTAAAGGTGACTGGACTTTGACAGTGAGTCACGGCTGGCATTTTAAATATTATCCATCTATTTCTTTTCATTCTTGCTATAAACATGCATTAATCAGATAACATGCAGCAAGCACTGGAAATATAAAGGTTAACAAGATACACTTTCCTTTTCCTTGAGCAGTGTACAGCCTATCCCTGGGGACAGAAATATTAAGAATGGGGTTACAGCGCCAGTGCTGTAGGGCGGGCAGGTAAAGCTGCCATCTGTGGTATCAGAATCCCATATAGGGACTGGTTCAAATCCTAGCTGCTCCACTTCCAATCCAGCTCCCTGCTATCATGCCTGGGAAAGTAATGGAAGATGGCCCAAGTTCTTGGATCCCTGTACCCATATGGGGGACATGGAGGAAGCTCCCGGCTCCAGGCTCCAGGCTTCAGCCTGGCCCTGGCTGTTGCTACCACTGGGGGAGTGAACCAGTACATGAAGATATCTCTGTCTCTCCCTCTCTCTCTGTAACTGACTTTCAAATAAATAAATAAATCTTTAAAAATATTATGACAATGTGTAAGAGAAAATGGAAACAATCAAAAAATCCTCTTACCTCATATTAATAGAACAAAGGAATCAATCAGTAATTACATTTTCAATATAGAATGTCCTCTGAGCTGATTTTAAGATGAGTGATTACAGGTTCCTGAACTAAAGGAGTGAAAACAATGTCACAGCGACTGTGGAAGCAGGAGCTGCATAGAGGCCTACAGCATCAGCATTTCTAAGTCTCAGCACTGCTGGGCTGAATAACTGTCTTAGGAGGCTATAGTATGCATTGTATGATATTTATCAACATTCCTGGCCTCTACCCACTAGACGCAGGTAAAACACACATACCAGTTGTGACAACTAAAAATGTGTCCAGATATTACCAAATACACTCTGGGGTAGAAGGACACATATCTCTGGTTGAGAAGTGAGCACAACTGATTTTTTGAAGTATCAAATATAAGCAGTGACAGGCTAATAGAGACTAAGTGGGAGACTGTGAATAGAATGTGAAAGGCATTATCTTAGTATGCCATGCTAAAATTATACTGAATGATTTGGCATATGCATATTGTTCTAGATTTTCATTCTTATTAATTTACAAAGTTTCTCTAAATACACTCTTGCTTTTCAGAGACATTTTTAGAAGTCTAACTCCGTGTATTTCAGATATTAATCAGTTTCCAAATGTACCTTAAGAGAGGTTACTTATAACTTCAACATATGTCTGGCCACACATTCCTCGCCAAATCCTATACAACACCATTTCTAGGAATTTATCTGATGCACCATTAACATGACTCCATTCTTGTTCCTCCAGCAGAAAAGAAGGGCAAAGGGAACAAAGAGTCAAACTGAATTGAGTCAGAATGGATTTAAGAACTATTTGTTGAAAGAGCAATTGAATGGATGAATGGCAAGACAATTAATTAAATTGAACAGGCAAGAAAGGAGAAATTAAAAAGAAGAAGAAACAGAGCAAGAGAAAAAAGAATGGTGGGGAGGAAGGAGAAAGTCTTCTATCAATAAAGCCATTAAAAATTTTCTTCTTGTGTAGATAGCAAGCTGTCTCCATAAAACACTAAGCAATGGCACCTTGTTGGAAAAACTATATATTCTCCCAAAAGAAATATTGAAGGAATTAACAATGGTTAGGGTCGCAAAAACTCTGCTTAATTTCTTTCTTTTTTCTTTTTTTTTTTTTGACAGGCAGAGTGGACAGTGAGAAAGAGAGACAGAGAGAAAGGTCTTCCTTTTTCCATTGGTTCACCTCCCAATGGCCGCTGTGGCCGGTGCGCTGCAGCTGGTGAACTGCGCTGATCCGAAGCCAGGAGTCAGGTGCTTCTCCTGGTCACCCATGCGGGTGCAGGGCCCAAGTACTCGGGCCGTCCTCCACTGCACTCCTGGGCCACAGCAGAGAGCTGGACTGGAAGAGGGGCAACCGGGACAGAATCTGGCACCCTGACCGGGACTAGGACCTGGTGTGCTGGTGCCGCAGGCGGAGGATTAGCCTATTGAGCCGCAGCACCAGACAACTCTGCTTAATTTCTGAAAAGTCATTCTTACTATGTTATATGCTCAACACTTTAAAATAAAATAAATGACTTCTATATCAGTTTTGCTGTAAATAGACTGTTTTGTCAATCTTTATTTTATTTTTTTAAAGATTTATTTATTATTTGAAAGTCAGAGTTACACAAAGAGAGGAGGAGAGGCAGAGGTAGAAAGACTTCCATCTGGGCTGGTGCCGCGGCTCAATAGGCTAATCCTCTGCCTTGCGGCACCGGCACACCGGGTTTTAGTCCCGGTTGGGGAGCCGGATTCTTTCTCAGTTGCTCCTCTTCCAGGCCAGCTCTCTGCTGTGGCCAGCGAGTGCAGTGGAGGATGGCCCAAGTCTTTGGGCCCTGCACCCCATAGGAGACCAGGATAAGCACCTGGCTCCTGCCATTGGATAAGTGCGGTGTGCCAGCCGCAGCATGCTGGCCGTGGCGGCCATTGGAGGGTGAACCAATGGCAAAGGAAGACCTTTCTGTCTCTCTCACTCACTGTCCACTCTGCCTGTCAAAAAAAAAAAAAAAAAAAACTTCCATCTGCTGGTTCATTCCCCAGTTGACTGCAATGGCCAAAGCTATGCCAATCCGAAGCCAGGAGCCAGGAGCTTCTTCCAGATCTCCCACACAACTGCATCTTCTACTACTTTCCCAGGCCATAGCAGAGAGCTAGATCAGAAGCAGAGCAGCAGGGACTCGAACAGGAGCCCATATGAGATGCCAGCACTGCAGGCAGTGGCTTTACCCGCCATGCCACAGTGCCGACCTTAATCTTTGTTTTAAATCTTGTCAAATAAAATGATGGGAATTATATATTACCATAGTTTAATGATTTTGTGCTCAAAAAGATAAATACAATATTAAGTTAAAAATGACTAACAAAAAAATCCTAAATTGAGAACTTCTACCCATGATTTTATAGCAGAGATCAAGAATAGTGCCCGAGTTGGAAAGACTTGATATTATATACTCAAGATCAATCTAAATATTTGTACTTTTGACTTGGGTCATCATTTAAACCAGAGCCTTGAGACCATGACACTGTGAAGCAACTGCCTTGTAAGGATCAAAAGACAAAAATCATAGTGCAAACAAGTGTTCTGTGTTTTGAAGGCAGGTTTTCTGTCATGCACAGCAGCAGGGCTTGAGGGTAAGGCACTGGTTCTGGACAGACAACTCTCAAGGAAGGCTTTGTGTCTGAAGGTTATGGTTGCAACAACTGATGCTGTATGCCTCTGCTCACCTCAGAGAATTCTGCCAAAGAGAGAGCATCAAAAAGAGATATCCTGGATACATTTTTTAAAACTTTCATTTAATAAATATAAATTTTGAAAGTACAACTTTTGGATTATAGTGTTTTTCCCCCATAACCTCCCACTCGCAACCATCTCATCTCCTACTCACTCTCCCATCCCATTCTTCATAAGTTTCATTTTTAATAATCTTTATATACAGAAGAACAACTTACTATATACTAAGTAAAGATTTCAACAGTTTGCACCTACATAGACACACAAAGTATAAATTACTGTTTGAAGACTAGTTTTACTGTTAATTTACATAGTACAACACATTAAGGACAGAGATCCTACATGGGGAGTAAATGCACAGTGACTCCTGTTATTGATTTAACAATTGACTGGATATATTTTTCACACAGAGCTACTGGATGGCCTTAAGTATCTTAGGGTGTTTTCCTAAACAAGGTCTTGTTGAATTCTACATTCATTTTCTCTACATGAGGAACATAAAGAAACTGCGAAGTTAGGAACTGTTTGTAATGCAATGAGTTACAATGAATACAATTTCACGTTGGTTTGGTCTAGTCGCTGTGCTTTTTCATTAGCCCATCTTTATATATACTGGAATATTTCTTATTTTAAATAAGAATACAACATATTACAGTTCATTAAATACTATGTCCATAATCCTGCAATAAAAGATTTGTGAATTCAATTTTTGTCAGAAGCATGATTCCAAGCTATTTTTAGTATTATTTTGATGATAATATTCTAGAATTACATTCATTTCAGCATAAAATATCTCAGCCAGAAATAAAAGCTACAATAAAAGCAAAGCACTCAACCAACTGTTATTACATTTTATCACTTTTAGAACAATAAAGGTTTTATTTATGGAGCCTCAAAGATGCATGCGCTCCATCTTTCCAGAGCTTATGTCCTTAGGCCCTTGGGAATGAAAGTTTTGAAAGAATTTAAAATTGGTTTTGTAATAACAACACTTATGTAAATGATATCAAATAAATAATTTATTTTGCTTTAAATTTTTTGATTGTCAAAACAACACTGTCAGATTTTCTGACTGTCAGAAAATCTGATAATACAAAATTTGTACAGAAGAAAAGTCAGCCCAATTCCAGTACGCTTAACATTGTAACACAGAAAAGTCCTTGTAGACTCTACTCCTAACATTTTAGTGCAGCCCCATTTAGTTTTCTTCAACTGCTTTTTTCTTTGCATTGTTGAGATATTACCCTATTTCAATCTACTTTTCGTTTTGATATTATATTTTATTTATTTGCAAATTTTTAAACACTCCTAGGCAGTCCTTGTATACTGCACAGTACTCTAAATTGTTATACAAGGTTGAAAATAAGTCAAATGGTAATAACTTTTTAACCTTTTCAAATTTTAATAGTAAAATATGAAGCAATTCTTAAAATTATTGACTTGGACCTAAAAACATCAAGATGAAAAATTCAGTAAGATTGTCGACCAATGAATACATAGTAGTATGTGTAGGAAGATTCCATTTATAGTTAAACAATGCCTGTGTCTAAATATATCTATAAGCATGTGGAAAAAACACAGATAAATGAAAGGAAGAATACACCCCAAATAGGTGAGTAGAACAGAAGTATTTTTCCAGTGAAAATGTATTAGTAAATTATACTTGATTAAAGGTTTAAAGTTTTTTTTTCCACTAAAATTAAAAGTACTCATGGTAAAAACTTCAAGAAATATGGAAACTTATAAAAATAAAATAAAAGTAACACATATTTTTGTCACTCACAAAGAATTAACCTTTATATTTTAATATAGAAACTTCTGGGGCCAGCACTGTGACACAGTGGATAAAGTCACTGCCTACAAGACCAGCATTCCATGTAGGAGCTAGTTTGAGTCCTGGCTGCTCCACTTCCAATCCAGATCCCAACTAATGAGCCTGAGAAAGAAACAGAAGATGGCCAAAGTGCTTGGGCCTCTGAACCCACGTGAGAGACCCAGAAGAATCTCCTGGCTCCTGGCTTCACTCTTGCACAGCTCTGGTTGTTGTGGCCTTTGGTAGTAAACCAGAGAATAGAAGATCTCTGTCTTCCCTCTCTCTTCCTGCAACTCTGCCTTTCAAATAAACAAAATAAATATTTAAATATATATATATATATATATATATATAAAGTATGTATATATATATATATACACATAAAGAAGTATGCATATATCTAAACTTTTGCATATTCATCTTTGGAACACACTGCAAATGTGTCTTATGAAAATTGTATCACTCACGGCCGGCGCCGTGGCTCAACAGGCTAATCCTCCGCCTTGCGGCGCCGGCACACCGGGTTCTAGTCCCGGTCGGGGCACCGGATTCTGTCCCGGTTGCCCCTCTTCCAGGCCAGCCCTCTGCTGTGGCCCGGGAGTGCAGTGGAGGATGGCCCAGGTGCTTGGGCCCTGCACCCCATGGGAGACCAGGAGAAGCACCTGGCTCCTGGCTCCTGCCATCGGATGAGCGCGGTGCGCCGGCCGCAAGCGCGCCGACCGCGGCGGCCATTGGAGGGTGAACCAACAGCAAAGGAAGACCTTTCTCTCTGTCTCTCTCTCTCACTGTCCACTCTGCCTGTAAAAAAAAAAAAAAAAAAAAAAAAAAAGAAAATTGTATCACTCACAAATACTTCTCTGCAATTATATACATCACTTCTATATTGTGTATATTTTTATGTTAAAAAATTTTATAGCTGAATTATTATCTAAATCTTCTTTCTTCATGGTCACTTTGTTTTTTTGGGTTTGGTTTTGTCTCTAAAGCATTAAGGTAGCATGATATGCTTACACTAGAACTGTACATATTTGTACATAATTTTATTATATGAAACCAACATTAATTTCATTTGTTTGTCAAAGATGTTTAGCTTACTTTTTCCTCCCTGTTTGTGTATGCTTAAAATGTCTAATTCAAAGTAGCTTGAATAGAACTTAATTTCCAAGAATTCCATTTTTAAACATTAAGTTTTACATTTAATCTAGCTATTTGCGCTTTCCTTCCTAATTACTTAACATTAAAGTTACAGGAAAATATTTTACTTAAGAACCCAATTCCTTATTCGTTTTAGGTAACTGGTAGTCTGATCATATTATTTTATGCATGGTAACATATAGATAAAAGAAAGTTCATCTGAATAAGCAATGAGAAATACAGATAAAACTAAGAAGCAAAAGCTACATAAATGTTCATAGCATACATTATAAGATTAGAATATTCAAGCAGATCCAACATTGATTAAATAAACTCTAGGGTCCTTTCTGACTTGAGCATTCTACTACTCTGTGACAAATATGCTTTTTTTTCAATGTTTTCAAAACACGCATGCTGGGACATGCCTGT
The DNA here is from genome assembly GCA_949820135.1 of Sylvilagus floridanus. NCBI lineage: Eukaryota > Metazoa > Chordata > Mammalia > Lagomorpha > Leporidae > Sylvilagus > Sylvilagus floridanus. The sequence continues at coordinate 65,109,555 of OX463227.1, read as the reverse complement.
CTAGTTATGTTAGAGATGGTCAGAGCTGGATATATTCATCTGTATGCAGGCATCAATGCTTCATTTATCAGGAATGACAGGAAATAAAGTTTGTCAATGAAGTCATTAAGCACATTTCCAAATCACTATTCTTAACCCCTTGGGCACAAATACGTTTTTGAGGTTTGATACAAAATTTTGTTGACAGTTTTCCCACGTGTCTTGCTACATAATGATTTCTTTGTAAACAGCAATAATTGAACTATGACGAAGTAAGGAAACTTCAGTAATTCTTGAGTCATAAAGAGCTACTTGCTCCACACTAAATGATTCCAAACTAAAATGATAAGGTCTATTAGCCAAATTAGATGTATGCTAAATCTACTTAAAATAACTTCTCTGGTTTCACAAAATGCATGTTATCTAATTCCTCTGTTGATTTCTTTCCCTTCTCCCTGCTGTCACTAGTGTTCTATGTGTCGTCTGTGAGAGATTCAAAGCAGATCACATTGCAAGAACAGGGGTTGCTGAGGATGTTATGCTTTTTGTTTGTTTTGTGACACCTATATGAATACGAACCCTGAAATGTGAACTTGTTTATGTTATATCTGATCTGGACACTTACTGTTCCATATAATTCTACTTCAGGAGTAGAACAACTGAGCTTCCTCCTTATTTCTCCCTCCTCAAAGCAAACAAATAAAGAATGTGCAGTAGGCTGCATAGCAGGTTCTATCAAAAATATAGAGCCTCTAGAGACTTTGTATTTTATGAATATGAACAACAAAATATAGGTAACACCCATTTCCTTCAGAGTTTCCCTACTGCCATCCATCTATTTCTCTGCTAGTCTCTTATTGTCAAGATTTATTTTCCCTTTCATAGAGTTTTATGGAATATAGACCTAGACCTCCCCAGATATTCAGTAATCTGCCTCTTATAATTCAGTGCAATAGATATCAACACCCTCTCTTTACTTCTTAGCATACCTGGCATAGTGAAAGATTCACTAAAATATGCACTATTGCCCACCAGGAATCCATTTTTTTAAGAAATAGGAAGTAGCAGAAGTTCCACTGGAAAATCCCTCTCTCTCTCTCTCTCTCTCTCTCTCTCCCTCCCTCCCTCCCTCCCTCCCTTTCAAATAAATATTTTTTTTTTTATTTTAAAAAAGGACAGTTAGGTATTTTGTTCATATAAACAAGGAGACCAATTCACAATAGATACCATAGAAAAAGACCCAAATATATCATTCTTTGATTCATGACAAATCTGACAAAATACTATTTTGAAGGAATTATATTCTCAATAAGTGGTTATATGTAGGATAAAAAGGGAGAGAATTACTAAATCAATTTTACTAACACAGGAATATACTTGAGCAAACTTCCCCTATCTCAAATATTAAGTGATGGTAAAACAAAATGAACTTTTATCCTACTTCAGTCCATAAGCAATAATTCAATTCTAGATGAAATAATAACAAAATATGATAGTTAAAAATACAAATAGTAGAAGGAAACATGAAATATTTTAGGAAAGTGAGATATGCAATAATTCATTAAACAAGGCATATAAACAATAACTATAATCAGACTTCTTAAAAATTAAATTCTCTGCAAATCATAATGTTGAACGTGAAAAAAGGCATAGACAGGAAGATGTTTTCAATAAATGTATTTGACAATGAACATTGTATTAGCTTTCTAGTGCTACAATAATATATTGTCAAAAAATTTTACGGTTTAGCAACACAAATTTATTGTCTTATAGTTTTGTAGGTCAGGACAAGTTTTTTTTTTTTTTGAATACATATATTTTTATTTCAGAGGCAGACAAACGACAGATGGACAGAGTACTCAGCCACTGCTTCCCTCCCCCGATATCCCTAACAGCTGAAACTGAGCTAAGTGAAAGTCAGAAGACAGGAACTCTGTTTGTTTCTCTGCCTACTTTCCTTCGTGGGCAGCAGAGATTCTACTACTTGAGCCATCGCCTGCTGCCTCCTAGGATCTACAATAGCAGGAAACTGGAATCAGTAGCACAGCTAATACTCAGACCCTGGCACTATAATATGGGATGTGAGTAATCCTTTCCAGTGACTTATCTAGTGCACCGAATACCTATCCCCTGGGCAAGATTCTTACATGAATCTCACTGGGTTCAATATCAAGATGCTAACAATGGTGTGTTTCTTTCTGCAGCCTCTAAGCAGGGCCTATTTACCTGCTTATTCGGGTTGCTGGCAAACTCCAAGTGCTTCCAGTTGTAGAATGAAGATCCCCATTTCCTTGCTATCAGCTGGAAGCATCCCTAGCTTCTAAAGGCTGCCAGCATTCCTTGGCTCAGGTCTCCCTTCTTTCATCTCAAAGCTCGCAATGTGGGTGATTTAAGTCCCCACGTTTCATCTCTTTGGCTCCTCTTCATTCCTCTTCAACTTTGAAGCAGTTATAATTAGATTGAGCCTACATGGACAACCCAGAATTATCACTCCATCTCAAGGTCCTTAATATTAATAACATCTCCAAAATCCCTTTTCTTTAAGAACTGGAGTTTCAGAAAGTGCTCCTGCTCTTCCCAAACTGAGAAGAGTGGATTCTCTGTCTAACGTTACAATGTGGTTCGTGCTAACCACTTGCTTTCCTTCTGGGATTCTGGAGTTTTGGTGCTTGCTAGCCAGAAGAGGCCTACATGATCATTCACCAGTAAAGATCCTGCAGCCTGAATCTCTAATAACCTCCACTGCTAGATAGCATTTCATGCAAACTGATGCTGCAGGAGCTAAATATGTCCTGCATGACTCCACAGGGAGAGAACTTCATAGAGGCTTGCACCTGCTCCCTCGGGACACTACTCCTTGTGACTTTTCCCTTTGCAGATTTTCCTTTTGCTCTTTTTAAAAAAAAAATTTCATTTTTATTTGAAAGGCAGAGATACAGATGAAGAGACATCTATCTGCTGATTCATTCCCCAGATGGCCACAATAGCCAGGGTTTGGCCAGGTTAATGTCAGGAGCCTGGACCTTAATCTGGGTATCATGCATGGGTGGCAGGGACCCAAACATTTGTGCCATCATCTGTCTCATTTCTCTGCAATAAAATCTTTGCCACTGGGAACTAATATTTGCTGTGTCCTGTGAGATGCTGCAGCAGGCAGAAAGAACCTGTGCTGTGAGGATATATAGAGTATAAACTCAGTGTGAATGTCTAAATACTTCTGAAAAAAAATTATATCTTCATGGGAATAAATGGATAATTTTTGAGATTCTTATTTTCTAAAGAATTATTTATTTATTTATTTGAAAGTCAGAGTTACCTAGAGAGAGAAGGAGAGGCGGAGGTAAAGAGAGGGAGAGAGAGTGAGCGAGAGAGAGACAGAGACAGAGAGAGTCTTTCATCTGGTTCACTCCCCAGATGGCTGCAATGGCCGGAGTTGGGCCGATCCAAAGCCAGGAGACAGGAGCTTCTTCTAGGTCTCCCACATGGGTGCAGGGGCCCAAGACTTGGGCCATCTTGTGCTACTTTCCCAGGCTGTAGCAGAGAGCTAGATTGGAAGTGGAGCAGCCAGACTTGAACCGGTGCCATATGGGATGCCGGCACTACAGGTGGCAGATTTACCTGCTATGCCACAGCACTGGCCCCAAGCTTCTTCTAAGCATTTGTGCTTGTGTCTACAGAGACAGGATTATGCCAGGCATACTATGGTGGATCTGGAAAGATCTCAGGCAATGTGAAGTACAACTGTCCAATTTACAGGGGTTAAGAGCTGTCCAACAACAGCTGGCTGTAAACACAAAGAAGCTGGATTCTGGTACTTCCATGGCATTTGAAATTTCAGAAGTCAGAAAAGCATATTCTTGTGGCTGGCACTGTGGCATTACAGGTAAAGCTACTGCCTTCAGTGCTGGCATCCCTTATAGGTTCTAGTTTGAGTAGGCTGCTCCACTTCCAATCCCGCTCTCTGCTAATGCATCCAGGAAAGCTGCGAAAGATGACCCAAGTCCTTGGGCCCCTGCACCATGTGGGAGACCCAGATGAGGCTCTTGGCTCCTGGCTCCTGGTTCTCTGGCTCGTGGCTTCAGACTGGTCCAGCTCCAGCCATTCCAGCCATTTGCAGAATGAACCAGCAGATGGAAGATATCTCTCTCTGTCTCTCCTCTTTCTGTAAATCTGCTCTTCAAATAAAATAAATAAATTTTAAAAAGCATATTCTTAATTATAAGTCTTCCAATGCCAAACTCTTGACAACTAAAACATTTTTAAAGTGATCAAATAAATATTATCCTATGTGACTAATATATGAAAATTCATTAATCTATTCAATCCATAAGATATAAAGAAAAGAAGTGAAATACAAACCAAATTCCAATAGAAAAGTACTGCAAAGATCTGGGAACATTAGACAAAATAATCTCAGTGATTTGCTTGCAGGTTTAGCAGGGAGTTCACAAGCAACAGCAATAACACTAAAACGAACAACATCATTAGAGTAGTTGGACTCAATTAACAGGACCAGTGTGTTCATGATCTCAGTCCCTGGAATGTAACCTTTCCTTTCACACAGATGCAAATGATAAGGTCTATCCTTCTTTGGGCTAAGACACAAGTTTGTCCTTGAGCCTTTAGCAGGAGAGCCAAGCTGCCTCTGTATTAGATCTCACCCTCACCCCCATCATCTATCACTTGACTGGGAGATCTGACCTCTCCAGGATTGGGAAAATGCACTCAATCATTTTGCAACTGTCAGGTGCTTAATTATCAGTTGAGGATGATCCTTTTTCACCTTCTTTTTTTTTAAATCTTACTTTTTATTTTTACTTTTTTAAGGTGAACAAATTTCATGTATTGCATATATACAGATTTAGGGCATGGTGAAACTTCCCACCCTACCTTCCTTCCCATAAATGCTCCCACCTTCCCTCTTCCTTCCTATTCCATCCCTTCCTTTAATTTTCACAGTGGTACACACAGCCTATTTTACACTCATAATATTAACCCTACACTAAGTAGAGAATTCATTAAACAGTAAAAAGAAAAAAAAAACACTCTTCCTCCTCTGTCTTCTTTTACTATGTTCCTTAGCTCTCCAGTTCAATGCAAGGAAAACTTGCCACTGTAGAAAAGTTTATTACATCCTCAGTAGGCTCCCAATGGAAGGTTGAATTCTCTGCATCAGGCTGTTGATCCAAGCATAATCTCAATTTTGTCCATTTTGAATGCAATGTGATCCTAAACATTGTTTATTTGCTTGTCCATAGAAAGTTGAATAGGAGGTGGAAAAGCAACATAATCAGAAGTAAAAACATTCATGTCATTATCTCAAATAAACATGCTGATGATAACTATTCTTGGCAGATTATTTTGCTCTCCTTCCTTGTTTTCAAGGTTATATCTCAATACCCAACCTCTTCTTACTAAACCAAATTGCCTTTCAAAAATTAACCCAATTTGTCACAAGCTGTGGAATGCTTTATTTCTCATAGTATGAAATCACTGAGAGGTTTTTTCTTATGTTCTAAAGAACACTAAAATGCTGAAACAATTCCACCTTCAAATCAGGTATGTGAGTGTATTTAATCTATTTAAGAATAAAAGATATTTTGTTTATTAAAATGGGTAGTGCAAAACATAATAGTATCTCATTCTATTGTTTTTTTAAATATATACCACCTTTTTTATTTTTTATTTTTTGAAAGGCAGAGTGGACAGTGAGAGAAAGGCAGAGTGGACAGTGAGAGAGAGAGAGAGAGAGAGAGAGAGAAAGGTCTTCCTTTGCTGTTGGTTCACCCTCCAATGGCACACTGCAGCCGGCACACCGCGCTGATCCAATGGCAGGAGCCAGGTGCTTCTCCTAGTCTCCCATGGGCTGCAGGGCCCAAGCACTTGGGCCATCCTCCACTGCACTCCCTGGCCACAGCAGAGAGCTGGCATAGAAGAGGGGCAACCAGGACAGAATCTGGCGCCCCGACTGGGACTAGAACCCGGTGTGCTGGCACCACAAAGCGGAGGATTAGCCAGCCTAATATATACCACCTTTTTCATAGCTTTGACAGAGCTAAATAAGAAGTTCAAGAAAATAAAAATCAAATATATATTTTGGAGTCAGACGCGCTACCGTTGTGCCATGAGGTCCTTCAAATATATATTTTGATTATTAGTTATATTTGTTTGGAAAAATAATTCAGTAGCAGCATCTTTTTTTTCTAAGTAGAATATTAATTCCTTCAGTATAAGAATGAGACATTGAGCTTGATCAAGTTCATTGGCCCCTAGAGACCATAGTATGTTCTCAGGATAGTCAAGGTCTTAGTGTTCACAGCAAATATAATTGGAATAGGTAATAGCCTAACTGTTAGGAACATCAGAAAAAACTATCCAGACAATGATTCTGCATATCATATTTTACACCAAAACATCTTCAGTCAGTGATTTGTTGCTTTCTTATTTCCCTCATTTTGTTATAAAGTAAAAATATCCAATTTTAAGGCACAAATTCCCTGAAAGAGTAATTAAAAAATTATGTGCCTCACATCTTTATGTATACAATGCCTTCAGATTACTTCCCTTCAGAACATGAGAACTTAAAAGTATTTTCTTAAAAGCCTGTTGTCAGTGGCTCCCACAAACTTAGAGGTGGGAACTGAAATTAAACTTTGCCTATTTTACATACTCAATATCTTTTTTTAAAATTTATTTGACAGGTAGAGTTATAGATAGTGAGAGAGAGAGAGACAGAGAGAAAGGTCTTCCTTCCATTGGTTCACTCCCCAAATGGCCGCTATGGCCGGCGCTGCGCCAAACCAAAGCCAGGAGCAGGTGCTTCTCCTGGTATCCCATGCAGGTGCAGGGGCCCAAGCACTTGGGCCATCCTCCACTGCCCTCCTGGGCCACAGCAGAGAGCTGAACTGGAAGAGGAGCAACTGGGAGTAGAACCCGGTGTCCAGATGGGCACAAGGTAGAGGATTAACCAATGAACCCTCACATACTCAATATCATTACAACAGGGAAAACTCTTTTCTCCTCATAAATTATTACCTCTTAAATATTCACATGAGTTACTTTAATAATAAATAAATCTTATTAATAAAATTACTAATTTTATTAATTAAAATATACTAAATTTACTAAAAACAATGCACTTTGCTAATACAAATACAATAATAATATTCACTTCTACAAGTAATATGTTTTTTGACTTTTCATATCTTTTGAGTATACTAATTAAAATTTCTTTCTGGTTTCTACAATATGGGCATGTCTGACAAAGAATTAACTTTATGCTTAAAATAAAAGCATATTTATTTTAAACCATGAGGAGTTATAGTAGAGATTAATGAGAAAATGCTGATTTTTAAATACAGCAGAACCATGTTTTTAGTTCTGGAAGTATTTAGCCCTAATTTTGTTAAATATATATTCAAACGCCTTTCCTGGGGTAGGTGAAAATATAGGTATTTGTGGAAAGCAGAGTTAACTAACAATTAAACTGGGGAAGACTTATCCTTTTGTCTGGTGAATGTCAGCATTGATCTTTGACCAAGATGAATGCAGTAAGAGCTTTGGTGTGCAGTTTGAAGTCCAATGTCCCCTGGATTTGCCCCATAACTAATTTGTTCACTCATGGTTTTCACCTGGTGTGACTGGTTAGCCTATCTTGAGGACATTTCCAGAGGGGCATACACACCCTTGCTGGGAACTTCTATCTTGAACCTCATACACAGATTTGGTAGCTTAATGCGGAGACAGAATATGTCCTGGCATAAATTGATCCCCCACACTGCTTGCAACCGGATGTCTATCAGATTCCCAGCATTTTGCCTATACTCTCTTGCTGTACCATGTGCTTATAAATAAAAATGAGTGTGCTCTGTTGAGTTGGGCGAGCCCTTTCAAACATCTGAACTTAAGGGATCTTTGCAATATCCAATGTAAAGACTCTGGTTCTCTCTTCAACACCACTAAACAGGCATGGTCCATAGCAATCAGATGTCACAATTCCTCTTTCTGACCTTTGGAGTGATTTATGTGCTAGGTTCTACCATCAAATTATACTCTCACTTTCTCGATTTCACAAGTTATTCTCATTTTACAAGAGTGCTCTCCCACATTTAAAAACATAATTACCTTTGACACCTACACATTTTATTCAACCACAATAATATGGATATATATATATTTATATAGCATACCAAAAATATCATTGATAGTTAAACATTAATACATCAAAATTCTAATAGATGTAATATTTCATTGATTAAAAATGTTAGACACATAAGAAGTGACTTTGCCACAGAGTGAAACTGAGATAGAAAAGTAAAATTCCTGGGAGGACAGGCATTTAGTGTAGCATTTCAGATGCCAGTTAGATTGCCCACAGCCCAAAGCACAATCCCTGTATTTGATACCTACTTCTGACTCCTAACTCCAGTTTCCTTCTAACACTGGCACTATGTGGCAGTGGTGGTGGATCAAATAGCCTCCTGACACTCACATGGGAGAGTCGGACTGATTTCCCAGCTCCTGGCTTTGACCCAGCATAGCCCCAGCCTTTGCAGACATCTGGGAATGAACAAACAGATGGAAATTCTCTTCTCTTCTATTTTTATTTCTCTATGTTTCTCAAATAAATTTTCTTAATTTTTTAAAAAAAGGTAGAACTTCTGACAGACTGAGTGTGTAAGAAGTTATGTATTTAAAATAATATCCTTGAGATACATGAAATCTGTTCTCTTTATATTATTTTTTTTAAAAAAATATTTAAAACAGAAAAAAAAAAAAAACAATCAGTCCCAGCACTGTAGCGCAGAGAATTAAGAGGTCAACTGCAGCATCAGTATCCCATCCCATGTGGGCATGTTGCTCCATTTCCCATCCAGCTCCCTGTTGATGCACCTGGGAAAGCAAAAGAAGATGCCCCAAGCCTTGGGACCCTGCATCCACATGAGAGACCAGGAAGATGCTCCTGTCTCTGGGTTTCAGCCTGGGCTAGCCTTGGCCATCGCAGCCATTTGGGGAGTGAACCAGCAGAGAGAAAGATAGAATCTCTCTCTCTCTCTCTCTCTCTCTCTCTCTCTCTCTCTTTCCCTCACTTTCAAATAAATAAATATTTAAAAAAAGAAAAGTTGAGCAAACAATGTAGGAAAGATCCTCATAAAGTTCATGGAAAATGCATATTCTGGGAAAAATGCATAGATTCCAAAAATCTCTTTGCACCAAGATAAATTTTTCTTCTAACTCCATTTTCCCAAACACTTTTTAAGATACCGTTATGTTGCCTTTAAGTTTCCTGCAGATTAAGGACATAGAGCTAAAGAAAAAAAAAAAAAAACCGACAGGAGAAAACAGGCTGTGCCTTGAATACCAAAGTAAACAGAAGGCAGTCCCTTAAAGATGCACCAGAACAGTCTGATCAGCTCAGGGAGTCCATGTGGAATTCCTGTACTTTCAGCATGCTGGCTATAATATGCCTCTAGCATGCTGAAGTCTGTTGATCTGCTTCCATGGAAGTGTCTGGTCCACCTAGATTAACACCTCCCCTATCAGATGCCTCGAGTCAGGGGAGTGCTTAGTGAATGGCTGTGCCAGTGTCCAGTCTGGCTGTAAATTAGGTGCAGTGGGAAAACGTTCACTCTTCTAGAAAAGAATTAGCCAACAATTTCCCATAGGAGGAGGATTTACAGGGACTTAAGGCAATTTCCAGAAGTATCTATTGAACTTCAAAGTCAATTTGGAGACATCCAGAAAGGATGAGCAATTACTATTGAGAAAGAAAAGTCCTCTGAAGTCATTTTGTAGAAAAGCACATTTTCCAAGTACTCACATCCCAGTTCCCTTCTGCCTTTTTGTCTTCTTCAGAGCACCTCAGAAGAGAATCCTAAGACACTAATGACAATTCCATTCACCAGTGAATGGAAATTTGAGGAGGAATAATTCCTTATCACTATTCTCTATTTTTTACCTATATAAATATCGGTGTATACTATTATCCATGGCATTTCACAACATTTTAAAATTGTTTTAATAATCCAATGTGTTTTGCGTCATTTTGGGCTTAATGTTTCCCCTCTATAAATTGTACCCATTTTCAGTCTTGGAGCCCCAGGTGGAACAAGAATTATGGTGCTGCTGATCTGAATACTTGCCTGACACAGAGAAACTCTAGAAAACACAGATGGAATCCAAGATGAAACCTACTATTTAACCATAAATTATCACATTGTAGTACATCTTCTCACTAAGTGTTTCAGTTTCTTGTTTGTAACTTAAAATAATCCCAGCACCAATTAGAATAATGAAAGGAAAACAGAAATTCTACTCTAAAATGTTCTATTTGAGACTAGTTTATGGAGATAATCATTGTGCCTTCTGAATTGACCTGGTCTTCAGGCTCTTATCACTGTCCTCTTTTCCATCTGATTCCCCTCATCTCTCAGCTCAGCTCCTTCCCTCCCAGCATGCTCCACTGTTAGTGCCATGCATAGCCATTTCAAACCCGCCTGCAATTTTACACCACATGTCCAATTGTTCTTCTACTTACAGCATTCCTTGACTTGCACATTTTGGCTATTGTGAATAATGCTGTCATGAAATCAAGAGTGCTAATATCTCTTTGAGATCCTGATTTCTATTCTCTTTGATAAATGCCCAAAAATGGATTTTCTAGATCATATGGTTGTCCTATTTTTAACTTTTTGAGTAACTATCAAATTGATTTCCATAGTGGCTGAAAATTGTTTACCTTCTTCCAATAGTATGTGTGTATTCCAATTTACATTATACACTTAAAAAGTTAAGAAGGTGGATTTCTTCCTTTATCTAATAAAATTAAAAAAAAAACCTCCTTTGACTGAAATATCTAATGTCCTGCCATCACCCACTTCTGCAATATCCTTTATAACAGGTGTTTCAAAGGGTTTTCAAGGCCAGCCTTTGTGGTCTGACATTTCTCGCTGCTGCACTGCCCCTCTTTTCATTCACTGAACTCTACCAGACCTGATGAAAGGTTTTGTAAAGCTCATGCTTGGAAAGTAGTTTTCTGCCAGAACAAGCAGCTGTTTTCTGTCAAAGTGGTTTTTAGGGTTTGTGAAACCAAGTAAAGTGATCTGTGCATTTGAGATCCACGCCTTCCCACCTCCCCTCTATACCACAAGGTTGATGCGTACTTCTTTGCCATCATTCACCTAACTCTACCCCTCTTTCACTTTGGTCATCTCCATTTACAGCTATGCTGGCAATCTATTCATACTGTTATATCATCTTCTGCCAACATCACCACATCCTAATGAGATTTTGAACAGGAAACATAATAGTGAAGGTTGTAAATGGGCCAGACACCAGTGAACCAAGAGCAATAGTATGCTGCCTGCAAATCACCAACTTGCCATTCATGAGCATATCTGAGGGTTTCATTTAGATTACAGAAATGAGGTGTCAGCTACATGAATTAGAGTTCTGATCTAAGTTATCTAGAGATTTATAACCCTAAACATATGAAGAAATGTAATAGTCATTTAGATAGGCTGCATATACTTAAAATTTGAAAGAGAAACATGAAGCAATCAGAAGAAATGCTGTATGATTTTGGGGTTGGCTCTATATGCACGTTTATGTGATTTGGAGCAACTATAGCATAGATAGAAACACCTCACTTCGGGTGAGAGAGAACAGGTATTTTTTACTGGGAAGTTTTCTTCCCACTAAATGACACTATATGACAAAAGAAAACATTTTCAGTAACAAATTGTTTAAAAAAACCTATAGTTAGTTTTTGTATTTTTTATTGCAATTTCCTATTCTATCATCCAAAAACCTGTGGCAAATTTGTGGGAAGAGAGTCTGTCTAATGCATTAATCAGTACCAAGAATAGGGCAAAAGTCTCAGTAACTGTTTCAAAGAGAACGTTTGATCTGTATGTGAAGTTCAAGTTAGAGATGTGACTTCAGTTTGAATATCATTAAATGGGAAATAAAAAGCTTATTTTCACAAACTTTACCACTTTATTAAGAATGAAATGGTGTTTACAGTACCACAAAAAGAATGAAATTTCAATCACTACACTTCTTAACAGAAAATTTTGCACATGTAAGCTTTTTCTGTACTTCCCTAAACAGATACTTGTAAGTATAGTGCAAAGCTATTTTCCTGATCTCATTGAGCAACTATGGAAAACTATTCGCTGTAATGAAATCATTTTTATTCACAAAGTGTACCTTCATGCCTCTTTCCCTGATACTTAATGAAGTAGTTTGGTTAATAATAGACAAAAGCTTGGCTTACAATCTCAAAATCATTCTTTTAGAAAGAATTCATTAAACTGGAAATGGGTTTATTTTTATAGTGCATACATTAGCCCAAAATGGATATGTAAAGTGTAGTAATTATTGTTCTTGATAAACATGAATTAGAGAGCATTCATCCACTTGTCTTTCTGATTCATGAATACTTACTAGGTATCTCTCAGAAAGATGCTCCAGAAAGACCTAACCACTATCATTACTAATAAGTGGTTACACCCCTAGGGACAAGAAGAAAGAAGTTACATAATCTCACATTTGAACAGTATTCATAGTTACAGCTACAGAATTCTCAAAACAACCTAAATTCATAAAACATCTTAAAATTATAAATATGGTCACATTTTCTGCTCTCTTCCTGCTTGTATTAGGATTAAATCATGTATAATAAAAGATAAGTAAATCATCACAAGTTGGGTACACCTGCATGCCTGGACATAATGAGCCCTGGGAATACAAGCTCTCATTAGTAAGAAAATAGTTTTCTGTTCTTCTGAATCTACTTTATATTATATGCATAACTGCACCATGCTACACAACCATAATACCCTCCTTCATGCTACCAAATGCTTCCCTTCCACAAACCACATTTCTTTACAGCTAACTAAAAGAATTCTAAACTCAAATTAACTTAGAAAAGAGGATCCTTTGAAAACAAAGGAGAAAACTAATCAAATAACAAGCATCTTCACACTACCATCTAACATTTTTTAAAAATCCTGACCCAAATTACATTTTATATTGATTTTATTTCATCTGAATTCCATAAAGAAAACTCATTTTCAATGAGAGAGAGCTTCTAACAGTACGAGGTCTGATTTTAGTAGTAATAGAGATCAAATTCTTATAAAAACATTTAAAATTGTATTTTTACAAAAGCAAAGAAAATTAGTGTTTATATCAAATCAACACACACACACACACACACACACACACACACACACAAAGTGGAATTCAACAAGTTCCCATGATCATTATTTTGAGGACACCAATAAACCATTCCCATGTCATAAAACAAAATGTGCACTCACTTTAAAAATCAAAGGAGCGCACTGACTTGTAGTTACTTATAATAGATATTTATTGGCTGCTGGATTAAAACTGTCCCAATGGCCTGAAGTTGTGGTTTGACATCATGTTTTTTTATTACTTCTCTGTAATCAACACAGCATGTTGAATTGAAGAGTACAGATTCTGCTACTAAAAATGATTCCATGAGCAGGTGGCAGTGATAAAACCACAGAAAGGCATCAGAACTGAAACAGCAAACCATCTTGTCAGGAATTAGCCGGGGGTCTAAGCAAACCGGACCTCACATTAATATTCTTCTTCTGCTATATCTGTTTCTCCACACGCATCTTGGGTAATTTTGGAATTTTGCTACTCAAAATATGGTCTCTCCATCAGCAATCTGAGCATCCTCTGGGACAGCCCATTAGAAATGCAGGACCCAGGCTCCACTACAAAGCTACAGAACCAGAATGTGTATTTCAATAAGAATCCCAAGTTATCTGATGGTATACTAAAATATGAAAAGCATTGTTTCAGGGTGTAACCTAAAATTATAAGATAGTATTTTTTTTCTTAATTTAGAGCCATGATGCATCAAGTGATTCCACAGACAAGCCAGGTTTTTACCTTTTTAATTTTTAAAGGTTTATATTTTTATTTGAAAGTCAGTTACAGAGAGAGGGAAAGAAAGAGAGAGACCTTTCATCCATTGGTTCACTCCTCTGGTGGCCCCAACAACCAGTACTGGGCCAAGCTGGAGCTGGGAGCCAAGAGCTTTATCCAGATCTCCCATGTCCTTGTTTATTGATAATATAGCCAGTGGAGATGACATTCAAACCAATAATTTCACTGAGAAAATTGAAGGGCTAGGAAAGAAATGCAAGAAACTAAAATACAACCACAGACTCTTCATAAAACTGTTCAGAGAAGAAGAAACACATGACCTATGACATTTTACTTCAATATCGCATGAATTCCATTACATTTCATTAACCTTTCTATGTCATGATTGTTTAAGCCTGGCTTACAACTGTGCAAGTGCAGGCTTGTGAACGACCCCATTAGTGAGGGCTATAAAAAGCAGCCACACATTAGTAATGTTAAGTGCTACCATGAATACCTAGAGCAGAACATTTTATAAATGAACCAAAACATACAACTCCAAACAAATGTCATCCCCACAAACTGTGTCACCTTCAGGGTTTATATTTAGTCCAATTGTGAATCCTGAGTGCTTAAAAAAACTGTAAATTCATGAAATCAAATTTAACAGTTATTGGTTGTTGATATAACTCATATCTTTAAAAAAAAAAACCCTTAAGAGCACTGTTGATAACAATTCCTATGTAACAAAAGGTAATTAAATTCATTGAAATGAGTCAAAAAAGAAATTGAAAGAAATAAAGTAGGGGTAAAAAATACTGTTTCAGTACTAGTTATAGCATTACTTCACATTGGAAAACACATGAAGGACAGATCCCTCTTGAGACGTAAGTACACAGTGACTCCTGATGTTGATTTAACAATTTGACACTCTTGTTTATGGCGTCAGTAATCTCCCTAGACTCTTGTCATAAGTTGCCGAGACTATGGAAGCCTTTAGGGTTCGCCGCCTTCGATCTTATTCTGACAGGGTCATAGTCAAAGTGGAAGTTCTCTCCTCCCTTCAGAGAAAGGTACCTCCTTCTTTGATGGCCCCATTCTTTCCACTTTTTACACTTTGTTTTTCTGTATGGATGCAAACTGATGAAATCTTTACTTAGTATATACTGAATCAATCTTCTGTATATAAAGATAATTGAAAATGATTTTAAAATAACTTGGTGTTAAATTGGAAATTGCATAGATAATTAATCAATTTTTTAAAAAAATATCATGTAGGATCTCTGTCCTTAATGTCTGTACATTGTGAATTAATACTATAACCAGTACTCCAACAGTGTTTTTCACTTTGTGTCCCTATGTGAGAGCAAACTGTTGAAATCTTTACGTAATATGGACTAAACTGATCTTCTGTATATAAAGAGAATGGAAAATGAATCTTGATGTGAATGTAAGGGGAGAGGGAGAGGGAAAGGGGAGGGTTGCGGGTGGGAGGGAAGTTATGGGGGGGGGAGCCACTGTAATCCATAAGCTGTACTTTGGAAATTTATATTCTTTAAATAAAAGCTTTATATATATATATATATATATATATATATATATATATATATATATATAAAGAAATAAAGTAGGGGTAACTTTTTGAAAATCTCTTTTTACATGAAACAAAAAAGGATGGATAAAATAAATACTGGGTTATAGCTACTGTTCCCAACCTCTTAAGAGATTAGAAGTTTCCATATGCCAATCAATAAAATGAATTGAGGCCAGTCTGTGGCATAGTAGCTTCAGCCCATGGCACTGGAATCTGATACAGGCACAGGTTCATGTCCTGGCTACTCTTCTGATCCAGCTCTCTGCTGATGGCCTGGGAAAATATTGGAATATGAGCCAAGTGCTTGGGCCCCTGTACCCACATGGGAGACCTGGAAGAAGCTCCTGCCTCCTGGCTTCAGATCAGCCATCTGTTGTGGCTATTTGGAGAGTTAACCAGTGGATGGAAGATCTCTCTCTCTCTCTCTCTCTCTCTCTCTTTCTCTCTGTAACACTCCCTCTCAAATAAATAAATAAACCATTAAAAACATTTTTTAAAAAATAATAAAATGAATTAACATAGCCTCCAGTGATAGAAACATGTGCTGGCAGAGTCAGATTGGTTTATACAATGGGGCTATAATTAGATAAGCATATATGCTGAGATTTAAATATGCTTCTTGGTCTTACCAAAATAATGAAAGTGAAACTTCCTTTGCAGTGATGCCCCTTTGAAAGTACTCTTAGAGGCCAGCATGGTTGCGTAGTGGGTAAAGACGCTGCCTGCAGTGCCAGCATCCCATGTGGGCGCTGGTTCAAGTCCTGGCTGCTCCACTTCCAATCCAGCTCCTCTATGGCCTGGGAAAGCAGTAGAGGATGGCCCATGTCCTTGGGCCCCAGCAACTGCATGGGAGACCCAGAGGAGGCTCCTGGCTCCAGGCTCCTGGCTCTTTGCTTCGGATTGGCACAGCTCCAGCCACTGTAGCCAACTGGGGAGTAAATCAGCAGATGGAAGACCTCTCTCTCTCCTTCTCCCTCTCCCCCCTTCCCCCTCCCCCTCCCTCTCCCTCCACTTCCCCCTTTCCCTCTCTTACTCTCTCCATGTAACTCTGACTTTCAAGTAAATAAATATTTTTTTAAAAAGTACTCTTAAAGGTATCTCTAACTTTAC
Source organism: Sylvilagus floridanus (assembly GCA_949820135.1). NCBI lineage: Eukaryota > Metazoa > Chordata > Mammalia > Lagomorpha > Leporidae > Sylvilagus > Sylvilagus floridanus. Next base: position 65,092,964 of record OX463227.1, on the reverse strand, counting down.
CATGTTCAGATTTGCCCATGCTGCTGTGATTCAGAGGATGCTGAATTATTAACCTAGAACTGTATGTGCATGTATATAGGGATGTCTGTATACATGTGTGTGTACATGTATATAGGGATGTCTGAAGACTCTTAGATTGTGTTTTTCAGAGTAGCATTGAAGTTTTGTTTGACACGTTGCTTAAACCATTTTGAGATGATATTTTCTAAATTAGCTCTTAATCATCTTAAATGAAGCAAGTCATTTATCCATCTCAGAGTAAATTTGATTTTTAAAATAGCAAGAGTCATTCAGTTCCAAATCTGGTATATTTATATGAATAATCATGAGAAAGATTTTTGGACAAAATCAAGCCATGAGAATAAAAAGATTAAAAATATGCTCGCTTTCTTATAATGCTTACAAACCAATTTCAGCGTCATTCTCAATTTCAAAAATTATAATAATATAGGAATTAGTCTCCAAAGTCTGCCACTAATAATTTTATTTTAAAGAACTGATAATATGAGCACATAGTAATTGGCTTATGATGCTATCTTCCTCTAGACCAAATTTGTTAGTTATGGAATTGTAACTTAGATTCACATTTCCAGTTCTTATCAGAGTTCCTAACATAGAGTTGCCACTCAATGTGGATTGAATAGGTGGGTGAGTTAATGAGCAGTTTGGAGAATCCATAAATACTTTGTACTGTATCTTACATGCAAGCAATCAAAATTCTGAACTAATCTGACACAAAGAAATTTTGAATGTATGGGACTTCTATAGGAAATCTGCCCCACTCCATAAAAGGGAAAAAAAGATTAAAGGAAATGAATAGTAAAAATTTCTCATCTGAAAGCAGGTTGGCCAAATATTGTTAAAATATGAAAAATGAAAAACATATTCAATATTTGTTATGTCCCTCATACAAATCAACTATGATGTCAAGTTAAAATAAATCCCTTGGCCAAAGAACTAAACATTCAGATGGTGGTGACGATGGAGGCACTTCACATCCATCAAACACATACAATTCTGAGTTCTTGAACAGTGTTATACCAATATGTCTGGGAAAGCATTGGAGGACAGCCCAAGTCCTTGGGCCTCTGAACTCATGTGAGAGACCTGGGAGAAGCTTCTGATTTCAGCCTGGGTCAGCCCTGTTCATTGCAGGCATTTAGGGGAGTGAACAGTGAATGGAAGATCTTTTTCTTGGTTTCCCTCTCTGTCTCTGTAACTCTGCCTTTCAAATAAATAAATAATTTTTTAAAAAGGACAATATACTAATTTAAATTTATCTGGAATTTTATAGAAGACATAATATTTATGTAATTTATATGCAGAAATATATATTGAATACTACCTAAATAATATACAAATAACTTATATGCTTATAGGATACATTATATATAGTGTATGATTTATACAATAAGAATTCATATGTGGCTTATATAATGTATATGGATTATACTATACACAAGCAAACATATGAAGACAGTTAAAATAGAACTAACACACAGAAATTTAAGTTCCTAAAAATGAATTACCAAAATATTCAGTAAATTTTGCTCTTAACAGATATGTTGCACATTAAAAAAACACATCAAGCATCTAAGTAAAAACTTAAAATATACAAACATTTAGGGCCAAAAAATCTCTAATCAAAGCTGCATATCTAATCCCAAGTTTTATTTTAACATGGCTGAGAATGTACTGCCATATTTGAACGGCTTTAACACTATCTACATACCGAGTGTCAATAAATGTCTCATCCTTCTGGATAAAAAATGCCAAATTTGATTAATTCCACCCTGACAAACTGTTCCAAACAGTTTGAAAGCATCTACTTTATATGAGGTCTAACAGACTTCATAATTCAGAAAATATTCAATGACTATACATTGTTTATCAATACTTTAAAAGTCAGACGCTAATAGCAGTATCATGATCATATCTGTTCTAAGAGTCCCTGTTCATCCAAAGCAAAAGGTTTGGCCTTGGTAAAAATAATGAATGCCAACATTAAAGGAATTTTAGGAACAGCTATAATCCATGCTTACAAAGAGTCCAAACTCTTCCTTTACCAGAATAAGATTCTTTAGAATCCTGAAGCCATTAATAATAATAATAATAATAGAATCATGGATATACTGAAACCATATACTCTTGCAAAAAGAATGTCACATAAGGGCAGTGGGAAAATATCTGACTTAAGCGACTTCAAGTAAGAATTTTATCACCTAAAGATATCTTTCTTCTAAGACTTCAAATTCCATAGGGAGATATAAGATCAACAGAAATCACAGAAAGGAATTGCTGTAATCTTTCCTCAGAGGCCTTGGTGGGAAGGAGCTCAGACTTACAAGCACTCAACCTGAAAAAATTGGATGACAACCCAATTTCGAATCATTTAAACTGCCTCTACCATAGAAATCCAGAGCTGAATCGTGTAGAACTACATGATAGATGTGTCATCTCCAATCTTCTGTGGTAAGGATTGAGTGTTTGAAAAATATATACCAGACAGACTGAGCAACGAATTCTAACACAGAAACAGTCCCAAATAAAATGGAAACAATCCAAAGAGGTTAAGAAAATGTCTATAATTATTATTAAAGTCCCACCAAACTATCACAGATAACTTGGTATTGTGCTTCAATACTATTAGAGTCCCAGTGACTTTGATACACAGCAATTACATAGGTCCACCCAGGGTAACCCAGCACCGCTTGAGGTTCTGCTTTACTTAATGGTCTTTGAAATGTACCGTGGGTTCTAATAAGTATTATATATCCCTGATAAGAACCCAAAGGATCCATTAACTAGCAAAACTGTCAAGATTAGAAAGGAACATTTAAACATTTATCTTAAAAATATTTAGAGAGTAATCCAAAGCTTAAGAATATATCCAGAATCCTGCTGCTTTTCAACATCTGACACAAGTTACCTTCATCTCTTAACAGTGCTATCAATATAGCCTATTCAGTTTTCAAACATGTTTGCTCATATACAATACTAAACAGTTCCAGTTAACAACTAACAAATTTCATTATGAATTTAATTGTCTCAAAAGTTTTTCTTTATTTTATGTGTACCACATGGAAAGTAAATGTCATGTTGTTTTAAATTTCCAATTTAAAAAGTTTATAAATACAGATGTTTATAACTAGTGGAAATGTTAAATTATACCTTTGTCTAATTAAATTTTATTTCCATCCCAACTCTCAAGTTGATGCTTATATAATATACATATATACATATATATACATTTATGTATATATTTTGTTGATAACATGACTGAAAAAATATTTTGACATGGTGTACAAAAATTATTTTATGAAAATGAATTTCACCTCTGTTTTAATTAGTTTATTTGAAAGGCAGAGAAACAGAAACAGATAGAGAGCTCTCATTTATGAGTTTACTCTCCACTGCTAAAAACAGCCAGGACTGGACCAGATCAAAGCTGTAGGCCGGGAACTCAATCTAGGTCTCCCATGTAGGTAGAAGGGGCCCAACTACTTGAGTCCGTCACTTTTTCCCTTCCAAGATACATATCAGGAAGAAGCTAGAATCAGGAGCAGAGCAGGGACTCAAACATAGGTATTATATAGGATACAGGTACCCCAAGTAGTATATTAACTGCTGTTATCAAATGCCGGATCCTTTTTAGATTTTAAGACAAATTTAAAATTACATAAGTTTCTATGTACGAAGGTATCAAAAAGTTTGTGGAAAATGAAATCAAAATATAAGCTTATTTTGAAACAAAAAATTTTAAATTCATACGTAGTTTTTTCATAATTAACATTTTCCATGGACTTATGAAGACCCATAATATGTACTTCTATTAAAATTAAACATCTATTAGAGAGGGATAGGTAAGAAATCTTCTAGTCATTATCTAACAACCTTCTCCACATAAAAATATGCATACAACTTGATTTTTTTGTTTCCTGCCCCCATAGTATCTTAAGACTATTAAATATATTTTGAATTGTTATCTTTCCACTTTTGAATGACATACAATTGATAGTAAAGCACTACATTTTAAAACGCTTTATAACTATCAATGGAAATATAAAATTTTATGGGAAATGATTACTTATTATTGGATAGGACAATTTGGTGTATCCATAGTTGAAGTCATGTATTGGGTAAAATTTATCAGAAATTTAATTTATATAACATTTTAATTTATTTAAGCTATATAAATTTCATGTATTCCAAACATATACATTCAGAAACATAGTGATACTTTCCAGCCTACCCTCCCTCTCACTGACACTCCCACCCTTTTTCCTCCTCTCTCTCCTATTCAGGTTATTATTTTTTACAAACATCTATTTTCAGTTAACTTTACACTCATAAGATGAACCTACACTAAGTGAAGAGTTCAACAAATAGTATACAGAAAACAAAACAAAACAAAACAAAACACTGTTCCCAAATAGTTGAGACAAGGGCCGTTAAAAATCATGGCAACTCAAAGTACAATTTCACATCTATAGACTGCACAGTTTCCTCAATGTTCTCTAGTAATTTGATAGTATTGGTCTTTGATCCATTTTGAGTGGACTTTTGTGTAAAGTGTAAAGCAGAGGCCTTATTTCATATGTCTGCACATGGAGATCTAGTGTTCCCCAGCAACATTTGTTGAAGAGACTGTTCTTGCTCTAGGGATTGATTTTAGCTCCTTTGTCAAAGCTATCTTGGCTATACATGCATGGATTGATTTCTGGAGTTTATATTCTGTTTCATTGATCTATACATCTGTTTTTGCCAGTACCAGCCTGTTATGATTATAACTGAACTGTAGTATGCCTTGAAATCTGGAATTGTGATGCCTCTGGCTTTGTTTTTCTTGTATAAGATTACTGTAGTGCTTCAGGGTCTCTTGTGTTTCCATATGAATTTTAGCATCTTTTTTTTTTATAGATCAGAGAAGATTGTCATTGGTATTTTGATTCAGATTACACTGAATCTGTAAATTGCTTTTGGTAGTATGGCATTTTGATTATATTGTAGCTCAATTTACAATAGCTAAGACATGGAATCAACTCAAATGCCTGTCAACTGAAGACTGGATAAAGAAATTATGGGATATGTACTCTATGGAATACTACACAGAGGTAAATAAATGAAAGCCGGTCATTTGCAACAAAATGGATGCAACTGGCAAACATCATACTTAGTGAACTAAGCCAGTCCCAAATGGACAAATACCATATGTTCTCCCTGACCTGTGATAGCTAATAAAGCACTTAAAAGGCAATTTGTAGACGTGAAATTGACACATTTAGAAGCAATGACTTGAAGATCCCTTGTCTTGACTGTTGAGGAACAGGTTATTTTTATGGTTGTTGTTTTATACTACTTGTTGAACTCTGCTTTTTTTTAATACTATTTGTTGAACTCTTCCCTTAGTATAGTTGAACATGTATATAAAGTCAATCAAAATTAAATCTCAGTAAAAAATAAGAGTGGGGATAAGAGAGGGAGGAGGAAGAGGAGTGGGAGTATTGGTGAGAGGGCAGGCACACTGGGAAGAGTCACCGTGTTTCTTAAGTTGTAATTATGAAGTATATGAAGTTTGTAACTGTAAAGCTATATAGTTTTGCCTACATTCCTACAGACTTATTTCTAAGGGTATAGTTAAAAAACTTGCCACTGGACACAAAATCCCCTTAAGCTGGGTGGTAAAAATACCATCTTAAGTGTTAAAGTGATCATATAGATACAATTAAGTGTCTGGCAATAATAATAGAATTATAAAGGAATGAATGCTCCAACATGGCAAGCAGTCCACACAACAGACTCATAGAAAGTCAGTCACTTTAGGCCGGCGCCGTGGCTCAACAGGCTAATCCTCCACCTTGCGGCGCCGGCACACCGGGTTCTAGTCCCGGTCGGGGCGCCGGATTCTGTCCCGGTTGCCCCTCTTCCAGGCCAGCCCTCTGCTGTGGCCCAGGAGTGCAGTGGAGGATGGCCCAGGTGCTTGGGCCCTGCACCCCATGGGGAGACCAGGAAAAGCACCTGGCTCCTGGCTCCTGCCATAGGACAAGCGCGGTGCGCCGGCCGCAGCGCGCCAGCCGCGGCGGCCATTGGAGGGTGAACCAACGGCAAAAGGAAGACCTTTCTCTCTGTCTCTCTCTCTCACTGTCCACTCTGCCTGTCAAAAAAAAAAAAAAAAAAGACAGTCACTTTAAATAGCACTCTTACCTCAGAATTAGCCCTTAAGGCATTCTGGTCTAGCTGAAAAGTCCACAAGAGAGCATTCCTGGCATGGAAACACAAAACACTGTGGCAAAAAAAAAAAATGTCCTACATGAAGGACCTTGGTGGGTGAGACCCCAGTGGAAAGAAATGTTAATCAAAGAAGGAGGTACTTTTTTTCTGAAGGGAGTAGAGAACTTCCACTTTGCTTATGACCTTGTCTGTATAATGATGGAGATTGTGGATTCAGAAGGCTTCCATTGGCTAAGCAGCTCATGTCAAGAGCCTCGGGCGATCACTGATGTCATACATAAATGTATTAATTCTTAAAGTAGCAACAGGTATTACCGTGAACTAACTTCCCATACAGGACCTTTGTCCTCAAATAGTCATACTATAATTATATCTAAGTGCTCACAAAAGAACTATCATTTTGGGTGCTTATTTGAAGTTAATTAAGTTTTTAAAAAAGTGGAATTAACTTCAAGATGCAATGACTTTGAACAGCCCTTGTCTCTACTGTTGAGGAAGAGATTTTTGGTTTATTTTCGTGCACACTGTTGAACTCTTTATTTACTATACAGTTGGTCTTCTGTGTACAATGTTAATCGAAAATGGATCTTAGTGGAGAATGGGACAGGGAATGGGAGAGCAAGGAGGAGGTGAGGTGGGAGTGTGGATGGAAGGACAGGAATGGTGGGAATAATCACTATATTCCTAAAATTATACTAATGAAATGCATGAAGATTATATTCCTTAAATGAAAGGTTTCTTTGAGAAAAAAAAAGAAAAGAAAGGGAGGGAGGGAATTCTCCCAAATTCCTTCTATGAAGCCAGCAACACCTTGATTCCTAAACCAGATAATGATACAACAGAGTACTATAGACCAATATTGCTAATGAACATAGATGCAAAAAGCAAACTGATTGAATCCAACAATATATCAGAAAGAACCTTCACCCTGACCAAGTGGGATTTATCTCTGGTATTCTGCGGTGGTTAATCATTCAAAAATCAATAAATGTGATATATCACATTAACAAACTGAGGAACAAAAACCATATGATTATCTCAATAGATAATATATTTTAATGCACATTATAGTCAAAGGTTTAATGTTCCAGTAAATAAAGAGTTCAAAATGTATAAAGTAAAAGGATCATAGTTCAGCAGGAATATTGGCAAAGGCTATAAACAAAAAATGAAAACATGACCATTTCACTCAAACACAGTAAGTTTTAAAATCACCACAGATCATTAAAACTATAGTGGTATATTATTGTTAAGCAATGGTTTGAGAGATATAAAGTTTGACAAAACAATATTTGCAGCAATACTGATACACACTGGCATTTCTTTTACTTTTTGCTTTTTATGTTTTTATATTTAAATTTTATCTCCCATTTATAATGGAGAACATGTGGTATCTGTCTTTCTATGTCTAGCTTATTTCATTCAACATGATGTTCTCTAATGGCATCAAATTTAATGGAAGTGGTAGAATTTCATTTTTTTCTTAATAGCTGGATAAAATCCTATTATCTGTCTCCCTCTCTATACCCATATGTGTGTATACACACACAGAGACTATATATATATATATATATATAAATCACATTTTGTTTATCGATTTATCTGATGATGGAAACACAGGAGGAAGGGAAAGCAGGAGAGTGGGAGTAAGAAAGTATCATATTCTTAGAATTGTTTCTATGAACTGCATTGAGTCTGAGTCTGTTCCATGTAATAATATCACATTAACATGTGGCTATATGGGCATTGTGTTACAGTAATTACATGCCTTTGCTGTGACCCTGAGAATCTAATGTATCACTATTCATAAAAAATAAAACAATTCATTTTATATTACTTATTTCTCAAGATATAAATGTAAATTCTGAGACACCTTAACCATATAAGAGGGATAGAACAGACTTTTTTGTAATGGCTCTAAATAATTTGAACTCTACTCACATTTTATGAGAAAAACTTATAGTAGTATAAGATAAAAAATATTTCTATAATTTATCCTGATATCTATAATTTATCAACTGATGAAGACATTTTTATCAAAAGGAAACATATTTTAATTTCCAACCCTTTTTTGGTACCCTGTCATTGGAGTCATTATTCTTCTGAATTTATAAAAAATTACCATTAATCACTAAATTATTAATCTGTATACCTGGTACAATTAGAAACAATAAGGAAAACAGAAATATTATTGTTTTTTCAAACAATTTAGGGTAAACTGTTTTTAGATAAAATATTTCCATCATAAGCTCTATATATACTTTTGCTCAAAACCATGGAGCTGCAAATTTAATTAATTCCATTTAAAGAAAATGTGAATGGTATTGAGAAAATCAGTTTTAATTTTCAAACCAAGTGCTCACATTTAGACTTATTTTCTGTCAGAAAAATCTGACTTGACTCTTTAAAATTTAAATAGTCTTTTAATAAAGATCCCTATGGAAGCAGTGTTTTCAAATTTAAATTCTAAGATAGATATATGGATAAATAAGTGGATAAAAGAGTGAATGAAGCAAAGAGGTGCCACATATCTGTGACACAATGAAATGAATGAGTTTGTTTTCCTCTCAAAGGCACATTTCTCAAGGGAATGATGATGTGTGGAAAAGATGTGAATGGCTCATAAAAATATCTGGAATTATCTCTTTATTTTCTATTCTAGAAGTTTTTGTGCCCTGAGGAAAACATAGCACAATAAAATCTGGAATTGCTGAAAAATAAAGCTTTCTTTCAAAATAAAAGGCAATGTCAGATGTGAGAAGAAAACAGTAAGGGACAACACCTTGACTGGATTGTTAATCAGGCAGATAAATTGTAGGCAACTAGTACATCTGCACGTTTATTGCTTTACAGACTTATGTCACCATACATATTTACTGCTGTTTAAACATCACACTAGAACTCAAATGGCTATTGCCCAGCTTCCATCCCTGACCCCCAATACCTAATCTCAGCACAGCAGACTGATGTATTGTTTCAGTTTCAAATCAGAAATCCTTACTCCTCTGCTTAAACCCGTCCAGGTGTTCACAAAATTCATAAACAGTAAAACCATCTATCCTGACAGTAGCTTAGGAGGCTCTAAATAATTTGCCCTTCAATCTCATTATCTTGACATTTCCTATCCTGCTAAACTCCATTGGTTCACTCAGTCCATCACACTGGAGTCTTCATTGGTCCTCAAGATTTCCAATTATGCTGTCACTTCAGGAAGACATTCCACTGGTCAAATAAGCATGGATATCCATGACTCACTATCTTGCTTTTTTTCCAAGTTTTTACCCATATAACTTTCCAGCTTTTCAGGATCTTATTTATCCTTCTCATCCCCGTTCCTTGCTTTATTTATTATCCAAATTACTTATTACAATTTGACATAATTTAATGATTTTTCAGACTTATTTATTAGCTGATTTTGCATCCTCCATATAATATAAGCCCCTAAAATTAAGATTTTTCTCATATGTCCTTCAATAGGTGAACAATGAAACAACATGTAGTTTATCTAAACCATGGAATATTATTCAGCAATAAAATGAACAAACTATTAATACATGCAACAACCTGGATCAATCTCTAGGAAATTAAGCTGAACAATAAAAATCCAATCCCAAATATGATTCAATTTGTAACAATCTGAATACACAAAATTACAGGAATAGAAAAGTGATCAATAGTAGCCAGATGTTGGAGATGCTTCATAGGGGGCCGTGAAATGTTACCTGACAGATTTGGAAATGATTATTAATGGGCTATAGGAAACCTTCTCGAATTAATGGAAATGATCTCCTCATTTATTGTGGTTGTTGACAAATAAACCCACAATTGGGATAAACTTACTTAATACAAAACACACATATGCACACACAAATGAATCTAAGTAACACAGGGGAAGTGGCAATTAGATCTGTGAATTACATCAATATCAGTATCCTAGTTGTGATGTTGTACTGTATTTTGACAAAACAATACTATTGAATGAAACCAGGCCGGAAAAAAAGCTCAACAGACTTTTTGTCTGTTTCATAATATATTATAGCTCTATAATGATCTGAGGACTGTACAAGGCATTCAATGAATACTTTTCAAGTGAAAAATTTAATTATATGACCCACCTCTTATAAGTGACATAAATGTCTATGCACATTGACTGACAAGGTCATTAAGTTGGATGTAGATGTAAAATTTGAAGTATAGATAATTCTTAAAATATGTTCCTCCAATGCACAGTACCAGGCCTTTCTCTGGAATGGCCATCAACTTTTGTGCTTAATTTTTCTAACTTTGAACATGTAATTCAAGTGTATGGATTCTACTCGGAAAATCATACATTACTTGTAGATATTGATTCAGTATTTAGGTTACTAATGTGCATATTCTTTTCATAAGTTTTTATCAAAATCGATTTGATATAAAATAGTTTTTTTAGATTGAATATATGATTAATAGAAACATCAATTGTAGCAAAGTGAATATATTGAGTCCTTTTCTTATATTTTATCACAAGTCTGAGAGAAAAACATTGGATACTACTCCTAAAATAAAGTAACATTTTCACATAAAACTGTCTGAAAAGAATGTAACTAGAATGTCAATCAATAAAAATTGATGCTTTTGACAGCATGTTGGAGTTGGGTACCGTGAATTGTAGCCAATCATAGATGCTAGCAATCTTATCCTTAAAAGCATTTAAGGAAAGTTTGCCAGCTGCCATTGCCTAACCATAACTTTCTTGTCCTTCCAGTCATTTAAAAATCCCATTGGATTTCATTCTATTTATAGGTTATCTACTACAGTACTATTGACTAACTTTGAAAAATTATATACTTAACCTTATATAAAGTGTAGCACATGCTTACAGATATAAAAAGTCAAAAATCCTATCCATCTCAAAGCATATTTTGTAATATTTTAATGTAAAATTTTACTTATTTATTTTATAATGATTAGAAAGACAGAGAGCCCCCATTTGCTGGTTTACTCCTCAAATGCCTTTAATAGGCATGGCTGGGCCAGGCTGAAGCCAGGAGCCAAAAACTCCACCTGTCTCCTATGTGGATGGTCAGGGATTCAACAATTTGGGTCATCTGCTGCATCCTAGGATATGCATTAGCAGGTAGTTGAAATCAGGAGAAAAGTCCATACTCAAATCCAGGTACCCTGATATAGTCTGAAGGTATCCCAAATAGTACCTTAACCTCTAAGCCAAATTTCCAGCCCCCATATTCTGCACAATTTTATTGCCATTTGAAAACTCTTCGGAAAACCATATCCCAAACCTGCATCTGATCCTTCAATGGCATTTATAGCTTCTCCCATGCTAGTTGTTCTGAAGAGATAGTGAAGGTAGCAGGATAGATGAAAAGACCTAAGATAAAAAGAACACTAAAACCACAGAAAATTCATGAAATAATCATGAGTCAAGAAGTAGACTCAAGTGGCATTCACAGAAAAATTTATTTAAAGAGACCAAACAAAAATATTCCTAAAATCTGAAGTATATTTATAAGAACATAGTGATATAATTTTATTTCACAATCATTCTCATCAATACCTTTGGCAGATAATCAGATGATGTGAGTTTAAATTTTTCACTGTGTTCATGCTCTACAGAATGTGTCCAGAGGGACACAGAGAAACACTTGGGCAAATTAAAGGCTAATGGCTATCAATATTTCCTTTCCTTCAAACAGTATTCACTTTACACAAGGTATATAAGTTTGAAAGAAATGAAATTTTGATAGGTGATTCTTAAAAAATCTAGTATTAAATACAAAGTAGGTTCATATTACCAAAGAACTAGTATTACATTTAAAAACAATCTATTTTCACCTTAGAAAAGTTCAGGTTTCTTCTCAAATTCCTCAAAAATGGACAATTCATTATTAATTAATACAGCATTGATGATAAATATAAAAGTAAGCCGTGATTCAGAATTAAATTTTTATTGATGTAACCTCGAAATTGTGGAGTAATTTCAGAATGATTTTCTGTTCCTTGATGACTTAAATTATGAAAGATGTTTAAGAAAAGCTGCTAAAGTTCTTATTCCTCAAAAAAGGTAATATATAAAAAATAAAATACACTTTGTAAATAGCCCCAAGTTTTTAAATGCAGTTTCAAATAATGTAGTAAATGCAAAAAAGTATTATACATTAAGAAAAATTTTAAAAGCCTTTTGAAATGAGATTTTTGCTATGTTTTATTTTGTGACAGTCTTTGAAGTCTTAGTTTCTTTCAAATCTGTTTCATAGCGAACCAAATCACATGATATTGATCTGCGCTCAGAGATTTACTTTAAAGCTTTAGTGCTCCAGAGTAGACTATAACTTACTATTGTTTCACAGAAAAGAAATACGTACAAGAAGAGAACAGTTTTCTGAAATAGTTTTAAGATAATTATGTGTTTGAAAGCAAATATAATGTATTTTTAAATTACATGCTATCACAAATATTTTATTCTAATTAGAGCATGTGTGGAAAATAATTAAAAAATTATAATAACTGTAAACATTAGATATGAATGATATAAATGCAAAATATTACATTAAATTTTCAGCATTTTTATATAGCATATTATAAGTTTGAAACTAAAAATTAAATCATATGCAATTATTTGAATTTTGCAGGAAATATTTTATTCAATTTTTGGATAATAAAAGCCTTTGAAATGAATATTTGAATAAAATAATGAATAAAATTTCTGCTGTATAGGATGAGAGTCTGAACCATGCATATTCAATGGAAAACCAAGAATTATATAAAGTATCATATCTTTATATAAACAATTAAGTTTTAGGAAAGGCATAAATGATACTAGATATAAACAAAAATGCTATATTTTGCTGTTGCAAAGACTGCTGAACCCCACTTGTGGCTATGTGTCCATGATGCCTGGTATTTTCATGGAACTAAACATTCTTATTACCATTTCATCTGCATGACAGCAATCATTCAATTATTTGTAAAGTTCTTAACAATAACTGCATTATAGATAAATTATTTGTAGTGTTTAGTCATCAAAATATAGAGATGACTGTAACTACAAGTGGTCAACATTTTTTGGCAGTCTATTCAGTGAGAAAAGATAAGAGACTGCCTTAATAAATGCTTTCTAACTCATCTAGCTCTCCTGGAACCCCCTCAATAAGTATCTGTAATGAGGGCTACTCAAATCCCATCAATATGGCTAGTCTACAAAGCACTAGGACAAATAATAATCAATTTAATTTCTAAAGAACTCTGGAACTACTCTATTCTCTTTCTGCAATCCTGGAAGGAGACACACTAAAACAAACTTTCTTAGTGGGTATCCCAAGTAAAGCAAATTTAAAACAAATTTAACTAGAGTTGAAAGAAACCTTGGAGAGGTGGCTCTGTGGCACAGTGGATGAAGCTATCATCTGCAGAGTCCCGGCTGCTCTACTTCTGATCCAGCTCCCTGCTAATGTATCGGCAAATGCAGCAGAAGATGACCAAATCCTTGGCCCCTTTACCTACATGGAAGACCCAGAGGAAGTTCCTGGCTCCCGGCTTTGGACAGGCACAGCCCCGGCCACTGTATCCATCTTGGGAGTGAACCAGCAGATGGAAGATCTCTCTGTGTCTCTCTCTCTCTCTCTCTCTCTCTCTCTCAACTCTGCCTTTCAAATAGATGAATATATCTGTACAAAAAAAAAGAAGAAAAAGAGAGAGAAAGAGAAAGAAAGAAAGAAAGAAAGAAAGAAAGACAGAAAGAAAGAAAGAAAGAAAGACAGACAGACAGACAGAAAGAAAGAAAGAAAGAAAGAAAGAAAGAAAGAAAGAAAGAAAGAAAAGAACCAGTCTTGGAGACCCTTCTCTATTGTTCAGACCTTTTGAAGATGGCTAAATAAGGAATGTATTTTCCAAGGCTAAAATATATGCAGAATATTAAAATTTTTAGCAAATAATCCAAATATCATACAAAAGATTCTATAATAAAAAAAGTCAGAGAAGGAAAGGAAAGGAATGAGACTTGTTTTCCTTCTCTTGACACCTGCTTTCTGATATAGAACACTGCCAAACCGGTGGAGGAGTTACTACAGAAGCTCTGAAACTGGATCCATTGACCCAAAGCACAGAAAGTTAATCAATGATAATAGGGTGGAAGAAAGGTGTTTACTGCAAAGCACAGAGCAAGAAGCCAGGCAGCTATCATTTAAATCCTAGGCCTGCCAAGAGGTTAGGGGTAAAAATTCTCAGCTGGGGCTCAGAGGCGCTTGTTCAGTTTGCTCATGACCTTCTTCTGATCATTCAACAATATGGTGTCTTTTAGGGAATTTTGATGTGGCAAACAGGACAATCAGAGGGGTATGTGGAGGTGGTAGATACCTTTGTTCTGGAGACCTGCGGTTATGGGAGAAAAAAAAATCTCACAAAGATGTGATATACAGGGGGAATAAAAGACATACTGAATCTGGTGATTAAGGATCTTCTAGTGTCAGTTTCACCATTCCTTCAATTTAGTGATCAAATTTTAGTAAGAAAAAATTGCCATCCTAAAAGCAGGACAAGGAAACTATAAACTAAGGGAGGGAGATGGAGAGACTGTGGTACACAAGGGTTTGATGCTATCTGTCATCTGCACCCAGCATACTATCAAGGGGCTTGATTTCATTTCCATGATGCCCCTACCTGCTCTACAGAACAACAGAGTACAGAGAATAGAGTCAGCCACCAAATGTAGTTGGGGCATTATCTAAAGATATTCTCTAAACTTGATGAGTGTAGTAATCGGTAAGTAGGACTTTCCTGGCAAGTTTTAGGAAGGAAATATATTCTGAGACTCAAACACTTCATGAAATACTATGGTTTATTCCTTGCGGTCATTCGTTGCTTATAAAACGAGTTCCCTTACGGGAATATTCTTGTCATACATAGCATTCTAATACACGGTCCTTTTAAAGCTATAGAGTCAAGCAATTTTTCTTCTGAAGTTAAATAATATCTTGCTGTTGAATGCTGGCATCCTACAGGCACAAATAGAGCCAGCTGGCATCACTGAGAAAGGAAAAAGAGGGGACATTGGTGATTACAGCACAAGAAATAACCTCAACTCACTTTCTTCAGCTGAATCTGAATCTGATGGCCAGACATCACACAAGGCTTGATAAATTCTGAGTTCAAGTTAAATTCTTTGACTCCTATGTGTCTGCTTTTTTTTCAAGAAGATATTTTTAAAAAAACTCAAGAAAGCATTTTTGCAACTTGGAATAATACTGAATTCTCAAGTTAAATGCATCCTTTTCACAATTTAACTATAATTCTCATATAATGTTCTTTATTTTACAGATGTTTTAAGTGATGGTTTTATATACTATCTAAAAGAATTTATCTCATTAATTCATTAAATATTTCACAAAAATACAGAATGCTGAGATTCCATATACGGAACATTGTAAAGCTGCTGTCTCCATTCTTAGTGGATGACCTTGACTATGTATTGGTGAAAATAATCTCCTCATCTAGATCCTCAAGGTGCCTTTCCTTTAACTCCATTTGTATGTTTAGGTAGCCTTTGGAAGAAGCACCTGGTCCCTGACTTCAACCTGGTCCAGCTCCTGTTGGCTGTTGCAGCCATTTGGGGAGTGATCCAGTGGATGGAAGATATTTCTCTCTGTAATTCTGCCCTTCAAATATAATAAAATAAGTCTTTTTTTTAAAGTGGTGAATTCTCCAATTGTCTTCTTACACCCAGCTGCTGCTTGCACTTCAAGAATTGACTGCACTGATTTCCTGTACCAGTGTGTCTCACTTTCTCTCACCCCAATAGCCATTTGCTCTCTCTCAGCCTCCACTAAATCCTAAAAAAAAAAAAAAAAAAAAAAAAATCAGAGGAATGGCTGACCTAATTGTAAAGCAGTGATTCCCTTCTAGGAGGCCTACTTGCCAGGCTGATATTTTTCCTCTGAGAGCTGAATTAGCATGGTCAGAGATAAGGAAGGAGAAGAGGCATAACAGTAACTCTAAAGTTCAGAGGGTCTCCCAAGTGTAAGACAGAGGAAAATCTTAGAGAGGATCAAAGAGCAGAGTGGAAGGGATTCTGAAAATGCACTCTCCATGAGAGTAAACTCCACCTCCCCTCTCACTGTGGCTAATCCATTATTCAACACTCCTAGAGACCTAGAAGGGTATGTAAAGCATGAGCTGCATCTCACAAACTTTGATGTGTTGTGTGTTTATCATTCCATTCAGAGGAGATTCAAATTTCTTTTAAGGTCTCTTCTATAAGTAAATGACTATTTAGAAAACTTTTGTTTATATTTGCAGGGTGTCTGATTGTATTACAATCACTTATTTCTTCTTTAATTCCATTCAGATCAGTGAAAGGTATGATTTCATTATTTTTAAATTTGTAGAAATCTGTTTATTGGCAGATACAGTCTTTCTTAATAAAACATCACGTGCACTCAAGTGAATGTGCTTTGCCATTGTTGGCTGTACAGTCCTGTAATATCTATTAAGTCAGACTAAATGAGAGTGTTCAGATCATCTATACTACCAGTTTTTCTGTTTTTTGTTTTTTTTTGTATAATTGTCCTATCAGTTCTCAATAACAATTGTGATGATTGTATATGTGTCTGTTTTTCTCTTTAATTCTGCCAACTTTGATTTCACCTCTTTGGAATGCTTGCTATTGGACTCAGGCACATTTGTGAATGTTATGACATCCTGAAGAATTGAACCTTTTACCATTATGTAAGTGTCCCTCTTTATCTTTGCTAATATATTTGATTTTCAAATACATCTGAAGTTAATATAGAAAATCTAGCCTCCTGACACCTACTGATTATATAATTTATCTTTTTACATCTATTTATTTTAACTTTTCTGTGTATTTTTAAAAATCTGTAGTTTTAAAGAGCACAGAGTTGGGCATTATTTTTATTTGTTTGGTTGGTTTAATCTATTATAAAAAAAACAACCTTTATTTGAAGTGGCTGGTCCACTGTTAAAACTTTAATAAACAGGATTATTTATATATGTGGGTACTGGTCCACCATTTGACATTTCATTTTCTAATTAACTCTTATGGCTTTTCTGTGTTTTTGTTGTTGCTTTTTGGTTGTTTTTGGTGGTGTTTTTGTTTTGTTTTTGTTTTTGGGTTCTCTATTCCCACTTTACTGTCTTTTGTGGGCGTAGGGTTTGAATAATCTTAAAATTTCATTTCAGATTTTCTATTTCAGTTATCTTCCTTTGCATTCTTTTTAACTTATTGACCTAGGAACTACACTATATATCCTGACTCTTCAGAGTCCACAGAGTAAATGTTACTGCTTAACATGAAATACAGAAACTCTGTACACTTTTAGATTAATATCTTCCCATTCTTTCATTACCACAGTTACATCTATATTGCATACATATATATGTATATATATAAATATATACATCATGAAACTGTCAATACAATGTTATATTTAGTGTTTTAAATCTTGCAGGGTTTATAAAGACAGAAGGACAAAGGCAAAATGAAAGTTCTATTTTGCATCCACCTAGATACATACCACTTCTGATACTCTCTTCTTTCCTGAATATCTGAATTTCTACCTATCCTCTTTTTATCCCAAAGAACATCATAATTCTAAATTGATTCTTTACTGGGAAAATGAATTTCTATATTATTATTTTTTCATTCTAAAGAGAGTATGACCAATAATACTAATAAATAGAATGAAGTTTCTATTAAGCAAGATAAATATGCCACTGAGCTCTGTTGTAGATATTGTGTCTCCAGTCTACAATAACGGATTTTGAACTTATATTTATTTGGTGGGTAGGTCTCATGTTAAGTGTTCTTACCACAATAAAATAAAGTTAAAGCATAAATAAATATTTAATGAAAATAAAGAATGTCCTCTTTCGTATCTTTGAATACTTGGTCTCTGGCAGCAAATTTTCTTAACTTACTTAATATGAAAATATCTTTTTTTCTTCTTCATTATTGAAGGATATTTTCAGTGAAATAGGCTTCTATTTCTAAGGAATATATTAATACATTGGATTCTCAGGGTCACAGTAAATTCATGATAATTAATAAAACACAATTCTCATCAATTCTCATGTCATTGTGATATTAATACAATGAGAACAAATTCGATGTAGTTTATAGATACAGTTCTAAGGATATAATGATCCTTCCTCCCTCTTTCTTCCTTTTTCTTTTCATTCTTTTTGCTTTTTCTTTCTTTCTTATTTTTCTGGATTAACAATTTTGTGTGTTCATATTTTCTTTTCAGTACTTTAAAGATTTTTAAAAAGGGGATATTTTATTCTCTCTTGGTCTCATTGGTTTTTTTTCATTATTTATTTTATTTATTTCAAAAGGTAGAATTACAGAGAGAGATATCTTCCATCTGTTCGTTCACTCCAGTATTCACTCCAGTATTCAAAATCCTCTCATGGCACCTAGTTCACTCAGAAAAAAAGTCAACATTCCTTTCAAACAGCTATAAAGATTTAAGTGGTCTGGGCCTCCATGGTTCCTTGAGATCCTAATATCCTAATATCCTCCACCTTCCCTCAATATTCTCTGGAGCCCTGTTTTCCTTGTTGTTTCCAAAGCACATCCGTCTTCTGGAAAATAGTCCATGGCTCATTCTTTCATTTCCTACAGGTCTCTGACTAAACATCATTTGGGCAATGAAGGTTTTCTAGCCCACTTTTCTAGAATAATAACCCTCACCGTTCCCTAAACATTCTCCTTTTCCTTCCCCACTCTTCCTTGGCCTTTTGCCTCCAAAGTATCTGGCCTGCCTGACATTTTGTAGTCATTAAAGCATTTGTTTCCTGTTCTAGAAGATAGTCAATTTAAAATAATGGCTTTTTTCTTACCTACCAAAATGCAAGGCATAAAACATTACCTGATTCATAGTAAACATCATTAAATTACAGAGAGGATAAGTCAGAAGTTTAAATGCCACTGTGGCAGTGAATGCCATTCATCAATTTAATTAAAATAAATACCCTTAAACACTTAAATCATGATTATTAATAAATATGCACTTTGTTTTTCCTGATTTATTTTTAAGCACCTCAAAAATTATTTGATAACTCTAAATTAAAAGACATACAAATATAGTCAAACTGAGTTGTTCTGAAAAATCTCTTAAAATTTCCAAATCAACAACATTTGTTCAAAAGCAACCGATTAAGAGAATACTGGAACTCATAGAAAAGTTTGGCAAAGTAGCAGGATATAAACTCAATGCACAAAAATCAACAGCCTTTGTATACACAGGAAATTCCACAGCTGAGAAAGAACTTCTAACATCAATCCCATTCACAATAGCTACAAAAACAATCAAATACCTTGGAATAAACTTAACCAAGGACACTAAAGATCTCTACAATGAAAATTACAAAACCTTAAAGAAAGACATAGAAGAGGATACCAAAAAATGGAAATATCTTCCATGTGCATGGATTGGAAGAATCAATATCATCAAAATGTCCATTCTCCCAAAAGCAATTTATACATTCAATGCAATACCAATCAAAATGCCAAAGACATTCTTCTCAGATATGGAAAAAATGATGCTGAAATTCATATGGAGACACAGGAGACCTCGAAAAGCTAAAGCAATCTTGTACAACAAGAAACCAACCAACCCAAATTCCCATGAACAGTAGACTCGATAAAGAAATTATAGGACATGTACTCTACAGAATTCTATACAGCAGTCAAAAACTCATGAGATGTAAGTACACAGTGACTCCTGATGTTGATTTAACAATTTGACACTCTTGCTTATGGCGTCAGTAATTTCCCTATGCTCTAGTCATGAGTTGCCAAGGCTATGGAAGCCTTTAGGGTTCGCCGCCTTCGATCTTATTCCGACAGGGTCATAGTCAAAGTGGAAGTTCTCTCCTCCCTTCAGAGAAAGGTACCTCCTTCTTTGATGGTCCGTTCTTTCCACTGGGATGTCACTCACAGAGATCTTTGATTTAGGTCTTCTTTTTTTTTTTTTTTTTTTGCCAGAGTGTCTTGGGCTTTCCATGCCTAAAATATTCTCATGGGCTCTTGAGCCAGATCTGAATGCCTTAAGGGCTGATTCTGAGGCCAGAGTGCTATTTAGGACATCTGCCATTCTATGAGTCTGCTGTGTATCTCGCTTCCCATGTTGGATCATTCTCTCCCTTTTTCATTCTATCAGTTAGTATTAGCAGACACTAGTCTTGTTTGTGTGATCCCTTTGACTCTTAGACATATCATTATGATCAATTATGAACTGAAATTGATCACTTGAACTAGTGAGTAGGCCTTGGTACATGCCACCTTGATGGGATTGTATTGGAATCCCCTGGCACGATTCTAACTCCATCATTTGGGGTAGGTCCGATTGAGCATGTCCCAAATTGTACATCTCCTCCCTCTCTTATTCCCACTCATATTTCACAGGGATCACTTTTCAGTTAAAATTTAAACACCTAAGAGTAATTGTGTGTTAATTACATACTTCAACCAATAGTACTAGAATAAAAAAAATACTAAAATGGATAAAGTATTACATTGTACAACAACAGTCAGCACAAGAGCTGATCAAGTCACTGTTTCTCATAGTGTCCATTTCACCTTAACAGGTTTCCCCTTTGGTGCTCAGTTAGTTGTCGCTGATCAGGGAGACATTTGATATTTGTCCCTTTGGGACTGGCTTAATTCACTCAGCATGATGTTTTCCAGATTCCTCCATCTTGTTGCAAATGACTGGAATTCTATAGAGTACATGTCCCATAATTTCTTTATCGAGTCTACTGTTGATGGGCATTTGGGTTGGTTCCAGGTCTTAGCTATTGTGAATCGAGCTGCATTAAACATTAAGGTGCAGATGACTTTTTGGTTTGCCAAATTAATTTTCTTTGGGTAAATTCCGAGGAGTGGGATGGCTGGGTTGAATGGTAGGGTTATATTCAGGTTTCTGAGGAATCTCCAGACTGACTTCATAGTGGCTTTACCAGTTTGTATTCCCACCAGCAGTGGGTTAGTGTCCCTTTTTCCTCACATCCTCACCAGCATCTATTGTTGGTAGATTTCTTTTTTTTTTTTTTTTTTTTACAAGCAGAGTGGACAGTGAGAGAGAGAGACAGAGAGAAAGGTCTTCCTTTGCCGTTGGTTCACCCTCCAATGGCCGCCACGGTCGGCACGCTGCGGCCGGCGCACCGCGCTCGTCCGATGGCAGGAGCCAGGAGCCAGGTGCTTTTCCTGGTCTCCCCATGGGGTGCAGGGCCCAAGCACCTGGGCCATCCTCCACTGCACTCCCGGGCCACAGCAGAGGGCTGGCCTGGAAGAGGGGCAACCGGGACAGAATCCGGTGCCCCGACCGGGACTAGAACCCGGTGTGCCTGCGCCGCAAGGCGGAGGATTAGCCTGTTGAGCCACGGCGCCGGCCTGTTGGTAGATTTCTGAGATTTCTGAATGTGAGCCATTCTAACCAGGGTGAGGTGAAACCTCATCGTGGTTTTGATTTGCATATCCCTGATTGCTAGTGATCCTGAACATTTTTTTCATGTGTCTGTTGGCCATTTGGATTTCCTCTTTGGAAAAATGTCTATTGAGGTCCTTGGCCCATCTCTTAAGTGGGTTGTTTGTTTTGATGTTGTGGAGTTTCTTAATCTCTTTGTAGATTCTGGTTATTAACCCTTTATTGGTTGCATAGTTTGCAAGTATTTTTTCCCATCCTGTCAGCTGTCTCTTCACTTTCCTGACTGTTTTTTTGAAGTACAAAAACTTCTCAATTTCATGCAATATCAAATGTTAATTTTGGATTTAACTGGATTTTCCTCCGGGGTCTTTTCCAGGAAGTCTTTGCCTGTTTGGATTGATTTCTGGTGTGTCTATTCTGTTCCATTGGTCTATTCATTTGTTTCTGTATCAGTAGCATGCTGTTTTGGTTACACTGCCCTGGAGTATGTCCTGAAATCTAGTATTGTGATGCCTCCGGCTTTGTTTTGTTGTACAAGATTGCTCTAGCTATTCGAGTTCTCCTGTGTCTCCATTTGAATTTCAGCACCATTTTTTCCAGATCTGAGAATAATGACTTTGGTATTTTGATTGGTATTGCACTGAATCTATAAATCACATGGGAGAATGGACATTTTGATGATATTGATTCTTCCAATCCATGCACATGGAAGATATTTCCATTTTTTGGTATCTTCTTCTATTTCTTTCTTTAAGATTTCGTAATTCTCATCATAGAGATCTTTAACTTCCTTAGTTAAGTTTATTCCAAGGTATTTGATTGTTTTTGTAGCTATTGTGAATGGGATTGATGTTAGAAGTTCTTTCTCAGCTGTGGCATTGCCTGTGTATAAAAGGCTATTGATTTTTGTGCATTGAGTTTATATCCTGCTGCTTTGCTAAACTCTTCTATGAGTTCCAGTAGTCTCTTAGTAGAGTTTTTTGGGTCCCCTAAATAAAGAATCATATCGTCTGCAAGAGGGATAGTTTGAGTTCTTCTTTCCCAATTTGTATCCCTTTAATTTCTTTTTCTTGCCTAATAGCTCTGGCTAAGACTTCGAGAACTATATTGAATAGCAGTGGTGAGAGTGGGCATCCCTGTCTAGTACCAGATCTCAGTGGAAATGCTTCCAACTTTTCTCTATTCAATAGGATGCTGGTCGTGGGTTTTTCATAAATTTCTTTGAATGTATTGAGGAATGTTCCTTCTATACCCAGTTTGGTTAGGGTTTTCATCATGAAAGGGTGTTGTATTTTATTGAATTCTTTCTCTGCATCTTTGAGATAATCATATGGTTTTTTTCTGCAGTCTGTTAATGTGGTGTGTCACATTGATTGATTTGCGTACACTGAACCATCCCTGCATACCAGGGATAAATCCCACTTGGTCTTGTGGATGATCTTTCTGATGTGTTGTTGCATTCTATTAGCCAGACTTTTATTGAGGATTTTTGCATCTATGTTCATCATGGATATTGGTTGTAATTCTCTTTCAATGCTGCATCTTTCTCCAGCTTAGGGATTAAGGTGATGCTGGCTTCATAGAAAGAATTTGGGAGGATTTCTTCTTTTGTAATTGTTCTGAATTTTTAGAAGAATTGTAGTTAGTTCTTCTTTAAATATCTGGTAGAAATAAGCAGTGAATCCATCTGGTCCTGGGCTTTTCTTTGTTACTGTTTTTGTTTATTACAGTTTCAATTTCTTTCTCAGTTATGGGTGTATTTAGGCTTTCTATGTCTTCCTGGTTCAATTTAGGTAGGTTGCATGTGTCCAGGAATCTATCCATTTCTGATAGATTTCCCTGTTTGCTGGCATACAAGTCCTTGTAATAATTTCTGATGATTCTTTTTATTTCTGTAGTGTCTGTTGTTACTTTTCCTTTTTCATCTCTGATTATATTGATTTAGGTCTTTTCTTTTTTTAGTTAGTTGGGCCAATGGGGTGTCAATTTTGTTTATTTTTTCAAAAAACCAGCTCCTTGTTTGGTTGATTTTTTGTAATGTTTTTATGGATTCAATCCTGTTGATTTCATCTCTGATTTTAATTATTTCTCTTCTCCTACTAGATTTGGTTCTGGTTTGCTGCAGTTTTTGTAGATCCTTGAGATGAATTGAAAGTTCATCTATTTGGTGTCTTTCCAATTTCTTGATGTAGGCACCTATTGATATAAATTTTCCTCTTAACACTGCTTTTGCTGTATCCCATAAATTTTGATATGTTGTGTTGTTATCCTCATTTACTTCCAGAAAGTTTTTGATTTCTCTTTTGATTTCGTCTATGACCCAGTGTTCATTCAGGAGCATGTTGTTTAAAATCCATGTGTTTGCATATGTTCTAGGGATTCTTGAGTTGCTAATTTCCAACTTCATTCCACTATGGTCTCAGAAGCTGCATCGAATGATTCTAATTCTTTTGAATTTGTTGAGACTTGGTTTATGGCCTAGTATGTGGCAAATCCTGGAGAAGGTTCCATGTACTGCTGAGTAGAATGTAAATTCTTTATGTGTAATATGAAAAGTTCTGAAGATATCTGTTAGATCCATTTGCGCAATAATGCCATTTAAATCTACTGTTTCCTTGTTGATCTTCTGTCTGGTTGATCATTTTCTGAGAGTGGAGTACTGAAGTCCCCTAGTACTATTGTATTGGAATCTAAGTCTCCCTTTAAGTTCCTTAACATATCTTTTAAATAAACTGGTGCCCTGCACATACAATTTAAAGAGCAGGTGAAAAGAGGGTGTAACTCTGGGGAACGCTGTCTATAGGACAGAACCGACACTGGCACCAATATGCCTATCCAATCAGCTTGAACGTCACATAGACAGGATGGCTCCACAGGTCAGCCTAATGGGCCTGGGCTGTATCCAAGAGTTGTTTACATGATCTACAATTACAGGGCCCTTTAGCAGGGAGTGGGGGGTGGGGAAGGTGCTTGGGGCTTCCACACCACCTGCCAGCAGTCAAGTTGTGGGGTCCTTACATGGAGGCATGAAGTGCCATCTCCTCTCAACCTCCTGCATGGGCAGGGCATACGGACTTCCCACTTGGTTAGTATTGCCCACAATGACATATCTTGAAACTGCACTTGTAAAATAATGATCTTCAGTCTCTGTGTAGTTTGGATGTGAATTTGTCTGTCTTCCAAAGACCTATGTTTTGGAGGCTTAGTCTCCAACAGCATTAATGGGTTATGAATTAATGTCAATGGTTAATGTATTAGGGGTCCAAGATTTAACCCAATTATTGTGTCTAAAGGCAGGACTTCTGGAAACTAAATAGATTGGATCAGATTGCTGACCTATGACTAAATCATGCTGGCTTTATAGAGAGAGGCACATGGGCAAGGAAGACAAGTACAAGTGCATTCCTTGTCTCTTTGCTTCCTGGCTTGCCATGTGACCCTTCTTCGGTCCATAGTCCAACATCCACTGCCCTCATCAGATGCCACAGTTAAGTGACTGCCCGATATTGGACTGTGAGCCTCCAAATTCTTGAGCTAAAATAAACCTTCATTTTTAAGCAGGTTCTCTTAGGAATTTTAGTTGTAGTAGTAAAAACTGACCAATGTGTCTCAAATGAACATAGTGAACTCTTTAGAGTAATGTGGTTTAGATACAAGAACATTGCCATAAGAGTTGAAATTGCCATACAAGTCTCCCAGTTTAACTTCAAGCCTGAAAAATAACAACATTTCCTGGCTTCATTGACTAATGTTGGTAGTTCTATTTCTGTGACCTCACCTTGATTTCCCACAATCTGAGTGTATTTAATCTGTGTTCCAACCATCTGAATAGGATCATTGCCCTAAGCTTTAAGGTCATTTTAATGTCAGAATTTGCTTTCCTTATAGTTGTTTCCTTTTGATAGCATGCCTTCATTTTTAGACTTATTTTACCTAAGAGCATGACTCGGTTCCAATAAAACTGTATGAATGCTAACATTTGAATTTTGTAAAATGTTCATGTGTCATGGAATATTACCTTTCTTGTGAGTTGTTTCCATACAGTCTTTTAAACAGGTAAAAAATTATCCTAGGCTCACAAGACATAAAAAAAGGATGGCAAATCCAAATGTGGGCCAGTGCTGCGGCTCAATAGGCTAATCCTCCGCCTGCAGTGCCAAACATGGGGTTCTAGTCCTGGTCGGGGCACTGGATTCTGTCCCGGTTGCCCCTCTTCCAGGCCAGCTCTCTGCTGTGGCCTGGGAGTGCAGTGGAGGATGGCCCAAGTGCTTGGGCCCTGCACCCCATGAGAGACCAGAAGTACCTGGCTCCTGGCTTTGGATCAGCTCAGTGTGCAGGCCATTGTGGGGTGAAGCAACGGCAAAGGAAGACCTTTCTCTCTGTCTCTCTCTCTCTCTCACTGTCCACTCTTCCTGTCAAAAGAAAAAAAATCCAAATGTGGCCCAAAGCCCACTGGTTGCTAACCCTTGCTTCAGATGAACTACTGTCTCACATACATAGTTTCCTATGCAAACCACCTCTCTAGCACCTTCATTCATTTGCAGACCATGAAGCAATGACAGTTCCTCAACTGAATGAATGGCCAAGCGGTTATCTTGAATACCTTACATGTGTCAGAAATGTATGTGTATTTTTCTCTCACATTTTTTGTCAATGAGAGATGCAGTGTTAAGAAAAGTAATGTTCAGACAACAGTTGCTAAATGCTTTGGACTTCATTTCAAAATGGTGTCCAGTAACTTAGAGAATGGATGACCGATTTTTATGCAGGCATACTCATATGCATAATCAACAACTGTCTTCTTCCCACATTACTAGCTCTTTCCAATGCTCAAGTTTTTCTGTGATTTATTAAGTTATCCTTCCCCTCTCCTTCTCCCTTGGATAATATTCAATAAAATTATCACAGTATGATTCTCTATTATCACAGCAACAGGAATAGTTTTCAGGAAATAAAAGAGAATTTCCCTTTGTACATGCCCACCTGTTGTTGGTACTGCCATGAAAGAGCCCAGCATTCAAAAGAAATCACCATATTCTGAAATGTGTAGATGAGCTAATTAAGTCCAGTGATCATGCTAATGGAAACAGAAAATGACTCTTAGCAACTAAACCTTTGAAATTTCCCTGTTTCTACATAAATGAAAAAAGAACGGTGTGCTTTTTTTGAAAAGAGCTTTTTCCATAGCATTTTTGCATTTAAAAATGTTTTCTTTCTATCAAAGTAATGTGTGTTCATTGGTATTTATAAGTTCAAGTCTTACTCCCTACATCCTCAAACCCTTTTGGACAATTCCACAATAATATTTTAAATAAGTGTGGGGATTCGGCTTCATGTGGTTATTCTTTGCTACTGTCACACTTCTCACTATAATAAAGTACGAAAAAGTTAAAGCACACATAGATCAACAATCCTACCTAGAAATATCCCTTCCAAACATAAGGAAATTAAAATCCAAATTTGGAAAATAAGGGATATGAGGAAAAAAGCAACCCTCTCTAAAATTAAAATAAAAGGAAATAAGAATGGAATCAAGAAATACCTTGAGATCAAAAAATTTCCTTGTTTCAAAATTTTGTATGGTTCATGCTTAATTATTCAGACTAATGATGACAGGACACACAAATATGAATAAACCAAAACCATATATAACTCTATCAAAATTCCAGGCAGAGTTACCAAAGACTGAGAATTTATGTCTTCTTCAAATAATTTCATGATCACATTACAATAATATGTGTGGCTATACACTCATCAATTTTGTAAACAATTATCAGAAATATTCTCTTACACCTTTTACAAAGTAAATAGTCCCCTAGGTTCAACAGCGCTTAAAATTTGACCTAGAAATTACATGAACAGATGCATCATTATGCACAGATTAAACAATGAGAAAAATATTAATAGCTACCTTTCATTGGACACTATCTACCATCTACTGTGCCATGCGATTTACATTAAAAAATTCTGTCAGGAACCGATGCTTTTATCTCCATATCACAGACAGTATGCATAATCAACAACTGTCTTTAAATTCAAATGAACCATAAAGAATTAGAAATTCTGCTGAAGACTATGTCATTTGCTTTGAGTCATGTCTTATCAATAAAGCTGTAGTGAGCTGAGCCCAAGTCTTCAGAGCTTAGGTCATTTCTG
The DNA here is from genome assembly GCA_949820135.1 of Sylvilagus floridanus. Classification (NCBI taxonomy): domain Eukaryota; kingdom Metazoa; phylum Chordata; class Mammalia; order Lagomorpha; family Leporidae; genus Sylvilagus; species Sylvilagus floridanus. The sequence goes on along the minus strand of OX463227.1, from coordinate 65,065,134 downwards.
GAAGAATCTTGTCTCCCAGGCTTTTGTAGAGTAACCCTTGTACAGATATACAATTGGGATATACAGATGATACACACACGATCCTTCAGTCTGGAGATCAGAGCCTAGTACATACTAAATGTTATTCATTCATCAGATATTCATTGTGCTTTTAGCTGTTGCCAAACATGGTTCTAATACCTATGGCTAGAATAATTTAAAAATTCTGATTTATCCTGTATTGGCTTACTCTGTTAGCATTTCTAGATAGAACATCTTGACTTTTATTGTCAATGTGTCACAGAAAATGTGTCTTTGTATAGAATTATTTTTAAAATTAATGTTTAAGAGAAAATATTTTGGGAAAAACATATTTTCTCTCTAAAACTCAAATATAAGTTTTTATATAAACATTGTGCATGAAGAGGCTCAAGTTATAATGAAAACATATTTATAAAACAACAGTATCAGGGCCAGTGCTGTGGCGTAGGAGGTAAAGCCACCGCCTGCAGTGCTGGCATCCCATATGGGCGTGGACTTGAGACCTGGCTGCTCCACTTCCAATCCAGCTCTCTGCTATGGCCTGGGAAAGCAATAGAAGATGGCCCAAGTCCTTGGGCCTCTGCACCCATGCAGGAGACCTAGAAGAAGTTCCTGGCTCCTGCCTTTTGATCGGCACACAACTGATGTGGCCAGTTGGGGAGTGAACCAGCAGATGGAAGACCTCTCTGTCTCTCTGCCTCTCCTCTGTCTGTGTAACTCTGACTTTCAAATAAATATATAAATCTTTAAAAAAATAAAATATTTTTAAAAATTAAAATAAATTAATTTAAAAAGTTAAATAAAAAGTAAAAAGACCATAGACTATCAGAGAAATAGCAGGGATATGAATAAAGAAAAAAATCAGTATCACATGTAGACATTTAAAAAATCATGGTGTTGACACAGGAATATATATTTAGGTGCCTCTGGCTCCAAGAAGTGATGAATTACTATATATAAGGAAACAGTTTATATAGTTAACCTTCATATCCACAGATTTTTCAGTCAAAGATTCTACCAAGCACATACTGAAATATACAAAATAGGGGCTGGCGTTGTGTTGCAGATTCAGATGCAGCCTGCAAGCCCAGTATCCCACATTGCTGCTGGCTCGAGTCCCACTTGCTCCACTTCTGAGTCAGCTAAGGGTCTAGGAAAAGAAGCAGAAGATGGCCCAAGTACTTGAGCTCCAGCCACCCACAGAGGAGACTCAGATTAAGCTCCTGGCTCCTGGCTTCTGCCTGGCCCAGCCCCAGCCATTGTGGCCATCTAGGGAATGAACCAGCAAATGGAAGATCTCTCTCTTTTAAAAATAAAACTATACAAATAGCAGTTATAGTGATATAGTTATATATGTTCAGGATTTTTGGTTATTATTCGCTAAACCATAAAGCATGACAGCTATTTATATAGCAATTACTTTGTGTTAGGTATTAACAATGTCTATAGATGACGTATAGAGTAGGATGAATATAGACTATATGCAATGAATATAGACTATATGCAAATATCATGCCATTTTACACAAGGGAATTGAAAAATCCCTAGATTTTGATATCCTCAGGTGGTCCTGAATATTGTTATTCCCTGTGTATACTCGGTGATGACTGCATTAGATTATCTGTTTACAGCACAAAGAAATGATTTTTTATGCTTTTTACATTCTTACATGCAGATTTTCACTTGTGTATAATTTTTTACCATGTTTTAGCTATGTATTGGGAAAATGGGTTGTGGTTTTTGAGTTGATATGTAATACATTATTTTTTCTATACATAATAATAGTTTCACAGTTAACATTATTATACAGACTATATAATTTTCTGGAATGAATCACTAATATTTAGAGGTAACTGCTTAGTAGACATAAATCCCTGCTTTGATGGAATTTATACATCAGAGGGAATAGAGAGATAATAAACATGATAAATTAGTATATTGCGTAGTGTTAGATGGTGATAAATAATGAAAAGAACAAGTGAGGCAGAAGAGGAGGAAGGGGTAGGTATATGTGTGGCCGAAGAAATCACAATTTTGGATGGGGTTCTCAATAAAGCCTCACTGAGGAGGTGATGCTGAGGTAAAAAACCCAAGAGAGGTGAGAAAGCCCATTATAGTTGTATATTGGTAACCAGTATTCTCAATTGAAAGAAGTATGAAGACTATTCCCATGAATTTCAAGAACAGCAAGCTGGAGCTCCATTGGAGGAATACAAGCAAGGGGAAGACAGAAAGAAACATGGGGAATGGGAAGGAAAACAAGCAGAAGTAATTATGGTGGGAACAATGGTGAAAACTGTCCAATTCTGGTATTGAACCACTGTCACTCCCCCAAGCCATTTTCACTTCCTTTCTACTTGACCTAAGATAGTAGTCTTGCATATAAATCTTCCATCAGCTTTATTGAGAACTGTATGATAAAACGAACACAGGTAATTATAGAGAAGGTCTGTTTCATGGTCACAGATATAACAGCAATCAATCAAACCCCGTGGTGCAAAGTTCCATTCGCGAGTGTTTTGGTCTCCTATTTCTTAAAGTCACATCTAGTTCAAAAATGGAACCACCTCTCTACCACAAAGGGCCAGCTTTGTGTGCTAGATTGAAACACATTGATAAAATTGTGGAATCTTCCCCAGAATTTTCTCAAGAATGGATTCCACCAAAAGGACAAGAGATAGATGAACTTTAATAAGACCTTTATTATTTCTCTGTAAGGGTGTCTTGTGGCAATAGATTATATAATGATTATAAAGACATCTTATATTCTTCATGAGGAAATAGCATGCTATATAAGTCATATACGAATTGCTGTCAGGTTGAGTTCTGCTCAAAATTATATACTCCCTAATGAGGTCGCTTTTTTTTTAGTACAGAAAAATACTGTCATGAAATTTAATTTTATCCTGAAACATTTAACAAAGACGAACACATGAGGCAAGCAGAGTAAGACCCAGACACATGGGTTGGGAGAAAGAATGATGACACTGCTTCCAGTGACATGTCTGTGCTGACACAGAGTCAGATGAGGAGAAAGATATAGAAACTTTGAAGGAGTAAAGGAATATCAATCAAAAGGGGTAGTCTAAAGCATAAGAAAAGGTTTTAAAATAGCATTTCCAGCAAAGTGTTAAGTTGAATACTCTATGTGATACTAGGATGTTTCTTTCTACTTTAGAGCAGCTTAGGTTTAAAAAAGGAAGACTAATATCCAAAGAGTTTAAACAAGGTGGGGGCAGAAAAGTCAGTTGGAAACCTAGACTTAAATATAATTCAACAAAGCAGAATAGTCAATGACATATATGGGAACTTCAAAAAGTTTCTGTAAAGGCAGAATTAAAGAATAAATTTACTTTAGAGCAAAAATTGAAACCATGAATGATCTTTTTGATATACATTTTCATGAACTTTCTTGAAGATCTCATAATACAACAATAAAACAAGTCCTAATAGTATCGTTGTGAAAATTAGTTTCACTGCACCCTGTCATCATTACATACATTTTATTCTTAACTGTAGAATCAAGATTTAAAAAAACAACAGAAGTTAAACCTAAAAAAGCTATATAAATTCAGTCTTTTTTAAAGAAGAAAAATGGGAAGTTTCAACTTACAATTATAGTGTTACCTTTTAAAGCAAAACTTTTATAAAGAAACATGCTAACCAAGTGTGACTAGTATAAACCAGAAGATAAATTCTTTGGGAGAAAAGTCAGTTCTAGTTTGGATGCCAAGAGCACTAACTGTCTCAAATGGCTTGGCTGAGGTTCTAATTCTGGCAATTCACAGTGGTTACTGACATTAAGGAAGTCATGGATGGCTATGGAAGGCATCTTATAGTTAGAATCACTTTTCTTTGGCAATTAGGAGAAGAGGAAAATTCCATTTATTACACCACTCCATATTAGAAGCTTCTTTTCCAAACAACTTAAGAATGCTGCTCATGAGTTCTAGAAAGCTAGAAGTCCCATAGAGCTAGAAATGGATACACTCGATGCCAACAAGGATGAAATTATACTATTCACAAAGAAGAAGTCATGTCTTACTGACAAAATATTTGATAAACATAATCTACACTTCTTAACCCAAGAAAGACATTTCAAAGAGTTGTGTGGTCAGGTCAGAGGGAGCCACTTCCCTGCTTTAGGGAAGGGGACTGAACTATGGAAAAGTAAATAAAACAGAGGACTCAACATGTTGAAGATTCTTGCTCAGGCCCAGTGCACTTCTTTCTTTGCTGATAATAATACTATATAGAAAATGAACAATTTTGATATAATGGAAAATGAAATTCACCCAGTAATTCTCTGATAACAGTTTATCTGCCCTCTTCCCTAGGGTGGCATCTGGTAGGGCTTTACTCACAAATTCCATTGGGTTTCCTCTATGTCCTAACCACAGGACCAGCTTTAAGGTGACTTATTATCAAAATAAAAAAAAGTAAAAAGTATTTATTTATTATCAAAATAAAAAAATAGTAAAATGTATTAAGAGGGCCAGCACCGCGGCTCACTAAGCTAATCCTCTGCCTATGGAGCCAGCACTCCGGGTTCTGGTCCTGGTTGGGGCGCTGGATTCTGTCCTGGTTGCTCCTCTTCCAGTCCAGCAGTCTGCTGTGGCCCGGGAAGGCAGGGAGGATGACACAAGGACTTGAGCCCCTGCACCCACATGGGAGACCAGAAAGAGGCACCTGGCTCCTGGCTTCAGATTGGTGCAGCGTGCCGGCCGTAGCAGCCATTTGGGGGGTGAACCAATGGAAGGAAGACCTTTCTCTCTGTCTAACTCTGCCTGTCAAAAAAAAGTATTAAGAGAAAGCAAATTCAAACAGAGAAGTTTCATGGCCAAAGTGTGAAATGGATATTTGTAAAGTCATACATAGTTTTGAGATGTACTTCAAAGGTTAGAAAGCTTAACTTTCTTAATTTTTTTCTGAACTGATAAATATAGAAAACTGAATCACCAAAAGAAATAGAAGAATCTTGAATAACAAACACTTAATAAATGTGTGACATAAGGGCCAATGTTGTGATACAGTGAGTTAAGCTGCCACCTGGGATGCTGGCATCCCATCTGAGTGACCGTTGGAGTCTCAGCTGATCCACTTCCAATTCAGCTCCCTGCTAATGCTCCTGGGAATGCAAGTACCTGGGATCCTGCCACCCATGAGGAAGACCTGGATGGAGCTCCAGACGCCTAGCTTCAGCCTGGCCAAGCCCTGACCCTTGAAGACATTTGGGTGTGAATATGCAAATGAAAGATCTCACTCGTTCACTCGCTCACCTGCTCCTGCTCTCAATATATTTATCACCATACCTACACCATATATTCAAACTGTCATGGATGATTCCATTCTCAAGTATACTATTAATTACGAATATGATTTAATAAAATGTAATTTTTTTCTACTAAAGAGTCGTGTATGTTTTATATCTCAAAAACTAAGAATGAGTCCTCCAATTCAAAGTGTCCATCCCTTCTATTTGTATAGTTAACTAGCAGCCACAATGAAACTATAGTATGCTTTTTAAAAGATCAATTCGTAATTTGATTTTTTTCATAAATTCAAATTTGCGATAAGGTAACTCTAAATTACTTAAAGTTTATAAAAACAAGTTATTATTATCTTTGTTTATCATTTTCTGAAATAGGTGCAGGAAAATTTGACCCTATAGTAATGTGTATTTGGGTCACTTACAATGCAACTGCACTCCTCACTCATCAGTGTAATAGATACAACAGGTCCCCAACTGCTTTTACAGTTAACATTTTTTTATGTCAATTAGTCCAGAAAATTTACCTCTGGGGAAATCTCCAAGGGCTTCCAAGTGACTAATAAAATGACTTTTGCATTAGTAACATTGATATTATCATCGAAATCCTTTGTATGAGCCATAAAAACTGAACTCAAAGAAATTATATTTACATAAGCATTCCTCAACTCTACACTGAACCATGAGATAAACATATTAGAAAACATGTTGTTTATTTTCCAATTAACCCCAATATCTAGCACATAGATGATTTTAAAATCAAGGAGTGCTGAATTGTTTTATATAATATTCTGTTATTCTCCTAGGCAAATATTTTTTGTCTCCGTTCCAATTATGCATTGATTTCTCTATTATCCTTGAATTTTAAAGATTTTCCTCACCAATTTTAGGTAAATTATTCTTCTAACTATAGTTTTCTAGTATACTTGTGTGTTGTATTTTCATTAAACATTATAGAAAATTAATTTGTGATCTGTCATGTTTAAATAAAGTTACCATAACATTTGTACTGAAATTTATTTTTAAATTCAATAGACAAAACTATTGCAATATATAACTATGGGAGGGTATTTCAAAATTTTTAGAGAAACATGTTAAACAATGAATATACTTTGGAGCCAAATTTTTTTTAATTCATGCATAGTGTTATCATAATCCATATTTTGCATGCATTTTTTAAAAACCCCTTGAGTTTATGGAAAATATGTGCTTTGAGAAAATTGTGCATGAATTCTGAATGATTTTCAGCATCAAAATACATTTTTTAAAATTTTTTATTTCTATAAAATGTTTCATGTATTTCATATACATAATTTTAAAAGGATAATGACAGTTTTCACCTTACCCTCCCTCCTGCCCTCATTTCTACCATCTTCCTCCTTCCTTTCTTCTTTTTCTTTTAATTTTTACAATGGCATACTTTCAACTTACTTTATAATCACAAGCTTAAACCTCCACTAAAAAAAAATTCAGTAAGTAGAAAATCAATTGATCCTCAGAAGTATAGAAAAGGGCTATTAAAAAACAATAATCAAATCTTAGAATGTCAATTTTTCTTATATATATATATATTACATTTTTGTACTCTGCATATTAGTTATCACAAATCATGGAAAATATATAATAGTTGTCTTTTAGAGGCTGACTTATTTCACTAAGTATAATGGTCTCTAATTGTATCCATTTTTTTGAGAAAGACAGGATTTCCCTTTTTCTGGCTGAGTAGTATTCCACCATGTATATATCCAATAATTTTATTCAGTCTTCATTTGATGGACATCTTGGATGATCCATATCTTAGTTATTGTGAGTTGAGCTCCTATGAACACTGAGGTACAGCTAACTCTTTAATATGCTGATTTTACTTCCTATTGTAAATTGCTAGGAGAGGAATAGCTGGGTCACATACATTTATTTTCAGATTTCTGATGAATCTTCATATTGTTTTCCATAATGGCTATACTAGTTTACATTTCCAACTTTTCCCTCCATACCTTCACCAGCAATTGTTATTTTTTTTTATTTTAGATGATATTCATTCTAACTGGAGTGAGGTGAAACCTCATTGTGGCTTTTAATTGCATTTCCCTGATGGCTTGTGATCCTGAGCATCTTTTCATGTTTCTGTTGGCCATTTGTGTTTTAAAAAAACACGTTTTGAAAAATGCCTGTTCACATGCTTAGCCTATTTGTTAACCAGATTTTTTCTTTTCTTGTTGAGTTTCTTGAGCTTCTTATATGCCCTAGATATTAATCCTTTATCAGACATATGGTTTGGAAGTATGTTCTCCCATTCTGTCAGTTGTGTCTTTGTTGTGAGTTTCCTTTGCTGTGCAGAAGCTTCTTACATTAATACCATCCCTTTTGTCTATTTCTACCTGTGATTGTGGAGTCTAATCCGAGAAGTCTTTGCCTAATTCCTAATTCTTTCCACAGACATGTTGAAGTATCCTCATAGCAAATAGTTTCACAAATTAAAATGTGAAGTAAACTAAGTCACTTAAAAGAAACTTTTGGACATTACATTAGGGTATATCTAATGCGCTGGCTCATTTTCCTCTAATTAGAAACGCTCTTGGAAAATCCTTAGGGGAGAATTACTATGGACAACAAGATGGATTTTGCTCTGGTTATCCAAGCCTAGTCTTCTCAATTAATTATAGCCATGCTGGGGAAAGTATGACTCCTGAAGCAATTAACATACTCTTTAGACAAGAAGAGTAAGAAATCAAGAAAATTATGGTGACTTGGTGACCTAACACAGTTAGGAACTAACATATTATTAAACATTGTTCTGGAAATGAAATGAAGTAAGGTGAGATGAAATAGTTCTGATTTATAGACAAAGAAGAAATTATTATACCATTCAAAGAAGTTGTATTTAAACATTCTAGTCAGAAAAATAAGTCTTTTAAATAGCACAAGACTGTTGAGGAAGGGAAAATAAGGAATTTAACTCCTTGGTGTATACCCAAACTAAGACATAGCCCTGCATATAAGCCCACCTAAAATGTGAAAAGAACAAGAGATTAAGTAATTTTGGTTATAACCCTGACTGCCTCAAGTACTAGTTATGAAACTTCATGCAAGTTTTTTAAACATCTTACCTCAATTTCCCCATCTGTGAAAGGAGGATAACATTAGTACCTATCTCTAAGAGTTGATGTGAGAAATAAATGAGACAATACATTTGTATTACAGCATTTAAATGGTATCTGGCATTTAGTCAGTGCTATTGAAATTATTGTTATTCCAGGAAAATTCTTAGATAATTCATCTCATTCTTGTTCCTTCCTGTCTGTTTCATTCAAATATGTCTCAACTCTTCTCCTAGGGTGAACACTGTTTTTCTATCCGTCGGTGTAGTGGTTTCCCAAGGTGGTGACAATGTGCCATAAACTGGGTGGTATAAAACAAATTTTCTCTGTACCTGGAGTACAGAAGTCAGAAATCAATGTATAACCATCGTTGATCTCTGGTCATTTCTTAAGGACCTAAGGGAAAAATATGTTCGTACCTCTCTCTCACAGCTTCTGGAAATTGCCACATTCCTTGATGTAACTTGATTTATTCACATATTACTTTAATCTCTCCGTCTATGATGACATGGCACCCTCTCCCTGTCTACTTCCAAATTTCCCTTTTCTTGTGAGCATATTCTTGTGAACATATAAGGCCCAACTAACCTGGGATGTTCTCTGCTTCATTTTATCTGCAAAGAACCTATTTCCAAATAAGGGCACATTGAGAGTTGAACATGTGTTTTTGGAATAACAATTCATCACACAAAACTAGATATTTATTCAAATGACATCACATTATTGAAATGCTCCTGAATGAACAATGTGTCATAGAAGAAATCAAAACCTTTCTGGAAGTAACTGAGGATAACAACACAACATTATAAAAATTATGGAATACAGAAAAAGCAGTGTTAAGTGGTAAGCTTATGGCAATAGGTGCCTACATCACAAATTGGAAAGGCACCAAATAAATGAGCTTTCAATGCATATCAATGACATAGAAAAATTGGAGCAAACCAGACCCAAAACTAGTAGAAGAAGTGAAATAGTTATAATCAGAGAAGAAATCAACAGGATTGAATCCAAAAAAAAATTACAAAAAATCAGCCAAATGAAGACCTGTTTTTTTCAAAAAATAAACAATATTGACACACCATTGGCCCAACTAACTAAAAAAAGAAGAGAAAAGACCCAAATCAATAAAATCAGAGATGAAAAAGGAAATATAACAGACACCACAGAAATAAAAAAGAATCATCAAAAATTACGAGGACTTGTATGCCAGCAAACAGGGAAATCTATCAGAAATGGATAGATTCCTGGACACATGCAACCTACCTAAACTGATGAACCATGAAGACATAGAAAACCTAAACACTCCCATAACTAAGACAGAAATTGAAACAGTAATAAACAAAAACAGTAACAAAGAAAAGCCCAAGACCAGATGGATTCACTGCTTATTTCTACCAGATATTTAAAGAAGAACTAACTCCAATTGTTAACTATTCAGAACAATAGAAAAAGAGGAAATACTCGCAAATTCTTTCTATGAAGCCAGCATCAGCTTAATCCCTAAGCTGGAGAAAGATGCAGCATTGAAAAAAGTTACAGACCAATATTCCTGATGAACATAGACACAAAAAATCCTCAATAAAATTCTGGCCAATAGAATGCAACAACAAATCAGAAAGATCATCCACCCAGAACAAGTGGGATTTATCCCTGGTATGCAGGGATGGTTCAGTGTATGCAAATCAATCAATGTGACACACCACATTAACAAAATGCAGAAGAAAAACGATATGATTATCTCAATAGATGCAGAGAAAGCATTCGATAAAATACAACACCTTTCATGATGAAAACCCTAAGCAAATTGGGTATAGAAGGAACATTCCTCAAGAAAATCAAAGCAATTTATGAAAAACCCAAGGCTAGGCTGGCGCTATGGCTCAACAAGCTAATCCTCACCTGCGGCACCAGCACATCAGGTTCTAGTCCCAGTCGGGGCGCCAGATTCTGTCCCGGTTGCTCCTCTTCCAGTCCAGCTCTTTGTTGTGGCCCGGAGGCAGAGTGGAGCATGGCCCAAGTCCTTGGTCACTGTACCCGCATGAAAGACCAGGAGGAACCACCTAGCTCCTAGCTTCAGATCAGCGAGGTGTACCGGCCGCAGCATGCCAGCCACAAGGGCATTGGGGGGTGAACCAATGGAAATGGAAGACCTTTCTCTCTGTCTCTCTCGCACTGTCAACTCTGCCTGTCAAAAAAAAAAAAGAAGATAAAAGAAAAGAAAAAAGAAAAAGAAATACCCATGGCCAGGATCCTATTGAATGGGGAAAAGTTGGAAGCATTTCCACTGAGATCTGGTACCAGACAGGGATGCCCACTCTCACCACTGCTATTAAATATAGATCTCAAAGTTTTGGCCAGAGCCATTAGGCAAGAAAAAGAAATTAAAGGGATACAAATTGGGAAGGAAGAACTCAAACTATCCCTCTTGCAGATGATATGATTCTTTATTTAGGGGATCCAAAGAACTCTACTAAGAGACTATTGGAACTCATAGAAGAGTTTGGCAAAGTTGCAGGATATAAAATCAGTGCACAAAAATCAACAGCCTTTTTATACACAGGCAATGCCACGGCTGAGAAAGAACTTCTAACATCAATCCCATTCACAATAGCTACAAAAACAATCAAATACCTTGGAATAAACTTAACCAAGGACACTAAAGATCTCTACAATGAAAATTACAAAACCTTAAAGAAAGACATAGAAGAAGATACCAAAAAATGGAAAAATCTTCCATGTGCATGAATTGGAAGAATCAATATCATCAAAATGTCCATTCTCCCAAAAGCAATTTATACATTCAATGCAATACCAATCAAAATGCCAAAGACATTCTTCTCAGATATAGAAAAAATGATGATGCTGAAATTCATATGGAGACACAGGAAACCTCGAATAGCTAAAGCGATCTTGTACAACAAAAACAAAGCTGGAGGCATCACAATACCAGATTTCAGGACAAACTCCAGGGCAGTGTAACCAAAACAGCATGGTACTGGTACAGAAACAGATGGATAGACCGATGGAACAGAATAGACACACCAGAAATCAATCCAAACATCTACAACCAACTTACATTTGATCAAGGATCTCAAACCAATTCCTGGAGTAAGAACAGTCTATTCAATAAATGGTGTTGGGAAAATTGGATTTCCATGTGCAGAAGCATGAAACAAGACCCCTACCTTAAGCCTTACACAAAAATCCACTCATCATGGTAAAGACTTAAATCTATGACCCGACACCATGAAATAATTGTGAACATTGGAGAAACCCTGCAAGATAATGGCACTGGCAAAGATTTCTTGGAAAAGACCCCGGAGGCACAGCCAGTCAAAGCCAAAATTAACTATTGGGATTGCATCAAATTGAGAAGTTTCTGTACGGCAAAAGAAACTGTCATGAAAGTGAAGAGACAACCGACAGAATGGGAAAAAATACTTGCAAACTATGCAACCAATAAAGGATTAATAACCAGAATCTACAAAGAGATCAAGAAACTCCACAACATCAAAAGGAAACAACCCACTTAAGAGATGGGCCAAGGACCTCAATGGACATTTTTCAAAAGAGGAAATCCAAATGGCCAACAGACACATGAAAAATTGTTCAGGATCACTAGTAATCAGGTAAATGCAAATCAAATCCCCTAAAATGAAACCTGTGGAAGTGAAATGGACACTATGAGAAACAGTAACTTGATTGGTCCTTGTCCTGAATGTTGATGAACAATTTAATACTTTATCTCTTTTAGTATTTTTTTGTTCTACTTAATACTATTGGTTGAAGTCTTTACACGCAGTTATTTTTAGGTGTTTAAATTTAACTGAAAAGCGATCTTTGTTAAATATAAGAGTGAGGATAAGAGAGGGAGGAGATGTACAATTTGGGACATGCTCAATCAGACTTGCCCAAAGTGGTAGAGTTAGAAATATGCCAGGGGATTCCAATTCAATCCCATCCAAGGTGGCATGTAACAATGCCATCTCACTAGTCCAAGTGATCAATTTCAGTTCACAAATGATCACACTGATAGGTCTAAGAGTCAAAAGGATCACATAAATAAGATTAGTGTCTGCAAATACTAACTTATAAAATTAAAAAGGACTAGCACGATCCAACATGGTAAGCGGGATACACAGCAGACTCATAGAATGGCAGATGTCCTAAATAGCACTCTGGCCTCAGAATTAGCCTTTAAGGCATTCAGATCTGGCTCAAGACTCCATTAGAGTATTTTAGGCATGGAAAGCCAAGACACTCTGGCAGGAAAAAAAAAAAAAAGACCTAAATGAAAAATCTCTGTGAGTGAGCTCCCAGTGGAAAGAACAGGTCATCAAAGAAGGAGGTACCTTTCTCTGAAGGGAGGAGAGAACTTCCACTTTGACTATGACCTTGTCTAAATAAGATCGGAGTCAGCGAACTCAAAATGCTTCCATGACCTTGGCAACTCATAGAAGAGCCTAGGAAGATTACTGATGCAATATACAAGAATGTCAATTTGCTAAATCAACAACAAGAGTCACTGTGCACTTACTCCTCATGTAAGATCTCTGTCCTTAATGTATCCAATGTGAAGTAATTCTATAACTAGTACTCAAACAGTGTTTTTCACTTTGTGTTTATATGTGGGTGCAAACTGTTGAAATCTTTACTTAATATATGCTACACTGATCTTCTGTATATAAAGATAATTGAAAATGAATCTTTATGTGAATGGAATGGGTGAGGGAGCAGGAGAGGGGAAGGTTGAGGGTGGGAGGGAAGTTATGGGGGGGGGGATCCATTGTAATCCACAAGCTGTACTCTGGAAATTTATATTTATTAAATAAAAGTTTTTTAAAAAAAGAATTTCAACCCATGTATTATACCTGAAGCTTCCTGCAAGAAACTTTAACTCATTGGTCCTTATTCTGTTGGGCCACACAAAACCAGGTTTAATCCCTCTTCGTAATGACAGCCCTTCAAACAGCTGAAAGCAGTTATCAGTCTCACTGCATTTTCCCTCTTTCTAGCTTAAGTTGTGTGACTTGTTATCAAGGCACTTTCCCTCCTGATAACATTCAACTGTGTGTGCCCCACCTTGTCTATCAGCTGCTCAAGGGTGATACCCAGCACTGAAGAAAGCTTTCAGATGCTCACCTGGAGTCACAGCGTATTTATAGCAATAATGTCCAAAAGCATCTCTCTCTCTGTCTCCTCTCCACACAGCAGCAGCGCAGGTACTCACTGAAGATAAATGACTTTCATAGCCTACTTAGTAGACCACTAACCACTAATTTTCATGCTACTCTTCTCCATAACAAAATTATAATAATTGGATAATAGCCCTTCTATACTTCAAATATTTCTGAATGCCCTCCAGCATAAGCATCAATAAATATTTCTAGACTTTGAGGGGAAAAATATAAGAAGTGTTTCACTTTGGTCACCATTTTGTCACATAAGTAAAGTATAGGGGCAGGTATTTGGCCAAAGGGTTAAGAAGCCACTTGAAACTCCCACAGTCTGTGTTGGTGTGCCTGGGTTCCAGTCCTGCCTCTGCTCCCATCTCCTGCTTCCTGCTAATGCTCATCCTGGGACAGAAGGGGACGCCCAAGTAGTTGGGTCCCTGCTGCCCATGGGGGAGACATGGATTGAGTTTCTGGGATCCTGGCTTCAGGCTTGCTTGGCAACAGCTGCTTTATGCATTCGGGGAAATGAACCAGCAGATGGAAGCTCTCTCTTTCTGTGTCAGTGCCTTTTAAAATAAACAAATAAATTTTTTTTTTAATAAGTGTATTCCTCAAAGATTTAGATATATCATAAAATAGGGTTGTCTGCAACTATACTCACACATCTCAGGATCTGACACTATCTTACAAATTGACAAGAAGAGAAAATTAGTTTATTGCTCACTGCGTGTAAAGTGAAACTTCAGTGAAGTGTCCCTATGAATTCCAAATCTCCTGCTCCTGGAAATCTTGGTCTTTCATGGGACTGCCAGTGCCATTTACAACAACTGCTATTTCCAGGTCACTGGATATGTTTAATACTTGGTTTGTAATTGTCTTCATTTACAATATTTCCTTTCAGGGCTGGCATTGTGGTGCAATGGTTGAGCCACTGCTTGTAACAACAGAATCCCATTTCAGAGCATTGATTCATATTCCAATTGCTCTGCTTTCCAGTCATCTCACTGCTAACGTACCTGGGAAGGCACTGAAAGATTGCCAAGTACTTGGACTCCTGCCACCACATGGGAGACCCATGATGGAGATCCAGGTTCCTGGCTTTGGCCTGGCCCAGACCTGGTTGTTTCTGCTATCTGGGGAGAGAACCAGTGGGTGAACTAACTCTCTCTCTTCTCTCTCTCTTTCTTCTCTCTCTCTCTCTTTCTTCTCTCTCTCTCTCTCTCTCTCTCTCTCTCTCTATCTCCCATGTTCCCTTCCTTCCTCTCTCTCTACCACTCAGTCTTAATAAACAGTCTCATAACATTTTATTCCCACATAGTTTAATAGTCACTGAAAAGCTGTTATTTAAAAAATGCTTTCTCCCATGTTCAAACATGTGACCTACACGCTTAAATAAGTAGTAATTATCTAGGTTGTTTGGCATGATATTGGGTGACAACTTAAAACTCCAGAAACAATTCTCAAACCTGGTTATTATTTCTTATTGGGAAAAATTCACTCAATGAGGACTCAAATTTAACTTATTACAAAGAAAACTCTTGTCTTCTAAAATTCATAATTAATTTCTTGGTCCTGCTTAGCTACATGGTAAGTGAAATCATTAAAGATTAAAATAGGCTTGGGTGTTGGATATAGGAAAGATAAGAAAATATTGCAGTCTGGATTGTGAGATTGTGACGTCCTGGAATGAAAAACTTTATAAAAAAAGACTTTTAATAAAAGATAAAAGAGGGAGAGGAGAAGAATAGAGGAGATGGGAGGGATAGGATACAGTATCATTAAAGACATAGTCATAGATGCACCAATAAGGCTGGCCCCTTGGCATCCCTCCCACTGATCTCTTTGGAGTAAACCTCATAGGAAGAATACTGAGATGGTTTCAGCAAGTCTTCCTAACTTCTCAAGGCTCAAGGAATAGGGTGCTCCCAATGCAACAGAGACTAGCTTGCTAATTAGCAGATAAGTTTTCTCTTCACCTAGGGTCCCTAGAAGGTCCACATTTCTCAGCCTCCCTGCAGAGGAAAGCTGCCGCAGGGTTATGGCCAGGGAAACAGGACCTGATGCAGTGGACATCACATGCCACAGCTGATGGTCTTTCCCTTCTGCCATGTGAATGAGTACAGGAAAAGTAGAAGCTTCTATCAAGGAGGTCAGAGCCAAATGACAGAAGAGGCCTGACTTGCCAAATCGCTGCTTGGGAGAGAGCTGTGAGATGACAATACACAGTCCATTCAGACTTCCCATGGAAGTCTTTCAGAAAAAAAAATTACGCCAAGCTACTAAGATTAGAGAGCTTATGAGCGGTAGCAGCTAATACTAACTTAACTAATACATGAGCAAATTTTATCTAGAGATATTAAAGGGGAAGAGAGATTTACAAAGGCTGACAATAGACAAAAGGGGATTTATTTATTTTTCATTTTTTCAACAAATATCAAGTTCCTGATATGTGCTTGTTATTATTCTAGAAAGCAGGGATACTGAGCAGGGCAGGCAATATATCTGTTTTCATAGAACTTACAATGCAATAAATGAAAGGAAGAAAGAAAAACAGATATATAAGGAAAATAAGTAACATCTCAGAGCATAAAATTATGCTATGAAAAATACCAAAAAGGGGAGGGAGGGAGTTCTGGTGGCAGGTAGTAGAAAATATGACTCACTCTGATGGAACCATGTTCATTTGGAGTCCCAGTGACCCCTAAGGCCACTGACTGACACAGGAGGAAAGCTGCAATGGGGATAATCTGAATGGCATTGGCAGATGGTGCTGTGAGACGGGGAGTGCACTGGGTGAGCTACAGAGGTAGGAATCTTGTAGGACTACCTGAAGATTCCAGGATTCATGATCCAGGAATACAGAGTTATATAAGGGTGATTATGCTTATAATAATTATAAGAGGGGAAAGAGGTACTGATATAGAACACAAAGATTTAAAGGCAGAAAAACTGAAGAGAAACAGAATATTAAATCCTCTAGCTGAAATGTTTACCTTCTATTTTATCCATCCACATGAAAGAAAATTAAAAACTATATCGAACTGGAGGGTGAAAATTTCAAAGGAAAATATAATTAGAATTCAGAACTACATTAAAAATAATGGTACAGCAATACAACACATTAGTCACAGTTGCTACCTATCATCAGAAAAGAATTAAGGTCAGAAGCAAAAGAAGGAGATAAGTAATACTTAATATTCATGAATACCTGCTTTAAGAGAACTGAATATATAAAAACTCAATCCAAAGAATTAAATAACTTATGATTGAAAAGGACTGAAGTTGAACAGTTGGCTCAGTGCTCAATGTGCTGCTAGGGAGGACCTCATCCTGTGTTGGACCTCCTGCCTTGTTTGGAGTCTTCTTCTGACCCAACTTCTTCAAAACGTACAGCCTAGAAGCCACCCAAGTGGAATAACTGGAATAAATTAAGGTTTTTTGGTTTTGGCCTGGTTCGTCTCTGGCTTTTGAAGGCATTTGAGGAGTGAATCAACAGATGAAAACTCTCTCTTCTCTCTCTCTCTCTCTCATATAGATAAAAAAAAATTTTAAAGTAAATGAAGTTATTGCTCTAAAATACTCACTTTATTTTTTTTTTTTTGACAGGCAGAGTGGACAGTGAGAGAGAGAGAGACAGAGAGAAAGGTCTTCCTTTGCCGTTGGTTTACCCTCCAATGGCTGCCGCGGCCGGCGCGCTGCGGCCGGCGCACCACGCTCATCCGATGGCAGGAGCCAGGTGCTAGGTGCTTATCCTGGTCTCCCATGGGGTGCAGGGCCCAAGCACTTGAGCTATCCTCCACTGCACTCCCGGGCCACAGCAGAGGGCTGGCCTGGAAGAGGGGCAACCGGGACAGAATCCGGCGCCCCGACCGGGACTAGAACCCGGTGTGCCGGCGCCGCAAGGCGGAGGATTAGCCTGTTGAGCCATGGCGCCGGCCTAAAATACTCACTTTAGAATTACTTCAAATACAGAATTCTCAGGAAGTGTCTATTCCAAGTCTGTAAATCCTTACTAAGCCAAGACCTTTTCCTAGACCAAAAGAACATGTTTTTTCACATAAGACAATATTGGACTTTGGGAACTGAAAAGGAACACAACCCAGAATCATTCACATATATTTGTTTCATGTAAATATAGTATATGTAGGGACTAGCGCTGTAGCTTAGCGGGCAAAGCTGCTGCCTCCAATGCCAGCATCCCATATGTATGCCAGAGTTTGTGTCCCAGCTGCTCCACTTCTGATCCAGCTCCATGCTAAAGGCCTGGTAAAAGCAGCAGAAGTTGGCCCAAGTGCTTGGGCCCCTGCACCCATGTGAGAGACCTGGAAGAAGCTCCTGGCTCCAGCCCAGCCCTCTGGGGAGTGAACCAGCAAAGGAAGACATTTCTCTCTGCTTCTCCTCTCTCTGTAAATCTAACTTTCAAATAAATAAATAAATCTTTGAAATATATAGACAGAGTATATGTAGAAATGTATTTGCTCGATGCTTATGTAGGATATAAATATTGCAGATGTTCACAGAACAGAACGAAGTGAATATTATAAAACATTTATTTTAATAAATATGTACCAAGTAAAATATGCACATTTCTCCACTATAAGCCTGATTACTAGAAACTATACTCTTAAGAATTGACATTATCATCTGATATTACAACAAAAAGAAATAAAACAAAGTAAACCCAGAAAAACTAAGTGGTGCCATGATTAAAAATCAGTTTCTAATATGCATAGGATAAAGTTTTATATCAGCTATGAAACCAAAGCTACTGTATAAGTTGAGGTGGCATTTATACACAATAGAAATGAATGAAAACACAAATGGAATTGGCTAATGATTAAAAACAAAATGCAACCATATTCAATATTATTGTGGGACAATTCCAAGCCCATCACACATATCAAAATTTGTGGATGCACAAGTCAAATTATATAAACTGGCATGGTATTTACATATAACCTACACACACCCCCCACATGTTTTAAATCATCTCTACGTTACATAGAATACTGGACACAATATAAATGCTATGTAAGTAGATGCTATACTGTATCTTTAATGGAATGACAAGGGGAAATGTTGATTACATGTTCAGTACAGACACAATTTGTTTCTCTGAATAATAACAATTGCAATTGGTTGACTCCACAGATGCAGAACTCTTGTTTTTGGAGGGCTATGTATACTAAAGTAAAATCCTTAGGAAATGCTCACAAAGTACAGAGAGAAGCACAACTTCTAGAGGTTTGCTTGGGGGGCTGCCACGAGGTAAAAGGGAATTAGAGGTGGGTAAACACTTGGTAGATGCCAGCTGTGGCTGAACTCTTTCAACTAGAAAATCAATACTTTGGAGAGTTATTTCCATTAAAATTCAGTGAAAGTTTGGAAAGTGTTTTCTTTTTCCTGCAAATTTCTCTTCTTTATTTTTAAAATGTTACAAAATAAGTTTAATTTTATGATGAATGTGACTTGGCTATACTAATCTTACAGATGAAAACCCTTTAATCCAGAAAAATAAGGTGAATTTCCTAGGGTAGCTCACTAATTAATGCCAGTCAAAATCACCCGGTTATTAAGTCTGCTCCATTTTATGTTGTCAGTGCTAACATCACTACTAAGTATGATATGTATACTACAACCCATAATATATACTGGAGGAACAAGTCACAGGAGTTATTATCATAGAAATAGTGAAAATGAAAATTCACAGGTAGCATGCACTGTCTTCTTACTACATGCCAAGCATAATTCTAAACATTCAAAGATTATCTCATTTAACAATATAAATAGGTACTACTAGTATTCTGTCCTATATATTGGAAAATAAAACTCAGAAATATTAATTTGCCTTCTAAAGGTCACACAGAGTAGTCATATATAAATTCAAACAATCCAATTTATACCCGACAGTTTTAGCTACCGTAAAAGTAAGTGTTGTATACAGACAACTCTATATGTTTAAGGATTGAGGTTTGGAAAAGCCACTGCTACACAATAGGACTGGAATAAAGCCAGAAGGGTAAATGTTCAGAGAGATCAAGGGTGGGAAAATTATAATATTGTAAAGATAGATCCATTCTTAATACTTGTTAATTTACTCAACAAATATTGATTGAATGTCTGCCTTGTGCCAGCTGCATTCGAGTGACCATGGAGTTACAGGTAAAGTATCAAATTTCTTTTTCCATTAATCTTATATTTATGTGTAATGAACAAAAAATGCATTTATGCAGAAGAAAATGACAGAATAATAGGTATAATAGAGAAGTCTGTTAATATTATAAAGTGACTAGGTGTTTAATTTAGAATAAATAGGATTGAGCCTTCTGATGAGAAGACATTTGGGCTGGTATATGAATGCCAAGAGTAGCTGACCACAAGGAGTTCAATGTGAAGAATATTTCTGCAAAAGTAAATCAGGCCAATATGAAACAGAAGAGAGTAAGTGGTATCATTGTGAGAAACTCAATGGAGAATGACTTGAATAAGAGGTTGAGGGTAAAGGCAGGCACAGAGTGCGATCCTGAGAGAGAAATTTTATTTCCAAATGCAATAATAAGACACAGGCAGGAGGATGACCTGACCTGAGTCACATTTCAAGAGCATGATACAACAGATTGCATGAAGAGAATTTGTAGAAGGCAAAGAGGAAACAGAAAGTGCATTGTGGAAGTACTACAAGAATCTAAGCCAGAAACTTAAGTTCATGATTTGGACAGAGGTGGTGGGCATGGAAGCAAGGAGTAGTAGATTTGGGTGAGGTATCTGGGAAGGAGACAAAACACAGCTTGCTGATCTGGGGTAAACGGAGAAAGAAGAATTGTGCATAAGCCCTAGAGTTTAGAAAGAATGAAAAATGAGAAAACATCATCTCATAGGTAAAAAAAAAACTCATATCTGAAGTATTTTCAAATTATACAGAAAAAGAAAAATGATCACAGGAAAGACATGTGTGGCTGCAGTTCAAAGACAACATAATAACAGTATTTTAAAAACCATTATATGACTGCTAAATTTGTCATTCAAATGATGAGTGGAGCTGACCAAGGAATTCATATGAAAAAGTAACAGACAACATGAGGGATATTTTATAAAAGTACAGAAACTCAGACCTTAAGTAAAATAAAGGCAGATTCACCTCACTTAAACCATATTGAAGCCTGAGTAATTTGTGTGTTCATTTAATTGTTATTAGTGCATTTAAATAAGATTTTGGAGAGTTGTCTTTTAGCAAAACTACCAGAGACTACCCCCTTAAATGAGTGTTTATCCCTTCGAAGTAAGCATTCTAGACGAAAGTACACTTATTCTAATGACACTGCAACTGCCCAAACTATCTGGAACCGCTCTATGGGCTTTACCTTCAAATCCTGCAGCACATTCTGAAAGCAACAAATCCATGTCCTTTGAGGGGGGACTAAATCAAAATCAGTGCAAGGCTGGGAACAGAAAGCAGCAGATGAAGTCAAGTTCCAGCACTGTTGCTCTGTGATGCTCTGAGAAAGGATACAAAAAGTAAGCCCATGCTCTGTCTTCTGTGCAGTCTGCCACAAGCATAGAAGCGTTTGGAGGAAGCAGAATTTCTATATGATAAGCCTGATGGACAGGTTTAACTCACAGGCTGAATTTTTTGTGAGCAAAGCCAAGTATGTCACAGCAACAAACCCATATTGTACTCAGAAACAATTTTTGGTGTAATCTTTCTTAGAGCAGAGATATTGGTGTGATCACTGCAAGTTGATAGTTTCTTTCTGCATAATCCTAAATAGGACATTTTACTATTGGTTCCTATGTTTTAATATAGAATGTTCTCTTATCTTGCCTGGGGAGAGGAACGAATAAGCTACAGTATCCACTGGAAA
Source organism: Sylvilagus floridanus (assembly GCA_949820135.1). Taxonomy (NCBI): domain Eukaryota; kingdom Metazoa; phylum Chordata; class Mammalia; order Lagomorpha; family Leporidae; genus Sylvilagus; species Sylvilagus floridanus. The sequence goes on along the minus strand of OX463227.1, from coordinate 65,043,710 downwards.
GGCTTGTCTCTGCAGTTCTTCAGTACAAAGTAGAAAAACAAATTTTTAGAAACTGTTTCATATCTAAGTTTATTCTATATTAAAATTGCTAACTGTTCCTCTCACAGTTAACTGTTTAGGTAACATCACCTAATATCTGACCTTTGCTAGGACTGTTTAGGTTACAGTGTAAATGGAAGTGTGGTCCCAATCATTTCAGGCATTTTTTTCCCCAAGAATGGAAAAAATCAGTGATATCAAATTTTCTCATATACTTCTTTTAATAAGTAATGCCTCTGGAAAGCCAAGCCAAGACATTGTGGCAAAAAAAATGACCTTCATGAAACATCTCTGTGAGTGAGATCCCAGTGGAAAGAACAGGCCATCAAAGAAGTATCTTTCTCTGAAGAGAGGAAAGAACTTCCACTTTGACTATGACCTTGTCTAAATAATGTTGGAGTTTGTGGATCAAGAGTCTTCCACAGCCTTGAGAGCTCATGACAAGAGCTTCAGGTGATCACTGACATCTTAAATAAGAGTGTCAATTGTTAAATCAACAACAGAAGTCACTGTGCATTTACTCCTCATATAGGATCTCTGTCCTTAATGTGTTATACTATGAGAATTAACAGTAAAACCAGTCTTCAAACAGTACTTTATACTTTGTGTGTCTGTGTGGGTGCAGATTGTTGAAATCCTTATTTAGTATATACTAAGTTATCTTATGTATATATAGATAATTAAAAATGAATCTTAAGAATGGAATGGGAGAGGGAGTAGGAGGTGGGATGGTCTGGGGGTGGTAGGGTATTGGGGGGAGAACTGCTATTATCCAAAGTTGTACTTATGAAATTTATATTTATTAAATAAAAGCCTTCTAATAAAAAATAAGTAATGCTTCACATATTTGTTCAATCACACAAGGAAAAAATAAGATTTGAATTATTTACTCCCTAAAAGTCTAATAGTTTCTATGTTGTCACAAATAGGTATTTTTATTCACTTCCTTTGCTGAGACAAGGACTGGCCAGGCATGAAAATATTGCTGTTGCAAGTAGAATAGGAATTTTTATTACTCTTTTGATGATTTAGATTTAATTGGATATGGACTCAAATTTACTACACAGGATAAATAAATTATTTACTGTACTTTTGTTACAATGGATTTCATATAAATTTTATTTCCCGTGAAGGGAAAATTTAAAAGCAATGGATGAGTTTTATTATTTTGTTAATTTTTATTTTCCCAGCTTTACTGAATTATAATCAGCAAATAAAAATTATATATGCTTTTAATGTACATGTTTTGATATATGTATACATTATGAAATAATTACCAGAAACTCATTAGTACATTTGTATATATGGCTAGGTCAAGAAACTATATTTAATTATAAGAAAGTAAAGTATAAAAGAAATAAACATTCATTGAGCTGTTACTACATAATTCTAAAATGTTTATATTTCCCATGTAAATTTTGGAAATATTTCTCATAAACAGATGGCTCACAAGACAATTTTTATTTTCACAAGCCACATCATCATTAAGACTTTTAGGTGCAGGAGAGCATCAATATATTTAAATTTAACTCTTCTAAATTGTAAAATGTTTTCACGAATTAACACATAATTATTATTCTTCCAAATACTACCTCAAAATAGAAAATATATAATTATACATTGATGAGATGAATTTTCTTCTTTGAGGGCAAAAGGGGTAATATTTACTGAGTGCTTTGTATAGGACAATCTGCATACACAGTCTCATTTAGGTTCATAACTTTCCTGTAAATTGCATGTATAAATCACCATTTGGAAGAGGAAACTCAAGTTTAACAAGATTTTAATAACTTACCCCAAATAATGGAGAAGAATGAGGATTCTGCAGCTTCAATACCAAAACTCTCATCAGTTACATTATAAGGCTTCCCTCAGAAAGTTCATATTTTGATTTTTCATGCAGACTATTTTTGGATTTTTCTATTTTTATTAAAAATAATTGTACATATATATGCTACACAGTGATATTTCAATACATATATACAATGTATACTGGTCAAAACAGTATAAACAATATTTTCCCTTCTTAACATTGTCTTATGATTGGGAGCTTGGGATTTCTTCCTTCTACTTGAATACACTAGGTTATTGTGAGCTCCTGTCTACTAACTGCATGTGAGGCACTTTGGACTTATTCTTTCAGCTTGACTTTGATTCAGTACATATTATCCAAACTCCTCTACATCCTCATCCCTCTTGAACTCTGCTAATCACCATTCTCTGTGCAGAATGGGGTGTTTTTTGTTTCTCTGTTTCCCACACATAGGGAAGAACTCAAACTATTTGTCTTTCTGTGACTGGATTATTTCACTTAACATGAAATTCTACAGTTCCATAAATTTTACTGCAAATAATGAGATTGCATTCTTTTATGTATGACTAATGTTTCATTATATATATAATATATATAAATATATATATATATATATATATATATACATACACACACACACCATACTTTATCCATTCATCTGATGGGGACTATGGTTTATTTCATATCTTCCCTAATGCTAACAGTATTGCATTAAACATAGTGAACTAAGCATCTCATGGATACAATGAAGTCACATCATTTAGACAAAAATTCCACAGTGGGACTGCTAAATCATATAGCAAATATATTTCTTGTTTGTTAAGAAATCTCCATGTGCCATTGCTGTGGTGTAACAGTTTAAGCCACCACCTGTAATGTCAGCATTATATATGGGCACCAGTTGGAGTCCTGGCTGCACCTCTTCTGATCCAGCTCCTTGTTAACACACCTGGGAAAGCAGCAGAAGATGACTCAAGTGCCTAGGACCCTGCCACACAAATAGAGACCCTGATGAAGCTTCTGGCTCCTGGCTGCAGCCTGACTCAGTCCTGACCATTATGCCCATCTGGGGAGGGAACCAGCAAATGGAAGATTTCTCTCTCTCTATCTCTCCTTCTCTATCTATAACTCTGCCTTTCAAATAAATAAATAAATCTTAAAAAATAAATTTCAAAACTATTTTCCATAGAGATTATACTAATTTACATTCACATCAACAGTGATTAAGCATTCTCATTTCTCCACATCTTCATCAGCATTTGTCACTTTCTGTCATTTTGATAATAGCTAACAGGAGTCAGGTTATATTTCATTGAGGTTTTGATTTGCATTTCTCTAACAGCTAGTGATATTCAGCACTAGTTCATTTATGTCTTGACCATTTGTATTTCTTCTTTTAAAAACTATTCACATCTAATGCCCACTTCTTACACTTGATCTTAGCCAAAAGGCCGAGAAGCGATATAATGCCCACTTCTTAATTCGATTGATTTCAATTGTTGAATTTTTTGAGTTCCTGATATATTCCAGCTATTAATCCTTTCTGTAATAAATAGCATGAAACTATTTCTCCCATATTTTATTTTTTATTTTTTAGATTTATAGACGGAGAGAGAGACAGAAAGAAAAGTCTACTCTCCATTGGTTCACTCCCTAAATGGCCGCCATGGCCAGCACTGCTCCAATCCGAAGCCAGGAGCCAGGTGCTTCCTCCTGGTCTCCCATGCGGGTACAGGGGCCCAAGCACTTGGACCATCCTCCACTGCCCTCCTGGGCCACAGCAGAGAGTTGGACTGGAAGAGGAGCAACCGGTACTAGAACTGGGTCCCATATCAGATGCCAGTACCGCAGGCAGAGGATTAACCAAGTGAGCCACGGCACTGGCCCTCTCCCATATTTTCAGATGTCTGTTCACTCTATCGATTGTTTCCTCAGCTGTGCAGAAGCTTCTAGTTTGATATGGCCTTATTTATCTAGTTCTGCTTTTAATGCCTGTGTTCTTAGAATATTCTAAAATAATGATTGCCTACACCAGATTACTACAGTGTTTCCCTGGTTTCCTTCTAGCAATCTCATGGCTTCAGGTCTTAAATTTAAGTCTCTGATCCATCTCAAGATGATTTTTTGTAATATGGTGAGGTGAAAGGATCCAACTCCACACTTACAATTATGTATGTCCAGTTATCCAGGGCTATTTATTGAAAAGTATCATTTCTAATATCCACAATGAACATAGATGAAAAAATCATCACCAAAATACTAGCTAATCAAATCTAACAACACAGCAGAAAGATCATTCACCCAGACCAACTAGGATTTAGTGGAACTAGTATGCATGATGGTTCAACACACACAAATCAATAAAAGTGATACAACACATTAACAAAATGAAGCATAAAACATGTAACTATCTCAATAGATGCAAAGAAAGCATTTGATAACATATGGCATCTTTTCATGATAAATCTTAAGTAAATTGGGTATAAAAGGAACATTCCTCAACACAATTAACACAATTCACAATAGCTAAGATATGGAACCAATCCAGATGCCCATGAACTGATGACTGAATAAAGAAACTATGGTATATATATATACACTAATTATGGTATGTATACTACTCAGTCACAAAAAAGAATGAAATCTCATATTTTGCAACAAAGTAGATATAACTGGAAAATTATAAAATTATACTTAGTGAAATAACCAGTCCCCAAAAGACAAATATCATTATTTTCCTTGATCTGTGATAATTAACAGATTACCGAATATATAGTGTATAGGAATGAAACTGACATTTTCAGCTCTGATGATGATTATTTAAAGCCCTTGTCTCTACTGTTGAGGAACAGTATTTTTTTTTCTTTATACTATTTGTTTATTACTTAGTATAAGGCTAATTTTTGAGTATAATGAAAATCAAAATAAGATCATTGTAAAACTTAAGAGAAAGAAAAGAAGATAAAGGAAAAGGAAGGGTGGGAGTGGGTCAGGAGGGAGGGTAGGCTGGGAAGTGGCACTATGTTCCTAAATCTGTATACATGAAAAAGTAATAATTTATCACAAATAAAATAATAAATAAAATTTGCATATATTAAATAAAATTTAAGAAAGACAGGAAGGAAGGAAGGAAGGAAGGAAGGAAGGAAGGAAGGAAGGAAGGAAGGAAGGAAGGAAGGAAGGAAAGAAAGGAGGGAGGGAGGGAGGGAGGGAGGGAGGATGGATGGATTATAGAGTTGGCTGGCTTTAGTTGCCAGAAGTCTTTGTGAAAGAAAACTCTTCAAGGATATAAAGACATAAAGGATCCCAATGTAGTTATCTTGTCTTAAATGACCCTGCAAATAAATAAAACAGGTATGTCAGGATAAATGTAAAAACTAGTAAAAAATATCATCAGAATCCCTACCACTTCAAACTTGGTGAGTGATCTGTGGAATGAACTTCATGTGATGCTGAGAATGGGGCTGCACAGTATGCAACAACAAAAATAATGAAGAGGAAACAAAATCATTTCAAAGGAAGGAAGGCCAGCCTGGAAAGGTAGGGAACGTTGTATGGAGAATGGGAATATCTTAGCCCATGGGAAAGGTAATTGTGGGCAAATACTCAGACTCCCGTTTTTCACAAAACCATTTTGTCAAAACATTTTCTTAGCTTTGCAGAGCTTCTGATAAAATAGAGTTCATCTTGCCTACAGCAGTGATAATCAGTAAAGTATGTATCTTTCTTGCCATTCTCACTCATATCTTCATTTCTAAGTTATCTAGTAATCTCTCAAATAAATTGTAAAAGAGCTTTTCTTGGGTTTCACTTTCAGAAGAACCCAAACTAAGAAATAGTGGATGGTAATCAGCTCTGCCAGCTCCTGGAATGGGTAGAATATACATGTTGAGATGACTTGGGTAGAAAAGTAGGTCTAAGCCAGAGGAATTGTGCCCAGGGGAAAGCAGGCAAGCCCAGAGTACTCAATGATACATGCATCAGTGCATTTGACCCTCACAGAGGAAACCTAGTTTATAATGCATCTTTGGATTTTACACAGCCATCTTTGCTCAGCTCTAACATTTATATACGATTCTAGATTTCTGAATATGAGTACTAGCTATATAACCAAGTGGTTATTAAAAATTCCTCTAAGCATACGGTAAAAGCAGCTGTCAATTGCCGAAGAATGAAGGAATGTGATGATTACTGAGTTACAGATTCAGGTAAAGGGGAACATTATAGGACTCCAGGTATCAGAGAGCTACAACATGATGATGTGGGAAAGAGCAGTGTGGAAACTCTGTGATAGGAAATAGACTTCTATTTAAGAATCACATTTATAACAATATTTCCTTGAAGCTGAATGCTCAGATGCCCCATCACTGACAGCATTGATACCAATTCTTTAAATATAGTTTAGCCTGAGCTGTGATCATTAACTGAGAAAGGTATGAAGAACTTGCAAGATCCTGTCATCATTTGAGCTGACCTCACAACTTCAAAACTACTGTGATATTCCTTGGAAGACTCTTTCCCCTTATAATTGGGAAGGGAACCAACATATTCCCTCTACATTCTTCAGATAAATAAGTTTAACATTTTCTCTATAAATTAATCCTTTGAAATGTCTCTGTCCCTTCTGTTATTTGTACATTGAATTAACCTAGTATCTACAAGTTATTTCTCATCCTATGCAAATGTTAGTTGTTTTATATATATATATATATATATATATATATGTATATATGTGTGTGTGTGTGTGTGTATATATATATATATATATATGATTTTATTTATTTATTTGAGAAATAAAGTTACAGACAGTTCCTGGAGGAGTCAGAGAGAAAGATCTTCCATCCGTTGGCTCACTCCCCAAATGGCCCCAATGGCCAGAGCTGCACCAATCCAAAGCCAGGAGCCAGATGCTTCCTCCTGGTCTCCCACATAGGTGCAGGGGCCCAAGGACATGAGCCATCTTCTACTGCTTTCCCAGGCCATAGCAGAGAGCTGGATAGGAAGAAGAGCAGCCAGGACTAGAATTGGTGTCCATATGGGATGCCGGCGCCGCAGGCAGAGGATTAGCCTATTGAGCTATGGCGCCAGCCCCAGTTGTAATACATTTTAAAGCATTTTACAAACTTAATGATAGTATTGATAACTTATTCTCTTCTAAATGCCATCTATCCTTTCCACGACATAGGTCAGTATTAGTCTTATTTTTTGTATATAAGAAAAATATTTTCCCTATTAAAATATTACTCTTTAATGTACTTTCTCTGTACTATATCATTTATGAAAGCTTATTTCTCTTTGTATAATGTCTTCAATACCATTGTTAGAATTTTTTCTTGGCCGGCGCCATGGCTCAATAGGCTAATCCTCCGCCTGCGGCGCCAGCACACTGGGTTCTAGTCCCGGTTGGGGTGCCAGATTCTGTCCCGGTTGCTCCTCTTCCAGTCTAGCTCTCTGCTGTGGCCCGGGAGTGCACTGGAGGATGGCCCAGGTCTTTGAGCTCCGCACCCGCATGGAAGACCAGGGGAAGAACCTGGCTTCTGTCTTTGGATCAGCGTGGAGCGCCGACCGCAGCGGCCATTGGGGGGTGAACCAATGGAAAAGGAAGACCTTTCTCTCTGTCTCTCTTTCTCACTGTCCACTCTGCCTGTCAAAAAAAAAGAATTTTTTCTTATATATTTATATATATATAGTGTCATATATATTTAACATACATATTAAATATAAATATATATTACCATATATTTATAGATTTTGCTAAAAATTTCTTGTAAAAATTCTCATTTCAGTGCTACTTCACTTACATCTATCTTCATTACTTCAGTTTACATCCCTACCCCTTCCTCACTGAGTCTCAACTTCATGTTCTATGTCATAACATAACTTAGATTCCAATCAAAATAAAGCAATGGCATCCATGACATAGTTCACTCTGATGTATAAATTTTTCAATAACCTTAGCAATGTGCCCATAAAACCAACTTAAAATATTAAAATGTATATTCACAAACTGACATAAATTCTTCTTTAGTGAAGCCAAAACCTGCACACAGTGATTTAATGTTACATGATTATTATATGAGAAACTGTCTCTGTTTCTTAGGTACTGCCCTAGGTATAATAATGCTAATAATGCTTCCCTTTAAACCAGTATAAACAATACGTTGAGACAGAGATAAACCTTCACAGCCATTATAGTCATTTTCATTCAAACACAGTGATATTGTAGCTATCTGATACTGTTCTAGAAAATAAAAAAAGCAAGTTTTAGATAAGGATGTATTAACAGACATGACTCAGGCAACATTGGGAAAGCTGGTCTGTGGGAGCCAGCTCATAGGATAATGAAAGGGTAGAAGCAAAGTTAAAAGGTACTCATGTAGGAATTGACAATACAGATTAGAACCTGAAGTTCCATGTAAGAGCCAAATGTGAGATAAGGAGGCTTGAGAGTAGTATAAAACATAATTAGAGTAAGGCCCTATAAAACAGTCCACCTAATTAATGAAATACATAAATTCAAAGTAAATCAGTTTTTAGGAGGAGAGCAAATAGATATTTGGTGATTTAACTTTGGAGGAACAGGCCTACCTCAGAGACATTGTGGGTACAGTTCTAGATCACCACCATAAAGCAAATATCACAAAAAAGTAAGTCATACACACATACAAACACACACACACACACTCTTTGGTTTTCTAGTTCATATAAAAGTTACATTTACACTGCATTGTACTCTATTAAGTATGGAAATTTATTACATGTAAAATATGTAGATCTTAATTTAAAATACTATATTGCTAACAATATTAATGATCATCCAAGTCTTCAAGAGGATGAAATCATTTTGCTGGTGGAGGGTCTGGCCCTGATGTTGCTGACTCTTGAACCAACAGGATGGAGATTGCTGAAGATTTGGGTAACTGGAAATTTCTCAAATTAAGACAACAGTAACGCTCACTGCATTAACTGGCAGTTCCTTTCCCATAGACTTCTCTATAGCACATGATGCTGTGCATTTTACCCTAAGAACCTCTTTCAAAACTGGCATCAGTTCTCTCAAATACTTCCACTGCCTTATCAACTAAATTTATGTAAAATTCTAAATTGTTTGTTATCATTTTAATAAGGTTCACAGCACCTACAGCAAAATCAGATTACATTTCAAGAAACAACTTCCTTTCCTCATCCGTAAGCAGAGACTCCTCATCTTTTAAAGTTTTATCATGAGATTGCAACAATTCAGTAACATCTTCAGGCTCCACTTAAAATTCTAGTTTATTTGCTATTTCTACCACATCTTCTGGTATTGCTTCATAAAATCTTGAATTCCTGAAAGTCAAGCAAAATTTCTTAAACAATAAGATTTGTGAGTCAGAATTTCTCCTTAATCCTTGAGCTTCCGAATGAATGTTGTGGTAGAAGGCCTTAAAAAATACATTAATCTCATTATATATCTCTATCAGAGCTCTTGTGTACCAGGACTGTCAACATGCAGAAATATTCTGAATGAAATCACTTTTTTCTGAGTAGTAACTCAAAAATCGGCTTAAATTGCTGAGTGGTACGTGTGGCAGTGCAGATGAATATTGCACCCACTGGAGGTAGCACCCAGACACTGGTTATCTTGAAGGAGGGGAGGTGAACAGGAGACCAAGCCAACAGAGAGATTAAATCCTGCCCTCTCATAAAAAAGAGAGAGCGAGAGATTTACCACACCTAACTTGAGTACCACTCTGGATACTCCCCAGACCCTGGAGCACTGAACAAGCCCCTGGATCAGGTCCAGTACACACCTCTGGGTATTCACTGAAAGAGCAGAATTTCCACTAAGCCACAGAGGCATAGTCCAAAGATAAAAGCCATCATAGAAAAACAAACAAACAAATATCTCTACAAATGGCTAAAAATAAATGCAGAAATTCAAGAAAAAAAGAATAAGGAAGAAAACATCACGCCCCCAAAGGAACACAACAACACTTTAATACTAAATGTGAAGATGAAGAGATTGAAGAAATGCCAGAAATAGAATTCAAAAAAATTGATTATAGGATTACTTAGAAGTAATCAGAAGCAAATCCACTAATTAAAGAAATCTATATATGACATGAATGAAAATTTTTCCCATAAAATACCAGAAATGGACAATTCAATAAATAGATCGAATTTAAAAATGGGTTAAAAAGCCTTAACAACAAACTTGGTGAGGCAGAAGAAAGAATATCAAAGTTCGAAGACAAATCTCTGAAAATTTTACAGTCAAATCAAGAAAAAAAAAAAAAAGAAGAAGAAATTAGAAAATTAAAAAACATTGTTGGAGATTTATGGCATACTATTGAATGACCCAACATATGGGTCTTAGGAGTTCTTGAAGGCATGGACAGAGAGAATGGACTAGAAGGCCTTTTTGGTTTAGTTACAGAAAACATCCCCAATTTGGAGAAAGAAAGGGATGTACAAGTAGAGAAAGCACACAGAACTCCTAATACACATGATCAGAAAAGATCTTCACCATGATATATTATAGTCAAACTCTCAAAAGCAAAACATAAAGAAAAGATCCAAAATGTGCACAGGATAAACAACAAATTACTTTCAGAGGATCTCAAATTAGACTCACAGCTGACTTCCCATCAGAAACCCTACAGGCTAGGAGAGATTGGAGAGATATAGTACCTAATGTTAAGAGCAAAAACTGTCAACCTAAAATTCTATACCCTAAAAAGCTCTAAGTAAATAAAGGTGAAATAAAGATCCTCCATAGCAAACAGAAGTTGAAAAAAATTTGTCACCCCTCATCCAGCCTAACAAAAGATGCTTAAGGATATGCTACACAGAAAAACACGAAAATGGCCATTACTATGAAAGAAGATGAAGCCAGAAAACCTCCCAGTGAAAGAAAAAAGGAAATCTAATGTAAACAATAAGAATATATATGGGAAAATGGCATGTATAAGTCGTTATTTATCAATAGGCACGTTGAATGTAAATGGCCTCAACTCTCCAGTTAAAAGATAACTGACTTGCTGAATGGATTAAAAGACCCATCTATTTGCTGCCTACAAGAAACACATCTCACCAACAAAGATACATGCAGACTGAAAATGAAAGTATGGAAAAAGATAAACGATGCTAACAGAAAAAAAAAGAATTGGTGTAGCCAACTAATTATCAGACAAAATAGACTTTAATGCAAAAACTGTTAAAAAGAGACAAAGAACTACACTATGCAATGATTAAGGCATCAATTCACCAAGAAGATGTGACTATAACAAATGTATTTGCACCTAATTACAGGGCACATGACTATTTAAAAGAAATGTTAAGGGATATAAAGGGAGACATAGATTCAAATACAATAGGAAAGGTGGACTTCAACACCCTACTTTCAGCAATGGACAGATCAACCGATAGAAAATTAGCAAGGAAACAACAGAGTTACTTTACACTATAGACCAAATGGACCTAACAGATAACTACAGAACTTTTTATCCTACAGTTATAGAATACACATTTTTCTCACCAGTGCATGGAATTTTCTCTAGGATAGACCATATACTAGGCTATAAAACAAGTCTCAGCAAATACAAAAAAAATCGAGCTCATACCATGCATCTTCTCTGACCACAATGCAATGAAGCTGAAAATCAACTCGAGATACTAGAACATATGCAAATACATGGAGACTAAACAAATGCTCCTGAATGAATCGTGGGCCATAGAAGAAATCAAAAAAATAAAAAAAATTCTGGAAATGAATGAAGATGACAATACATCATATCAAATCTTATGGGATACAACAAAAGCAGTGATAAGAAGGAAGTTTATAGCAATTAGTGCCTACATCAAGAAATTGGAAAGGCAACAAATAAATGTGTTATCAGTGAATTTCAAAGACCTAGAGAAACAATAGCATACCAAACTCAAGATTAGTAGGATGAAATAAATAATTCAAATTAAAGAATAAATAAATAAAATTGAAACAAAATATAAAAGATCAGTAAAATTAAGAGCTTTTTTTGAAAAAATAAACAAAATTGACACCCCATTTGCCCACAAGCCAAAAAAGAGGGAAAAGACCAAAATGAATAAAACTATAGATGGAGAAGAAAATGTAATAACAGACACCACAGAAATAAAAAGAATCATCAGAAATTACTACAAAGAGCTGTATGCCAACAAATTAGGAAACCTAGAAGAAATGGGTAGATTCTGGACACATACAACCCACCTAAATTGAGCCATTAAAATATAGAAAACCTTAAACAGACCAATAACTAAGATTGAATTGATTCAGCAATAAAGATCCTCCCAACAAATAAAAGCCCAGAACCAGAAGGCTTCACTGTTGAATTCTAGGAGAAATTTAAAGAATAAACTCTAATTCTTCAATTGAAAGGAAAGGAATCCTCCCAAACTCCTTCTATGAAGCCAATACTGAAAAAGACACAAGAGAGAAAGAGCTACAGACCAATTTCCCTGATGAATATAGACACAAAAATTCTCATCAAAATACTATCCATAGGAATCCAATAACACATCATGAAGATCATTCACCTGGACCAAGTAGGATTTATCCCTGATATGCAGGGATTGTTCAACATTTGCAAATAAATCAATGTGATACACCACATTAGCAAATTGAAAACAAAAGCCATATGATTATCTCAATAGATGCAAAGAAAACATTTGATAAAATACAACATGCTTTCATGATGAAAACTTTAAGCAAATTGGGTAAAAAATGAACTTTCCTCAACAGAATCAAGGCAATTTATGACAAATCCATGGTAAGCATCTTACTGAATGGGGAAAAGCTGGAAGTAATCCCACAAGATCCGGAACCAGACAAGGATGTCCACTCTGACCATTGCTATTCAATAAAATCCTGGAAGTTGTAGCCAGAGCCATTAGGCAAGTAAAGAAATCAAAGGAATATAAATTGGAAATGAGGAAGTCAATCTACCCCTATTTGAAGATGAAGGAAGTCAATCTACCCCTATACTTATGGGATCCACCAGACTCCACTAAGAGTCCATTGGAACTCAAAAAAGAGTTTGTTAAAGTGGCAGGATATAAAATCCACACATAAAAGTCAATAGCTTTTGTGTGTGTGTGTGTGTGTGTGTGTGTATGTGTGTGTGTATATATAAATAAATATATATATATATATATATATATATATAGACAATGCCATGGCTAAGAAAGAGCTTCTAAGGTCAATCCCATTCACAGTAGCTGCAAAGAAAATTAAATAGCTTGTAATAAATTTAACCAAGAACATCAAAGTTGTCTGCAATGAGAATTACAAAACATTAAATAAAGAAAGACAAGAACACATGATAAATGGAAAAATCCCCCATGTTTATAGATTTGGAGAATTGATATTTGCAATATGTCCATATTACCAAAAGCAATTCACAGATTCATTGTGATACCAATCCAAATACCAAGGACATTCTTCACAGATCCAGAAAAAAAACAAATCTGAAATTCATATGAAAACAGATAGGACCCTGAATAGCTGAGGCAATATTAAACAACAAAAATAAAGCCAGAGGCAGAACAATACCAGATTTCAAAACACACTACAGAATAATTAAAATAAAAATATCCTGGTATTGGTACAAAAACAAATGGATGAGCTAATACCACAGAATAGAAATCTGAGAAGTCAATACATGCATCTACATTCAACTTATCTTTGACAAAGGAGCTAAAATCTATCCCTGAGCAAGGGCAGTCTCCTCACAAAATGGTGCTGGGGAAACTGGATCTCCACATGCAGAAGTATGAAGCAAGACCCCTACCTTGTACCTTACACAAGAATCCAATCAAAATGGACCAAAGACCAAAACCACAACCCAATTCCATCAAATTATTAGAAAAAATTATTAGAAACTCTGCAAGACATTGGCATAAGCAAAGAGTTCTTGAAAAGATCCCTGGAAGTACAGGCAATCAAAGCCAAAATTTACAAATGTGATTACATTCAACTGAGAATCTACTGCACTTCAATAGAAACACTCAGAAAAGTGAAGAGGTAACAGACAGAATGGAAAAAATTATTTGCAAACTATGCAATCAATAACAAAAATATAAAAAGAGCATATGAAACCCAGCAACAACAAAACAAACAACCAAGTTAAGAAATAGGCAAAGGATTTCAAGAGGTATTTTTCAAAAGAGGAAATGCAAATGTCCAATAGACACATGAAAAAATGCTCAGGATCATTAGTCATCGAGAATGCAAATCCTAATCACAACGAGGTTTAACCCCTGTTGGAATGGCTTTCATACAGAAATCAACAAATAACAAATGCTGGTGGGGATGTGAGGAAAATTTCCTTAATTCATTATTGGTGGGAATGAAAACTGGTGCAGCCAGTGTAGAAGACAATATAGAGATACCTCCAAAATTTGAATATAGACCTACAATATGAAACAGTCATCCCACTCTTGGGAATTTACCTAAGGGAAATGAAATCAGCGTATGAAAGAGTACCTGTACCTCCATGTTTACTGCAGCTCAATTCACAATAACTCAGAAGTGGAATCAACCCAAATGTCCATCAACTGAAGACTGGATAAAGAAATTATGGAGTGTGTACATCATGGAATACTATTCAGCAGTAAAAAAAAAGAAATCCTGTCATTTGCAAAAAAAAATGGATGAATTTGGAAAACATTATACTCAGTGAAATAAGCTAGTCCCAAAAGGAAAAATACCATATAATCTCCTTGATCTGGGGTAACTAATGGAGCACCTAAAAGGTTATCTATAGAAGTGAAATTGACATTTTGAGATGTGATGACTTGAACAGCTCTTGTCTCACCTGTTGAGGTTACTATTTGTTGAAAACTTTACTTAGTATGGAGTTAATCTTATGTGTGTAAAGTTAGTTCTTAGTAAAAAAATAAGAATTGGAATAGGAGAGGGAGGGGAAGAAGGGTGGTAGTACAAGTGGGAGGGTGAGAAGAATGGGAAGAATTACTAGGTTCCTAAAGTCATATTTATGAAACACATGAAGTTTGAATAACTTAGAGAAAAGGTTTCAGGGGGGCGGAATTATATGAAGGAAAATGTAAATAAAAAAAAGTTTTATTAGACCGTGGGTACACAGACTTGCTGTCATCAAGGCTTTGTTTTGTATTTATAAAGCAAATGTAGAGTGCTTCATAAATCTTCAGTATAATTCTTAAGGGCCCTAGGATTTTTGGATTGATAAATGTATACTGGCCATGGATTAAAGTCACCAGATGCATTAACCTCTAACTAGAGAGTCAGCTGTCCTTTGAAACTTTGAAGAAATTATTGACTTCTCCTCTTTAGTTATGAATATGCTAGATGGAATATTCTCCCAACATAAGGCTGTTTTATCAACACTGAAAATAAGCTGTTTAGTGCAGTCCACATCCACCAACATTCTTGTCTAGATCTTCTGGATAACTTGCTGCAGCTTCTACACCAGCAATTGCTGTTCTACCTTGGACTTTTTTATTATAGAGATGGTGTCTTTGCTTAACTTCATGAACTAACCCCTGCTAGCTTCAAACTTTTCTTCTGCAGCCTCCACACCCCTCTTGGCCTTGACAGAGTTGGAGAGCTTTAGGGATTTGCTCTGAATTAGGTTTTACTATAAAAAGATGTTATATAATTAGTTTGATCTCCTATCCATACCACTAACATTTTCCCCATATCAGCAATAAGGCTGTTTCGCTTTCTTACCATTTGTATATTCCCTAGAATAACAATTTACAGTTATTTCAAGAACTTTTTTATTTTGCATTCACAAACTGGCTGTTTAATGTAAAACTGCCAGCTTTTAGCTTGTCTCAGCTTTCAACATGCCTTCATCACAAAGCTTAATCAAGTCTATTGTTTTTTTTTTAATTTAAAGAGAGATGCATTGGGCCAGTACCATGGTGCAGCAAGTTAAAGCCCTGACCTGAAACACCAGCATCCCATATGGGCTCCTCTTCTAGTCCCAGCTGCTCCTCTTATGATTCATCTCTCTGCTATGGTCTGGGAAAGCAGTGGAAGATGGCCCAAGTCCTTGGGCCCCTGCACCCATGTGAGAGACCTAAAAGATGCTCCTGGCTCCTGACTTCAGATCTGCGCAGATCCAGATCTGATTATTGCAGCTATCTGAGGAGTGAATCAGTGGATGGAAGACTTCTCTCTCTCTACCTCTCTCTGTAACTCTTTCAAATAAATAAAATAAATCTTAAAAAAAGGAGCTCTCTGTCTCTGTCTCTCCCCCTATATATAGAACTCTTCCTGTCAAATAAAATAACTCTTTTTAAAAAGAGAGAGATGTGTAACTCTTCCTTTCTTTTGAACACTTAGAGGACAATGTGGGTTATTAAATGGCCTATTTCAATATTGTTGTGTCTTAGGGAATACGGAGGCCTAAGCAGAGACCTGGAAGAAACACTGATTGTAGATGCAGTCATAACACACAACTTCTATCAAGTCCATTGTCTTATAATAATCACATCAAGGATCAGTGATTGAGGTGGGCATTTGGCCTCCTGATTAAGCTGCTAGTTAGGACACCTGCACTCCATATCAGGATACTTGAGTTCAAGTCATGGCTTTGGCTCCTTATTCCAGCTTCCTGCAATACACAACCTGGGAAGAAGCTGTTGTCTTAGGTGGTTGGGTCCCTGACCACATGTCAGAAACCTGAATGAAGTTTGTGGCTCTGGGCTTCAGCCTGACCCAAACCCAGCCATTGCAAGTAGATGGGAAATGAGTCAGAAGAATGCAAGAGGGGAAGACATTGTGGTACAGCATAGTTTGTGAGACAGGCATCCCATATAGGAGTGCCAGTTCCAGTCCCAAGTCCTTTGCTTCTGCTCCAACTTTCTGCTAATGTGACTGAGAAGGCAGCAGGTGATGGCCTGAGTAGTTGGGTCCCTGCCACCCAAGAGGGAGATCTGGACTGCCCAGCCCTGGCTGCTGATGTAGGCATTTTGGGGAACCAATAGATGGAAGATTCTCTCTGTCTCTCTCGTTCTCACTCTCTCGCTCCCTCTTTCTCTCTGTGTGTGTTTCTCTCTTCCCCCACCTTTGTCTCTCCACTTCCCCCTTGTGTGTATGTGTGTGTGTGTGTATGCTGTTTCTCTCTCTCAAAGAATTACATCACTGATCACTGATAATGAGCACCATCATTAATAATAAAAAGTATGAAATATTGTGAAAATTACCAAAATGTGACATGAAGTAGGCATACGCTGTTGGAAAGAGTGCCAACAGGCTTTCTCAATGCACAATTGCTACAGACCTTCAATCCATAAAATATACAATGTCTACAAAGCACAGAAAAGCAAAATGCAATAAAACAAAATATGACAGTTACAGGATTGAGACAGAAAGCACAGTTAGGGGAACTTGCAAACATCTCCAGTTAACTGGACATGAGGATGTTTTCCTTTCTGCTTCCTAAGTCATCCTGTGCCTGGGGATCTGTTTTATTCCCTTACGGAGATGTTTACAAATTCCCCTAATTCTAGTTTTCTCTCCATTTCTCTGGAAAGATATTCTCCAGAGTCTTTCAATTTTTAAAAAAATATTTATTTATTTGTTTATTTACTTATTTATTTGAAAATGCAAATAACAGAAAGGGACACACAGAAAGAGAGAGAGAAACTTTCATCTTATTTCACTTCCCAAATGGCAACCACCAGGAACTCCATTCTCCAATGGACCTGTCCTTTGGCCCACCTTTATTGAGCAAATCAAAGGATCTTTCTCCAATAGCATGACCATTGACTTTCAGAATGATCTGGCCCCTTTAATTATGTACATGGACCCTTTTTATGTGGTCTTGTAACATGCTGACTCCCAAGAAATTTGAAATGTTTACTCTTCCTTACAACTAAGAACAATGTGAGTGGTGGTGTGATGTCTGCAAAGATTCCTACTCATCAAGCAGGGCTTGTTTTCCCAGAAAGTTGAGTTGAAGGACTCTCTCAACATTCTCTGGGACATCAACTTATGCACGTTTTCTCAGAGAAGTTGAGGGTAGTCAAGAAAGAGTTTGAATAATGATGATCTACGACTCAAATGCTTACCACACCCTTCGATTTGAGCATGTTGAATAATATTTGTTTCCTATATTCTATTGAATTGCTATGGAAGTGAAATTCCAAAAGAACATGACAAAAATCTCCTTCCAAGAAACCAAAGTAAAAATAACCTATTTGATGTTTTTTTAAGACTACATTTCATTGGGACAATATTTTCTTATATCAATAGCTACTATGTATCATTAAAATCAGGTATCCTCTCCAACAAGTGCAACTGACATGTCCTGTCTCTTCTTTTCTTTCTTATTGCCTTACCATACAGCTGGAGCTGTAAAATCCTAGCAGGAGCAGGCTTTCTCTTGGCATATTTTGAAACTTCTCCTACCATGAGGTGTCATCTTTTTTTATTATGTTCAGGTCAAAACAATGGCAAGTAGACACATACAAATTAAATATCATATTTAGATTTCCAAACCTGGGATTCAAGGTTCTGGATAATTTAGTTACATAATCTTGCAGGCCAATATTCTTTCGCAATATTTTCTTACATATCAGTGATCTGGTGAATTTGTATCATTTATTAAATTATGCTCATATTCCACAGATTTTTGTATCTACCTCCTTGATGGTGAGAGAATGTATTCTTGCTCCCAATATTTCTTTATAGTTTTTGCTTGCTTGTTTTCATTTTTTTGAAAATATTTATTTATTTACTTGACAGGCAGAGAGAGAAAGACTAAACAGAGAGATCTCCTATCCACTAGGAGATCCCAAATGCCCAAAATAGCCAGGGTTGGGCCAGGCATAAACCACAAGATGAGAACTCAATCTGGATCTCCCAAATGGATGGTAGAAATTCATCTACTTGAAGGGCACATATTAGCAGGTAGTTCATTCAATAGGAGAACTGGTATCCAAACCCAGGTGTGATAAGAGATGCAGTTGTTCAAAGCAGCAGTTTAGTCAGCTGGCAAGCCATCAGGTAAGCCAGGATGGGTGCGTACAAGTACATCCAGGAGCTATGGAGAAAGAAACAGTCGCACGTGGTGCGCTTTCTCCTGCGGGTCCGCTGCTGGCAGTACCGCCAGCTCTCAGCGCTACACAGAGCACCGCGCCCCACGCTGCCCGACAAGGTGCACAGGCTGGGCTACAAGGCCAAACAAGGTTATGTCATCTATAGGTTCGTGTGCGTCGTGAAGGCCGCAAGCGCCCGGTGCCCAAGGCAAGCCTGTCCATCATGGCGTTAACAGCTCAAGTTTGCACGAAACCTTCAGTCTGTTGCCAGAGGAATGAGCTGGGCGCCACTGTGGAGCTCTGAGAGTCCTGAATTCTGACTGGGTTGGTGAAGATTCCACATACAAATTCTTTGAGGTTATCCTCATTGATCCATTCCATAAAGCCATCAGAAGAAATCCTGACACCCAGTGGATCACCAAGCCAGGCCACAAGCACAGGGAAATGCGTGGGCTGACATCTGCAGGCCGCCAGAGTCGTGGCCTTGGAAAGGGTCCTAAGTTCCACCACACTATTGGTGGTTCTCGCCATGCAGCCTGGAGAAGGCGCAATACCCTCCAACTGCACCGTTACCATACTCAAGTAATGTTTGTAAAATTCATACCTAATAAACCAATTAGGATAGTCAACGTCTGCTTACAGGTGTTATTTGTCTGTTAAAACTAGTCTGCCAATAATTTCATGAATGCTTTGTCAAATTATGAAAGTTAAAAGTGCAATAATGTTTGAAGACTGGTGTATCTTGTTTCTAACAAGGTAAACTTCTATCTTATTAGGGGATTCATGTGCCAGTGTTTAAAACATGCTGTGTGGTAAAATAGGTGTAAAATAAACTCTTTAAAAAAAAGCAGTTTAAACCACTGGGGTAAATTCCTTTCCTATTCTTATTTTTTGAGATCCAAGTTATCTTTCATGGTACAGCTCAAAAGGTACCACATTCCTGAAGCCTTTTCTGATTTATTCCAGATAGAGATGAATTATTTTCCTCTGCTAGCTCCTAAAACATAACTTTTGTCTCTATAGATCTTGCTGCTGTAACTATTATTTACATGTATTTGTGACTTTCATTCTACTTCCTGAAGGAAGCATCCATGACTTTTTCTTTTAGATCCAGAAACCATTGAAGATTGCTTTGTATTTAGTAAGTAATTAATAGGCTAAAGTGAAAGATACAGAAAGAATGGTATAACTCTTTCATTCTAGTCTTTTAAGTAACATATATTTCCAAAATGAGGGAAAATATTGGAAGGTAAGGGATGTCATTAATCATTTCTATATGCTAGTCATTATCCTATAATCCACTATATCCACTATAATCCATAAGTTGTACTTTCAAAATTTGTATTTATTAAATAAACGTTTAAAAATATATAAATTTACTGTGGTACAAATAGTTTTGAAATCCACAGATAGTTTTTTTTTCATTTTCCATGAACCTTTTGAATAAAATTCATATTATTTTGAAATATTTCTTGGTTTGTTATCTTGAGTATATTCTTTAAGTCATTCATATATTACTGTAATCCCTATACTAAAATATCTTATTTCACACTTAAAATTACATTATAAAGTAGATATTTCTCTTCTCAGGAACATCTAATGGGAAGAAGAAACAAATATAACATGAGACCTGTTTGTTATTATCTATCCCACAAATTATGCTTGAGTTTTAATGGGCAGAAAAGCTACACAAAGAAATAC
Organism: Sylvilagus floridanus; assembly: GCA_949820135.1. NCBI lineage: Eukaryota > Metazoa > Chordata > Mammalia > Lagomorpha > Leporidae > Sylvilagus > Sylvilagus floridanus. Next base: position 65,023,111 of record OX463227.1, on the reverse strand, counting down.
ATCACTATGTATAACAAGTACATTTTATGAGTGACCTCAATGAGTAGTATGTAGATTAGAAATTCAAAATTACATGAGCCAAGTAGTAAGGGATATTATGTAATATGACACACTGGAATTCAATGATAACATTTTGTTCTTTGAGATTCATTTGTATGTTCAGAGTCTCCAGGATGCAGGGCAAGGGAAGAAGTGTCCTGTCATTAACGCAAATTTGTTTTGCAAAAATAAAATGTGATGTAGTCATAGAATGGCATATTTCTAAATCTTTGTATTGTTGTTTCTCAAGAAAACTATATCTTAGATATTATTGTCACTATTACTTAAACTGCAAATGCCAGTGATGTTGAATCTTCCCCAGATTTGAGTCACTTACAGAAAGTGCTAACAGTTCTCACAAGGAGGTGATTGTACACTGGGAAGGTGTTAATAGATAAAAACTGTGCAATTTGCTGAAATCAGTATGCTATCTTTATTATACCTTCTAAGCTCAATGGGGCCAAGTCTGACACTCTAAATTGCTATAATTGGAGCTCTCTGGTTTTATTATTAAATATATGCCTAAAATTTTATATATTTGCAAAGAAAAGATAACCTTTCCATTATTTTTTAGTAATTACTTTTAATTACAATTGGCACTGTGGTATCATTACCTTCTTTGGTGACTGAGAATTACAGAGAGAATTTTCAAAGGCAGAGAAACAGAAGCACAGAGGGATCAGCTGAGTAACAGCCTAGAGACGCAGAGGCCAGGCTCTGCCTGGGGCAGTGGCAAATACAGCTTTATGGGAAGAACTTAAGATACACAGGAGAGCTAGAGATAAAACTAGGAAGACACTTTGGGTTCAAATTATGGAAGGCTGAATGGCAGGCTGAGGAAAACGTATTTTATTCTGCAAGCAAAGAAGAGATATTAAAGGTTAAGGCAGGGGAATGATATAATGGGAACAGTTCTCAAATCCTGAAAGCAAAATATAAGACATCATAAAGACTAAAGCAAGAAAATCACTTATGAAGCAATTGATACGAATAATTTTGTTGTAAAATTAATGCCAAGGGGCCTGCCTTGTGGCATCACTTGCTCTTCTTTGGAACCCAGCTTCTTGCTAATGTGTCTAGGAACAGCAGAAGATAGCCCAAGTGTTGGGACCCTAACACTCAGGTGGGAGACCTGGAAGGAATTCCAGTCTCTTGGTTTCAGTCTGGCTCACTTGTGGTCATTGTAGCCATTTGGGTTACCAACCAGTGGATCCCTCTCTCTCTCTCTCTCCCCTCCCCCACTCTGCCTTTGAAATAAGTATTTTAAATACATAAATAAAATAAATAAAAATGAGTGCCTGTAAGTTTTTTGTTGCTCTGCTACAACAAACCATGCCATTGAGGCTTGAACAAGTGGTATGTTTACCGCCAAAGCACTCAAAATAGTTGGGGGCAGTTTTTGTTTTTCGAATTGCTATTTATATTTTTATTCTACTTTTAGAAGGCAGACAGAAACAAATGCCCACAATAAATTGCCTGTGCCAGTCCAAAGCCAGAAACCAAGTACCAGGAACCCTATCCAGTTCTCCCTGGCAGGTGGCAGGAACCCAACTAGTTGAATCATCACCTGCTAAATCCCAGGGTGCACTTCAGCAGAAAGTCAGAATCTGAAGTGGAGCTGGATTCAAACCCAAGCACTATGACACAGGAAGCCTGTGTTCTGAGCAGTATCTTATCAACTATGCCAAATGACTTCCCCAGGGAAGGGTTTCATCAGGCATTGTCCTCCTTCACTCTGACCACCTGAAATATTCTTAATAGAAGCTTGCAGATAATTTTTGACAAAAAGCAAGCAAATGTAATGTCTCCTGATATCCAAACATACATTCATTGCATTTGGGTGTTGTCTATGGCTGCCTTCACATGATGATGATGAAGTTGAATAGTTGCAACAGAGACCATAAGGCCATAAAGACTTTTAAAAAATCTGAAGTTTGCCTCTTTACAGAAGGTTACCTCAAGGTTGCCTCAGTTTGCAGTAGCTGGAAAAGTGCTGTCTGGTGGCACCTGATATCATGTCAGCCAGGATTGGCCAATGGGCACTGCCACCTCTGTGATTTCACTGGCTACTTATGAACATAAATCAAAATGCACAAGGCATTTCTAGGAGGAGCAGTGAAACATCCAAGACAATTAAACAGAATTAGAAGATAGGATGTCTCTTCCCCAAGTCTGCACAGCTCCCTTTGACTGGCCATTTCATGCTGCTCCAGAATTTTACTGCATAAAAGAATAGAAGCAAAATCTGTGGTGAAATTCGTAATGATATATAAGACAAGGATATGGTGATAATTGTGTTCCACTTCACTCATCTAATTAAACAAAAAGACAAAAAGAAAAAAAATACGGTCAAAAGTCTTGCAATTTTGTCATCAGTAGAGAATGTGCAAATAAATGTCCCAATAAAATCAATGTTGTGTTATGGAGTCTTGAAAGCCACAGCTATTTTCCCTCCCTGACATATAAAGAAGTAAGTTGAGTGCTCTCATCAAGACAAGGCTGACAGATAGGCTGATCTTTATTGCCATAAAACAGGCAGGTGTTTTTTGACAGTGAATAGTCATCAATAAACTCAAAATATTCTTCCTAATTTTGTACTAAAAGATGATCTTTATTCATTTCTCCGCCTGTTCAAACAAAGGAAGATATATGGGATTAGAATCTTTTCAGCATCAGAAATCCAATGAAGAAAAATATTCCATCTTCTAATGTCTACACACTGTATTAGAGTGGTAAGCTTTTGTTTAAAATTATAATTTGAATAAGCAGCGATAAACATAACATGGAGTAAGCAGATTCACAGCCAATATGTGGCAGAATGTAAAGTACCATATTGTCAGAACACTGAGAAAGCAGTAAAAATATGGGAAAATATTTGAATGACTGTTTTAGCATGTCTTTGAAAGTTCCTAGTGTCCTCTTTGTGATACAACAAAAGCAAAACTTAAGCCAATGCATTTCATTGAACTCTTAAAGCAAACAGCCGACAGCTAGATTACCTTGATTTGCAGAGAACTGTCGACTAATGCTGCTTACTGCATGCTTCACTCTTTCTTCACAGCACTGTGGCTCTGTATGCAGGCTCAAGTGATCAAATGGACTCCTGCTCCCATCGGAGTCTAAAGATCCAAGAAGAAAGGCTGTATTGCCAAAGACAGTGATGTGAACAGATTATTAAAAATGAAATGCTTTCACTCATAAAGGAAATAGCTCAGATAGTTAAGCATGTCAGCTGTTTAGAGAGAACAATTAATCCGGTGGCTATTTTCTCTGGTATGTGACAGATTTAATTCAAAGAAGGATATCATCTGCTGGTCTATAGGATTCGCACAGCTTATAACACAATTTTTTCCTAAAGTGTTTTGATTAATAATATCTTCATGTTCAGAGGCATCCAGGTGGAGTGGAAGGAATGTAGGCATTGACAGCAAGCAAACAGGGTTGGAATTCTGGATATTCCATGTACTCCAGATAGGACCTTGGACAAGTCACTTTGCCTGAGTGTTTTGCTACCTGCAATTATGAACAACTCACAGAATCCTTGTAGAAATGTAATCACATATGTAAGCAGTTAAATATTACCATTATTCTACTATTGATAAATTATTTGGCCTTTTGAACAACTTTGGGAGATGGGAGCGCTGGTATTATGCAGATTTTTTTTCTGCACATGTCATATGGCAGTTCAAAGACAAAGCCAAAAAAACAGCTCAAATCTCCCTACAGCTCTGTATTCTTTCTACTATAACATTACGATAAAGTCACTAAATTGGCTATAAAATAGATGGTATCGTAAAAAGCAGGCAGGTTGGAACTGAGTTACTCATGCATTCACCAAGTGCTCTTTTGTCTTTATTGTGTCAAACCTCATGATCTGTTGAGTGGCAGGAAAGTTTTCAGGCAAATATTAACACTACCACCAAGAATACCAAAAAACAAATCAAAAAATAAAAATATCAAAGGTGAAAGGAGCCATACTAGCAAGAGTGGGCAAGAGTCTCAGCTTGCTAAAATAAACAAGGCCCAATATTAGGAAGAGATGCTATTGGGAAGCAATATTTCCAAAAAGATAGTAGAAAAAGCAAAAAGTCAACATGCATTTTGAGGAGAAGGCAGTAGGAATCAATAAAAATACAAAAGGAAAACATGTGGGTACAGAAGTAAGACTGTTCAAATTGTTCTGCCAGAGGCAAAGCCTTCTTTGAAGGTTCACTCCCTCAGTCCTCAAAGAATATTGTCAGTACTCATTGGGAAGCCACAGTACTTTGAAGACAGATACCTATTAGGAACCACTATAGGTATTTCAAAAGAGGATGTTAACACAGCGAATATGTTGTCCAGTAATTAAAGAATTTATAAACCAAACTAGTGATGAAGAGGCAACTCAAAAATTGCAAAGGCAAGAACACTATCATCTGTACAGGTGGAGACACAATACGAGACATGGCACAATGAGACTCCAGAAGTCAAAATCATCCAAGCAAGGGCTAGAATCCTGGTTTTCTCAGAAGTTCAGACCATGATGGAAAGGGCTGGTTTACAGGAGCTAGAGCCACAGAAAAGTTTCAGCTGATGCTGGAGATACCATTTGAGGTAACAAGTGGGTGAATAAATAGCCTGAATTCTCTCCCAGCACCCCACTGCACCCAAGATCAACTTCTAGTGCCCCCATTGACCCTATCCAGAAGCCCAATGACCCAAGAGACAATGAAGCACAGCGTGAACTGCAATACAGACCCTACCAGGGTGAACTGATGGATGGGTTGAGTAAATGACCATCACAGATACCATGGTTCATAGTGGAATTCCCTCTACTCAGTGTTCTCTCTTCTTGCCTTCATCTCTTTGGAAAAAAAAACAATAAATTTTTGTAATTATGGATCAACATCTGCAATGAAGAGTTTAGTGTTCCCTACCCTGTGTCCCAATAATGATGTTCTGTTGAAGCACATATCCCAGGGTCGGTTTTGTGGTATAGCAGGTTAAGCCTCTGCCTGTGATGCCAGCATCCCATATGAGCTCAAGACCCAGCTGCTCCACTGCTGATCCAGCTCCCTGCTAATGCACCTGGGAAAGCAGCAGAAGATTGTCCAAGTACTTGGGCTCCTGCACTCACATGGGAAGCTTCAGACTCCTGGCTTAGGCCTGGCCCAGCCCCAGCCATTGCAGCCATTTGGGAAGTGAACCAGTGGATGAAAGCATAGAAGCTCTCTCTCTTTCTCTGTAACTCTGTCTTTGAAATTAAAAATAAAGAGTTATTTTAAAAAGCCCATATCCCATTGCTTTATTTTTTAAGTTTATCTCTTTATTTATTTGAAAGGAAGAATGACAGGGAGAGAGAGGAATGAGTCTAATCTAATTTTTACTTGTTTTTCTTGGTGAACTTTGAGTTTCAAGGAATTGACAAAAATCAGTTTTATCTCACTTTTGTGAGGGTATATCACAGTACCTGTTACTTAGAATGTGTTATGAATGGATTAAAATAAAGAGGTAAATTATAGACCTTTGTATAGTTTTGATAATAGTTTGGTTGTCCACCAAAGGTCAGTAGGTTGGGGTCTTGTACCTCCAAAGTCTTACTTATGGTAATGGTTAATTGGTTAAGGCCAGAGACTTACCCTAATCATATCTGGGAAGCCAGTGGGCTACACTCTCAGAGGGCAGTTCTCTTGCAGCTGGCTGAGCCTACCTTCTCTTTCTGCTTTCTGACTGCATGTGATCATCCTTCTACCTTGCACTAGCCTGACCAGATGCCTGAACCTTTCTTGGATGCACCTTTGTGGAACTGTGAATCTCCAAAACATACGCTGAAATAAACCTTCATTTCTATGACTCTCCTCTTGGGCATTTTAACTGTAGTAATGAAAAGCTGACTAATGTACCACTTGTTAAAGTTACAAGGAGTAGAGTCAAGATTATTTTTCATAGCACCTCTATGGATGTTTAGAGTAAGACATTATGAACAAGATGGGCATGGAGGGAGGTAGATTGGGGGAGAGCAGGAGAGTGAGGGAAGTATGGTTGTATTCTTGGATGTGTACCTATGGAATGCATAAAATATTTTCTCTTGATACTAATAAAAATATTTTTAAAAGATGGGATCATCTAAAGGTAAGTAACCCAGAAAAATCTCAACATCCAAATTAACAAAGACTCGTTACAGTAAAAACATCAAAAATGGTAACAGAAAGAAAATTAACAAACCAAACTGGTCTTTGGCCATGCTGGACTTTCCACAGTATGCCTAACGCAGGAAGTTCCTAACACTGCTTCCATTCCGGTTTTATTCTCAAATGTCTCTTCCTCCCATTTCTTCTTCTTCAAATGCATCACTGTTAAAACGGGACTGAGAATGAGGAGTGAGAACAAAAATAACTGACTCTGTTGAAAAAACTATGAATAATCCCTTAGCACAGGGATCAACACTGGGAAGAGAAGCACTCTTCTGTCCTATCAGTAATGGCCACCAAACATTCTTAATGCAACAAACAGTTAAGAGACAAGCAAAGGAAGAAAATGTTGATCATGGCAAACATTCCATACCCAACATGCCTCCTGAGATCTATCTGCTAACACTTTCTTGATGTGCATGTGGAATGACTCCTTTGTGTCATTTGTAAAATCAGTGCAATGGGTTCCAAATCATCATTTGCTCAATTACAGTCACCTGTCCTTGATAAATACTCATGCTGTACATATTAGTTTACACATTCAACACTCTTATCATATGTGATATATTTACTTATTTACTATTGTCTTACCCTACTAGAATGTAAGCTCCAGGAAACAAGATATAATTCCTTTTGTTCACTTGGCCAAGATATGTTTAGCACTATAAAATGCTTCTGTTTTCCAAGATGAACTTCTAGTTTTTTCTTACTAGATATTGGCAAACATATTTAATCAATTTGGTTTATTAAGCATTTGCTTATCTAGTCCAGATATGTTTTATTAAAGATCTGACAGTCCACAATAGTCTTACACTATGCCCTTCTCTATTTAAATATTGCTTAGTCTATTTAGGACCTTTATTTCTATCTGTACAAATTCTTTAATGTTGTACCTTCAAATGTTTACATTTACTTTAAATTCAAAAATAAACTGAGCTCTCTTTGGCTATATCCATATACTTATAAATATTCTGATTGCTTGCTTGTTGGTTAACTACAGATAGCTTATGTGCATGGCTTAGTCTCACTGCACTCTCACTGTTCAGAGTTCTTATCATGCCACTTGTATGTTTTCTGATACAGACACTATTTCCTGAATCTAAAATTAGTGTCTCTATAAAATAAATTTTCATTGGTCCCAAACCTATCTAGATACTTATTATATTAGTAACCATTTACTACATGAGACTTTTTTCAGACATTTTGAAAACATTTAAGTTTTCCATTTAACTTGTTTTATAATAAGTAACATGAATGAATATTTTCAAAACAGTATAAATATATGACATTTAATTTTCTTACATTATGTGAGGAATTCTTATGCACTATTTGATACTAAGGGTTTACAAGACATATATTTAAACTTTTTTAAAAAGAAAAAAATTAAGGAAATGTTTTAGGTGACATCAAATGAATATTCCAGTAACAGCATTCACTATACAGCTATTTATTCTTATAAGTGACCTCATCAACCTTATGCATAAATTGTAAAATATAGTAAGTAAGTAACTCAAGTATTTTCTCCTCCTTTGGTCTACTAGTGACAGGAAGAAAAGTTCCCTTGAAAAATTGTTTACATACAATCTAGAAAACATGTCATCCTGCTCGAGCACTTGCCACTGAAATGTACCAATGACTTCTGTTTTTTGAGTCCTGTCATTTCTCACAATGCTAAGGTTGAAGAGGAAATATCTGTTCCACTGGTGAAGGCCTTTACTGTGCTCACATTGTTGACAGTGCATTTCAAAGAGGACTTCAACTTTCAGGCACGGTTAAAGAAAGCATGTGTATGTTTTGCACAGGTTTCTGTTAGGCATGGTCTTCTTGTTGCCTCCAAGTGAACCACCAAGTTTACTTCAATTTTGAAGACAATTGGCAGGTAGCAACAAAGGATGACAACAGAGCACTTGTCTTTCAGGCACATTAGAATTAGTAATCCTGGCTGTTTGATAGCAGTCTCTGTGAGTGGGTCTAACTCCAGCAGCAGCAGGGTGTGTGCTCAGAAGTTCCTAGGTGTGTTTGGAGAGCTGTTCCTTGGATGGATAGTCTCCTGGCCTGACTGTCTCTCCTGGAGATTCTGTGAGGTCCTTAATGTCCATTAAGAAAATCATTTACCTAATTGGGGTCTTGGTGGTTCTATAAAAATTTTAGTAGAGTTTCTTCCAATTCTATGGAAAATGGCATTGGTATTCTAATAGAGTAAATTTTCTGATCCAGCAGGGCTAGGTTTTATTCAAATGGAGACACCTGTGTGATATACTCATTTTCTTGACATTTTGTTTCTTTTGCCTCTCTCTCTTGAATAAAAATTGGTCTATTGGATGATTCCAATTTCATTCAAATTTGCTAGAATGAATAAAGAAAAAAGAACCTTTCCCTTGACTTCAATATGAAAAGTTTCATTGCTCCACTTCCTAACTACAATTCTTGAAAGAATTATCCTCACTAATTAGTTTTTTAGAAGCCACTAAAATCTGTCATCTCCCACATTCACTGAAACTACTCTGTACAAGTCTACATCATGTTGTTGAGTTAAATAAAGACCCCTCATTCAACATCTCACAATTGCATCTCGTTAAAGAGTCCCTCCACAAAAGTGTCTGCTCTCTAGGCTTCTGTGACCACATTATCCCAATTTTCATTTAACTATCTTGGCATCTATTTTCTAAGCACGGTGCTGGCTTCTTCTTTGGAGAACCCTGGCTCATCTTCTCTTTTCTTTCTCACCCTAAGCTATTTCATTGATTCCTAGGGCATTAAATGCCATCTTTATGGAGACGATACCCAGATTCCCATATGCAGATCACAAATTCCATAACCCAAGCAAGGTAAAAATTGCTAGCCAGAAAATAGAAGACCTACTTTTATCTCTCAAATTGCAGGGGTTACCTACGACAATGTATGAAATTGATTCCCTGATTTAAATTGCTCAACAACTTATTGAACATAGAGTAATAGCCAAACCTCCACGTGAGTCAGCCAGCACCTCCCTCTCCAGTTCATCTCACACTCCTCCTTATCTCCATTCCTCAAGCATGGTGAGCTCCTTCCACCTCTTCAGAAATACTGAGATGCTTCCTACTCCCAGTCTTTGCACAGGTTCTTCTCCCTGCCTGTACTTAGAGTGATTTCTTCCTCCTTTTTCTTCTGGACCAAAAGGAAATGTCACCTGCTTCAAGAGGCCAACCTTGACCATACACAGTACTACTTTGGAATCTGAGTTCAAAATAATCCACTTCCAATGCTTTGGTACATGGCAGCTTTAAGACTGTTTCTTATACACAGCCTCAAGAGTCAGCAAATATACTCTTGGCACCCACTCCGGTAATTTCTTTGTTCACTCTTCCTTGGCCTTTCCCTCCCTTGTACATTTGAGTCTTTCTTCCTGTTATAATTTTTCATGGGACTGGCACAGTGGCATAGTAGGTTAAGCCTCTTCCTGCAGCTTGGCATACCACATGGGTACCCATTCCAGACCTGTCTGCTCCTCTCCTGATCCAGCTCTCTGCTTATGACCTGGAAAAGCAGTGGAAGATGGCCCAAGTGCTTGGGCCCCTGCACCTATATGGGAGACCTGGAAGAAGTTCCTAGCTCCTGGCTTCAGATTTGCCCAGCTCTGGCCACTGATGTCCTTTGTGGAGTGATCCAGGGGATGGAAGACCTCTCTCTCTCCCACTCTATGGCTCTAACTCTGCCTCTCAAATAAATGCAATCTTTCAAAAAATTGCTTTCAGGGCAAATATTCACCTTCAGAATGATGGCTTATCTTTTTTTTTGCATTAAAGCTTCATCTTTAATTGTGGCACCAAGTATGTCAACCCATAAAAATGGGGACTGGTGTTATAGCATAGCAGGTAAAGCCACCACCTACAGTGCTGGCATCCCATATGGGTGTCAGTTCGAGTCCCAGCTGCTTCACTTTTGATTTAGCTCTCTGCTGTGGCCTGGGAAAGCAGTAGAAGATGGCCCAAGTGCTTGGGACCCTGCACCGGTATGAGAGACCTGCAATAAGCTCTTGACTCCTGGCTCGTGGCTTCAGATCAGCAACACTCCAGCTGTTGCAGCCAATTGGGGAGTGAACCAGTGGATGGAAAACTCTCTCTCTCTCTCTCTCTCTCTCTCTCTCTCTCTCTCTCTTTGCCTCTCCTTCTCTATGTGTGTAACTCTCACTTTCAAATAAATAAATCTTTAAAAAAATGAAGATATACATGAAAAGTTTTATAATTCCTTTCAGATTCACAGGCCTTTCTCAATACCCAGAAAAGCCCACTATCAGGATTCGGCTTATTTCATCTTCTGTCAAGAGATAATTTTTATAGAGTAAATTATCCCACTTTCACCATGTTACCAGATGTTTCTTGGAATGCTCTATGAGAATATGACAATCCTCAGATAGACTTTCTAAACCTATCTGTAAGGTATGAAGTAGGATAGTGGCCATTCCAAAGACACTATCTGCTCATGAACACAAAAATAAGCATGCCTATTCTCACAGCAGACAAAGTTTAAAAGTTCAAATGTTGTTCACACATAAGAAGCAGACAAGCAGTACACATAAATCAAAATAAGCAGGAGAGCAAGAGCAATACATCAATAATCACCCATGAAGAAATTCCAATGGTGACATTTGAACCTTTTTTTAAAAAAGTCAGAATCAAAGAGAGAGACAGAGATCTTGCATCTGCTGGTTCACTCCCCAGATGGCTGCCAGTAACCAGGGCTGGGTCCATCCAAAGCCTGTAGCCAAGAAGACCATCCTGGTCTCCTATGTGGTGGCAAGAGGCCAAACACTTGGGCCATCTCCCGCTGCCTTTCTCAAGCCATTAGCAGGGAGCTGGATTATAAATGCAAAACCCAGGACATGAACCATTGCCCATATGGGATGCTGGCATCATAGGTGGTGGCTCCATCTGCTAAGCCACAATGCTGGTCCCTAAACCTTTTGTCATAAAAACAGTCATCAAAAAGATACAGGCGGCCGGCGCCGTGGCTCAACAGGCTACTCCTCCGCCTTGCGGCGCCGGCACACCGGGTTCTAGTCCCGGTCGGGGCACCGGATTCTGTCCCGGATGCCCCTCTTCCAGGCCAGCCCTCTGCTGTGGCCCGGGAGTGCAGTGGAGGATGGCCCAGGTGCTTGGGCCCTGAACCCCATGGGGAGACCAGGAAAAGCACCTGGCTCCTGGCTCCTGCCATCGGACGAGCGCGGTGCGCCGGCCGCAGCGCGCTGACCGCGGCGGCCATTGGAGGGTGAACCAACGGCAAAAGAAGACCTTTCTCTCTGTCTCTCTCTCTCACTGTCCACTCTGCCTGTAAAAAAAAAAAAAGATACAGGCAACAATATCTTTTCAAGTTTGCTTATATCCTTAATTTTGAATTTTTAAAATTCCTAAAACCAAAAATATATTATTTTATGACCAAGTGCCCAAGCAAAATCCTCAGATCACAAAACCATCATTGTGGAAAAGATTTGATTTCCATAAGTTGAATCAACAGGCAACTTTTCAGACACAAAAACATCTGATGTTCTTAGCTGTAGTGATAATATGGATGATTCCCAATGCCCTATAAGTGAGGGATTTTCTGCTGTTGCTTTTTCCATACCAAAAAGATAAAACTTGTTTCCAAATCAATGCAGCTGCTGTTATATGAATTCTTTCACATCAGATGCTATGCCTGCACTCTCACATGTGATGTGCACTGCCAGTTAGAACAAAGGAACAATTCTACTGAGACTGAGAATGCACTAGAATTGCATATTGCCTTGCCTTTAATTAAGTCATCTGAATTTGTTTCAAGGCTACTTATCTGCCATTTCTTGAGACCTATGGAGAAAAATCCTGTTTACAAGTAAAATTAGTCTTTTGCCAAAAGAATGGGGAATCTTGTTGCAAAAGACACACAGTGGACAATCAGAGTCATGTAATGAGCTCAGCCACTTCTCTAGCCAGCTGTTGTGAAGAATTTTCTCTCCCCTACTCAGAGAGAGCCTGCCTCTCAGAGGAACCGGCTCCAAGCTTTACTTCCCACCACAGTGCAGTCACAGGGCCATGATGTCAGCAGCCCACCACAGGGGACTGCACACAGTAGGCACTAAGTCATATGGTTTCTGCCACCAAATTATAGTAAACACTAGGAGCTACCCAGCAGCAGAGACACAATTTTAGAGATGTCATTCCAACCAGAGCCATGCTAAGCTGTTGGGTTCCAGGATGCTTGCAGTGAAATTGGTTGTCCTCTAAATGGTTTTGTCTAAAACTGTAATTGCTTTGTTCTGGGTTCAGAAAGCATGGGAGGGAGAGCATGATTTCCATCCCCTACTGCTGCCACAGACTCTAACTGCAAGAGCAAGGTGCTAGTAAAACAATAAAGTCATCCTCTTTTATCTCAATGCCAGATAGATTTTCTCTCCTTGGCTTCCAGACAAAATTCACTTATTACAATTATCTTCTAAGCTGGCAGTGACCACAACCTAAAACTTTATAAATGTTCCAGTGAAACCCGGTGAGCTGCTGTTTCTATCAACCTGGGCAAGAGACTCGCCCCCTCACTGCTGCTGAGCCATTGCACTCACAGAAGCAAGCACGCATGTGATACAGAAGCACAGTGGGAAAGGAACTGCAGTGAAACCAACATATTGCAAGCACACGTGAAATTCCCCTTTGGCATATGTCATGAAACTGAAGTTGATATTTTAAACCTAAAGAAATAGAGTTTGGCACTAAAATACTCTGAAGAAGAGCTGTGTAATAAGGTACCTAGGTGCTATTTGCAATGTATGATCAGATAATTCTAATATATTAGCCATGTGAAATGCACATAAACTTAAATATTTCTTTTGAGAAACCTCTTGACATCTACAGTGCCATCTGTAACAGTTTTCTTCGATGTTTGCAATAACATGTGTTCATTCACTCAGCCTAAATTTAATCATGCTTCCCTATTCTCTTTTTTAAGCACCTTATTAAAGAAGTGGAATTTAATCATATGCCCACATTGTTTTCAACACAATAATTTTATGACAAGGATTAATGTTCGGGAGAGAATAATATAAGACAGCCTTGAATTCATTTATACATGCAATTTTTATATTGAGGTCATTGAAAATGAGAAAATTTTACTTACTGTTTTGAAACCCTGGTGCTTCTCTGTGTACAACCTGCCTTACAGAATTAAACTTTTGAAATACAGGGTTTAAACACTTTTGTCTTTGTTTAGGCCTTATGTACATATAATAGCTTTACTTTAAAAGCAAATAAAACTACTAATATCATACACTGATACTTTACAAATTGCTATCATGTACCTTTTTTTCATTTGATTCTCCTACAGCACTTTCCAGTTCATAGATCAGAAAATTTAGAATCATTTAGGTTAAGTGACTCGTTCAGGGTCTCATACAACTAGTAACTGGAGGATCCTGGGGCTAGTCTCGTGTCTCTTAGCTGATTGTTTGTAACTTAAGGTTATCCCCACCACACCCCATGTCTGACATTCACTCTAGTGCACCAACTATTTGTCGGACATAGCAAAGCAGATAAGCTAATTTAACATCCTGCCCCACACAACTATCTTCTGGATTTTCCAACTGCTGAGCCAGTAGCTGAGACTGATCAGCATAGGTACAGTGTAGATAGATGCCTATGCTATGCAGTGAAGGGCAGATGCAAAGAAGGAAAAAGCTCCACAGAGGCCCATATTCCAGAGGTCAGGACCCTCAAATCCTCAGATGGAGATTACAAAGGCAGAACCTAAAAAGCCTGTTGGCTGCAACACACATAGCAATCCAACAGTGCCAACTGAAAAAGCAGTCCCAATGGATCCTGCAGTGAGGCCTGGTCAAGCAGAGTACACTTGAGAAGATGTCCAAATAGCATGGGATAGTGTTAGAATTCCCTATGCCAATAAAAGATCATGAACATTGGCTGAAGGAGACTTATAAGCAAAACCCAGTGGGTCTTGTGGTTGCAATGAGGAGATGCCAAAGTAGGAGGCAGATAACATTTGTGTAACAATGAAAGCAAAGGAACCAAGATATGAAGTGGATGGACTGGCCACATAATAGGCCCAAATATGTCAATGTCAATGTTAAAGGTACCACATGTATAAACATCAGAACCAGATAGCCTCCCTGCCACTTCAATGCTGTTATTACAACCCAGAAGTAATTCCAGGAAGAAAGGGAAAGAAAATTCTGAACTGATAAAATATACCAGTGAAGGACATGTTTTTGCCATGAGGCAAAATAGAGGTGAAAAGCAGAAAAGAGAGCTGTTAATGGGTGAATAAAGTTGCAGTAAGTGCCCCCTAAGTACGTGGTTTGAAATTTCATAACCTCTACACAGCAGGAAAAGTGGTTAATTAATTTCTTTTTTTTTTCTTTTTAAAAGGGGGAGAAGGCATTTTCTCCTCTGAATTAGTCTATGTCAAATGTAAAGAATTATAATTCTATCTTCTTAAAGGAGCAACAACAGTTTGAGATCATTTGTAAAACATACTATTTTCTTATCCTTTGACCTAAATCATAATTTCTTTATTTCAGAAAACACCCAGGCATCCAACTGACGTTCTTCTGCAGACCAGGTTTTAGACTGGTATAGACCTCCAGGACATGTGTAATTCCTGTTCTGCAAGATTTCCATGAAAAAGATCAATGCTTTAGTGTTGGGATGTGAGGACAGGAAGAGATATTTGTCACCCCAATATTGCAACATGCCTCTCCCTGCCTAACAAAATAATATGTTTAATGCAACCACCAGTGGAGATGGAGGATTGAGAAAGTATAACTCATCCATAGATAATATAATATGAAATATGACAGTGAAACATAAGTCACAATTCTTTATTTTCTCATGCCAATGTGTAAACTTTATAGATATTTTTATCAGGAGAAAATAAAAATTGGAGTCAACTCAGGATTGCCATCTTGTGGAGAGATCAAGCACTACCATGTCAAAGTGTCCCTCAGGTATATGAATGAAAAAAAAAAAAAAAAAGCCTCTAGAGATTCCTCAGGCAGTCCTTCCTTATTTAATAATCTTTGCTTCAAATAAGCTCTGCCTCATAGCTGACCCAAATCCCTTGGGTTATCTCCTGATGAGAAGGTAAAGAGCTTCCATCATTTATTGAGCTGTAATACTTTACATACTCAGTCAAGTTATCTAATCTTGCCTGGGACTTAACTTTTCCAGGTTAAAAAGATTCATATTTTTCTGACATTTCAACCATATTCCCTAATAAGTTTCCAAACTTCTCAAAACTTGGTTTGCCATGTTTTTTGGCTGTTTTGTCACATGTCTATGTATCCACTCCTTGTGCACCTTTTAGATATGTAACTCATCTCTGTCTTCTTTTGGAAGTACCTTCTGAGAGTTTCTGTAAGTGACAGGACTGGGCCTAAGAGTCTACCGAAGCTGCAATCATTCCTGAAGGTATACCCTGAGTGCCACGGGAGCGCTCACCCTCCAGCATCTCTGGCCAATCATCAAGGGAACCAGATCACCACATGGACACTCGAATCTATCTCCCTCCCTCCCTCCCTGCCTCCCTCCATCCCTTCCTTCCTTCCTTCCTTCATTTCTTTCTTCCTTCATTCCTTTTTCTTTCTTTTTCTTCCTTCCTTCCTTCCTTCCTTCCTTCCTTCCTCCCTCCCTCCCTCCCTCCCTCCCTCCCTCTCTTTCTTTCTCTCTTCTCTTCTCTTCTCTTCTCTTCTCTTCTCTTCTCTTCTCTTCTCTTCTCTTCTCTCTCTCGCCTCTCGCCTCTCGCCTCTCGCCTCTCTCCTCTCTCCCTCTCCCCTCAACCTGGTAACCTGGTCTTTCAAAGAAATAAAATAATCTTGTAAAAGAAAAGAAAATAGAAAATAATCTTGTAGAACAAAAGAAAAGAAAATAGTTCCCATTCCTTTTCTGCCTCATCCCCTACACTCCTTCCTGAGCTCCCTCTGCCCTCCCTGCCACCCCTGTCACACATCCAACCTGCTCCTGCTTCTGGACCTTAGCTTCTACTATCCCCTCAGCATGGGATGTTTTCTCCCCTAAAATCCTTAATTATTGTTCTTTTGTAGCCTTAATATCTTTTCTCAAAAATTACCTTTTCAGTGAGACCTTCACTGGAAATCCAATCAAAAATGTCATTCCTTTTCCAATATAATATTTTACTTTCTTGTCATATATTATTCCTTATCATTCATCATCAACTATCAAATATATTTATTTTTTTCCTTATTTATTGCCTCTACTAGATTTCTGTTTCTATCACAACAAATGAGCAATTTAAAACAACACAAATCCATCATCTCACAGCTCTGCAGGGCAGAAGTCCAGTGGTCTTGGTTGAATTTTCTGCAGCATGCCTCATAAGGTGGAAATCAAAATGCCGGCCAGCTAATCTCTCCTCGGGAGGCTTTAGGAAGAATCTACTTCCAAATTCACTCATGTGAATAGCAGGATTCGATTCTATCTGGTGGTAAAACTGAAGCTCTTGGATCCTTTTTCATTCTTGGTCAACTTGGAATTTCTTTCAGCTTCTAAGGGCTGTGTTCTTGGCTCATCATCCATTTCCTTTACATTCAAAGCCATCAGTGGGAAGTCTATTCCTTATCATGCACTGCACCTCTATGACTTCCCCTTCTTCCCCGTCATCTCTACTGGTTTCCTCTTACACTCTCCCCCTTTTGACTCCAGCTGAAAAAAAAAAATTCTCTGCTGCTTGGGGCTTAAGAGATTAGACTGAGTCTGCCTGGATATTCCAGGATACTCTTCCTGTTTTGAGATCCTTAACCTCAATTACATCCACACCCTACACAAGAGTATCTAGATTAGTGTACCATGGACTAACTAGGGGGTGGCAATCTTGGATGACCACCTGTAGAATTCTGCCTCCCATGCTGTCAGACTACTATAATGGAATATAAATCCCATGAGGGCAGAAAAGTTTCAGTTTCGTGCAGTGCTGCATCTCCAACATCTAATAGTGCTTAGGACAAAGTAGACAAACAGCAAATTACTGTTGAATGAATACATTTAACCTGTGTTCTTAGTATGAACATGTGAATTCTGCAAAATGGTGGATAAAAAGCATGTAGGAAGCAGACATGAGCACTTTTTTCCATTACTTTCATCCAATTCTAAAATGATTAAAGCCTCAGTTTATCTGGGATAATCCCCAATATGTTTCTTCTCTCAGCCTAAGTATTCATTAAACTCCTCTTACTCTCTCAAAGTTACCAGGTGTTTAAGGTAAATTCCATGGTTATCTTAGATTCTCAAAGATGTCTATGATACAACAAACATTTAACCTCCCCTGGCCTCTTTCAGCTGTTATGGAAAACAAATTTGACCTTATACAAATAGATGCCTGTCTTTTTTTCAAAATTTATTTATTTATTTGAAAGGTAGAAATACAAAGAAAGATAGGGAGAGACAAAGAGAGAGACAGAGATAAAGAGAGATCTTCCTTCTGTTGGTTCACTCTTCAGATAGCAGAAATAGCCATCATTGTGCCAGTTCGAAGCCAGAAGACAGGAGTTTCACCCTGGTCTCCCACAGTGGTGGAGGGGCCCAAACATTTGAGTCATCTTCCACCGCTTTTCCCAGGCTACCAGCTGGGAGCTGGATCAGAAGTAGAGTAGCCAAGGCACGACCCTGCACCCATACTGGATGCCAGCATCACAGGTGGCAGCCTCACCCACTACGCCACAACACCTCTGTCCTTTTTATAAAATATACATCATCTCCTTTGAAACACATCAGAAGGACTTTTATAATTAAGACAATGACCAAAACTGTGTATTCTGACCATCAAGATATGCTAACTAACTAACTAAAAACATCATACTATTTCAAATTATAGCTATGAGAAATGGTAGAGAGTATGAAAACAAATATGAGACATGGAGAATCTGACCACACAACCTTGGATGCAATACTGTTTCCCATGTGTTCACTAAGATAACATTGCACCTTATGCACCCTAACATTTCTTATAAAACTCACGCTAAGAATTCTTGGTCTAGAAGATATTTATAATAAAATCTCAATCAGTTTTTCAAGCCTTGTACATTGTATAACTGATGAGAAAACTACATAATATGTATATATTATATCTATAGTTTAAAACTGAGTGCATGGCAAACACTTCAATTGTCCAAAAGCCTTTCCTTTGGTAAGGCATTGTGGCACTGCAGGTTAAACCACTCCCAGGGATGCCCATATCCAATATAAATGTGCCTGGTTCAAGTCCTGGATACTCTGCTTCCAATCTGGCTTTAGCAAAATGGTGGCTCAAGTGCTTGGTTCCCTGTCACTCATGTTGGAAATCTGCATGGAGTTCCTGGCTCCTGGCTTTGGTCTTGCCCAGTCCTAGTTATTGTACGCTTTGGGGGAGTGAACCAGCAGATGAAAGATTTCTAGCTCGCTCGCTCGCTCTCATTCTCATCTCCTCTATCACTCTGCCTTTCAATACACATTTTTTTTTCAAAAAGGTTTTCTGTTATTTCTAATACAATTCTATATTATAGAAGATTAAGTACAACAGATGAATATTTCATTTTGTTTTTTAACTTCGCTTTCTGCTTTTATAAAAATTTTGTGTCTTACTCATTGTCTCTTAGAGCTAACAGTTTTATGATAGCCTTATTACCCAATCACCAATTCCACTGGAAAATTTAAGGGTAAGAGATAGCTTCTACTGGGAAAATTGACTACCTGTCCAAATGATTAAAGAGTTAAGGAACTTTATATAGCTTTATAAATCTGCCTCATCACCCTCACCTTCTTGCCTCCTGACCCCCAAATCAAAGAGCTTCAATTAAAGCCTATTTTTTTTTCACTTTCATTGATGCAAACAGTTTCTAACCAGCCATTCAAAGCAAGGAATTTCTGTATATAATGTGTTTCATCTGTAAGATATGTATCTAGCATTATAAATTCAATTCCAAATTACATTAATAGAGCAGGACACTTCAGGAAGAATTCAGAATGAAATAAGATGCCCCTAACCTCAACCACATGATTCTTGCAAGACTTTTTTTCTTGGCCTCACAGCGCACCTGATCTGGCAAGGCCATTTTTACCTATTTCTGCCTGTGGACACCTGTTTTCCCTTCATGACTGAAATCAATCCATGTTCTACATTGGAGACTCCTAATGAGCAAGTGCTTGGTTTTTAATGATATAGCCCTAAATGTCTCTAGGTATAATTGATCCATGCCTAAGCTTGAGGAGAAAACCAAATTTGGAGTGGGAGGAATCACTTCAAACTTCTTTTCAAGATGTAGGTTCCTAAATTCTTTAAACTTACATATGGCCAAGTCAGCTTCACTGCAGTTAGTACCAGGTCTATGGGCCTCTGGAGGAGAGCTAAGCCACTAATTTAAAACATAAAGGAACTGAGAGAGAATCATTCAGAGGTTTGCATCTGTGCCTCAGTACATTTTCTTCAAGGGCAACTACTGAAGGAGTCATCACATTATGGATAGAAGCAGAATACTGTACACTGTGAGTAGTGTTTGCTATAAGATTCACTGCTGCCCAATAAACATCTCAAGGAAGACATAACCTAAAGCTGGTTCAACACAATCTTCCTTTTCTTTCGTCTTCCCCACACCAACCTTTCAAAAAATTGTGATATTATACACATGTATGAGATATGAGATATAAGGTGGTAAATTTTAGATGTACAACTACATAGCATTAAGTACAATCACACTGTTGTGCTACTGGGCTGCCATCTCACCATCTGTTCACAGAACACTTCCCATATTGCAAAAGGAAATCCCTCTACCCACTAAATGCTTGCCCCCCATTCTACCACCTACCCACACTCACTTTTTTTAAGGTTTTATTTAATAAATGCATTTTTCATAAGTACAACTTTAGAAATATAGTGGTTCTTTCTCCCATACCCACCCTCCCACCCAGACTCCCATCTCAGCTTCCTCTCCCTCTCCCATCCCCTTCTTCGTTATGGTTCATTTTTAGTTTGATTTTATATACAGAGGACCAACTCCATGTTAAGAACAGATTTCAGCACTTTGCACACACACACACACAGACACACACACACGTAATACATAGAGTACAGTTTGAGAACAAGTTTTGCAGTCACTTTTTCATAGTATAACTCATAAAGGATGGAGGTCCTACATGGGGAGTAGGTGCACAGTGACTTCTATTGCTCCTTTAACAATTAACACTTTTATTTATGACAACAGTGATCACCCAAGGCTCTTGCCATGGGCTGCCAAGGCTATGGAAGCCTTTTGTGACCATAGATTCAATCAGTATTTGGACACGACCATAGCAAAGTGGATAGTCTCTCCTCCCTTCAGAGAAAAGTACCACCTTCTTTGATGGTCCTTTTTTCCACTGAGGTCTCACAGAGATCCTTCGTGTAGGATATTTTTTGCCAAAGAGTCTTGGCTTTCCGTGCCTAAAATGCTCTTATAGGCCTTTCAGCCAGACCAGAAAGCCTTAAAGGTTGATTCTGAGGTCAGAGTGCTATTTACAGTGAATGTCATTCTAGGAGTCTGCTGCCCACATGTACTTTTTAGAGTTAGCTAATCTGATAAGAGTCTCTTACTGTTGCTTAAATTGGGGGAAGGGGTAGTGACTAAGAATATATCATTAGTAACTTAATCTTGTCCTATTGAAAATGATCTTTTAAAATATGCTTAGTCTATCATAATCTACTTTCATATTAGAACTATTTTGTTTGCTAATGACAGATCTATAACTCAAGTTTTTAGTAGAAATGAATGTGGAAAGCAAAACTATGCCAACTAGGCATAATTCATGAAATTGTAGAAAGGGCAGGAAAATGTCTGAGGTTTAGAAACAGCAAGAAGAATTCAAATAGCTTTGATTTTGTACCTGTAAGAAACTCTCTGCCATTTCTGTTTCTCTCCATTTGTTACCTTTATTTTCCTCTACACTTATCTCACCCAGTAAATAGTGCTTTCCAGGGGAGTTATTGGGCAATATTTTCCATTTTCACAACTGGGAATATTACTGAAATCCAATAGTTGGAGATCACTGATGCTGCTAACCATTTTACAGTGCACAGACTATCCCTATACAGCAATGAAATCTCCAGCCCCAACAATCAATAGCACTGAAGTTGGAAATCCTGATCTACTATGTATATACTCCTTCTGTATACTCAGTAACCTCAGTTTCCAAACCACTAATCTTAAAAGGATTGAAATTTTCCCGCTGGTTTCAACTTGTAAAACTCTCCAAGAAGGGATCCAATGAGACTTCTTTGAGTCAACTGTTACAGACTATGGCCAGGAAGCATGGATCACAGACCAAGGATGGCCTCTGGAAGGTCTCATGTGTGTGTGGCTGTGGTACTCAGAGAGAGGAAATTGCAGTAAGTGAGGCAGACACCCCAAGCAGACACAAAATGGAACCTCTGTGGTGACTACACTTTTTTAAAAAGGTCTTTGTGGTTGTTCTTTCAGCAGCAAATTCTCTACATTGGAAAAATCTGTAACTAGAGCAGATACCACATTAAGGCCTATTTGTAACCAGCTAAAGTGTTTAATCATCTAGTTTTAAGCAGAAATCATTTGCCTAAAATATAAATTAATTCAAGTAATGAGATATGTAAAACAGAGGGGGGAAGCATGGATATTTAAAAGGTTCACTTTTTGAAATTGGCAATAATAATGAATCTTTATGTCTGCAGTGATAAAGTTGGACTCCTCTCCTCTCAGTACCTCCATCTTCTGTTAGATTGCTTGCAGATCCACTGAAATTAGATGTCAGTGTAAATTATGGTCTAACCCGGCTTACTCGCCAAGGCTATGAAGGGTAGACACATAAAAACAAGGTGCTATTGAATGTAATTGCTTCTGATCTTAAAATTCTTAAATGACAAAATTGGTGCTGATGTGGTTTTTGCATCAAGTAGCCCCATTAATTGACACTGACTCACTTGGGAACATTTTCTTCTCAATGATTTCATTATTTTTTTTTCTTCCTAATTCTTAAGTTCTACAACAGGAAAGTCATCAACTTATAACACAGATAGAAGAGAGGAGAATGACAGCACAGGAGTGTAGGTAGAGGAAGTAAAGATCACCGACTTTTACTGTGCCCATGTTCCTGGAAAGACTTCAGTAGGTAAACAGCATTTTCAGACAATACATGGAAAGAAGTTAGCACTTTCCTGAACCTTGCTAAATTAGGAAGAAAGCCCCATTTGCAAACATTTCCATTCTTGTCTATTTCAATAAGGAGAAAGATGAAAAAGCATGACCCACAGGGCTCCTGGAAGAAAGAGATGCATGGTTCTGTCTGCTCATTTAAATACTTAACAAGCCACAGGGAAAAAAGAAGGCATCCCGTTCTACTGCCCATAACATATGTCAGTAAGTCATAAAAATAAATCATACTGTGGATGGCTTGTGAACATTGCTCAGCCTCCTGTGAGACATTAGCGCTTGTTCTTCAGCCAAAAAGGCAAACAATCCAACTGTCTGTCTAATATTTGTTCTTCCCTTGTCAAGAGAAACAGTTCCCAGAAAACAGTGAGGATAATCAGTTAATTCTTGCCCTGCAATTATGGCAAAAATATAATGTCCTCTCCAAGTAATAATTTTGTTATCTTAGACAACTTCTTTGAATTAACAAAGAATATTTTAGTATTTTTAGGCTCAGCAAAACCATAATATCTGAAGAAAAGATTTTTAAAAACTGCCTTTATGCTTATATGGATCAAATAAACAAAAATTGCCTGAAAATGAAGTTCTTAAAGCATTTCTTAGCATTGAACCATCCTTTGGATGAAAAAATAGTGAAGTTTTTTTTTTTTATTTTTGCCCTATTGTACTTAAATTTCACCAAAATTGCAAAGCAATGTGCTTTCAAACATTTCAAAATATCTAAAGGGTTATTCCAGAATATATTTGTTTAGTCTCTAGTGTAGTAATAAAAGCAGAAAATGAGTCATATGTGAGAAATTGAAAACTTCAAAGCAGCTGTTTTTCTACCCAGTCTTCCTGAAGCTGCAACTCAATTGCAAGAAATTTTGTGCCCATCCCACCCAAAATATGAGTAGTGTCAGGTGATCGATGTTGTCATGATTGTCACACATTTCACTAGGTCTCTCCAATCTGATGAGAGACAGAGGTGAAAGGCACTGAAATGCAGAAGGCAAGGGTAAAATTAGTTGCACTAAAAAATAATTGCAACATTGTTTGACTCTAAGACTCATTTATTATTTCCAGACATGCAGTACCCTTGGACACCTGCCCTCACTCCCAAATATTTCCAGCAGACCCCAGGAAAGTCCCCCATGTTTAGCATAAGCCTTCTTGACCACTATGGGGTTCTGACTTTTCCTCCTCCCCTGCTCCTATTCTGCATAGCCCCACCTGATGCCTGGCATCTCCAGCATAGGAGACACTCAGCCTCAAAGCCCCCAAGGAGCTCAGGCAACAACTGGATTGAATCTTTGATGGGTCATTTTGCTTCAAGTCTTGTTTCAACTACTGTTGCATCATGTACCCTCCATTGACTCAGCCAGGGCTCTTATTTCTCTGCCAACAGTGGTGGTTTAGGAAACTTGCAAAGGTACCAAGCACATTTCTCACAGATGTCAGCACCTCCTATGCTTCTTTGGCTGGGCCTGGAAACTGGCTCCTGCTGACTTGTTCCTGCCCAAGTGGGAACTGCCCCACTTCTGAGAGACTAAAGAATGCATATGCCATAGCTGTGCAGTTTTCCAGAGAGCTTGAATGCACAAAGCCAGACTGGGTTCTGCCCAAAGGTACAAAGAAGCCCTCTCTGGCTACAGGCGGTGCTGTGTGATATCCAAATCAGACTTGTTTAATGTTTCCAGTGTGCTATTTGTGAGGAAGTAGTAAGGGAAGCCACAAAGTTGACTGTCATCAGTTACAGTAGCCCTTGCCACTGAGCCATGAGTGTCATTATTATAGCAAACTTTGAGGCAATGATTCTGTGTTGAGACACAGTTTTTACCCAATGCAGGTTGGCTCGTAGTTGTTCAAGTGACAGAACATGAGCCATTAGGTTCTGAAACCTTGTGGGAAATGTAACTGAGGCCCCATTAACAAAGGCTAAAAGCAAATGCCGCTTGGTCCACCTTCAATTTAAATTTTAAAATGCACACCAAACATAACCACATTAATGGATCTGTGCAGGAAAATACTAACAAAATGGGAAGGTTTTATAAGACACCAACTTGAAAAGAAAAGGAACCAACTGGGCCAGCACTGTGGCTCACCTGGTTAATCCTCCGCCTGCAGTGCCGGCATCCCCTATGGGATCCGGGTTCTAGTCCTGGTTGCTCCTCTTCCAGTCCAGCTCTCTGCTGTGGCCCAGGAGGGCAGTGGAAGATGGCCCAAGTGCTTGGGTCCCTGCACCAGCACAGGAGTCTAGGAAGAAGCACCTGGCTCCTGGCTTCGGATAGGTGCAGCGCCAGCCGTAGCGGCCATTTGGGGAGTGAACCAATGGAGGGAAGACCTTTCTGTCTGTCTCTTTCTCTCTCACTGTCTATAACTCTACCTCTCAAATAAATAAGAAAAAAAAAAGAAAAGTAAAGGAACCAACTAAACATAAAGAGTACAAAGGAAAGTTTTAGAACAAAGTCTCAACAGAAGAATAGATTCCTGGGCTCCTTGAAGCCAAGTGTATTTAAACCAACTACATCCTTATAAAATTAATCTCTTCTCTCTTTCTCTCTCTCTCTCTCTCTCTCTCTCTCTCTCTCTCTCACACACACACCACACACACACACACACATACACACACAGCCCTCCAACATAATTTATAAGCATCCTGGTATTTATTTACTAATATTTTTTTCTTTCCATTAAACCCATTATTTTTTGTACTTCAATGAAAAATAAACATGAGCTATGAGGCTCTGCATTTTCTAGTTTTTCCATTTTTCCAAGCAGATAACACCTTTTCCCTCACCAGTCACTTGTAAAGTACAGATACACTATTAAACTATTAGTAAACAAAATATCAAATGCTACAAAGCAAACGTTAAAGCCATAGAACAATTACAACAAAGAAATCAATATTTAAAACATAGGTCAGTTCCACATTGGTTTAATCACTAAAAACAAGGGAATTTTTTGTAAAAAAGTTAGAAGAAAGGATTTTGAATATACCATATATACATGTAACAAAACATTGCATGGTATGCCATATATTTTATGTATCAGAGAATTTTTTTAAACGTTTATTTAATGAATATAAATTTCCAAAGTACAGCTTATGGATTACAATGATTCCCCCCCCCCATAACTTCCCTCCCACCCGCAACCCTCCCCTTTCCTGCTCCCTCTCCCCTTCTATTCACATCAAGATTCATTTTCAATTCTCTTTATATACAGAAGACCAGTTTAGTATATATTAAGTAAAGACTTCAACAATTCGCCCTCACATAGCAACACAAAGTGAAAAATACTGTTGGAGTACTAGTTATAGTATTAATTCACAATGTACAGCACATTAAGGACAGAGATCCTACATGATTTTTTTAAAAAAAATTGACTAATTTTCTATGCAATTTCCAATTTAACACCAAGTGTTTTTTTTTTCTTTTTCAATTATCTTTATATACAGAAGATCGATTCAGTATATACTATGTAAAGATTTCATCAGTTTGCACCTACACAGAAACACAAAGTATAAAAATACTGTTCCAGTACTGTTATAGCATTACTTCACATTGGACAACACATTAAGGGCAGATCCCACATGAGAGAATTTTCTAATAACTGAAGAAAAGAGTTGATTGTTTTTGTCATTTGGAGAAGCTGCAGGAGTTAGCAATGTAAAAAAAAAAATTCCCTTGCTTCAAAAATATGAAGTATAGTCATGTTTTAAAGGACACAAGTAAATAGAATATGTTGCTTGTGTTTCTTGGGGTTACCTGATTTTTCCTGATACCTGTGCAAAATGAAAGTCAAGAGCTGTTCACACCTCCACTCTCTTTCTTGAAAATGTCTGCGTCTGTTTTTGTCGCTTAAATCAGGCGTGCATTTTGCTACACAGGATGGTTCAAGCAGAGCTCAAAGACTGAACATTCAGTGACCTGAAGTCTGTGCCCTCTTTCCGCAATATGTAATACAGTTCCTTCAAACTGATAATTGTCACCAGAAGGAATTCATATTAAGACCTTAATCTTGCTCCAAAATCCTCTCGGTAAAAGCCTGTAATTTGTGTAACCTGATGTATTCAGCTGTCAGGAACGGGGACCACTCTGCTGTTCCGCTGTTTTTGTCTCCTGCTTTAATGATTGGGCCTATGTCCATCATCTCCTTCCACTCTTTGCCTCAAACATCCTACTGCTGTCATTTCTCTAAGCACTGCATACTAACAAGCAAATGTGTTTCATGTTGAAGTTGAGTTTCCTTTGGGATTTTCACCACCAAAACAGAACCTTTTCCTTTGTTCTCTTTCTCCCTTTCCTTTTTTTTTAAATATTGCCACCTCAGTTATATTAAAATTTCCAACAGAGCTTAGTGATCACAGTTATAAAACTGATACCAAAAAGTAAACAGGCAAAGTGATCCCGGGGGTCCCCATGGCACAGGACTCCTGAGCTCAATGCCAATTTAATTCCAATTGGGATAGTGGCCTCTCTGCACCATGGAAATTTGAAACAAGTCCATGAGGGCCAACCCAGTCCCAATTACCAACCGTTGACTAAATGAACATTTTTTGCAGCAATTTACTATCTGTTATTGGCCTTTGTCAGATTTTTAAAAAGAAAACGAACCCTCCCTGCAATCATGCCTAGTGCTGTTTATATTTGATGTGTTCAGGCATCAGCAATAGACAAGGAGCTAAGGAATAAGGCTTCAAGGGGAAAGGCTACAAAAGGAAAAAACTGGACATATAAGCAGCACGTGGGCCACTGCCTGAAGAAGGAAGAAAGTCAGAGCACTCTACTGGACAAAAAATAAATGTAAAAGCTCTAAGTCACTTTTCATTAATATATTATGTTTTGATTTGTTTACAATTGCAAAAATTATAAATAATTTTCTCAAATACAATTGTATTTAATACTTTCATAATCCTATGAGAAAAACAACACCACTTTTTCCCTTACAAAGTAACGTAGAGCAAAACAGCAAAAGCATATATTTGTTAGTTGTTAGTAACAAAACAGCATAAAGGGTGTTCAGGTAAAAACGTTTACACTAACTCTGAATCAAAGGGTTCCTATTTTGAATTTTAAAACTCTGTTGAAGGCTATGCTCTTTCTGAAGCAAGTGGAACCTGGAGATTTTTAATGATGGGCCCAGCAGTAGAGGGAAGGGCTGTGACTTTCCCTCTTGAAGAGATTAATTCTCCTCACATGAAAATAACTATAGAATCTAAATGTCACTCAATGGTATATAAGCTTCACTGGCCCATAAAAATATCACTTCCCTATGAATGAAAAATGGGATTAAGATCAAAGAATAAAGGCCATATTTTTAGAAGTTAGAGATAAATTATTTAAAAAAATGTGTGAGATGAATAAGCTAAACCACAATAGAGGGAAAGTTATTCATCTCTTTGCCTTGAATATGCATATGTTTGATTATGGGCTCAACATATGCTGTCACATCTTAAAACATTAATTTAATTTCTAGACTTTTAACTATTTAGAATTTAGTGAAAAGTAGACTTTTTAATATAATCTAAAAATGTTTCTAGTTCTTGGGTCTAGCAACCACATTTGTAATAAATGAGATTCTTTGGGTTCCACAAAACCAGTTTGTGGTTACTTGACTTGTTGGTTAAATGTAAATTAGGCAGAACATTATAGTTTCAGTAATGTTTAGGACATTACCACCACCATATCTTTTATCAAAAACCATTAAAGGTGCCAGTGCTGTGGCATAGCCAGTAAAGTCACTATAGACACCAGTTCATTCCCAGTTGCTCCACTTCCAATCTAGCTCCCTGTTGAGGAGCCTGGGAAAGCAGTGGAAGATGACCCAAGTCTTTGGGCCCATTAAGCCACATAAGAGACCTCTTGCTCCAGGCTTCCTTTGGATTTGCTCAGCTCCAGCCTTTACAGCCATTTGGGGTGTGAGCCAGTGGATGGAAGCTTGCTCACTCACTCACTCTCTTTCTCTCTCTGTCCCTCTCTCTCTCTCTCTGTAACTCTGCCTTTAAAATAAAAATAAATAAAACTTAAAAAAACTTTTAAAATCACCATGTATCAGTACCAATGCTCAACCCCACCAATTCTGTTTAATAGAGAAATCCTCAAATAAATCATGATATTTCAATTAATATAAAAATTCACCAGTTAATTAATATTGGTATATGCTGGGCAGTAGATTGAGTTCATTACATCTAGGGACTGTGAGCTGTTTCTCTATATCCTCAGAGTTTTTTACACTTCTCATCACCTAGTAGGTGCCCAATACATGTTTATTATTTAATTAACTAGGAGCAGAAATGGAAAACTATAGGACATAAAAAAAATCTGTGTATCACATGGCTATCACCTTCAGCTGGACCCTAGAGATACAGAAGTAAGCAATGTAAACAAGGTCTTAAATAAGACAGTTCAGGTAAACAGCTGAGTGCTTATACATAGTAAGCTCCAAATAAATGCTGGTAGCATTGGAAGTAACAAACAGGCATAGAGGCATAGAAAGTAATCAGTGGATGACTTCTCTCTCTCTCTTACAAACATACACACACACACACACACACACTCACACAAATATTTCAGGGTTTTGCTAGACTCACTCAACCCAAAAATTCATAAGAGAAAATGAACATTTGTCAAAATATCTTTTGTTTTATATCTTTCTTTTTCCCTTAACACTGTCAGCTATTCATAAAACTATCTTTCAATTTAATGAAAAATAGTTTCTCCCATCAAAGAATCTTCAAACTTTCTATAAATTGGCAGCATTCTGCTCAAGCTGTTTAGCTCCCACAGAAGAGAGCCTTTGAAGTTGACAAGGTGTTCATGGACAGAGCAGTAGTTTGCAAAAAAAAAAAAAAAAATATTACTTTTGTTTGCCCAAGACCTAGTTATGCCTGATTTGGGAAGAACAAAGTCTGAGTTTGCAAAATGGCTGCCAGAGCACCGCAGGATGGACTCTTTCCCACATTGGAATAGCCAAGGGGTCCTGTGCAGCCGCTGAAAGATGTTGATGCATGCTACCTGTTCATGCCTCTTATACATCCTGTTTTAGGGAGCTGAGCATAAGAGAAAGAGCACCAGCCAATGCAACAGAGACTCCTTCACTGGCACAAACATGCCCTGAAGACCAGCATAAGGTTAAGCAGGTGAATTCAAGAGCCAGAAAATCCCGACTTCCAAGACTGTGCAACAGCTATATATTGATAACAATATCAATATTAACTGGACCAAAATTATGTGCTTCCACAAGCCCCATACATTGTATTTGGTGCTTTATATTATTATATACAATGTGGGTGGATCTGATTCACCATCAAGCAGCTTGTTGGGGGAAATATTTTCTCAAAACTCTTGTTTACGTCCATGTAGAGGGATTTCATTAACTTCACCCTCCAGATCTCTCCCCATTACCTCACTTAACCCTGAGACTTGATGGGATATCATGTTGGTGCATTTAGTATTAGAAAGACTGAATTTGAGACTTGATAATGGCCATTTTTCTCTCTCAGTAACGGGCCAATCAATAGAGAGCCTTTTTCTCTGATCAGTTATGCTGTACTTCTGACAGAACACACCCTGCACCCAGCTAGTAGAGTTATTACTGAAGCTTGTTCCTGGAGATCCAATAGCTCACAGTTTTAAGACAACATCTAAGATGTCACTCTAAAATGTTTCCATGCTTCCATTTTCTGCTATATGAATATATTGGCTTCCTTCCCAACTGGTTTTGAATTTTGGAAAGAAATTCTGGAGGATAGGGATGGCATTGTGTTGCAACAGGTTAAGCCGCCATCTACAATCTCAGATTCCCTAAGTATGCGAGTTCGAGTGCCTGCTGCTCCACTTCCAATCTAGCTTCCTGCTAATACACCTGGAAAAGCAGCAGAGGATGGACCAGGTATGTGGGCCCTGCCACCCATGTAGAGGACCAGGATGGAGTTCCATGCTCCTGGCTTCAATCTGGCTCAGCCCTGGTCATTGTCACCATTTCGGGAGTAAACAGAGGAGGACGATCTCTGTGCCTCTCCCTCTGTCTCTCTATAACTCTGCCTCTCAAATAAAAAAAATTTCTCAGAAGATACTCTCTAAGAATCTGACCCTTATAAAAAAAATCATATAATTTTCCAGTGTCCTGATTTTTCTTACCTGTAACACGAGAACAATCAGAGTGTTTGCCTCATATACTTGCTGTGACTATATACAAGAAAATGCCTTTAAAGCAAGTGAAAGGCATATAACAAGTGCACAATAAAAATTAGCAACTGTAAATACCAGTAGCATTGTCATTATTATATTTATCATTTGACAAAATCATCTACCAGATAAACTCTCCCTATGATAATCCTGACTGCCGTTAATTTTGAAATTCCTTCACAAATAAATCTTATCTTCGAACAAGTCACTCTCTCAGATTCAAGAATTGTAATAAACATAGCAAATGAATCACTGAGTTTACCTTAGAATTACATGACAAAATATGTATCTGCTGCTTAGCACAGGGCATGCTATATAATAAGTATTCAACAAATTATAAATCTCACTACTATTACTATTATTTTCATAATAAAACTACATTTCAGCCTGTTTCATCAATTATATAAGGGTATAATTTTATGTTTTCTCATATGTGACATGCATTTTTGCTTATACCTATATAGTTACTATTGTCATTTAAATCTGCCAAATCGCCCGTGCCTCGGCTCAATAGGCTAATCCTCCGCCTTGCGGCGCTGGCACACCGGGTTCTAGTCCTGGTCGGGGCACCGGATTCTGTCCCGGTTGCTCCTCTTCCAGGACAGCTCTCTGCTATGGCCTGGGAGTACAGTGGAGGATGGCCCAAGTCCTTGGGGCTTTGCACCCGCATGGGAGACCAGGAGAAGCACTTTGCTTCTGGCTTTGGATCAGCGCAATGTGCTGGCCACAGCACGCTGGCCGCGGCAGCCATTGGAGGGTGAACCAACGGCAAAAGGAAAACCTTTCTCTCTGTCTCTCTCTCTCTCACTGTCCACTCTGCCTGTCAAAAAAAAAAAAATCTGTCAAATCCATTTTCTGTCTAATTTTAATAACATATAACACTGTCCTTTTTTCCATAAAGAAATGCAGAATGTTTGGCTTCAAAGAAAAGAAGACAATAATAATGAACAGATATGCTTCGGTTTCTAAGAGTTGGCAATGCAAGTCACACACTAATCAGTTGCATTCTGTTCTATTATTGCTACTGACAGACAACGAATAATGAATAAAGAAAAACATATGCAGACATCAAGAATGCAAAAGGCAAAGTAACTCAAAAAGCCAAGTCTGCTCTCTCATTTCATCAAAATAACTTCTCTGAGGGCTTGGCATTTTATAGGCAGTGTTTTAACACAGTGCTAAAGGCAGCACAGCTTTGTATTTCTTAGTGATAAGTAAAAAAGGTGATGAATATTTTCAGGGCTCAATATGGTCATTATGAGCTACAGCACGTACACAAACACATGAAAAAGGAAAGCATGTTCTCTCTGAATTGAACTAAAGGACATGTATATTTAGCAGTTCTGTAAAAGTTCACTAAATCTTCAAAACACAGAAGGGGAAATAAATTAGCCTATCAGTCATGACTCAAAAAGATTTGAATTCAAGCTGAAGGTTTTATTACAATTTCAACACCATATACTCATGTTACTCTTTAATGGCACCAGTTTAAGTGAGGAGCATATAATCCAAGTTGACTTTTCCACTTGAAAGTACAAAAATTTAGGGCAAGAGTTTGATGTAGCGTTTAACACATCGCTTGGGATGCACCACCCCACATCGGTGTCTCAGCTCAGCTTCTAGTCCAGCTTCCTATTAATGTGCATCTTGGGAGGCAACAGGTTATGGTTCAAGTATTTGGGTCCCTGCCACCCACACAGGAGACTCAAGAGTGAGTTCTGAACTTCTGGTTTAGGACTGGGCCCAGTCCCAGATGTTGAAGCTGTGAATGGAAGATATTCTCTCTCTCTCTCTCTCTCTCTCTCTCTCTCTCACTCACTCCCTTTCTCATCCTCCCTCCTTCTCCTTTAAAATAAATTAAATGGTGACCAGCACTGTGTCATACTAAATTAAGCCTCTGCCTGGAGTGTCAGCATTCCATATGGGCACCAGTTCATGTCCTGGCTACTCCTCTTCAAATTCAGCTCTTTGCTTACGGCCTGGAAAAGCAGTGGAAGACAGCCCAAATGCTTGAGCCCCTGCATCTGCGAGAGAGACCCAGAAGAAGCTCCTGGCTCCTGGCTTCGAATTGGCATAGCTCTGGCTATTGTGGCCAGTTGGGGAGTAAACCAGCAGATGAAAAACATTTCTTTCTATCTCTCCCTCTCTCTAAGTCTGCCTTCTCAAATAAATAAAATCTTTAAAAAAGTGGAAAGAACGGGCCATCAAAGAAGGAGGTACCTTTCTCTGAAGGGAGGAGAGAACTTCCACTTTAACTATGGCCTTGTCTAAATAAGATCAGAGTTGGTGAACTCAAGAGGCTTCCATAGACTTGGCAGCTCATGACAAGAGCCTCGAGTGATTACTGACATCATAAATAAGAGTGTCAATTGTTAAATCAACAACGGGAGTCACTGTGCACCTACTTCCCATCTAGGACCTCTGTCCTTAATGTGTTGTACTATGCGAATTAACGGTAAAACTACTACTCAAACAGTACTCTATACTTTGTGTGTCTGTGTGGGTGCAGATTGATGAAATCTTTATTTAGTATATACTAAGTTGATCTTCTGTATATAAAGATAATTGAACATGAATATTGATGAAGAATGGGATGGGAGAGGGATTGGGAGATGGGATGGTTGCAGGTGGGAGGGAGGTTATGGGGGGAAAAGCCTCTATAATCCAAAAGTTGTACTTTGGAAATTTATATTTATTAAATAAAAGTTAAAAAAAGAAAGAAAGAAAAATATAAACAAATAAGTAGAAATACAAAAATTTTAAGTCCACTAGAACAGTTTTACGTTGTCAATG
The DNA here is from genome assembly GCA_949820135.1 of Sylvilagus floridanus. Lineage (NCBI taxonomy): Eukaryota > Metazoa > Chordata > Mammalia > Lagomorpha > Leporidae > Sylvilagus > Sylvilagus floridanus. The sequence continues at coordinate 64,989,776 of OX463227.1, read as the reverse complement.
AAGGAACATGTCCAGGAATTCAAGCAGAGTTTTCAATACAACCCTCTATGAGGGCTGACTTCAGAGAAGAGTTACTTTAAATATACACCTATTTTTACCCCTTACTACATAGGAGTACCTGGGTTTAATTCCCAGCTCTAGCTACTGACTCTGGCTCCCTACTCATGTGTCCCCTAGGAGGCAGCAGTGATGGGTTCCTGTCACTCACATAAGAGTCCTACTCAGTTTCAGCTCCAGCTCAGCCCCCAGCCATTGCAGGCATTTGAGGAGTGAACCAGCAACTAGGAATTCTAAATTATCCTCATATGTACTGTTAGATGTGTGTGTGTGTGTGTACATGTGTGTGTACAGAGTAGAGACACAGAGATTTATAAGAGATTGGCTCAAGTGATTATAGAGGCTGAGAAGTCCCAAGATCTGCAGTCCTCCTAGATCTGCATTCAGAAGATCCAGAGATGGAGGAGCTGAGGGTATAAGCTACATTATGGGAGGCAGGCACTGTGGCACAGTAGGTGAAGTTGCTGCATGTGATGCTGGCATCCCATATCAGAGTGCTGGTTCCTGTCCCAGCTACTCTGTTTCTAATCCATATGCCATTATGACACCCAGGATTGTATTCAAAACTTTGCTGTAGGTAACTTATTCTGAAATCTTTCAGAATGAGAATGAGATTCACCTCCTTAGAATGACAGAAGTCCAGTTTCCCTACTTGGCCTCTCTTGGCATCCACAGAACTCATTATTGCTGAGCCCTGACATGGTCTCCACTGACAACACAGAAAGATAAGCCTAATTAATGCTGGGAGATGGTGAAAGTCTTGATGTTCCAAAAGCTCCTTTGACAACCCTTAAGTAATCCAGGAGAGGAGGTACTTCATTATTGCTGAGCAAAGCTTCCCAAGTGTTCTATAGTGACTCAACAGGCAAAGGTGGAGGAGGGGTTAGCTTTTTCCACCATGTAGGAAATGTAAATCCTGGCCAGTGCCTTGGCTCAACAAGCTAATCCTCCGCCTTGCGGCGCCAGCACACCAGGTTCTAGTCCCGGTCAGGGCGCCGGATTCTGTCCCGGTTGCCCCTCTTCCAGGCCAGCCCTCTGCTGTGGCCCGGGAGTGCAGTGGAGGATGGCCCAGGTGCTTGGGCCCTGCACCCCATGGGAGACCAGGAAAAGCACCTGGCACCTGGCTCCTGCCATCGGATGAGCGCGGTGCGCCGGCCGCAGTGCGCCGGCCGCAGCAGCCATTGGAGGGTGAACCAACGGCAAAAAAGGAAGACCTTTCTCTCTGTCTCTCTCTCTCACTGTCCACTCTGCCTGTCAAAAAAAAAAAAAAAAAGGAAATGTAAATCCTGGCTTCTTACTGGCCCATTTCCTGACAGTGGAGGTTGAATGATAGGTTAAGGTGTCTTGTTGCATTTATTGATGAAGAAGAAATTTCAACCTCCTGCTAAGTTTTTGTTCAAATGAGTGGAGTAGCCAACCAGATTTTTCTGTGGTATTTTGCTGTAGTAATGCTTTAAAGTTTTTTTTGTCTTGAAAAGCTGCACTTTTTCTGGTCTTTTGACTAGAGAATAGGCTCTCTCTCTCTCTCTTTATTTTTTAGGCTATATTTTTCTGCTCCTATAGGTATTTCTGGATTGCTGGCATATTTGCCTCAAGTGTTGGATAGATAGGCAAACATAAAATCCCCAGGGAACTTACAACAATGTCAACTGTTTGGTTTGTGGTCCCTAAACAACCTACTTTTTTCTGTCTCTTACTTTCAGAATCTTATATTTATTTTTATACTATGCTCAGTCTTTTTAGTTATACTTATTGGAAGGATTTGAAAAGACAACATCCATTCCATCTTCATAGAACGAGAATTCTCAAAAAAACACTTAAAATAAAAGCAAAATTAAATAATGTACTACCCAATATTAGGACTTACAACAAAACTAGAGTAAACATGATAGCATGACACTAGCATAAAGATAAAGAATGTTTTGATGAAACAGATTAGGAAGTCTAGAAATAGACCCATACATATACCATAAAAGGACTTTTGATCAAGACACCGTGAGAATTCAATGAAGAAAGTTGTTAATAAATACTGATAGACCCCACTGGATAAGCAAATGAAAATGAAACTTGATCCTTCCCCATTGTGTGTATAAAATTAATTTGAGAAGGATCAGAGAATTAATGTTAAAGTTACAACTAAAAAGTTTAGGATAAAATCTTAACCACTTTGTAGAATACAGAGATCTACAGATCAAAATAATATTAACCTTTAAAAACAACTAATCAATTGAACTTCATAGAAAGTAAGAACGTCATGATCTTCCAAATCATAATTAAGAAGATGAAAACAGAGGGCAGAATCTGAGAAAGAGAAACTATAAAAATGTACCTGCCACATGACTGAAGTCCAGAATATTTTAAGAACTCCTATAAATTAGTAATAAAAATAAACAGCCCAACTAAAAATGTGCAAAAAGATTTACATAGACAGTTGGCAAAGCAAGATAAATGGCAAATAATACATGAAAAGGTGTTTAATGCCATTATGCATCAAGAAAACACAAATTGATACTACATTGAGATGCCATTTTTCATATACTAGTATGAGTAAAGTGAGAAGATAAAAGTGACAACACCAGATGTGTATGAAGATAATGAACAACTAGGATTTTCATATGTTGTTGATGGTTGTATAAAATGATTCAACTACACTTGAAAATGGTTTAGCAGTTTCATATGACATTAAGCATAAACTTACTCTATAACCTACCAATCTCACTGCAGTTATTTCCAAGAGAAGTAAAAATACATATTCTTCAAAAACAAATTCACAGAACATTATTTATAGTAGCATTATTCATAACAGTAAAAAACTGGAAACAATTCAAATATCCATCAGAAGGTTATACAAACAAATTACGATTTTTAGATTAAAAGACTATTATCAATAAAGATAATTAGTCTATGCATTCAATATTATCAAAAATTGTACACATGTTATGTTAACCAAAAGAAGCCAGGAACAAAGCTTGTCATTTCATTGCATGCAACTCTTACCACAATAAAATCATATGATACATTTTAAATGTCTATGATGATGGTAGGCATTTAGCCTAGTCATTAAGATGCTGGTTAAGATACTCAAGTGTCACATCAAAGTACCTAGGTTACAATCGTGCCAGGGGATTCTAATACAATCCCATCAAGGTGGCATGTACCAATGCCATTTCATTAGTCCAAATATTCAATTTCTGTCCACAATTGATCACACTGATAGGTTTAAGAGTCAAAGGGATCACACAAACAAGACTAGTGTCTGCTAATACTAACTGATAGAATCAAAAAGGGAGAGAACGATCCAACATGGGAAGCGAGAGACACAGCAGACTCCTAGAATGGCAAATGTCCTAAATAGCACTCTGGCCTCAGAATCAGCCCTTAAGGCATTCGGATCTGGCTCAAGAGCCCATGAGAATATTTTAGGCATGGAAAGCCAAGACACTCTGGAAAAAAAAAAAAAAAAGAAGAAGAAGAAGACCCAAATGAAAGATCTCTGCGAGTGAGACCCCAGTGGAAAGAATGGGGCTATCAAAGAAGGAGGTACCTTTCTCTGAAGGGAGGAGAGAACCTCCACTTTGACTAGGACCCTGTTGGAATAAGATCGAAGGCGGCAAACCCTAAAGGCTTCCGTAGCCTAGGCAACTCATGACTAGAGCCTAGGGAGATTACTGATGCCATAAACAAGAGTGTCAAATTGTTAAATCAACTCCAGGAGTGACTGTGACTTACATCTCATGAGGGATCTGTCCTTAATGTGTTATCCAGTGTGAAGTAATGCTATAACTAGTACTGAAATGGTATTTTTACACTTTGTGTTTCTGTGTGGGTGCAAACTGATGAAATCTTTACATAGTATATACTGAATCGATCTTCTGTTTATAAAGATAATTGCAAATGATTTAAAAATCTTGGTGTTAAATTGGAAATTGCATAGATAATTAATCAATTCTTTAAAAAATATGTCATGTAGGATCTCTGTCCTTAATGTGCTGTACATTGTGAATTAATACTATAACTAGTACTCCAACAGTATTTTCACTTTGTGTCTCTATGTGAGGGCAAACTGTTGAAATCTTTACGTAATATGTACTAAACTGATCTTCTGTGTATAAAGAGAATTGAAAATGAATCTTGATGTGAATGCAAGGGGAGAGGGAGCAGGAAAGGGGAGGGTAGCAGGTGGGAGGGAAGTTATGGGGGGAGAAGCCATTATAATCCATAAGCTGTACTTTGGAAATATTTCTTGGAAAATCTTCAGTTATGAAAAACTCTGGCACACAGAACCCTGTTTAACACTGTCTAACCAACCTTAGCCCAAACTTAATTGAACATACATTAAGAAACAGAAATTTATTACAGAAATATTGAGTTATTTTACAATGTTTTTAACAATAAGGAAAGGGTGCTCTAAAGTAAGATTGAAATTAAAAAAGCATGAGATGAACATATAAGTAGAACTTGAAATAATTTTTTTTCAAGCCCCAGATAATTATTTTATACCCCCAGGGATTCACCCACTTCTCCTTGGAGACCAGGGCTTTTCTAACATCTAATCATTTGTACTAAGCAAATCCCCCACCACCACCACTGCTACAAATCCAACAGAAAATTCAGAAGAAAGGGACATTGCCAGGGTTGCCTTGGTGCAGCAGGTTAAATCATCAATTGTGACATCTGTGTCCCATATCAGATTGAAATTTCCAGTTCTGACTCCACTTCCAGTCCAGCTTTCTTATTGATGTGCCTGGGAAAGCATCAGAAGCTAGTCCAAGTACTTGGGTCATGAACTGATGAATGGTAAACACAATGTGCTATATCCATACAATGAACATTATTCAACAATAAAAAGGGAGCTGTAATATAGGCTACACCAGGGGTAAATGTTGAAAACGTGATAAGTGAAACAAACTGGATGTGAAAGACCACATATTTTATATTTTCATTTGACTATAATATCCATAAAATATAAATTCAGATAGAAATTTGATTAGAGAGTCCAGCAGGCTGAGAGAGGGGTAGTACAGACTTTTTTTTCAGGATAAAGAAAATGCTCCAAAATCACATAGTGATCTTTTTTTATAAGAGTGAATATATTAAAAAAAAAAAAAACATTGTGGGGGCCAATGTTGTGGCATAAGGGGTAAAGCTGCTGCTGTCTGTGATACAGACATCCCATATGGGCACCAGTTTGTGACCCAGATGCTTTACTTCTGACCACCTACATACTAGTGTGTCTGGGGGTGGGAGGTGGTGGTACAGCAAAGGGTGGCCTAGGTGTTTAGGCCCCTTCATCTTTGAAGGAAACCTGGAAGAAGCTCCTGGCTCTGACAGGCCTATTTCTGGCATCACAGCCTTTTGGGGAGTGAACCAGCAGATTTAAGCTCTGTTTCTGTCTCTCCCTCTCTCTCTCTGTAACTCTTTCAAATAAATAAGTAAACCTTTGAAATTTTAAAAATTATATTGTAAAAAGAAAACAGGAAGAAACAAAAGAAGATATTATAGACTAGAAACCCCAGGAGAGAGCAGTATCATACAATAAGAATAGAATAATAGTGATAAAGATGATCTGGTCTCTGTACTGATCTCTATTCCTTGACCACTTATTTGAGGAGCAAGAATGAAGCATAAGGGTTGCCCCTCTCCTTCTTATCCCAGATTCAATATCACTGACCAATTACCAAGCTCTTTCTTCAGGAGCTTAAACATCGTCTCATAATCCCTTCTAACAGTGCACCCAATGATCACTGTAGACCATGGCCAATACATCAATGGAAATTTCTTGGTGATCCTTAGCTTGACATGTTTGTTTCTAGCATGCAAATGAAATACACATACACACAGAAAATGTATTATTTTTAACTTTTATTTAATGAATATAAATTTCCAAACTACAGCTTATGGATTACAATGGCTTCGCCCCTCCCCATATCTTCCCTCCCACCCACAACCATCCATCTCCCGCTCCCTCTCCCATTCCATTCACATTGAGAATCATTTTCAATTATCTTTATATACAGAAGATCAATTTAGCGTCTATTAAGTAAAGCTTTCAACAGTTTGCACCCACACAGAAACAGTGTAAAATACTATTTGACTACTAGTTATGGCATTAAATCACAATGTACAGCACATTAAGGACAGAGATCCTACATGAGGAGTAAGTGCACAATGATTCCTATTGTTGACTTAACAAATTGACACTCTTGTTTATGGTGTCAGTAATCTCCCGCGACTCTTGTCATGAGTTGCCAAGGCTATGGAAGCCTCTTGAGTTCAACAACTCTGATCATATTTAGACAAGGTCATAGTCAAAGTGGAGGTTCTCTCCTCCCTTCAGAGAAAGGTACCTCCTTCTTTGATGGCCCGTTCATTCCATTGGGATTTCACTCATAGAGATCTTTCATTTAGGTCATTTTTTTTTTGCCAGAGTGTCTTGGCTTTCCATGCCTGCGAAACTCTCATGGGCTTTTCAGCCAGATCAGAATGGCTTAAGGGCTGATTCTGAGGCCAGAGTGCTATTTAGGACATCTGCCCTTCTATGAGTCTGCTGTGTATCCCACTTCCCATGTTGGATCGTTCTCCCCCTTTTTTATTCTATCAGTTAGTATTAGCAGACACTAGTCTTGTTTGTGTGATCCCTTTGACTCTTAGTCCTATCACTAGGATCAATTGTGGACAGAAATTGAATATTTGGACTAATGAAATGGCATTGGTACATGCCACCTTGATGGGATTGAATTGGAATACCCTGGTGTGGGAGGCTGGGCCCTCTCCCACAACCTTCTGGACAGTGTACATGCCGGTCGACCTGACTTCTGGCCGCAAAAGATAAGAACTTGTACATTAACAGGCAGTGAAGAACATACCAAAGACATGATAAGGAAATACCAAGCAATGTATGCAACATGTAGAAGCAGTACGTGGACAGGAAGATAATTGGATGGCACCTGCGTGATCAAAGAAGTGATTGGTTGAGCAGACTATATATATGCCAAACAAAGGAGTGGCGCAGCAACTTTTTCTCTCTTACTGGCATAGCAGCTTTCTCTCTTTTACCTTTTATATGTTGTTCTTATCCTTTATAATAAAGCCCTACTGAAGGGGAATCAACAGTGTTCCTGGTCATTCTTCTGCAGATAGTGGAGTGACAACAGGACAACTGGTGCCGTGACTCGGATCGCTGGAAGTAAAAAACCGGTAAGTACCGGGGAGACGCTGGGAGAGCAGCAGACGCTGGGAGAAATTGAACCGGGGACGCCCGGGAAAAAAGTAAGACGTAGGGAATACGCCGTCTACCACTCATTTACGGCTGTTATTACGTCGTCTTTTAAAGACCACAGGAACTCTGGTAAAGGCAGCTGCAGTTTGCGCTTTTACGAGAGCTGTAGCCAGAACATCTTCCTGGTTTGTGGAGCATGGTGATTTAGAGCTGCCCCAATGGCGGCGAGTAGGCAGACAGCTCCATGCCGCTGGTGAGTCGGTAGAGTTTTTGTGACTTTGGCAGCTAATCGAACAGGCTCTACAAGACCCTACCGAGAGAATAGCTCTATTACTTGATGAAGGGAGCGAACTTTTAGAAAAGGTACAAGAAGAGTCCTGGAGAGGCAGCCACCCTAGCGCCAAGGGCTCTGAAACAAAACAGAAAGATAGACAGCCGCCGCAAATAGTTAAGATTCCACAAACCTGCAAAAATGTAATAATTACAGATAATAAGAGGCTAATCCCCTCCTCAGATATGTTTCAATTTATCCTTAAAACACATTGAATATTATTGTGTTTGATTGCTGGATGTATACTTGCATGAAAAATTTGTATTGTATTCTTACGATGTATTAATTATGTCGACCTCTCAATGCAACCCTAGAGCCAAATGTAAGGACAGATTTTTGGGATGGAGAGGCTTGTATCTAGGTTCAGCTCTGGCAAGCAAGAAACTTGTCTGCCGAATGACCTTCTCCTGCTCCTTGAGAGCCTGGCCAGTTCCCAGGGAGGGGGATAAAGGAATGTTTCTGATAAACAGGTGGGCATGTTTCGTGTCTTGGCTCTCTGGCCAAGATCCAAGACAGGACGCACTGCTTGCCTAAAATCTTGGCAATGAGCCACCCTTGTCCTTGTGGGCATTAATGGGGAGCCATAGCAAGCCTCTGCTACTGCTGTTTCATCCCAGGGGAACACACAGTCAAGCTGAATGTTAAACATGCCCGTGATGACTACTGATGATGTTTGATTCTCAGTATGGATCCTTTTCTGGTGCTGTGTGAAGATTGCCTAGTGATGCCCACAGTACTATAACTTCTACCAAACATAAGTACAACGTGGACATGGATCAATTGGCTACTGTGACTGAGATGTTCTGTGATACAGTCCCTTTGATGAGAGATTAACAAAATGGATTCACTTAAAACAGGACATTCAGGACCTGCCGCTCTACATGGTATGTCATTACAAAAATCAACAATGAGGGTTGTGCGCAATAAACGAGGGTGCTATAAATGTGGGCAACAGGGACATGTACAAAAATTGTCCAAAAGTCAAAAATCCAAATAAGGCTCCTCCTGGGATTTTCCCTTGGCGCTAAAGGGAAGGCATTGGGCCAATGAATGTCACCCCAAAACTGATAAAGAAGGTAATTCATTAAAAAACAGAGTTCGGGGAAACTAAAAGTAGGGCCAGCCTCAGGCCATCCCTACAAGGATCAGTGGACTCTCTTGCTATAGTATCATTAAAGCAATGGAGCCATGTTTATTGCAACATTCTGTTAATCTATGCTCCTTTACCATCTTTCCTCTAAATAATTTTAGTGTGCACTACAAGGCTTGCAGTGTATTTCTTGCGGATTAAACTAAAAGTAACTAAGTTTGTGCACAGCAGACAGCTGAAAAATAATTTGCTGTCACAAATTGGCGTAGTTGGCAGGGTCCGCAAGTATACAAAGCAATGCCTTTCTTTAAAAAAGAAAAGTTGCATGTGTAACTTGTGATGTTCCTGGCTGGGAAGACCCTCAATTTGCCTCTTTGGTGAAGGAATGGGCTCTCTGCTCAGGATTGAATGAGAATTGGGACGGCAAGGTATGGAGTGCACAGTCTCCACAAGTTGAGATTTTGCAATCGGTACTGATAAAAAAGAGAAATAAACTATAGGCTTTGGGGAGGTGAGGATGGATTTTGTTATCTGCATACTGATGCATGTGTAAGCAGTTAGAAAAAAGCAGTACAGGATAAATATAAATTGGGAAACAGAAAATGCTGCCCTTTGGAGTCAAACTGCTAGGTAGTAGTAAAAAAATTTTATCAAGCTCCTGTACCACTGCCAGGGCCAACTAAGGTCATTCAGTGTAAACAATACAGAATTCCAGATGGACATGAGGAAATATCTAAAACAGTAAAAAATTATATTAATGCTAAAATAATGATTCCCATAATCACTAAAAGAAATTATCTAATTTGGACTGTTAAGAAACCAAATAAAACCTGGAGAATGACTGTGGATTACAGGGAATTGAACAAAGTTACTCTCCCATTGGCTGCTGCAGTCCCAGATACCATCATTTTGATGTAAAAGTTTATAAGTATAAAAACGTGTTCTTAATAAGAAAAGTTAAAAGAAAAAGAGATTTTTAAGTGTAGGAAGGATGTGGTTTGTAAAAATTGTTTCTCTTAATGGCTAGTTTACTCTATACTGAAAAAAAAGAGAAAAGAAAGGTTTGAGTAATTTACAAAAAGTGTAAGAAAGTTACAAAATGTTATGGAAAAAAGACATTTTTGCTTACAAAACTATTAGCCTATTTTCTTTAACATAAAATCAAAATCTGATCCTCTGTTAAAGCGATGAGTTAAAGTAATCTATTATGTTCTCTTGATGTCTCTGTTAAATTCTAATTGTTTAAAAACAACTACAAAAAGAACAATGGTAAAATGGAGGAATCCTATCACCAATCAATGGAATGGACCTAATCTGGTACTGGTATGGGACATGGACTCCTATGGGATGGGTTTTTTTATGCAGGAAACATACCTTTACATCATTAGCCTCAGATAACTTCCACAATTGTTCCCTGGGCTGTGTGGCCCTGATGCTAACATCTGTATTTACAGCAGTGGACAGAGCGTATCAGTGGCATGCTTTACCATGAAGACTACAATAACAACATCATCCTAATAGGTCAGGGCACTGCCCTGGCCATGACTCTATCAGTAGTAAGTGTTCCTGGACTGGCCTTTGTAAATAACCATGAACTGTAAAGGCTTACATGTTTAGTAACCAAAACAATTAATCCTACTGCTATTGGACTGTTCAATATAGCCAAAGAATTGAATCAAGTTCACTCAGGAGTGCTTTTAAACTGTGCAGCTATCGATTACTTGCTGTTAAAAGATCATATAAGCTATAAATCTGTACCTGGGAAATGTTGTTTTAACATTACTAACAATATGCCATATATAGAGTCTGTTATTGATAAACTTAAGAGTAAAATGCAACATATGTTTATTACTAGCCCACTATTCATTTGAAGGGTTTCAATGGATTCATTGGTTATTAATATTGGCTGGACAACTACTGCTTTTCCTACTTTGTATGGGATGTTTTCTGTGTGTTCTGCATTTTATGCTAACTTCGCTACAGCCTGTATGGATTAAAATTCATCATTTAAAACTTCGTACCAAACCTCCTTTGTAATCAAAAATAATTAATATTGGTTGTATATTTCATCTCTCGCCTAATGTCAGGCTGGAATGGTACTCAGAGACGGGTAAGACGTTCAGCATCCTGTACCAACCTAAGACAGGGCTCTAGGCCAAGCTGCCAGAGTTACCGATGATGGGTAAGAATAGAGATAACTGAGGGCAACCTAAAACAGAGGCCATTCTCAATTAACCAAAAAAGGGGGAGATGGCCCCAACGATGTAGGCAGCCCATAAACAAGTCATACACAAGTCAAGGTCAGTCTTGGCTTGTGGAATTCCTGGGATGATAAAAAGTCACCTATTCCCATGCTCTAGGAGAATGATCAAACAAGAACACTCTGCTCAAATTAACTATGTTATGACTGTGTTGTAGAAAGCCTGATAAGTTGCTTGCCTGTATTGTTAACTTCTGTGTTGCCTTGAGCTGCAGCTGGTTATGCATAAATATCTCTGAGACACTGGAATAATTGAGCCTTGATCAGACTTTTGTCTTGGCTCCATTCTCTGCGCCCTGTCCCTCTTTTCATTCCCACTCCCTCCTTCAGGTTCCGTTCGACAGGTACGGCTAATCAGCATCGCAGCAGCACATTTCGCCCAAGACAGAATCCCTGGTCTCTTTGACTGGCTTACCTCCTGGTTACTCGATTTTTCTTGGCTCAAAGAATTATTTCTAGGAGCAGTAATGTTACCATTTGTTGTGGTTTTAGCTTGCATTGTGGGAAAATGCTTTGTGCACTACCTTACTACGCCATGGAAGCCTCATGTTATCTCTTCCTAAATTGTAATAGCCTGGTTACCCATTTGTTTCTACACTGTTCTTAGGGTGGACCAGTAGTCAACGACGGATAAGCACTTGCAGGCTTCTCTAACAACCTAAGACAGAGGACAGGACATGCTTCCTGTATCCTTGATGATGGGTAAGCAGAGTAAGCACTGCGGGGCAACTAAGACAGGCACAAGTCCACGCCATTAAATATATAAAGAAGGGGGATCTGTGGGAGGCGGGGCCCTCTCCCACAACCCTCTGGACAGTGTACATGCCGGTCGACCTGACTTCTGGCCGCAAAAGATAAGAACTTGTACATTAACAGACAGCGAAGAACATACCAAAGACATGATAAGGAAATACCAAGCAATGTATGCAACATGTAGAAGCAGTACGTGGACAGGAAGATAATTGGACGGCACCTGCGTGATCAAAGAAGTGATTGGTTGAGCAGACTATATATATGCCAAACAAAGGAGTGGCGCAGCAACTTTTTCTCTCTTACTGGCATAGCAGCTTTCTCTCTTTTACCTTTTATATGTTGTTCTTATTCTTTAAAATAAAGCCCTACTGAAGGGGAATCAACAGCATTCCTGGTCGTTCTGCAGGCGGAGGAGTGACAACACGACACCCTGGCATGTTTCTAACTCTACCATTTGGTGCAAGTCCGATTGAGTATGTCCCAAATTTACATCTCTTCGCTCTCTTATTCTCACTCTTATTTTTAACAGGGATCACTTTTCAGTTAAGTTTCAACACTTAAGAATAAATATGTATTAATTACAGAGTTCAGCCAATAGTATTAATTGGAACAAAATAATACTAAAAGAGATAAAGTATTAAGTTGTTCATTAACAATCAGGGCAAGGGCTGATCAAGTCACTGTTTCTCATAGTGTCCATTTCACTTCAACAGGTTTCCCCTTTGGTGCTCAATTAGTTGTCACCGATCAGGGAGAACATATGATATTTGGCCCTTTGGGACTGGCTTATTTCACACAGCACGATGTTCTCCAGATTCCTCCATTTTGTTGCAAATGACCGGATTTCATTGCATTTTTCTGCTGTATAGTATTCTATAGAGTATATATCCCATAATTTCTTTATCCAGTATACTATTGATGGGCATTGGAGAAACCCTGCAAGATATTGGCACCGGCAAAGGCTTTTTGGAAAAGACCCTGGAGGCGCAGGCAGTCAAAGCCAAAATTAACTACTGGGAGTGCATCAAATTGAGAAGTCTCTACATGGCAAAAGAAAGTCAGGCAAGTGAAGAGGCAACCGACAGAATGGGAAAAAATATTTGCAAACTGTGCTACAGATAAAGGATTAATAACCAGAATCTACAAAGAGATCAAGAAGCTCCACAACATCAAAACAAACAATCCACTTTAGAGATGGGCCAAGGACCTCAATAGACATTTTTCAAAAGAGGAAATCCAAATGGCCAACAGACACAGGAAAAAATGTTCAAGATCCCTAGCAATCAGGGAAATGCAAATCAAAACCACAATGAGGTTTCACCTCACCCCGGTTAGAATGGCTCACATTCAGAAATCTACCAACAACAGATGCTGGAGAGGATGTGGGGAAAAAAGGACACTAATCCACTGTTGGTGGAATACAAACTTGTTAAGCCACTATGGAAGTCAGTCTGGAGATTCCTCAGAAACCTGAATATAACCCTACCATTCAACCCAGCCATCCCACTCCTTGGAATTTACCCAAAGGAAATTAAATTGGCAAACAAAAAATCTGTCTGCACCTTAATGTTTATTGCAGCTCAATTCACAATAGCTAAGACCTGGAAAATGTATTATTTTTAATTCTATTTCCCATAAACTTTTTGTAGTGCCCTCATTTATATGAATATGTATATGGAAAATTTGCATTATCTTTTATTTCTATGTTCCATGAACTTTTTGAGGCCACCTCGTAGATCTTTATTTAAGTCTCACAGAAAACATATTTTATTGCATTCATTTCACAAATGATGAAACTGATATCTAGGGTACTAATCCTAAGAGCAAGATATAATCTCTGATCTCTTTGACTCTATAATTTACAAACACATACTCATTCCCTAAAACACTATTTGCTAAATCCTATCTTGTTCTTGCAATGAAGTAGGTGAATTTTCAGATAATAAAGGCCTCCCATGATCGTGGAACCTCCCTGACAGCTGGTGAAGGTTTCTAATAGACATATGACACATAAGTGTGTGGTTCAGAAACACTGCAGGAACTCCAAACATGGACTGGTGCAAGTGGTAGTTGAACTTATAGGTGCAGAAGAGATCACCAGTAGACAACAATAGAGTGAGCAAATAGCAAAAGAGAACACAAAGGACAGAAATAAAAAGAATTCATGGACTTGCCTAGGAACCACTGGAAGAAATGGTCTTTTTCACCAGAGGTTTCCACCAGAGGTCAGTGGAGCCTAGCCTTAAGATCAATGTCCTAGAAAGTAGAGCCAATACATGAAGATCCAGGTACTACATCCAAACCTATGACTGGGTTTTTCATATATGTATGAGCCAGTAAGTCCCTCTTTTCAGAAGCGCACTTCAAAAAACTCCTGAAAATGGAATTGTAATATTTTTTTAATGCAAAAAAAAATCTGAAATCCATACAGAGGTTATCATAACATGCATTTTCTGTTAACTTTTTTAAAGACCCATCATACTTAAGCTGATTAGTATTGAGGTTTCTGACACTTGGACATGAAAGATCCTGACTATTGCCCCTTTTATCCAGGATATGACAAGCATCAAATGATGAAAAAAAAACAGTGGAAGAAGAAATAATAGTTTTTCATACAAGTGTTAGTCCTTCTTCAGTGACCCTTTAACTTATGAGCTCCACACTTCTCACCAATGATCCTGCCATCTTAAACTGGCTATACAAGTATTCTTTGCATACCATTTTTCTCACCTATACAGATCGTGTCCTAACTGAAAGATAGTAAAGGTTATCTAGCATGTTACAGACCAGGAACAACTTGGTGGAAGGGCCCACAGTTTAAGCATTTTACTTATGTTACTGATGTAGTCTATTACTGGCAGCATTCAGAGCATCACAGCAGCGCCATACATGTGTATTGAATGAACACAACATCAGAAGTTTTCCCTTACATGCTGCACATATCAACCATTTAAGATAAGGTTTCCAAACCTCAAAGCAAAGCCCTGATAGGTTTGCAGACAGACTTCTTAATGCCTCCCATGAATCTGACTGATGTCAATGTTTTCATACATTATACTCAGATTGTACAGCATAACTGCATAAATCAGTAGTGATAGAAACTAGAATTGAGAATTTGCTACACCTCTCAGGCCTCAATGTCTAAGATGAAACTGTGATACATCTTGCTCAGAAGAAAGGAAATTTTTTATGAAACACTTGTTTCACAATCCATGATAGATGTTGGAGAGCTCAATTTTCCAATCTTGCCAGACCCAGTGATTTCCTTTTGCTTCTTTGCATTGCCACTAATGTATGTGCAAAAGTTTTCTGTGATATACAGCTTGCCAAGTGTAGCTGAGTTAACTTTGTGAAGTTCTCAGAATTGTTCTTGTCTCTCATTGGTATTCATTGTAATGAAGATCTACATTCTGTGTTAATTCTCAATTCCCCAGGTAGAGTTTTTCACTGTTATGAGGTGAACCTAATTCCATAGTTGGCCATTAAACACCTGTGCTTAAATCATGGTTTCTTGCCTCTTTCCCTTGAAACAATTTCTGAATTAGCATTACATTCTGAATATCCTGAACTTTTATGTGATATCTAACATCATGATCTCAACCTTTACAATTCAAACAGGCAGACTTTGGCATTAAGATTGAATGAAGCTGAAAGATAAGTAACAATGTCAACAGATTTTATTCTTTCTGGTGACACAAAACTCAATGCACCCTTGCTCTCTAAGACACACATTTTGAGCAGGGAAAGGCAAAAAGCAGTCTAATCTTTCATCACAATGCCCTTCAGAAACATCAGTGTGTTTGCATGCATACACCGTTATCTTTTGAAACTAATAAAAATCAGTCACTGAGGAAATGTACTAACATTCATCAAAAACAGAGCAGTTTGTAGTATGTGATGCTTACCATGAAGAGAGAAGTACAGTGAGGAAAAACTGACCAGGTGGAACCCATGGACCATATAATCCTCTTCACAAAATCCGGAAAAATCAGTTTTTGTACAATGTGACATTTCACAGAACACATTCAGGTTAGTACCCTCATGGGGGAAAAAGCCCATAAACTAAAAGTTTCAAGCAGAGCATGATTTTGAAAAGGACAGAGCACAATGAGGTACAGTCTATTGGATGTGCACCATTTCTGCTAAAATGAAATTCTAATCTATGTTACTGAGTGAACAATAATCCAAGAGAGAGCTAAGTTTTATTCAGTTAAGGAAATGGAAATGACTTTGTACTTTCCCCCAATAAAATATGAATTATTAAAAAGTCCATGAAGTTATTAATGTCTTTATCTGAGTGTCAAATACTAAGAAAATCAGAGGTAATATTTGAAGAATAATAAGTTCTTCTTGGTACTTCTTTCAAATGTTCTTTTGTTTTTAAGCTTGCCTTTAGAATATGTCTTATCTCTCTGTTCTGCTCAAGACAGGGGCTACATAATATGTTTGTTCCTATCACTATATCAGTTGACATTGGAGTGTGTCTCCAGGACTGCTTTAGGTATGAGGGTCATAAGTGAATTTCACAGAAAGCAGATTAAGTATATATTGAATATACAGAATTAAAAATGATTAAATCCTAACAATGACGAAATTAGAAACAGGTCATTAGCGATAAAAACTCCTTAAAAATGAAAATATTTCAGCACTTTTGAAAGTTTTGCGTTTTGACTTTGATTCACTTTCTTTTAAAAATATGAATGACAAACAACAAATGGTAGGAAGTGAGATGTGTCATCTTTCTCAGTGCTGAAGGAAAAACAAAATAATGTGAGTGGGGCTGGTGCTGTGGCATAGCAGGTAACGCTGCTGCATACAGTACTGGCATCCCATATGGTCACCTCTTTGAGTCCCAACTGCTCGACTTATCCAGCTCTCTGCTATGGCCTGGGAAAGCAGCAGCAGATGTCCCAAGTCCTTGGGGCCCTGCACCTGCGTGGGAGATCTGGAAGAATTTCCTGGTTCCAGGTTTTGGATCAGCCCAGCTCCAGCCTTTGAGGCCATTTAGACAGTGAACCAGTGGATGGAAGACCCCTTCCCCCTCTGTCTGTCTATGTCTCTGCCTTTCTATAACTCTGCTTTCCAAATAAATGAGTAAATATTTCAAAAAAATAATGTGTGTGTGCTCTGAAAATCACTGAGCACAAACTAATAAAACTAATATGTCAATAAATCTTTACAACTATTATGAGAGACCAATGGTAAAAAAGATAGACACAGTTGTAGTACCACCATAGCTTAACAGCTTGTAATTTTTGCTATTGTTTTAACAAAGTTTAAACATAGAAATTCATGGCTAAACCAAACATAGCATTACTACTTTCTTTATTCCTAAAACTAAAAGAAATATAGAGGAAATCTGGGAAAAAAACAATGCAGATGGCTAATAATATGATTTAAAAAGAAAACCACAGAACAATATTTGGCATTATCATTTTCTAATCTCTGATAAAATAACTTTTTTAAAAAACAAATATTTGAAACTTACACATAAATCTAAATTTTATCTGGGAAAAAATAAGTCAGTTTCATCACCAGTACAAAAATTAATACTATTGCCAATCCTCCAGATTCTTAGTAAAATGTTTAGAATACGAAATTCTTACAATTATATCCACCTAAAATTTACATACACACACAAACACAGACATATATTTATGCAGAAATATATTTATGACTCTGGCTAGGGCTTTTTCTATATGTTTGTAAAATAATTACTGTGTTTTGATGTATTCATTGGCAAAGTATATCCTGAAAAAAAGGATTTGTCACATAAGATGTTTAATTATAGAAATTGTTTTTAATTATAGGAAAAGCATATATTCCTGTAAAGAATTAACCACCATAATCAGTACTTTCTAAAGTTGAATTCACTTCACTTGTTATGGGCTCAGGCACCAAAGAAGTATAGAAAAACATTCATATTTGGTGCTGTTCCACATAGTTATTCTTCTTTTCTTTAATTTCCTTTACAAGTTAATTTGGAGAAAATGAAAATGAGCAAATAAAAATGCCCATATGTTTTAACTTCAATTTGCAAATTCAACTTTTGAAAAACCAGGATTTGTAGCCAACTTCTTCTAAACCAGATTTCTTGTCTTTCAAAGCAAACCACTTCTCTATAGACAATCTTAAAACCTAGCAATTTTGTCACTTTCACTGTCAGCAAATGCTTCTACAGAAATGTTGTGAACGCTTGTTGCTGTACTTTTTCCTAACTTTATGACTTGTTTAAAAGACAAAGTATTTCATCTTAAGGGTGAATGCTCTATGGGGTTTTAGTCTGAATAAACCCTAGTTATCACTAGTTAGTATTTTATATTAACTATATCTTCAGTCACAAATGGACACGGTTTTCTCCTACATTATGAATTTTTACGGAAGCAATATAGCAACTCCAGATGGTGTGGTTATCCATAGATAACCACCCCCCACCCACACACACACACAGATAGGCCCCACCAACAGAGGTGATGATGGCCAGGCCCTAGAATGACTTCCTGCTAACTTGTAAGGCATGAGGAGCATACAGAATCAATGCACTTTGCTCATTTGCTAATTATAAACACTACTAACATTGCTAGAATGCTGTGTACACTTCTACATTGTCTTCATAATTAAAAAGTTTTAGTATGTGGTTTTGTGTTGCGATATCATCGATCAAAGTCCATTTTCTGACAAGTGTAGCCAAGGCAATATGTTCCACACAGGTTATTTCTGGAATTGCATTGCTTACCGTAATAGAGCCCTGTCATGTTGCACTATTGCACCAACTTTACCTGCCCAACTGCAGCTACCTGAGCTGTGTCCACTCTTATATCCTCTCAAGTATACAGAGTGGAGTGACAGGGCTGAGAAGAGGACATTTTAAAGAATTATATGCATCAAGTATATCATATGCACAAATGTAAATTTGGTTCTCTGGATGTGGCTTAAATCCTAAAATCTCTATCTTTTCCAAACCTCTTATTTTATGTAGAACAAACACTTGACATAACTGGTCTTCAGATAGCAAAAGAGTTCATGTAGTCCCTTTCACTAATTACTTAATAACTAAAAGAAACCTTCTGGACAATATCAAATATTTACTGTTTTGAGACAGCTGTAATGTCTATCTCCTGTTGTTCATTGCTCTATAAAACATGCTTTGGGCAGGAGACAGTGCTATGAAAGGAGAAAAACTTATTTAAAAAAGAAAGGAGAGAAAGTTGAAAGTCATTTCTTTCATGCATTTGATTCTATGTTGAAACTGCACAAGTGTTTCAAGGGCAGAAAGGGGACTGAAAATGGAAACTGACAAAATGATAAAATAAGTTCGTCGGAATTTGACAGAAAAATTAGAATACCCTTAAGTGATGCTAAAGAAAGCAATGTGTGTATTGCAGATGAGGCATAACAAGGAGCTCTTTCTTTAATTGCAAGGAGAAAGAAACCCCAACTATTGCCAAATTTAATTTCTTTCCCAGAATTTAACTAACTGCATAAGATTCGACATGCTACATCAGTGCATTATGAAAATCAGTCACAATTACTGTCAAGTGCACAACGTTCTGCTCTAAAAAGCTTCTGAATTAGACCTATTTCAAAATATTGCTAGGAAACTGACCTAACACATATTCCTACGAAGCAATGTATTGTTTGAAATAAATGTTTTATCACCATATTCTTCATATTTGAGAAGTTGGAAGAATATATAAATTTGTTCATTTTGAATCAGCAGCAATACAAATTGAAATCCCAAAATCAGCAGAAAGAGACAGGGACAAAAGGAATTATCTTAACATGTACATTTTCACCCTTTTTTCAAATGATTAAAATGATAATCATTACTATCTAATATAAATGAAACAATATGGTTCTTTCACATGCATTTAATATTAATTTTAATACATCATATATATTACATATACACGTGTGTGTGTATGTGTGTGTGTATGAAGAGAGGGAAAGAAAGACTATTTCACAAAGCAAAAAAAAAAAGCCTACAACATGATAAAAAGTAATGGGACATGGGATAACATAATGGGACATTGGAAAAGATAGAGATTTTAGGATTTAACCACATCCAGAGAACCAAATTTACATTTGTGCATATGATACACTTAATGCATATAATTCTTTAAAGTGTCCTCTTCTCAGCCCTGTCACTCCACTCTGTACACTCGAGAGGATGTAAAAGTGGACAAAGCTCAGGTAGCTACAGCAGGCCAAGTATTTATGTAAATGCTTCAACTGTAAGTAAGTTAAGCAGCATTTTCTTCTAAAATAAAATCCAATTATTTACTAGATTCATGTTACTTGTCTGAAGTTTAAATGAAATTGATTTTATTACATATTGCCACACCCTATTACTCTAAATGTTTCATCTTTAATTAAAAATTTCTAAGGATACTTGTTAATTCCCAAGGGAATGAGCTACAGGTCCACTCTCTATCTAAAATGAAACATCTGCCAGGAGAAGTGTGGGAAGACACACTCACCAGAAGCATCATAAGTAAAAATTAGAATACCCTGTTATTCATGTTAACAGAATTGCCTGCTCATAGATGACTTTCAAATCCATTATCGTAGCATCTGAAGAGTTCACAATTCCAGAGAGGAAGGCAAATCTTAAAAATATACATCCTGGAGAGTGCTTGACAGTGCAACCTTTGTGAAATAATAGAAGAAAGAATTACAATCACTTTTTCAGAATGTCATGGCTCAAAAAAAAAAAAAAAGATGTGACAGTGGGATGGATTGCTCCAGAGACTTGGAAGGTGACATTGACTCTCTCACATGCATATCAGTTCATCAGAGAGAAAAGTTATGCCTATATGAAAGTGGCTGCATTGACCTTTGTGTAATGAATTAATTGCTTTAGTCCATTTCCAATGGCCTCCATCACATCATAAAAATTTTCATTAATTAGAAGCTTTATTTTCAAACTGATCAGAAGACCTACAGAATAAACATGTACATGCACACACACCCTGAGCTATCTGCCTTCTACTGGATTCTCTGAGCAAAGACGTACTGCCATAAATGTCCCTGCTCTGAAGTTTTGTTATATTATATGTTGCCAATGTGCTTATGTTAATATATGAGATGGTAGAGGAAAAGAATCCCTTCTATCTGTTTCTACCTGTAAAGTCTCAACATAACATTCCAGTGTGAGGTATTTAACAAATGAATTTTGATGGTGATGGTGGCTCTTTTAAGAAAATCTTTCCTAATTCTACCATTTGGAGCAAATCCGATTGAGCATGTGCCAGACTGTACATCTCCTCCCTCTCTTATTCCCACTCTTATATTTAACAGGGATCACTTTTCAGTTAAATTTAAACACTTAAGAATAATTGTGTGTTAATTAAAGAGTTCAATCAATAGTATTAAGCAGAACAAACAAATACTAAAGGTAGAGTTAGAAACATGCCAGGGGATTCCAATTCAATCCCATCAAGGTGACATGCAGCAATGCCATCTCACTAGTCAAAGTGATCAGTTTCAGTTCATAATTGATCATAATGATAGGTCTAAGAGTCAAAGGATCACATAAGCAAGACTAGTGTCTGCTAATACTAACTAATAGAATTAAAAAGGGAGAGAATGATCCAACATGGGAAGTGGGATACACAGCAGACTCATAGAAGGGCAGATGTCCTAAATAGCACTCTGGCCTCAGAATCAGCCCTTAAGCCATTCGAATCTGGCTAAAAAGCCCACGAGAGTTTCGCAGGCATTGAAAGCCAAGACACTCTGGCAAAAAAAAAAAATGACCTAAATGAAAGATCTCTATGAGTGAAATCCCAACGGAACGAACGAGCCATCAAAGAAGGAGGTACCTTTCTCTGAAGGGAGGAGAGAACTTCTACTTTGACTATGGCCTTGTCTAAATAAGATCGGAGCTGGCAAACTCAAGAGGCTTCCATAGCCTTGGCAGCTCATGACAAGAGCCTCGGGTGACTACTGACATCATCGATGAGAGTGTCAATTGTTAAATCAACACAGGAGTCACTGTGCACTTACTCCCTATGTAGGATCTCTGTCCTTAATGTGATGTACTATGTGAATTAACGGTATAACTAGTACTCAAACAGTACTTTATACTTTGTGTGTCTGTGTGGGTGCAAACTGTTGAATTCTTTATTTATATATACTAAATTGATCTTATGTATATAAAGATAATTGAAAATGAATCTTGATGTGAATGGGATGGGAGAGGGAGCTGGAGATGGGATGGTTGCGGGTGGGAGGGAGGTTATGGGGGGAAAAAGCCACTGTAATCCAAAAGCTGTACTTTTACATAGAGAGTTGGTCTTCTCTATGTAAAGTTAAATTAAAAATGAACATAATGAAGAATGAGATTGGAGAGGGAGTAGAAGGTGAGATGGGAGTGTGGGTGGGAGGGTAAGTATGGGGGAAAGAACCACTATATTCCTAAAGTTGTACCTATGAAAAGTGTATTCATTAAATAAAAGCTTTAAAAAAAGAAAAAAAAAAGAAAATCTTTCCTAACTCAGCCAGTTTGGTGTGGGTGCTCCATTTCTCCCACAATGGTTAGTGAGTCTCAGTCACTGAGATGATTCCCACAGTCAAGTGTTATCTAAAGGTCTCTCCTATAAAAGTATTTATTTTATGTCAAGGTGATTACAAGGCAAATATAACAACAGCAATTCCCCCAGAGGGTGACAGCACAGTAGAAAGACAGGAAACACACAAAAATGACCACAAACAAGGCAATAAATAGGTTTTATGTGAGTGGTATGATCACATGACCCATGAAATTTCTGAACAGGAACATTCCTTCCATTTGAGTAGTCAAGAAAGTGGGAAGTGGCATCTGAACCGAGCCTTGACATTGCATGAGATTTCTGTCAACAGAGACAGGAAGAAGTGAGGACAAGGGAGCTGAGTGGTACCCAGACCCTCAGAAATAAATAACCAGCATAGGGAGGCAGCAAAGAAATAATTTTGAAAATTGGAAATACATGTGATGATATTTGACATTGGCTTTCATGGATACCCACATGGTAGACTTGATATGATGGGAAAATTTTGGACTTTAATATGAAAAACAAAAAGAAGTTGAGAAACATGCTAATCAAAGCTCCATTTTAGGAAAAGTAGCCCTCAGCAATTATACAGAATGTTTTGGTGTGGAGAAGGAAAAGTGGAAAAAGAAAAAAAAATTCAAGTTCACATAGATATCAATGGACTCTATTGCTGCTAATACTATTGACCAAAGGAGATGAATATGGGAGAGTTTATGACCAAGAAATCAAAAGGACTTTTTAAATGATGAGGTTGCTGCCATAAAATTTGAATAACAATGAATAACTACTTTATACTTTAAGTACATAAATAAGATAATTCATGTAAAAACTTAGAGAACCACCTGACACATAGTAATAGTACAATAAATGTTAGCAAATCATTATCATTGTTGCTGTTGGATTTAAACAGGATAGGGAGAAGGAAAGTATTGCTGAAGTTGGAGTCCCATTATCCGAGATATTTCTAAGGGGTATCTTAATATACATTATAAATTTATATTAATAAAAGTAAGGAGATGAAAAGGAGAAACATATTTATGATAGATGGGAGACTATAAGTGAAAACTATAGAACTGATTACATAAATATGAAGTTGAGTTGGAAACAGTCATCAATTAAAAGAAATGTACTACATGGTAGGTCCAAGAGGGAAGTTATTGATTCATTCGCCAAAAAATAGTAACAAGCTATGGAAGTGGATGATAATTCTGAAGGAAAGGAATAGGAAGAAGAAACCAAATGAAAGGCCAGAGCCTTTCAGAGTGACCAAGTTTAGTGGACTGAAAAAAGTAGGAGACTGTAAACAGGTAATGAGGACACTTAGAAAGGTAGGTGAAGAAGCAGTTGCATTGCTTCCTGAAAAACCACAGAAGTGCAATTTATCTAACTGAAGGTGGGAGAAACATCTAAAACACCAAGGCAGGTAAAACAAAATGTCAATGTGATGATGGGAAAGTGACTTAATATCATTGTATTAAGGAGACTTGATAGAGAAAGCACTCCCAGCAGGAAGTGGTGAGCCAACTGGACCTCGAGTAAGTGGGGTGGATTAAGGACCAGGAAATATAAAGACAAATTTGTTAAGAAACAGGACTCAGGTGCAAAACCAAATGGAAACTCAGTCAGCCTAACCAAGGCTGCAAACCCAAGAGGGTGTCTACTGTAGAATTCAAAAACACCAAAACTTGTTAACACAGAAAATAATAAATGAAATGGAAGCAATTCACTTTAGTAGTTTAAATCACTCTTAAGTCTTAGTTCTTATCTTTAGGAAGATAACAGAACCTACAAATTTGCTGTGTTAAGTAAATGATATCTAACTCTTATAAATGCTAAAAAAATGTAGTGCTGTTTATTAACAATGGCTAAGATATAGAGACCAAAGAGGTTTTCCAATTGGCTAGACATCAACTTGCTCATGCATTTTAGTATACCTAAAAGCTAAGACCTAGAGAGTCTGCTTAAGAAACTAGATTCACTCAGCCTGTTTGAGAAAGAACTTGAATACCAATATGATACATGGCCATTCTCTATTGGGTAATGGAAGGCCATTTACATCGTCTTACTAGTAGTTTCTACTTTTTACTTGTTACATCTCTTTACTTAGTGGAGGATTAAGCCTGTGATTATAAATTAAAAATACAAAAAAATAAAAGGCAAAGGAAGGGAAGAGGAGGGAGAGAAGAAACACGGAGGGAAATAATATCATATTCTTAGAATTACATCTTTGAACTACATGAAATCTGTTCTCTTTATATTAATTTTTAAAAGTTTTTTAAAAATTGGAAAAAATATAATGATACGATTAAACTATATTCAATATATTAATGTTGAAATGGTATAGTAAATTGTTTGGACAAAGAACATCTTGTTAAAGTCATCTCCCATTACGTTTTAGGAAACAACACAGTTTCAGTTGTCTGGATATTTGCTTCCGAGCATTCTTTCCCTTGTGACTATCCCTCTATTAGGTTATGTGTTATTGATCATCCACCTACTGAGTGAATGTTGAAGCATTTTCTTCCTTCTAATGATTTCCAGTCTCAACATTAAACAAGAAAGTGGAATCTTCAATTGTTATTATAAGGGTTTGAAATGGCTAAATTATTGAATTATAGAAAAATGAGAACATAACTGTAGATCTTGCAATTGTCACAGACATGTCCACTTTACTAATTCCATCATATTTAAAGTAAAAGTTGGGAGAAAACACATGTAAAACATGATGGGTTTTCAGAAATGACAAGCACAACCTACAAGTGAAACTTTAGCCTGTGACCTGCCTCCCAGCCCTTCCTTGTGTGTCTAGAGGCTCACCACATGCCAGTAATCCTGCAAACCAATCTCATATTTGCTAAAAATAATTGCTGTTTTCAATGCCTGTTCAGGCATGACTCTTTGAAACAAAGTACAAAGCATAGCAACTTCAATTAAATACAACCACAATATTATTCAATTCTACATAGATTCATTTTTACCCCAAGGATATTACAATACATGATAAAGTTGAATATGATTCCTTTAACATCTGTCCTCAAAAACAAAATCATATAGTTAGATCCACATAAATCACAGCAAACCTGCCATCCCGCAGTAAGAGTCAAACATCCACCCTATGCCACAGCCTTCAAAACATTGAGATAATTGATGGATAGTCTTCTTTTCTCATCTCATCACCAAGGTTTTGCTTCAGAACAATACCCCATGATGAGTTCACTTTTTTGATGCTAACATATGAATACTGTTTTCATAATTTAGTATGCAGCATGCTGGTCTAAATCGACATGTTTGTAGGGGATTCCATCGTGTCAAACAGAGGAGAAGGGAAAATCTGACAGCAGGCATTTGTCGGATATGGCCAGATCTCTGTTGGATCCTGCTTTCACTGCATCATCCCTGAAGCATATAAAACTTATCCCACTTTTATAAAGCCATGCGTGCATGCAGCTGAGGATAGAATTTCAAGTAGGAATGATGACTTAGTAAAAATGTGTATAATTTCCCCATATAAAAGAGCAATGGAAGAAAACATTGTTCCTGAGCAAGATGATTAAAAATTCAAAAGCCCCTCTTTGAAGTCAAAATCTCACAAAGCTCATCAAATCTGTTCAAAGGTAGACACCTTCAGTAAAGAAAAATCACACAAGAGAATTAAGTGGCAGCATTGTGGAGGTGCTGTGGTGCTTCAATTTGTGTTTATTCGATATATAAAAGTCACTAAAGCAGAATGGAAACAGGTAGATTTACTTGCCTGAATAGCATCTATCTGAGTTTTTCAAATGACAGCAGTTATAACTATTCTAAATGGAATACTGTCTTTAATGAAAAACTCTTGCTTTTTTAATACCCAAAACTCTATGGTTGGATATCTAGACCGTGTGCATTTTTGAAGTTACATTTGTTAAAAAGCTATTATCGGACCTTGAAAAAATATTGACATGTTTATAAGAGAAGCTAGTGCAGAAAATTTTGAAACAAAGGAAAAAAGGCCAATTTATACAGGATGAATATATTCTTCAGAGAGTTCCTTAAGAAAGCAGCTCACATTAAATTCTGGTTTTATCTATTTCAGTAATTCAATTACCTGTCAAACCTCACAATTTCATTGCTCTGTAACTGTCTTGTGTGGGATGTTGACTAAGAAACCAGGTGGATAAGAGCAAGGACTATGGCCTGCGTGGGCTCAGCTCCCAGCTTCACCACACACTATGTGACTTTGGCTAAGTCACTTAGCAGTCTGAGCCTTGATGTCTTCATTTGCACAACACAGTTAACAGCAGGGTCTGAGTCATAGAGTTGTGGGGATAATTTAATGATTTTAGTAATAAGGAGGGAGGGATACATGGAAAACACCATGTAACTTAGTTTTTACTCTGCTACCTAAAGGCTTTAGTCACCATCTCTGTTCTCATGATTATGTCTTTTTTGCTCTTTTGTATTCATTCTTATTCTTTTGCCCAATCTTATCTCCATCATTTTAAAGAATTCTGTATTTTAAGAGTGCCTCCCTTGACAGTGGTTCATCCTGAAAGGAAAGACAGAACTTCTTAGCATAAAACACCCTGTAGAAACATCTTAAAATGACGTCTTTTAGCTTGCAGATGTGAATGTGCAGGGAAAATGTTTCATGAAACTGATAGAATCAGATTGGTGAAGAACATCACTCTAGGGTAGACCACTGGAGATATGGAGATAAATGGTAGACCCCATTCTTAAAATGTTCACTTTAGAGTGGGAAGCCATATTAGTAAGTGATTTCCATACAAGCTGATGCCTATCTATGGTGCAGGAGAGCCCTGAGTAGTACCTACTGCAGACTGAGACAGGGTGGGGAAAAAGCTTCTGGAGGTATCAAAGAATACCAGAATGAAAACTTTCAGTGCAAGATGGATTTAGTGATAAGAAAAGTACAGGGGGAGTAGGACTTTACAGGGCACTGGACTGGCTGGAAACATAGGAATTCAGAAGAGTTAAAACATGAAACTATGCTAAAGAGAAACCAAAATAAGGGGAAAATAGTAGACACAGGAAAGAAACCATATTAGAAGGACTAAGGTTGTCAAATAAAGAAATGAAACTGAAACATTATCTTTTTCTCCAAGCCCACAGAAAGTAGGGTTGTTGGGGATGAGTCTGGATACAGCAATACTGAGCCAATGTTTCAGTGCAAGATGATATACAGATTGCCTGGTGGTCTCCCTCTTCCTTGTCAAGAAGGAACTGGTCAGATCCTCCTCAGGAATGGCCAGGGTTGGGGAGAAGAGATGACAGGTTGGGGGTTGAAGAGAGAAATGAGGATTTGAAACATCTGTGCAGGAGGAGGATGGAAGGAGCTTCCTTGATACATAAGATAACTGGCAGTATTAGAGTCTGGTGATCATTGCAGAATCTATTTTATTTGAAGGGTGCCTGTGGTGAAGTGGGTTTTTGTTGCTACTACTGTGTAGCTGAGATGTTTGGAATAGATGAAGAAAATGCTTGGCTTTCTCCAGTTTTGGTGTTTTATCTAGGAAAAGAAGGCTAATAGGTCAATAGAGTAAAGTACAAGACAAGAGTAGCTTGAGTAATAAATAATGAGTCAAAAAATAGTCTAGACTGATTTTAAATATAAGTGAAAGCCAAGAAGGGATAGTTGAAAGGAAAACACAAGGTTTCGGAGGTACGAGGAGCAGTTAGGACAAATAAAGGAAGAATACTTCTGGGGGCTGGTGTGTGGCATAGCAGGTTAGGCCACTGCTTGTGACTCTGGCATCCCATATTGTAGTGCCTTTTTGAGTCCTGGTTATTCTACTTCTTATCCAGCTTCATACTAATGCTCCTGGGATGGCAGCAGCAGATGGCACAAGTACTTAGATCCCATGTGGCAGGCCAGGATATCTTTCCTGGTTCTTGGCTTCAGTCTGCTCAAGATTTGGGTATTGTGTTGCAGCCATTTCGGGAGTGAATCAGCATAATGAAGAATCTCTCTTTCTCTCTCTCTCTCTCTCTCTCTCTTTCTCCCTCCTTCCTCTCTCCCTCCCCCCTCTCTTTCCTTCAAATAAATAAATGAATCCTTAAAAAAGAAAAAGAAAAAAAAACCTCTGACCTCTTGCTATATTTTTATCATGGTAAGAACCTGTAATGCAAGATCCACCCTCTTAATAAATTTTTAGGTGCACAATACAGCATTGTTAACCATAGGTACAATATAACCCGACAAATCTCTAGAACTTACGTTGTATAACTAAAATTTCACACCCACTGAATAACATGTCTTTTTCCTATAAAAATAAAAATGACCACAGGAAATTTCAGTAATTTGCTGATGACTAGATCAACTTAATTTTCCTGCAATGTTAAATTTTCTATCAAGAACACTGAGTGACCAAAACCTGAGAGAATGAAGGGAGGTGCTGTCACGACAGTGTAACAGATACAAGCCTGGACTATCCTAGACGATTCAAGCTGTGAGGCCACTCTACATTTAGTAAAGTTTTTAAGAAATTAAAACCTTTTCAAGAGTATGAAAGGAGACAAATAATGATAATAACACATTTCAGAAAGAATTAGAAAATTTCAACATAAGTTTATCCTACTTTACAAGCTTATTTATAATCAAATCTATGAGTAATTCTACAGCAGTAATCTTCAGAAAGTCCATATCTCTTGTGAGTTAAAATATTTCACAATCAAGTGTAAATTAATATCTTACATCCCTTCAAGGTATAGAATCAGTTGAATCAGATCGGATTCTTAGTTTTCAAGCAAAAGAAACAGACTCAGTTATTAAGAAAATTTTAAATGGGAAAAAAAGTTGACTCTCTGTTTCAAGAAGGGCAAGTATTGGTGTATCTCTAAGTGTTTCTATGGCAGGAATTCATGGAGATGATGCCACTAAGTGAGTCAGCTCACACACTGCCTTTCATTCATCCTTACCTTTCTCAGGGCTCAGTTCCAATGTGAGGGAGAATCTGACTGTCTCAATTTCAGGCAATAATCTACTGCTGTGGTCAAGGGAGTGGAGTCAAGGATTGAAAGCCAACCAGAGAAAATGCTGAGTAAATGAATCCCTAGAATTTACTACATACTATTTAAATCATCTTATTAAACAAGTAGATCTTGTCAATGGAATGCTATGGGCACTCCCCTCTGAAATAACTGACCAGTACTATTTCTCTGATTCAATTTCGGGAGCTCTAAACCTCATCATGACTATCAGGTTCTCTTTGAAAGATAAGATACACTTAAAACACAGTTCATACACTTATAGGTTTCTGTTGTTAGCAACCATAGAAGCCAAACCCAGAAATCCCACAGGTGTAACATATTAAAAAATAGGTGTTCTGGAAAGTATATTCTCAAGCAATCTTTCAGACTGACAAACTTACCCCTGTTTCAAAAAGTGACCCAACACTTTTTGCTTTAGCAAAATGAACTGCAGATACTAGATAAATTCAAGAATCTGGAGTGAAGAGCCAGTAAGAACACTTCATTCAACACTAACATACGTTTGACTGATTAGCTTTTATTGTCAATCAATACACAAATACCTACCGTATTCCTGAAGTCAACTGGGAATGACGGTCAAAGACACCTTCTTTGATGTCACAGAAGAACACTGAAGCTACTTCTATGTAATAAATGTTGCCAAAGATTTATTTTTACTCTAAAATGATGATGGCTTGTCAGTAATTAAAAGTAAAAACTTCAAAATATGAAACTGCACTTCCACTTCAGTCATTAAACACATTTGAAATCCAATTATCCATAGCATCAATTTATAATCAACTATTTGCATCTTTAATAAATTAAGAAAATGTCTCTGTACTATTTATTTTAACATGTGTGCATACAATTAATTCTTCATGACTTATTGTTCACTTATTATAATATACTTTCTTTTACAAAAAAAAAAAAAAAAGAAGCATATACCCATGGAATTAGTTGTAGCACTTTTCTGAAAACTGAAATAGTTTTAAAATGTAAAATGCCTGGAAGTAGGGCTAAATAAGATTCGGTTGTGTACTGGGAGACATTAGTGTTGTGACTCACGGTTTTGCACTCCAGAGAAAGAATGAGGTCCAAGTGCTAGCAGGCTAAAGAGCAGCATTAGCATCGATTATGGCATTGGCCGCAAGCCTCTTGCCCTGCTATGTGGCCAGAAATTTGGTCCTCAGTGGAAACACCAACTACAAAAAAGAAAAAAAAATGCAGAAACAATACAGAATGTTGATTTAACATTTGAGCAACAAAAAACACACTAAAAATCAATATTTGTTTAAATATGAAGCTTGAATAACTTTTAGAGCTTGCAAATTTGTCTTAAAGAATATTACATAAGAATAGCTTGTCTTAAGTGATTTCTGGAGCTGTGTTCATTGTTATTCTAAAATATCACCAGAGTAGCTATCTTCAAGTAACCTAGGTATTTCATTCTGTCTAGTACAATAAGAAACTTAAGAAAACAAAAATCATGGTCAAAAAAAAAAAATAGAGTGAGGAGATTTTAAAACTCTTGAAAATTTCCTTTTTTTTTTTTTTTTTTTTTTTTTTTGCAGAGAGACATAGAGAGAGTTATAGACAGTGAGAAAAAGAGACAGAAAGGTCTTCCTTCCATTGGTTCACTCCCCAAATGGCCTCTACAGCCAGCATGCTGTGCCAATCCGAAGCCAGGAGCCAGGTGCTTCCTCCTGGTCTCCCATGTGGGTGCAGGGCCCAAGCACTTGGGCCATCTTCCACTGCACTCCCAAGCCACAGCAGAGAGCTGGACTGGAAGAGGAGCAACCGGGACAGAATCCGGTGTCCCAACCAGGACTAGAACCCGGGGTCCTGGCACCGCAGGCGGAGGATTAGCCTAGTGAGCCGGGGCGCAGGCCGAAAATTTCCTTTAAGTGCAATTTTGTCTTTATTATTTAAACTGTTCACAGATTGATCAAATGCCATCTCTCAATACCAAAATAAATTTCTTTAGACATTGTCCTTTCTTATGTCATGTTTCTCCTCTTCCCTCTCCTACCATATTTTAAATGAAAACATCATTGAATAAAAGTATTATTAGCTTCCCTTTACTCTAATACTCTGAGGTGATACAAGTCTTTTTCTCTGGGAATTTTTCCTCTAGACAACTGATAAATGTATTAAACAAAGTGGTAGACATCTTACATACTGTAAATGAAGCGCATAGAGTCACATAGTGATATTCGTGAATGCCTAACAAAGACTTAAGCAAACCAAGTTCAAATTCCAGGTTCATCACTTACTAGATGTGTGACCTTGGGCAAATAAGAATCTATTCACTACTTCTCTCATTTGTAGAAATGAGCTCCTGTTTGCTTCAGGAGGATTAAAAAGTTTTAAATATATCTGCAGGTATTACATAAATTTTTGAATGTTGTACAAGTGGCAACCCATAATTTGACTATAGTCATTACTACCAAAGCCAGGAATACCCTATAAATGAGGCAAGAGCAAAGTTAAGACAAACCAGAGGTGAAATGGGAAGCTTTAACATTCATGATCATCAAATATGTCAGGTGACAGTGCACACATAAAGCATCTCATTTAGTCCTTAGTACAACATCCATGGGTTAGATAGCCTTCTAAATACTGAATAAACAGGAGATATGGAAAGCACACCCCTGAATGGAAAGATTCAACAGGCAACTCCACAGCAGGCATGCACTGTGCACTGTGATGCTATTGAGGATATATGCACAGGCATAACAGGGACTCCAAAGAGCAGCCTCAGACTCTTTGCTGGAGGGAGAGGCATACCACGGAGGCAGCTCAGAAGAGATAGCAGCTAGCTTACAAGAGGGAGAAGCAAACACAACACAGCAGCAAAATCAAGGAAGGATGAAAGTGCAAGGCATGACAGGGTGCTTGAAAATTTCAATATTGCTGGAAAGAAGAGAGGATGGGAAGAGCAAGAGGGTAGGCCTAGAAAGGTTAGCAGAAGACAAGTCATAAAGAGTATCTTGTATCATATTAAGGCATCCAGATTTTATTTTTAGAAGACATCAAGACTTATTATTGAATCCCATGCAGGAAAGAAGCATAATGATATTTCTTTAAAAAAAAAAAAAAGAAAGAAATATGGCAACACTAGAGCACCAAAGAAAAAAATACCAGAGATCCATTTCCATGATCAAAGCTAGAGATAACAGAAACCAATTCAAGGCATATGGCAAATGGGATGGAAAGAAAGGAAGAAACTGGAATGATATCAATGAGCAAGGAATATCCACATCAGGCACAAATTCAACCTGGGAGAAGGCAAGCAAGACAATTCAAAGTGATTCCTAGAGAGCTGTTTCACTGACTTAATCAGTGGTGCCAACATCTGTGGACCATGAAATGCAGAAAGAACTGAATTGTTAGAGGAAGGAGGTGGTGAGTGTGGGGACCTGGTAAAGAGAGGAAGGAGATGATACAGTTCAGTTTAGAATAATATCTTGAATCTGTGGGGGACATGGGAAAAAAGATGCTTAATTGGCATGTCTAGAGTGCAGAAGATCTGGATTTAAGAGTCATCACAGTCCGGAGCCGTGGCTCACTAGGATAATCCTCCACCTGCAGTGCCGGGACCCCGGGTTCTAGTCCCAGCTGGGGCACCGGATTCTGTCCCGGTTGCTCCTCTTCCAGTCCAGCTCTCTGCTGTGACTTGGGAGTGCAGTGGAAGATGGCCCAAGTGCTTGGGCCCTGCACCCACATGGGAGACCAGGAGGAAGCACCTGGCTCCTGGCTTCGGATTGGCGCAGCATGCTGGCTGTAGAGGCCATTTGAGGGGTGAACCAACGGAAAGAAGACATTTCTTTCTGTCTCTCTCTATAAAAAAAATTTTTTTAATTTAAAAAATTTAAAAAAATAAAAAAGAATCATCACAAGAAAAATTATAGAATAAATAATGGTAATCAATGGTGCATCACAATAGGGAGAGAAGGGGAAAGGGCTAGGAATACTATAAACAGTAAATCGTATAAAACTGGAGAAAAAAAGATGAGCAGCTTGGCAAGATAAATCTGAGACAATATAAAGATAACATATTCATTGCATATTACATTCCTATTGACTTAATAAAAACATTTTATCAATCAGTTTTAACTGAATATGGAACCCTCACTAAAACTATACCATTAGCAATCAGAAGAATAGCTCAAAGCCCAGCAAGATGTGTAAAAAATTTATTAGAAATAAGGTCTTAGGTAACTAAAAACCTAGGATTATCTCTGCCTCTGATTATTTAAATATTTTTTTAAAAATTTTTTTGTTGGAAAGGCACAGAGATAGAGAAGAAGATATACAGAAATAGAGAGATATTCCATCTAACGATTCACTCTCCAAATGGTCACAGCAGCCAGTGCTGGGCCACGCCAAAACTAGGAGACAAGAATTCCATCTTGGTCTCCCACATGGTGACAGGGGTCTCTGTATTTAGGCCATCATCTGCTGCCTTCCCAAGCACATTAGCAGGCAGTGAGATCTGAAGTGGAGCAGCAAAGACTTGAACCATAGTTCCTGTAAGGGATGCTCAAATTGTAGGCAGCATCTTAACCTACTGTGCCACAACACCACACCCTGGTTATTTAACATTGAATTAATTCTTAAACTTCCTGAATTGTAAGTTCTCAGGTAGAAAAACAAAAGCAGAGAAAAGATAATTTTTCATATTCATTCTGCCTCTTTGTATCCTCCCTCCCTCCCTCCCTCCCTCCCTCCCTCCCTCCCTCCCTCCCTCCTTTCTTTCTTTCTTTCTTTCTTTCTTTCTTTCTTTCTTTCTTTCTTTCTTTCTTTCTTTCTCCCCTCGAGCTCACACATCTATCTTTTCCTCTGCTTGAACATGAGAGCTCCTAGTTCCTAGGCCTCAGACTCTGAGACATACTTACATTAGCCTCCTCCTTCTCATTTCACCTTCCAAAATTTCAGGACCTTAGTCTGAGTGGGAATTACACCAATGGGAACCCTGGTTCTCTTGCCTTCAGACACAGACTGAATTATACCACTGGATGTCCTAGATCTTCAGCTTGCAGAAGGCATTTCATGGGACTTTTTTGCCTCCATTATTGTATTGCATAAGCCAATTCTCATTACAGATCTACACACACACACACAACAAGGGGTCTTCAAAAAGTGCATGGAAAATGTAACTGCCAGATAAATTTGATTTATTGCAAAATGGTCTGAAATCTATGCATTTTTTTTGCAAAATATGCATTTCCATGAACTTTTTGAAGACTATATATATATATATATATATATATATATATATATATAACTGGTCTGTTTATATATATATATAACTGGTCTGTTTCTCTGGAGAAACTTGGCAAACACAGCTTCTCCTTGGAATTCCTAAGTGACAGTTTGGTAATAGCAATAACCTGTCACAGTGGCTACAATCCCTATTCAATTAAGTGTTGGCAATGGGGTGAATTCTGCACCTCATTCTGTAAAAAAATCCCTATAGATAATCCTAAGATAAAAGAAAGGGAAGTGAAACAACATGAATCTGTTCATGTTTCTTGATTTAGACTGATTGTCTAACAGATATAGGCAAAGATGTCAAGTATGTCATTTCTCAGATATTGTATATCTTGTTTAGGTAACAATAATGATGATGATGATGATGATGATAAATAATGTACCTTTTCCCCTTTTTCTTTCTTTCACCTCTACTCAGGTTTTGACTAAAAATTACTGTAGAGATTATCAGTACCAACCCTATGAAGCCTATATTGCTGCCCACGGACCTGAGTTGTTTGTACATCCAACATTGTGGATTATCACATCATTATTTTACAAGGAATATTTTGATGTTTTTTTCTACCTTATTTTCAGTATGTGAATTCCATTATTGATAACCCTAATAATAACTGTTTTCCTTCTGAGTAAGTACAAATAATATGATTTATTGACCCAGATTTTTCAAAACTCAGGAATATTTGCTTCCCATTATCTTGCTTATAATAGCTGATCTTCAATGAACGGCTTGTACTGCTCACATATTCTTAGATCCATTTTTGTCACAACTATGTTTTCTTTCCCTTCAGGCATAAAAACTATTCATAAAATATTACTTAATATCAAATGTACCAACTTACTTTGGTTTTATTCCTCATCATTATGATTCTAAAAAAAAATCCAAGATGTATATTGAAATGATATTGAAAGGTGAAAACAGATTTTCTGGTTAAGAATTGACAATGGAACTTCCAGGTATAGAGATCAGCATTCAGCATCTACAGTTGCAATACAGTAGGAAGTGAAGCCAATCCCATGTGGTAAGACATCATCTCCCTGTGATATTTCCAGCAAGAACGAAGGGCTGAGTCCTAGTCATAGAGAGCAGGGATGAGTTCTGACTACATGATTGCATTTTCCTTGCCAGCAATTAACTGGGTATGGATACCTGAAGCAGCCGTGGTCAAGGACCCTAACAAGACTGGATAGAAAGTTAGTGGTAAAGGTTCTCTTTCCTATACAACGTGATATACTGAAAGCTACCCGCCCTCCAGTGCTGGACGTTGTCATGTTTTCATATCTCAGTGGAATTCTCACAACTATCTAACAAACAGAGGAGCACTAGGCAAAGAGCAGTCGCTACACTACAGGCAGAACAGTGAAAATTTGACAAGAATGTGATCAGTCATCATTTACGGGCTGAATCAACCCAGCTAGAAGCTTTCTGTGTGTGTGTGTGTGTTTGTGTGTGTGTGTGTGCTGGAGTGTCTCTCCTCTCTCTGACTTCATTTTCTGTGGTCTATTAAATCTAATTTTTGGGAAGGAAGGAAAGAATCGAGGAAATAAGGGGGAAATTAAGGGAGGTAGGAATTAAGGAAAGGAGGAAATGGAAATAAAAAATAACTACAGAATTCTCAAGCTCTAAAAAATAATTGCAAGTAATAGTTTAGAGATAGATTGGAACAATTTCTCATAAGGCAAGTTTTCTTTCTCAAATTACAGACACACACGCACTACGAAAAAATAATTTTAAATCTCTTATTTGAAAGGTAAGAATGTTGATGTCCGGACGGCATAAATGCTCACCTCACCTTAAAACACTGGTTATGGCAGAATGAAGACCCAAACTTGAGGCTCTCAATTTCAAGTCCAATGCTTTATTAAAAAAAGAGGCCACTGCTATTATTATAACACCTACAAATAAAGATGTCATTTCCCCAGTTACTTCGAATGTTTGCTTTGAGAAATAAATTAGATCATGTTCCTGACTCATTGTTAATTCTAAGCAGTTATTTCATCATAAATAAGAAGTATCATTGTTTTTAAAACCATTGCATTTTTAATTCATTTAAGGTAGTGTTTTATAGGAATAAATGATTCTTAATTTCTAGTTCATTATTTAAAAACAATGTAACCATACGGAAGTTCATGCTTTGGTCTCTTTATACTACATTTTAATATATACATAGTAGTTTTGGGTTATGAGTGACACTGAGTTTTCCAAAATGCATAACAATTTGTTTTTAGCCAATTCCTATCAAGATAAGAACAAGGTTGACAGCCACTCAATTTTCATTGTCCTCCAAGATCATGTCAATTACCCTTCAAAAAAAAAAAAAACAAAGCAATGCCAGGCATATTTTCAAAGATCTTGTAAATAGCATGTGCTCAGCACTTTTTTTGTTGGAAGAATAAATAAATAAATGCTTTCATACTTATCTAGGATCATTTTAAGTATCTACCACATTTTGTTACATACAAGAATGTCTTATCTGTAGACTTCTTACCTCATCCTTTGTCATTCTACTCTATGCTCAAATAAAAACTGTGAAATACATTCAGTACAGTATATACTAGGTTCATAATAAGCATACACAGGTCAACCTGTACCCACACGCTCAAAGTGATCAATCTCTCTATCAGTGAATCTTCCTGTCTTCTCCCTAAAAGGAGATGAACCTTGCTGAGCAAAAAGAGAAAAGAGGGATAAAATTCTAACACTCTATCACCTGTTTTCATAATTGTCCCCAATCTTCCAGGAATGCCTCATTTCTGAGTGGAATGCACTTCAGATCCAACTATTCTACCAGCAATCTCCCATTCTCTCACAGTGCTGGAGAAAGAATTGTTATGTAGCTGTGTTGGGCAGGGTAGGTGACATGTGGCCTGTGGTTAACAGACTTTAAATCAATTTTATCAGTTTCATAGGTATCTGATGCCCTCAATTTCTGGAAGTTCTAAGGCTCATCTTCTTGAATTGGCTTTCTTCTTCTTGAATATACTCCTTAGAGGCTTGCATTTCTCCTTTCTCAAATCTGTTAAGACACTAATGACTCACTCATTTGCTTTTATGCGTCCAAAATTTCATTTACATTTCTTTTCTGATATTATCTCCTCTCTCATTAACTATCATCACATGGGTTCATACTTCTATTCTTATCTAGTTTCATTATTTCTTTTTGAGAGTTGAGATAAATGTTTATGTTTAGGTCACCGTTTTTAATTGGATATTATTTAATGGATTTTCCAATGTTGAACCATCTTTGCATTCCTGAAGTAAAACCTAACTGACAATTTCAGATTATTTTTAATAAATTATTATTTTATCTTTATTAATATTTGATTTCAAGTATTCATATCATATTAGTGAAAATGGCTAATTTTAAAGTCCCTTCTTTTGAAACTAAACTCATAAAATGAGCTTGGTAGCTTTCCTTTTGTTGTATAATCTGAGAAGTTTATATAAGATATTTCTGGATTTATAGAAACAAAATAATAATAGTAAACCACTCTCCAAAAGCCTATGTGGGTGTTTTGTACATGCAAGCGAGAGGCTTTTTTTTTTAACTTTAATGTTTCCTTCTTATTAATTTCTTCTTGAGTCACTACTGCTTATATTTTTTAATTTTTCATATTTATTATGACTTTTGAAATACACAAGCATTAAATTTATTATTGGATCTTCTTGTGAATATTTGACCTCTTCTTTTATATATGAACTTATACCTCATTTTCTACAGATAATATTCTTTATTTGGGCTTCAGATGTTTACCTTTTTAAATTAAATTTTGCAGATGTCTGCCTATTTATTTTATCATTCTTTTCAAGAAGGACTTTAATGTTGTTAATGCTTTTTCTTGTGGGAAATTTTTTCTATTTCATTTATTTCTGGTTTCATCTCTCTAATTCACCTTCTTAGTTTTTTGTTTTCATTTTTCTTTTTCTGCATTTTGAATTTAACACTTACCATTTACAAATACTGATATTGTCTTAACTATAAGTTGCAGTCCTAAGATGCACCCACACTTCTTCCCCTGCATTTTCATAAACACTCTTTAGTCATTATTGAATTATAAATATTTTCTGACTTCCAATTAATTCTCTCTGTAACACACAAATTGTTTATAAGTGTACTCACAATCCAAACTCATTATTCAGGAAAGGCAGAAAGATGAACTAGTCAAATTTTCTTATTTCTACAAGATTAATACATTATAATTTAGCATTGTTCCTGTGATGCTGACACTTTGGTTTTTAATATTTCTATTGTATTTCATGTATAAATTTTTAAAATCATCTGTGTATATCTCTGTGTTGGATACCAGTTTTTATACCTATTTCCTTAAAAAATTTTACTCAAATCTCCTATATTTTCCTTCAATTCTTCAAACTGTTTGTTCTATGTTTCAGAGAGAAATACATTAAATCTCTTATGTTTGAGAATTTGTCGGTTTCTCTTTATAGGTTTTTCTTTATGTCTTCTGATCCCTTGTGATTAGGTGCTTTGAATTAGGAAGATTGAAAGACGAGTTAGCAGTTTACAGACCCAAGGGTGAGCCTGGTGGGGAAGCTGAGAACAGTAAAAGCCAAGGGCTGATACAAGGAACGTGAGAGAAACAAAGTGCTTGAAGTCTGGCCAGAAATGAGCCCACTTCTTCAGTCAGCCACCTCTGTCTCTGAGGGATGTAAACCACCTTGTTTTCAGTCAGTAAATATTTTTGGAGCACACTGTGGAGAGGAAGTCTTTGTCTCACTTCACTCAGGTTTTCACCCCTCCTTCCCAGATCTGTCTCTTCTGGCTCAAAGGTTCCCCACTGCTCCTATTGGTTCCCTTTCTCATCTGTTTCTCTTTGTCTCCATCACCCCTTCCACCTTTTCCCATAATTCCACTTTTCTCTTTCTGCCTCATAACCTGATCATAACATATAAATGTTTATCTGTTTTATTAAATAAGGCTATGGTTTCATTATTAAAAAGAATTTTTGCTCCATCAAATATACATAACTTGCTTGAAGAAAAAAGTGCCACACTTTTCTCTTTGTCATTACAGATAACTGTTCATTTTTAAATTAATATGTTGACAATAGTATAATTGTTTCCCTCTGGTTCAACAACTAATAATTTTTTTAAATACCATTTTCAGCCCCATATTCCCAACCCACCCATTCTTAATGAGCAGGGAAATTTATAATACCATTTCTTTTTTTGAAATCAGTATGAATTTTTTAAGATATATTTATTCATTTATTTGAAATGCAGAATAACAGAGAGAGGTGTGGGGGAGAGACAGAGCGGGAAAGAGAGATCTTTGATCAACAGGTTCATTCCCCAAAGGCCACAATAGGCGTGGGTCAGGCGTGGGTCAGGCCAAAGCCAGGAACATCTTCTGCGTCTCCCACATTTTGTGCAGGGGCCAAAATGCTTGGGCCAAATTCTACTGCTTTCCCAAGTACATTAGCAATGAGCTAAATCTGAAGTGGAGCAGCCGGGACTTGAACCTGTGCCCATATGGGATGCCAGTGTCATAGGTATGGATTTTTACCCCCTTTATGCCACAACACCAGCCCCAATCACTATGATTTCTTTGTAGCTTTGGGTCTGTGCTGCAATTAGAATAGTTAAAGGAATATACATATAACTATTTTTTTCAAATTTTAAAACAATGCCTTTTTTAAGAACAGAAGATTTTGTCTGAGAAAGAAGCTGATCTAAATTGATACAAAAGAGTGCTACTAAATATCCCATAGCCATTGTCACTAAGATAGAAAATAGCATATTAAACATTGAACAACACATTAGGACAAATCCCTCATGAGTCGTAAGTACACAGTGACCCCTGAAGTTGATTTAACAATTTGACACTCTTGTTTATGGCCTCAGTAATCGCCCTAGGCTCTAGTCATGAGTTGCCGAGGCTATGGAAGCCTTTAGGGTTCCTCGACTTCGATCTTATTCCGACAGGGTCATAGTCAAAGTGGACGTTCTCTCCTCCCTTCAGAGAAAGGTACCTCCTTCTTTGATGGCCCCATTCGTTCCACTGGGATCTCACTCACAGAGATCTTTCATTTAGGTCTTCTTTTTTTTTTCCAGTGTCTTGGCTTTCCATGCCTAAAATATTCTCATGGGCTCCTGAGCCCGATCCAAATGCCTTAAGGGCTGATTCTGAGGCCAGAGTGCCATTTAGGACATTTGCCATTCTATGAGTCTGCTGTGTATCACGCTTCCCATGTTGGATCATTCTCTCCCTTTTTCAATCTATCAGTTAGTATTAACAGACACTAGTCTTGTTTGTGTGATCCCTTTGACTCTTAGACCTATCAGTGTGATCAATTATGAACTGAAATTGATCACTTGGACAAGTGAGATGACCTTGGTACATACCACCTTGATGGAATCCCATGGCACGATTCTAACTCCATCATTTGGGACAAGTCTGATTGAGCATGTCCCAAATTCTACATCTACTCCCTCTCTTATTCCCAATCTTATATTTCACAGGGATCACTTTTCAGTTAAAATTTAAACACCTAAGAATAATTGTTTGTTAATTACAGAGTTCAACCACTAGCACTAGAAAAAAAAAAATACTAAAATGGATGAAGTATTACATTGTACAACAACAGTCAGCACAAGAGCTGATCATGTGAAGTAATGCTATAGCTAGTACTGAAACAGTATTTTTACACTTGTGTTTCTGTGTGGGTGCAAACTGATGAAATCTTTACTTAGTATATACTGAATCAATCTTCTGTATATAAAGATAATTGGAGAGCGGCAAGATGGCGGAATAGGAAGGGAGCACACCGATAGTCTGGGGAGAGACAGTTTAATAAAAGTGGAGATACTGCAGGTTCAAGGAAGAGTAGGGGAAGAAACAGCAGAGGAAACCCTTCCGGAACTGGGGATTCACAGTGGACCTGCGTGGAGAGCATGGGAGCCCGCAGTTTGGGACACCAGCAGCAGATTCAACACACCAGCGCTGGAATGCGAGCTGAGCCAAACCTCAATAGCCCGAGACACCAGCAGGGAAGCAGAAAGAGGAGACTAGAGCTTGACAAGGCTTGAAACCCTGCGGGGTTCAGTAGCCTTGGCAGCCCAGTGGGAGACTACAGGAGAATCTGAGCCCACACTGAGGGCTGCAAAGATTCCCTCTCTGGTCCTTGGGAAAGAGCTTCCCATCTCTAGCTCCTGTGGGTATATCATTCGCCTGCTAACCACCCCCAATTCCATTCAGCTGTGTGGAATTACTTCCCTTTTGAACCAAAAAAAAAAAAAGTAACAGAGAGAGATTTACCACGCCTAACCTAGGAGTGTCTCCTTTGACACACCCTCAACCCTGAGGAACCAAACAGAGCTCTCAGGCCATACCCATCTCAAGCCTCTAAGGCTCCATCAAAAGCAGACAGTCCACTTAATCTAGAGTCATAGTATAACAAGAAAAAAACACCACAGTGAAGAAACCAATATGCCAAACAACAAACGCAAAAACCGAGGTAATAAGAACAAGGAAGACACTATGGCGTCCCCAAATGAAAAAGACACCCCAATTCAAGATTACGAAGATGATGAGATAGAAGAAATGCAAGCAGATCTCAAAAAATTGATAAGAACACTAAGAAGTACTCAAAAACAAATTCTTGAACTACAGAAATCCTTAATGGACAAAGCAGAACATCTCTCTCTCTTGAAAATGAAATATTAAGGAGGAATCAAGCTGAAATGAAACAACTAGTAGAACATGAAACTGTGATAGTGACGAGAAATCATAATGAAGTGAAGAATTCAATAGATCAAATGAAAAACACATTAGAGAGCCTTACAAACAGAATGGGTGAGGCAGAAGAGAGAATATCAGACTTAGAAGACAGAGCACAGGAAACTATACAGTCAAACCAAAGAAAAGAAGAGGAAATTAGAAATCTAAAAAATATTGTTGGGAATCTACAGGATACTATTAAAAAACCCAACATTCGAGTTCTAGGAGTTCCTGAAGGCATGGAGAGGGAGAAAGGATTAGAAGGCCTTTTTAGTGAGATAATAGCAGAAAATTTCCCAGTTTTGGAGAAGGACAGAGACATCCTAGTACAGGAAGCTCATAGAACCCCTAGGAAACATGACCAAAAGAGATCCTCACCACGACACATTGTAATTAAACTCACCACAGTGAAACAGAAAGAAAATATCCTAAAATGTGCAAGAGAGAAACGTCAGATTACTCTCAGAGGATCTCCAATTAGATTCACAGCAGACTTCTCATCAGAAACCCTACAAGCTAGAAGGGAATGGCGAGACATAGCCCAGGTACTAAGAGAGAAAAACTGCCAGCCCAGAATATTATATCCTGCAAAGCTCTCATTTGTGAATGAAGGTAAAATAAAGACCTTTCATTGCAAACAGAAATTGAAAGAATTTGTTGCCACTCGTCCAGCCCTGCAAAAGATGCTTAAAGATGTGTTACACACAGAAACACAGAAACATGGCCTTCAACATGAAAGAAGGTAAATGAAGGGAACCTCACAACAAAAGATCACAGGGAATTCAAAGCATACATTTGGATAAAGAAATTATGAGACATGTACTCTGTAGAATACTATACAGCAGTCAAAAACAATGAAATCCAGACATTTGCAACAAGATGGAGGAATCTGGAAAACATCATGCTGAGTGAATTAAGCCAGTCCCAAAGGGACAAATATAATATGTTCTCCCTGATCGGTGACAACTAATTGAGCACCAAAGCTGAAAATATTGAAGTGCAATGGACACTATGAGAAACAGTAACTTGATCAGCTCTTGTGCTGACTGTTGTTGTACAATGTAATACTTTATCCATTTTAGTATTTTTTTTATTCTAGTACTATTGGTTGAACTCTGTAATTAACAAACAATTATTCTTAGGTGATTAAATTTTAACTG
This sequence comes from Sylvilagus floridanus, assembly GCA_949820135.1. Classification (NCBI taxonomy): domain Eukaryota; kingdom Metazoa; phylum Chordata; class Mammalia; order Lagomorpha; family Leporidae; genus Sylvilagus; species Sylvilagus floridanus. The sequence goes on along the minus strand of OX463227.1, from coordinate 64,946,395 downwards.
AAAAGTGATCCCTGTGAAATGTAACAGTGGGAATAAGAGAGGGAGGAAATGTACAATTTGGGACATGCTCAATCAGTCGTGCCCCAAATGATGGAGTTAGAAATGTGCCAGGGAATTCCAATACAATCCCATCAAGGTGGCATGTACCAAGGCCATCTCACTAGTCCAAGTGATCAATTTCAGTTCACAATTGATCACACTGATAGGTCTAAGAGTCAAAGGGATCACACAAACAAGACTAGTGTCTGCTAATACTAACTGACAGAATCAAAAAGGGAGAGAATGATCCAACATGGGAAGCCAGATACACAGCAGACTCATAGAATGGCAGATGTCCTAAATAGCACTCTGGCCTCAGAATCAGCCCTAAGGCATTCAGATCTGGCTCAAGAGCCCATGAGAATATTCTAGGCATGGAAAGCCAAGACACTCTGGAAAAAAAAGAAGACCTAAATGAAAGATCTCTGTGAGTGAGATCCCAGTGGAACGAATGGGGCCATCAAAGAAGGAGGTACCTTTCTCTGAAGGGAGGAGAGAACGTCCACTTTGACTATGACCCTGTCGGAATAAGATCGAAGTCCAGGAACCCTAAAGGCTTCCATAGCCTCGGCAACTCATGACTAGAGCCTAGGGAGATTACTGACGCCATAAACAGGAGTGTCAAATTGTTAAATCAACTTCAGGAGTCACTGTGTACTTACGTCTCATGTGGGATCTGTCCTTAATGTGTTGTCCAATGTGAAGCAATGCTATAACTAGCACCTAAACAGTATTTTACACTTTATGTTTCTGTGTGGGTGCGAACTGATGAAATCTTTACTTAGTATATACTGAATCAATCTTCTGTATATAGATAATTAAAAATGAAAAAAAAAATCTTGGTGTTAAATTGGAAATTGCATAGAAAATTAATCAATTAAAAAATATGTCATGTAGGATCTCTGTCCTTAATGTGCTATACATTGTGAATTAATACTATAACTAGTACTCCTCAGTATTTTTCACTTGGTGTTGCTATGTGAGGGCAAACTGTTGAAATCTTTACTTAATATATAGTAAACTGATCTTCTGTATATAAAGAGAATTGAAAATGAATCTTGATGTGAAGCAAGGGGAGAGGGTGTGGGAAAGGGGAGGGTTGCGGGTGGGAGGGAAGTTATGGGGGAGGGAAGCCATTGTAATCTATAAGCTGTACTTTGGAAATTTACATTCTTTAAATAAAAGCGTTATAAAAAATAAATATATAAAGATAATTGAAAATGATTTATATATATATAAAGCTTTTATTTAAAGAATATAAATTTCCAAAGTACAGCTTATGGATTACAATGGCTCCCCGCCTCCATAATTTCCCTCCCACACACATGCCTCCCATCTCCCGCTCTCTCTCCCATTCCATTCACATCAAGATTCATTTTCAATTATCTTTATATACAGAAGATCGAATCAGTATATACTAAGTGAAGATTTCATCAGTTGAAAATGATTTTAAAAACTTGGTGTTAAATTGGAAATTGCATAGATAATTAATTTTTAAAAAATATCATGTAGGATCTCTGTCCTTAATGTGCTGTACATTGTGAATTAATACTATAACTAGTACTCCAACAGTATTTTTCACTTTGTGTCCCTATGTGAGGGCAAACTGTTGAAATCTTTACGTAATATGTACTAAACTGATCTTCTGTATATAAAGAGAATTGAAAAGGAATCTTGATGTGAATAGAAGGGGAGAGGGAGCGGGAAAGGGGAGTGTTGCGGGTGGGAGGGAAGTTGTGTGTGGCGGGGAGCCATTGTAATCCATAAGCTGTACTTTGGAAATTTATATTCTTTAAATAAAAGCTTTATAAAAAAAGAAAATATTATATTAAACAGTAAGAGCACCTCTGAGGTGCCTTGTCTTTGTGGCTACACAATGTTAAAGCTATAAATCACTTTGGCATTTATTGTTTTATCAAAGAGTAATCATGATATAAAGAAGTATGAAAATACCTGTGCTGTTCTTGTAATTTTCAAGTTGTAGTGGGCATACATGCACTCACATGCTCCCACACTGTCATTTTTCACCACTACCAAGAGGTTACATGAAAGGAGGATAATCGGACATCACAGGAACCCCTGCAAGGCTGCTTGAGGGATACTTTGTGTTTCATTTTGTGCAGTTTTCTGTCAAGGTGATTTCTATGGTAACCTCTATTTGCATCCTTTCAAATAGCGGCAAAATCTGACACATCCCATTAAATATTGATAGCAGCGTCTCATTCACTCTTAAGATCAGTTGGGAATTCTTCATTTTATCTACTGACTGAGAGCATTCTCTTGTGGCATCGAGGCAGCAAGCTTTTTACTGTTAAAATGTTAATTAGATTTTATAACCATTTTTATAGTTCTGCTCTTCATCTCAATTGCTACAAACATATTTATTTACAATTCCATAATGTTCTCATTAATATGCTATGGAAATCTGCCATAGTGCGCAGAAGTTGGCTTAATAACAAGCCACAGAAATATATCCTTAAAGACATCTGTGAAACATATGTAGAATTGTAATGACTTAAAATAACTTTTCAGCAAATTAGATAATAAGCAGATGATACATAAGGTCAGAATTCTTTATGACCACATCCTGTCTTCTAGTATAACTACTTCATCTATTTAATAGCACTGATGCAACTACCTACTAATGGTCATTTGCCAAACCCCACACTCATTAATATATATATATTTATATATATATATATATTACTTTTATATATATCCTGACGTCTCAAAGAATAGAAACAATCATAACATTGATCTGTAAACACTTTCCTCTAAAACATGTTCAGGAGTTTGGTCTATATATCATTTCTCCTTGAACTATTTGCTTAAGCATTTATCTCTCATTTAATAGAAAACATAGGTGCTAAAAGATGAAGTGACTTGCCCATTTTCATATAAAAGAAAGAAATGGCAGTGGGATTTCCAGTTATATGAGAACAGATATCCAGAGTTTCTAATGGAAATGTCCCTGAGTTTCAAGAGAGGTTATTTGTGATACCTTAGGCAAATCATTAAATGTAACAGAATTGCGCTACTTTTTTTTTTATCTGGAAAAGAACTTAAGAGTAAACAGTTCAGGGTCCGGCACTGTGGCATAGCTGGTAGAGCTGCCGCCTGTAGTGCCACTGTCCCCTATAGGTTCCAGGACCAGTTCGAGTCCTGGCTTCTCCATTTCTGATCCAGCTCTCTGCTATGACCTGGGAAAGCAAGTCCTTGGGTCCCTATACCCGCGTGGGAGACCCAGAGGAGGCTTCTGGCTCCTGGCTTCGGATAAGCGCAGCACCAGCCTTTGCAGCCATCTGGGAAGTGAATCAGCAGCCCTCTCTCTCCCTGTCTGCTTCTTCCTCTCTGTAACTCTGCCTTTCATATAAATAAATAAATCTTTAATAAAAAACAATAAACACTTCAAAGTTTCTGACAAGGTGTAAATGTTACTTTATTGACATCAGTTCCTCCAAAGCACAATAAAAAAAATCATACTTGGAAAAATTAAAGATCACATAACTAAATGAATGATAAATGGAGGAACACAAATTGTGCCTTGAAAATTGGACAGCACAACATATTTAGGTTACTACTTCATGTAAGTCTGTTTGCAGACAAACTTCCATTTTAGAAATAAGCATAAAAATCATTCACTTTCTACTACTGGTATAACAAATGACCCTTTTTAAGCTTGGTAGCTTAAAAGAATGCAAAGTTATCATACTATTTCATGACCTAGAAGTTCAACACTGGTATCACCAGGTTGAAATCAAGGTTTTAGCCCAGGACTGCAATTTTTTCTGGAAACTCTAAAGGAACATCATTGTCCTTCATTTTTACAGCCTTTAGAGGCCATCCACATTCTTTGATTTATGTACCCTTTGCTCCATCTTCAAACAAGCAATGTTGAAACCTTTGATGACAAAGATGCTCATTAAACCAGGAATAGAAGGAAATTACCTCAACATAATAAGTCATATGAAAAAACTCACAGCTAGCATCATACTCAATCATGACAAGTTGAAACCTTTTCCTCTATGAATAGGAACAATATGAGAATATTCACTCTCTCTTCTTCTATTCTATATAATATTGGAAGTCCTAGCCAGAACAATTAGATAAGAGAAAGAAATAAAATGCATCAAAAGTAGAAAAGAGGAGGTAAAATTAGTTTTTGTTCACAGATAACATGGTTATATATGGAGAAAAATTCAGGATTCCACTATAAAAAAAGTAAATAAATGAATTCAGCAAAATTGCAAGATACAGAAACAACATACAAAAATCAGTTGCATTTCTAAACACTAACAATTAACCATTTGAAGAGGAAATTAAGAAAACAAGTTCTTTTAAATGGTATCCAACAGAATAAAATTCGCATGTGGAGTAAACTTGAGGAAGCAAGAGACATGTGTTGAAAACAGTAAAACATTGTTGAAAGAAATTAAAGAAAGCACAAATAGAAAGTTATTCTGTCTTCATCAATCAGAAGACTTAAAATCATTAAAACTTCCATCCTATCCAAATAGATCTACAGACCCAATGTAATCTCTACAAAAATCCCAGTGACATTTTTGCAGAAATTTAAAAACATTCAAAATTGTATTGAGAATCACAAAGGCACCTGAATAGCCCATCAATTTTGAGAAAGGAAAACAAAGTTATAGGTCCCACACTTGCTGACTTCAAAACATTAAAGATACTGTTGCAGGCTTCTTGGGCTGCTATAACAAAATACCACATAATGAGGAGATTAAGCAGCAAATTTTACTTTCTCACAGATCTGGGGGCTGACCAGTCCACAATCTAGGTGCCAGCCCAGTCAACTCATGATGAGAGCTCTCTTCCTGCCTCCCAGAAAAACACCATCCTTCTGTGTCCTCCCTTGAATTCTTAGTGCAGAATGTGTTTATTTCTCTTCATGTAAGGATACCAGCCCTATCAGAATAGGGTCCCACATTTATGATCTCATTTAACCTGTACAACCTGCTCATAGGTCCTCTGTTCAAACACAGTTACATTAGGGATTAAGGCTTCCACATGGGAGATTAAGAGAAAGAGAAGCTTTTAGTCCAGGATAGCTACAATAACCAAAACCATATGGGACAGGCACAAAACAGGTATATAGACCCAGTGGAACAGAAAAGAAAGTCCAGAAATAAATGCTCATGCATATGCTCAAATGATCCTTATCAAGGTTGCCAAAGATACAGTATGAGGAAAGGATAGCCTCTACAACAGATGGCATGGGGAAAACTGGATATCAACGTGCAAAAGAATGAAGGTATCTTTATCTTATACCATATGCAAAAATTAGCTCAAAATAGGTTAAAAAATAAACTTAAAACTTGAAACTGTAAAATTTCCACAAGGAAACATACAGGAAAAATTTCATGGTGCAGATTTGGTAATAGTTTCCTAGACATGAAACCCAAAGCACAGTATGGAGTTTCTTCAAAAAGTTAAAAATATGGACTGGTGCTGTGACACAGCAGGTTTACCACTGCTTGTGACACTGGCATTCTTTATTGGAGTGCCAGTTTAAGTCCAGCTACTCCACTCTCAATACAGTTTCCTGCTAATGTGTCTGAGAAGGCAGCAATCTATCCCTCTCCCCTAGCCCCTCTCCCCTCTTCCCTTTCCCTTCCAGATAAATAAATCTTTTTAAAAAGAAAAGGCAACTCATAAAGTAGGCAACAACATTTTCAGAAAGAATTAAAAATAAAATTACCATATGATCCCACAATTCTACTTTTGGATATATATTCAAAAAATTTTAAAACATGGTTTTGAAGAAATATGTGCAAACTCATGTTCACAGTATAATTTTCCACCATAGCCAAGAAGTGGAAGCAATCTAAATGTCCATCTACAGATGAATGGGTAAAGGAAATATGGTACAAGCATAAAATGCAATAATATGCAATCTCTAAAAAGAAGGAAATTCTTCTACCTGACAACATGCATGTGGTTAGCATTACTATACAGTTAGAAATGGGTAAGACAGTAAATGTTATATATGTTCAATCACAATTTTTTAAAAAGCATCAACATTGCAACTGTAACTTCAGTTCAGTAGGCCCATGTACTTCTGACTTTCCTTTGCCTCCTTCTTCCACTTTTTAGGAACTTCATGATAATACTAATTCAACTCAGATAATCCATAGTAATCACCCTGTTTTAAAGTCACTTAATTAATAATTTTAATTCATTGTCAAACTGAATTTCAACATGCTATGTAAACTAATGTATCCATCACTTTTAGGCATTAGGTAGTGAATATCTTTGGAAGTCCATTATTCTGCCTTGGAGATATATTTCTGTGAATATCAGATTAGCCCTACCTAAAGCCCAATTCAAAGGTAATCTACCTCATGAAGATCGTGTCCCACCTCTATCTCTTTCAAATAAGAATACACTCAAAATTTTTAAACTAAGTACTTTTCTTCCTTACTTTTTAGATTAATATCAAAAATGTAAGAATAAAAAGAACTCAATAGCAAGAAAATGAATCATCTGATTTAAAAACAAGTAAAAGACCTTAATAGACAACTCTCAAAAGATGACATACACACAGGCAACAGGTATAAGAAAAAAAAAATGCTCAACATCAAACCACAATGAATTGTCAACTCATCACCTATTAGAATGGTTATTTTTAAAAAAAGACAGTTCGCGCAGAATTTGGAGAAAATTGTATGCTACTGTTGGGTGTAAATTAGTATAACCATTATGAAAAGCAGTGTAGAAGTCTTAAAAAAAAGCTGCACATAAAACTACCATGTGATCTAGCAATCCTATTTCTTTTTTTTTTAATATTCATTTATTTATCTGAAAGGCAGAGTTACACAGAGAGAGAAGGAGAGGCAGCGAAAGAGGTCTTCCATCAATATCATTAAAATGTCCATTCTCCCAAAGCAATTCACACTTTCAATGCAATACCAATCAAAATACCAAAGACATTCTTCTCAGATCTAGAAAAAATGATGCTAAAATTCATTTGGAAACACAGGAAAACAATCTTATACAACAAAAACAAAGACAAAGGCATCATAATACCAAATTTTAAGACATACTACAAACAAGGCAGTTATAATTAAAACAGTCTGGTACTGGTACAAAAACAGATGGATAAACCAATGGAATAAAATCTAAGTGTCAGAAATCAATCCAAGCATCTACAACCAACTTATATTTGACCAAGGAGCTAAAACCAATCCCTGGAGCAAGTACAATCTCTTCAACAAATGGTGCTGGGAAAACTGGATTTCCACATGCAGAAATATGAAACATGATGTTACACCTTATACAAAAATCCATTCAAAATGATTAAAACCTAAATCTACAACCTGATACCATCAAATTATTGGAGAGCATTGGGGAAACCCCGCAAGACATTAGCACAGGCAAAGAGTTCCTGGAAAAGACCCCAGAGGCACAGGCAATCAAAACCAAAATTCACAAATGGGATTACATCAAATTGGTAAGTTTCTGTACTGCAAAAGAAACAGTCGGGAAAGTGAAGACACAACCTACAGAATATGAGAAATTATTTGCAAATCATCTAACTGATAAAGGATTAATAAGCAGAATACATAAAGAGATCAAAAAATTCCACTACAACAAAGCAAATAACCCAGTTAAGAAGTGTGCAAAGAACTTAAACAGACATTTTTCAAAAGAGGAAATCCAAATGGTCAACAGATACATGAAAAAGTGTTCAGTATCACTATCCATCAGTGAAATGCATATCAAAACAGTGAGGTTCTACCTCATCCCAGTTAGAATGGTTTTCATATAGAAATCAACAAACAAGTGCTGGGGAGGCTGTAGGGAAAAAGGCACCCTAATCCACTGTTGGTTGGAATGTAAACTGGTAAAACCACTATGGAAATCAGTTTGAAGTTTCCTCAGAAATCTGAATCTAGTCCTATCACATGACCCAGTCATCCCACTCCTCAGAATTTATACAAGGTAAATTAATCAGCAAATAAAAGAGTTATCTGCACCCACAATTTTATAGCAACAACAACAACAACAAAAAAATGAAAGCCGGTCATTTCCAACAAAATGGATGAATCTGGAAAATCACACTTAGTGAAATAAGCCAGTCCCAAAGGAACAAAACTATAGGTTCTCCCTGATCTGCAATAACTAACAAAGCACCTAAAAGGAAACCTGTAGAAGTGAAATTGACACTGTGAGAAGCAATGACTTGAATAGCCCTTGTCTTGACTCTCAAGGAAAAGTTTTTTTATTTTTTTAAATTTTTTTCATCTTAATACCATTAGTTCAACACTTTACTTAACATAGAATTAATCATATCTGTATAAAGCCAATTGAAAATAGATCCCAGTAAAACATGAGAATGGTAATAAGAGAATGAGGAGCTATACTGTTCTGCATACATTCCCATAGACTTACTTCTAAGGGTAAAGCTAAAAACTTGTCATGGGACTCCAAATCCCATTAAGCTGGGTGGTAATAATTCCATCTTATGTGTCAAACTGATCATGTTAAGTGTTAAGTTGATCATACAGACAGATTAAATGTTAAAGGGATTATATAAATAAAATCAAATGTCTGGTGATAACAATAGATAGAATTAAAAAGGAAAGAATGTTCCAACATGGGAAGCAGTCCACACAGCAGACTATAGAATGACAATTGCTCTAAACAACACTTTGACCTCAGTATCAGGCCTTAAGACATTCTGGTCTGGCTGAAAATCCCATGAGAGCATTTCAGGCATGGAAAGCCAAAACACTGTGGCAAAATAAAATAAAGTCCTACATGAGGAATCTCTGTGAGTGAGACTTCAGTGGAAACAAGGGGTCATCAAAGAAGGAAGTACCTTTCTCTGAAGGGAGGAGAGAACTTCCACTTTGACTATGACCCTGAAGTACCTTTCTCTGAAGGGAGGAGAGAACTTCCACTTTGACTATGACCCTGACTAAATACTGATGAAAATGTGGACTCAAAAGGCTCCTATATGGGGACAGCACTGTGGTGCAGCCGGTTAATGCCCTGGATCCCATATGGGCGCCGGTTCGAGACATGGCTGCTCCACTTCCAATCTAGCTCTCTGCTATGGCCTAGGAAAGCAGTAGAAGATGGCCCAAGTCCTTGGCCCCTGCGCCCACATGGGAGATCTGAAAGAAGCTCCTGGCTCCTGGCTCCGGATTGGCACAGCTCCAGTCACTGGGGCCAGTTGGGGAGGGAACCATCGGATAGAAGACCTCTCTCCCTCCCTCTCTCTCTCTCTCTCTCTCTCTCTCTCTGCCTCTCCTCTCTCTGTGTAACTCTGACTTTCAAATAAATAAATCTTAAAAAAAAAGGCTCCCATAGCCTCATAGCCTTGGAAGCTCATGTCAAGAGCCTTGGGTGATCACTGATGTCATACATAAGATTTGTTAACTTTACAGGAGTCACTGTACACTTACTCCCCATGCAGGACCCCTGTCCTTAATGAATTGTACTATGAGAATTAGCTGTCAAACATGTTCTCAAACAGTTCTTTATATTTTGTGTGTGGGGGGTGCAAATTGTTGAAATCTTTATTTAGAATAGAGTTGGTGTTCTGTATATGAAGTTAATTAAGAACGATTCTTAATGAAGAATGGGATGTAGAGGGAGACAGACATGGGATGGGAGTGAGGTAGGGAGGGCAGGTATGGGGGGAAGAACCACTATATTCCTAAGGTTGTACTTATGAAATTTGTACTCATTAAATAAAAGGTTTCAAAAAATAAAATAAAAACAAATAAGCAGACTGTGTCCAGATGGACCTCCTATCCAAAATGAGTTTTCACTCCATCATGATCTCTTTCTCCCTACTCAGAGCAGAGCAAACTATATAGTCACTGTCCAACACTGTCAGCTATATGTGACTACTGAATTTTAAATTAATTCAAATTTAATAAAATTAAAAGTGAAATTCCTCAATTACCCTAGCAACATTTTAATAATTCAATAAACACATGTGACTGATTGGTTATTCTGTGAACAGCACAGCTCAAGAGAATTTCCAGCATCTTAGAAAGTGTGCCCGATCTAAAATAAGGAGCACGTGTTACATATTACATGTATAACATATATATAAACATTGTACTAATTCACACCATACTTTATATAATTAACTTCGACTCTGGCTCTCCTGTTTACATTCTTTTATACCATATTTCTCATGTTTAAATCTCAATTGATATTTATTTGCTCAACACATATCAGGACTGTTTAATGGATCTGTGGTTGTTAGTAGAAACCAGGATTAAATCAAACTGACACATGGCAAATTGGTTTATAGTGTTTCTTTTTAATGTGGACTTCTTTAAAACTGAAAATAGAAGTATTCAAATTTGGTGATGATAGGAAATGAGGATCATTTAAAGAGTTTTCAGCACCATCTTCTTCCAGAAAAAAATTGATAGGCAATATAGCTACATCAAAACTAGGCTGAGACACTCTGATCACATAACAGTGGGAAATGCTTTTCTGTTGTTTTCATTTTTTACTATATCTTGACAAATTAAAGCTGTATGTATTTATGACCACATATGGTAAAAAATGGTATTTTGATTTTTAACACATGGTAGAATGGTTAATTAGCAAATCACCTCAAATATTTAAAAATTTTTGTGATGAGAACTTTAGAAATTTAATATTTTAGAAATATTGAAATGTAAACTACTCAATTGTTGGCTATATTCATTATATTTACACTCATCCTCACAAAACCTTTTGGAAAGTTGTGGCTTTAACCAGAAGTGTCACCTTAATTCTACTTATACCACAAGCCAACATGCAAGCATTCTTTGTTTTTGATATGTTCTGAAATAGTTTAACTACCACACAACTTGCCATTCCTCAACCATTTAGGAGAATTTCCATCTGGAATCTATTCACTTGAGATAATCTGTGAGAAGTTTTGCTCTAATTTTCCTTTATGAAAAATTTTTAGATCTTTTAACAGATATAAAATTGTAGATATTTATGAAGCACCATGTGATATTCTGATACATGTATACATTGTGTAATGTCCAATCAAGAAAATATATGTATCTCCTCAAACATCTAATATTTATTTAAGATAAGGCAGTCAAAATCTTAGGTTAAAGTTTTTTATAGGGAAATATGCACTGTATTTATATTATCTATAGTCATCCTACTATTCAATAGAACCCCAGAACTTCCCACTCCTATCTAGCTGTAACCTAGTACCTATTAATCAATATTTCCCCATCTCACCTCCCTTTTTTCCCCCAGTCTCTGGTTATCACCAGAGATAACCCTTTTATGTGTTTACAATCCTCAAATGAAAGAGATCACATATTTGTCTTTTTGTGATTGGCTTATTATGCTTACCACAGTGACCTCTAGTTCTAACCAAATTGTTGCAAGTGACAAGACTGTATCACTTTTATGGCTGAGTAGTATTTCATTGAGTATATGTAACATATTTTCTTCATTCTCTGGTGGATGTACATTTAGATTGTTTCTATTTCTTGATTATTGTGCACAATGCTGCAGTCAAAATGGCAATGTAAATGTCTCAGATGAATTTCATTGCCTCTGGATATGTAACTAATAGAATTGTTGGAGCATATGACAGTCCTATTTCTAGGTTTTTAAGGAACCTCCATACTGTTTTCCACAATGATTGTAGTAACATGTTCTCAAAAGCATTCACTTTTTTCCACATCCCAAAAACATCTATTATGTTTCATCATTTTGATAGCAGCCAATCTAATGAGAGAAAGGTAAAATCTCATGGCAGTTTTTTTTTTCTTCTTTTGTAGTATGCACTATTATTTTAAACTATAGAAATTTCATGTATTTCATAGATAAAGATTTAGGAACAAAATGATACTTCCCACCCTCCCTCCCACCCGCATTCCAAGCCTTCCTCTTCTTTCCTCTCTTATTCTCTCTATAAGTATTACAATGATCTACCTTCAGATTAAATTATACCCAAAAGATGAACCCTACACTAAGGAAAGTGCTCAATATAAGAAGAAAACACAGTACCTCAATAGTAGAGACAAGGGCTGTAAACAATCATCAAATCTCAGGGGTTTAAATTTTAACTGAAAAGTGATCCCTGTGAAATATAAGAGTGGGAATAAGAGAGGGAGGAGATGTACAATTTGGGACATGCTCAATCGGACTTGTCCCAAATGATGGAGTTAGAATTGTGCCAGGGGATTCCAATACAATCCCATCAAGGTGGCATGTACCAAGGCCATCTCACTAGTCCAAATGATCAATTTCAGTTCACAGTTGATCACACTGATAGGTCTAAGAGTCAAAGGGATCACACAAACAAGACTAGTGTCTGTGGCCCGCGCCGTGGCTCAACAGGCTAATCCTCCGCCTTGTGGCGCCGGCACACCGGGTTCTAGTCCCGGTCGGGGCGCCGGATTCTGTCCCGGTTGCCCCTCTTCCAGGCCAGCCCTCTGCTGTGGCCCAGGAGTGCAGTGGAGGATGGCCCAAGTGCTTGGCCCTGCACCCCATGGGAGACCAGGAAAAAGCACCTAGCACCTGGCTCCTGCCATCGGATGAGCGCAGTACGCCAGCCGCAGCGCGCCGACCGCGGCAGCCATTGGAGGGTGAACCAACGGCAACGGAAGACCTTTCTCTCTGTCTCTCTCTCACTGTCCACTCTGCCTGTCAAAAAAAAAAAATTAAAAAAAAAAAGACTAGTGTCTGCTAATACTAACTGATAGAATGAAAAAGGGAGAGAATGATCCAACATGGGAAGTGAGATACACAGCAGACTCATAGAATGGCAGATGACCTAAATAGCACTCTGGCCTCAGAATCAGCCCTTAAGGCATTCGGATCTGGCTCAAGAGCCCATGAGAATATTTTAGGCATAGAAAGCCAAGACACTCTGGAAAAAAAAAAAAAAAAGAAGACCTAAATGAAAGATCTCTGTGAGTGAGATCCCAGTGGAAAGAATGGGGCCAACAAAGAAGGAGGTACCTTTCTCTGAAGGGAGGAGAGAACTTCCACTTTGACTATGACCCTGTCAGAATAAGATCAAAGTCGGCGAACCCTAAAGGCTTCCATAGCCTCGGCAACTCATGACTAGAGCCTAGGGAGATCACTGACGCCATAAACAAGAGTATCAAATTGTTAAATCAACATCAGGAGTCACTGTGTACTTACGTCTCATGAGGGATCTGTCCTTAATGTGTTGTCCAATGTGAAATAATGCTATTACTAGTACTGAAACAGTATTTTTACACTTTGTGTTTCTGTGTGGGTGCAAACTGATGAAATCTTTACATAGTATATACTGAATCGATCTTCTGTATATAAAAATAATTGCAAATGATTAAAAAATCTTGGTGTTAAATTGGAAATTACATAGATAATTAATCAATTCTTAAAAAAAATCATGTAGGATCTCTATCCTTAATGTGCTGTACATTGTGAATTAATACTATAACTAGTACTCCAACAGTATTTTCACTTGGTGTTGCTATGTGAGGGCAAACTGTTGAAATCTTTACGTAATATGTACTAAACTGATCTTTTGTGTATAAAGAGAATTGAAAATGAATCCTGATGTGAACAGAAGGGGAGAGGGAGCGGGAAAGAGGAGGGTTGCGGGTGGGAGGGAAGTTGTGGGGGGGGGGAGCCATTGTAATCCATAAGCTGTACTTTGGAAATTTATATTCTTTAAATAAAAGCTCTATATAAAAAATAAATAAATAAATAAAAGCATATAGCTTAGAAAAAAAAATTTCAGTTTAACTCCTATACAAAACATTACTGCTACTCTATTAGTTAACAGAGATCAAGGAAAACATATAGTATTTGTCTTTTGGAAACTGGCTTATTTCACCAAGTATAAGGGTTTCCAGATTCATCCATTTTGTTGCAAAACACAGGATTTCATTTTTTAATGGCGTAGTAGCATTGTATAGTTTATACATACCATAATTTCTTTAGCCAGTCATCAGTTGATGGACATCCGGGTTGATTCCATATCTTAGCTACTGTGAATTGAGCTACAGTAAGCATAGGGGTACAGACAATGATTTCATATGATTATTTTATTTCCCTTGCGTAAATTTTTAGGAGTGGGGTTGTTGGGTCATATGGTATATCTATTTTTAACTTTCTGAGGTATCTCCACAGTCTTCCACAATGGCTGTACTAGTTTACATTCCCACCAACAGTGTGGACAAAGGACTTGAACAGGGATTTTTCAAAAGAGGAAATTCAAATTGCCAACAGACACATGAAAAAATGCAAAGGATCACTAGCCATAAGGGAAATGCAAATCAATACCACAATGAAGTTTCACCTCATCCCAGTTAGAATGGCTCTAATGCAGAAACCAACAAACAATAGATGCTCACTATGGCTTTGATTTGAATTTCCTTCATGATCAGTGAGGTTGAGTTCCTTTTTATGTTCTTGGCTGTATATATGCCTTCCTTTGAGAAATACCTGTTTAGATCCATTGCCCATTATTACTTGGATTATTTATCTTTTTTTTGCTATTGTTTTGAGTTTCTTGTTTGTTTCCCAGTTATTAACGCTTTGTCAAAACTACACCTTGCAAAAATTTTCTCCCTACCAGGCTGTCTCTTCACTTTTAATTGTTCCTTTTGCTGTGCGGAATATATTTAGTTTGATGAAACCTCATTTGCTCATTTTTGCTTTTGCTTTCTGTGTGTTTTGGATCTAATCCAAAAAGTCATTGCCCATTTCAATGTCCTGAAGCATTTTCTCTATGTTTTTGTTTAGTAGTTTCAGTTTCAGGTCTTACTTTTAGGCCTTTAATCAATTTTGAGTTGATTTTTTTTGTATGTCATGATAGACAGTAGATAGGGTAATTAATTTTTAAACCTCCAGAATGTTTCCAAGAGAACGAGATAGAAATCAGGTCTATGGGATCCTGGCAGGCTGAAGTGAACTTGCTAAAATTATCTTGGGAACTCATATACAAGTACCCCCTTGCAGCTTCAGATATTACTGGCAATAAAACACTCTTCCCTTTCTTCCATGTGCCATTCATCCTCACATATTTCTCCTTCACCTAAGGGTGATCAAATTTATAAGATCAAGGAGTCAAGTAACCCTTCATGACTACAAGGAGGAGGCATAAATCAGAGCCTTTGTTTTTGTATTCTATTTAGAATTTCTCCATTCTTCCATCTCAGTAAGATAATAAATTCCAGCTCCAGAATTTAGTATTTTCTTTTCCTAGTTGATACCTAGAATATGAGAATATGTAAAGAGAAATTCCATATTCTGCTTGTGCAGTTCAGAACATTTCTTTTAACTAGAGGTATTGGTTCATTTTCAGTTCCCTTCTACTACAAAGGCTTCTAATATTCTCTGAGGCGCTTGTCTGTCATCATTGGGAAGAAGCAAAAGAATGGTGATTATGTCAAGAGGAGTAAAATAGCATTACTTAAATAATTCACCTTTATGTCATGTAACAACACCAGCACTAAAGAAGACACAGAGAACAAAGACCTGGATGACACTTCCATGAGATGGTGAGAATTTAATCTCAGATTTCTGTAAAAGCTTTTCATCTTTTCCCACCCCCACCCTGCTCCTCCAACTGACCCAGTTGAATGCTGCACAATCAGGGCAACTCAGTGGGAGACACAGAGGCTGAAAAGCAGATTACTGTTCTTTCAAATGGAGAAAGAAAGCCAGGAATCCAAGAGCTGAAGTTGAAGACTGCGGAAAAATTATTTCAAAGTTAAAAGGGAAAATAAAGGCTGTCAGAAATAAATAAAAGAGCATCAGTTTTTCTTTGGGACCAAGGAAGAAAGCTTTTCTGTTATATTTTTCGTGGTATCTGCACACCACTTGAATTAATTGTGAGTATCTGCAAGTGTAGCTGCATACGCTTGAATTAATTAATAGTGAGTAAACAGGTTAAGGAACTAAATCCTCACCAAATGCTGCTTACTTCCAACGTATTACAGAGGTTAGAAAACTGAGTTTAAGTAAGTTGCCCACAGCTAGAGTTAGAAAACCTGCTCAGGCTATTCAATTTCTTTGCTTCACTGCATATACTTCTTTGCATGGCTACAAACCATAGTTTTTCAAAGAACAATACATGGACTATGCCCATTAGAATTGCTCAGAAGTGTTGTTAAAATAATTTTCCATGGAGCAGGTGCCTAACACCTGTTAATAGGTGTTAACACAGTTAAAAGGCCTGCATGCCTATCAGAATACCAGGGTTTGATTCCTGGCTCTGACTATAAACTCTAGCTTCCTACCAGTGCAGGCACTGGGAGGCAGCACTGATGGCTCAAGCAATTACATACTTGCCACTCACATAAGAGATCTTCACTGAGCTTCTGGCTCCTGACCTTCTAGGCATTTGAGGTGTGAAACACTGGCTAGGATCCATAGCTCTCAATAGATAGGTAGGTAGGTAGGTAGGTAGGTAGATAGATATTTCAAATAAATAATTAAAAATAAAAGCCTTTAAAAAGTGTCTTGATACCCATCTCAGTCCAACTGAATCAGAAATCTATGGGTGTGGAACTCAGATATCTGCATTTTCATACTTTCCAGGTGTTTCTAAAAGGTTCACACATATTTAAAAGTGTGGAATTCTGTCCTTAGTGAGTTGTACTATGAGAGTTAACGGTAAAACTTGTCTTCAAACTGTACTTTATACCTTGAGTGTCTGTGTGGGTGCAAACTGTTGAAATCTCTACTTAGTACAGAGTTGATCTTCTGTATATAAAGTCAGTTAAAAACAAATCTTAATGAAGAATGGAAAGGGAGATGGAGTAGGAGGTGGGATGGGAGTTGGGGTTGGAGGGCAGGAACGGGGGTGGGGGGAGTACCACTATATTCCCAAAAGCTGTACATATGAAATTGGTATTCAATAAGTAAAAACATTCTAAAAATAAAAAATAAAAAGTGTATAGTACTTAAGACATAGTATGCGGTAGAACTCAAAAGCACGAATTTACTTTGCCATTCACTAGCTCTGTGACTTGAGCCAACTACTTAATCTCTGTGCCTCAGTTTCCACAGAAGCATAACTGAATGGATTTAATGGGCATCTGCCTGTCCTTCATGGCTATAGCACTATCAGAGAATTCATGTTTTCACACTTATGAGAGAGGTTAAGAGAAGGTATGGTGGAAAGAATAGGTAATATTTTAAATGTTATATTTTGGATGTTATATTTGAACATTAATTTGATTTCTATTAAATAAGTCAAAGCAAACAAGAACAAGAACCAAAACAACAAATGGTGTCAAATTTTGAACAATTTCACTCAGAAAACAACAAGGAAATGATCTAATATCTTCATTTTTATAATCTCTGAAATATATTTCTTCTAGTGCCTTCCAACTCAGTTATTTCTGATAAAGCACTAGACATTGGTGTAGTCTCCTCTATCATGACAAGCAATTATTTATCTCATTTATCTCATTTATCTCATTTCTACAACAGAACTCATTTATCTCATTTCTACAACAGAACTTCCAGGGAGACTGAGATGAAAGGTAGAAGAACAAGATAGAAAACAGAGATTGATAAGAATTCAAAAGACTATTTGAGTAGCAAATTACTTCAATGTACACAAAGAATATATAGTTTAAAGAATTTATTAAACCAACACTTATCTAAAGTAGGCTCAGCTATAATAAAATGGAGCGTTAAGATTTGCTACAAAATACAGATAATCAGTCAAATGATGGGGGCAATTTTGATCATCAGACAACCCTGAATCTGATCCTTTAGGAAACTCGGCATTTTGGAGGCCTCAATTTTGAAGATGTATAGGGAAACAGCAATGAAGATATTCAACACTTGAATCATAGTGTTTACTACATAACACTAGATAAGAATTCACCCTATATAACCTTTGTCAGCAAAAGAAAAGTCAAGTGTGGAGCCAAACTCAATAGATTCCCCACAGACACACCTGGACCATCTCAAGAATCCTCAGATTTTACAACACAAAATCGCTCTTCAGCACAGCTGCTCATTTTGTAATAATTAAAATAAAATAGCCAAGTCCTAGGAGTACAGGATGTCCAAGAAATAGATTTTGTTTCTGGATCTGCTAAATGAAACCACTCCACACAACAGCCTTGCAGAGAGCTTGACTCAAATTCCTTCTTTACTAGAGTTGTTACTGAAATGTTAAGTTCCACAAGAGCATGAACCGCATCTATTTTATTCACTCATATCCCTGGCTTCAAGACCAGGGATTGACACAGAAAAAGGCCTTCTACTGTTGTTAAGCTTCTTGTTAAACTACTGAACTAATATTCTAGGTCATCGAATTCTGTGATTAGTCTTCAATATTCCAAAGTTGCAAGTTTAATTCCTTAGGTATCAATATAAATTATACTTCCTTCCTTAATCACTTTGCTATCTGGAAGGTTAGAAAGGAAATTAGCAAGGATTAAGATTCTGCTCAGTTTAGTTAGGATGAAAGTAAATCATCCAAACCTGTAGTTCAATGTTGAAAGTAAGCAAGAAAGTTACACACACACATACACACAACAACAACAACAACTTTCAATAAACTTAGTTTAAAGATCTTTGGCTTTTATCAGCAATTCAGGGATTGGGCAGCATTCCACATAGGACTTCAAAAAGGAGCCCCAAGAGGCTTAGCAGAAGAGGCATGCTCATAGGCAGAAAAGTGCTGAGGAAGCAGAAGTGTGAGGAAAAAGCTGATTGTTCATTTTGAAGTAACTTCCTTAGTAGGGTTAAATCAGAGTACAGTATCATGCTGCCTCGGATAAAATGGACTGCTTCTGATTGCTTGCTGTGAATCTCCTGTTTCTTGGAAAACTAGGCTGTTTAAGACACAGTCTGATTATGTGACACCTAGGTCAGTGCCTCCATTGTCTGGTCTGTTGGACCTGCTGCAAGAATTCATTCTAAAACAATGACTTCCTCTGATGGTGATGAAGCAAGTTAAGCCACCACTTGCAACAGCAGCATCCCATATCAGAGTGCCAGAGCCAGTCCCCAGCTGCTCCACTTCCAATCCAGGTTCCTGCTAATGTGCTTGAGAAAGCAAAGGGAAGATGACCAAAATGCTTGGGCCCCTGTCACCCATGTGCAATACCCAGAGGGAGTTCACTCCTGGCTTCAGCCTGGTGCAACCTGGCCATTGCAGCCATTTGGGAAGTGAATCAGTGGATGGAAGATCTCTGTCTCTCTGTCTCTCCAGCTGTCTGCCCTCAAATAAATAAAATATATCTTTTCCATAAATGACTTAACATAAATTTCAATTAACAGTGAATTGGAATTTCTCAAAAAAAAAAAATGAAAAAGTTGTGGCTTTGAAATCAGTGTTTCAGATGGAATCAGTTTGGGACCTCATTTCCTTTGGAAATAATGGCATGCAATCTCTTTCTGATGAGGGCTTTATTGGCCACCAGCAATCACTTAGAGTTTCCCTATGAGTTATGTAACTGAAAAAATCATGAGAGGAGTGACTATGAATAGTAAGGTACTTTTATCCCATCTTGCCCACCTGATTTCCCCCACAGCCTTTAGCTAAATTTTATTCATTCTGAACAGGAAAGTCAGCCAGCAATGACTCAAGAAGTCTGTGGAAATAAAGGTCCCTCAGACTAAGTAAGAGTCCCTCAATAAAGTAACCTGAATTTGCAGATGTGACTTCCCCGGCCCCAGAACAGGATAAAACACTTCGCACAGCACCTTGTCTGGCTGTATGGAAGCCACTTTCGCCTCCATTTACTCAATGCTCCTTCTAAATGTGATAACAAAGCCAGACATATTGGACTATCAGGAAGTGTTATATTTTTTCCAGCAAGCCATTATGTTCTCAGGGAGTGCATCTTTGCCAAAGCACTGTTGCCTGAAATGCATTCTGTTAATAAACGCTTTGCATCTCTGTTGAAAGATTCCACTTCAGGTTTATTTACCAGTAGACAGACAGAACTGCTGTGTAGCATCCTTCACTCAAAATGGCTCTGGAATCCAAATGAGAGCTGGTGGGAGGAAGGGGAGCAGGGCACCGCTGGCCAGTGGCATTGCCCACTTCATCTCCTGGTACTGAGCAGGAGCATCACCTAAACTAATCAAGGAAGGGCCAAGAGGTATGGTTTGGAGCTAAACCTTATATTCTGATTTAATCCGAACACTGTAATGTGAAAGCAAAGCTGCACTGTGGAATTAATGGAGCATACAGTATACGTGAGGCTGAAGTGCTAGGCTCATCATTTGAAAATTCCCTCCTGAAAAAGAACAAAAGAGATGAAAAAGGGTATATGTTTAGAGAACTACAGCTGGAGTGCCAACCTGCTGCCCCAACACCCTCTTCCTTCTGAGGGCAGTTTCTAAATGATATTGTGGTAAAATAGGACTACAGTCTGTCATAAATACACTCAATGGATATGGAAGGAGGATTTAATGTTAGTAATGTTTTTTTGTTGTTATTTAAGAATAAAAAGCAACAGCCACCACACTTTTGTCAAAAGCCCCATGCTGTTCTGTTTGGCCATTGCAGGACCTCTGTTCAAGGTTTATCATCACCACTGAACAAGTACACAGACTGAGGCTGAATGAAGAGGAATTTCAAGCTCGACCGCTCTCGACAGGGTTAGAAAGCTTTGAGATAGCACCCTGGCCAGCAGCTGTTATCTTTTTTGTGCAGAGTGACTGAGTTCGACTTCTGGATCACTGGGTTGGGGCAATGCTTTTGCAAAGAAGCAAATGGTGCTGTCCGTTTCAAGGAAAAGATGTTCCAGCTGCTTATGTGTTAGATAGGAAGTGATGGAGGGAAGGGGGCTTGTCAACTGATGCAGATAATAGAGAAAGATAAGCCTTAGATCATAAATCAGCTTGCAGCTACCACCTATGGCTTTGAAAGGGCATCATTGTTTCATACTGTATCACCAGCTCATTAATACCAGTCTGCAGTCATTACAGGTAGTACAAGGGAGAACATAATTTACATATTAAGTAGTTAATCGTGGATTCTGCAGCTTTCCAATTCTCAAAGGCATGCCTTTCTAAAACACTTCAAGGGCACAGTTCAGGTTCATGCCGACACATTAAAGTTTTCTTCTGTCTATAAAAAGGATGCTTGTTAAAAGTTACGATTTCACAATTGTGCAGGCTGCTTCACAGGATGAACCTGCAACGACTGTCTGCAACAAAGATGGGAACTTTTCCAACATGAATGACTATTCCCTCTGACATTCCTATGAAGCTAATGGACAGAATTCATATGAGAGACCATTTCTGAGGAGGGATGGGTATGAATACTACTGACTTCTGGAATCCAAAGCCTTAAAATCAATTCACTTTGTTATCAGCATAAATAAAACTATATTAATAAGAATGTCTTACTTTGAAAGTTTTTATGGTTACCAAGATGGTTGAGTGACTTTCCAAACTCTACATTTTTCTACTCTTGGTCTTCATAAAGAGCTGTGGACTGCTAACAGGGTAGAAAGAGCTGAGACTGGGGAGAGGAGAGGAACAGTATTAATAAACCTGGATAGGGCTTGTGGTTGCAGTTACTGTAGGGTTAGTTAGATCTAGTCTACAAATAAATGCTTTCCTAAAAATACACACAGGGCTTGGAACAGCTAGTGGTTCTCTGTGGAAGGAATCAGTTCAACAGTTCCTCTCCTTGAAAAGGAGATTCTACCCTCATCTGCAAGACACTGACAGCCCCTCCCCCTGCAGCAGACTGTGTATCTGAGAAAAACATGACAGGAGAGTGACATCCCAGAGCCCTCATTAAGCCATATGGGAGGACTGCTAAATGCAGTTATTTCCTTGCATTAGTAAGGTACATATCAGTTTAACCTCATACATATTCAGGACTGTGAAAATTGTGAAGAAAAACACAAGATCCTAAAATATAACAACTATTAGCCTTTTGGTACTTGCCTTCAAGTAATTTTTTCCTATTTATCCTAGAATTATCTCACCTTGTTGTTGTTTATTACTCCAGGAACCCTAAGGAAGTGCTGCAGGATTCTATTTACGACAGGAAGTGTGGAGGAGGTAACAAGAGATGAGTTTTAATAAAACTAATCAGGGAACTACTGGGGGTATGTGAGATTTTCCACATGTGCAACCATTATGTGTTAATCACTATGATCATGAAACTAATGAATGCTAGGTGAATATGCTGAGGTCATTAACTGTAAGCCAAGCATGAGGGACAATTCCACAAATATTTTTGATTATTATCTGAAATCTTGTCAGACTTTACTCTGCCAATCACACACACACACACACACACACACACACACACAAGTTTTCTTATCAGCCCAACAACAAGGATTACACTTGTGCACCCATTGGCAGAGGAAAAGATGCCCATGTTTCTCACTCTCTCTGTTTTCTGCCTTAGTCAAATCCCTGCCCACACTGTGTTTGTACAGCCAAGTGTTGTGCTAGGCACCGAGACTACCAACCCAAGTAAGAATTAGCATCTCCTGCTTCCCTTTTCCTGCATTTCAGAAAGACTTCCAATTTGAATATATTTGAAGAAATCTAAGCTGGTTTCAAAAATTGGTGAATGTCTTCATTTCATTTCAGGAACTTATCTAACTCTTAAATAACTTGCTACATTATAGAAAAGATGTGAAAAAATTAAGGAGCTACATGGATGGTTACTGTGGCCTTGGGATTTGAAAAGATAATTTAAAATCTGAAATACTTGTGTGACCTTGCCCATGAAGGCTTAGTTCTATGATGGAGGCTAAGTACCACTCAGGTTTTTCTAAAGTCAAAGCTAGGGCTGGCATTGTGGTGCAATGAGTTAAACTACTACCGCCATCCCATACAGAAGCGTTACTTCTAGTTCTAGCTACTCTGCTTCCAATCCAACTCCCTTCTAATGTACCTGGTAAGGCAGTGGAAGACCACCCAAGTGCTTGGGCTCCTGATTTCCCTGTGGGAGAACAGGATGGTGGTGTTGGTTCCTGACTTCAACTTGGCTCTGACCAGGTTGATATGGAATGAGCCAGCAGTGGAAGATATCTCTCTGTCTCTCTCTCTTTCTGTTTCTCTCACTCCCTGTATGTTGCTCCACATTTCAAATAAGTAAATAAATCTTTTTAAAATAAATAAATAAAGTTAAAGGTGTTGGCAATTTCATTTGAGTTTACCAGGACCAAGTCTCTATGGAAATACCCAAAAGTGGCCGGCGCCGTGGCTCAACAGGCTAATCCTCCGCCTTGCGGCGCCGGCACACCGGGTTCTAGTCCCGGTCGGGGCACCGGATTCTGTCCCGGTTGCCCCTCTTCCAGGCCAGCCCTCTGCTGTGGCCCAGGAGTGCAGTGGAGGATGGCCCAGGTGCTTGGGCCCTGCACCCCATGGGGAGACCAGGAAAAGCACCTGGCTCCTGGCTCCTGCCATCGGACGAGTGCGGTGCGCCGGCCGCAGCGCGCCGACCGCGGCGGCCATTGGAGGGTGAACCAACGGCAAAAGGAAGACCTTTCTCTCTGTCTCTCTCTCTCACTGTCCACTCTGCCTGTAAAAAAAAAAAAAAAAAAAAGGAAATACCCAAAAGAATTCTTGAAACATTAAAAGAGTAACATAGGAATTGATTTAGATTAGTCAGATCCAGACATAATAAGTCTACCTAACTAAATGTAAAATTAACTTCAGCATTTAAATAAATGTATGGCTATAAAATCCATCCTCTCTTCTCTGGAGGGCCATGGCCTTCCCAGCCACTTGGATGCTTCTGATAAGAAAAGCATTGAGTAGCAATTCATTTATATTCTTAGTTCAGTATAAGAACCAGGAGAAAATCCATCCATGCCTTGGGACTTCTCAGAGCCCAATTTCCATATATAAAGGATTGTGCACCCCAATATAAACAACTCCTTACCAGAGTAGTTGTTCTAGCACAATATTTTTTTTTTTGGTCTATGGAATTGGCAAACCTCTTTAAAGATTTAAGAAAACATGGATATTTGGTGAGAAATACTATGTATTAGGAAAAGTTAATATAATTTTAGAAGGCTTACTAAATTTAAGGAATTATCCTGAAGTCACACAGGTGGAGCTGAGTTTCAAACCAGAACTTCAAGTTACCAAAATCCTTGCTCTTTCAAACACACCAAATTGCCTTGGGGAAGAAAGGTGGCTGCCCTTCCTGCATCCCACACCATTCCCCTCCTGTGAAGATTTGTTTCTTCATTCATACAACAAATTTTTATTTTATACCTGTCAGTAAAATGCTATGATAAGTGTGGAAAACATTGCTTAACAATAATTGTAGATAATCATCTTTATGGCTGTCAGTATTCCAGAATTCAATATCAAGATTTTTATATGTTTATTTATGAAATATTCTGTCACACTGAATTATACAATAGCTAATGTAAAAGATCTCACAGTCATCACCCAGATTTAAATAGGCAAATATTGTGCCACATCCATTTTCTCTTATTTGTTAAGAATCAGTGTTGTAGGCCTCCCATCTCCACCCCTGACTTTTCCTCTTTCCTTGGTTAGTCACAATTGATGTATGTGATTTGCATGCCATCATATTTTTGTATTTTTATTATATATGTATCTCTAAAGCCCCAGTTTTTTTCTGTTATTCATGATACAGAATTAACGGAGATCACCTTTTCTAATACTTTTGGCCAAACACTGGTCACCAGTTACGCTTTTGTGAAGGAATAAGGAGGGCCTATTTGCCTAGTTCCACAAATCATTCCCACTTCATAGTGAAAACTATGTAATCAGCGATGGTTATAAGATTGTATATGTAGAACTGATGATGACAGAGAAGGGAGAATGAGCAGATTATCGAAGACTGATGGACCATTGGCTTGGTTTTTGCATTGTAATGCTCTCTTGAGATTTCTAGGCTCTATTAAATTCAGCTTTCTACCCTTTGATATCACAAGTGTGGCAGTGGAGTACTCTTGTGACTTCACACAGGAGAGTGAGGGAGGTCCTTACAACCACATGGCATTATCTGATCTTCGTAATCCTAGCAGCAAAAGGCCAGTCATCCTCACCTGAGGTACTTCTGCATGAGCGCTCTGTCTGACTATGTAGACAATGACTGAGACCAGAAATTTGCTAAGACAAGTTTGATAGAAAGAATACAGAGTGTGTAGTAGAGACAAGGAGGTTGGGGGGGGGGGGGATGTATACTCCCATAGGCTGGATCACTAACCACATGTCCACAAAAGCTGAGACTGGACCAGGCAAAAGCCGTGAGCCAGGAATTCAACTCAGATTTCCTGTGAGGTTGGCAGAAACCTAATTACTGGAGCCACCACCTGATGAGGTGCACACTAGCAGGAAGTTAGAGTCAAGAGCTGGAGCTGATGAAACCAGGTATAATATAAGTGCTCTTATAACATCTTGAATGTGAGACTGAAATCAGAAAAGACCCCCTAAAATCTACACTAAAATGTGGCCCCTTAAAGTTCCCTAGAAATGCTATCCGGGGTGCACATGTGCTAACAGAATTTGGGGTGCCATATGATTTCACCACGGGCTTATTACTAAATCCCCGATATCAATAAGCCCAAGAGGGTCCTTGCCTAATATTTAGAAAATTCTAAATATCGACACAGATAAATGAGGCAGCATGGTACGTTTTAAGCTTTTATTTAGTGAGAAAGATGCATAGGAGAGTGAGAGCTTTGTTTAAGAGAGGTGAATAGTCCAACAAACCAATCAAGATGGCATATACCAATGCCATCTCAACAGCCCAAGTAAACAATTTTAGTTCACAATTGATCACACTGAAAGGTCTAAGAGTCCAAGGGAACACACAAACAACACTAGTTTCTACCAATACAAACAGGACCAGAAAGGGAGAGAATGATCCAACATGGGAAGTGGGATACACAGCAGACTCATAGAATGGCAGATGTCCTAAATAGCACTCTGGCCTCAGAATCAGCCCTTAAGGCACTCAGATCTGGCTCAAGAGCCCATGAGAATATTCTAGGCATGGAAAGCCAAGACACTCTGGAAAAAAAAAAGAAGACCTAAGTGGAAGATCTCTGTGAGTGAGATCCCAGTGGAACGAATAGGGCCATCAAGGAGGGAGGTGCCTTTCTCTGAAGGGAGGAGAGAACCTCCACTTTGACTATGACCCTGTTGGAATAAGATTGAAGTCGGTGAACCCTAAAGGCATCCATAGCCTTGGCAACTCATGACTAGGGCCTAGGGAGATTACTGACGCCATAAACAAGAGTGTCAAATTGTTAAATCACCTTCAGGAGTCACTGTGTACTTACGTCTCATGTGGGATCTGTCCTTAATGTGTTCTCCAATGTGAAGTAATGCTATAAGTAGCACTGAAACAGTATTTTACACATTATGTTTCTGTGTGGGTGCAAACTGATGAAATCTTTACTTAGTATATACTGAATCAATCTTCTGTATATAGATAATTAAAAATGAAAAAAATCTTGATGTTAAATTGGAAATTGCATAGAAAATTAATCAATTTAAAAAAATATATCATGTAGGATCTCTGTCCTTAATGTGCTATACATTGTGAATTAATACTATAACTAGTACTCCAACAGTATTTTTCACTTGGTGTTGCTATGTGAGGGCAAACTGTTGAAATCTTTACTTACTATATAGTAAACTGATCTTCTCTATATAAAGAGAATTGAAAATGAATCTTGATGTGAACAGAAGGGGAGAGGGAGTGGGAAAGAGGAGGGTTGCGGGTGGGAGGGAAGTTGTGGGGGGGGAAGCCATTGTAATCTATAAGCTGTTTTTTGAAAATTATATTCTTTAAATAAAAGCGTTATAAAAAAAAAAAGAGAGAGAGGTGAATAGGGGTTCATACCAAGCACCAGGAACCAGCCACGTGGATGAGCATCTAGGCTAGGAAGCACAGAGCACATGGCCCGAAGGCCATGTGCCCTGGAGATGAGGGGCCACAGCCAGCCCCCTCCCGACAAGAGGCCAGGGAAGAAGAGCCTGCTAGGCCATACCATATCCCGGCTTTTAACCCACTTCCAAAGGGGAGTGGTTAATTAACCTGATTGGCTGGTGGTTACCCAGGTGTGGCCAGGTAGGGGAATGAGGCCACACAGGGAGGGTGTGGCGAAGGCATCGAGTAGGGGCATGAGGTCACACGGGGCGTGGCAAAGGTGTGATCTTCCAGTTCACAAATCTAATCAATTTTAGTCTGTATGCCTGCCTACTTCAAGACAACTATGAAACTTCTAGTTAGAAATAGTTGAATTATACATAATATAAGAGAAGTGAAGTGTGGGTATGTGTGTGCATGAATGGATCATAAATTTAATTCACACTGCAACTTCAATGAACACATAAATTGCAGTTACTTTATTCGCTCTATATTTAAACTGGCTTATTCACAAGCAGAAGGTGCAGGAGTAACTAAATGGCCCATCTGATTTCAAGCATTTTCCAACCACTAATTTTAATGATCCCTTAAAATTCCTAGTCTCTATTCTGTTCAGCTTCCTTTGCCACTAACCCGTTCTCAGAATATCACAGGTGTGGGAGTAGGGTGTTCTTGTGACTTCACAGCAAGGGAGTGAAGGGGATTCTCTGAGAGTATTGAGTTTCAAATGAGTGAGGCTTGGATTAATGAGTTTTTATTGCATTGATTTGATGCTGATACAGAATGTATATTAAGGAAATAAGAAAACAGAAAAAAGAGGAAAAAAGAAAAGAAGGGAAAAAAGAAACAGATATTCCAGTCTTTGGTTCACTCCCTAAATACTCTCAGCAGTCAGGGCTGGGCCAAGCTGAAGCCAGGTGCCAGACGCTGCATCTGGGTCTCCCATATAGGTGACAGGAACCCAAGTAGTTGGAGCGTTATATGCTTTATTAGCAGGAAACTGGATCAGAAGTGGAGGCAGGACTCAGTCCCAAGCACTCTGACACGGGATGCAGGTGTCCTGAGTATCTGCTTAAGTGCGGTGGGACTATGCCCATCCCCTCAATATCCCTTCATAAGTTCCTTTTCTGTGTTATTCACAAGAGTTAACGTCTGATCCTTGCAGATAGGGATCCTGATGTAAAAGTAGAGGGACAGCATTCGGGAGTGGGGTATAGTCCTCTAGGTTTTTGTTAAGATGGGTACCAGGGTTAACAATGTTATGGAGGCAGACACCAACATTTTGAAGAGAAGGTTTTGAAGAAAAGAGTCTTGGAGTAAAACAGAAGTTCATGGAGTAGCACAGGTAAGGGAACACTAAACATGAAAGGATGCAGGACTACTAGATCCAACAAGGGGTGTGTATGTGTGTATGTGTGCGTGTGCATGTGTGTGTTGGGGGAGTGTGTGTGTGTGGGGTCCAAGGAGCATATGTAGAAGTAGAGAGAATGTAAAACAAACACTCTCTGTGTCTGTTTCTCTATATATATCCTCCTTCCTTCCTTCCCTCATTTCTTCCCACCCTCTTTTCTTTCCAGAAGTCTAGAGAAGAGAAGTTGGGAGAAGATGTGTAGAAATGTTAGGAGAGAGAGAAGTATAACAAAGACAAGAGCATAGGAGGTAAGAGAATCTGCAGTTCTCAGGGCTGTGGGAAGGGCAGATTTAGAAATGTGTATTTTGGAAAAGCTAATAGAAAGTTAGCTACAAATGAAAGAAAGCTGAGTCAACAAGTGCCGAAACTGAGGTGATGGCATCTGAATGTGAAGTGGCATTACCCAGTCAAGGCTGCAGATGACCAAACATCCCTATGAAGTCTGGGGTGAAGGATGGCCCAGGAGTCTGTCATCTGGGGCTGGGGTGGTCACCTGAGGTTTGAGATTGGCAGTATTGGTTCAGAGGAAGAGTAAATGAATACAAGCAATGTGGAATGTTTCCCCCAAATTATCCCTACTCTCTCCTCTTGCCTATACTTCCCTGTGATATCGTAATAATCCCTTGGTTCATTTTCCCAGCTTCTATCCTCCTCTTTTCTTCCCTCACTTCTAGTCCCTCACTTCTCCTACTCCCCTGAAGACTTAGCTCCCTGGCTCCTGCTGCTCTTCTTCTCTTCCTATTTCGATTCCTTATCCTTGGACTTCTCCCTAGAGTTCATTTTCTCCTACTTCTTTCTCTGACTTTCATCTTTTTATTTTTTTCTGCTTATATTCTTCATATCCTACTTTTAGTCTAATTATCTTGATTCCTAATCCTTATAGTCTTTATCTTCTGAACTTCCTTTTCTTTTTCTTTTTAAAAAATTGGTGTCCTCATTTGTTTCTTGCACATTTTGCCCTATGTTCTGGCTTTGTTTTTCCCCTTTCTCAAGTGAACTCAGGCCTCCATTTTCCATTTCCTTTTGTTATTTCCCACCTATTCTCTAATCAGTTGCCTCTGGCCTTTAGATTTTTTTTTTTCTAACCCAACTCAATTTGGCAAAATAGTACTTCTTAGCCCAGGTCACAAATGAATATATGCTTTCTCCATTATTAAATAAGGCTGTCTGGAATGGGATGAAATGGAAAAAGAAACTAGTAAATCACAGCTGATCGCCATGAAATATTGAGCTCTAAATGATTCTCCTAGGTTTCAAAGTACTTCCACACTTAGACATTTTCCTCCCGTGTCTCTAATATTATACTCCCCCAACCATCAAAACCTCCTTTAGTCAAACGAGTGTCTCCACACTGTCCTATGAATATGCAGTCTTTATTCCTAGATTCTTTCTGTTGTTCTCATTCTTTGTTACCTTGCAGCATTCATTTTTCTTGATTCTTTCTAAGGTAGCTTTACCTTGCTTCAAATAATTACTCTAATTTTATTTTTAACTGAATTGACTTTTTCTTGAATTCCAAAGCATTGTTTGTACTGTGTAATTTAACCATAATTTATAACATGTCTGCATTGGTTTGCTATGGCTGCTATAGCAAAGTAGCTCACACTGGGTGGCTTAAAACACAGATTTTTATTTTTTGAAAATTCTGGAGGCTAGAAGTCTAAAGTCAAGGTATTGGTAGGTTTGATTTCTTCTGAGCTCTCTCTTTTTGGCTTGTAGATGACCTTCTTTCCTTTCTCCATCTTCACACAGTCCTTCCTCTGTGTGTATCTGTGCATTAATCCCCTTTAACCTGGTGATATTTAAGTAGGATCCTCTTGATGACCCCATTTTAATCTGATTATCTCTTCAAAGACCATGTCTCCAAGTGTGCTCATATTCTGAAAGACTGGGCATTAGGACTTAAGCACATGAAATTTGAGGAGATAGAATTCAGCCCCAACATCCTTTGACCAATTGAAGAGGGAACTGTTTGAGAATAGAGTATATGACTTTTCATTTGGTACCATCCGCAGCATCTAGAATGGTTGGAGTACATAGTATGGGTTTAATATGGTTGTGTTTTGAGTTATATCCCTTGAGTGGCATAATTCACATTACATTTTTAAAGCCTACTTAAAATATAAATTTTGCTCTGAAATTAAATGACCAAGAGGCCTGCCATCATTTATTCCATGCACCAATGATCTGTGCAACATTTCCTCTGGTGTCTTCCTGAGCTGGCAGGAGCCAGCCATTCATTTAAATTGGCAACAGACATGGAAATGAATTTGTGTGCTGTCTTACTTGGTAATAAAACTTAAAGTGCAGTGTAATTTGTGATGGTTTGAAGCAGTAATGCAATTTTGGCAAGTCTGCTATTTCTCTACAAGACTTACTATTTGAAGATTTTCAAACCATTAGGTTATAGACTCTTCTCCTAAAAACAATTGATTAAAACTACCACCTTCTGGACTTGATCCAGTTCTTACTGGCAATAACTAAAGCACAGTTTACATTTTTGGTTGAGGTTTTCAGTATATTCCAACCTGGCTTTTTCATACAATGCTTTTTCTGGTTTATTTTCATCACCAGATGCATTACATCTTCTAATTTGAAGGATAGAATATAATAAAAAAAAAAAGTGTCCAATTCAAGTTGAGTTCAGAATAAAAGCAGCAAAGGAAATAACTGTGACCCAAGGAAAAAAATGATGGGTTTCAACTTTTCAACTTTATGGAAATAATTCTTACTTTTTGGGTATGTAAGTGTAAAGCAGTTGGATGTCAGCATGCTGGATTTGATAGCTTTTCAATAGCTAGTTCTCTCTAGAATTTTAAACCAGGGAAGAAAGTATTCCTATATCACAACACAGAATTGACTTCAATAAAGTGAATTCTTAAAAAAATAAATCTAAATTTATGCTTTTTCCTTGGTTTAAATAAAAGTTATCGATAAATGACTCCCAGGCTTTCTATTATGTTGGTATCTATAGTTCTAATGATCATTCTTAAACTGATTTATGTTTTCAGAGTTGCAAAACAAGTTGACTGGAATCCATCTTTTCTTGCTGGATAAAATATATTAGGCTCCCATGACATATTCATGTGTTCATCAAAAGGAGTAGATTTATTAAGCACCTCCATAGTAGTAACTCCCAGTGACAGAGTAATTCGTCTAGAAGTCTCCCTTGGGAGGTTTATCATAGAGGGTTTGCAAATCTTAACTTGATTTAATTGGACTCCTGTAAACAGCTGTCATTGTATTTTCAAGGGATTTGCTTTATCAGGGAGTCTAAAAAGTCATAATTTTCATTAGGGAAAAGAATATGGTCAATACTTTCCTTCCTCCCAATTGATGAGCTATTTTGTATTTTATCTCCTTGGCTTCTTTCTTGTCAATGCTCTTAGCATTCCCATCTTCTCAATCATCCATTGTACTGGAGTTGAAAACCCTTAAACATTGCCTAATCCAGCCATCTCAGGTGATTCTTCCTTCACTGTCACTGTTGGAGAAAATTAGACAATCACAAGAATGAAGAAAACATTCCTACTGAAAGCACCTGGAATCATGCTTGTAACAAGAAATGCCTTAATCAACCCATGAGCACCTTTTCTTCCATTTACTAAGGTAAGATTTCTCATCTTGCATTAAACTTTGTAGGACACTTACCCTAACCCTTATCATGACTCCCTCATACCCTGTCATTGATTTTGCTTCCTATGTCACATTAAAAAAGAGGCAAAAAACAGAGATGAGTAAATATGAACTGCACATTCTCGTCTCCTTCTGTGGCCATCCTCACTGCCTGCCCATCTCTAAGAATGAGTAACCTTTTCATGTAAGCTCTACCATCATCTTCTGCTCTGCATTCCCATCTCTGTCTCTTTCTCTCCACCTTCTCCCCCTTTGAAGATCATTCTCTTTCAATCAGTCCTGTCTTTGGTCTGTCTTTAACCTCCCCCTCTGAGTCACTTGTTTGGTCTGGAAAAGTCATTCCTGCCCATGGTAGTCAATAAGCCTATTCACAATTAGTGATAATTTATATCCATCCACCACATATAGTCTCATTTTCCTGTTCTCTTTAAAGGTATATACAGCTGTGTGACTGACTTTGGTCACATACAGGTACACAGTTGTGATTAGTTTCACTGATGGCGGGAAACTTGATGAGCTATATTGATAGAACTTCAGTGCTCCTGGGTTCTGGTTCCTGAGTGGCTTCAAGGAACAGAAAAAAATCCTGATGATCTGCATTGGACAGGAAATATGTAGCTTCAGACTTTTTTTGGCTGTTAATGTTTGCAAAATGAGAATCCTGACAAACACAGTCTTCCTTCTTAAAAATAACCTTCCGGAGATTCTGCTAACATTCGCTTATACTGCATTTATTCTTCCCTTAACAACTGCTTTTCTTGAAAGAAACTTAACTTCATTAACTTTTTCACTTCTCTTTGATTTCTTAGCCCTATTAAATGTTTTCTGACCCCACCACTTTGTCAGAACTGTTCTTGCTAAAATTTCCAATGACCTCTTAATTTCTGGATCCAGTGGGCTGATTTTATTACCTTGCTCGACCTTCTGCAGAATGTGTCACTATTGACCTTCAGAAACCTCCATGATACCATTCACTTCTCATTCTCTTTCTTCTTTCTTTTTCTTTCACCTTTTGCTCTTCACTTTGCTCTCTTCTGCTGTTTGCTGCTCAAAGGTTTGTTCTCAATATTTGGCTTTCACTACCTCTACACTCTTTCCTCTCTCTTTTCCAATAAGTTAACTGTCATGATGACTTAGTGATGACTTCAAATCTACAAGCAATAATGAAAGTATTTTGCAGTATTACACTACCTTTTTACCCTTAAGTCATGAATTTTGCTCTGCTAGACTGATTATACTAAAGTCATTTTTTTTTTTTTTTGGTTAATGAGAGAATGAGAATGTCACTTTTACACAGCAATCTTCTCTAAACATTTCCACTAGGAGTAGAGTGACAGCCAACTTCCCTTTGGCTAATTGGAAAAAGAGGTCTGGTACTTGATATGCTTGCATAAAAACGGGCTTGAAGATCAGGTTATTTGTAGAAAGGATGAATTTGCTACAATTCTTTAGTCCCTTTAACACAGAAAGAAATTATACTTTCTGCTCCTGGGGATTTGTTAGGCAAAAATGACCAAAAGGGAGGATGTAAGCAAGATGTTC
The DNA here is from genome assembly GCA_949820135.1 of Sylvilagus floridanus. NCBI lineage: Eukaryota > Metazoa > Chordata > Mammalia > Lagomorpha > Leporidae > Sylvilagus > Sylvilagus floridanus. Next base: position 64,912,946 of record OX463227.1, on the reverse strand, counting down.
AGAAGTGTGTGTGGGTCTTCCATTCCAGGCTTCAAACAAAAGAGGTGAATTGGGAAGATAGGCTTTCCTTCTCTCTCTCAGAATTTTAGGAGAAGGCTGCTGTTTAAGGTCACCACCAACAATATATCATAGCTTCAGCAGGAAGAACTCAAGGACCATGTGGAGAACAGTCCAGTCTGCTCTGCTAAACATCTCCTGGTGCAGATACTGAGTTGAGAACTGAGGCCTGCTCTAGGTCTGCTATTGTAGACCCATAGCGGAGACTGGGAATGGATCAATGGGGCATGATAGGCCAGATTTGAGAACAGCAACATGACCCAGAGAGAGGTTCCTACAGCCAGAAAGTAACAAAGTCAAAGAGGGGGCCACCAGGATTTGACTCAACTAAAAGAGGGACCAGGTAAGAAATGGCTTGAATAAATCACAGATGTTAGTAAGAGATTTCAGAACATGGCTAACTCTCTCCAGAGCACAGCTAGCTTACTAGTCTCTTGCTGTCAGGATCATGAAAATAAGAGTATTGAGAGTATTGAGAGTAATGAGAGTATTTAGGGAGTGAACCAAAGACTGGAATATCTGTTTCTTTTTTCCCCCCAAAGAAATATATAAATGAAACATTTTTTTTTCAAAAGTGACATTGATTGACAGAAATTTTGGAAGACCTAAAGAACCAGGCTTAGGTCAAAACTGTCAGAAAGAGTATCACAGACTAGCCTTTTAGGAAACCATTACTGCTGTCACATCTTCCACAGACTGCCTGGACATTACCACCAACACCAGAGCTGCTTCTGACCAGAGTCAAAGTCTTGCAGGCACTGCTGTCTGCAAAACCTCCATTTCTTTATTTCCTCCTTTCCCAGCAAACTGGAGGCATACAAGCCTCTCCCTCCACACTGCTTACTTCAGAACTGGAGTCTCACACAAGTGCAGCTGATTAGCAGAATTCAATGGGTACTCAGTGCAAATCAGTGGCATAAAAGAAGGAAACGTATAAATTATAAGAAATATAAATTAAAATCATAGTCACCAACTCTTGACACAAAGAGTAATTTTTATTTTGTTTGCTCTCATTTGAATTAGTCACACCCAGAGCCCAACATGACTCCATTACTTTTGTGTACTTGCAGGATGAGCAAAGAAAATTTTATCAGCCACAAACTGGCACATATTGCTTGGAATTTGTTTTTCAAACTGACGCCCAAGTCAGCTTCCTCCATGCTACACCCATATGCTACCCCAGATGTTGTGCCTGTTTCATTTTAGACACTATTATGCCTGCCTCATCTTTGCTTCCAGAACATCTATGCCTACACAATAATAATTCCTGTAGTCAGAGACATTTGAAAAGTTCTATAATAGTGAAATGATGGTATCTGAAATTTGCATAAGTCATATCCATTCATGGCTCATGTTTTCCTTAATATACATTCTATATCAGCATCAAATCAATGCAATGAAAACTCATTAATCCAAGCCTCACTCATTTGAAACTCAATCCCCACTGATGACTCCTTGTTTCTGCTTCAGTTTCTTTCCTCTCACCTAGAATGCCTTTTTCATTCAACTCAAATTTATGTCTATCAGCGCCTTCCAAACTGAGTTCAAGATTACCTATTCCAAAAGCCTTCTTCGATTAAACCCACCTGATTCTGATCTCTCTGGAGGGCTGCACCCTATCAGAACTTATGAACTCTGTGTGTCCTTCACTCCTGCAGCTCTGCATGTGCTTTTATCGCTTTTATGCCATTTTTGTGTGTATTTTTTCTTCCCAGCTAGGGGATGAGCTCCCAGGAATAAGGAGCTACAATTTTGCTTCCTGAGTTACCCATCCCTAGGGCCTTCGTCCCAATTAACCCTGAAGCAGGTGGCCAGGACATGCCCAGAAAGGAAAAGAATATACCTGAGTAGAAGCAGAAAGAACAAAATATAATCCACTCTCTTGGTAATCATTTCAAACTTTAATCTTACCAACAGACATATACCATGGGGAACTAACAGTATCTACAATGTCATCTTTAAAAATGATGAGAAATGATGAATCCACATTTGCAGCAGGCAACAGCTAAATTATTTAAACAGAAAGAAACCATGTGTAGGGATTTCAGCACCGAATCTCTGTTGTGATCTCTGACAGGAAACTTACTGCACATCGTGATGAATTGTCATAACCCAAGTTACTAAGAGAATAAGATGCCAGATATTTGTTTCCACAAATACAAAGAAATAATGCATCTACTTTATAGGACTGAAAATTTAGAAGCTAGCATTTTTTGTAAATTATCTGTTTGGCAATTTTTTAGTATTTGAATCATTTTTCCCAAATAACTATTAAAAATGACATTTCTAAGAAAATATAAAATTTGAACTCAGAAGATATTTGATAACTTTAGGATATTTTTGTCAATTTGGAATACCATTAAATGGTATCATGATTGTATTCTAGCAAGAGCACTTATCTCTTAATAAAACATACTGAAATACCTCAAAATAATTAAAAAGTTTTTTAGATACATTAGCTTAATTATTATAATGCTAAATAAAATAGACACTGTTTTGCTCATTTTGTATATGAGGAAATAGGCTTAGAAAGATTAAGTTATTTGCCTAAGATCACAGAGCTATTAATTGGAAAAGTCAGAACCAAACTGAGAATTATTTGATACTAAATTTCATGTTTATAATCAATGAGACATACTGCCTATAACTCCAAAATACAATATTTCCTTGTTGCAAAAAGAATTTTTTGCAATCCAATCTAATGACCTGGGCCTTACATTAAAAGATACTCAAGATAATGTAATGTACAAAAGTATTTTAAGAAGTTCATGGGAAATGGAAGTAAAAGAAAATTTTATTTTCACACACACATACACACACACACACACACACACACACACCTTTAAATCCACATATACCAAGTGTTCAAAAAGCTCATGGAAAATACACTTTATGAAAGAGTTATGCATGGATTTCTTTAGATTTCATTTTCACTTGAATATATTGAATATATTTAAGAAAACAAAATATTCAACAAAGATATCAATCATCTATGGTTGATAAGGTACTATAAAGGGGACAAACACAGCATTTTCTATACCTTCTTTGAAATTCCATTCAGGTATTGTGTGTGTATATGTGTGTGTATAAATATATATTACATACAACATATATGTATATAGTTTAGAAAATGATGTAAAAGTCAATTCAATTAGATAAATATCTACTTAATAACTTTTATATTCCAAGCTCTGAGTCTAAGGCTAAAATGTCTAATATTTGTTAGATATTGGTTTTCACTCCCTTCATTCCTCCCAAAGAATTTGGAATCTAATTTCAGAGAAAGGAAATAAAAATAATTATAAACAACGTGTAATAAGTGCTATTACAAAACAGCAATGTGCTACTATATTCAAAACATAGAAATTGCATTGAACTGACAGAATGGTAAAAGCTGCATGGATGAGATGATATTTGAGTTTAAGATATTAGCACTAAATTAATGAAGGTATAGATTGAGCTGGCATAACATAAAGACCTCAAAATGCAGGGTTTAAACAAAATCATGTACTGCACCATTCGGTAAAAGTCCATAAGTGGGGGTCCACATGTAGATAGGAAGCTCCATCATCGTATCTCAAAGATTCCATGATTGTTTCGGAAGAAAGAAATTGAAATCAACAGAAAACAACTCTTTTTAAGTGACTACCTTAGAGAAGTACTATGACTTCCACTCAAATTCCACACTCTCTGTCTCTAGCTATAAGGCTAAGGAAAAGTAGCTTACCTATGCAAACAAGTACTCAGCAAAAAAAGAAAGAATTCTACACACAAAAGAGAAAGGTGGAGAATTGACATTGAATTTCACTCACTAACCCCTCTGGCCAACCAAATGTCTGCATTCACCCTTCTTCCCACAAGCATAAAACACTGTGCACTGCCTAAGCAAGTTGGCCCAAAGTCCATCCTAATGCTGCAGCCAGCTCTAAGTCTGGGATCTCAGGGTAATATGCTTTCCTTCTCATAATATCAACATGTGCCTTCTCAATCTCCAGTGATCCATGAACCAAATGACATGTTATCTGTTCCCTAGTACCTAATGAGCAAATGGAGAGTGGGAACAGGATAAACACAATCGTCACTCTCTTACGCCTAGGGAAAGATTATAGGAAACCACCAATCATAGCAACTCTCAAACTCTCCCAGACAGGAACTGCAAATAACTCTCTGCAATGCAATGAACTACATTCCTTTATTAGTTCTCTGACTTCCCCCTGCTTTTCTTCTCTTGGAATAACTCATTTGGTCATTGCCTAAGGTCCTAGGCTTTGCTTTCTAGGGCAGGAGTTCCCCAACAGTTTTCTTTAAAGGGCTATAAAATATTTTACCCTTTGTTGGCTAAAGACAGTGGCTGTTGCATACTTTTCTTTTCTATTGTTTGTAAAATTTACAATCCTTTGAAAGTGTAAAAACCATTCTCAGCTGCTAGGCAGCAGAATACAAGCCATGGACCTATTTGTTTGTTTGTTTACTTACTTAACTGATTTTATTTCTTTTATTTAGTCTGAGGGCCACAGTTGACCAACATCTGATCTGGAGTTTCATTTGTTTTTCTTCCATTTTTCACCATAACTCCATCAGAATTCACATGTTCATGCTCTATTTGAAAGATATCTAGTTCTTAGCCTATTTCCTGAGGACACTGTTCAGGAAAACCATGAGTTGTGTTAGATCTGGAAATATCACAGAATTCCCAGATATGTAACTGGTTATTTTAGCAATAAAATCACCCCCCAAAACCTCTGAGCCTTAAAATTTACTTGCTTCTAGTCATTGCATGCAAAAGTAACCATAGTCTGAGCTCTCTCTAGCTAGCAGTTTAAATCTGCCACTCTTCATTTAGCCACTGTCTTCTGTGTTTATCCCATCATTCTTTTCTTCAAATTCATGACAGCTGCATCAGAGCCATCTAAAACAACATGCTCTTTTATATATTTTTTCTTTTATTAATTTTTATTTATATTCATTTTTATTCAAAATGAAGAGAGACAGAGAAAAGACAGGAGCATTCTTCTACCCACTGGGTCACTCTGCAAATACCTGCAACAGCCAAAGCTGGGCCAGGCCAAAACCAAGACCTGGAAACTCCAAGTCTCCATGAGGATGACAGGAATTCATGTATTTGAGCCTTCACTTGCTGCCCCCAGGGTGTGCATTAGCTGGAAGCTGGATCAGAAGAAGAATAGCCGCGGCTTGAACCAGGCACTCCAATATAGAATGAAAACCCCGCCAGCGCCGTGGCTCAACAGGCTAATCCTCCACCTTGCGGCGCCGGCACACTGGGTTCTAGTCCCGGTCGGGGTGCCGGATTCTGTCCCGGTTGCCCCTCTTCCAGGCCAGCTCTCTGCTCTGGCCCGGGAGTGCAGTGGAGGATGGCCCAAGTGCTTGGGCCCTGCACCCCATGGGAGAACAGGAAAAGCACCTGGCACCTGGCTCCTGCCATCGGATGAGTGCGGTGTGCTGGCCGCAGCGTGCCGACCGCGGTGGCCATTGGAGGGTGAACCAACGGCAAAAAAGGAAGACCTTTCTCTCTGTCTCTCTCTCTCACTGTCCACTCTGCCTGTCAAAAATAAAAAAAAAAAGAAAACATCCCAAGCAGCAACTTAACTGCTCTGCAAAATGCACACCCCAGAGTAGTACTTTCAACCTTGCAGTCCCTGCTGAAAGTCCTACATAATCATCTGCTTTCCCGCTGTTGGAGGGGAAGAAAAGTTTGGTTAATTCAAAACTTCTGAACCCTCATTCATTATATATTGTGGCCCATAAGCAAAGACAGCCTCCCTAAGCACATGTCTAGTACCTTCTACCTCAATTTGCAATCTGGCCAATTTCTGCTTGAACTCAGCTTTTTCATGCAGTTATTTCCACAGGGATCAAGAAGCAACCAAAACACATCAATATGCTACCTTTTCTGATCATTTCCCCTTGAATTGAGGGCTCCAAAGGTAGGGGGTCTCTCTTTCATGTTCTCATAAGAGAGTTTCACCTTTCAAAAGAAAATAATTAAATGATTCAAATAGAAGTTAAAGAGACTACTGAACTGACGCGCATCACGAAACACCCAAAGACCCGTTAATTCCCCAGAGCAAAAACATGTGGTGTTTCATAGAGTGAAGAGAGGCGAAGTACCCATGTGGTTTTTTTTCAAAAAGAAGTGCTTCTCGGCCGGCGCCGTGGCTCAACAGGCTAATCCTCCACCTTGCAGTGCCGGCACACTGGGTTCTAGTCCCGGTCGGGGCGCCGGATTCAGTCCCGGTCGGGGCGCCGGATTCTGTCCCGGTTGCCCCTCTTCCAGGCCAGCCCTCTGCTGTGGCCCAGGAGTGCAGTGGAGGATGGCCCAGGTGCTTGGGCCCTGCACCCCATGGGAGAACAGGAAAAGCACCTGGCACCTGGCTCCTGCCATCGGATGAGCGCGGTGCGCTGGCCGCAGCGTGCCGACCGCGGCGGCCATTGGAGGGTGAACCAACGGCAAAGGAAGACCTTTCTCTCTGTCTCTCTCTCTCTCACTGTCCACTCTGCCTGTCAAAAATTAAAAAAAAGAAGTGCTTCTCTTTCAGTCCTGCAAAATATATGGTTTGAATGTTTGTGTCTCCCCCAAAATTCAGGTCGAAAATCTGCACTGCAACAGAAGAAAGAAATGGGCCTTTAGGGGGTAATTAGACATTAGGGCATTATCCTCACAGATGAAATGAGTGCCTTCTAAGAGGGCTGAGAGAACTAGTTATGCCATTGTATTACCCATCCATCCCTTCTACCATGCGAGGAGTAGCATGTATCCCCTCAAGAAGAAACAGCCACAAGGTGCCATCTTGGAAGCAAAGATATAAGGTCCTCACAAGACAATGAACCTGCCAGCACCTTGCTTCCAGATCTCTAGACTTCAGAAATGGAAGAAATGTATCTCTGTTACTTATCAGTTACCCAGACCCAGGCAGAGATGCTCCTTGGATTACAAGGGAGTTATGTCCTGTTAAACCCATCATCAGTTCAAAATATTGTAAACCAAAATTCATGTAATATACCTAGTCTACTGAACCTCAAAACTCAGCCTAACCTACTTTAAACATGTTCAGAACACTTAAATTATCATATAGCCAAAATCATCTAACACAAAGCCTGCGATATAATAGAGTGTTGGATATCTTGTGTAATTTATTGAATACCCATACCCTCAAAATGCTAGCAAAAGAGTATTCTGTAGAAAATGAGTTGTTTATCCTCAAGATCATGGGACTGACTGGGAGGTGAGCTAATGGCCCACTTCCCAGCACCCTGAGAGAATTGACTGCGTATCATTACCCCCAAAAAAGACCAAAATTCAAAATCAAAGTACAGTTTTTCTGACTGCACAGGTATTTACACCATTGTAGCATCAAAAATATTACTTGGAACCATTGTAAGTTGGAGACTACTCTGTTCTGTTATTGCAGCAAGAGCAGAGTAAGATTGGAAGTTTGTAAGTTTCCTTGCCACTTTCTCTGAATGGGTACAAACCTACCCCTGTAACTCCCAGAACAGTACTTACTGCTTCTTGTAAGCCTTATAGTTTGTCAGTTATTTGAAGTTAATGAGGTAGAAGCAATAACCTAAGGAGACAACTAGTGAAAGAGGCAAGGCTCAAAACCATAGAGAAAATCAGAGACCATCCAGCCTATCTGCAAATATCTGCAGAAATTTAACAAGCATTTGTAGTCACACATTATGCATATAATATGTAATATGGCTTTAATGCAGAAGTTACTCAGCAATTGATATCTATTATTAGTAGTTGGTGCAAGGAAAAATGAAAGGAATAGAAGGTTTTGTGCAGGATATAGAATCATGAGGTTTTTTGCCTTAGTAAAATAAACATGACAGCTGAGATGAGAATAAATAAAAATAGAGAAAGAAATAAGTTTAAAAAAAAAACACCTGAGATAAGATGATGGTACAAGATGATAGAGAAAGAAAAGCTGAGAAAGGAGAATACAGGATAGGCATTTAGCACATCAGTGAAGATGCCTCTTGTGATGACCACATCTCATATCACAGTCCCTGGGTTTGAGCTCCAGCTTCACTTCCAATTCCAGCTTCCTCCTAAAGAGCACCCTTGGAGGCAGCATGTGATGGCCTAAGTAGTTCGGTCCTTGCCACCCACATGAGGGACTCAGATTGAGTTCCAGGCTCCTTGTTTTAGCCTGGCCAACCCTTATATGTTATAGGCAATTAAAGAGTGAAACGGGCCAGCACTATGACACAGCAGGTTAAAGCCTCAGCCTGCAGTATCAGCATCCCATATGGGTGCCAGTTCGAGTCCTGCCGGTTTGAGACTCTTGGTTGCTCCACTTCCAGTCCAGCTTCCTGCTATAGCCTGGGAAAGCAGCAGAGGAGAGCTCAAGTCCTTGGCCCTACACCCACGTGGGAAACCCAGAAGAAGCTCCTCGCTTCTGGCTTCTGGCTTCGGATAGGCATAGCTCTGACTATTGCTGCCATTTGGGGGGTGAACCAGCAGATGGAAGACCTTTCTCCTTCTGTCTCTCTCTACCTCTCTCTCTAACTCTTTCAAATAAAAAAATTTAAAAAACAATTAACTGAAAAGTGATCCCTGTGAAATATGAGTGGGAATAAGAGAGGGAGGAGATGTACAATTTGGGACATGCTCAATCGGACCTGCCCCAAATGATGGAGTTAGAAACGTGCCAGGGAATTCCAATACAATCCAATCAAGGTGGCATGTACCAAGGCCATCTCACTAGTCCAAGTGATCAATTTCAGTTCACAGTTGATCACACTGATAGGTCTAAGAGTCAAAGGGATCACACAAACAAGACTAGTGTCTGCTAATACTAACTGACAGAATCAAAAAGGGAGAGAATGATCCAACATGGGAAGCGTGATACACAGCAGACTCATAGAATGGCAGATGTCCTAAATAGCACTCTGGCCTCAGAATCAGCCCTAAGGCATTCAGATCTGGCTGAAGAGCCCATGAGAATATTTTAGGCATGGAAAGCCAAGACACTGTGGAAAAAAAAAAGAAGACCTAAATGAAAGATCTCTGCGAGTGAGATCCCAGCGGAACGAATGGGGCCATCAAAGAAGGAGGTACCTTTCTCTGAAGGGAGGAGAGAACCCTGTCGGAATAAGATTGAAGTCGTCGAACCCTAAAGGCTTCCATAGCCTCGGCATCTCATGACTAGAGCCTAGGAAGATTACTGACGCCATAAACAAGAGTGTCAAATTATTAAATCAACATCAGGAGTCACTGTGTACTTATGTCTCATGTGGGATCTGTCCTTAATGTGTTGTCCAATGTGAAGTAATGCTATAACTAGTACTGAAACAGTATTTTACACTTTGTGTTTCTGTGTGGGTGCAAACTGATGAAATCTTTACTTAGTATATACTGAATCAATATTCTGTATATAAAGATAATTAATAATGAAAAAAAAATCTTGGTGTTAAATTGGAAATTGCATAGAAAATTAATCAATTAAAAATATATCATGTAGGATCTCTGTCCTTAATGTGCTATACATTGTGAATTAATACTATAACTAGTACTCCAACAGTATTTTTCACTTTGTGTCTCTATGTGAGGGCAAACTGTTGAAATCTTTACTTAATATATACTAAACTGATCTTCTGTATATAAAGAGAATTGAAAATGAATCTTGATGTGAATGCAAGGGGAGAGGGAGTGGGAAAGGGGAGGGTTGCGGGTGGGAGGGAAGTTATGGGGGGGGAAGCCATTGTAATCTATAAGCTGCATTTTGGAAATTTATATTCTTTAAATAAAAGCGTTATAAAAAAAATGAAACATCAAATGGGGGTCCTCTCTCTCTCTCTCTTTCCCTCGCTTCCTCCCTCCCTCTTTCTGCCTTTGAAATAAGTTTAAAATTTTTAATGATAAAGAAGAAAATGTAGAATGTGAAAGTGAAGGCAATAAATAGGGAAATGCGCTTATCCTGAGTATCAATAAAGACCAAGTAGCATAAGAAGAAATGAAGATATTAGATGGAAATTATTTTATGGAGACTAAAAGAAATTCTATTTGGCAACTACAAGGTTAAATTGCTTTTAAGTAGTCCAGAAACAGATATGGAACAAGATTTTCAATAAAATTCTGAAGTCCATAATGTAGGCAAAGGTCATCCGTAGAGAATCAGAAGTCAAACAAAAGATGATGCTTGCTGCTATGGAAGTGAATAAGATTTCTGAAAGAAAAAAAAAAAGAAAACCTGAAAGCTGGCCCTGTAAAATGCTTACATAGAAACATATTGTGGTATATTTATAGATTAGAATGCCACTTGGTAATAAAAGTAATGAAATACTGAGGTACATGGTAACTTGGATGAATTACAAAATAAGTATGTTGATAGAAAGAATCCAAATAATTATAATATTAACAATGACAATAACGCATGGGTATTATTCTACTTGTAAAATTCTACAAAATACATACAAATTTATAGTAACAGATCAGTGACTGCTTGAAGTAGGGAGAATGCAGAAGGCACAAGTGATCTTTCTGAGGTGACAGAAATGTTCTATCTTCATTGTGGTGGTAGTAATCTATGTATATATGTTTGTCAAAACTCAGAGAACTGTACAACTAAAATGAGATTTTATTATGTGCAATTTATACTTCAATAAAATTGACTTAAAAATAAAAACTTATATCTAGTGATTAGAATGACATAAAAGATAAAGGAGTCAGAAAAATAATCAGAAAGGCAAGGACAAGACTTTGGAGGTTCTTAGATGCAAAGAAATTTGAAGAAGAAAAATATGCACTGTATCGTTGAATGCTACCACATGTAGGGAGATGGGATGTAAGAACAGAGCTATAATGGGTAATCAGATGGCCAATTTTGACATTCCAAAGATTGTCTTTTCTTTTTCTTTTTTTTTTTTTTAATGTTCAGATGATTGTCTTTCCTATAGAGAAGGGTAGAAGTAGAATCTAGACTTCCAGGGGATAAGAGCTATTAGATAGTGAAGAAATTATAGAAATGACTCTCAGAACTCCTCACAGGGAAGAGTACGGTAGAAACAGAATCATAATTTTAAGTAGAAGAACCAAGGGAAGATTTTCAGTGTAAGGCCAAGGTGTTCCACACCAGAAGATAATGCATGAACATCTTGAAGAGCAGAGAAACAGGAAATGTACAATGAGGTAAGCTTGTAATGAAGAAAATACACAATAATATCTAGAGGTTAGAGAGAGACATTTGTCTATGCATTGAGATGTGTTAGGAAGGAGTGAGAGGGAAGTACATACAGATGGTGTGCTTCAAGTAGACAGGAGGAAAGCTGAAGTAGTTCATTTCAAATGATCTCAAACACCTCGCAGAAAAAGCAACGTTTGCCATTGAAAGTAAGGAACTGCATCTGAGCAAGGGCCTAAAAGAAGTAGAGGATGGGGACACTTGCTATGAGGACTCACATCAGTACACGTTTCATTTCTAAAGTGCACACAGATCACCTTTGGGTTCCTGTATCAACTCCCAAGGCAGTGCTAATGAATGTTTTGGATATCAATATCAGGAGGGGTGAGCACTGTGGCGTAGTGGGTAATGCCACCGTCTTCAGTGCTGGCATCCCATATGGGCACCAGTCCGAGTCCTGGCTGCTCCACTTCCAATCCAGCTCTCTGCTTTAGCCTGGGAGAGCAGTAGAAGATGGCCCAAGTGCTTGGGCCCCTGCACCCATGTGGGAGACTTGCAGGAAGCTCCTGGCTTCAGACTAGTGCAGCTCCAGCAGCAGCTAATTGAGGAGTGAACCAGTAGATGGAAGACCTCTCTCTCTCTCTGCCTCTCCTTCTCTCTCTGTATAACTCTTTCAAGTAAATAAATAAATCTTTTAAAAAAAGATCAAAAGCCCTCCTGCAATGAGCAAAAGGATTGTGAATCAAGAGCCAGGATCCAGGCTACGAGCAGTCATATGGATATATAGTTATCCCCCCTGCTGAATGTTAAACAGCAGGAACACAGAAGTCATTGCTGTTATGTTTTAATATCTGGTACCATATTTGGCATATAGATGGAACTGAGTAAATATAAACCAAATAACAAATTAAATAATGAGTAATTCTTCCTCAGGGCAATTAACCAGAGTTGGAGAATCAAAGGCAGAAATGAGAGAAGTTGTAGAAAAGGAAGGATGAAAAAGTGCATGCATGGAAAATGGCTGTCCATGGAGTACAGGTCGACATGAAAGATGAGGGATGTCTATACAAGGAAATATATTGGGAAAAAAGAAAGAAACTGAGATTGGAGATCACAAAGAATAAAAATCAGATAAGGGGGAAATAAAGATGTAGATATTTAGAAGAAAATAATTTGCAATCAGAGAGAGCTACTTTTCAGTGCATAAGACCTTTACAACAAAGATCTTTCAACTAAGGACTAAGAACTGACTGAAAGATCACTTTTCATGAATGCATGAGGCTGACAATTTTTTAAAGATTTATTTATTTATTTATTTATTTGAAAGAGAGAGAGTTACAGACAGAGGGAGAACAGTGAGAAAGGTCTTCTATCCACTGGTTCACTCTCCAAATAATTGCAACAGCAGAGCTGGACCAATCCAAAGCCAGGAGCCAGGAGCTTCCTCCAGGTCTCCCATGAAGATACAAGGGCCCATGCACTTGGGCCATCTTCCACTGTTTTCCCAGGCCATAGCAGAGGCCTAGACTGGAAGAGGAGCAGCCAGGACTCAAATCAGTCCCCACATAGGATGCCGGTGTTACAGGCAGAGGCCCAGCTCACTATGCCACAGTGTCAGCCCTGAGAAATTTTTTAATAAATTTACTTAGATAACCAAGTCAAAAGGTACATGAAGCAGTCAGCATCTTCAGTATCAAAACTCTCAGCACCAAATACTAACAGTTTTCACTTAGCTTAATACAATGCAGAAATAAAATAGAAAAATATTATACCACCAATGGACATATTCCCTTGACCTAACTTAGGTCACACCTTCCTTGGTTTCACCAAAAATAATATCTGCTTGAGTGATAAGGACTTATATAGAAAAAGATCTAGTTATATTTCATGTCATCTTGAGACAAAATTTATACAGTGCTATTAAAAAATTCCAAGGTTAAAAATCAGAATGTATAATGAAATGCTAAAATGAAGAATGGCTTATTGGCAAGAGCATTATGACAATGGGTTCTGTAAGAAGGACATATATGGGGCAATATTCAGACTCTAAGTTTTCCCAAAAAAATGAATGGTGACCCCAAAAGAATCATTTTGCAATCCATACTGAACTATAAAGTATTGATTTTTCCAGTTGAGTTGAAGCTAGTGTTTAAAATTCCTCTTAAATGTCCTTAAATGGATACAAGGTAGAAAAAAAGTCTCTACAGCAAAATGTATACAGAAAAAAAAAAATGCTTCTGTGTGCATGTGTGTGTGCTCAAGCACATGCATGGACCTACAGGCAAGAACTGCAGACATGTACCTGTTTCTTATCCTTGCACAAAGACACTTATGCTAATAAAAACATTAGCATTTCAAGCCCTTTTGGGGGTGAGAAGGATGAGAGAATAGAGAACCGAATGTCACTGTTTGCCAGAACTCTGGTGTTTTTGCATCTTCTCATTTAACCCTTATATCTTGTTTCTACAATATAAATTGATAGGATTACTATTTCCACTTTGAATACATAGAAACTAAGGCTCAGAAAAGTTAAATCACTTCCTGGGTCACAAAGCTACTAACATACACAGCCAGTCTGTCCCATCCTGCCTAAATTCACTCTGCCCTACTATACTGCCTCCTAGTGTGATTTCAATTATTCTCACCTATTCAATAAATGAATATTAACTTACTCAGACTGCAGATACTGGAAATATAGTGCCTGCACTTGCATAGCACATAGTCCATAAACAACATGTGGCTCATGTCCATGGGGTTGCATGCAAATAATGGCAACACTGTGTAAAGTAGGCAAGCAGAAAATCCTGTGGGAGCTGATGGGAGGAGTGCCCAGCTCCACACTGAGGGTGATGGAAGTCTCAAGACAAATATCAGATATTTCAGCAGATTCACAGGCTTGCCCTATGCTGCAGTGGGCTAAGCCACAGCCTGTAACTCTGGCATCCCATATCAGAGTGCCAGTTTGAGTCCTGGCTGCCCAACTTCCCATATAACTTCCTGCTAATGCATCTGAGAAGGCAGCAGAAGATGGCCCAAGTACTTGGGCCTCTGCCACACAAGTGGGAGACCCAGACTGAGTTCTTCACTCTTGGCTTTGGCTTAACCCAGGCCCAAACGTTGCAGTCATTTTGGGAATGAATCAATAGTTGGAAGTCTCTCTCTCTCTCTCTCTCTCTCTCTCTCTCTCTCTCTCATTCTTTCTCCCTCTCTCTCTCCCTCAATGTCTTTAAAATAAACACAAAATAAATCCATTTCAAAACACAATTTAAAGAAGAAAAGATTGGTGTGCTATAGAGAAAAAGGATTGACAGCTAGAAGAAACAAGCTGGGCCCATCTACTGGGACACTGTAAAGGTTAATTTTAGGTTTCAACTGGACTGAATTAAAGAATACCTCAAAACTTTGAAAAGGCATTATTTCGGTGTTTCCAAAGGAGATGCATGTTAGTCTGAGTGGTGAAGGCAGGAAACCTGGCCTCAGTGTAGATGCACATTATCAAGCGGCTGGGAGTCTCAAGATATTAAATCCAGGAAGCAAACTGGTCTTTCACTTTGAGAGCTGAGACACACTCAACTCACTTACATCCTGCCTTGGACATCAGAAATATACATTTTGTGGTCTTTGGACTTTAAGACTTAACATTCAGTGGTCCTTCTTCCTCACGCTCTTCAAGGCTTTTGGCCTTGAACTGAGTAGTATACCCTCAGCTTCCCTGGCTCATGATCCTAGGACTTAACAGAGCCTTGCCATGTGCACCCTAGGGCTTCCAGCTTAAAGATAACGTCAGGGGAGCATTCTGGTTGACATATTCGTGTGCGCCAAGTCTACAAATAAATCCCCTTTCCTATATCTATATCCATATATACCACATCTTATCCATTCTGTCTCTCTGTAGAATCTCAACACAGAGACAAACACAGTGGAGATAGTTGAGAAAAGAAGATCAGAAGACAGTGAATATAGTTTGAGTACATGTTTATTACCATTATGTACTAGCCCTGGACCTGAAGAGTCCCCAGGTGCCTCAGTTTCCCTAAATGTGCTGCCCATGAGATTGTTCCCTTTCTGAAATTTTTGACATTCCAATGTGTAACATTCCAATTTGTTTTTCATTTTAAGAATTCCCAGCAAGATTCAGCATTGACAGCTCTTTGTGCACAAGGTTTCTTGGTGGATGGCAAATTGTGGTATCTCATAGAAAAATCTCTGAGACCAGTAACTCAGGAGAAAATGACCACCTAAGCCCCTAATTGCTAGATTTTTGAAAAAATACAAGAAATTCACAATATAATAAAATGTAAAAGAAAATTTATATTTTGTAGTAGAAGATTTTAACTATCTTGGGTGTATGACACTAAGGAATTCAGTTGAACACAAACTTTTAAGAAATAGTACGTGATCTCAAGAAATTCAGTTATAGTTATTTACAGTTTACCTGTTTCTGAAATGTATTTCTCTAAATTCTTTCAAATGCATGATATAATGAATTTAACTTCTAATAATATTAAATAATAAAATCTCTCAACTGTATGAAGCAATTTGATAAATAAAATTTATCTTGCACTGCTTTAATTTTTGGTGAATGTGAATACATTTCCCATTTGCTAATTGATCATTGAATTTGCTCTTTTGTGATGTTTCATTTCCTGCCCTTTTTGCTCATTCAAATTTTGTAATATCAACACATTTCTTATCAAGTTTTATTACCTAATGGCATTTTCATTGTACAAAGTTCATATCAATTAGCAATTTTTACAGTGTATCTTTTAATTTTATGATTGAAACTTTTTGTAGTGTTAGGGAAATTGATTGGCAGGAAGAAACCAAGTAAAAAAAGGTAAAGCTGTTGTTTGCCCACCTAAGACCAAGTCATTCATTTTACATAATTTTAAACATTTTATCTTTAGAGGCATCTTTTCTATCTCTGAGGTATAATATACATATAGTAAAATGCAAAAACAATAAGTCAAGTTTAGATGTGCATGTATCATGTAAATACCAATCAAAACAAGACATATAGTATTTCCAGCAACCCAGAAGTTCCCTCTCCCAAGGAAGCCACTATTCTGACCTCTATCCCCACAGTTTAGTTTTTGCTATTTTAAGCTTATCAAAGGATACTATCTCATTTCAGATACAAATAGGTTAACAAACACTTTCAATACAAGTAGTCTTTATAGCTTTTCAAAAGTATTTGGAATATGTTAATAGATACCAAACAAGTTTAAAAAATAAACTCTGAAACTGAACATCCTGCTAACAGGTGGAAATTATTGAATAGCAACTTTGTTTCACATATGTTGAGTTGAATACTTATAACTCAGGATCTTATAAAATATTTACCTGTGGTCAATACACAATATTAGAATTATATTATTTTGATAGAATGAAAAGGAGAGAATGACCCAACATGGGAAGTGGGATACACAGCAGACTCATAAAAGGGCAAATGCCCTAAAGAGCACTCTGACCTCAGTATCAGCCCTTAAGGCATTCCAATCTGGCTAAAAAGCCCATGAGAGTTTCACAGTCATGGAAAGCCAAGACACTGAGGTGAAAAATGACCTGAATGAAAGATCTCTGTTAGTGAGATCCCAGCAGAAAGAATGACCATCAAAGAAGGAGGTATCTTTCTCTGAAGGGAGGAGAGAACTTCTACTTTGAATATGGCCATGTCTAAATAAGATCAAAGTTTGTGAACTCAAGATGCTTCCATAGCCTTGGCAGCTCATGACAAGAGCCTCGAGTGATTACTGATGTCATAAACAAGAGTGTCAATTGTTAAATCAACAACAGGAGTCACTGTGCACTTACTCCCCACTTAGGGTCTCTGTCCTTAATGTGTTGTACTATGTGAATTAACGGTATAATTAGTACTTAAATGGTACTTTATACTTTGTGTGTCTGCGTGGGTGCAATCTGTTGAAATTTTTACTTAGTATATACTAAGTTGATCTTCTGTATATAAAGATAACTGAAAATGAATCTTGATGTGAGGATGGGAGAGGGAGCAGGAGATGGGATGGTTATGGGTGGAAGGGTGGCTATGGGGGGGGGGAGCGCTGGAACCCAAAAGTTGTACTTTCAAAATTTATATTTATTAAATAAAAGGTTTCTAAAAAAGGATTGTGTTATAATACACATCTAACCATATTAACAACTGCTATATATTTTTCCTATGACTCTTTTTAATTACCTTCAAATTTCCGTTATTTCCCTAATTCCTGTTTTGAGTGAGGTGTGCTTTTTCTTTTCTAGATAGAAAAAGTTACAATTGACGAAACCAAAGCAAAAATCAATTTTTTTCCAAATAAAATAACCATATAAATAAATAAATAAAATGTATCTAAGAAATACATGTTTTCTTCAGTGATACATTACTCCTAGGAGTCCAGAAATACGTAAGAACGAAGATTTTCCCTTCAATTAATTGAGTTTTGTGTATATTGTGAAATCTCCACTCAGAAATGATATGCTTGTGATTTCTGACTACAGTGTTTCTGACCACTGTGGGAACAACTTTCTTAGTTAATATGTTCAGGGAAGTAGAAGACACACGTGGTCAGAAGGAGCAGTAGGTCCTAATGTTCCATTTTGTAGTTCTCAGCTTTTTAAATTAGAAATTTGTGTCATTTTTTTTTCATTTTAGAATATGTTAACAAGCAAGCAGCCCAGAAGACCAAGTCTGTTGTAGCAAAAGAGAGAACATAAAAGCAAGCGAGTGAGCCAGAGACCACAACTGGCAGGCAATGAAGATTCCTGAAGCATGCATACTTACTAGAGAGTAAGAACAGACAACATGTGGAATAAAACATGGCCAAGCATAAATCAACACCCACTTACAAGGCGTTTAATTTAAAAAAATACCTGTTGTTCCTTTATCTCACTGGTTATTTCAGAAAAGGGGTTTTTTTTTTAGAAATTTTTTTAAAATGTATGAACTATACATAACATGGCCCTTTAACATTAAAAGATAGATGTCTTTGCCCCAGAAGGAGAGCACAGAGTCAACAATCAAAGGTAGCATCTCTGTACCTGACAGATCAGGGTCAACCTAAAGTGTTACATTCTTCTTCCCAGGGTGGATGCAGAGACAGGCCTATTGGGCGGACAAGCCCCAGCCTGCAGATGTCAGCAATGTCATGACAGCACCTGCAGAACAGAAATGATCATGATGAGACATGCAAACAGTCCTGAAGCTCTTCTTTTAAAAATTGGTCTATTGATTTTCACCAGACATAAGCCAGGTAGATGTTAGGGAAGAGGATTAACCACAATAAAAAAAAAATGATCTACAGATCTAAATAAATTGTCAAAGGTAGAGCCAGGTACAGAATCTAGGCGAGGGATACCTGCACTGGGCATAAGAAGTCATAATATCCTCAACAAGGCAGTGATTTAAAACTACATGATATAGTTACTGTTACCTTTGGAAATGCTGCTTTTATATATTTTATAACTTTAGTCAATACAGAGCAGGTTTATTTTCCCTAGTATCACACTCCAGGTAGTCTAGACATTGGAGAAAATGTTTTTTGAATGTCCACAGAACTCTGGATGGCATGATCTTCCTCCTTCTTGAGCAGAGAGAGTTCTTTTCATCCCTTGAGAAGCACCCAGATGTAGTAACATAATCTAATGACAACTATGAAAATTAATTTTGGAACAAGAAAAATATATGTGAAATAATTTTCAATACTTTATGAGTGCATTCCAATAAGTTTGGTTCAAAAGAGGCTGAAGAATTACAGGAGAAAATGTGGAATTTAGAGATTCCAGTTTTTCTACCTCAGAAGGAAATAAATTAATCTCTATAAAATCTCTCATTTCCTCATTTGTAAAGATAAATATTTTTTAAAGATTATTTACTTATTTATTTTAATGGCAGAGTGACAAAAAGAGAAACACAGACAAATGGAATTTTGTCATTGATTTATCCAAGGCTGAGCCAGGCAGAGCTCAGAAGCCAGGAACACTTTCCAGGTCTCCCCCATGGATGGCAGAGGCCCACACACTTGTGCCATCTTCCACTGCCTTCCAGGCTCATAAGCAGAGAGCTGGATCAGAGCTGGAGCTTCCAGGACTCAGACCAGTGTTCTTACATAGGAAGCCAGAGTTGCAAGTAGTAGTTTAATCCACTGTAGCAAAATGTAGTACCCCAGGAGATACAGATTTTTATCACAAAGAAATATTGTCATAATACAACACAGTATTAGATTTAATGGTACACTATACATGGAAAAGCATTCAGTGGCAGTTATTATTTTGAAATGGCATGCACCTTTTTTTCCCCCCTTGCTGTGTCACATGCATCTCAGCAGTTCATTTTTCCTCTGTAGTACTTATCTGGCTTCTGGATCTCCATTCAATCATAGCCAGCTTTTACTTCCACATTGTCCCCGTGGATATCAGGAATTTATTTTGTCCTTGGTTTTCCCCTGACTCCATACTAGCAGAGCTTATAACTCTGTTCTTGCTGCTGCTTCTCAGGTCTGATATTTGAAACACCTACTAAAACTAGCTTGTAGGTCACATTTCCCTAAAACGGGCCTCTGTTAAGGAAACTGTACACTGACCAGTAATCTCATTAATTTCCAGCCTACCAGTTGTATCTTATTTTATCATGCACATATGTTCTTTCCTACTTTTGAATTTACTCAGGATTAAAACTAGTTGTAGCTGCTAAGAAAATAAATTCCTTTACTAGGATTTGTGAAAAATTATACACAACACACAAAGGCAAAAGTGTCAAATAATCCTTGTCATCCAAAGCCTACAAAGACACCTAACCCATTAGCAGTTATATATTAATCTAACCAGAAAATCAAAAACTCAGTTCTTCAGTCTGAGAAGGAATTTAGAGATCGCCAGCTCCATCTGCCTCCAACAGAAGATAAGGCTGGGGAGACTAGCACTGTGATGTAGTAGGTAAAGCCACTGCCTCAGCACTGACATCCTATAAGGGTGCCTGTTCATGTCCCAGCTGCTCCACTTTTTTTTTTTTTTTTTTTGGAAAGTCAGAGTTATACAGAGAGAAAAGGAGAGGCAGAGAAAGAGGTCCTCCATTCGCTGGCTCACTCCCCAATTGGCTGCAACGGCTGGAGCTGTGCCAATCTGAAGCCAGGAGCGAGGAGCCTCCTCTGGGTCTCCCACTTGGGTGCGGGGGCCCAAGGACTTGCGCCATCTTCTACTGCTTTCCCAGGCCATAGCAGAGAGATGGATCAGAAGTGGAGTAGCCAGGGACTGGAACCTGTGCCCACATAGGATGCTGGCACCACAGGTGATGGCCTCACCAGCTACACAACAGCGCCGGCCCCGGCTCCACTTTTGATCTAGCTCCCTGCAAATGTGCCTGGGAAAAGTAGTGGAAGATGTCCCAAGTGTCTGGGCCCCTGTCATTCATGTGGAGGACCTGGATGAGGCTCCTGGCTTCAGCCTTGCCCAGCACTGGCCTTTGGTGCAATCTGGAGAATGTACCAGTGGATAAAATATTTCTCTCTCTCTCTCTCTGCTTCTGTCTCTCTGTAACTCTACCTTTCAAATAAATAAGTAAATAGTTTAAAAAAAGAAACCTTTTATTTAATGAGTACAAATTTCTAAAGTACAACCTTAAAAATATAGTGATTCTTCCCACCATATGCACCTTCCTACCCAGATTCCTACCACATGTCCTCCTCCCTCTCCCATTCCCAGTCCCATTCTCCATTAAGATTCATTTTCAATCAACTTTACACACAGAAGAGCAACTCTAAGTAAAGAATTCAAAAACTTGCACACACAAAATATAAAAAAAGTTTGAGAACAAGTTTGACTGTTAATTCTCATAGTACAACTCACTAAGGACAGAGGTCCTGCATGGGGAGTAAGTACACAGTGACTCCTGTTGTCAGTTTAACAATTAACACTATTATGTATGACATCAGCAATCACCCAAGGCTCTTGACATCAGCTATCAAGGCTATGGGAAGCCTTCTGAGTTCACAATCTCTGTCAATATTTAGACAAGGCCATAAGCAAGTAGAAGTTCTCTCCTCCCTTCAGAGAAAAGTACATCCTTCTTTGATGGTCCCTTCTTTACACTGGAGTCTCCTTCATGTAGGACTTTTTTTTTGCCACAGTGTCTTGGCTTTCCATGCCTGAAATGCTCTCATGGGATTTTCAGCCAGACCAGAATGTCTTAAGGCCTGATACTGAGGTCAGAGTGTTGTTTAGAGCAATTGTCATTCTATAGTCTGCTGTGTGGACTGCTTCCCATGTTGAAACATTCTATGCTTTGTAATTTTATCTATTGTTATTACCAGACACTTGATCTTATTTATATGATCCCTTTATGCTTAATCCTATCTATATGATGAATTTAACACTTAATATGATCACTTTAATACTTAGCATGACATTATTACCAACCAGCTTAATGGGATTTGGAATCCCATTGCAAGTTTTTAGCTTTACCCTTAGAAGTAAATGCATAGGAATGTATGCAGAATGACACAGCTCCCCTTTTTCTTATACCCACTCTCATTTTTTTCCTGGGATCTATTTTCAATTGACTTTATACAGATATGATTAATTCTTTTTTTTGACAGGCAGAGTGGACAGTGAGAGAGAGAGAGAGAGAGAGAGAGAGAGAAAGGTCTTCCTTTTCTGTTGGTTCACCCCGCAATGGCCACTGCAGCCGGCACATCGCACTGATCCGAAGCCAGGAGCTAGGTGCTTCTTCCTGGTCTCCCTTGCGGGTGCAGGGCCCAAGCACTTGGGCGATCCTCCACTGCACTCCCAGGCCACAGCAGACAGCTGGACTGGAAGAGGGGCAACCAGGACAGAATCCAGCGCCCTGACCGGGACTAGAACCCAGTGTGCCAGCGCCACAGGCAGAGGATTAGCCTATTGGGCCGATGCGTCGGCCAGATATGATTTTTTTTTTTTAAGTAAAGAGTTCAATCAAGGGTATTAAGAAAGAAAAAAATACTATTCTTCAAAAGTCAAGACAAGAGCTATTTAAGTCACTGCTTCTCAAAGTGTCAGTTTCACTTCTGCAGGTTTCCTTTTATGTACTCTGTTGGTTATCATGGATCAGGGAGAACATATTGTATTTGTCTGTTTGGAACTGGCTTATTTCACTAAGTATGATGTTTTCCAGATTCATCTGTTTTGTTGCAAATTACCAGATTTCATTTTTTTAACTGCTATGTAGTATTCTATAGAGTACATATCCCATAATTTCTTTATCCAGTCTTTGGTTGATGGGCATTAAGTTTATTCCATGCCTTAGCTATTGTGAATCGAGCTGCATTAAACATGGGGGTGCAGATAACTCTTTTAGTTGCTGATTTCATTTCCCTTGGGTAAATTTCCTAGAGTGAGATGGCTAAGGGGTATGGTAGAACTATATTCAGATTTCTGAGATATTTCCAAACTATCTTCTATAGTATTTTACCAGTTTACATTCCACCAACAGTGGATTAGGGTACCTTTTTCCCCACACCCTTGCCAGAATTTCTTGTTTGTTAGATTTCTGTATGAAAGCCATTCTAACTTGGGTGAAGTGGAACCTCATTGTGGTTTTGATATGCATTTCCCTGATGGATAGTGATGCTGAGCACTTTTTCATGTGTCTGTTGGCCATTTGGATTTTCTCTTTGGAAAACAATGTCTGTTTAAGTCCTTTGCTCTTGACCCTGGGGCTGGCACTGTGGCATAGCAAGTTAAGCCACCGCCTGCAGTGCCAGCATCCCATATAGGTGCTGATTTGAGTCCTGGCTGCTCTGTTTCCTATCCAGTTCTCTGCTATGGCCTGGGAAAGCAGCAGAAGATGGCCCAAGTCTTTGGGCCCCTGCACCCATGTGGGAGACCTAGAGGAAGCTCCTGGTTCCTGGCTTCAGATCAGCGCAGCTCCTGCCATTGCAGCCAATTGGAGAGTGAACCAGCAGATAGAAGATCTCTCTCTCTTTCTCTCTCTCTCTCTCTCTCTCTATCTGCTTCTCCTTCTCTAACTCTGACCTTCAAATAAATAAATAAATCTTTAAAAAAAAAAGTATTTGCCCATTTCTTAACTCCGTTGTTTGCTTGGTTGTTGTAGAATTTCTTGATCTCTTTATATATCCTGGTTATTAATTCTTTATCAGTTGCATAGTTTGCAAATATTTTCTCCCATTCTGTCCGTTGCCTCTTCACTTTCCTGACTGTTTCAGTGGTAGTACAGAAACTTCTCCATTTGATGTAATCTCATTTGTTAATTTTGGCTTTGATTGCCTATGCCACTGGGGTCTTTTTCAGGAACTTTTGCCTATGCCAATGTCTTGCGGGGTCTCCCCAATGTTCTCTAATAATTTGATGGTATCAGGTCATAGATTTAGGTCTTTAATCCATTTTGAATAGATTTTGTGTAAGGTGTAAGCTAGGGGTCCTGCTTCATAATTCTGCATGTGGAAATCCAGTTTTCCTAGCACCGATTGCTGAAGAAACTGCAAATGAACAAATTTGAATGCAGCTTCTACCACTTTCTTAGCCGTGTGGTCTCATGCAATTATGGAACAATGGCTTTATGCCTTGCTTTACTTATCTGTATCATTTTTATCTGAGGTCATTCATTGAGGATATGAGAATGAAATTACATATGTAAAGTCCTTAGCTAGCATGATGCCCAGCTGAGATGAAGTCATGATTTGTCATTTTGTCTTCCTAATATAAAAATACTTAGTGCAATCATTCAATCAAATTTTTTTTGTGGGGTGTGGGGAGATTCCAAGATGGTGGATTAGGTAACAACATACTGCACTAGGTTAGGGATAAACAGTAAAAAATTAAAAAATAAAAAATAAATAAAAAGTGTAGGAAGTACCCTCTCATGGGAGAATGGAAGACAAAACTACACTGGATCCTATAAGAGGAACAGGATTGCCATGGGCCTGTGTGGAGCGTGCAAAAGCATAGCATGAACACGAACACCAACATAACTGCAGCAGCTGAGAGCTAGAGCAGGCAGAATCTTGGAGACGGAGGTGAGACAAGACTGAAACAACCTATGGTGATATAGCCAGAGGGAGAGCATAGCATGAGTCTGCACTGGTGCCCTGGGGGATAGCAGTTGCTAGCGGCTGCCCGTGGACCCACTGGAAGTAGAGGGGGCATGTTTACATCACCCCAACTTCCCCAAAACAGCACCCACTGCCCAGGTGAGAAAGGGCAGGTGCCATTTAGGGTATGGACAGGAGCTGCAGGAGACCGTGTGAGCACAAAGCAACTAGCTGAGACGGGGTGGCATCTTCTCAGCAGTACTGGCAGCAGTGGCAGGGAGAAAGCAACATTCAGCCAGTGGCCCCTGTGTACCCATGTAATCCAGAGGTTATAGTGGAGGGGACAATCCTCAGTCCCCACTGACTTTGAGCCTGGCTGGGCAATCACATGGGGCAATCACATGGGGCAGTGAGGCACCCACAGCCGCCCAGGATCAAGATGCCCAGGCGGAGCTGTCTCAGGGAACATCTGCCTCTCTGTTGTCTGGACATGCCGGCAGGGCAGAGAGAAACCCCTGCACTCAGTGACTGTGGGAGCCTTGTGTGCTAAGTCCAGAGTGTGAGGGTTTACATGAGAAGATGCATGGTGTTGGTGGGTCTCTGGGCAATCACTGGGTGTGGTTCCACATGTTCAGAGTTCCTTTGTGGCCTAGAGCAGGTCACTGCAGCAGAGACTGTGCTCACAGGGAAGACTGCACAGATCATTTCTGTGGTTTACTTGGTGGCACTTAATACTCTGGGGGCTAACACTCAGACACTGAGATACACCACACCCAACTTGGGTGTTACTATGATATTCAGCCGATGCTAGAGCACTGATCAGAGCTCCCCAGCCACATCTACTGCATAGCTCTTGGTATGTAGTACGAAAGTACAGACATTCCACTAAGCCCCAGAGGCATAGCTCAAAGATTAAAGCTTTCAGAGGGGCTGGTGCCACGGCTCACTAGGCTAATCCTCCGCCTTGCAGCGCTGGCACACTGGGTTCTAGTCCCGGTCGGGGTGCTGGATTCTGTCCCGGTTGCCCCTCTTCCAGGCCTGCTCTCTGCTGTGGCCTGGGAGTGCAGTGGAGGATGGCCCAAGTTCTTGGGCTATGCACCCCATGGGAGGCCAGGAGAAGCACCTGGCTCCTGCCATTGGATCAGCGTGGTGTGCCGGCTGCAATGCACTGGCTGCAGCGGCCACTGTCCATTCTGCCTATCAGAAAAAAAAGCTATCAGAAGAAAAAAACAAAAATCATCTCCACAAATGCCTAAAAACACATGCACAAACTCAAGAAAGAAGAATAAGGAAAACACCATGACTCTACCAAAGGAATACAGCAACATTTAAATATTAGAATGTGAAGATGAAGAGATTGAGGAAATGCCAGAAACAGAATTCAAGAAGTTAATCACAGCATTATTCAAAAGAAATCAGAAGCAAAACACAAACTAAAGAAATGGAATGGGAGAGGGAGCAGGAGATGGGAGGGGTGTGGGTGGGAGGGAAGTTATGGGGGGGGGGGAGCCATTGTAATCCATAAACTGTACTTTGGAAAATTATATTTACTAAATAAAAGTTTAAAAAATAGGCCGGCGCCGTGGCTCAACAGGCTAATCCTCCGCCTTGCGGCGCCGGCACACCGGGTTCTAGTCCCGGTCGGGGCACCGGATTCTGTCCCGGTTGCCCCTCTTCCAGGCCAGCCCTCTGCTGTGGCCCGGGAGTGCAGTGGAGGATGGCCCAGGTGCTTGGGCCCTGCACCCCATGGGGAGACCAGGAAAAGCACCTGGCTCCTGGCTCCTGCCATCGGACGAGCGCGGTGCGCCGGCCGCAGCGCGCCGACTGCGGCGGCCATTGGAGGGTGAACCAACGGCAAAGGAAGACCTTTCTCTCTGTCTCTCTCTCTCACTGTCCACTCTGCCTGTAAAAAAAAAAAAAAAAAAAAAAAAAAAAAAAAAAAAAAAGTTTAAAAAATAAAAATAAATTACATTCAAACTTTTAGCTTAAAGGAACATGGAAGCAAAACCATGTAGATTATATTAACACCATACCTTTTAAAACAATTTGTATAGAAAAAAAAGAAATCTATACATGACAGGAATTAAAATTTTCCCCATGATTTTGAGATTTTTCAAGAGAAATCAAAATGAAATATTAGAAATGAAGAATTCAACAGATCAAATAAAAATGTGGTGGGAAGCCTTAACAATAGAATTGGCAGGCAGAAGAAAATATCCAGACTAGAACACAAATCTTTGGAAATCCTTCAGTAAGACCAAAAAAAAGAAAAAAGAAGAAGAAGAAAATAGAAAATTAAAAACAGTGTGGGAGATTTATGGGATAAAATAATCCAACAGATGGATCTTAAGATCCCCTGAAGGTGTGGAAAGAGAGAATAGGGTAAAAGGCCTATTTAGTGAAATAATTTCAGAAAATTTCCCCAATTTGGAGAAATATAGGGACATCCAAGTAGAGAAAGTACATAGAATTTCTAACAGACATGACTAGAAAAGATCTTCACAACAGCACTTTGTAGTCAAACTTTTCACAGTAAAATATAAATAAAAGATTCTAAAATGTGCATGAGAGAGATGCCAGATTACTTTCAGAAGATCTCCAATTAGACTCAAAGCTGACTTCTCATCAGAAACCCTACAGGCTAGAAGGGAATACCACAATATAGTCTAAGTCTTAAAAGAAAAAACTGTAAACTCAGAATATGATACCCTGCAAAGATCTCATTTACAGATGAAGGCGAAATAAAGACCTTCCATAACAAACAGAAATTCAAAGAATTTGTCACCACTCATCCAGCTTTACAAAAGATGCTTAAGGATCTGCTACACATAGAAACACAGAAAGATAGCCATCATTATGAAAGAATGTGAAGGCAGATAATCACCTAGTAAAAGTACAAAAGAAATCCAAAGTAAACAATAGGAATATTTAGGGGGAAATTGCAGAGCCAAGTCATTAGTTATCAATAGTCACCTTGAATGTAAATAGCCTCAACTTTCCAGTTAAAAGATACAGTCTGGCTGGATGGATTAAAAAACAATATCCTTCTGTTTGCTGCCTACAAAAAACACATATCAGCAACAAAGATACATGCATTTTGAGACTGGAAGAAAGGAAAAAAGATATCCCATGTTAACAGAAAGCAAAAAAGGGCAGGTGTTGCCATCCTAATGTCAGACAAGGTAGACTTTAAAGTAAGAACTGCTAAAAGAGATGAATAAGGGCACAATGCAATGATTAAAGGATCAATTCAACAGGAAGATGTGAATATAATACATGTATTCACACACAATCACAGGGTGCCTATATACTTAAAAGAAATGTTAATGGATCTAAAGGGAGATGTAGACCCCAATAGAATAGTAATGGGGGACTTTAACACCCACTTTCATCACCTAGACAGAAAATTTCTGTCAACTAGACAGAAAATCAACAAAGAAATAACATAGTTCATTGGCACTGTGGACCAAATGGACCTAACTAATATAGACTGAACCTTTCACTCCACAGTTGCAAAATACACATTATTCTCATAAGTGCAGGGAGCTTCCTCTAGGATAGACTATAGACAAGGCCATAAAGCAAGTCTCAGCAAATTCAAAAAATCAAAATCATGCCATGTATCTTTTCTGACCACAATAGAATGAAGCTGTAAATCAACAATTCAGGAATCTCTAAATCATATACAAATACATGAAGACTAGACAACATGCTCCTGAATGAACAGTGGGTCATAGAAGGAATCAAAAGAAAAATCAAAAAATTTCTGGAAAAAATTAATATAAAAATACATCATATTAAAACTTATAAGACATGGTTGGTGCCGCAGCTCAATGGGATAATCCTCCACCTGCGGCGCCAGCACCACAGGTTCTAGTCCTGGTTGGAGCGCCAGATTTTGTCCCAGTTGCTCCTCTTCCAGTCCAGCTCTCTGCTGTGGCCCAGGAGTGCAGTGGAGGATGGCCCAAGTGCTTAGGCCCTGCACCCACATGGAGATCAAGAGGAAACACCTGGCTCCTGGCTTCGGATCAGCACAGCACGCGAGCCATAGCGGCCATTTGGGGTGTGAACCAATGGAAAGCGAGACCTTTCTCTCTCTCTCTCTCTCTCTCTCTCTCTCTCTCTCTAACTCTGCCTATCAAAAAAAAAAAAAACCTTATAGGACATAGCAAAAGAAGTTTTAAGGGAGAGGTATATAGTAATTGGTGCCTAGATGAAGAAATTGGAAAGATACCAAATAATGAGCAATCAATACATCTCAAGGACCTAGAAAAACAACAACAAACCAAACCCAAAATTATTAGGAGGAAAGAAATAATTAAAATTAGAGAAGAAATAAACAAAATTGAAACAAAAAAAGAAAAAATACAAAAGATAGTGAAATGAAGAGCCATTATTTTTAAAAAATGAACAAAATTGATATACCATTGGTCAAACTAACCAAATAAAGAAAGAAGACCAAATCAATAAAATTAGAGATAAGAAAATGTAAAAAGAGATACCACAGAAAAAAATAGAATCATAAGGAATTACCACAAACAACTATATACTAAAAAAATGGGAAAACTTGAAGAAATGGGTAGATTCCTAAACAAATACAATCTACAAAAATTGAGTCAATTAGACATAGAAAGCCTAAACAGATCAATAAACAAGTTGAAGTTTGATTCAGTCATAAAGACACTCCCAACAGAAAAGTCCGGGATCGGACAGCTTCACTGCTGAATTCTACCAGACATTTTTTTTTTTTTGGACAGGCAGAGTTAGACAGTGAGAGAGAGAGTGACAGAGAGAAAGGTCTTCCTTTTCTGTTGGTTCACCCCCTAAATGGCCGCTACAGCCAGCGCACAGTGGCCAGCATGCTGCACCGATCCGAAGCCAGGAGCCAGGTGCTTCCTCCTGGTCTCCATGTGGGTACAGGGCCCAAGCACTTGGGCCATCCTCCATTGCACTCCTGGGCCACAGCAGAAAGCTAGACTGGAAGAGGAGCAACTGGGACAAAATCTGGCACTCCAACCAGGACAAGAACCTGTGGTGCTGGCGCCGCAGGTGGAGGATTAGCCTAGTGAGCCGCGGTGCCAGCCTCTACCAGACATTTAAAGAACTAACTCTAATTCTACTCAAGCTATTCAAAACAATAGAAAGGGATAAAAATCATCCCAAACACCTTCTATAAAGCCTGCATCACCTTAATTCCTAAACCAGAAAAAGATACAACAGAGAAAGATAACTATAGGTGAATATCCCTGATAAACATAGATGCAAAAATCCTCAACAAAATTTTACTTAATCAAATAAAACAACACATCAGAAAGAACAATCACCTGGACCAAGTGAGATTTATCCCTGGTATGCAAGAATATTTAAACATTCACAAATCAATCAATGTGATAAATCACATTATGCATAATTCTTTTTTTATTTATTTGACAGATAGAGTTAGACAGTGAGAGAGAGAGAGACAGAGAGAAAGGTCTTCCTTCCATTGGTTCACCACCCAAATGACCGCTACGGCCAGAGCTACGCCGATCCAAAGCCAGGAGCCAGGTATTTCCTCCTGGTCTCCCATGCTAGTGCAGGGGCCCAGGCACTTGGGTCATCCTCTACCGCCTTCCTGGGCCACAGCAGAGAGCTGGACTGGAAGAGGATCAACCAGGACTAGAACCCAGCGCCCATACGGGATGCCTGCGCTGCAGGTGGATTAAGCAAGTGAGCCACGGTGTTGGCCGGATAAAGCACATTATCAAACTGAAAAACAAAAAACATATGGTGCTGGCGCCGCGGCTCACTAGGCTAATCCTCTGCCTTGCGGCACTGGCATACTGGGTTCTATTCCCGGTTGGAGTGCCAGATTCTGTCCCAGTTGCCCCTCTTCCAGGCCAGCTCTCTGCTGTGGGTGGCCCGGGAGTGCAGTGGAGGATGGCCCAAGTGCTTGGGCCCTGCACCCGCTTGGCAGACCAGGAGAAGCACCTGGCTCCTGCCACTGGATCAGCGTGCTGCGCCAGCCACAGCGGGCAGGCCGCGGCGGCCATTGGAGGGTGAACCAACGGCAAAGGAAGACCTTTCTCTCTGTCTCTCTCTCACTGTACACTCTGCCTTTCAAAAAATAATATATGGTTATCTTGGCCGGCGCCGTGGCTCAACAGGCTAATCCTCCACCTTGCGGCGCCGGCACACCGGGTTCTAGTCCCGGTCGGGGCACCGGATTCTGTCCCGGTTGCCCCTCTTCCAGGCCAGCCCTCTGCTGTGGCCCGGGAGTGCAGTGGAGGATGGCCCAGGTGCTTGGGCCCTGCACCCCATGGGGAGACCAGGAAAAGCACCTGGCTCCTGGCTCCTGCCATCGGATGAGCGCGGTGCGCCGGCCGCAGCGCGCCGACTGCGGCGGCCATTGGAGGGTGAACCAACGGCAAAGGAAGACCTTTCTCTCTGTCTCTCTCTCTCACTGTCCACTCTGCCTGTCAAAAATAAAAAAAAAATTAAAAAAAAAAAAGAAAAAAAAAATAATATATGGTTATCTCAATACATTAAGAAAAAACATTTGATACAACACTGTTTCATGATGAAAACCTTAAGCAATTTGGGTACAGAAGGAACATTCCTCAACAACTCAAGGCAATTTATAACAAACCCAAGGCCAGAATCCTATTGAATGCATAAAAGTTGCAAGCATTCCCACTGAGATTCAGAACCAGACAAGGATACCCACTCTCACTGCTGCTATCTATTCAATATAGTCCTGGAAGTTTTAGCCAGAGTCATTAGGAAAGAAAAAAACCAAAGGGATAGGAATTAGAAAGGAGGAAATCAAGGAAATCATATAAGGAAATCCTTATATGCAAATGACTTGATTCTATATATGGGGAACCAAAAAGGCTCCACTGAGAGATTATTGAAACTCATAGAAGAGATTTGTAAAGTGGCAGGACATAAAATCAACACAGAAAAAAATCAATAGCCTTTATATACACAGATAATGTCATGACTGAGAAAGAACTTTTAAGATCAGTCTCATTCACAATAGCTCAAAAAAGAATCAAATACCTTGGAAATAATTTAACCAAGGATGTAAAATCTCTACAATTAAAATTATAAAACACTAAAGAAAAAAATAGAAGAAGTCATAAAAGTGGAAAAATCTCCCATGTTCATGGACTGAAAGAATCAACATCATTAAAATGTCCATACTACAAAAAGCAATTTATAGATTCAATGTGGTGATCCCAATCAAATTACCAATGGCATCTTTTGCAAATCTAGAAAGAATGATGCTAAAATTCTTATTGAAACACAAAGTCCATGAGAAGCTAAACCATCCTCATACAATAAAAACAATGCCAAAGGAATTACAGTACTTGATTTCAAGACATACTACAGGGCATTTATAATCAAAAAACCCTATATTGATACAAAAACAGACTTTTAGACAAATGGAACAGAACAGAAACTCCATAAATCAATCCTTGCATCTACAACCAACTTATTGTTGACAAAGGAACTAAAATCAATCCCTGGAGGAATGACATTCTCTTTAACAAATGGTGCTGGAAATACTGGATCTCCACATGCAGAAGTATGAAACTAGACCCATACCTTACATTTTACACAAAAGTCCACTCAAAATGGATCAAAGACCCAAATTTGCAACCTGATACTATCAAACTACTAGAGAAAATTGGGGAAACTCTCTAAGACATTGGCATAGGCAAAGATTTCTTGGAAAAGACCCCAGAAGCACAGGCAATCAAAGCCAAAATTGACAAATGGGATTAAATCAAGCTGAGAAGCTTTTGCATTACAATAGAAAAACACAGCAAAGTGAAGAGGCAACTGACAGAATGAGAGAAAATATTTGCAAACTATGCAACTGATAAAGGGTTAATATCCAGAATCTATAAATAACTCAAAAAATTCAAAAACAAAACAACCAATCCAGTTAGGAAATAGATAAAGGACTTGAACAGGCATTCTTCAAGAGAGAAAATTCAAATTGCTAACAGACACTTGAGAAAATGCTCAGGATTACTAGCCATCAGGGAAATGAAAATCACTACCACAGTGAGGTTGGACCTCACTCCAGTTAGAATGGCTCTCACACTGAAATCAACAAATGGCAAATGCTGGTGAAGATGTGGGGGAAAAGTTACCCTGATCCACTGCTGGTGGGAATGTAAACTGATACCACCACTGTGCAAGGTAGTATGGAGATATCTCAGAAATCTAAATATAGACCCATCATATGACCCAGCCTCCCCACTCTGGGGAATTTACCCAAACCAAAAGAAATCAGCATATGGAAACGTTATCTATACCCACATGTTCACTGCAGCACAATTCACAATAGCTAAGATATGGAATCAACCCAGATGTCCATCAACTGTTGATTGGATAAAGAAATTATTGTACATATACACTATGGAGTACTACACAGCTATTTAAAAAAATGAAACCCTGTCTCTTGCAACAAAATTGACACAAATGGAAACCATTACATTTAGTGAAATAAGCTAGTCTCAGAATGACAGATATCATATGTTTTCCTTGATCTAAGGTAATTAATAGGGTACCTGAAATGTAATGCATTAGAGTGAAATAGACATTTTGAGATTCAATGATTGTTTTTACAGACCTTTTCTCTTCCATTGAGGAACAGTGGTGTTTTTGTTTTGTTTTTTTTTTTTTGCTTTTAATACTATTTGTTGAACTCTTTTACTTAGTGTATTATTAACTATACCATCATTAAGTAAACAGGAAATAAATCATTGTCAATATTAAAGGTGGGGATGTGAGAGGGAGGAGGAGGAAGGTTTGGAGCATAAGCAGGAGGGAGGGTGGTGGGGTGTTACTATGTTCCTAAATCTGTATATATTAAATACATGAAATTTGTGTAACTTAAATTTTAAAGAAAAAGGTTTTTTTAAACCTAAATGTTTCTCCTTATATAGGTAAAGTACATGCAAACACAACAGGCTTTCCATACAGAGTGCCTTAGCACAACTATTTATTCAGGGCTCAAAATATTTGCAGCCTTCCTATTCCAATATATACCCAAGATCTGCAGCAGCAGCACCTGGGAGCTTATCAGAAATGCATAATCCCAGGTCCCTCCCTACACCTGTGAACTACATCTGCATCTTACTAAGAATCCTAGGAGATTTGAATGTACATAAAAATGTGAGAAGAACAAATCTGCAGCATAGTGCTAGAGAGCCAAGTAAAGGAATAATGCACAGGTATTAATAAGTCAACTCCACAGCAAAAAGGAGGTATTTTATTTGGCAACAACTTTTAAAATCATCTGTTGCAAACATTGGAAATCCTGCATAACTAACATATTTTTATGATTCATGGTTTTGTTGACTTTTCATCAAGTTATTACTCCCCTCAACCACTCCACCCCCATCCCAACGCAGAGGAGTACATTTATATACACCAAGCAGAAAACACACTGCTTTGCTAGTAAATTTAAAGACAAGGCACATTCTAGAAGCTTTCTTTTCATCTCTATCCTGCTTTTTTCCCACCCCATCCCAACTCAACCAGAAAGGGCAGCAGCTGCTGAACGCAAATGGGGAGGCTTCTAAAATTAAATCAGAGAAAAATTTATATTTATTACTGAGGTTGGAAGGGAAGGTGACATTTTTAAAGGTTAAATTAAGTAAATTAATTGAAAATAGAAAACAAGTGAAAATCAATCCTGCTTGCTGAGAGTAAACAAGCACTGGTTTTCAATTGTTTGATTTTTGTATGTCTTTTTATAGCTCTCCTTAAGGTGGAGGTTCTTTGTGACTGAGGGAGACAGGCACTTCATTATTTTCCTTTAATCCCATCACTGCCGAGGCTATATGACCCCATGGCCTAGCAGAATTTCAGTAGTTAGAACAGACTGGAACAGACTAAGAGAGCTAACCCAGACCTACTACAAAAAAAAAACCAATATCAAGGCCTTTGGACTAAGCAATGAGCTTTCTAAAGTAGAAAATTTCTCAAGCAACAATGAAATGTTATAAATGAGAGATTTAAAGATTTAATTCAGGGACTTTGGAAGCATAATTCTGCTTGATGACTGGCTATTCCAATTCTTAGGTGTGTGAATATGAGTTCCTAATTTTCCAAACTTCGTTTTCCCAAACGGTGGTTACTGATAGTCACCACATTACATGTATATGAAGGTAGAGTGACTTAGGAAATGAATCAAACATTCTATTCCATGGTACTGCTCAATAGACACTCAAATAACTTTTAAGGCCCTTTACCCCAAGGTTAAAGATCTGGCCATCACAAAACTTGTTGGAAGAAAAGGTTTTGTCAGGGCCTGCGCTGTGGCACAGAAGGTTAAAGCCCTGGCATGAAGCACCCACATCCCAAATGGGCGGCAGTTCTAGTCCCCGCTGCTCCTCTTCTGATCCAACTCTCTGCTATGGCCTGGGAAAGCAGTGGGAGATGACCCAAGTCCTTGGGCCCCTGCACTCATGTGGGAGACTCGGAGGAGTCTCCTGGCTCCTGGCTTCAGGTCGGTGCAGCTCGGGCCTTTGCGACCATCAAGGGAGTGAACCTTCAGATGGAAGACCTCTCTTTCTCTACCTCTCTCTGTAACTCTCTTTCAAATAAATTAAATAAATCTTTAGGAAAAAAAAAGAAAGGTTTTGCCTACAGACACAGATTTCAAGGAACTGACAACATCTGATTTATGTTCTCTGTGGTTATAAACCAAAAGATAAAGCTAAGCAGCCAATCCACAGAGCTTCTATCTTCTAACATCCTCATGGGGGAAAAAAAAAATGGTTCTGTACTTCTTGTCATACCACACTTCACAAACCCTGAGAAGCTCTTCTGACCAAATTACATAAAACATTGCCCTTTATTCCTAAAAATTTTGCTGCAGTTATTAAATTCCTTTAAAAAGGTCTTATTGGAAGTTATTACAAGTAAAAAATTCTGCGACAGAGATATAAAATAATAACTTCCCCCACTGGATATTAAATATACAGACTTATTAGAAGGTAATACAAATGAGAAAATTCCACTACTGGGATATAATGCTTTTCAAACACTGGTATTCCCAGCAGTGGCCATACAGGGTCAAAGACCACATTCAATTACACTACTATAACAGGTTTTATATTTGATGAGTTCATGCTGTTAAATTTCCCATGTGAAGTATCTAAAATATGCAGATTTTATTTTTTTACTCCTAACCAAAGAGTCAAATTCCAACTCAATAGTTGAAACAAACATACTTGTCTTTCTGTCTCAAACACACACCTGCACATATATAGATCTGAATCAATCAAATAGCTATGTGTATGCAAAAGGAGAACTTCAACCTATACTGTGTATTTTATACAAAACATATCATAGATATAAATAAGGCATAAAGCTATAAAATATTCAGAAGAAAACATAGGAGAAAAATTTTGTGACACTAAATTAGGAAAATTTTCTTGGATTTGAAACCAAAATTAAACAGAAAAGAAAATCATATTAATAATTTGGACTTTATTAAATGCAAAAATGTTTACTCTGCAGAAGCCATTGTTGATGAAAATAAAAGTTTTTAAAGGAGAAAATTTTGTTGAAAATTATACATCTGATGAAAGACTTGGATCTAGGATATGTTAAAATCTCAAAACTCATTGTATCTGTGAACTACATTGCATCTAAATCTGTATTAACATCACATGAATATGAGTACTGTGCTGTAGTAGTTATCATGCACTTGCTGTGATACTGATAATATAATGTATTGACAAACAAAAATTAGAAATATCAAAGAAGAAAATAATTTTAAGACTGAGAATACTAAGTGCTAACAAAAATTAATGTTACAGAACTGCATACATAAAGACCCAATAGGAATCTCTTGAAAAATTATAATAAATAGTTAAGACTTTATATAATGATAAAGGGTTCCATCCAGAAAGAAGAAATGACATTGTTTTAAAAGATTTATTTATTTATTTGAAATTCAGTCACACAGAGAGAGGAAAGGCAGAGAGAGAGAGGACTTCCATCACTCCCCAGATGGCCGCTATCACCGGAGCTGTGCCGATCCGAAGCAGGAGCCAGGAGCTTCTTCCAGGTCTCCCATGTGGGTTCAGGGGCCCAAGGACTTGGGCCATCTTTTACTGCTATCCCAGGCCATTGCAGAGAGCTGGATTGGAACTGGAGCAGCCGAGACTAGAACCGGCACCCATATGGGATGTGGGTGCTTCAGGTCAGGGCATTAACCCACTGTGTCACAGCACCGGCCCCAGAAACAACATTTTTAAATATAAAACACATTTTAATATTAACCCTATACTGCAACACCTAGACATATAAGGCAAATAAATATTAGTAGATCTATAGGTAAAGACTCCCATACTATAATAGTAGGGGACTTGAACACTCCACTTTTATCTATGGACAAATCATCTAGAAAAAAAAATTATAACAGAAACAACAGAGTGAAGTTGCACCTTAGATGAACTGGACTTAACAGAATTCTACAGAACTTTACAACCAATAGCTGCATGACACACATTCTTCTCAATTGCACATGAAATGTTTTCCAGGATAGAATCTATGGTGGATCACAAAAGAAGTGTAGAAAAATTTCAAAAATATAAATTTGAGTATCTTTGATAAACATAATGCAATAAAATCAGAAGTTAGACCAGCACTGTGGCACAGTAGGTTAATCCTCCACCTGTGGCACCAGCATCCCATAATGGTGCCGTTCTAGTCCTGGCTGCTCCTCTTCCCATCTAGCTCTCTGCTTTGGGCTGGGAAAGCAGTAGAAGATGGCCCAAGTCCTTG
Organism: Sylvilagus floridanus; assembly: GCA_949820135.1. Lineage (NCBI taxonomy): Eukaryota > Metazoa > Chordata > Mammalia > Lagomorpha > Leporidae > Sylvilagus > Sylvilagus floridanus. The sequence goes on along the minus strand of OX463227.1, from coordinate 64,875,925 downwards.
GACCCCTGCACCTGCGTAGGAAACCTGTAAAAACTGCTGGCACCTGGCTTCGGATTGGCACAGCTCCAGCCATTGCAGCCACTTGCGAAGTGAACCAGCGGATGGAAGACCTCTCTATCAGTTTCTCCCTCTCACTGTCTATAACTCTACATCTCAAATAAGTAAATAGAAAATCTTTACAGAAAATTCCTATTATCGAGAGAGGCAAGATGGCGGAATAGGAAGGGAGCACACCGATAGTCTGGGGAGAGACAGTTTAATAAAAGTGGAGATACTGCAGGTTCAAGGAAGAGAAGGGGAAGAAACAGCAGAGGAAACCCTTCCGGAACTGGGGATTCACAGTGGACCTGCGTGGAGAGCATAGGAGCCCGCAGTTTGGGACACCAGCAGCAGATTCAACACACCAGCGCTGGAACACGAGATGAGCAGAACCTCAATAGCCCAAGACACCAGCAGGGAAGCGGAAAGAGGAGACTAGAGCTTGACAAGGCTTGAAACCCTGCGGGGAAAAGTTCACCAGGCTAACTAGAAGAGAGAGAGAGAGAGAGAGAGAGAGAGAGGAAAAAAAAAAAGTGACCCATATGGACACGAGTTTCTCTCTCTCCGCTCACCTCTCAAAGGTGAGCAAGACAAAGAGCAGGCGCCATTTTGGAATACGTCATAAGCAGGGTGACCTCGGGTCGGCACCAGCCCCGAGCCTAGCAGAAAAACCTGACTCTGGGTGGGAGGGGTGAAATAACAGGAGATTAGAACCTAATGAATGTGTGGTGCTAATGAACTGAGACTGTGAAAAAAGAGACGGTGGGGGAGAGAACTCACAGAAATCACAAATTCATGTGAGTACTCTCCAGAGACGCTACAGTTCAGTAGCCTTGGCAGCCCAGTGGGAGACTACAGGAGAATCTCAGCCCACACAAAGGGCCGCAAAGATTCCTTCTCTGGTCCTTGGGAAAGAGCTTCCGATCTCTGGCTCCCGTGGGTATATCATTCGCCTGCTAACCACCCCCAATTCCATTCAGCTGCGTGGAATTACTTCCCTTTTATACCAAAAAAAAAAAAAAAGTAACAGAGAGAGATTTACCACACCTAAACTGGGAGTGTCGCCTTTGACACACCCTCAACCCTGAGGAACCAAATAGAGCTCTCAGGCCACACCCATCTCAAGCCTCTAAGGCTCCATCAAAAGCAGACAGTCCACTTATCTAGAGTCATAGTATAACAAGAAAAAAACACCACAGTGAAGAAACCAATATGCCAAACAACAAACGCAAAAACCGAGGTAATAAGAACAAGGAAGACACTATGGCGTCCCCAAATGAAAAAGACACCCCAATTCAAGATTACAAAGATGGTGAGATAGAAGAGATGCAAGAAGCAGATCTCAAAAAATTGATAAGAACACTAAGAAGTACTCAAAAACAAATTCTTGAACTACAGAAATCCTTAATGGACAAGGTAGAAAATCTCTCTAGTGAAAATGAAATATTAAGGAGGAATCAAGCTGAAATGAAACAACTAGTAGAACATGAAACTGTGATAGTGACAAGAAATCATAATGAAGTGAAGAATTCAATAGATCAAATGAAAAACACATTAGAGAGCCTTACAAACAGAATGGGTAAGGCAGAAGAGAGAATATCGGACTTAGAAGACAGAGCACAGGAAAATATACAGTCAAACCAAAGACAAGAAGAGGAAATTAGAAATCTAAAAAATATTGTTGGGAATCTACAGGATACTATTAAAAAACCCAACATTCGAGTTCTAGGAGTTCCTGAAGGCATGGAGAGGGAGAAAGGATTAGAAGGCCTTTTTAGTGAGATAATAGCAGAAAATTTCCCAGTTTTGGAGAAGGACAGAGACATCCTAGTACAGGAAGCTCATAGAACCCCTAGGAAACATGACCAAAAGAGGTCCTCACCACGACACGTTGTAATTAAACTCACCACAGTGAAACAGAAAGAAAAGATCCTAAAATGCGCAACAGAGAAACGTCAGATTACTCTCAGAAGATCTCCAATTAGACTCACAGCAGACTTCTCATCAGAAACCCTACAAGCTAGAAGGGAATGGCGAGACATAGCCCAGGTACTAAGAGAGAAAAACTGCCAGTCCAGAATATTATATCCTGCAAAGCTCTCATTTGTGAATGAAGGTGAAATAAAGACCTTTCATTGCAAACAGAAATTGAAAGAATTTGTAGCCACTCGTCCAGCCCTGCAAAAGATGCTTAAAGATGTGTTACACACAGAAACACAGAAACACGGCCATCAACATGAAAGAAGGTAAACGAAGGGAACCTCACAGCAAAAGATCACAGGGAATTCAAAGCATACGTTTGGATAAAGAAATTATGGGACATGTACTCTATAGAATACTATACAGCAGTCAAAAACAATGAAATCCGGCCATTTGCAACAAGATGGAGGAATCTGGAAAACATCATTCTGAGTGAATTAAGCCAGTCCCAAAGGGACAAATATCATATGTTCTCCCTGATCGGTGACAACTAATTGAGCACCAAAGGGGAAACCTGTTGAAGTGAAATGGACACTATGAGAAACAGTAACTTGATCAGCTCTTGTGCTGACTGTTGTTGTACAATGTAATACTTTATCCATTTTAGTATTTTTTTATTCTAGTACTATTGGTTGAACTCTGTAATTAACAAACAATTATTCTTAGGTGTTTAAATTTTTTTTTTTAACTTTTATTTAGGATATAAATTTCCAAGGTACGATTTATGGATTACAATGGGTTTCCCCCCATATTTTCCCTCTCCCCCCACAACCCTCCCCCCTTGCCCGCCCCCTCCACCCTTTTGTTCACATCCAGATTCGTTTTCAATTCTTTTTGTATACATGTGATCAATTTAGTATGTGTTAAGTTATGAATTCGTCCCTTTGCCCTCATATAGTAACACAAAGTGAAATATAGTCTTTGAGTTCTCATTTTAGCATTGAGTCACATTGTATAGCACATTAAAGACAGAGATCCTACATGAGATATATATATATATATATTTGAGACTGATAAATTTTTTTTGATGCAGTTTCCAATGTAACACTGAGTTTTTCTTTTTTTTTTTTTCCCCTTTTCGATTATCTTTATATAGAGAAGGTCGGTTCAGTATGTATTAAGTAAGAATTTTCATCAGTTTGCATCTACACAGAAACACAAAGTGTAAAAATACTGTTTCGGCACTAGTTACAGCGTTACCTCACATTAGATAACATGTTAAGGACAGATCCCACATGGGATATAGGTACACAGTGACTCCTGGTGTTGATTTAACAATTTGACACTCTTATTTATGGCGTCAGGAATCTCCCTAGGCTCTAGTCATGAGTTGCTGAGGCTATGGAAGCCTTTAGGGTTCGCCGATTTTGCTTCTATTCCGACAGGGTCACAGTCAAAGTGGAGGTCCCTTCCTCCCTTTGGAGAAAGGTGCCTTCTTCCTTGGTAGCCCCGTTCCTTCCACTGGGATCTCACTCGCTGAGGTCTTCCCTTTAGGTCTTCTTTTTTTCCCTTTTCAGAGTGTCTTGGCTTTCCATGCCTATAATAATCTCATGGGCTCTTGAGCCAGATCTGAGTGCCCCAAGGGCTGATTCTGAGGCCAGAGTGCTATTTAGGACTTCTGTCATTTTATGAGTCTTCTGTGACTGTTTCCCATGCTGGATCGTCCTCTCCCTTTCTGGTCCTATCTGTTTATATTGGTAGAAACTAGTCTTGTTTGTATATTCCCTTTGACTCTTAGCCCTTTCAGTGTGATCGGTTGTGAACTGAAATTGTTTACTTGGGCCGTTGAGATGGCATTGGTATATGCCCTCTTGATGGGGTTTTATTGGGATCCCCTGACGTGTTTCTAACTCCATCATTTGGTGCAAGTCCAATTGAGTTTGTCTCAAATTGTACCTATCTTCCCTTTCTTTTTCCCTCTCTCAAAGTTGACTTTTCAGTTAAACTTTAAACACCCAAGGCTAACTGTGTGTTAGTTGCAGAGTTCAACCATTAGTACTATCACTAAAACGAGCATCAAAGAGAGATACTAAGATGGGTAAAGATTTACATTGTACATCAACAGTCCAGACAAGAGCTGATCAAGTCTTATTTTCTCATAGTGTTCATTTCATTTCAACAGGCTTCCCTTTTGGTGTTGAGTTAGTCGTCACCGATCAGGGAAAACAGATGGTACTTGTCTCTTTGGGACTGGCTTAGTTCACTCAGCATGATGTTCTCCAGATTCCTCCATTTTGTCGCAAATGACAGGATTTCATTGTTTTTGACTGCTGTATAGTATTCTATAGAGTACATATCCCACAGCCTTTGTATACACAAGCAATGTTACGGCTGAGGAAGAAATTCTAAGATCAACCCCATTCACAATAGCTTCAAAAACAATCAAATACCTTGGAATAAACCTAACTAAGGATGTTAAAGATCTCTATGATCAAAATTACAAAACCTTAAAGAAAGAAATAGAAGAGGATACCAAAAAAAGGTGTTTAAATTTTAACTGAAAAGTGATCCCTGTGAAATATAAGAGTGAGAATAAGAGAGGGACGAGATGTACAATCAGTCGTGCCCCAAATGATGGAGTTAGAAATGTGCCAGGGAATTCCAATACAATCCCATCAAGGTGGCATGTACCAAGGCCATCTCACTAGTCCAAGTGATCAATTTCAGTTCACAATTGATCACACTGATAGGTCTAAGAGTCAAAGGGATCACAAAAACAAGACTAGTGTCTGCTAATACTAACTGATACAATCAAAAGGGGAGAGAATGATCCAACATGGGAAGTGGGATACACAGCAGACTCATAGAATGGCAGATGTCCTAAATAGCACTCTGGCCTCAGAATCAGCCCTTAAGGCATTCGGATCTGGCTCAAGAGCCCATGAGAATATTCTAGGCATGGAAAGCCAAGACACTCTGGAAAAAAAAGAAGACCTAAATGAAAGATCTCTGTGAGTGAGATCCCAGTGGAAAGAATGGGGCCATCAAAGAAGGAGGTACCTTTCTCTGAAGGGAGGAGAGAACCTCCACTTTGACTATGACCCTGTCGGAATAAGATTGAAGCCAGCGAACCCTAAAGAATTCCATAGCCTCGGCAACTCATGACTAGACCCTAGGGAGATTACTGACGCCATAAACAAGAGTGTCAAATTGTTAAATCAACTTCAGGAGTCACTGTGTACTTACGTCTCATGAGGGATCTGTCCTTAATGTGTTGTCCAATGTGAAGTAATGCTATAACTAGTACTGAAACAGTATTTTACACTTTGTGTTTCTGTGTGGGTGCAAACTGATGAAATCTTTACTTAGTATATACTGAATCAATCTTCTGTATATAGATAATTAAAAATGAAAAAAAATCGGTGTTAACTTGGAAATTGCATAGAAAATTAATCAATTTAAAAGAAATATATCATGTAGGGTCTCTGTCCTTAATGTGCTATACATTGTGAATTAATACTATAACTAGTATTCCAACAGTATTTTTCACTTTGTGTCTCTATGTGAGGGCAAACTGTTGAAATCTTTACTTAATATATACTAAACTGATCTTCTGTATACAAAGAGAATTGAAAATGAATCTTGATGTGAAGCAAAGGGAGAGGGAGTGGGAAAGGGGAGGGTTGTGTTTGGGAGGAAAGTTATGGGGGGGGAGCCATTGTAATCTATAAGCTGTATTTTGGAAATTTATATTCTTTAAATAAAAGTGTTATTTAAAAAAAGAAAAACTTTAAAAGAATAAATAGAATCAGAAATTAAAGACAAGAAAAATGTAATTATATAAATACATGGAAATTAAACAAGTTAGTCCTGAGCAACCATTGAATCAAGGAAGAAATCAGGTAGAAAATCAAAAGTTGAAACATATGAATATAGAAACACTGGACAGCAAAAATCTATGGGATACATCAAAAGTAGTACCAAAAGGGAAGTCTGTAACAATAAATGCCTGCATTAAAAAAAATAGATCTTGAATAAAACAAACGATCACTGCACATCAAGGAATTAAAAATATATGAACAAATCAGGCCAGCGCTGCGGCTCAATAGGCTAATCCTCCGCCTTGTGGCGCTGGTACACCAGGTTCTAGTCCCGGTCGGGGCACCATATTCTGTCCCGGTTGCCCCTCTTCCAGGCCTGCTCTCTGCTGTGGCCCGGGAGTGCAGTGGAGGATGGCCCAAGTGCTTGGGCCCTGCACCCCATGGGAGACCAGGAGAAGAACCTGGCTCCTGCCATTGGATCAGCACGGTGCGCCAGCCACAGTGGCCATTGGAGGGTGAACCAACAGCAAAGGAAGACCTTTCTCTCTGTCTCTCTCTCTCACTGTCCACTCTGCCTGTCAAAAACAAAACAAAACAAAACAAAAAAATCAACAAATCAAATCCAGAATTGGTACAAGGAAAGAAATAATAAAACTCAGAACATAAATAAGTGGCATAAAGTCTAAAACAATACCCAAAAAATCATTGAAAAGAAGATCTGGGTCTTTTTGAAAAGTAAACAAAATCAATAACCCCTTAACTAGCCTGACCAAGAAAAAAAGAGAGGAGTTTCAAATACATAGAATTAGAGTGAAAATGAAGACATAACCATTATCAAAACAGAAGCAAAACAGGTTGTTAGAGACTACTATGAACAACCATAAGACAAACTATTTGATAGCCTAGAAAAAAATGGGCAAATTTTTAGACACATACATCTTACCCAGATTGAATCATGAGGAATTAGAGTACCTAAATAGACCAAGAATAAGTACCAATATTGAATCAATAATAAAATGTTTCCCATTAAAGTTCAGTACTAGATGACTTCACTGCTGGATTCTCAAAAAAAAAAAAAAAAAAAAAGGCCGGTGCCGTGGCTCAACAGGCTAATCCTCTGCCTTGCAGCGCCGGCACACCAGGTTCTAGTCCCGGTCGGAGCGCCGGATTCTGTCCCAGTTGCCCCTCTTCCAGGCCAGCTCTCTGCTGTGTCCTGGGAGTGCAGTGGAGGATGGCCCAGGTGCTTGGGCCCTGCACCCCATGGGAGACCAGGAAAAGCACCTGGCACCTGGCTCCTGCCATCGGATGAGCGCGGTGCACCGGCCGCAGCGCGCCAACCGTGGCAGCCATTGGAGGGTGAACCAACGGCAAAGGAAGTCCTTTCTCTCTCTATCTCTCTCTCTCACTGTCCACTCTGCCTGTCGAAAGAAAGAAAGAAAGAAAGAAAGAAAGAAAGAAAGAAAGAAAGAAAGAAAGAAAGAAAGAAAGAAAGAAAGAAAGAAAGAAAGAAAGAAAGAAGGAAAGAAAGAAGGAAAGAAAGAAGGAAAGAAAGAAGGAAAGAAAGAAGGAAAGAAAGAAAGACAGAAATTAGAATAAACACCAATCCTTATTAAATCATTTCAAAAATTAGAAGAGCAGGGAATTTGTCCAATTGAGTCTATAAAACCAGCGTTACCTTGATACCAAAACCAGAGAAAGACAAAACAAAAAGAAAGCTACAGGCTAATATCATTGAAGAACACAGATGCAAAAATACTTAACAAAATGCTGGCAAATCAAATCCAACAGCATATTAAGAAGATATTCACACTGATAAACTAGAATTCATTCAAGAGAAGTAAAGATGGTTCATCATACACAAATTGACAAATGTGATATACCACATCAACAAAATGAAAGACAAAATCCTATGATCTGCTAAATAGATGTAGAAAAGGCATTTGCTAAAATTCGACACTCATTCATAATAAAAACGCTGGACAAATTATGAATAGAAGGAGCAATTCAAAATAAAAAAGAAGATATATAACAAGTCAACAGCAAATATCACATTGAATAGGGAAAAGCTTAAATCTTTCTCTAAAATCTGGAACAAAACAACGATGCCTATTAGAAATCCTAGCTAGAGCAAGTAAGCACAAGAAAGAAAGAAAAACAGTATATAAATTGGAAAGGAACAAGTCAGACTGTCAGAGGACATAATCTTATATAGAGAAAGCACTAAAAACTCCACCCAAAAAGCTGTTAGAACTAATAAAAAATTCAGCAATGCTGTAGAATACAAAATCAATGTATAAAAATCATATCATTGTTATATACCAATAGTGAATCATCTGAAAACTAAGTCAAGAGGTAATCTTATTTTCAGTAGCTATAATCAAATAAAATATCTTAGAATAAGTTTAACAAAAGGAGTGAGATATCTCTACAATGAGAACTATAATTATTGATGAAAGAAATTGAAGAATACGTAAACAAATAGAAATATATACCATAGTCATGAATTAGAATAATTAATATCATTAAAATGTGTGTACGCCTCAAAGCGAAGTACAGATTCAATACAATCCCTATGCAAATTTCAGTGACATATTTCACAGAACAAGAAAATGACTACTAAAAATTTTATGGAAACACAAAAGACTTCAAATAGCAAAAGTCATCTTGAGCAAAAACAACAAGGCAGGAAGCATTACAAGACTTGATTTTAAAGTACATTACAAAGCTAGAGTAATTAAAACAACACGTTGCATAATTAAAAACAGCTTAAAAACAGACCTATAGACCATAGGAACCCCATAAGCAAACTCACATATCCACAGCCAACTGATCTTTTTTTTTTTTTTTTTTTGACAGGCAGAGTGGACAGTGAGGAGAGAGACAGAGAGAAAGGTCTTCCTTTGCCGTTGGTTCACCCTCCAATGGCTGCCGCGGACAGCGCGCTGCGGCTGGCGCACCGCGCTCATCCGATGGCAGGAGCCAGGTGCTAGGTGCTTATCCTGGTCTCCCATGGGGTGCAGGGCCCAAGCACTTGGGCCATCCTCCACTGCACTCCTGGGCCACAGCAGAGGGCTGGCCTGGAAGAGGGGCAACCGGGACAGAATCCGGCGCCCCGACCGGGACTAGAACCCGGTGTGCCGGCGCCGCAAGGCGGAGGATTAGCCTGTTGAGCCACGGCGCCGGCTAGCCAACTGATCTTTGACAAAGATGCTAAGAGAATGCATTGGGAGAAAGGATAGTCTTATTATGTTAAGATAACTGGATATATACACATGCAGAAGAATGAAATTAAAACCTAGTTCTCACCAAGCACAAAAATCTTGTCACAATGGATTACAGATATAAATGTGTGACATGAAACTTTGAAACTATTAGAAGAAAACTTAAGGAAAAATATTCAGGACATTGGAATTGGCCAGGGTTTTCTGGAGGAGAACCCAAAATGCACAAGAAATAAAAGCAAAAATAGACGAATCAGATTTTATCAAACTAAAGGGCTTCCATGTAGCAAAGGCAACAATCAACAGAACAGAAAATCTACAGAAGGAAAGAAATACCTGCAAGATATACATCTGTCAATGGGCTAATATCCAAAATATATAAAAATTCAAACAACTCAATAGAAAAAATTCAATTTAAATGAAAAATAGATTTAAACAGATAATTCCCAAAAGAAGAAATACAAATATGCCACAAGTGTATGAAAAACTGCTAAATATCACTAATCATCAGCGAAATGCAAATCAAAACCAAAATATCACCTCACTGAAGTAAGAGTGACTACTATCAAAAAGACAAAGATAACAAGTGTTGACAAGAATGTGAAGAAAAGGCAACACCTGCACACTGTTGGTGGCTATGTAAAGTAGTATATACATTACAGACAACAGTACAGAACTGGCTCAAAATACAAAAAAAAAAAAAAAAAAAAAAAAAACTGTCATATGATGCAGCAATCCCACTTCTGGGTATATAACCAAGGAAAATGTAATTAATCTGTCAAGGAGACATCTACACTCCCATGTTTATTCCAACACTACTGACCATAGGCAAAAAATGAAGACAATCTAACGGTTGAATGGATAAAGAAAAACATGGCTACACACACACAAACACACACACACACACAATGGAATACTATTCCATATAAAGGGATAGAATCGTGTCATTTGCAACAATGTAAGTGGGACTGGAGGCTATTATCTTAAGTGAAACAAACCAAGCACTGAAATTCCAGCATCACCTGATCTGTCTCAAATTTGGAGTCCAAAATAAAAAAAAATAGGTGATATCATAGAAGTTACAAATATAACACTGTTACCAGAGGCTGGAGAGGGAAGTGAGGAGTGAAGGACTGGGGAGAGTTGATTTATGTACTAGGTTACAGTGAGATAGGAATAAGATATCTAAGGTTCTTCCACATTGTATGAAGATAGATAGCTTTATATTTCTCTAATAAAAAACTAGAAGATAGAACTGTTGGGTGTTTTCACTGTAAAGAAATGTTAATGCTTGAAAGGATAGATATATTTGTCAAACTGGACATTACACGATGTATACATGCAAAAAAGCATCACATAGTACCCATAAATATGTATAATTTTATATGTCTGGTAAATTTTTTAAATAAAATGTTTTAATAAATAAAATATAATTTAAAGAACTACCAAGATGGGGTCGGCACTGAGGCACAGTGGGTTAACGCCCTGACCTGAAGCACCAGAATCCCATATGGGCACCAGTTTAAGACCCAGCTGCTCTTCTTCTGATCCAGATGGGCCAAGGTTCTTGGGCCCCTGAACCCATGTAGAAGACCCAGAAGAAGCTCCTGTCTCCTGGCTTTGATCAGCACAGCTCCGGCCAGCCGTTGTGGCCAAATGGTGAGTGAACCAGCGGATGGAAGACCTCTCTCCCTCTCTCTCTCTCTCTCCCTGCCTCTGTTCTCTCTATGAAACTCTGACTTTCAAATAAATAAATAAATATTAAAAGAAAGAACTACCAAGACACTAAAGAAATAAGCATAGAATGAGTCTTGCCCTACTAGATACTAGCACTCTGTCTTTAATGTGCTGTACATTGTGAATTAATACTATAACTAGTACTCCAACAGTATTTTCAGTTTGTGTCTCTATGTGAGGGCAAACTGTTGAAATCTTTACGTAAAATGTACTAAACTGATCTTCTGTGTATAAAGAGAATTGAAAATGAATCTTGATGTGAACAGAAGGGGAAAGAGAGCGGGAGAGGGGAGGGTAGCGGGAGGGAGGGAAATTGTGTGGGGGGGAGCCATTGTAATCCATAAGCTGTACTTCGGAAATTTATATTTTTTAAATAAAAGCTTTAGAAAAAAAAGGACTATAACAACAATGTGATATTATAGTAAGGAATTAAAAAAGAAAATTGTATCCAATGAAACACAATAGAGAGGGTAGAAACAGACTCCTAGAGGCAAGGAAATATGACTTACAGCAGAAGTGGCATTACAGAGCACTATGAATAAGAATAAGCTACCCAATGAATAAAATCTCAATGAATCTGAGAAATGGGGATACTGAGTGAAAATGGCACTTTTTATAAGGCTCGAGACAGAAAGTTAGGTATCTTGTTTCAAGATACATACATATGTTTCAAAGTTCTTTTTTTAAAAACAAAGAAATTATATATATATGTATTATATAATATATTATAATATATACACTATATATTAATTACAATATATATGAATGATAGAGAGTAGTGGTTATTCCTAGGAAGAGTGGAAGAATAGGAAGAGAGGAAAATGAAGATATATTCAACTTTACTAACAATGCCCTTGTTCAAAACATGGGGAGTAGTGGTGGAGTTATACAAAATCTTTTGTATGTGGTAGGATATAATCCCAAATCAGAACAGAAACATCCAGAAATGACCTATACAGCCACACACATTCCTCCTTGGTAGGCATGCTCACAGCTATTCGCAAATGATTGTGCTTCATCTTGTACATAAATTTTATGTATCTTTGTAGCTCTTCAATAGCATATAATAAAAAGTATGAGTAAATGAGCTAATAAATCCACAAAGTAAAACTTTAAAAATCACTTAAACACAACCTTATTAAAGATTCTAAACACATCAAAAAAATTCAAGAAAACAAGTTCCTCTTTATCCATTGCCAGAAAAAATTTTGACCATTGATTTGCAATGTTCTTATGGAAATGAAATAAAATTTCTTTTCCCCATAGTGAACAAAACACAGTCTCCCATAATGTTCTATACAATGTAGCAAAATTTCAACATTTAGTATCCTTGAAGCTCAAAAACTCTGTACTTGACAGTGTAAACAAACAAGAAAAAATATATGAAATTAGCATCTCATCTCCCAAAATAATGACAATGGATAAATATACTAAATGGGAATTTCCTCAGGATCTGTGACAGACTCAAATCAAAATTACATTCTGGGGGCCAGCGCCGTGGCTCACTCGGCTAATCCTCCACCTGTGGCGCCAGCATCCCATATGGGCTCCGGGTTCTAGTCCAGGTTGCTCCTCTTCCAGTCCAGCTCTCTGCTGTGGCCCGGGAAGGCAGTGGAGGATGGCCCAAGTGCTTGGGCCCTGCACCCCATGGGAGACCAGGAGGAAACACCTGGCTCCTGGCTTCAGATTGGCGCATCGCCGGCCAAGGCAGCCATTTGGGGAGTGAACCAAAGGAAGGAAGACCTTTCTCTCTGTCTCTCTCTCTCACTGTCTAACTCTGCCTGTCCAAAAGAAAAAAAAAATTCCATTCTGCAAGCTGTTTTCCATGATTCCTCTTACCCCATGAACTATTCTGAAAGGAACAAGACTAGCAGTAGTCTTCGCAGACTGTAGCCATGCTGCCTTTTCTATTATTGTATCCCTTACACTTTTAACAGCAATTTCTTTATTGAAGGTCCTCAATAAACATTTTTAAAATAATAAACAAATAGAAGAATGCATGAAAGAATATCTCTATAAAGCTCTTGACAAGTAAAAATGAACTAAGTGCAGTTAAGATAACCACAAGATTAGCAGAGTGGACATAAGGATAAATCTCTATTTTCATTTCCCTGGGCCTCCTCCGTGCCACTCAGGTAAGAAACAAGCTCATTTTAGTTATATTACAAAATAGATCAATGTCAAGCCTAAACAATGGAGATAGAGAAAGTGTACTTACGGTGTACCATATGCAATAATTAGGCCTATTGTTAATGAGAATGTGAAAGAACCAGAACTTCTAGTTTTGTGTCTGATTTCTAGACTCCCCAGAGCATTCTAATATTACAACTTCAGATACGCTGTTCTTTGAACTACAATATCTGTAATCTAATTTTAGCTGTTTGAATTCACATAAAACACTTCCCTGCCCCAACTATATCCACATACCATTGATTTTATGCATATCCACAAAAGAAGTTCAAATGTATAGTATGTTGGGGCCAGCACTGTGGTATAGTGGGTCAAGCCACCGCCTGCAGTGCCGGCATCCCATATGGGTGCTGGTTCAAGACCTGGCTGCTCCACTTCCAATCCAGCTCTCTGCTATCACCTGGGAAATGGCTTTAGATCGACACAGCTCTGGCAATTGAGGACTTCTGGGGAGTGAACCAGCAGATGGAAGACTCTCTCTCTCTCTCTGCCTCTCCTCTCTCTGTGTAACTATGACTTTCAAGTAAAATAAATAAATCTTTTTTTTTTTTTTGACAGGCAGAGTGGACAGTGAGGAGAGAGACAGAGAGAAAGGTCTTCCTTTGCCGTTGGTTCACCCTCCAATGGCTGCCGCGGACAGCGCGCTGCGGCTGGCGCACCGCGCTCATCCGATGGCAGGAGCCAGGTGCTAGGTGCTTATCCTGGTCTCCCATGGGGTGCAGGGCCCAAGCACTTGGGCCATCCTCCACTGCACTCCTGGGCCACAGCAGAAGGCTGGCCTGGAAGAGGGGCAACCAGGACAGAATCCGGCGCCCCGACAGGGACTAGAACCCGGTGTGCCGGCGCCGCAAGGCGGAGGATTAGCCTGTTGAGCCACGGCGCCGGCCTAAATAAATCTTTTTTAAAAAGATAATAGTATATAAGGCTACCTTAAAGACTAAATTTTAAGTTCAAACACAACCATGTGAGTCAAGGAAGACTAAAAACTATCCTCAAGAATGCTGTTGACTATCTAAAGTCAGTGGCAAGGACAAAGCTCCCAAGGATAGTATAAAATTCAGACAATAAATACTCACAGCATCAAATGGTAAAAATAAGGCAAAAAGCAGGAAGCAAAGTGGATGAAAGGAAATAAAAGAAAGAAAACATTGGCATTGGAAAGGAGCATTATCAGAGTATTAAAAAAAAAAATAGAATGACAGGGACAATACTCTAGAACTGAATGTTTGGGAAAATGTCCTGAAACTAGTTCAGACACATGCAATATCAATAATGAATTGTTTAGAACCTCTTAAATTTCAAAATCAATTCCAAGCATTTAATTTTATTCTTACAGGAATATATACCTTTCGGCAATTACATCATAGATAAGAAATGGCGTATTAGAAATGTAGACAATATCTCCCAAAAAACTAAAGAAATTATCAAAAACAGAACCCAAGTATTCAGTCTAACATTTTTCCCTTTCTAGATAAACCTTTAAAATAAATAAATATTATACCAAATCAATTCAGAAAAGATAATATTCATTCAATCAGTAATTTTTCCATGACCTTACCTAATCAAGTTCTTGAGCTTTGTTGTTTTTTTTAAGATGTATTTACTTTATTCTTTATTGGAAAAACAGAGTAACAAAGACACAGGGAGAAAGAAAAAAAGAAAATCACAGATAAAGAAACTTCCATTTGCTAGTTCACTCCTTTAAATAGCCATAATGCTAGGCTTAACACAGGCCAAAGCCAGGGGTCCATAACTCCCTGGGTCTCCCACATGGGTGGCAGAGACACAGGTACTTGAGCTATCACCTGCTGCTTCTCAGGCACATTAACAGGGAGCTGGATCAGACCCGACTAGAATCAACTGGCACCTGCAGGTGCCCTAAGCGGTAACTTAGCCTGCTGCATCACAACACCTGACCCTGAGCTTTGTTTTATACTGAGTCAAATGATGATAATTTTTGCATCCACCTAGAATACAATCAAGCTGTTTAGTCAACTGAAATGAATTAAATTTTTAAAACCCAATACAAATTTTAAAATTTATAATTCTTCAAATTGTTAGGTAGCAAAAGATTTCCAACTACTTAATCTAATTTAAAAGAAATTATATCTTGTGTACATTATTAAAATAAGACTGATCTGCTCTAATCTCTCAAAGCTTTAAAATATTTTTAAATTATTCCTGAAATAATTTACTCTATTAGGGTCTTTTTATGATTCTTACCTTCCATTTTCAACTCATCATTATTAATGCCCTAGGTGGTCTGTAATATTAATTAAGGATATGATGTGTGCTGTTGGAAGAGCAAGTGACTCCCTTGTGTCTATAGAATTAGTTGCTTTAAATGAAAGAAAAGTGTTTTATCCTTTATTTTACTTTTCTTTTTAATTCAGCCAAGGAAAAAATTTCTAGATGAGAAGAAACAAGGAAGGTCATTCTGATCACCTAACAGATGGACAGGCCCAAGAGGGAGTCTTATAATAACATTTGACATTATTAACATAAATAGAAAATGAACCCACTCAAAAACTTTTAAAGGTAGTTCATTATGTCTTTTAGCCTTAATCTGAAATGAAAAAAATTAACATTAAAATTGTAAGTGCATACATTCATAAGTGACATTTAATTTTGCATTTTCCATTATACTTTCAAGTTTTTTGCATTGTCATGAGAACAACTCATTCTATGTTTCAGTTTGAAATCAGTGCTCCTGGTCCATTGGACTGAGGGTAGGCAGCTTAGCCCTTCTGTGCATAAATTCATCCCTGTAAATTTATGAGCAATTTGGGACTCCCCCTTTCTCAATGTGGGGTGGGGCATTTATTAATCATTTTCTAAAATGCTAATGGACAGGCAAACATATTGCCAGCTGGTGAAAATGGCAGCTGCAGCAGAATAGAAAGCACCTTTGACACAATTGTGGAACATAGCCAGGGACAGGAGCTGTACAAGAGGAAACATACCTTCGATAACCTTGTCAATCAGCAGGTGAAAAGATCAACATGTATCAATAAAGAAAATATAAAACTCATTTTTCCTGGTTCTGATGACAACCTTCAGACCACTTAAGAGTATCACTAACTAACAAGGATCTTTTTACCCTGAGTAATCTCAATGGATTAACTTCATAAACATTCACAACCAGCAACTGTTTGCAAATTTTGTTAGGCTCTTTGTCCAAGGTAGGTAAACATCAAATCTCATTTTTGTTCAAAAATTATCAAAGGAGTCTTTAAAAATATGGCCAAAATTGTCATTTCATTTCACACAAGGAAGTCAAGCAGGTTTTAACAGAAACACCAGCCTAGAATCAGGAAACCTGACTTTTAGTCTTTATCCCAGGACTAACAAGGTGGATGAACTTCAACAACTAAATGTTAGCACATATGTAAGGTCATTTCCAATTCTAAAATGCCAAGGCCAACATTTTCTTCATTTAAACTTCAACACATATAAACATTTATATTTATTGACTACATATGATGTCAATCCAAATGGAAAAAATATGAAGTTTTCAAAATTGAGAACTGTGCTTCTAACAGATTAAAACCAACACAAACACTTTGTACTCCCCTTCTCCCTCTCTGCTCCCTATGCTTCCTACCGTGCATTTCCAGCCAAAATGTTATGTTTGTCTTACGCTCTTCTAATCTATTTTCATTTCAAACCCACATAAATCATGGCCTTTAAGAAGTCCCTTCTAGCAAATCACATTACTCTTGTTCTTATAATCAATACTACACAGCTTTATTTTCTTTTTAACTATTTAAGGTCTCTTGCATTTGTCTGTTATGAATGGGTGATTACAAATTCATTCTACAACAGAGATTCCTAAGGCTTTTCCTGGATCCCGTACAACATGTGGCAAGGTGCCAGCATGTTCGGTTTCCATAAATGTACTATGAACTAATAAGTAGTTCAGTTTATGGATGTCAGAAACAATCACTATACATTTACTACACAAAAACTGGACCTTACTTAACAAATCCAATCCACTTGACCTCTTTCAAACCTTGAACATCTATAATATTCTTTCACAAGCTTATCTTCTTTGCATAACTTTGAAAGTCCCAGAAATAAGATGAGTTCGAAAGCCTAATAACTTTCTGACTAATTTCAAGAAATATTTTTTCTAGTTTTTTCTCTTTCACATTTGTTTGTATCACCTAGGAATATACTGGTAATTTTTTTCTCACAAAATCAACACCATGGCGACTATGATTTGTGCTTGCATTTTCTAACCTATTTAGTTATTTAATAACCAGGTAAATCTAAAAAGAGTCAAACACATTTATGTGTCTCAAAAAAAGAAAACATTTTGGTTCAGGATGCCACCCAATTGTTTTTTCATAATGTTCATTTCCAATGAAGTGAAATGCAATTTTATTCTTATTTCTTAACTGCATTACTTTCTGTTTATTTTTAAGGAGTTATTTGTTTATCTGAAAGTCAGAGCTACACAGAGAGGAGAGGCAGAGAGAGAGGTCTTCCATCTGATGGTTCACTCCTCAGTTGGCTGCAACAGCTAGAGCTGCACCAATCCAAAGTCAGGAGCCAGGAGACCCCTCGAGGTCTCCCACGCAGGTGCAGGGGCCCAAGGACTTAGGCCATCTTCTACTGCTTTCCCAGGCCATAGCAAAGAGCTGGATCAGAGGTGGAGCAGCCGGGTCTCGAACGGGCGCCCATATGGGATGCCGGCACTGCAGGCCAAGGCATTAAGCTGCTGCGCCACAGCTCCAGCCCCACTTTCTGTTTATTTTTAAGCAAACATCATTTAGTATTTTTAGGGACACAATTCCAATGAACAACACCAATCATCAAAGTTTCATTTCTTTTTTCTTAATAAATCTCTCCTTTCTAAGATATCTATTCAAATGGTAATTATTCACTTCATAAATGACTAGTATGGTGGCTAAAACTCTGCACTTGGGTCGAAAGTGATTTCTATAAAGATATACCCAAATCTAGGACGGCGCCGTGGCTCAACAGGCTAATCCTCCACCCTGTGACGCCAGCACACCGGGTTCTAGTCCTGGTCGGGGCGCCGATTTTGTCCGTTACCCCTCTTCCGGGCCAGCTCTCTGCTGTGGCCCGGGAATGCAGTGGAGGATGGCCAAGCACTTGGGCACTGCACCCCATGGGAGACCGGCAAAAGCACCTGGCACCTGGCTCCAGCCATCGGATGAGCACGGTGCACTGGCCGCGGCAGCCATTGGAGGGTGAACCAACGGCAAAAGGAAGACCTTTGATCAGCTCTTGTGCTGACTGTTGTTGTACAATGTAATACTTTATCCATTTTAGTATTTTTTTTTATCCTAGTACTAGTGGTTGAACTCTGTTATTAACACACAATTATTCTTAGGTGTTTAAATTTTGACTGAAAAGTGATCCCTGTGAAATATAAGAGTGAGAATAAGAGAGGGACGAGATGTACAATTTGGGACATGCTCAATCGGAACTGCCCCAAATGATGGAGTTAGAATTGTGCCAGGGGATTCCAATACAATCCCATCAAGGTGGCATGTACCAAGGCCATCTCACTAGTCCAAGTGATCAATTTCAGCTCACAATTGATCACACTGATAGGTCTAAGAGTCAAAGGGATCACAAAAACAAGACTAGTGTCTGCTAATACTATCTGATAGAACCAAAAAGGGAGAGAATGATCCAACATGGCAAGTAGGATACACAGCAGACTCATAGAATGGCAGATGTCCTAAATAGCACTCTGACCTCAGAATCAGCCCTTAAGGCATTCAGATCTGGCTCAAGAGCCCATGAGAATATTTTAGGCATGGAAAGCTAAGACACTCTGAAAAAAAAAAAAAAGAAGAAGAAGAAGACCTAAATGAAAGATCTCTGTGAGTGAGATCCCAGTGGAAAGAATGAGGCCATCAAAGAAGGAGGTACCTTTCTCTGAAGGGAGGACTTGCACTTTGACTATGACCCTGTCGGAATAAGATCGAAGTTGGCGAACCCTAAAGGCTTCCATAGCCTCGGCAACTCATGACTAGAGCCTAGGGAGATTACTGACGCCATAAACAAGAGTGTCAAATTGTTAAATCAACATCAGGATTCACTGTGTACTTACGTCTCATGAGGGATCTGTCCTTAATGTGTTACCCAATGTGAAGTAATGCTATTACTAGTATTGAAACAGTATTTTACACTTTGTGTTTCTTTTTTTTTTTTTTTTTGACAGGCAGAGTGGACAGTGAGAGAGAGAGAGACAGAGAAAAAGGTCTTCCTTTGCCATTGGTTCACCCTCCAATGGCTGCTGCGGTCGGCGCGCTGCGGCTGGCGCACCGCACTCATCCGATGGCAGGAGCCAGATGCTAGGTGCTTTTTCCTGGTCTCCCATGGGGTGCAGGGCCCAAGCACTTGGGCCATCCTCCACTGCACTCCTGGGCTACAGCAGAGGGCTGGCCTGGAAGAGGGGCAACCGGGACAGAATCCGGCGCCCCAACCGGGACTAGAACCCGGTGTGCCGGCGCCGCAAGGCGGAGGATTAGCCTGTTGAGCCACGGCGCTGGCCAGTGCAGTATTTTACACTTTGTGTTTCTGTGTGGGTGCAAACTGATGAAATCTTTACATAGTATATACTGAATCGATCTTCTGTATATAAAGATAATTGCAAATGATTAAAAAATCTTGGTGTTAAATTGGAAATTGCATAGATAATTAATCAATTCTTTAAAAAAAATCATGTAGGATCTCTGTCCTTAATGTGCTGTACATTGTGAATTAATACTATAATTAGTACTCCAACAGTATTTTCACTTTGTGTCTCTTCACTTTGTGTCTTTCTCTCTGTCTCTCTCTCTCTCACTGTCCACTCTGCCTGTCAAAAAAAAAAAAAAAGATATACCCAAATCTAAACTCCACTTGAGGGCAGAAACTCCATTTAAGTCAAATTTCTTCTACACATAGAAATGTATTTCACCATTTTTTAATATTTTGGAATGTTCCTCCAAAAGGAAAAAAAGACATTATAATATCTTATATTTGTGATGGATTTTCAAAATACTGCCAAGGACTTTGCTTAACAACTTGTCTATAGTTTCAGTTTAGATAGAATGTATTTTCTAGATGATATAAAAACATCAGTTTGATGAACTCAAAACCATCTTTCAAACTAGTAGTTTATTTATCACAATCTAGACCAGCAAAGTCTCTTTGTTTTTCTATCTGTTGAGTTTTGACAGAACCTAAATGCCAGAACCTAATCTTTTTTCCCTTTACTATTCGTTTTTTATATATTTTCAATGATTACCTTTGAAATAGAAACATTTTCAGAAAAGCAGTGAACTCAGGGAAGTCACTTTGAACATTATTATCATTCTTCATTTAAAACTGTGCCCCATTTTACCTTATTTGTGCACTCACTTTTTCTCTTTTATTCTTATTTTTAGTTATTGTGATTTTTTCCAAGCAATGGGGTGTAATTCAAGTAGTGTTCCCTACTTTGCATTCACAACTGGTTCTCAAATTCTACTCACATACCCTATAATGTAATATAACCTCATAATTTCTCGCAAGAAAGCTAAAGTCATTTGTGTAGGATTTCTTTGGTTCTAGCAAAGAAATTTACCTAATGATAAAAGAGGTTCATTTTACCATAATAGCTGAAAATCCATCGAAATATGTGTCCCCCTGACAATTATAAGATTGAACATAAGTATAATTGTGGGGAGAAAAATTCACTTGCTAAAAACTGCTAATGAAGTAGCATGGCATTTTTCCATTCAGTGGTTAATAATTCTTACAAATGTGCTATGAAATGTAATTTATCTTTGCCTACTATTTTGAAGGACTTAAAAATATTGACTGTATGCTGCTTAAATAGTTATCTTTCTTCTACTTTAAATTTCACAAAATGAGGCCCTCACTGACAACGCCTTCAAAAGAGTAAATTTAGTCAGTAAAGAGATACTTAGTAGCATTTAGAAAAAGCCATAATGCAGGAGCCTGCTCGTGGCATAGCAGGTTAAGCCACCACCTGCAATGCCAGTATCCCACATGAGCACAGGTTCGAATCCTGACTACACTACCTCCAATCCCATTCTCTTGCTAATGTTCCTGGAAAAACAGCAGAAGATGGCCCAAGTAGTTGGACCCATGTAACACACAAGGGAAACCTGGATGAAGCTCCTGGTTCAGTCTGAAAGATATGAAAGATCTTTCTCTCTCTCTCTCTCTCTCTCTCAACTCTGCCTTTCAATAAACAGGTAAAATTTTTAAAAGACTGAGAGAGAGAGAGAGAGAGAGAGAGAGAGAGGTGTAAAACAGAAAAAAACCACAGTGTAAGTGCAACTAATGTTCTTATTATAGATTTAAATGCAAACCGATCTTGACATTTACACAGAAGAGACTAGAAAATATATAACACATTATTTTATATATGCTGCTTGTGTGATTTGCATAGGGGAACCATTTCTCCAGAAAAATTGTTAAAGTTTCATGTGTTCTCCCTTCATTAAAATTAGTGCTAAAATGGACTTACTGTGCATGGCATACATATGAAAAGGAAGGAAATGCACATAAAATAGGAAGAATAAGCAGGGATACCATTTCTTTCCCTCTGTGCCTTTTAAAGAACCTTGAACTGGACCATCTGTATGCACTGTACAATGAAACTCAACAGGCAGCCACTGAGTCCCTTCTCCATGGGTATAAAATAAGAAATGCACAGAGCTATTGAACACTGCATTTTCTCAGTGGAACAGCACACACACATTTAGCACAAGGGGTTCTGCCATTGAGACACACTGGGAAAATTCAGCATTCAACAGTTTCAAGTTCCCACCTCACAGACACGGTGTCATTCCTGCTGCTGCACTCTGCTTGCTGTGTTCCATAAAACAAGAGAAAGCAGTTTTTAAAACCAGCAAAACGATCACGGTTGGAACTGAGCTGCTTCATTTTCAGACATGCAAAAGGACAAATTCAAACACAAACCATCAATGTGAGCAGCTTCTCTACCTCTTGTCCTTTACTAGGAGTCTCCAGAATTAGAGGGAGAAATACAAGAAAATATCCAAATAATGTGAGGTGTAAATATGTCTGCCTTTACATAGTTGTTTTACAGCAGTGAATATTTCTTTGGGCAGTTATATTAAACATTCTCCTTATTCCAGTTTACTGTTTATTTTACCTATTTATTTAAACAAAAGCAGGTTCAGGCCTGTACAACACACTCAGCATTTTGCCTCTTCAACATTTATGAAGAAAAATGCAAACCCCGGGGCTTGCTCTTACATATATGCAACCGTGCCTCATGATAGCCATCACACTTCCAGCATGCTATTATAGTTTCATTCGTCTCAGACTCCAAGCAACAGGAGTGAAAAACCCAAGGAAAGGAAGAGAGAAACACAATACAAGACAACTTGGAAGTCATTTTGCTCCATCTTCACCATGGGAGTTAATTGTAAAGAAACATTTTTTCTAAAGGGTGCCATCAGTAGTTTTGTAACTACACCAAAAAATTACACAACAGAGTATTCTGCAAGCATTGTTTAGAAATAACTGTTCAGCACAGAAGCGATAATCACTAGCACATCATTTAACACTTATCAGAAGGTATTGTCTCAAGTAGGTAGCAAATGTCTTAAAAAATGTTTCACATGGAAACCCAGCCATTCCAGTACTAAAGAACACAATTCTCAAAGAAAGAAAAAACTCCAAAGTTCATTTCAACATCAAGTTCAATCAGAGCAATTAGAGTATCTCTGCCATGTCTAGTAAAACTCTGCTTGTGCTGATTCCTGGACTTCTTTACTCTGAGATGTCCATCATCCCTTAGTATATAGTGTGCATTCATGTATAACAATTGCAAAATCCAAAATCATATCATTCATATGATTTCTATGGTTTTCTTTCTAGCACTGTTTGAAAAACTGTCCGGATAGGAAGGCCTTTGTTTTTGTGTTTGTGTTCCTGTGCTGAGAGTCTACGTAAGAGTCCAATGGCCTTGCTGAGTACAGCCTGTTATGGGCCTTCACAACAGAAGATAAAGGTTGCAGATCTGAATACCATGTAACCATTTGACTTGGAGTTGTTTCTTGTCCATATGCTTCAGTCTCAGCTGGCAGTATAACAAATACTAGCTATTGATTATAAAGGTTATGTAAGACAAAGACGGCAAACATACACACACTGACCTCAGTATACACATGCATGCAATATCTACGGTGTGGCTGTGGTTTAAAAAAGGCATAAATAATGCTTACACCAATATTTTATGCTATCTACAATTTTAGATAATGTTTAGATGTCTAAATATTTTGTCTTAGCACTAAAAAACAACCATAAATAACTGAGATATCCTTGTTAGAAATAATTCAAGTCTTAGCCTTAACACTGTTGTTAATATTTTTGTCCTAGGTAGTGGGTAAGATTAAGTCATCTTTATGCTATGTTATCTGTTTTGAGTCTAAGTGATTGATTTTATACATATGTTTTATAACAGGAGCTGCAAATGGTATTGTACATCAAGGACATTTTATGGGAACCCAGGAAAGTATATAGAAAAAGACCTAGAGAAGAAGTCATTTTTTGTGTGACTTCATTTAGTTTTAAAATCAGACTCATTCATTCTGCTATCTCAGAGTTGTTCTCCCAATCTGTTTGTCTCAGTTTTCTCTATCTCAGAAGTCAGAACTACAAGCTTCAGAAGTCAGTTCAGATGGTTATCTGCAATTTCTCTTTGTGGTGCTCTTCGAGGTCAAATCCATTACAACATATGTTCAGACTGACTTTGCACACTTAACTCCACTGGGCTTTCAGTGACATACTCGGCATTTCACCTGAGAACCTGTTATCCATAGATACAAGCGATGTTAAAAGTGATACATATGAGAAAAGAAAGAAAACCCTGTTCATCCCTTCACAGTACGTTTATGACTGGCTAATTTACAGCTCCTAAAATCATGCAACAAAGACACACCACCTTTTTTTGAAGATTAAAATCATTTTACCACTAAACGGTGTTATTATGTTCCCAAGTCAAAGATGCATGAAGTGTTGCCTCCACAGACTTCCTGGGGAAGACAGCAACATAATCTTGTCATTGCATAATTTGCCACTCACTCAGGGAATGTGGGCAGTAGACAAAGTTCACCAAACATTGGCAACTGATTCAGAAATAGAAAACACAAAGCAATTTTCTTTTCCCTTAAGGAATATAATACATTGAGCTTTGAGATTGTGCCCCTCAGATTCCATCAACTTGGATTCCCTTGCAGAATTTATTATTTTTAGAACACAAGCTGACATGATTCTCTATACTGACAATTGATTAAGGGCGAGGGTCCCAGAAGATGATGATATACAAACAGATGCAGTTTATTTATCTTTCTTTCAATTTGTCTTTCATTACTTCTGAAGAAACTAAAGAAAATATTACATAGGCAGAACAGGTTTTAAAAAGCATTTAAATCATTGCCATCATAAGCGATAATGAAAAAGCAATATGCACATGGCATTTTGTACCTAGCTTGTTTTTTTTTTTTTTTAATGCATCAATGGAAACAGTAAGAAGGCAAAGTATTTACCTGGCATAGCTTCAGTGTGTTTTCACCAAATGGCAATACTTAAGAACCAACCTGTTTCCTTGGGAGAGAGACACAGCTCATAGCCAAGCAAAGAATATCCAGTCTTGCCTCAAAAACAACTGGGTCATTGCTCCAGCCACTCTCCTCTTTCCCTTTACAATCTCACACACACACCCAGATGCTAACAATAAGCTCCCTTGCAGATCTCTCTAGCTCCATCCACCAAGATGTGAGAGGAACTGAGGAAAAGGGAGATCTGGTCAAGGTATTTAATGCATCTGTTCCATCTCATGTACAGATTTTTAAAATATGCAAGTTTTAACTTCAGAGAAGTAAAATTCTTAAAGTATAAAAAAAGCTGCTGCCTCTTCTTCCAGGAACTAATTCTAGTTACTCACATTATTAATTTCTACATTCATCTGCTCAAGCACTTTTAAATTTTTATTTACTTTTCATTTGAAAGGCAAAATGACAGAGACACATAGAGACAGACAGACAGATATCGCCCATGCATTGCTTCCCTAATGTTGACAACAGCAAGGGTTGGGCCAGGATACAGCCAGGAGATGGGAACTCAATCGAGTTCTTCCATATGATCCAACGATATTCCAGGGATCCAAGTACTTATCTGCTATTTCCCATGGTATACATGATTAGGAAGCTGGAAGCAGCTCAGCTGAACCTGAGCCCAGGTAATCTTATGGGGGCTGTACATGTCCCAGCTGGCATCTTAACCACTGTTCCAAATTCCCAATACTCAAGTTCTGATTTTTACTATCTTCTTTGACCCTTTATACATTCTGACCTTCTCTTGCCACACACCCTACCTCAAAATATTTTCTCCCAACTCTTTTTCTTCATTTTAAATTCTAGCATCCATTTCTTCCCTTCTAATCTTCTTGTATAAGCCCTTATCTAGTTGATGTCTAAAGTGTCAGAAGCTTGTTTCACCACCTAAAAGATGGTTATAAACTGCAAATGGTATGAGAAATTTCCCTAATTTGCAAGCTAACAGGTTATATAGTCACAGTTTTACAGATACTGGAAGAAGGCATAAAACTAGAGGCAAAGAATTTCCTTGCAACAATATCAGTAAGTGGCCAAAGTGTCACCATTCATATCATTTCCCTAAGCCTGAATTCCCACATAGCAATGTGGAAGAGTCAGGTAACTCCTACATAGACAGAGGGTTACATTTCAGGAAAGGAATACTGTCCTTAAAGAGTCTCATTCTTTTTTAATGAACAATAATCCTTCTCGAACTTGGCCGAAAAACATGCATTATCTCACAATGTCAAAAAATAAATAAACCTGCCCTTTGCTTCAGAAAGTGGCATGACCTCTATATTTCAAAGTTGTTTGTTATTCAAACCTCCATGGAAAATACAGTCCAGAGCAAAGTCAATGCCCCTGTTCTCAAGATGAACATAAATGCAAGATACTCATGGGTAATTTGGAACAATCTGTAAAATGTAATTAATTTTATCCCTATCTCGTTGGGTTGCTGTAATGTACACAAAAATGGTTAGCCCATTGTTTGACCAAAAGCATGCTATAAACAAACTTATGCTTAATTCTTACTGTATCATTCAAAGGCCTGCCCCTTCCTAACTAGCACAGGCTGACCATTTATTTCCATTTATCTCTCACCCACCTATTCGATTTGTATTCATTCAGAGTAGATAGTTTAGTTTCCAATAAAGAAGACAGGTGCACTTCTATCTCTACAAGTTTGCATATCCTCCCCTGTCTAAAGTTACTCCCCAATTTTTATTTTAATTCTAAGTATATTTAATAGCTAGTTGAAGCTCTTCGAACTCTTTATAACTGCCACCAGTCATTACAGGGTGCAGAAAATTTCTCTTCTGGCAACTTACTATATTTGCATAGACCTTTCAATGTATGACAGATTCCCTTCCCCTTGTTATATTTGCACACTGATGGATTTAATTTCTCCAAGCCAATATCTCACTTGACTTCTTTTTAACATTTCCAGATGGCTTTCTTGCTTCCCAAGTAAAAGTCAACTATATGTACAAAATAAATTATGCGGAAGTATTACTATGATATAACTGTCAGACCTCTCTTTTTTCCCCAAGGTGATTAAGGAAACCTTTATTTACTTATTTATTTTAATTTCCCAAGTTTTGTGTCTTGAATCCTCTGCACAGTCCCTATCCTTTTTAATCCTGAATATCACTGTCCATGTGGGTAAGGGATCTGTGTTTACAACTATAGCTAACTC
Source organism: Sylvilagus floridanus (assembly GCA_949820135.1). NCBI lineage: Eukaryota > Metazoa > Chordata > Mammalia > Lagomorpha > Leporidae > Sylvilagus > Sylvilagus floridanus. Next base: position 64,849,197 of record OX463227.1, on the reverse strand, counting down.
CCTGAGCCAAACTAAAGTAGAAACTGGAAGTTAATACACTCTTTCTGGGCAAGTGATCTAAGTTGAAGTGAATTGAGAATTCAGTACAGGTGTCTACCTGTCGCCAGAAATGCCCATCATCCCTGATGCTCTGGGTTACAAAACCTTAGTAAAGGGAACAGGATGAATTAAGCTGTTATTTGAAATGGCATGAGTCACTTCTATAGGCAATCCCAAAGAGAATACAATTGAGATTCTAGAGTAAGTTCCCCCAGGGAAATGTGTATCTTGGTTTTGGGGCAGTTTTCTTGTCACTCTGGCTATTTTCAAGGGAACCAAGTATAATTCCAAGCCTATAGTCAGGACAGACAGCATGGCTGTAAGAGAGAGCTTAGAGCAGCAAACACATGGCTTTGTGTGAAGTATTGACTGACATCTCAGAGGGAAAGCCAATTTTTACCTGAGCTCCTTCCCTGAATTTATTTCAAAGAATAGCATTCTTTATAATACAATATAACACATGCTATCAATAGGTTAACTACAGCTGTTAGGATGTTGTTGTCTTCTGTAAGACAAGAGAAACATTTCCCTAGAATTGTGATGCCCAACAGAATTCTCTGCAATGATGTAAATGTTCTCTATCAGAGTTTTGTAGTAGGATAGTCACTGACCTCTTAATGGCTATCATGTACATGAAATGTGGTTAGTAAGCCTCAGAAATAAGTTCTTCTGCTTTCCTTAATTTTAACTAATTTAAGTAGCACCAGTGACTAGGAGCTCCTGTGTTGGATGGTATAGCTCTAGAACATATCATGCAGTTGGCCTTACTGTCATAATCTTTGTCAAATGAGTAGATATAAAATTGTCATTTAGCCTTCATGTCAACCCTGAAAACTAAGTGCTATTACTTAGTTGAAGAATCAGAGATTGAGCTATTTCCAGTAATTCAGACAATATTATATAACTAATAAGTGGCAGAGCATGAATTCAATCATAGTTTTTACTAAAAAGTATATTACAATTTTTTTCTTTTTTTTTTTTTTTATTATAAAGCTTTTATTTAAAGAATATAAATTTCCAAAGAACAGCTCATGGACCACAATGGCTCCCCCCACACACAACTTCCCTCCCTCCCCCCACCCTCCCCTTTTCCCGCTCCCTCTCCCCTTCCATTCACATCAAGATTCATTTTCAATTCTTTTTATACACAGGAGATCAATTTAGTACGTATTACGTAAAGATTTCAACGGTTTGCCCTCGCATAGAGACACAAAATGATAATACTGTTGGAGTACTAGTTATAGTATTAATTCACAATGTACAGCACATTAAGGACAGAGATCCTACATGATTTTTTTTTTAAAAAATTGATTAATTGTCTATGCAATTTCCAGTTTAACACCAAGATTTTTTTTTTTCATTTGCAATTATCTTTATATAAAGAAGATCGATTCAATATATACTATGTAAGGATTTCATCAGTTTGCACCCACACAGAAACACAAAGTGTAAAAATACTGTTTCAGTACTAGTAATAGCATCACTTCACATTGGATAACACACTAAGGACAGATCCCCCATGAGACGCAAGTACACAGTGACTCCTGATGTTGATTTAACAATTTGACACTCTTGTTTATGGCGTCAGTAATCTCCCTAGGCTCTGGTCATGAGTTGCCGAGGCTATGGAAGCCTTTAGGGTTAGCCGACTTCGATCTTATTCCCACAGGGCCATAGTCAAAGTGGAAGTTCTCTCCTCCCTTCAGAGAAAGGTACCTCCTTCTTTGATGGCCCCGTTCTTTCCACTGGGATCTCACTCGCAGAGATCTTTCATTTAGGTCTTCTGTTTTTTCCAGAGTGTCTTAGCTTTCCATGCCTAAAATATTCTCATGGGCTCTTGAGCCAGATCCGAATGCCTTAAGGGCTGATTCTGAGGCCAGAGTGCTATTTAGGACATCTGCCATTCTATGAGTCTGCTGTGTATCCTGCTTCCCATGTTGGATCATTCTCTCCCTTTTTGATTCTATCAGTTAGTATTAGCAGACACTAGTCTTGTTTGTGTGATCCCTTTGGCTCTTAGACCTATCAGTGTGATCAATTGTGAGCTGAAATTGATCACTTGGACTAATGAGATGGCCTTGGTACATGCCACCTTGATGGGGTTGTATTGGAAACCCCTGGCACAATTCTAACTCCATCATTTGGGGCCGTTCCGATTGAGCCTGTCCCAAGTTTTACATCTCCTCCCTCTCTTATTCCCACTCTTATATTTCACAGAGATCACTTTTCAGTTAAAATTTAAACACCTAAGAATAATTCTGTATTACAATTTTTTTCTTTTCATTTAGAGTTTACGTTCTCAGAATCAAAGTCAAATTACTGAATGTGTCATAAACACACTTTACAATTTAGTCTCAATCTATGCCTTTAATCTCACCTTCACTCCCATTCCCTCCACTTCCTCACTTTTGTGTCCAACCCTAATACATCTTCCCAACTACCTGCCTTTCAGTTCATGGTACCCATAACCTAAAAGGACCTCCCTCTAATGCCCATCTCCCTCCATGCTTGATAAGTTCCCATATTATATTTTAGCTCTCTGTTTATATGTTCATTTTCTTGTCTAGAATTTGAGCTATAGTGTCTTATCTACCTTGTACTCCTGGTATGTAGCACTACCCAGTACTCCAGAAGTCCTCCATACACAGTCAATCCTCCAGAAGTATTTGGTGACAAATAAATGAAGATGAAAATGAAAGATTAAAATTGATCATACTTCCACAGAGCCTTATAGTGTACGGTCCTATACTGAGAATTGGGCAATGATGATATTAAGAAACCAAGATCTCTTCCCAGGTATAGAAAGGTTTCCTTTAACATTTAGTGAGGAGAAAATGTATATGTGACCAAGATTGTCAGTGAAGACCACCAGTGCTCACATCCCAGTGGAAGGACCAGTCACAATCAGAGTAGTTGGCATTTTTCTATCCAATCCCTAGGCAATTGAATGATGAACAGCTTGTCTAAATTGGGGGCCACAAGCATACCTTCCAAACTCTTAGACTAGAATGTGTTAAAATACTGGGGAAGTGTACACAACCTGTGGTTGGCAACTGGCTAGGGTGCAAGGTCATTTCATTTGTCCATGGAAATATGTAGCCATATCTACTCTTTCCCAGCCTGGATGTTCACCTTGACAAAGCCAGCCAACTGTGTTCTCTTAGACAAGGACCAAGAATTGGATACTAATTCAGCTTTTATAAGTATCTCAGGTGGATTGATTTACAAACCCATTGTTGTACTGCAAAATAAAAAATATTCTTCAAACATCACTCATCTCACTGCCACACGTGCACCCTTGCAGATATCACAAGGCACTTTTTTGAGCTACCACCATGATTAAAATCCATGCCTCTGACAGGAATCAAGAGTTTGGGTAGGGAGTTCCTAGACTCTCCCTGGTGTAGTTCCAATGTTCATGAAAAGGTTGGGCCATCTCCAAACGTCTTAGAACAATCCTAGTCAATGGTTCTCTACCCTGGCTGGATATCAGGACTGCCTGAGGAATTTTTAAAATACAGATGTCACCAATTTACTATGGCTCAACTTGAGAATTTTTGTCATTATAGTAATGCAGAAGCAATATTCATTCAGTAGAAATTATACCTTGAATTTTGAATTTTGATCTTTTCCAGAGCTAGTAATATGTGGTATAATTCTCTCTCTCTTTCCTTTTCCCCCTTCCTCTCCCTCCCCCTCCCTCCCTTCTCTTGTCTGTTTCAAAATGCTAGGCAGTGACAATGAGCTGCAGTTCCCAGTCTGCCACAGATCCTGGGGGTAAACAACCAACATTCTATAGTATGCTGTATTGCTAAGATATTAGTTTGGTAGGTTAGGTATATTTAATACATTTCTTACCTATACTTTCAACTTTATGGGCTTATTAGAACATAACTGCATCACAGGTTGAGGAACACCTGTATACTCATGCCACCCTCAGAAATTTTAGTTCACCTGCTCTCTGATGAGTCCAAGGCACAGGTATTTTATAAAAGTTCCCCAATTATTCCAACATGCATCTGTGGTTGAGACCCAGAGCCCTAACTTATAAGACCTGTAGCAAAACAATCAGTTTCTCTAGAGAGAAGGTTATTGTCAACATCAGCATTCCAACTGATTTTGTAGGAGCAGCTAACAGAGGGTGGTGTTGAAACTACACAAATGGAAAAGAACAGTGGATGTTAGCAAAAGAAACATTAGTCAATAGCTGAAGAGTGTACAGTATAATTTTATACCACCTCATTTTCCCCGGAAATTATACATGATTTGGGATATGTTCATTTCAGAACACTGTCCCATTCCTGCCTCTGGGACTTATAATTCAATTGAACAAGCAACAATGGGGTGTTTATAATCCACACTCAATCTCTGGGACAGATAAAGAGAATGAGATTGGAAAACAACATTTAGAAACTGAAAGACTAGCACAGGGAAAAGACACAAACAGTTTAACATGATGTGTTACTTGCTGAAATAGATATAACTACAAATGTGTTATGGGAGTTCTGAGTATAAAGGAAGGAGTGAATTAAATTAATTCTGTCACGCAGAGTAAAAGTCAAAGGCCTTACAATGGTCCACCAAGCCCTTGATCAGACACTCCATTACATCTCTGACCTCGTCTCTTACTACTACCCTGCCATTTATTCCAATCCAAAAGTCCTCCTGGCTGTTACTGGAACACTCTGTGACATGCTCCCAGTACAGGGCCTTTGCTCAGACAGGTCCTATGCCTTGAATGTTCTCCTCCTAATAACCACATAGCAGCTCCCACATTGACTTCAGGCCTTTTCCCAAATTCTATCACCTCACGGAGCCCCAACCTGCTGATTCTATTTAAAACTGAGATCTATCTGCATCCAGTCTCCACCTTTACTTTGCTTCGTTGTTTCCATGGCATGTGTCACATTCTAGAATACTACTCAGTTTACCTACTGTGCTTGCTATTCATTGACTGTTTACATTAAAATGTAAGCTACACAATTTCATGGATTGTTCAGCCAACCCAATAAATCTCAAAGTGAACGAAACAACACCTAGCATACACTAGGCACCCAACTAATTATGTTGAATTGAATAACAAGGAGATAGTAAAATGTTCAGTTAAGAGTAACGGGCTGGGATGAACACTGTGGCGTAACAGTTTAAGCTGCCCCTTGGGATGCCCACATCATATATCAGAGTGCCAACCAGAGTTCCCAGTACTCTGCTTCTCATACAGGTTCTTGCTAATGCATCTGGGAGAGCAGTGAATCATGGTCCAAATGCTGCTGCCAGCTATGCAGGAGACCCAGATGAAATTCTGGGCTCCTGGCTTTGTAATGGCCCAGCCCCAGCTGTTGTAGGCATTTGGAGAGAAAACCAGTGAATGGAAAATTGATCTCTCTCTCTCTCTTTCCTCTGTCTCTCACTCCCTCCAATGTTCACTCCTTCCATCCCTATCTGTTACTCTTCCTTTCTAATAAATAAATCTATTTTAAAAAAAGTAATTAGCTTCCTTTTTATTTGGATATAATAGAATTTGCTATTCTGAGTCTATCTGGGATTATGAACTTAGATAGTTGATAATAGCCCCCTGTACATACAAAGGAGAAACTTAACACCATGTAACTCTGTGTGAGCACTGTCAGGCATCCATCCATTCAGTCAGTTGGTCAAAATTGTATATTCCTCAACAATTTGATACTATATCAAGGAAGTATGAGAATTCAAAATTCTGACCTCAAAAGGCTGAAAGTCTGGTCAAAAGATAGGAGGTTGACACAGGAGTTAGTGCAAAAGGCAGACTGTGCTGATCCTGACAGTGGAGACAGCAGTGTGATTTTGGAGTCCTCAGATGTTTTAAGTATGGAACCCAGGACAGAAACTCCAGCCATTCCGGCTGTGAGCAGCAAAGACAGAGGATGACACTAATCAGTTCATTTACCAAAGATGGGGTTTCTAATTCTGGCCTCTAATAAGCTGCTCTCCTTCATGAGATGCCTGCCAAGGGAGTTGAGAGATGTCATTAGGCTTTCTAAGCACACTTGAACTGACTTTTCTGATAACCTTTACCTACCAAATCAGGCATGAAAACCACTGAACAATGGTTAAAACACTTTTTATTTTTCTTTTTCCTCTGACTTTACGGCTTGTGGTTATTTGTTCTAAGCTGTACCCAGTGCAGTGTATTTCAGAAAAGCCATGCAGAGCAGAGCTCAACAAGAGCTTAGCAACTGGGCTACTCCTTTAAAGCTGGTGCATGTCTCCACTGTAAATGTAAAATAGCTTGGATCAAAATGCATCATTGGTTCCACATGGAGGTGAGTGAATGATTTGTTCCTAGGAACAGAAGCCCTCAGACAAACAGTGTTAATGGGTCTCACCACAGAGCAGTTGGTGACAATAACTGAGCTAATTTTGAAGAAGGGGAAATTAAATAGTGGTTGCAATAGTCCTAGCCACTCTTAATTATTGTGATGGCAAATTATGAACAATTTCCTGTCACTTTCCCTTCTGAAGCAATTATTGATGTTTGCCTTATGGCTGAACTGGGCTGAAAACTCTCTAAGCAGGAGGCTGTCTGATTCAATGCTTTGTGGGCTCATATTCAGAAAGCCATTTGGCCTGCAAAGTTGCTGGATTATCTGTAAACACAGTGAAAGGAGACAGTGATTGCATGAAGCAGAGGGAAAGCACCTGAATGCCAATAAGGCAAATGTCATGACAGGAACACAAAGCCAGCATTCCATGTGACCTTTTAGATAGAAACCAATTTACTTGGGTACCATCTCAAACAGAAAATTATGGTGTAATTCCTCATGTCAATACATAATTTATTTTGTAATAAATAACGACCCACATATCTGCGGGTGCCTCTCCCTTCGTGTTTATGACGCTCTCAGGCACCCTCTCTCCACCACACGCAGCTGCATCACTGCAAAGCTCCCTGTTTTTAAGGACGTTCTCTTCGCTAAGCTTGGTGATGACTGAGAAAAGCAGTATAGGATTAAAAGACATTTTCTCTCTCTGCAAAGAAACCTCAGTTATTTATTTTCCTATTTCCATATTACCTATCAGGCTGAAGGATTCATGAGACCAAGTTTAAAAAAATTCACAAAATGCAGCATTAAGCCCTAGTCTACAGCACATATCCTAATAAAGGAAAACCTCTGCATTTAAAACATTAAAATCAGGCAGCAGATAAACACAGTAGGAGGATTCAGTGCTCTCACCCCCTTCAACACATGTGCTTCTTTGTGGGAGGTCTGGGGACAAGGGCTGCTTCCCAAAGTCACCTCACTCTCCATAGTTAGGATGCAAATAGGGGAGTGTTGAGAAGCTCTACCCTTTTGCCTCCAGGTCAGCATTCTGAATCTCCCCCAAGCTGGCATTGACAGGAGACTCTTCCCAGCTGACAGCTGGTCACTGACCTAGCTGAAAGCAGTTGGGGGGCATCCCTGAGCCCTGAGCCACAGGTGACCTCATCACTGACCGAGCCATCACAGCACGCTGTTAGCCTTTTCAGTCCATGGCCTCTGTCAAGGACAAACGTGGCCAGCAAAGCTGTCATAGAAGCATGGTGGAGACAGCCCGACATGGGAAGCGGCCTTGCAGTCACAGCACTCCCCACCCACTGATTCCTTGGAATCACCTGCTTGGATAAGTGAAGGGATGTGGGACCTTGGCAGCTAAGGTCCAGCATTTTAATGAGTTTCAGAAAAGCGGAAAATGAGGGCAACTGCCAAGCCTGAAAAAAAAGAATAGTACACATACTCCTTATAGACTACTCTGGGACCACTTTGATATTAATGATTACAAAAAAAATTTGTTTATAATTTGGTTTCTGTCCCTGGCTACCTTCTATAGTTCAAAAGAATTAGCATTGTTAAAATGATAAACCCTAATCTTCCCTTCAGAAAACACCACCACACATGAGCACACATAGACATACCGAAAAGAACACACATCCCAAATAGAACCAAACCAACACACTTCTTTGGATTCACAAAAATGATAGCCTACATTGTGGAGAAAATACAGGCTCCAATTCAAACACAACACATTGAGAAGCAAAAATCAATATCTGGAGACAGTTTTACATTGCACTTGTATTATTTTTAATGAGTTGCGATATAGAACTCCACGGCAGAACGGAGTCCAGATTATTCTCTGAGGGCTAATTGGCTCCATTCCTCCAGCCAACACGGTGGATTTCTGTTCTGTTTGGAAAACATATGCTGGGACCTGGATCATTGAGCTGATCAGAGCACATTGGCCATCAAACAGGTATCCAGCAGAAAGATCTCTGAAGCGTGTTTGGGGGAAATTTTTTTCTGAGAATATGGTCAACTCATGCCAGAACTACCTTGTCCAACTAGATACTGAAAAAAATTTCTGCAGCAATGCTCAGAAGTCACAATTTACCTAGGGTAAATAGTCTGGATCTTTGTGGTTCTTTAAGAACCAACCAATCAGGATGTTCATTTTTTTTAAATTAGAGTTCTATAAAACTACTGTCAAAACTATGCTGACAGGCACTGGCACTGTGGCGTAGTAGGTTAAGCCTCCACCTGATGTATCGGCATCCCATATCGGTGCCAGTTCATGTCCCAGCTGCTCCTCTTCCAATACAGCTCTCTGCTTGTGATCTGGGAAAGCAGTGGAGGATGGCTCAAGTACTTGGGCCCCTGTACCCATGTACTCTCCTCCCTCTCCCTTTCCCTCTCCCTCTCATCTGTAGCTCTATCTCTCAGATAAATAATTTTTTTAAAAAAATTATGCTAACAAAAAATGCATCTATACGTTTTTCTTATGATTTTATAAAGAATAAGATATAGTATAATGCTATTATTTGAAGAAATAATAAAAAAGGAAATAAATTGGTAAATTTAGCATTAGAGAATAAGATAAAACTAAATTCTTAAATATCAAAGATTCCATATTTGCACAAGTTGAAATGGAGGGGAAGCTACTACTCACTTTCTTATAGGCTTTAATAATTGAAGGGTTATTTTTAGAATAACCATAGCCAATTATTCTCCAACATTATTGAAGATAGAATTGGTTTATACTAACACATGAGGAATTTGGATATTTAAATATATATACATATATATATCTAAGTGGCCTTGGAGCAAGTGCTGTGACACTGTGGATTAAGCTGCTGCCCACAATGCCAGTATCACTTATGGGCACTGGTTCAAGTACTGGCTGTTCAAGTTCCAATCCAGCACCCTGCTAATGATCCTGGGGAATGGCTGTTCAAGTTCCAATCCAGCACCCTGCTAATGATCCTGGGGAACTAGCAGAGGATGGGCCAAGTGCTTGGGCCCTTGAACCCACATGGGAGACCTGAATAAAACTCCTAGCTCCTGAATTTGTGCTGGCCCATCCCTGGCCATGGAGGCCATTTGGGAAGTGAACCAGCAGATGGAATCAATCTCTCTCTCTCTCTCTCTCTCTCTCTCTCTCTCTCTCTCTCTCTCTCTCTCTCTCTCTTTCTCTCTCTCTTCCCTGCCCCTCCCAAACCCCTGTAACTCTGCCTTTCAAATAAATACATATCATTTCAAAATTTCTAATGTGTCTGCAGTTCTGTTACAGCTTTAACACAATGAATCTTTGATTATCTTTGGGATTGATCCTACATATAAGTAAATTAAGTGATTATCCTCAGGATTTGACATAGAGGCAAAACATGTTCTGCCACGAATATTTTTCTTTTTCTCTTTCTGATTTGAATTTCTACATTGAGGCCAAGAAAACCGATTCTGCACCAAAATTTCCTTCTCTGACTTGTATTTCTATATTAGATGTTCTTTCCTACTTTCATCAGAAGCCTCTGCTAAAATGCAGATGGGTTCTCTGAAATAAATGAAACTATCATCCCAAATTAATATTTAACTTAATTTGTTTCTCTCATTAGCTAACATACCAGCTGGCAAGAATCCATGGAATTTGGCAAAAAATAATAATAAGTAAGTTTTAATGAGAATGAATTTTTCCAAAAAGGATGTATGGTTTAGAAGGATAGACTCAGGTGGAACTGTGTACTGGGGAATCAAGGGTGGCCAGTAGTCTCACAAGAAAATGTAAAGGCATGTGGAATGAGTGAAACAAATCTAGAAGAAATAAAATTGTTAATACACACTTCTAAGGCACTAAAACTCTTTAATTCCTCTAAGTGGAAGGTCTTTTTTCTTAACACAGTCCAATCAATGTGACTTCCTATTACCTTCACATGTTGTCTTTAGCTCTCCAGTCAGACCAGTTCATCTACCCTGCTGCTATTCTCAATCCATACAACACCTCCAGTCTGTACTTCAATCTTTCATTTTAGATTCTAAATTGATTAGTACAATTATTCCTTTTGCCATTCTTTGTAGATCTCTCAAATCCCTACCTCTTCACCACCACACTCATCTAAAAATTACTTGCTAATCCAAATGGACCCAAATGTCAGTGTTGTTCATGCCTACACCTATGTAACTGTGTGACACTAGGAAAAACAATATTTTTGGCTTTGCTAAAAGTTCATTATGGCGGCCAGCACCGCGGCTCAATAGGCTAATCCTCCACCTTGCGGCGCCGGCACACCAGGTTCTAGTCCCGGTTGGGGTGCCGGATTCTGTCCCGGTTGCCCCTCTTCCAGGCCAGCCCACTGCTATGGCCCGGGAGTGCAGTGGAGGATGGCCCAAGTTCTTGGGCCCTGCACCCCATGGGAGACCAGGAGAAGCACCTGGCTCCTGCCTTCGGATCAGCGCGGTGCGCCAGCTGCAGTGCACCGGCCGCAGCGGCCATTGGAGGGTGAACCAACGGCAAAGGAAGACCTTTCTCTCTGTCTCTCTCACTGTCCACTCTGCCTGTCAAAAAAAAAAAAGTTCATTATGGCTCAATGAACAAGCATTACTATGTCTCTGGACTCTCCTGGCCCCCTTCTAGTTTCAGGAATTTCATCTATGCAGCTCTTTCTGCCTGGGACTTGTCCACCATTCGCAGCTTTTTTTCAACATTCACGTTTCTGTTTCAACATCATCACCTGAGAGGTACTTCTTGACCCTATCTGTATATGGCCTTTATTTGCTTGTTTGGTTGAAGTGCTTTACAGTTGCTATTTATTTCCCTCATCATACTTAATCACAACCAGCAATTATGCATTTACTTGCTTTTTATTTGCTTATCTGTCTTCCACTCAAAACTGTAGCTTCATGGAGTTCTAGGACTATGATCTGTTAACCATCTATAGCCTGCATGGTGGCTCTGACATAGTAGATATTTAGCAAAATTTGTTGAGTAAATGAACAAATCCATGTACAGTCTAATCTTATTTTTGACTAAGAATGCTCCTATCTACCTATTTTCAAAACTCTTGGAGCATATCTTTCCATTAATTTCTTTACTGAATCAGTATTCTTTTAAACAGGGATTTCTAATGGAAATGCTGGCACAGACTTTGCTTCAGCAGCATAAATGGCATCAGTAGCTGACATGAACCCCACTGTTGCCATTGGCAACAATTAAATTAGCTATATAAAACCTGACACACAAGCTAAAGCATCCATTCAGTGAAATAACCGTTCAGTCTTTCAGCAAACATAAGACTGACCTGTGACTGTGCTTTTAGTCCATGAGCAAGTGCTGAGCATTGTCTTCCCCAAGACAAGGCATTAACACAGCTCCTGACTTCTGTTTCCATTGTTGCTTAAAAGGGTTGCTTAATTAATTGATTTTATTGAATCTCCACCAAGGCACATTTGTTCCTTGGTGAAGTAATGGAAAAAGCTGAGGACCTGAAGAGTGGTGGAGATACTGTTTCATGCTACATAGCATTGTAAATAAAAGTGTGGTTGACACTATCATTGACCGCTTAATGCCAAGAGATAGACATGAGCACATCTGTAGATCTCTGTGCTCAGAAAAAGGCATTTATTGCAACTAGCATAATATTCTTGTACTCTTACATCTGTGTATCCCTAAGAACCCTGACAGTGCTCATTTTGTTAAAAGCAAAGAGCCAGCATACAAAGTATACTTTGAGAAAGGTAGATCAGTCTAGGCAATAAAGCAACTATCATTGCTGTAATCTTTCCACAGCCAGCAAATGCTACCTGTTACCTTACTCACTGGATGCTCACAAGAATCCTTAAATACACATTTTTATGCCTCTTTTGCAGATGAGAAAACTGAGCCTCAAACTGTTCAGGCTGCTATACCAAATATCTTAGATTCGGTGGTTGGTAAATAACTGAAATTTATTTCTCATTCAAATTATTCTCATTCATAGGAGATGGAAAGTATAAGACCAAAGCACCAGCAAATTCAGTGTCTGATGAGTGCCCATGTCTTTGTTCACAGACACATTGCCAAAAAAGCAGGAATCTCTCTGGAGCCTCTTCATTAAGGAAATAAGTTCATACATGCATACATGAGGGCCAAATTCTCAAGATCAAATCACCTCCCAAATGCCTCTTTTCTTAATATCATCAATCTGAGGATTCAGTTTCAACGTAAGAATTTGGGGACTTAGCAAATGTTCAGACCACAATAAAGGCTCATTTGACTTGACAGAGCCCTGTGATTTCAAATTATGTGATACGTTAAATAACCCAGGCAAGAAAATAAACATGTCTAAGCTTAAGCAGTCATTTCTATGTGTATCACAGAAATGGAAACAAAGATAAAAGTACAGACTTGAGGGGAGTTTGCAGAATTGTAGGAATTGTACCAGTTTGAGATAGAGTGAGATAAAAGTAGCTTCTAACCCAAGTAATTGATGGACTGCAATGTCATTTCCCAAAATAAGGAGGAGGGAAGAGCACACTTAGGCAGGAGGGGAGTAAAGACAAGTGGGAAGGGATATAAAATGACATCATTTGAAACCGCTGATCATGGGATGCCCATGGTAGGTGGTTCATGCATGCAGAGTTAGATGAAGGAGTCCAGCATACAAGAAAGTTTTCAAGGAGAAGGTCAACAATATAAACTGCTGCCAAGGACTGAAGTAAATCCAGGATTGAGGAGTTTTCAATGGGATTTGCCACAACAATTTTATTGGTCTCCTTGAAGAAAGTAATTTCTCTAACTCAGAGGTGCTATCCAGACTGTAGTCAAGTAAAAAGGTGGATAGCGGGAAGACAGACTAACTTCTCAATGGTTTAAATGTAAACAGAAAACACACTGAATGTTTAATATCTGGAAAGAGCTTTTACTTTAAACTCCAAAATAACTTGAGACATCCAAAAGAGCTGTCGAAACATACCATAGAGAACTCCAATATAACTTCCACACAGATTCTTCAGATGTCAATTTCTTATCATATTTCCTTTCATATATATGTTTCTTTTTAAAGATTCCTTTCTTTATTTGAGAGGCAGAGTTATAGATAGAGAACAGGAGAGACAGAAAGAGAGGTCTTCCATCCATTGGCTCACTCACCAAATGGTCACAACTGCTGGAGCTGTGCTGACCCAAGCCCAAGAGCCAGGAGCTCCCTCTGGGTCTCCCACATAGGTGCAGGGGGTGCAGGGGCCTAAGCACTTGGGCCATCTTCTACTGCTTTCAAGGGAATAAGCAGAGAGCTGGATCAGAAGAAGAGCAGCCAGGACATGAACCAGTGCCCACAAAGGATGCTGGCGCCACAGATAGAGGCTCAGCCCACTATGCCACAGAGCCGGCACCCTTATGTATAATTTAAATTTTTGAAGAACATTTGCAAGTAAGTTGTAGAAATACTATCCCTATAACTCTAAATATTCTAAATATATAAGTATGTGTTTATTTTTAAAAATTATGTTCATGGCCGGCGCTGCAGCTCAATAGGCTGGTCTCCGCCTGTGGTGCCGGCACCCCCGGTTCCAAGCCTGATTGGGGCGCTGGATTCTGTCCTGGTTGCTCCTCTTCCAGTACAGCTCTCTGCTGTGGCCCAGGAGTGCAGTGGAGGATGGCCCAGGTCCTTGGGCCCTGCACTCACATGGGAGACCAGGAGAGCCACCTGGCTCCTGGCTTCAGACTAGCGCGGTGCACTGGCCGCAGTGCACCAGCCGCAGCGGCCACTGGGCGGGGGGGGAGGGGGACCAATGGAAAAGCAAGACCTTTCTCTCTGTGTCTCTCTCACTGTCCACTCTGCCTGTCAAAAAAAAATATATATATATATATGTTCTATTACTTAACCACAATACAATTAACAAAATACACTATCTAATCTACAAACTTCATGCAAATTTTCCCAATTGGCCCACTAATGAACTTTTAGCAAAACTAAAAAAAAAGTTACCCAATCACCAACTCAGTCATATAGTACTTTTAATTAGTTGTCATATCTCTTTATTCTCCTTTAGTCGGGTAGTCCCATTTTCTTTCTTTTTCATGGCCTTTGCTATTTTGAAGGCTGGAGGCCATATATTTTTGTACACTGTACCTTAATTTAGACTTGTCATGAGTAGATTCAAGTTACACAGTTTGGGCAGAAATACCACAAAAATGAGGTATTTTCTTTTTATCATATAAGATTAGGAAGTCCAGACATCTATTTATCTCATTGCTGGTAACATTAGTTGTGGTCATTTAATTCAGAGGGCACCTGCCAGGTTTTTTTCCCCACAAAGTTACCCATTTTTCCTCTATTTCTTGCAGAAAAAATTCCGAGATTACATCATAAGTGTAGTGTGTGTGTGGGGGGGGGGGGTTTAGTGACTCTCTTTTTTTAGGATTAATTACTGATTTATTTATTTAAAAGGCAGAATGACAGGAAGACAGACAGAGAGAGAGAGAGAGAGAAAGATCTGGGTTTCCCAAGTGGGTGAAAGGAACCCAAGTATTTCATCCATCATCTGCTAACTCCCAAGTACATCAACAGGAAGCTGGATCAGAAGTAGAGGCAGCATTCAGTCCCAGGCACTCTGATATTGGATGTGGATGTTTCAAGTGGTGGCTTAACCTGCTGCACCACAAAAGCCTATAAAGTAGTATCCTATAAAATAAAATCCTATAAAATAATATCCTACAAAAGATACTATTATTCCTAAAAACACTATCCTGTTAGATTTTGCATCCACAGATGATCTTTACCTGAAACAATTATTAAGAAAGCTGCCAAATTGTGATTTTTTGAAACCAGTTTTGCTTTTTATTGTTGGTATATGCAAAGGAGGTTTTCTCTACCACTTATTTTTTCAGTATTCACTTAGGTCAGTTTGGACTCATATATTCCTATTTATTGCACAGGTTACTCTTGATATTATTTTGAATCTCCAATTGACCCCGACTTTACCAGTGGGAGGCATGAGAAAGAAATGTTCTGTAAGAAATCAGGTAAGGGGTAAGGATTAGTAAGAGAGGTGAATAGAACTGATAGAGGAACTTAACTGAGTGGCTTAGGAGATGGCAATTAGTGCAGCAGTTAAGCCACCACTGGGATGCTGATATCCCATATCACAGTGCTTGGGTTTGAGCCTTACCTACACTTCCAATTCAAGCTTCCTGCTAATGTACATCCTGGGAAAAGAAGGTAATGGCTCAAGTACTTGCTTCCCAGCCATGCATCTGGAAAACTGGATTGAGATCCAGGCTCCTGGATTTGGCCTGATGCAGTTCCAGCTGTTTCAGGCATATAAGGAGTGAACCAGTAGATGGAAGACCTCTCTCTCTCTCTCATTCTCTCTCTCTCTCTTTCTCCCTCTCTTTCCCTTCCTTCCAAATAAAATAAGTAAATAAAGTTTTTACATATGAGTGCTTAGATATTTTTGTGTGTTGCTTTAACAGAATAGCACAGACTGGCAGATTTACATAGAATAAAATGTTATTTGACTCACAATTCTGAAGGCTGGGAAGTCCAAGGGGCTACATCTGGCAGGGGCCTTCTTACTGTGTCATAGCATAGTTAAAGGCATCACAAGATTGGGATGGGGCAGAAACAGAAGAGGTGTCCTATCTCACCTGTATAAGAAACTCACTCTCAGGATGAAGGATCCAAATCTATGAGACCAAATACACAGACCCACAGGAAGACAGAGTTCAAGGTAATGCTTAGTGAAGGATGGTCCAAGTGTTTGGGCCCCTGTACCCACATGGGAGACCAGGAGGAAGCACCTGGCTCCTGGCTTCAGATCAGCGCAGCGCCAGCCATAGCAGCCATTTGGGGAGTGAACCAGCGGAAGGAAGACCTTTCTCTCTGTCTCTCTCTCTCCCACTGTCTATAACTCTACCTGTCAAATAAATTTTAAAAAGGTACAATTTGGGACATGCTCAATCGGAACTGCCCCAAATGATGGAGTTAGAATTGTGCCAGGGGATTCCAATACAATCCCATCAAGGTGGCATGTACCAAGGCCATCTCACTAGTCCAAGTGATCAATTTCAGCTCACAATTGATCACACTGATAGGTCTAAGAGTCAAAGGGATCACACAAACAAGACTAGTGTCTGCTAATACTAACTGATAGAATGAAAAAGGGAGAGAATGATCCAACATGGGAAGTAGGAGACACAGCAGACTCATAGAATGGCAGATGTCCTAAATAGCACTCTGGCCTCAGAATCAGCCCTTAAGGCATTCAGATCTGGCTCAAGAGCCCATGAGAATATTTTAGGCATGGAAAGCTAAGACACTCTGAAAAACAAAAAAAAAAGAAGACCTAAATGAAAGATCTCTGCGAGTGAGATCCCAGTGGAACGAATGGGGCCATCAAAGAAGGAGGTACCTTTCTCTGAAGGGAGGAGAGAACTTCCACTTTGACTATGACCCTGTCGGAATAAGATTGAAGTCGGCGAACCCTAAAGGCTTCCATAGCCTCGGCAACTCATGACTAGAGCCTAGGGAGATTACTGACGCCATAAACTAGAGTGTCAAATTGTTAAATCAACTTCAGGAGTCACTGTGTACTTACGTCTCATGAGGGATCTGTCCTTAATGTGTTATCCAATGTGAAATAATGCTATTACTAGTACTGAAACAGTATTTTTACACTTTGTGTTTCTGTGTGGGTGCAAACTGATGAAATCTTTACATAGTATATACTGAATCGATCTTCTGTATATAAAGATAATTGCAAATGATTAAAAAATCTTGGTGTTAAACTGGAAATTGCATAGATAATTAATCAATTCTTTAAAAAAAAATCATGTAGGATCCCTGTCCTTAATGTGCTGTACATTGTGAATTAATACTATAACTAGTACTCCAACAGTATTTTCATTTTGTGTCTCTATGTGAGGGCAAACTGTTGAAATCTTTACGTAATATGTACTAAACTGATCTCTTGTGTATAAAGAGAATTGAAAATGAATCTTGATGTGAACAGAAGGGGAGAGGGAGCGGGACAGGGGAGGGTAGCGGGAGGGAGGGAAGTTGTGTGGGGGGGTGCCATTGTAATCCATAAGCTGTACTTTGGAAATTTATATTCTTCAAATAAA
The DNA here is from genome assembly GCA_949820135.1 of Sylvilagus floridanus. Lineage (NCBI taxonomy): Eukaryota > Metazoa > Chordata > Mammalia > Lagomorpha > Leporidae > Sylvilagus > Sylvilagus floridanus. The sequence goes on along the minus strand of OX463227.1, from coordinate 64,831,770 downwards.
AGCTTTATATAAAAAAAAGGTAACATTTATTGGATGCTATTCGGTCCTAATATGTTTTATTTCTTATAATATTTACAAGGCCACCACAAGACCAGTGTTACTGTTTTCCCAATTTAATAGCAGAGAAATTTAAGCTTTAAAGAAGTTAATTTGGTTGAAAATGGCCATTGAGATTTTTTCACTTTTAATTTAAGTTATACAACTTTCATATGTTTCATATATACAGATCTAGGAACAGAGTGGGAGTTCTCCCCCTAACCTCCCTCCTACATACATTCCAAACCTTCCTCCCTCTCCCTCTCAGATTCCGGGTCTTAAATTTTATGATGATCTATTATCAGTATACTCAGTGATCATATAGTTAACCCTACCCTAAGTAAAGGACTTCAGCAAATAGTATGAAGAGAAATAAAACAAAACAAAATAAAACAAGACTATTCCTCAATGGAAATATAAACAATCATCTAGTCTAAAAATTTCTATTTCACCCCAATACATTACATTTCAGGTATTCTTTTAGTTGCATCAGACCAGGGAAAACATATGATATCTTGTATTTTGGGGAGTGGTATATTTCAATAAGTATAATTGTTTCCAGTTGTAATCATCTTGTTGCAAAATACAGGATTTCATTCTTTTTAATGGCTGATTCGTACTCCATAGTGTATTCATACCATAATTTCTTTATCCATTCAATAGTCGATGGACATCTGAGTTGATTCCATATCTTCCCTATTGTGAATTGTGCTGCAATGAACATGGGAGTACAGATAAATCTTTCATATACTGATTTCTTTCTGTTTGGGTAAATTTCCAAGAGTGAGATGACTGGATTATACGGTAGGTCTATATTCATATCTCCATACTGTCTTCCACAGTGGTTGCACCAGTTTACATTCCCACCAGCAGTGGATCAGGGTAACTTTTTCCCCATAGCATTCCTCATTTGTTGATTTCTGTATGTGAGCCATTCTAACTGGAGTGAGGTGAAACTTTATTGTGATTTTTTTTTTGACAGGCAGAATGGACAGTGAGAGAGAGAGAGAGAGAGAGAGAGAGAGAGAAAGGTCTTCCTTTGCCGTTGGTTCACCCTCCAATGGCTGCCGCGGCCAGCACGCTGCAGCCGGCGCACCACGATGATCCGAAGGCAGGAGCCAGGTGCTTCTCCTGGTCTCCCATGGGGTGCAGGGCCCAAGCACTTGGGCCATCCTCCACTGCACTCCCAGGCCACAGCAGAGAGCTGGTCTGAAAGAGGAGCAACCGGGACAGAATCCGGCTCCCCAACCGGGACTAGAACCTGGTGTGCCAGCACCACAAGGCAGAAGATTAGCCTATTGAGCTGTGGTGCCGGCCTATTGTGATTTTTTTATTTACATTTCCCTGAAGGCTAATGATTCTGAGCATTTTCTCGAGTGTCTGTTAGTCATATGAATTTCCTCTCTTGAAAAATGCCTATTTAAGTCTTTGCCCATTTCTTCACTGGATTGCTTGTTTCATTGTTGTTGAATTTCTTGAGCTCTTCCTAGATTTTGGATACTCATCCATTATCAGTTTAGTTTCATAGTTTGCAAATACTTTCTCTCATTCTGTCAGTTGTCTCTTCACTTTGCAGAGTTTTTCATTTGTAGTGTAGAAGCTTCTCAGCTTGATGTAACCCCTATTGTCAATTTTGGCTTTGATTGCCTGTGCTTCTGTGGTCTTTTCCAAGAAGTCTTTGCCTATGCCAATGTCTTGTAGATTTCCCCCCATATTCTCTAATGATTTGATCGTATTGGATCATGGATTTAGGTCTTTGATCTATTTTGAGTGGATTTTTGTGTAAAGTGTAAGGAAGGGGTCTTGTTTCATACTTCTGCATGTGGAAATCCAGTTTCTCCAGCACCATTTGTTAAAGAGACTGTCCTTGCTCCACGAACTGATTTTAGCTTGAGATCCTAACCCAAGCTCCCTGATATTACAAACTGTTTCCCTAATAATGACATTATTGTGGTAAGCTTCCTGGTCTTTAAAACATTCCTATCACAGGCAACTTCCAAGATATAAAAGACCTTGTGCATTTTATGTTAATGTTAAAAAGGTGGGTATATAAACATTCAGTCTAGACATTTTACTGAGGGATAACCGTGCAAAATTACCCAACAAAATGACATGGTTTATAGCTCTAATGCTTTCAAAGTTGTAGCCTTGCTATTTTATAATTCTTCATGATAACTGTATTTATAGACAATATATCATAATCACTGGTGATAAAAGAGAGGTATTAGATCAACAGAATTGTTTCCTTGACAAGACAATTTTAATTCCTTGATGTATGAATTCAGCAGTTGATCTTAGCCAAAGATGCAGAATCAGAAATGGTGTAGATAGGATCTTTACTATCACTTTTGGAAAACACCCTACCAAGGCATTTTAAAAAATTCAATAGAAGGAAAACTATAATTCATTGTGGTTTTATTTATTATATTCCTTCCTATTAATTAAAAAGCAAGAAACTACAAATGATTTCGGTTCACAGAGAGCTAGCGGTCATTTGTAATGCTATATCCATCTTCTGTTTGCCAGAATAGCATTTAAGTCATTTTCTGCTTCACAAAACTAGACAGCGCTGAAAAATGAAGAGTCACAGCTATTCCTGTGCAGAAACCAGGCATTATTTAGTATCTCCCCCACAGTTACTCTGGTTCACCCCATTTTTATATTGCAACATTTCTAATAGCCTCATCCTGGCTTTTACAACGATCAGTCTAAATTTGTCAAGCTACAGTATAGTTTTCAACTACAGATAAACATAAATGAGCCAAAAAAACTCATTCTGGGTATATGCCAAATGTCACAGAATACTGGCTGGGTTGCTGAATTATTAGGAGAGAAGAGAGAGAGAGAAAGAAAGAGAGAGAGAGAGAGATGCACTAGCAAGGCCAAAAGTCCTCTTGAGGATGCTGCTTCATAGAGTTAAAAAAAAATAAAAAATAAAAAAACTTGACCACAACAAAGGTTCCATTCGCTTGATGTTAGAACAATTGTTGGATTCAGGAATGTCAGTAATTAACATCAAATCAAAAAACAAATGTGATGTGCTTGAAAAAACCCAACCTAGTTGTTTTGGTATTATATAAGTACAACCATTGCTATTAAATAGGAAGGACCTAAGGGTTGATTTTTACTTATAAGGCATTTCTAAGGTGTGGGGGAGGAACATATACATGTAGGTAATGTGCACCTTAATAGATAATCATGATGTTATTTCAGGCTAATTTTCTAAGTCTCAAATTCAATCTTAGCATGTTTAAGGAAATCATAATGACCGATGAAATCTCAAGATCATAGAGCAATCTGCTGGCTTGTCTGTAGGAAACTGTCTTACAGCAACACCTAGTGGTCCCTCCGCCTCTCCAAACACACATCCTAGGATCAGAATGAAGTAGCTTTTAAAATGCTTCCTGTTAAACGATTTTAAATAAGACATAGAATACTGAGGATAATGTATGCTCTCCGCTTTCTCGTGCCTGCTTAAAGTTGGGTTTACTTTCCATTCAGTATAAATTATACTGAAAACTCTGAGTCTTACTAATCTAAAAGGAGCCTACTTTATTGCAGTTACTAATGCAGGTGTGGCTGTTTTGCACAAAGATCATTGCATAAACAAAAACGACTCAGTAAGAAGCTGTTGGTAGAGAGGCCAAGTGCAATTTTTTAGTAACAGGTAACTGCTACAGAACAATTTTATAAGATTTCTTAAAATCAACGAACACTCTGAGGTCAATTTGAGTCAAAATGTTATTAAATGAGGATCTTTGAAAAATTACTGGGCTTATTTCATGTACTTTGCCAAAGGATTCAGAGACAAGCTTCACAATGCCGTGAAAATCTATTAGCTCTCAGAATCTGATGGCGAGTTTAAAATTCTCCTTTGTCAGGTGTTATATTGAAATCCCTTCACCTCTTCCAATAATATAATCATAAGTGGGGGAAATTCTCCTCTAATCATTTACAGTGTCTGCAGAGGTCTGCAAGATCACAATCTTCAAATTGATTCAAGAAATGTTGACATTTATACCATTTCCCGGTCGTGTTATAATCATTGTCACCAGCATGAATTTGTGAGGTTTCTATTTTATGTTCTTGTCAAAATCTGTGTCGCAAAAAATGAGACTGAAAAAGTTCAATGCTTTATGTGCTCGCTGAGAGATGATAATAACCCCAGCTTCTCTGACCTCCTCGGTGTCTCAAAATTTAGTGGCTGCTTAGTTCTTCTCACTCCCTTTGCTGCCTCAGCAGCCTGTAAAGAAGCCAAATTGTCAACCAATCGAAATACAGAGAATAAAAATGGTTTGGAGCATTCTCTTCTGCTCGACCCCAGACTTCCTGACATCTCTGATCTCTCCACAGGCAGGAGGGTCATTAGACACTTAAGTAAACCTTTCCTAATCACAATAAATATAATGGGAACCAAACAGCAATATCATCGCTATAAAAAAAAAAAAAACACTAAAAGGTTCAGTGGTCTTCATAATCAAAACATCTAATGTTAGCACTAAAGCACTAAAGGTTTGGAAAAACAAATACAATCACAATTGTACATCCCTATCTTTACTACAGTGCCTTACCATCTGTGGCTCAAAGATTTTTCTGTCTCTCTTCATTTCCCTCAGATTTTCTTTTTATATTAAACTGTTGCTTGTCTTACATGTCAATGCCAGATTCATGAATTTAGCTTTTGGACAAATAGAGGAACTATGTGGAGCCTCTTCGCTTTATTTTTGCATCTGCTGCTGATGGAAGACCACATCGACACTGTTGACACTGTTATGGCATTCCTTTCAGAACAGTTATACTTCTCAATAACATTACCTGTTATTCTCAATGCAGAAAAGAGAAGCTTCTTTACCATTCCTCCACCCAACACTGAATGCTAATGTCCCTTGCTTCCCACCTAAGTCTGCAGTTTCAGAGATCCTCCTAATAATTTCTAGGATAAAAACAGATGAGTATATTCTGCATTCACCCATCAAAAAGTCAATTGGAGATGGGCATTTGGCATATCAGTTAAGATGTCCCCATCCCTTACCAGAGTGCCTGAGTTCAACACATGCCTCTACTCCAGACTCCAGGTTCCTGCTAATGCAAACCCTGGAAGGCAGCAGATAATAGCTCAAGTAATTGGGTTCTTGCCAGCCATGTGGGAAACCTGTATTGAATTACTGGCTTCCTGCTTCAGCCTAACCCAGTCTTAAGCACTACAGGTATTTGGTGAATGAACCAGCAGATGGGAGAGCACTGGCGTTCTCTCTCTCTCTCTCTCTCTCTCTCTCTCTCTCTCTCTCTCTCTCCTCTCTCCCTCCCTCCCTCCCTCCCTCCCTCTCTCCTCTCTCTCTCTCTCAAATTTAAAAACAAAATTTCAGTAATTTGAAACAATTTTGGGAAGCATAAAAAAATTTCACTATTTTCTACAAATTATTTTAAATAGGATAAATCCTTATTTTAACTAGATCTAGGCAAAAATCAAGGTTTTTGTTTTTTTACAACCGGTTACATACTGGTGTCATTTATCCTATGGCTACCTATTTACCTTCTACTCTCTGTCCAAGGAATATTTGTTCTATGCTATATATTTTTGGATACAATTTGTGTGACTCAGTTACAAAAGCATTTTTATTTTATTGTAAATCTAAATGGTAAACAATGTGATTTTGCATTGCACATGCCCCAGTCCAGAAACACTATATTTTATTCCAGAATATTCTTTTATGCATACCTCAACATATGATAAGTTTTTAAAATAAGAGAAAAATACAACAGCAATGTCAATTTCCAACTACACAAATGAATGTCAGTACTTGGTTATACTGCAAGATAAGGCTCTTAGTTTAACTGCTCATATTCTAAAACAACATGTACATATTGAGAGAAGGAAACCTGTTTAAAATCTTGAAATGAGTTTACAATTTTGCATTTAGAGAAGTCCTAATAAAATAGCCAAAAGAAACACCAAATGGTCCCAAAAAGCATCTATTGAATTCATACTCTCCAGGCAGTGCTTTCTAAAATGTAGAATTTCATCAGTTCTGAATTGAAAAGATTGATCTGGTTGTCATGTTGAATAGACTCTAAAAGTAGTTTAAGCAACAATTGACCCTGAGCACAGTACCAGCAGATTCTTCTGGGCATCGGGCCGAAGACAGCTCCAGATTTCTCAGATAACTGAAATTGCCTCTGTTGTGAAAAACAGCGAAGCAGCTCACAACAGACTGAAATGCTCAGGAGGATTTTCATAATTATGGCTAAGAGAATGAGATTTACTGGAAGCTGCATTTATATCAGTGCAGCTATGTCTTTCCTCACAATTCCTTATGCTTAAACAAATCAATTTCATCCACTTTTCATAATTCTATTTGCTTCTTTATTTCTATCAGACACTAAATTTAAGCTACTTTACAAAAGGCAACCATGAGACTTTTATTAGTGATTAATGTATTTCTACTATTGACTGGCAATTTCTGTCAGGAATTCCAAACTCCATTCATCACAGAGACACAGGTATTGGTAGAATCAAAACACTGGGGCCACTGATGAAAGGCAAGGGTGCAATTCAAAGAACAAAAGGTATAACAATAATGACCATTTGTGCATTGTGTAAACAAAGAACACTCCACATGAGCTATTCAAGAGATGGGTACTGAATTACAAATGCACCATCATGATATGTCAATGAATGTCAAGAACACAAATCATTTACCTTTACAGTGCGTCGTGTTACTAACCCCCTCTTTGCCCTTGAGCAGTTTCCTTATTCTGGACTCTCAGCTCCTTGTGTTACCTGGATGAAGGACAAAAGGGAAGGCATGTGCAACCCTCCTGAAGCTCACACATAACTACTACTGAGGTGATGGTGCACCTTGGTGATGCAGCTGGGCCTACAACTCTTCCACCTTCCCTGGAGCCTCCTTCAGCTTCTCCAGCTCCTGGGCCAAGTGTCTAACTTTACATCTGTGAAGAGGCAAAAGGGCAGCTTTGGCTTCTCCAGGACACGTTATCACTAAGGTCGGGGCAACAAGAACAAAGAGATTCAGTCCATCCTTGTGAGTCCCTACAACCTCATGAAGACCTTTCCTAATTGCCTGCACTGTGGACTTCATGCTCCAACATCAGGTGTGGAGACAACAGCAACAACACACAGCAAAAACAAAAAACACACAGATTTATGAAGCACAACGTCGTATGTGTATGTTCATGAGCACATGTGTATGTATGTATATAGTGAGAGGTCTTCAAAATTTCACTGAAGGTGCATACTACAAAAATTGGCTTCAATACTGGCTGGATCTTAACACATTAACTGAAATCCCGGGAGGCATGTTAAAGCAATGGTCCAAGGACTAGAGCACTAATGTTTGAAAACCTGACTTTTAAAAGAAAAGAATGCTTTGGAGAATACTTAAATACCAAGTTCAACTACAAGGACAGGGACTGCTGAGGAGTGAGTGGTAGGCCCCTCTTTAAAGTACTGGAAATCTTTAAGCAAAACATAGCAGTTAATAGAGCCATCTCTTCTGAGTTATTTTTGTGCCTTTATATAGTAATTAACTTACACATATTAGAAGATGAGGCAAATGTTACCATCTAGCAGACAGTTACAGAAAACACATAAGGAGATCAAATCTGTATTTCCAATGTACTATTTTGATGTGAATAATTACTATTCTCTCTAGCAATACAGATTGGTTCATTTTTAAAACTATCAGTAAGGCACGCAAAAATGACTTCCACCCAAAGGTGATTATTTCCTATTAAATCACAATGATGTTTCACATCTTATCAACAGCAACCACAGTCCTTTCTACATCTTACCCTCTTAACAGGAGTATATAATTCAACAGTGATGTTCCTGGAGTTTCATTTCTTAAACTCAGCAACAATTTTTCTTCACTGCTTTTCCACTCATTTTCAAAATTAAATTTGATAATTTTTAATTTTGCACATATTAAACAGAAAAACAATTTTATTCCATTCATGATAAATTCTATGTGAATGACACACTGAGAATTTTAATATTCTGATTAAACCATATTGTAAACTAAATTAAGTCAGGCATATTTCATAGATTTAATTTTCCCTTTTATGTGTGGAACACATATTTTGGCATCATAGATAAAATTCATTCATCCAGTTCACAGCCATGCAGTGAGACATCTTTTCAAAGATGGAAGACGGAGTAGGAGGCAGGATGGTTTGGGGGTGGGAGGGCAGGTATGGGCAAAAGAACCACCATAATCCAAAAACTGTACTTATGAAATTTATATTTATTAAATAAATCTTTCTATTAAAAAAATAGATCCTTCCATCTGGGGCCAGCTCTGTGGCATAGCAGATTAAGCCGCTGTCTGCAGCACCGGCATCCCATATGTGGAGCCTGGCTGCTCCACATCTGATCCAGCTATCTGCTAACATGCCTGGAAAAGCAGCAGAAGATGGTCCAAGTGCTTGGGCCCTCCACCCATGTGGGAGATCCATATGAAGTTCTTGGTTCCTGGCTGCAGCCTGGCCCAGCCCTGGCTGTTGCAGCCATCTGGGGAGTGAACCAGCAAAAAGATTTCTCTCTGGGTCTCTGTCCCCTTCTCTGTAACTCTACTTTCAAATAAATACATAAATCTTTTTTTAAAAAAGACGAAAACTATTCAGTTGATAGGAAAACCACTACATGCCTAAAAGTCTTAAAAAGACAGGAGCCAGTACTATGGCATAGAAGGTTAAGCCTCCGCCTGTAGTGTTGGCATCCCATATAGGCACTGGTTTGAGAGCTGGCTGCTCCACTTCTCATCCAGCTCCCTGCGAATGCAATTGGGAAAGCAGTGGAGGATGGCCCAAGTGTTTGGGCCCCTGCACCCTTGTGGGAGACCTGAAAATAGCTCCTGGATCCTGGTTTCAATCTGGCCCAACCACTGCAGCCATTTGGGGAGTGAACCAGTGAATGGAAGATTCTCTCTATCTCTCTCTCCTTCCTTCCTTCCTTCCTTCCTTCCTTCCTGCCTTCTCTGTATCTCTGCCTTTCAAATAAATAAATCTTAAAAAAAGTAAGACTCATACTTTTAAAAAAGCTTTTCATCTTATTCCTTATTAGATTAGTAAACTATCACAAACTGTTTTGGTCATGCTACTATAAAATGACTTTCCTCCAATTCATAATGCTGCCATTATCCTAACTAAAAAGAAAATATGAGAAATTAAAGTAAACTTTTGACTCTACTGCACTAACAATCAATCAATGTTATCTTTTTTATCAATTTTATTAGAATTATATACCAATATGACTACACAGAAACTATGTTTATCTTATATTCCACTTTATGTATTAGTTACTTTTATTGTAGGCATATCTTCTGACATTTCTGTAATTATTCATACTCTACCTAGAGATATAGTGATCCAAACTCGATATAGACTGTTGGCCAGTCTTGGGGCAGTCTCTGCATTAAATTAGAGCATTTGTTTCTAACATGGTATTTATGATACCAAAGTTCAGATTGTCCTTTATAAGAAAAGGAAATTATTCCTCACGTCAGCCAACAACAAAAGTAAAAACTGAATAAATTACATAGAAAAAATGGAAAAGAAGGTATCAATATTACATAAAGAGATAAGGAAGTGTACATCAGTATCTAGTCATTTTGAACTGAGGAGACTGGTATCCAAATTTCATAAATCTATAAGATACAGAAAAAGCAGTCTTTGACATTCTGAAGTTTCTTTTTCCTATTTTATTTTTAATCATGGTTGGGAAACAATATGATAGCTTTAAAATCTAGGTTAGAAGAATTCTACTTTTCTATTCTATGTTGCCTAAGGGGGCAAAGTATGAATATTTTATTACTTAAAAATTGAGTCTTTTTGGTAAGAATGGAGAATGTCATAACTTAATCATTTCCTAGCTATGTCAAGGTAACATCCACCTAGCAATTCAACCAGGAGATGGAATTCTGGGAACTTACCAAGACTGTGTCACAGAGGTAGCACCTTCACTTGTACCATGGCCTTAGAGTCATCACAGACCTTTTAAAAGACATTTGGTGTCAGGGTTGGCACTGTGGCACAACAGGTTAACACCCTGGCCTAAAGTGCCGGCATCCTCTATGGGCAACGGTTTGAGACCCGGCTGTGCCACTTCCAATCCAGCTCTCTGCTATGGCCTGGGAAAGTAGTACAAGATGGCCCAAATCCTTGGGCTCCTGCACCCACAGGGGAGACTGGGAAGAAGCTCCTGACTCCTGGCTTCAGATCAGCACAACTCCGGCTGTTGCAGCCATTTGGGGAGTGAACCAATGGACGGAAGACCTCTCTCTCTCTCTGTGTGTTACTCTGGCTTGCAAATAAATAAATAAATCTTTTTTAAAAAGGCATTTGGTGTACTGGAGTAAATTAGTGCATTTGTTCTATGCAAATAACCACAACTCTAAGTAACAGAATCAAAACAGTGCCAAATAATAATATTTTGTCCAGCAGACACTTTGAAGAATATAAGAAAGGAAAAGATGTCTGTGTTGCATTCAACAAACTCATATGGAATTCAAGGAAGCAGAACTCACAGTTTTCAGCTTTGGCTCTAGGAGTAATTGAAAACACAGGAGACATTTGCTTCTATATTTGCAGGAAGAACGAACAAAAAGATAATTACCATGGAAGAATTGAATATCAATATGAAAAATAAGCAATAAATAAGTTTAGAAACTAAGGATGCAAAATTGGTTTGGGATAATGAGGAAAGGCTAATTAGCAATGAAGCTTGAACTGGATCTATAAATATGATAAAATTGAGGTTAGTAGAGAGGGACAAAGGGGTTTTCTAGGAAGATGGAAAAATACAGGATACAGGCCTGGGAGTGGGGAGCTCCAAAATTTCAACAGTTTAAAACCTGGGCTGGTGCTGTCTCATAGTAGGCTAAACCTACACCTGAGGCACCAGCATCCCTTTATGGGCTCCAGTTCGTGTCCCAGCTGCTCCTTTTCCAATCAAGCTCTCTGCTTATAGCCAGGGAAAGTAGTGGAGGATGGCCAAAGCCCTTAGGCCCCTGTACCCAAGTGGGAGACCCCAAGGGAGCTACTGGATCCTGACTTTGGATCAGCTCAGCTCTGGCCATTGCAGGCATTTGGGAATTAATCAGTGGATGGAAGACCTTTCTCTCTGTCTTTGCCTGTCTGTCTGTAGTTGTACCTCTGAAGTAAATAAATAAAATCTTTTTAAAAAGAATATAAAACTAACAAGTATTCTTCCTACTCATGTAACAGTTCAATGCAGGTATCCCTGGCAGGTCTATTCACACTAAATCACGTGGTGATTTAGGTATCTAAGGGCATTTCATTGTGGAAGCCCATGTTCCCCACGTCTTAGAGTCTTCTTATCTAGACAACAAAATGAAAGAGAGGGTCTGGGGAAAGACAGTAAAATCACTTGTAAATTAAGTTGGCCTGGAACAGATACACATCACTTCTGCTCAAACTCAGATGGTGAGAACTAGACACATAGCCTTACCTAGATTTAAGCAGAAACAGAAAAATGTAGCCCCAGGCTAGGCCATCACTTCTCAATGGGCAACTTTAGGCCCTAAAGGAGGAATATGCATTTTGATGGGCTGCTCTCCATCTTTGTCACACCAAGAAGGGAAAGAGGGTTAAATGTCCAACTTAAGGTTACCAAAGCAAGGGAAGTTTCGTTTTTAAAAAGATGGATTTATTTACTTGAAAGGCAGAGTTAGAGAGAGAGAGAGAGTGAGAGACCAAGAGAGAATGAGAGATCTTGCCCACAATGGCTGAAGCAGAGCCAAACCAAAACCAGGAGCTGGGAACTGCATCCAGGTCTCCCACATAGGTGCAGGGGCTCAAGTACCTGGGCCATCTTCTGCAAGTACATTAGCAGGATCAGAAGTGCCGTAGCTAGAACTCCAGCTGGTGTTCATAAGGGATGCTAGCATCCTAGGCAGCAGCTTATACCTCTGTACTACAACACTGACCCCAAAGGAAGCTTCTTAAATGTGCTCCCATATGCTGAATTAAAGGAAACCACAGAAGGTTCTATGTCATAGAATGAAACCAACCCTCAACACAGCATTTTAAAGGAGAAAATGCATGGCATTATACAACAGCACTACTGCAAGCAGAATAAATATTTCCCATTCTAGATAGAAAGGCTGGCAGAGAGTATAGAAATGTCTGGTAAGAATTTCAGATATATTTCTAAGTACAAAGCAAAGTTGCTACATGATTAGAATGGAGATGAGGGGTTAAAAAAAAAAGGCAAATAGAAGACAGAGGCAGCACAAAAAGATGTCAAACACCCAAGCTTAACTGATACATCTCTAAGCACAACTAGGAAGTTGTTAGAGAATTTTAAGAGAATAATTTCTCTTTTAACACAAGAATTTTAGAGAGATGAATCCGAGTGCAGGAACATATTCAAATGCCTAAGGGCAGCATCTACTTGCAGCTATGTAGCTGGTGGTCACACAGCACGTGAAGAAGATGAGAAAGGATCACAATAAGAGACCTTGCTTCTTGATTCTCAGGATAATGTGATTTTTCCTGGACTACTGTAGTATCTACAAGAGGCAAATGAACTAATCTGTGACATGGCAAATTTATTTTTTTTTTTTGCCTGTCTACACAATCGATACCAATCGCCACAGCCAAATTGATCTGGCTGCAACTCACATCAATTCTTAGAAGTCTGAAAGGAATAGATTGGCTGTGCCATAGGCCAGCCATTTCACATCTTCAGACATGCCCTATTCTGCCTCAAGAATTATTAGGCCAGTAGAAGAAGAAACCAAGATTGCCACCTTGTTCCTTTTTTCAGCCTCTAATACCACATTTTTAAAAGATTTATTCATTTAATTGATAGGCAGAGTTACAGAAAGGCAGAGGGAGAGGCAGAGAGAGAGAGAGAAAGAGATCTTTTAACTGCTGGTTCACTCCCCAGATAGCCACAATAGCCAGAGCTGCATCGATCTGAAACCAGGAGCCAGGAGCTTCCTCTGGGTCTCCCAAACAGGTGCAGAGGTCCAAGCACTAGGCCATCTTCTACTGCTTTCCCAGGCCATAGCAGAGAGCTGGATCAGAAGTGGAGCAGCCAGGACTCAATCAGGTGCCCATATGGGACACTGGCACTGCAGGCAGCGGCTTTACCCCTACAGCACCTGCCCCGAATATCACATTTTTTGAGGTTTCATTGCTGCTTAAGTAATTTGGATGTAAAAATAAAGAATGAAATTTTTCCTTGTTTTAAGTCAAATCGATAATATTTGAGCACTTTCTACATGCTCCATCTTAGACAAGACAAAGTTTGTTGAGTGGAGGATACCCAGATAGGAAGATAAGGGACACACAGAACACACAATTGCCCCGCTGCTCTATTTGCATTCCTACTACAGAAAAGAAAATGATTGAGAGAATATCCTTTATGGTAGGTACTGATCTAGGATAGTTATATGACTTGCATATTGGATTTGCCTTGACATAAGCCTTAAAAACTATTTCAAACAAGCTTAATAATGTATCCAGGTTACAGATAGAAAGTGACAAGACTTGGCAATTAAAGCTTTGGTGTGGCACTTTGACATTAAGCTTTCTACATCCCTTTATTTCTGACATAGAGAATCAACAAGTAAGCATTGCAAACATCTTTAGTAGTCATATAATCAAATTAAGCTGGAACAGAATGATTATTATGAACCCTGAGCACAGTGAAGGGCATGAAAGTAAACTCCAGTTTACGCCAAGTTCATCAGTTCTGTCTGTGAAGCAGCCTTGAATTTGTCAAGTGTTGTAAGATGTGTCCTTGACAAGGCAGAAAAATATACAGCCATCTGCTTAAGAAAGCAAATCTACTGTGAGGTCCAGGTCAGTCCATGGCCTGTTAAGATATTTGTCTATGTTCCTGGGGCTGGACCCAGAGAACACAGCACATGCCAGTGGAAGAGTATCCTGAATGTCTGCACAAGACATTGCGGCATCGTCAAGATTGCTTCTTTGCTTCTAGTAGGTGCTGGATGTGACACAAAAATGCAATTACCTGAGATGAGTGGCAAGTCAGAACTGACTGGCCAGTTTGGAATCTGATTGCCGATCCAAATGTGTCAGGCCAAAGGGTTCTGGCTCCATAGTCAATGTAGACAGAGATGGAGGAAAAGCTGAAGAGAGAGAGATGTAACCAAAACCTACAGGCAATAAAGGTTTTGCTTTTGTTTGTATTTGTGTTTTTACCTAGCGTCATAGCAAAGTTAAGGAGGATTTTAAAAGCTGGTCACGGTGCAACAACATTATTTTATCTTGCAAGCTGAAATATCCACAGGCTGTGAAAGATCAGGGAAAATAAAAGAATATTGTTATTGCAAGGGCATCACAGAGAGAAGCACCATTTCAGTCATCCCTGAAACAAACACTACACTGAGCTCGTCTGGTTTCTCTAGAAGTCTTTGCTGTGCTCCCTTCTCAGCACACGCTACAGGTCAAGTAGCAGATCATTTCCTTCCTAAAATTCACCAGAATGTGTGCCCTTTCTTTGTATTGCATTTCCTCAATACCATAAAATAAACTGTACTGTTGAGTGTTTTAATTTCCTATCATCTTTGGAATATCATGCTAATAAGACATTTAGTGGAAAGAGTAGTAGCCCAGTAAGTGGCAATAATCTTTTATGAGTATCTCCATGAACACTATGAACAAATATGTTGACCTTGAAAGTTCCAGTCTTGCCAGGAGTGCAAGAACAATGACACAAATATTCATTTAGATGAATGCTTACCATGCTTGGCCTTATCATTTTGAGTTACCCACATTTCAATTTTCCTAGTTATGCTCAGAAACTATGGTTTGAGATGGAAAGCAAGAGAAGGACACTGTTGCCATGGTAGCAAAAACATTTTTTTTCCTCCCTCAAAAATAGTATGTCAGAGACCAGTGGAAAAAAATAATGCTAACTGCACTTGCAGAGAAAATTAAATTTAAATAGAAGAACTTGCAATTTTATCAAGTGATGTTTATATATTTTTTTCCATCTTAATGTGCAAGGAAGGCTTACAATAGCCTTACTAGTTAAAGTACAAGTTACTTTTCTCTGCATTGACCAGGTTGTCCAAAATGCAGAACAGATCTTTTAAAATTCATGAGTAAAAGAGTGTACATTAACAATTGTGTAAAATTATATTCAAAATAAGATCTTAAAAGCTGCCTTAGCTTAATACAGCTAATTTTAAAATGACAAACAACTGTAACAACAACAACAAAAATGACTGTTATCCTTTTGAATTCTTTTGCTGTCATTCAAATGGGATATTACCCTTTTCAGGACTGGCTGAATAACTCAAACTAATGTACCAACCTGTGCTGCTTACATTCCCTAATGCATTCCATTTCAGTGATATTACTTTTGCAGCTACTACATTGGCTTCTTACAAAATAAAATCCCCAAAGTTTTCCTGCATTCAATGAGCTGTTGACATTTTCTAATAAGAGAACACAGCACTAATGCTGCTGTCTTAATTCTGTGCATTACTTTCCCGCCAAATTCAGTGGTTTGCCGATGTCACACACAAGCAATCTGTTTAAATTACAGTCACCTCTGCAGCTGTTGTTATAGCTCCTGCTCCTGCATCTCCCATCCTCAGCGTATTTTCTCTTTTATGTACCAAGATGAATATCAGTGTCAGGTCTTCAGAGGAGCGGGTGATCTTTTTACTGCATATTCGAAAACGTGTTCTTACCTCTTGTTTCTATTCCATGACAGAAATTGTAATTCAGAAATATTCCCTTCTTGCACAAATGCCCTTGAGAAAATCAGCCCAGGATGTTTTTAATGTAATAATCACTGGTAAATTATCATATGTAAATGTACGTAAGATAGCCCTAATTGCATTGTTTATTCCTTCTACTGTATTCATTTTATCAGAGTATTTATTGAGATTTATTTAGAAACAAATCTATTCCCAGTCTTTATCCTGAAGCCAGTTGATTCTGTGAGACATATCTCCCAAATAAATATCTTCTACTGAACAAAGAATGAACAAACTGGCAACTGTATTACAGGGACCAATTATATTACTCTTTCCTGGGAGAAATAAAAAGCACAGTCATTATAGCTCAGTATGGCTGCAGGGAAGACTTTCTGTCTGGTCCCTGCTTTTCTTTGAGACCAACACAGTGCATCACTGTCTTTTCTTTTGTGATTATAATCAAGTGGGTTCAGAGATACAGAAAAACCAGAATGGTCTTTGGAAAATAGACCTATTAGGTCTACGCAAGCCAGGATTTTACAGGGCTCAGGGGAGAACTATACAATACTTTGGTTCTCTGAGGAATAGTCACAGTAAAAGAGATCTGTTTACTTGAGCTGAGTTGGAACAATAAGCAACGAGGTGAAATCAAGGGTGGTAGATTCCTATTGCAAGCAGCTTTCTCGAGATACTACCAGGGTTCCTAGGAATGGCACGGACTGCATGTCAAAAGATCATTCTGCCTTTCTAAAGTCATTTTCTGCTTTCCCCCATGGTTATGATATTTAAATTCATTGTTGGTCATTGTACTCTAGAGTGTGATGTAAAGACTGTGTTTCTGCCAGAACCTAAAAGCAGCATAGGCTCCAAGCCCATTCCACTGTTGGCCGTGTCTCTGACTGCTGTCAATAGATATGCCAAAAAATGATGTAAATGGTTAGAAACAGGAGGCTACAATATCCTTGTTCTATTAGCCTCTACCTAGTACCCATATTGATCATTTTTATTGTCTCAGGTCTTATAGAATACATTAGACTGAGCTGGGTATCAGTTGCTAAGATATCTAAAATAGGTAGAATTATATCTGTTGCACTTCTAGAGGAGGAAAATAAATTATCAAGAATGAAAAGTACCCAGAAAATTAGTCATGTAGAAAATAATTATACAATTCTTTTGAAACTAAAAGAATATATATTATCATAAAGAGCAGCTTGCCAAATCCTACCACAAACTACATCATACCTGTGTCTACATTAGACAATGAAAGCCTAAATCAACTTAATTTTGGAAATAACCATGTTCCCAATTGCATAGAAATGTATGTTTTGAACCAAACAGATGAGACTGAAGTAGGACTCACAGCTAAGAAGACTCAAATGTCCAATCAGGTGTCCCTTTCCATAATGTCTTCACAAGCTACATGTCATGTTTAGCTTTTAGTGAACCTATGAAGATGACATGGCTCTCACAAGCTACATGTCATGTTTAGCTTTTAGTGAACCTATGAAGATGACATGGCTCAAGCCGATCAGTCAAAGCCATAGAAAGAACAGCCAAGAGCACAGGATAAATGTTGCCATTTTTTATAAACCAGCTTGGAGAAGAATACTAACCCAAACTTTTCAAGGCTGGATGCATGCAACACATGGAAAACCAAAGACCAAAGAGATAGCACTCAACCACTCTAGCCAAGAGTTTTCAACAAGGGTCAAGTATATCTTTAAAACAAATCTCCAGGTATATATTCTTAAGGTCCTCATAGTCCTTATGATCCTAAGTTTTCCTATACTAGACTGTCATCCCTTTCCTGTTATAATACACACTATTGGGTTGCGTTTCTGTTGCTCATGCAGATTTTTGTACCTAGAATATTCTCTTCACTGGTTTACTCTGATGAACTCTTGCACATCAACTTTTAACTCAAATGTTAAATCCTGTGTATAACCTTCTCAGTTCACTTTATACATTCTCCTGCTATCACATTGAGCAGCATGTATCATAGTTTAACCTGTAGTTATTCTTTTTTTAACACAGAATCTCCACTCTGTGGGCTCAGGGTTCTTTTCTTATTCACCTATGTATCACTCATTGCACCAAGTGTACTTGAAACCTTGAAACAAAGGTAAAAAGTTCTAACAAATCAGATAATTCTTAAACAAAAAGTAGCTCGAGTCATTCTGTGAGTGGCCTTAACTAATATGTAATTATACAAAGTTCACTATTTAAGCATTAAAAATGTTTTACCCCACCTCTAAAATCTGAAACAATTTATTACTGAAAAATATTGTAAAATACTCAATAGGAGTTTTATAACCATACAAAAATACTCTCCAATCAACTGTTTCCATACACATTCTTGAGTTTAAAAATTCTACATTTCAAATCAGAGTCCCTGTAAGGCATTTCCTCACAGAGTGAAAGCAATATGGTTTGGTTCCATGATTTTCTTTTTTTTTTTCAATATTTATTTATTTATTTGAAAGGCAGAGTGATGCAAAGAGGAGGAGGAGAGACATACAGAAAGAGATATCTTGCATCCCCAAATGGCCTCAATGGTCAGAGTTGGACCAGGCTGAAGCCAGGATCCAGGAATGCCAAGTGGGTGGCAAGGGCCCAAGTACTTAGATCATCTGTTCCCTTCCCAGTCACGGTAGCAGGGATCTGGACAGGAAGAGGAGAGCTAGAACTAGAACCGTGCTCTGATATGGAATGCTGGTGTCCCAGGTTTAACCTGCTAAGCCACAACACTGACACAATTCCCAGGATTTTCTGGCGGTGGCTTCACTCCAGAGCCTCGGAGAATCTTTCCAGCCTTTTCCTTCAACCTTCCATTTCAAAGTTCTTTGTTTCATCTTGGTCTATACGGTATCCTTCCTAGTATCTCTTAGTCTCCATTTTGCTTTCATTCGAACTATTTGCTTAGTCTCAATTTTAGTTCAATACTCCTCATCCCATCCCCAGATTTGGCCTTTTGACTTTCTCTTTGTTTCATGCCCTAAAGCTATCAGCATTGTACTACATTTAACCCTCAAGCCCAGACTCCAGAATATTATTCTTGATGCAACATCCATGCTTCCCACACCTCCAAGGAGAGAATTTACAAGAATAAATGATAACATTGTCCATTAAATTTGCTTCCTGAATTTCAATTTAGTCTGGCTTTGAGCATAGGATACTTGGTTTTCCTAGCATCTGAAATTTGGAATTTATACAGAATTGAATAAAACAACTCCATTTGTTTTTAATAGGAAGCATTAGAAATAATTTTGGCTTTATTATAAAAATCAATGAAATTGATTCATATTTCTACCCAGTTAGAGATTGTGTACTTGCCCAAATCATACCGCATCAACCCAAAGAAGAGATAAATCTGTAGAAAGACCTAAGGTTTTCTTCAAAATTTCTCAAACCCAAAATGAAGAACCACATATCTGTTAAAAGTCATAGAATCTGAGCCAGAGGCAAGAAGGAGATTGTTTTGATACAGAAATCTCTCATCACTCCTCAAAAATGCTTAATCAGGAAGGGGAGGAAGGGCCTATGAAAGGGCATACTAAAATTTGCAAACTGTGAAATTTATTCCCAATTACCCAAATGCATCAACCTGGTGAGTGCCATATTGAGCCTTGTGTACATGAATGTCACAAATATCTCTCAAAACTTCTTAGATTTTAGCATGGCTGTTTGGGCATACTCTGATCAGAATCTACCAAAAGGAAAATGCTCCCTGAGGCTACTCCTGGAAGATGGCCAGAGACTTACTTTTCCATTTTCAATGGTGGAATTCTGTGCATCTGACAAAATCACATGCGCATTCACCTAAACAAAGCCCTACACAAAATTTTAATTATTTTTCTATGACTAGTTCAGGAATGGAGAATCTCTGGCCTGTGGACCATATAAGGTCCCCAAAATTATTTGGTCTGGCCCTGCCAAGGCAACCACAGGTGGGACTTGAAATTCAATAAATCTATATCATGCTAATTTTTAAGTTGATAATTTTGTATGACCTGTGAATGATGCTATAAATATACAAATAACCATTGGCAGAAAAAAATGTTCCCTCCCCTGGATATGGAAATTGAGAGTAAGCATTTACAAACTTTTCTCTTTTTTTTTTTTTGACAGGCAGAGTGGACAGTGAGAGAGAGAGAGAGAGAAAGAAAGGTCTTCCTTTGCCGTTGGTTCACCTTCTATGGCCACCGCGGCCAGCGTGCTACGGCCGGCGCACCGCACTGATCTGATGGCAGGAGCCAGGGACTTATCCTGCTCTCCCATGGGGTGCAGGGCCCAAGCACTTGGGCCATCCTCCACTGCACTCCCGGGCCAGAGCAGAGAGCTGGCCTGGAAGAGGGGCAACCAGGACAGACTCCGGCGCCCCAACCGGGACTAGAACCCAGGGTGCTGGCGCCACAAGGTGGAGGATTAGCCTATTGAACAGCGGCGCCAGCTCATTTACAAACTTTTTAAGATTTATTTATTTATTTGAAAGTCAGAGTTACATAGAGATAAGAGGAGAGGCAGAGGCAGAGAGAGACAGGTCTTCCACCTGCTGGTTCACTCCCCGATTGGCAATAAAAGTCAGAGCTGTGCTGAACTGAAGCCAGGAGCTAGGAGCTTCTTTCGGGTCTCCCATGTGGGTGCAGGGGCCCAAGGACTTGGGCCAGCTTCTACTGCTTTCCCAGGCCATGGCAGAGAGCTGGATCAGAAGTGGAGCAGCCAGGTCTCAAACTGGCACCAGTATGGGATGTTGGCACTGCAGGCAATGGCTTAACCTGCTATGCCACAGCACTGGCCCAGCATTTACAAACTTATATGGCAATTTGACACTGCTGCAACAGCTTGCATTTCATTTTTCTAGTAATTCATTTTTATCATACTTTTAAAATGACTGCCTGCCTATATCATAAATAAAAAGAAACTGTCCCCTCATCAGAGGTAATTTAAAAATCACTAGTATCTTAACCTGATGGCCTTTAAGAAGGTCAATAGAAGCAATGATCTCTCTCACTAGAGAATAATTTACATCTATCATAAAATAAATATAGTATAGATGGTCCATGAATTCTCTAAAACCTATTTATGTACCCCTGGGGGTTTAGGAGCATCAGATTCAGATCTCTTAGTGCAAGTTGACAAGATCTAGAATTGCTTTGTCAATAGTATCCTTGTTTAGTTATTTGGATAAAGGTTCTAGCTGAGCATTAAACACTGAGACTCTTTTTTAATAGATTTTATTGATTTATTATTTGAAAAGCAGTTATGAAGAAAGAGGGAGAGGCAGAGAGACAGAGAGAGATCTTATGTCTGCACCAGCCAGGGCTAGACTAAGCTGAAGCCAGGAGCCAGGAATTTCATCCAGGTCTCCCATGGGGGTGCAGGGGCCCAAACATTTGGGCCATCCTCCACTGCTTTCCCAGGCCCATTAGCAGGGAGCTGGATCAGAAGTGTGGAGTAACCTGGACTTGAACTGGCACCCATATGGGATGCTAGCACTGCAAGCAGCAGCTTAAGATCTGCGCCCCATCATCAGCCCCAAATCTGAGACTCTTGAAAAAGCAGGGACATGGATGTTAGCACAGAAGTTAAGATACCTCTTGGGATGCCCACATCCCATATCAGAGTGCCTGGGTTCAAGTTCCTGTTCTGCTTCTGATTCCAGCTTCCTGATATTGCACACCTTGGGAAACAGCAGGTGATAGCTCAAGTAGTTGTGTTCCTACTCCATAGAGACTCAACCTGTCATCTTGAGTCACGGGCTTTAGCATAGGCCAGTTCTGTTCATTAAGGGAATTTGAATAGTGAGTTAGCAAATGAAAGAAAGATCTCTCTCTTTCTCTCTCTCTCTCTCTCTCTCTCTGTCTCTCTCTATCATATATACATACATACATACATGCATACATACATTTCTGGACTCTTGTGACTCACAGCAGGAATTTAGTGCCAAGACAACTACTGAGCTCTGAACTTGACTGGCCCTACACTGAGCCAATGTTCCCAAAATAAAATGTCATTTTTAATAGTTTGCTCAGATGGAATAGAATAATTAATCAGTGAATAATAGAAGAATTGAGTCGTAACCTAGCTATTCTTCATGTAGATTATAAAGTTTCAAAGCTCAGACTTGCAGTCTGAGAGAGAAAATGGCACAGAGAAGTGACGATCTACATGCCAGGGAACAAGGATCCATTCCAATAGGTTGTATATAGAAGAGACGATTTGTTTTGCTCGTTATATCCTTGACTGCGTTCCCAATGAGGATTTCATACACAATCCTTTTTAAAGTATATTGTTAAGTCAAGGAGAGTGGAAAATAAAGTTGGAAAAGAACGTGTGCTCCATGAGGACAGGAGTCAGGGCTGCTCTGTCCCCTGTTACACAGCAACACCTGTTATGGTTCAGATGGTGGATACTCCAGATAAAGGCCAGGAAGCATTTTTGTCACACGGGTGGCACACCTGACTGATGGAAGACTGCAGCCCCTTGGGCTGCTTCACCCCCAATGCAAAGCAATGATCCTGTTTATTATTTGAGATTGACTTTGTACACAGTTAGGAACATACAGGTGCTCACAGGGAGTCACTGTGTTTCTCCTACAGATCACCCTATAGGAGGCATGGCATCACCCTATAGGAGGCATTGCCCCCTCTAATAAAGCACACAACATATGACATTCAGTACAGCCAGTAGCTTCTTTTCCCCAGTCACATTGAAGTATAACTGACAAATAAAAAGCTGTATACACCCCTGAGGACAAGCTAAACTATTTTATTGCCAAAGTACGCTTCAGTATACGAGATTGCAAAAGGACCAAAGGTACAAAATTTTTACATCTAGCACAAGGTATTCACACACTAAGGCCCACCACCTTTTCTGGGGAATAAAAATTGTTGGTACACTGTCACATCTATTTATTTACATACTATCTGAGGCTACTGTCAAGAGTTGAGCAGAGTAAAGCAGTTGTGACTGACTGGCCAACAAAACCTAAAATATATACCATCTGACCCATAACAAAGATTTTGCTAGTCTCTGGTATAGAAGATTAATGGATTGCATTTATGAATCACAGAGTTCATCTACAAGGGACCTTCCCAAAACTTCATGGAAATGCACATTATCTTTTTATAAAAGCTTTGTATATTTTATTTCTTTGAAAGAGTAGGTATATAGGTTGGTAGGTAGGTAGGCAGGTAGATACATAGATAGACAGATAATCTCCCAACCACTTGTTCACTCCCCAAATGTACGCAATAGTCAGGGCTGAGGCAGGATGAAGCCTTGTGTCAGGAACTCAGTCTGAGCTTTCCTTGTAGATGGCAGTGGGATCACCCACTGCCTCCCCGGATTAATACTAGCAGGAAGCTAAAATTCCAACTGGAGCCAGGGCTCAAACCCAGATACTCTAATAAGGGATGTGGGTGTCTCAAGAGATGCCTTAATTTCTACACCAAATCCCTGCCCCACATTATCTTTCTTTTTTAAAGATTTATTTATTTATTTATTTGAAAGTCAGAGTTACACAGAGAGAGAAGGAGAGGCAGAGAGAGAGAGAGAGAGAGAGAGAGAAGTCTTCCATCTGATGGTTCACTCCCCAACTGGCCACAATGGCCGGAAATGCACAAATCCAAAGCCAGGAGCCAGGAGCTTCTTCCAGGTCTCCCATGCGGGTGCAGGGGCCAAAGAGCTTGGGCCATCTTCCACTGCTTTCCCAGGCCATGGCAGAGAGCCAGATCAGAAGTGGACCAGCTGGGACTCGAACCGGCGCCCATATGGGATGCTGGCACTGGAGACAGCGGCTTTGCCCACTACGCCACAGCGCCAGCTCACATTATCTTTCAATTCCATTTATCCACAAACATTTTGAGCAACTTCAAACATGATTTAAGGCATCCATGTGGAAACATAGTATGATAACTTTTTCTTCAGCTCAGCTTTAACCTTTCATGCTATATATAAAACCCTTGAATAAGCGTGTAGTTTGAAAAGCCTCATGTAGTTAATGCTCCCATTTAAATGTCTAATCCATATTTTTCTCTTCTATTACAGAATCAAACCCACGATACCAATGGACTTGAAGATGAAAAATCAAACAGTACCGAGAAATGGAATCCAGCAGTCAGAAAAGAAGGTAAACAGGTCTGACAAGAAGAAGTTGAGGTGATTAATTAAATGTGTCACTGGAGCTCTGTGATTTACCAAACACTGGTTGAACTTCACAGAATCCAGGTAAATACAAACAAAGCCTTAAATTGTTGGCATTTTTATAACAGTCTACATCAGTTAGAGAAACACATAACCCCAAACATCTCAGCAGCACTCAACACAAGAGGAGTTTATTTCTCATCCATGAAACAGAAAAATACAGATGTTCTTGGTCAGCAAGCAGCTTTTCACCCTATGGTGATTAAGGGATCAGGCTCCTTCCATGAGTACAGAGGTACCCAGGACTGGAAATGGACCATCTCACTTCCACACAGGGCCACATCTGACTGCAAAGGACTCTAGAAAATGCAGCCTAGCTATGACCTGAGACTGTAAATAGTTAGAAACACTCTTTCATATCCTTCGTCAAAATGGGAAACCTAGTTCAAATTCATTCTGCTTATCTGAAAGATGCAAGCAATTTTCTGGAGAATTAAATCAAGAAATGTCTTTGAGAAGTAAACTAATATTACCCAAATATGCAAGGATGAGGTTTTATTCTACTGACTCTAGACATTTCACTCAAAAAGGTTGCTGTGTGTATGCTGATCCCATCTCCCAACTGGACAACTCAGAATGTGCCTTTAGCTACCCTTTTTCATATTTTATACCTGGCATTATATTTAGCTGCAGATTTATCTCTTTTAGCAAATTCTAGCAACGCTGGTAGAGCTGCCACTAGTGAATCAAAGTGAAAAACTATGATCTCCAACAAATAAGCCCTGGGGTCAATGCAACTGTCTCTTTTGTGCTGCCCAAGACTTACAGACCCTGCCAACTTAATAGAGATGCTCTTTGCTCTGGCTCTTGTGCTGTTTGTAATTAATCGACATTTAATGCCTCAACAAGGTCCTAAGCAGATTACTGCAGCCTTATCTTCTAGTGTCAGGATATCTGTTTACTTCAGCTGAACAAAATGCTTAGGCTCCTCTGATGGACCAGGACCAGGCTTGCTGTAGGCGCACTGATGCATGGGGAAACAGGACAGGCAAGTCTATCAGTGTAGCTGTCAGAGTTACCTTCTACGGTGGGGGGTAGACCCTGGTATGCTAAATGAGATCAGCAGCCTAACAGCAGAGAAATAGTAAGCACACACCCTTGGCCTTCTCTGACCTGGAAGGTTTCTCATTCTATGAGGACTCTATTGACTTCTGACTTACAAACTTGGCTCCAGAAGGAAATAAAAGGAAATAAGGACATAACTGGGAACTGAGTCCACTCATTCCCTTATATCCTATCTCATTCATCCTTTGTTATTTGATATTCCAATAAAATCTAGAGTAGATTGTTTAATCCGAGTCTACTTTATAATTTTGCCAGCCTCCCAACCTAACCCAAACCCCTGGTTTAGCTAACATCCTTGATGTCTGTAGTCTAAGTTCTCTCACAGGCTGTCGAACCCATCCACAAGCCACCAGATTTTTCCCCTGGGGTACCCCCAGGGCAACTCATCCTGTGTGCCAACTTTGCCCATTACTCTCTGCTACAATTCAGTGATGCTACCTATCAGCTTCTAGTCATCTTATCTTAACTCTTCTCTGCCCTTGGTCCTTTTGCATCTCAGCAGCCACCACACTCTACTAATTCTGCTGACTCAATCACAGTGCTGAGTTCAAGAAGCTGAACTAACTCTGATCAATCTAAGAATCAGAGTCCATTTAATGATGTTGGGCAACTCACAGAATATCCAGGAGGGCCAAAGAATGAGACCAGAAAACTAAGAACAATGCCCAAAACCGCTGCAGCACTCAGTGGTATATAATTGCCGTCACCTCAGGGCACAGGCACAATGGCTCACATACAGACACCAAGAATGCCCTGGTTGCTGTTGCAAGAACTGTAGCTTCAGTCTGAGAAATGGGTACAGATCACTCTTCTACCACTACTACCACTACTGCCATTCTCACCAGGATAGATCCTACATCACTCCCATCTCTTCATACTCCTGAAGTCCAGTTTAATGTTTTAAATGGATAAGCCTGGTTAGCAGAGCTCAGATTCTATGGCTGAACCACAAGAGCATCAGAAATGTAAGAGGCTTAGTTGTCCCATGCCTGAAGCATGCACTAAGGTAGTATTCAACACTCATTCTAATCCCCTCTATCTTCCAAACTTCCCTTACTTGGAAACCCTTGTAGCAACTCAGTTCAAGCCAGAAGGATGCTTTCTCTTCCTTGTTTTCTGAATATGAGGCCAGTTCTTTATAAAGTATTGGTCACACGTATATTTGTGTTATGTCCATATAATACTGAATCTAGTAAGTGGAAGTGGGACTTAGGAAATTAACTCATGGAGGACGGTGCAGCTGCTAACTTTCAAAATGCACTGTGCAACATTTTGTCACATTAGTCACAACTAGGTGAATGCAAAGCAGGCAGCACCCAGGGTGGTACTGTTAGAAGATATGAAGGGAAATTTTCCATAAAGTTAGCATCTACTGACATATCTTCTTCTTATTTTCAGCCATGTCCTAAAAGAGAGAGGTGAAACAGAGTAGAGCTAACAATCTGCAGAGATGGAGGGAAATACAGGTTTGTTAAAGAAGACACATTCTATCTGAAGCCTGCACTAGCTTCATACAGTTCCTGCACATGTTTACAAAAGCCAAGTCTTCTGCATTCTGAATCGTTAATAGTTAAAAAACAACAAAGGCCGGTGCCACGGCTCACTAGGCTAATCCTCCACCTTGCGGCGCCAGCACACTGGGTTCTAGTCCTGGTCGGGGTGCCGGATTCTGTCCCAGTTGCCCCTCTTCCAGGCCAGCTCTCTGCTGTGGCCCGGGAGTGCAGTGGAGGATGGCCCAAGTGCTTGGGCCCTGCACCTGCATGGGAGACCAGGAGAAGCACCTGGCTCCTGTCTTCGGATCAGCACAGTGCGCTGGCCACAGTGTGCTGCCCGCGGCAGCCATTGGAGGGTGAACCAACTGTAAAGGAAGAACTTTCTCTCTGTCTCTCTCTCTCACTGTCCACTCTGCCTGTCAAAAATAAATAAATAAAACAATGACTGAAAAGGGGAGTGTTTCTGCAGTGTACAGGTGACCCCAAGACTTTCTTCAGCATTACAAAAGATGATATAACTGGAAATGAGAAGAACTCGGGTTCCTTGATTGCACTGTTCAGGTACAGCCTTGCCTCCAGACTTTCAGAGTTTATTGCATTGGCTAAACAAGCACCTATTTGGCTAAAGTTGCCCCTACATGTAGTTATCATCCTACTGATGCACAGCCAGTAAGAATGGCAAACTCCCATAAATCTCTTTATGGAATCTCCCTCACAAACATTTTTTCCCTTCTTTTCTAGCTATTTTTCCTTTACTAGATCCTTCTAGATCTTAGCAACAGGCTTTCAACCAATGTGCTAATTCCACTACTCTCTCTTCAGACTATAACCTGTATTTACAGCTAAAGCAAGTCCTCAACTGTAACACAGGCCTGACACATAATAAGGGATCCATACATGTTTGTTGCAGATGAAAGAGGAACAAGTAGAAATAGGTCTTGCCAAAAGATTAAAAAAAAATGCATCAACCCCACCTGGTAGATTCAGCCATACAAACTGCATGAAACAACTCTAATAATATTTCTAGATTTTAGGATTTTTTAAAATCTGGAATTGTAATCTATTTGTTACCCACATGATATGAGGTGTGTATAAATGACCTTTCAAAACCAAAAAGCATTGAAAGAATACTATTTTGATTATCCATGTAGGAAACTGCATAGAATACCAAATTAAATTGACATGTAAAATAACAGTAATTTGGAGAATATTACCATCTGTATAATTCCACTTACAGGTAGAATATATGGAAAGAGTATTGAAAAATATTATAAGTATAATCACCATTTAATTTTCAATGTTAGAACATGACCACAAGATAGTAGTTCAAGAGGGAGAAATTACATCTGCTATTTATTTTGTCATAACATAATTTTACCCTATAATTGTTAGTCAATATTTACTCAGTGGTTATATCACTTTTCACATGGTTGCTTGAACCCAATAAAATAAAGGAAAAGCAGTTATCTTGATTTTATCAGGAGGTATATTGGACAAACACAAGCTTTCTCAATGATTTCTCTCACTGACATATTTAGCACTGAAAATTGCTAGTATTTTGAACCCATGAGTAGTTTTGGTGGCATAAGATTCCATTTACAAACTCCAAATTCAAAATCAGTCTGCAAGAGAAAGGGGCTTCCCCTTTCCCTGAAATCTCTTCCCATTTTCTTATGCTCCCAATATACAGGGAAGTATTTTTCAAGTCAAACAATGATGCTTGAAGTTTTAAAGTTGTCACATAATGTGACTGAAGACACAGAACAAAGTATTTGAGGCTGTCTTCAAATCCCAAATCCCAAAATTCTGAAAAGATTTATGTATTTGTGACATTCTAAATCTGTCTCACAGATTATGGGGAGAGATGCTTTAAAATCTTGTGTTTTCTTCACTTTTTTAGTTTTGCGTTCTAAAATATCACTTGTAAATTCACCAGGAGTTTATTAAGGGATATTGGGACGGACCATCATTTACTTCTAGACAATGAAAGAGTCTGTAAAGTAAAAAAAAAAAAAAAAAGTTGCTTCAGAAAAGCACCTCAGGAACCAAGATATTTCCAATCTCAAATGTGCCATCATTACCAACTTATGACAGATTTATTGTTTCAGATGAACAGTAAAATTTACTACTCTTGAATTTAGGAAACCATCTGCTCGACTTAAGGCACTTTAAGAATTCTAGAACTGAAGTAACTAAATTTGTGTTAATAAAAGTGAAAGAATTCTATTTGAGTGAGAGGATCTCAGAGAAGGAAAAAGAATACTGTGAAACTTTAATGCACATGAAAACCCAGCTGCCATACTCAGTAAACTTGACTATGAGAGGAGGGAGAAGATTTAATTGCTTAAACTTAATTGGAAATACTATTATATTTTGTTATACTCAATGAATCTCTATATTTAATGATCACTCTAGTTCTTTCTATTTATGTGTTGAGAAGAATAGAGCGATTAAATACTGAATCAAAACATAGCTTGCTAGCACATATGACATCATTTTTATTGTTTTTGAGAAAATAGTACATATGCCACATATGGCCAATAATATAATTTTCAGCATATACTACTAAAAGCATGCATTGGTATTGCTATCAGAACGATTTATATGTATTTATATGCTTCAATGATACTTATTGAAGGTATGCGCTTAAAAAGACTGAAAGTTCGATACTGGGGCAAGATGGCAGAATAGGAAGGGAGCACACCGATAGTGTGGGGAGAGACAGTTTAATAAAAGTGGAGATACTGCAGGTTCAAGGAAGAGTAGGGGAAAAAACAGCAGAGGAAACCCTTCCGGAACTGGTGATTCACAGTGGACCTGCGTGGAGAGCGTGGGAGCCCGCAGTTTGGGACACCAGCAGCAGATTCAACACACCAGCGCTGGAACCCGAGGTGAGCAGAACCTCAATAGCCCGAGACACCAGAAGGGAAGCGGAAAGAGGAGACTAGAGCTAACAAGGCTTGAAACCCTACGGGGAAAAGTTCACCAGGCTAACTAGAAGAGAGAGAGAGAGAGAGAGAGAGAGAGGGAAAAAAAAAAAGTGACCCATATGGACACGAGTTTCTCTCTCTCTGCCCACCTCTCAAAGGTGAGCAAGACAAAGAGCAGGCGCCATTTTGGAATACGTCATAAGCAGGGCGACCTCGGGTCGGCACCAGCCCCGAGCCTAGCAGAAAAACCTGACTCTGGGTGGGAGGGCTCAAATAACAGGAGATTAGAACCTAATGAATGTGTGGTGCTAATGAATTGAGACTGTGAAAAAAGAGACGGTGGGGGAGAGAACTCACAGAAATCACGAATTCATGTGAGTACTCTCCAGAGACGCTACAGTTCAATAGCCTTGGCAGCCCAGTGGGAGACTACAGGAGAATCTGAGCCCACACTAAGGGCCGCAAAGATTCCCTCTCTGGTCCTTGGGAAAGAGCTTCCGATCTCTGGCTCCTGTGGGTATATCATTCGCCTGCTAACCACCCCCAATTCCATTCAGCTGTGAGGAATTACTTCCCTTTTGAACCAAAAAAAAAAAAAAAAAGTAACAGAGAGAGATTTACCACGCCTAACCTGGGAGTGTCTCCTTTGACACACCCTCAACCCTGAGGAACCAAACAGAGCTCTCAGGCCACACCCATCTCAAGCCTCTAAGGCTCACTCCATCAAAAGCAGACAGTCCACTTAATCTAGAGTCATAGTATAACAAGAAAAAAACACCACAGTGAAGAAACCAATATGCCAAACAACAAACGCAAAAACCGAGGTAATAAGAACAAGGAAGACACTATGGCATCCCCAAATGAAAAAGACACCCCAATTCAAGATTACGAAGATGATGAGATAGAAGAGATGCAAGAAGCAGATCTCAAAAAATTGATAAGAACACTAAGAAGTACTCAAAAACAAATTCTTGAACTACAGAAATCCTTAATGGACAAGGTAGAAAATCTCTCTAGTGAAAATGAAATATTAAGGAGGAATCAAGCTGAAATGAAACAACTAGTAGAACATGAAACTGTGATAGTGACGAGAAATCATAATGAAGTGAAGAATTCAATAGATCAAATGAAAAACACATTAGAGAGCCTTACAAACAGAATGGGTAAGGCAGAAGAGAGAATATCGGACTTAGAAGACAGAGCACAGGAAAGTATACAGTCAAACCAAAGAAAAGAAGAGGAAATTAGAAATCTAAAAAATATTGTTGGGAATCTACAGGATACTATTAAAAAACCCAACATTCGAGTTCTAGGAGTTCCTGAAGGCATGGAGAGGGAGAAAGGATTAGAAGGCCTTTTTAGTGAGATAATAGCAGAAAATTTCCCAGTTTTGGAGAAGGACAGAGACATCCTAGTACAGGAAGCTCATAGAAGCCCTAGGAAACATGACCAAAAGAGATCCTCATCATGACACATTGTAATTAAACTCACCACAGTGAAACAGAAAGAAAATATCCTAAAATGTGCAAGAAAGAAATGTCAGATTACTCTCAGAGGATCTCCAATTAGACTCACAGCAGACTTCTCACCAGAAACCCTACAAGCTAGAAGGGAATGGAGAGACATAGCCCAGGTACTAAGAGAGAAAAACTGCCAGCCCAGAATATTATATCCTGCAAAGCTCTCATTTCTGAATGAAGGTAAAATAAAGACCTTTCATTGCAAACAGAAATTGAAAGAATTTGTTGCCACTCGTCCAGCCCTGAAAAAGATGCTTAAAGATGTGTTACACACAGAAACACGGCCATCCACATGAAAGAAGGTAAACGAAGGGAACCTCACAGCAAGAGATCACAGGGAATTCAAAGCATACATTTGGATAAAGAAATTATGGGACATGTACTCTATAGAATACTATATAGCAGTCAAAAACAATGAAATCCGGTCATTTGCAACAAGATGGAGGAATCTGGAAAACATCATTCTGAGTGAATTAAGCCAGTCCCAAAGGGACAAATATCATATGTTCTCCCTGATCGGTGAAAACTAATTGCTTACCAAAGATGAAACCTATTGAAGCGAAATGGACACTATGAGGAACAGTAATTTGATCAGCTCTTGTGCTGACTGTTGTTGTACAATGTAATACTTTATCCATGTTAGTATTTTTTTTATTCTAGTACTATTGGTTGAACTCTGTAATTAACACACAATTATTCTTAGGTGTTTAAATTATAACTGAAAAGTGATCCCTGTGAAATATAACAGTCAGAATTAAGAGAGGGAGGAGATGTACAATTTGGGACATGCTCAATCAGTCGTGCCCCAAATGATGGAGTTAGAAATGTGCCAGGGGATTCCAATACAATCCCATCAAGGTGGCATGTACCAAGGCCATCTCACTAGTCCAAGTGATCCATTTCAGTTCACAATTGATCACACTGATAGGTCTAAGAGTCAAAGGGATTACACAAACAAGACTAGTGTCTGCTAATACTAACTGATAGAATCAAAAAGGGAGAGAATGATCCAACATGGGAAGCGAGATACACAGCAGACTCATAGAATGGCAGATGTCCTAAATAGCACTCTGGCCTCAGAATCAGCCCTTAAGGCATTCAGATCTGGCTCAAGAGTCCATGAGAATATTCTAGGCATGGAAAGCCAAGACACTCTGGAAAAAAAAGAAGACCTAAATGAAAGATCTCTGCGAGTGAGATCCCAGTGGAACGAATGGGGCCATCAAAGAAGGAGGTACCTTTCTCTGAAGGGAGGAGAGAACCTCCACTTTGACTATGACCCTGTCAGAATAAGATTGAAGTCGGCGAACCCTAAAGGCTTCCATAGCCTCGGCAACTCATGACTAGACCCTAGGGAGATTACTGACACCATAAACAAGAGTGTCAAATTGTTAAATCAACTTCAGGAGTCACTGTGTACTTATGTCTCATGTGGGATCTGTCCTCAATGTGTTGTCCAATGTGAAGTAATGTTATAACTAGCACTGAAACAGTATTTTACACTTTATGTTTCTGTGTGGGTGCAAACTGATGAAATCTTTACTTAGTATATACTGAATCAATCTTCTGTATTTAGATAATTAAAAATGAAAAAAAAATCTTGGTGTTAAATTGGAAATTGCATAGAAAATTTATCAATTTAAAAAAAAAAATCATGTAGGATCTCTGTCCTTAATGTGCTATACATTGTGAATTAATACTATAACTAGTACTCCAACAGTATTTTTCACTTTGTGTTGCTATGTGAGGGCAAACTGTTGAAATCTTTACTTAATATATACTAAACTGATCTTCTGTATATAAAGAGAATTGAAAATGAATCTTGGTGTGAAGCAAGGGGAGAGGGAGTGGGAAAGGGGAGGGTTGCGGGTGGGAGGGAAGTTATGGGGGGGGAAGCCATTGTAATCTATAAGCTGTTTTGGAAATTTATATTCTTTAAATAAAAGCGTTATAAAAAAAAAAAAGACTGAAAGTTCTTCCTAAACTAATCCTTTTTCACAACAAAGAGAACAGAATTAAAGATAAATGGCAGCCAATGTGCCATCTGAATTACTGTGGTCTTTTATTTATTGTTCATACCCTATCTATTCCTAAAAAGGCTTATTGCCAAGTAAGAAAATCTGTGTGTGTCCATTTATGGGAGATGAGAGGGAGATGCCAATGGAGTACACAGTTGCATTGTGAACCAAGCAAAGGGAAGCAATTATATTTCTTAGAGAAGGGCAAAATGGGAAGCACAATGATTTACAAAATTTTTATTTTATTAAAACCTCTACAATATAAAAGTTTGCTATCAGGGGAATTAGAAAGAGAACACGTACAGTCACTCTGTATGGACTGTGCATATTAATATCATCAATGCATATTAGTTCATTTATTCACTCAAATGCTTATGTGACACTTACTAAGAGCCAGGTACTGTCCTGCTAAATGGGAATCTGAAATATGAGTAAGTTTCTAACATGGATTTTTAGGAAAGAAAAAAGAATGTTAGTGATTAAAACTCAAAAGCAGGTTTACAAATGACCCAGAGGCATTCCTCAAGCCCATCTTTGAAACAAGTCAAAGACACCAGGTTAAATCTTGGTTCTGTGAAAGCATTTCTAACCGGGATTAAAGTGTTACAGCCCAGATTTGGAGGTGTCTAGAGCTCTGAGTTGCCCCAGTGTTAGAGCCAATGAAAATACATCTCAAGATTGATATCCTTAGCTTTTTCTTGAAGTTCAATTACTTTGGATTGTTGACTAAAATATCAGATTGCTTTGGACAGAAGGCAATAGAAAGGGAGCTGTGATTTGAAGGCCTCCTGCCTACAAATATGTAGTCCTAAGACACCTGAAATTTGAAACTACTATAGGATACTCATTGTGTTGGGATAGAAATCATGTTATTCAAGCATCCTTTCTGATATTTCCACTATGGTACTTCCCGTACATGACTTTTCTTTACATGACCTTTCTTTAATAAATGAAAGAACATTCTGTTTCCTACTCCATAACCCCAGCACCTAACAAGTGCCAAGCATACAGAAAGCATCCATAAATATTTGTTGTACAGTGAGTGAATGAATGAATGAATGAATATGCAATTCCCAAGAACTCTGCTCTTTACCAAATGTCAGAGACCCATCCACCCATCAAACACCAGGACAAAATGAACATAACTTAGCCTAGCACATCCTTTTCTTAGTGGAAAGCTATAAATGCACCTGCCAACAGCATCAAACTGTCTTCAGGAGGAGGCATTAGATCTGTTCAGACACTCAGATGAATGTGATGTTAAAGCCATAAAGGATGACAGTACAAAGCACGAAGCTAGTTGCTTTTCCTGCAGAAGCTGAGGGCAAATAGTAGCCGTCATTTATTTCTGCTGTAAAATTATTCTCATACAACTCATCCTGATCTCTCATGGACTCCCCAGAAATTTCAGCTGCCAAACACACCCCTAACCACTAAATCGAGCCACCTTTGAAATGAGATAGTTTATTCAGGCTGCTCTTTAGACAAGACTAAGAAAGAAAGGGCTAAAGAGTCTAAAACGCATGGTCCAATCTCCTTGCTTAGTGAAAATTAAGGCATTTAAATAAGAGGAAATTGTGTTTCCAGATTAAAGCCAACCTAACATAATTCATTAACTAAATTTAACAAATTAAAAGTTCTTCCCCCTGAACCCCTAATCCTGCCCAAATTTCTCCTTCATGCTTCCTGAAACATTCTTATTTGGTGTACAACTTTCCAAGTTCTGCCTTTGAATATATCTCTGCTATTTCCACTCCCCATTCTCTCCTGGGTCCCATTTCTTAATCCTGAGTCCATGTCCTCAACTGAGTGAGGAATATCTTCTGGTAGCTTCCTGAGATAAGATGCCACAGAGGTATACTTTTAGAGTCCCCACATGAATGAGAATATCTTCATTCGAACATAGAACATAATTGATCATTTGTTTGTAAGCAGAATTCAATCCATCTCTTTCTTTTTTTTTTTTTTTTTTTGTAGCGCTAACGTTTACTTCAGAATAAAACATTAACAAACAGGGAGGGAAGAGAATCAGAACTTGCACAGAATTGTACTTGACCATATCTTATAGACAAAGCAGTTACAATGCATGTAACAAAAACAGTAAAAGTTTTTTTTTAAAGTTGATAGTTACAAATATGGTATGTAACAATTTTCTACTTTATTTCAGTGCAATTTTCAACATACAGTCTACTATTTTTCAAGATATTTGAAGACTTAAAACATAATTTCTACAGACTACTTGCAAACAGTAAAATTTAAGTAAAATGCTTATATTCTTATTTGAAAACAAAACTCAGGTAAAAAAATGGCGGGTGCAAGGTCTGCTCTCTGTTGCAATCTTACTTCAGATTTACTATTCCTTTTCTTCCTTGTGTCTGTCCTTTTCTTCATTATTTTCTAGGGTCTCTTCTTCATCTTCAACAATCCCATCCCCTTGGTATTTGTCATGAGTCCATTTTGGACTGCTACCTGATTTTTTGCCACATTGAAAAGTACCACGACCTCTTCCTCTTTTGGCCCAATAATCCACACCATCATCTCTGTCATCATGCAAGAAGTACTTCTTGCTCTTTGGGGTATATTCTGGATCCCATTCCTCTTCCTTCGGTCTCTTTTGAAAATTAATATTTGAGTAGTTTGGACCAGTATTTGTCCCAGCAAAACTCCTCTGGCTCTTCCTCTGCCTCTAATTCAAAAAAAGGTTCCTCGTGGTCTGCGAACCCCTGCAAAGCCTGAGTATTCTTTCAGTTCGTGGTGAGTTTTAAATTCTTCTTCTCTTTCCTTCTTACTCTCCTTTTCTTCTCGAGAACTGGGAGATTTGACATCTCTCCAAGTGCCCTGAGGAAGCATACCCGTTTAGCAGGGGAAGAGAGAATTTTTAAAGAAGAAAATCAAAAGGGGGACAAAAAATTAAGATGTGATTCTGCTGATCTTCGGCATGACATTGATCGGCATAGAAAAGAAAGAAGTAAAGAACGGGGAGATTCCAAGGGCTCCAGGGAATCCATTGGATCAAGAAAGCAGGAGAAAACTCCAAAAGATTACAAGGAATACAAAGATGACAGCAAACATAAAAGTAAAGAGCAAGATCATTCTCGATATTCAACCTCTTCAGCATCACCTTCTTCTCCAAATCCATCTCTTATCTTAATGATAAAGTGATCTTTTCATTTTTTTTATTTTTTATTTATTTGACAGATAAAAGTTAGACAGTGAGAGAGAGACAGAGAGAAAGTTCTTCCTTCCTTTGGTTCACTCCCCAAATGGCTGCCATGGCCGGAGATACGCCCATCCGAAACCAGGAGCCAGGTGCTTCCTCCTGGTCTCCCATGCGGGTGCAGGGATCCAAGCACTTGGGCCCATCCTCCACTGCCTTCCTGGGCCACAGCAGAGAGCTGGACTGGAAGGAAGAGGAGCAACCGGGACTAGAACCCATCTCCCATCTGGGATGCCGGCACCACAGGCAGAGGATTAACGAAGTGAGGCATGGCGCCGGCCTCCCATAGTGATCTCATTAACATAAAATCGTAATCTTTAACCTGTCCTCATCTTGACTGATCTCGCAGTGACACCTGACATTCTAAACACTCCAGCTGCTCCAAACACTTTCTTCCCTGGGCTTCTAGAGTAAAGCTTTCTTCCTACTTCCTGCCTCCTTTACCAACCAAGCCTCCTACTCAATCCCTGATTGCTGAATTACTCCTTTGCCTTCTTTTCTCTATCCTTTCTCCTCAGGTGGTCAATACAGTGACTGATAAACCAATCCCTTTTGTTAATGGCTCTGACCTCTCCCATGAGCTCCAACTTAATATGTCCAAACACCTGTTCAACACCTTCACCTGAAGTTCTAAGGAGCATCTCCTACTGAGCATACCTAAAACAGGGCTTTTCTTCTCAAACCTGCCCCCGAACAAGGCATTACCATCTCATTAAATGGCAGCATCATATACCCAAATCTTCAGGTACCAACCCAAGAGTCACTTTTGAATCTTCCCTTGTACTGTACATTTAGCAACTTAGAAAGTCCTGAATGTTCTATTCACAGCATATCCCAAATACCTGGTCAAAGCTCCTGATCCTCTTCCAGACACTCCCACAGCCTCCTACACTTCATGGTCTCTCACCTTCTGGTTTCTGTGTAAGGACTGGACAGCACCAGGTGCTGGCAAGAAACTGGAGGACAAAGTGTCAGTTCACTGGCAGGATTCAGCTTCAATTTCGCATCCTCATTTTATGCTTCCAGCTCTCTTGCTGTTGCCACTCTAAGGGAGCCTCACATCCTGTCTGGCG
Organism: Sylvilagus floridanus; assembly: GCA_949820135.1. Taxonomy (NCBI): domain Eukaryota; kingdom Metazoa; phylum Chordata; class Mammalia; order Lagomorpha; family Leporidae; genus Sylvilagus; species Sylvilagus floridanus. The sequence continues at coordinate 64,794,491 of OX463227.1, read as the reverse complement.
TCTTGGCTCTTCCAGCAGCGCCACAACGAGCTCTCCGTGTTAAATTTCCCATATTCAAGACCTCAGCACTGGGTCCCATTTTCCAGGCCATATTTTAACCAATACCAGTTCCATTTATTGAATGGTCCCCCTCCCCATTGATTTGTAATCTACACGAAGGAAAGAAGTTGAGTGCCAAGAAAACTGCCTGATCTAAAGTGGGTACTCAACATCTTTTAAAAGAAGTATTGAAGTGTTCCCCAAAGCAACAAGTCTTTTAGATACAATTGAAAACATCATCATAACTATGAAAAAACTCAGAACTTAACAAGGCTCATCAGAATTTTCTTAAGTTTTACAGAGTATCTGGAATAGCCAGGATAAGGTCATCAAAATCGGTCATCAAAATCAAAGTAAAAATCAATTAAAAATAAATAAATAAAAACAACCAAAGGGCTCAAATGAACTGAGCATAAAGAAATTACTGTCTGAAGGTCATTTCATTCCATTAATGTGGGTACTAACACCAAGTTATTTTTTAAAGTTTACTTTATCTATAAGATACATGCTTTCATTAAATGCATCATTTCTTTTTATGCCACTTGTAATCAATCTCTTTTTCCCCTTTTAAACATGGGAAACAAATAAGACAGACACAAACATTTATATTGATGAGCTTTAAAAAATACATGGGAAAAGGCTTATGGGAAAAGGAATTAAAGATAGCTTTATGATAAAAATCTACATTCAGGAAAGTGCTTAAATGTCTAAAGATTCTGAAAGCATTTCACAACTAAAAAAATACTCAAAGTAAAATGGACCCAGAACATGGCTTTTATAAAATAAGAACAGATGAGTAATTAAGGCCTACTTTGAGGCACTAAACTCTTTTCAAAAAGAAAATTGTGATTATGGAATTTTTCTTTCTCATGAAGTATAGGAATGAATGTTTAAATGTAATAAAACAGAGTTTATAATTCAAAGACTAGCTGGTTGCACCTGCTCACAGGCTGGTTTTGTCTGACACACCAATTTCTTTATTTCATTTGTTCTGTTTTTAAATTTGAATTTGTTACCAATGTTTAAAGCTCAGGCAATTTCACATACAAATCTGGAATTCTGATATCTCTCAAGAATGCCTGTAAAGCCTTGATCAGCTCCACCTGAGCCATGGATGCCACTTAGACAGATTCTCAGGGACATCCTATCACCTCCTCTTAGGCCTTAAATTCCCTCAACTTCTCCAATTCAAGTCCCCCACTTGACTAATCCAGAGTTTTCACTAGCACATGCTGTAAAAAAAATACCTTTTTCATTTTTTTTTACTAATTTGAAAAGTCTTATAATTTCAAATCAGCATAGCTTCTACTTTTACTTTACACTAAGGCAGGTCCTAAGATGGAAACCTTAGGTTATAGACCTAATGATTGGCATTTACAAGCACAGGTTGGAGAGTAGGAAAAGAATTCCAGTTCAATCTCTTTCTCACAAATGGAAGGCCTCCTCTAGCTGCCCTGGTACACGTGTAGGAGACCACTGCTGCAACTCTTTGCCTCTGATACAGTGCAAGCTCTTCCTCTATACCCCGAAAAGGCATGCCCTAGCTTGTCTGGACTTGGTATATATTTGCTGCAAGGAAACCCCTCCAACCCAGTCCCTGAAGGACATTACAAAACTATCTTCAAAAGAATGTTTTATCAGGAGTATGGATTTTGTCCAATTTTCAAAGCAAATATCAGAAATATTAAGTGCCTCCAACTCTATCATGTACCAACTGCCCTTAATAAAAGATCATGTGATTTTTTTTTCTCATACTCAGAAATACCTTTTTCAGTTGGGAAACATACCCTGATCCCAGTATTCATTAGGATAAACCCTTGACATTTGAAACAAACCTTCTTCAAAGCCAAAGACTAATTCTCATAATAGCCCCATTTATTTTTGCATTAATTGGTAGGTAGTTGACTTTAAAAACTGGCTTTAAATCCACATAGAAATTGAATTTTGTAATGGCTTAATGACATTAATGCATATAATTTACAATCCTCACAAAAGCTTTTGTCTCTTGTGGTCCCATTTTTACCTCCCTTAATTCTGCAGTTTTTTAATGATAAGCACTATAAAAATGCCCAGGCAGCTAAGAGATACTTCCTGAATCCATATTTGGGTATACAAAGAGAAAAATGTTGCCAATTAAAAATGTAGTAGAACCCACTATTGGTGATTTATGGCCACAGAAGACATAACTTTTCTCATTTTGGTTATTCAATTTGGGTAACAACTCAGTTGCTATGTGAAATAACTTGATTTTCCCCATTGATGTGCAATTCTTCTAACACCATCATTTGGCATACTGACTGGATGAATTTGCTAAACTTTTACTATGAATCATTTAAATTACATCTTTGCATAAAGGTTTAAATTTGCTTTGAAAAAGCCATTAGAGAATTCTTTTAAATACTGCTCTATTTTTTCACGATATTGTCTTACTTTCCTCATCAGATTTTTTTTCCCCTCTCAAGGGTATTACTATTAACTGTCCTTCTCTCTTTGCACTTTTCAAGAGTACAACACCCTAGACTTTCTAGACTGAAAAGATGGAGAGTAGGGGAGAATAATGGATTAAAATGGGACTTTTCCATCTATTTCTGCAACCTTGCGCTAAAACACCTCCACTGCCATGCAACTACAATCGAGCCTTCCAGGTTTTGGCTAAACAGGCAGGATCAGAAATAGACCAGATTTTTATAAAACTGAAGCCCTACCCAAAGCCTAGAAATCCACATTTTATGCACCAAAGCAAAGCCTGACAATCCATTTTTAATTTACCAAGAGGAACCTGGTCACAATATTATACCACAAGAGGTAGAGCAGAAGCTAAATCCTACCTTCAGGAGATCTAGAAAACCTCAAGCGTCAGACATTCAACAGATACGCAGCTAGAGCTGAGATCTTTCTCTGCAGTCATGCCTGCCAGAAAGTCCTCATCAGCAGCCACTTCTTTTGGTTGAACAATAGAAGCACATGTGTTGTGTTCATGAATCTGCTACAAAAAAAATTCTATCACAGGAAGTGTCTTCTTTCCCTCTCCTATGAATACACTGGATTTTAAGAACTATGCTGCTCAATACAGTAGTCACTAAACACATATATGACTACTAAGTACTTGCAAAGTGGCTGGTGTAAATTAAGATGTTCTCTAAGTATAAAAAATATCAGATTTTGACGATGAAGGTTGAAAAAAATAAAATATTTCAGATGATTCTCATATTAAAATATTTTAATGTATGTACAAATGATGATTTGGATGATGTTTAAGATAAGCCACTAACAGAATTAATTTCATCTATTTATTTCTACTTTCTTCATGAGGTATTTTTAAATGCAGAAAATTTTCCACCCAGACCAAGTGGGATTTATCCCTGGTATGCAGGGATGGTTCAATGTTCGCAAAACAATCAATATGATACACCTCATTAACAGACTACAGAAGAAAAACCATATGATTATCTCACTAGATGCAGAGAAAGCATTTGATAAAAATACAACACCCTTTCATGATGAAAACTCTAAGCAAACTGGGTATGGAAGGAATATTCCTCAATACAATCAAAGCAATTTATGAAAAACCCATGGCCAACATCCTATTGAATGGGGAAAAGCTGGAAGCATTTCCACTGAGATCTGGTACAAGACAGGGATGCCCACTCTCACCACTGCTATTCAACATAGTTCTCAAAGTTTTAGCCAGAGCTATTAGGCAAGAAAAAGAAATTAAAGGGATACAAATTAGGAAGGAAGAACTCAAACTATCCCTCTTTGCAGATGATATGATTCTTTATTTAGGGGACCCAAAGAACTCTACTAAGAGACTATTGGAACTCATAGAAGAGTTTGGCAAAGTTGCAGGATATAAAATCAGTGCACAAAAATCAACAGCCTTTGTATACACAGGCAATGCCACAGCTGAGAAAAAACTTCTAAGATCAATCCCATTCACAATAGCTACAAAAACAATCAAATACCTTGGAATAAACTTAACCAAGGATATTAAAGATCTCTATGATGAAAATTACAAAATCTTAAAGAAAGAAATAGAAGAGGATACCAAAAAATGGGAAAATCTTCCATGCTCATGAATTGGAAGAATCAACATCATCAAAATGTCCATTCTGCCAAAAGCAATTTACAGATTCAATGCAATACCTATCAAAATACCAAAGACATTCTTCTCAGAACTGGAAAAAATGATGCTGAAATTCATATGGAGACACAGGAGACCTCGAATAGCTAAAGCAATCTTGTATAACAAAAACAAAGCCAGAGGCATCGCAATACCAGATTTCAGGACATACACCAGGGCAGTTCTTATCAAAACAGCATGGTACTGGTACAGAAACAGATGGATAGACCAATGGAACAGAATAGAAACACCAGAAATCAATCCAAACATCTACAGCCAACTTATATTTGATCAAGGATCCAAAACCAATCCCTGGAGTAAGGACAGTCTGGTTAATAAATGGTGCTGGGAAAATTGGATTTCCACATGCAGAATCATGAAGCAAGACCCCTACCTTTCACCTTACACAAAAATTCACTCAACATGGATTAAAGACTTAAATCTATGACCTGACACCATCAAATTATTAGAGAGTATTGGAGAAACTCTGCAAGATATAGGTACTGGCAAAGACTTCCTAGAAAAGACCCTGGAGGAGCAGGTAGTCAAAGCCAAAATTAACCACTGGGAGTGCATCAAATGAGAAGTTTCTGTACTGCAAAAGAAACTGTCAGGAGAGTGAAGAGGCAACCGACAGAATGGGAAAAAAATATTTGCAAACTATGCAACCGATAAAGAGTTAATAACTAGAATCTACAAAGAGATCAAGAAATTCCACAACATCAAAACAAACAACCCACTTAAGAGATGGGCCAAGGACCTCAACAGACATTTTTCCAAAGAGGAAATCCAAATGGCCAACAGACACATGAAAAAATGTTCAGGATCACTAGCTATCAGGGAAATGCAAATCAAAACCACAATGAGGTTTCACCTCACCCCGGTTAGAATGGCTCACATTCAGAAATCTACCAACAGTAGATGCTGGAGAGGATGTGGGGAAAAAGGGACACTAATCCACTGTTGGTGGGAATGCAAACTGGCGAAGCCACTATGGAAGTCAGTCTGGAGATTCCTCAGAAATCTGAATATAACCCTACCATACAACCCAGCCATACCACTCCTTGGAATTTACCCAAAGGAAATTAAATTGGAAAACAAAAAAGCTGTCTCACAGTAATGTTTATTGCAGCTCAATTCACAATAGCTAAGACCTGGAACCAACCCAAATGCCCATCAACACTAAACTCGATAAAGAAATTATGGGACATGTACTCTATAGAATACTATACAGCAGTCAAAAACAATGAAACCCAGTCATTTGCAACAAGACGGAGGAATCTGGAAAACATTATGCTGAGTGAATTAAGCCAGTCCCAAAGGGATAAATATCATATGTTCTCCCTGATTGGCAACAACTAACTGAGCACCAAAGGGGAAACCTGTTGAAGTGAAATGGACACTATGAGAAACAGTGACTTGATCAGCTCTTGTGCTGACTGTTGATGTACAATGCAATACTTTATCCATGTTAGTATTTTTTCTTTGTTTTGTTCTAGTACTATTGGTTGAACTCTGTAATTAACACACAATTATTCTTAGGTGTTTAAATTGTAACTGAAAAGTGATCCCTGTTAAATACAAGAGTGGGAATAAGAGAGGCAGGAGATGTACAATTTGGGACATGCTCAATCAGTCGTGCCCCAAATGGTGGAGTTAGAATTGTGCCAGGGGATTCCAATACAATCCCATCAAGGTGGCATGTACCAAGGCCATCTCACTAGTCCAAGTGATCAATTTCAGCTCACAATTGATCACACTGATAGGTCTAAGAGTCAAAGGGATCATACAAACAAGACTAGTGTCTGCTAATACTATCTGATAGAATCAAAAAGGAAGAGAATGATCCAACATGGGAAGTGGGATACACAGCAGACTCATAGAATGGCAAATGTCCTAACTAGTACTCTGGCCTCAGAATCAGCCCTTAAGGCATTCGAATATGGCTGAAGAGCCCATGAGAGTATTTTAGGCATGGAAAGCCAAGACACTCTGGAAAAAAAAAAAAAGACCTAAATGAAAGATCTCTGCAAGTGAGATCCCAGTGGAAAGAAGGGAGCCATCAAAGAAGAAGGTACCTTTCTCTGAAGGGTAGAGAGAACTTCTGCTTTGACTGTGACCCTGTTGGAATAAGATCGAAGTCAGCGAACCCTAAAGGCTTCCATATCCTCAGCAACTCATGACTAGGGCCTAGGAAGATTACTGACACCATAAACAAGAGTGTCAAATTGTTAAGTCAACAACAGGAGTCACTGTGTACTTACTTCTCATGTGGGATCTGTCCTCAATGTGTTGTCCAATGTGAAATAATGCTATAACTAGTACTGAAACAGTTTTTTACACTTTGTGTTTCTCTGTGGGTGCAAACTGATGAAATCTTTACTTAGTATATACTAAATCAATCTTCTGTATATAAAGAGAATTGAAAACGAATCTTGATGTGAATGGAATGGGAGAGGGAGCAGGAAATGGGAAGGGTGTGAGTGGGAGGGAAATTATGGTGGGGGGGAAGCCATTGTAATCCATAAGCTGTACTTTGGAAATTTATATTTACTAAATAAAAAAATGCAGAAAATTTTCAATTCAATATTGTAGCACACATTATATTTTCATGATGGTGCTATGATAGAATACAAGTGAACTGTTGCCTTATAGTATCTAAAATATAAACCTGAAAGAAGTTAGTATAAAAGTAGAATGTAGTACAGAGGTGAGTTTGAAATGGAATCTTAGGGTAAGGTCCAGGGGCCCAGGACAGTCTGCTCCCTCGCAATGGTAGTTATCCCTGTGCACATGGGAGGCACAGAGGTAGGGGAGGGAGCACTAATGGGAACCAAAAAACCATTTTGCCTAAGACAAAACCTTAAGACATGGCAGGTAGAAACTCACTTGATAGCTCAGTGTCATAAAAGTAGAATGTGTACAATAAATTCTCTTCTGGAATGCAGTTATCAAGCACAAATCTATTTCCCACATTTCAGCTAGCTGTTAATATGATTTTATGATTTAAATTGTGACATATTTGTTTGTCAGGATAAATTGTGAAAACAAACTACCCTAAAATCTCAATGGCTTACAATGACATAGCTTGGGGAGGGCATTCACTCTCATGGTTAAGATGTCCATATGCAATATCATGGTGCACAGGTTCAACTCTTAGTTAGCTCCAGCTGCAGTTTCCAGCTTCCTATCAATTCAGAGCCACCAATGCCGTGCTAATGGCTCTAGTTATTGGTCCCCTGCCTCCCACATGGATGACCTTGATTGGGAACTGGCTCCTGGCTTCAGCCTAACACTCTCTCTCTCTCACTCTCTTTCTCGCTTTCTCTCCCCACCACCACCAAATAAATAAGCAAAATCTCTTAATGACAAAGCCCTGTTTCTTCCTAAACCTACATATCCATCACGCAGTTCTGTTTTACTACATATTTGCCCTTCTGTCTAGGACTTTGGTGGCCAAGCATCACAATAGAAGGAGAGACACAAGCTGCTTAAATCTGCTCAGGACACCCAGCACTTCCACTGACATCTCACTGGCCAAAACTATTCACAAGACTCCAACTAAGTTAATTAGGGCAGGTATGTAAAATCTTCCTTCAGAGAGAGTTCTGAGGAACATAAATGGGATAACCTGACCCTGTGTATTATCACTGTTCACAACGCTTACACTGTAGGGTTCTAGGGAAACACCATGGTTCTGAAAAATTTGAATATGTCCCATCCCATCACAGCAGAAGCTTTGTTTCCTCCCTCACACAGCCCCATTCTCTGAGAACTGCATCCTCCTGACATTCATGTCCTCCATCTTCTTTTCAGATGACTGAACTAGGGATGAGCCCAGAAGAGCTTAGACAGAGGTGAATTCTTGAATTCAACTAGCAAGTGAAGATGGCCACTTTCAGCTACATGTACGAAGGAAAGCTGACAGATAAAATGTAGGAAGAAGTGCAGAAATGAGAGGAGGCAGACAGAGGGAGAAGTGAGTTGTGGCCACTGTGGTTCCTATGGGTGTCAAATTACTAGTTCCAACTGCAGATACTTTAAGACCTTTTTTTTTTTTTTTTTTTGACCGGAAGAGTGGACAGTGAGAGAGAGAGAGACAGAGAGAAAGGTCTTCCTTTACAGTTGGTTCACCCTCCAATGGCCACTGCAGCCAGCGCACTGCGGCTGGCGCACTGCGCTGATCCGAAGACAGGAGCCAGGTGCTTCTCCTGGTCTCCCATGCAGGTGCAGGGCCCAAGCACATGGGCCATCCTCCACTGCACTTCCTGGCCACAGCAGAGAGCTGGCCTGGAAGAGGGGCAACTGGGACAGAATCCGGCACCCCAACCAGCACTAGAACCTGGGGTGCCGGCACCGCAGGTGGAGGATTAGCCTATTGAGCTGCAGCGTTGGCCACTTTAAGACCTTTTTATGCATCAGGTCTGAGAGATGCCCCTCACCATATGCATCAGTGATTCTTGGCCCCCCCTCGCAAGATGTCTCTTTAATGAAAGTTCTCTGTGGCCCACATCATTTGAACTATTTTTCTTCTGGATAGATAACAGCAGTACACGATGCTGGTTACAGACTTTAGAACCAGACCCATTGGGTTACAAGCTGTGGACAACTTTGGGCAAATTCCATTGGGCCTCACTTACCTCCTACATAAAAATAGGGGTAATACTCACACGTAATTCCCTGCATAACAGGAAATGTAAATGAGTTGATAGATATCAAAGCAGTAATATGTAATTGTCGACCATTTTCACCGTTTTATCATTAGAGCCAAAAAATTCCAAGTACGTCATGAAATGTAGCATCAATGAGTCTTGGCACCTACTTGAAAAAGATCTCTTCCAGAAAAGTGAATGTTGACAAAGTACTCTGAGGTCTGAAAATTATTAAACTATGAAGTGCCTCATTTCTCTAAACTGGCTGTCTATATACATGGTCCACATTCACCAATTCAACTGGGGAGTGAACCAATGGAGGAAAGACCTCTCTCTGCTTCTCCTCTCTCTGTGTAACTCTGACTTTCAAAAAAACAAATAAATCTTTTTAAAAATTTCCTATATATTTATATATTTATTTAATCACCTAAATTTTCTCAGCACAGATAACATCTGGACAAAGGAAGAGGTGAGATACCCACCAACAGATCCCTACCAAAGTGATCACAGATTCAGTGGGCAGCTGAAGTAAGGCAGACAAACATTCCAAACTCACAGAACCACCCTTATGTAATAGCATCCTTTTAAATATTAGACTTGAGATTTATCAATCATACATAAGAATGATGTAGTTTTTCTGCATGACCTCTAGGTTGAATTTGTTCCAGGAATCCATAAGCTCAAAACATATGGAAAAGAGGAAATAACTGAATGTTTTCTAAGGTATTCTCAAACTTTACTTATAAAGGAAATATTTCTGTGTCATAGGATATGTTTCTTTTTTTAAAGATTTATTTTACTTATTTGAAAGACAGAGTTACAGTGAGAGGCAGAGATAGAGAGAGAGAGTTCTTCCATCCAATGGTTCACTCCCCAACTCTCTGCAACTGCTGAAGCTGCACCAATCTGAAGCCAGGAGCCAGGAGATTTTCTGGTCTCCCATGTGGGTGCAGGGGCCCAAGATCCTGGGCCATCTTCCACTGCTATCCCAGGTCACAGCAGAGAGCGAGATTGGAAGAGGAGCAACCGGGAATACAACCGGCACCCATATGGGATGCCAGCACTTCAGGCCAAGGCTTTAACATGCTGTGTCACAGCACCGGCCCCAGGATATGTTTCAATACTTTTTTCTTCACTGAAAGAAAAAATAAATTTATGTAATTTTTACACTACTTATGCTGGTGGTAAAAGAGGTTGATTTTTGCCATCAATTATAAGGAATGAAACCTCATATTTCCTTCTAGGGCATATGGAGCTAAATTTTAAGTCTCTGAACTTGAGGAACTTGTATTTCCTATAGAAAAATGAGAAGTCAAGAAATGTTATTTTAAATAACAGTGACTAACCATAGGTAATGACACAGAGTAAGAGAATTTTTCCCGTAAGGATATCACTCCATCAATTTGCCTTTCTTCAGCCCTAATTCACGCTTTTAGAATTTCCCTTTGGCTTTCTGGGACCCTTTTTCTGAAGTCTTGGTGCTTCCTACTGGCCCAACCTTCTAGGTATTGCATGAATGAATTTACCCCAAGGAGAAGTTTTAGAATCCCTACTGCAGGTGATTATTTGGGGGAAAATATGGGTCACACTTGAGTGCAAAAAGAGCCTTCTTAGTACCTGACCTACCATTCCAAATCTATAAACACTGAGTCTGCCTGCAGTGGCTGCTAACTCTAAAAACATATCTGATGATAGGCAGTCACAGCTCCACTGAATCACATTCACAAGGCGGCATGGTTATGTGCATAATCACACTGCCAGGAGAGCTCTTAAGCACTTTTGAATTTGGATCAGGTAGTGTTTCAAAGTCAAAGACCTAAACTACAGAACCACAAGAGTTACTGTATACAGTCCTTTCAAGAAACTCTGACATTTAAGCCTGTTTAGAGAAAACAGGAAGAAAGCTGTCACTACTGAATGACTTTACTCTATGCAGAATGCAAAATCTCCTATTTCTGGGGCTGGCGCTGCGGCGCAGCAGGTTAACGCCTGCAAGCCTGAAGCGCCGGCATCCCATACAGGTTCCGGTTTAAGATCTGGCTACTCCACTTCCAATCCACTTCCAATCTGCTATGGCCTGGAAAAGCAGTAGAAGATGGCCCAAATCCTTGGACCCCTGCACCTGCGTGGGAGACCCAGAAGAAGCTCTTGGCTCCTGGGTTTCAGATCGGTGCAGCCCCGGCCATTGTGGCCAACTGGGGAGTGAACTAACAGAGGAAAGACCTCTCTGCCTCTCCTCTCTCTGTGTAACTCTGACTTTCAAAAAAACAAATCTTTTAAAAAATTTCCTATATCTGGTTTTGCCAAATCTCGAGAAGTACAAAGAATGTTCATACTGATGGATGCTCATGCTGCCCTTATATTGTGTGGGACTTAGGCTTGAGTGCCATCACTGCACAATTAGATCTTTCAAGTATGTTCATTTATTTGCTTGTCCAATAATTTCAACATTCAAAAGTCTAAATGAAAAAGCAGAAGTGAAGTTGGAATTTGAGTCACATTCACAAGTGGATACTTTAGGCTGGAACATATGTTCATAGATAATACAGTTAAATAAATCTATGTGTAGCTGAACTAATGGACTTTATAGGATGACTGAGGGTGAGCACTTCTCAAATAATGGATATCCATGATGTGTGTTCTCTTTCTTTTCATGTACAGATAGAAACGGTTTCAAATCCACTGAAGAGGACAAATATTATGGTAATATATTGTTCATGTATGTGATCCAAATGATTCTGATTACACATTCTCTGTTTTTGGTGTCCTTAAGACACGAATGATTATATACTTATTTCTGAAATTCTCTTTTTGTTCAGGAACACCTTAAATATAAGGAAATCCACCAGGAAGGACATGCCATACCAGAATTTTAGGCTACACAACCAGAAGGAAAAAGCACAGATGCAAAAAAAGAACTAACATAGAATAAGTAACAGCAACAGAATAGCTTGGTCTGTCCAAGGGATACAGAAACTGACATTACTCAGAAATTTACTGTGTTCTAATTTAACCTCAAAGAAAATCAAGAGTGAAGAAGATTACTAATAATCCATCTGAAAGAACAAGAACAAACCCTAGTACATGTCCAAAATTCCACATCATTTCTCCAACAAGTTTCTTCTAAAAATGGAAAGAGAGATGTGTTTCTTCTGTTAGCTCAGTAATGAATCTCTCTTCCCTACCCTCACCTCAAGGGAAAACCAGATAATATATGTATACATACATTATATGTCTCTCAGGAAAGAAATTTTATTCTATCCTTCCTTTTTTTTTCTTGCAGCACACCCTTAATATTATCACTTACTCAGTTTTAGGAAACCTTCTGTGTGTTCTTGTAAATGAAAATCATGTAACAAAAAGACTGGCACAATAGTTCTTGAATCTGAAAAGGCTAAAACTCTAGGCCTTTTTCCCAGAGGACTGTTGTTTCTTAGGCCTTGCATCTTGGTTATTCAATTAAACGAGAAGGCAGAAAAGCACCCCATGTAGCACTTAGTCTCGCCCTCCTCCTGTATCCGAGTAAGCCTGGATATGCCAAGTTTCTGAGCAATTGATTCAGAACCAATTTGTGGCAAACAAATGCTCTCCCGCTACTTAGAGTGGAAAGATCTCTCCATGCACTTTTGTCTAGACAGTCTTGACTATAGGAATATAATGCGTTTGCTGGCCCTCCAGTGATTTATTAAATGCCAAATCCATATAGCTTGGGCACTAAAGCTTAAGAAATGGAAAAACAGCTTACCCAGTGGACTTGTAATGACTTATTAAGATTATGTTGGCAGCAAAGACTTATACAGTGTCAATAAATAATAGTGATCTATCAAGTAACTTTGGTTGAAATGGTAATGTTTAGAAATATCCCACGTAAGGTAGGAGAAATGCACCCACTGGGGATTAGCTGCATGGAAAATACTCCCACGCAGCGATGTGAAAGAATCTCAGGTCCACTACACCAATTCTTGGAATGTCAGGTGCCTCTAAAAAAATAAAAATAAACCCCCAACAAGAATTCAGTTTATAAAAAGGAAAGCACAGACCAAAATCTGCCCAAGAAAGAGCCATAGCCTTTTTTAACTATGAAAAACCCTATACATTTTGTTCATTTTTATTTCACAAATTTAAAAATTCAAATGCTTGTTATTGTTCATATTATTCATATTTTTAACATTTTCCTTTGATAATCCTAATAAAATTAGACTCCATCTCATGAATTCCCTAATCAAATGATAAGCACCATCAGACATTTCAAATAATTATGACAGGAGAGGGAAAAAGAAAATTTAAAAAAATGTTAGAAAGAAAAATCCTGTTTGATAACAGAAATACTTTTGACAGATGTTTGCTTAGTAAAAATTTTCAAAATACAAAGAACCAAGATACTATGTCACCAGATATTTATCCATTAAGCTCAGCTATACAGCAATCAGAAAAAATTTAACTGTTTCTTTGCAAACCATAAAATGTATTTTAAAAGGGCAGCTATTTATTGAATATGAAACCAATCACTACAGTACTTTCAGTAATATAGATTATTCATGAAGATATTAACTACTACCAATTGCTAATTTATATCACCATGGAAAAACCCTATATTGCTAAGAAAATTATGTTTATCTACCTTCTTTGGAGGAAGTTATTCAGAAATAATCTAAAAATCCATTCATCTTTAAGGAAAAAATGTGTTCTTTTTGATCAACTCGATGCAGCTAAAGTAATTTTCTCAAAAACAATGTATGATTGATTTTCGCAAATTATTCTCTTTTAATATTTAAACATTCATTATCTCCTAAATTGTAATGAGACATTTGACAGCTAGCAGATGCATGTTACTTCTCTGAACTGCTTCTCAACTGTTCAACCGTTTCTCAAGGAAGAAAAAACTGAGCTGCTGGAGAGCTTTGGATCCTGTGCCCGCCTGATGCCTCTCCTCCTTCCCAATGGCACCTGTTGCTTCAGTGCACAACCCCAACTACTGACACCCAACTGCTTCTACGGAGAACGGACTAGGCAGCTGGCTCAAGGCACACTGTATTTTGTTATTTGATGAGCTATTGCTGCAAGAAACCTTTGAAGAAATGGCAGTCAGAGGTTAAATGAGGTAACCAAAAGCAGGGTATCCGATCCTCTCCCCATCCATACACAGAAGAACTGTGGACCTCAAATGGTTTTGGCAAAGAATTAAATGAGACAATAAAAATTAAAAATACACTGGGCTAAACTTCAGGTCTGTACAGCCTCAGCCCTCCCTTTCTAAATGAAATATGACCAAAGCTTAACAAAAACTAAAATTGAGTTTTTAAAATAGAAAAATAGGGCTGATTTGGGTATTTTAAGTTTGGATGATAACACAAATGTTTGGCTGCCTTTTTCTGCTTTTGAAAAAGGTTAGGCCGGCGCCGCGGCTCAACAGGCTAATCCTCCGCCTTGCAGCGCCAGCACACTGGGTTCTAGTCCCAGTCGGGGCGCCAGATTCTGTCCCGGTTGCTCCTCTTCCAGGCCAGCTCTCTGCTATGGCCGGAAGTGCAGTGCAGGATGGCCCAAGTGCTTGGGCCCTGCATCCCATGGGAGACCAGGAAAAGCATCTGGCTCCTGCCTTCGGATCAGCGTGGTGAACCAACGGCAAAGGAAAACCTTTCTCTCTCTCTCTCTCTCTCTCTCTCTCTCTCACTGTCCACTCTGCCTTAGCATGTGGCTGGTGAGAAATAATTAAATGTAGTAAGTACATGTTTGAATTGTATTCACATTCAGAGAAAAATACATTCTTTTCACTAAAGATTATCATCCAGTTTCTCTTACATACAAATGGTGATGGACAAAGGTCTCATTATCATTTTTCCACTTTGTTTTTACTCATTTAAAGAGTTAAGTAAACGTTTCATGCATAAAATGTATCTGCAAAAATCACTTGTCATGCTATATATTTCATTAAAAGGAATGTCTTTGTCACTAAAATAAATAAATAAATAAAAATTTTAAAGATTTTAAAAATTTTAAAAAAGAAAAAGATTAACATTAAGTAACAACTATTTTAGTTTAGTTTTTAGAACTTCTGATTTTAAATTTAAATAGGATTTACATTTCACATAGCTGAGGGGAGGGAGCTGGCATGTTTAGTGACACAAAATAAATGTAACCTATGTTCCACAATAAACAGCTCATTTACTAGGAATGATTTCAGTAGCATATTTTTAAAGTCACAATCTTGGCCGAACTGGCCGGCGCTGCAACTCACTTGGCTAATCCTCCACCTGCAGCGATGGCACCCCGGGGTCTAGTCCCAGTTGGGGCGCTGGATTCTGTCCCACTTGCTCCTGTTCCCGTCCAGCTCTCTACTGTGGCCCGGGAAGGCAGTGGAGGATGGCCCAAGTCCTTGGACCCTGCACCTACATGGAAGACCAGGAAGAGGTACCTGGTTCCTGGCTTTGGATCAGCACAGAGCACTGGCTGCAGTGCACCAGCCATAGTGGCCATTTGCGGGCTGAGCAAACAGAAAAGGAAGACCTTTCTCTCTGTCTCTCTCTCTCTAACTGACTCTGCCTGTCAAAAAATAAATAAAAAAATAAAGTCACAGTCTTGTGCATTGTGTTAGCTTTAAAAAAAAAGAGAGAGAGAGAGAGAGAGAGAGAGAGCGAGCTGACCATTTAAGATAGTGGCAGAAAAGCTAATGTTCCTGGTAGAAATTTGTACAAATGTTGCTTCTTGGTTGATCTGTTTGAACATTTTTTTCCTCAACTGTTTCTCTAGAAGTTGATATATCTATCAAGATCCTAGAACAACTGAGGAGCACTGACCAATCCCAGAGCACAAACATGATTGTAAAATTTCAGAACATCTGAGGTAAAGTCAGTTTAAATAAGTTACTTAACCTCTCAGCAGCAACTTCGTTAGAAAGTAACAACAGTGCCTTCAAAATAATTCCCAACATACCCTATTGTTGGCCAAAAGTTCAATCAGGAATGAGTGTTGAACAAATTCATTTCCAAAAGCGCAAATTCCCAATCCATTTACCACGTCTGCAACCTTGCTCTTGGAATTCTACCAAAATATGGGAGTAAACAATGACAAAGGAAGACAAGGCAGGCACACCAAAACAGAAGATCCCTCACTGCACAGCAACTGTGGCAGGTCCACTGAGGAAAGGGAGCCCGAACACAGCACTCCAGCTGGGCAGCAGGACAGAGAACTAAAACCAGTGGATCCAGAGTTTCCAACTGGGAAATTGGAAAGTAAATTAGAGGTAGATATAAATACAAGAAAATCAAGCAAACCTAAAACCAATTTTCAAACCAAGAAAACAAAAACAAGACATAAGAATAAAAACGAATGATCCTGGCACAACAATGATTAGCATCTGTATGGTCCTCAGAACATAAACCTTGAAGACAGATCAATCCAAAAGTAAGATGTTGCTAATTTTAACGTCCAGGCAGAAAGTGTTCATGTGTGGTTAGAGGTGAGAGCTGCAGGATTTGGGGGGGAAAAGTACATATATCAGCCAATTTGTGTGTGTGTTCCAAATATTGTGTGCATAGAGGTAGAGAGGTGAAACACGGCTATCTCCTCATCTTCCATAGCAGAGTCAGAAAATAATCAAGAATTAGCATCAGAAACCCAATAAGTAAATACCCAAATGTTTGCATCAGTTGCCTCTGGAGGGTAAGAAATTGTTGAGTATCTCTGAAGCAAAGATGACAATACATTATAACTTGGAAACACAGGGCACAGGGATGTAATAATATTCTTAATACTCTTTGCTTTGAAAAATGAGAGCTATCTAACGCAATTTCAACTAATATTTAAAGACTGCTATTTTTCGGGTTTCCCATATCACTGGACTATATGGGATTATGGTAGTGGAAATCATGGAGGAATTCAGAGTAGTTTCTTTTTATTCATTCATTCATTCAATCAACAATTTTTTCCTGTGCACCTGTCATGTTTGGGACGCAAACCACGTTACAGAAAGCAATTTTCTAGTCACAGAAGCAGTTACCAAAATATCAGATGATCAAGGCAATCCACCTTGCAGAACTCCTCCCAGTCCTTAGAGATGGGCTTGAAGAGGCACAGGACCTCCTCAAGGACAGATTCCCATCTTACCATGTTAAAGAACCCTTCTCAATAGATCACACTCTCGGCCAGCACCATGGCTCAACAGGCTAATCCTCCACCTGTGGCACACCGGGTTCTAGTCCCGGTCGGGGCACCGGTTCTGTCTTGGTTGCCCCTCTTCCAGTCCAGCCCTCTGCTGTGGCCAGGGAGTGCAGTGGAGGATGGCCCAAGTGCTTGGGCCCTGCACCCCACGGGAGACTAGGAGAAGCACCTGGCTCCTGCCATCGGATCAGTGCGCTGGCCACAGCAACCATTGGAGGATGAACCAACACCAAAAGGAAGACCTTTCTCTCTGTCTCTCTCTCACTGTCCACTCTTCCTGTCAAAAAAAAATAATAAATTAAAAAAAAAAATAGAACACCCTCTCTACAACAGTATCTGAGGAGGAGCGCAGGACATATTTGCTAAAGAAGTAAATAAAATTAATCAGTAAATAAATGACCATGAATAAACATATTTTGCAAGCTCTGACAGTCTTCCTTATTGGAAGCAGAAAAAAATGGAGTAAGATTGCAAAGCTATTAAGGGGGGGAAAAAAGAGTCTGACCACAAGGTCATTGAGTTAATCTTTAATAATTGTCATTTCAACAATTTTATGTATTTAACTAATTTTAATTACCATTCAAATAAGTGTATTACGTAATTTACATTTAAATAGCACAGAGGTGATGGCAGTGGAATGGAAAGGAAGAAGGAGAAATTCGGGACCCAGAAGATAGCTTCAAGAAGCCAACAACAGGATTTGATGGAACAACAGAAAAGCAGATGAAAGAACCAAAGACAAGATTCAGAAAAGAGCCCAGGAGCCTGGAAAACAGAAGATCCCACTTATGATAAAATAAATGTGGAAGAGCCAGCCTTGGGGGAAGGTAAAAATTCCATTCTGTGCATATTATCTACCCTAACTGTGACCCAGCAACAGTCAAACCTGAGGCATCTCAATTTGCTTTTTTTTTTTTAAATGTAAATGTGAAAAAGACAGGCATTGCTGCTTTTCATCACCTCAAAATATCACCGATTGGATTTCTTGAAAGTGTCTTTCACACAACTCTTTCTGACTTTCTGCCTTCTTCATCAGCTCATTTATCGGGGTCAGCCATCACTTTCATGGGTTGTGGAGGCGCGGAGCCCCGCCCTTGGTTTATAGGGTAATTCAGGATTGGCTCGCCTATGCAGGAGTGCCATCTAGTGGTCACAGTATGTCATTTCAGGCTATACCTTACACAAGGAACAGGACAGAGACCTTATGCTTCCCTTTCCGATAGCCAGGCTATGGCAACAACACAGGGAAATCGTATCTCTCTTTGTCTAGGCAGGATTGTGGAGAGCATTTCCAGTCACCACGCTAAAAAATAAAGTTCAACGTCTAATATTCAGTGTATCCTGATCAAATGAGATGATTGTGGTCTAATGAAGAGAACAGTGTCATCAGTATATTTTGCTTTGAAATTTTTTGTATTTGGTGAAGAAATGTATTTTTCATGATAAATATCACTTAGATATCTTCATATCCTAAAGGCAGAGGTTTACAGATAATTAACTTCTATGTGCTTCATCTCATCAATGGATGCCTTTCTTTAACTCTTGCACAAAACATTCCCTTTGCTCATTTGTATACACCAGACTGATTCCTAAAACTCATTGCCAAAAAAAAAACTCATTGCACTGTTGTACTGCCTGCCACCCAAAGTCTTCTCTTTGTCTCAGGAAGCCCAGGACATTTTGTCGAAGCCTTGCAACTATTTATGCATAAGTCTTATCTCTCATGCTGTGCTTCAGGCTTCTTGATGCCAAGCCCATTTCTGATTCATGAGTTAAAAGCCAGCTCCAAACAGCTGATCACTAAACAGTGTTTGTAACGCTGAGGAGTCAAAGCCTCTTTTCAGAATCCAATGCAAGCTGTGGACTTCCTTGCCAAAAAATATGCATTTTGAAGATATGTGCATTTTGCTGACATTCTTAGGGACATCAGTGGCCCCTTGAGCTTATTAAGATGCTGCCCGAGTTAAGAAAACCTGATCTAAAATGAACTTATGGACACAGCCTGCTCAGGAGTCATGGCATTCAATAGGGCAAAACAGATACATATGGAGATGCAGAGTGAGGCGTGTGAAAAATGACTTCACCTATGTTATCAAATATTTGCCAGGAAAAAAAAAATCTGTTCCACTGATTAAGATTAGTAAACCCCTTCTCTTCCCAGGATGCTGAGAAGGGCCTGCCACCACCCTAACTAGACACTCTTGTTTCCTGGTTTTCTGGCAAAATTGTAAAAAGAAAATTCTCCCCCTCAGATGGGCATTGTGGCATAGTAGATTGAGCCACCACTTGGGACACCCACCTCCCAAATGCCTGGTTTCAAGTCCCACCTGGAAGGTAGCAAGTAATGCTGCAAGTACGTGGGTGTTTTCCACCCATGTGGGAAGCCAGATGGAGATCTGGGCTCCAGACACTGGCCTGACCCAGCCCTAGCTGTTGAGGGCATTGGAGGAGTGAACCAGTGAGTAGAAAATTAATCAATCAATATCTCTCCTCTCTCCTCTCTCTCTCTCTCTCTCTCTCTCTCTCTCTCTCTCTCTCTTCCATATCCAAAGCACAAAACTAGATCTCACCCTAAATCTGGTCATGGGTTGGTTTGGTTTGGATGGAAAACAGGGGTTCTTAGTTCCCACTTCACCTTTCTCCCAGTGCCATTCTCATTCTAAAAAGTACTAATGACCTGTTCTCTGCTTTCAACCACTTCTTTCTTTCAAGTAAAGAATGAAGCTGGATAACATAATGACATCTGGACCATACAGAGAGCTCACTCTGGGTTGATGGACCACCCCCACCTTGGGGTGAGGAAAGCTACGCTGGCCCTTCTCCAAGTCCACATGAGGACGTCGATACACAGCAGACCCTGTGTTACTCGCTCTGCATGATGCTTCCTCCCTTTCTCGTGGAAAGCAAAGTGTCTTGGCTCCACAGGAAATGTTGATCTTCCACAGCGATTTTCAATAAGGCTTTCAAAATGTATATCTATTTTCACAGCGTGGTCCAAATACAAACATCTCATCAGAAGTTAGGCAAATAAAGTTTAGAGAGTTCAGAGGAAGAACATAGCTACAAGCCTGACCTAGCAGTTCCTACACATGTAGGAAAGAGCAGATACTGAGCAAACATAAAATTCAGAGCCCTGGGCCTCAATGTGGTCCTCACATAACTGTAGCTGAGTTGCAGTAGAGATTACACCCTCTTAGGCAAAGATATCCTAGAAGGTCCTTGATGTCCACATATGATGAGGGAATTAGACCAGATCAATCTCACCCCTGATGCTGGCAGGTGGTTGGTCTTCTCTGAAACAGGGTAAACAAAGACCAAAGGGTTGTTAAGGTGGCCAAGAGAATCATCAACAGTCAGCTGACAAGAAATGCCGGAGGTCAAATACACTCAGGAGGACCAGAACGTAAACTGAGGCACTCCCAATATCACCTGGAAAAGGGATGATGGTCAAGATCATCTCCAGCTGGCATGGCACTGACATCAACATCTTAGAACAATGTCCCACCAATGTGAGCCCACTTGTGGTACCAAGATATACTGCTGAAGTTCAGCCCAGAAAATAATCAGCAGGGGCCTCAAAAAAAAAAAAAAAAAAAAATTAACAGAATTCTTCCAGCAGTAATGAAACCGCAAGGCCATATGCTGAGTCTTTAACATAGGGCTTCTCCATCTTGGGACTGTTCATACTTTGGTTTGAACATTCCTCATTGTGGGTGCTGTAGGAGATTTAGCAGCATTCTTAGCCTCTGTCCCCCAAGATGCTTCCTAAACCCTGGTTGGTAGCAACTAGGTCTCCCAACATTGCCAAATGAATGACATGGGGAATAAAATTGCCCCTATTGAGAACACTGCTTTAAGAGCACATTCCATGGTCAGCAGAGACTAGAACAACACCTGTCTTCTTATGGCATCTTCCACTGTGTCTCCTAAGCTGGACTGTGTTAGGCATCTCCCTGACCTCTTTGCCCTGTCCACCATGTGCTATCTGTCTAAAGCCTTGATATTTCAAACCATTCTTGCCTCTGCCTTCACCTTTATCTAAGATTTAGTGTATTGTGGGCAATCTCTAAATCCACAACCAGATAAAACCTTTCTTTTTCTTACCCCAAAGCCACGTGGCAAAGATGCAGCCAACCCCTCCCCAGTGCACACCACTATCTCATGAAATCCCAGCAGCTCAGTGCCCAGACTACCCCAAGTCAGGAAATCTGACAAAGACCAGCTGAAATCCAGATATCTAGGACATCCAAGGAAGGAACAAGACTGTCCCTTCTTATTCCTGGGATCCTACAGGTTGGCAAAATTGTTTTTCCTCTTCCTATGTCACGTGCTAGAGAGACACAGCAATGAAACAGTTACTTGCCTATCACCTACACAGGATGCTGGTGCAGAGGCCCTCTGGAGAGGACAAAAGTGTTCCCCTGCTCTCCCAAACACCCCAAAATTCCAACCTTCCCCATCCTCTTCACCCAGTGTGGCTCTGTCCAGCTCTAATCTGCAGTTCCTCTGTCTGTGGGCTCACTTTGCTAATTGCACTGTCAGAAATTGCTCTGGGCGGCCGGCACTGTGTAGTAACAGGTAAAACCGCTGTCTGCACTGCTAGCATCCCATACAGGCACCAGTTCAAGTCCCGGCTGCTCCATTTCTGATCCAGCTCTCTACTATGGCCTGGAAAAGCAGAAGATGGCCCAAGTCCTTGGGCCCCTGCACCCATGTAGGAGACCCAGAGGAAGCTCCTGGCTTCAGATTGGCACAGCTCCGGCCATTGCAGCCATCTGGGAAGTGAACCAGCAGATGGAAGAACTCTCTCTCCCTCCCACCCTTCCTCCCTCCCTCCGCCACTGCTCTCTGTATATCTGTCTTTCAAATAAATCTTTTAAAAGAAAGAAATTGCTCTGGGTCATGGGGACAGGGTGCCCCTCAAAGGACTTTCAACTACACCATAACCTGTTCCTTTTTGGTACTTTTTTATCTGTGTTGCCAATTTATTTATTCAAAAAGTCTTTGAATTAGTACATTTTCTAATGTTTCAAGTATATATATTCCACATCATCAAAATGCAGCCATGTGGTAATTTACTTAACCAGATTCCAGAAGACACACACTTCCTTACTTTAAACTCACCTTATCCTGCAGGCAGCTGAAATGCTATTTCCTGTCTTCTCCCAACTCAGCCATTGATTGTGTGACACTGTGAAAGTTACTTACCTTCTTCCTGCACTAGTTTATACATCAACTGAAAAGACAGTAATAATTGTGGTAGGACTTTAATAGAAGAAAGATATTCCTAGCAACCAGAAGTGTACATAAAGAAAAAGGAGCTCTCCATCGGTGAAGCTGCTCCAGGAGAACAGACAACAAACATATGCATAGGACAGCCAGAATGGTGGTGTGAATAGAACGGGAAAGTAAGTGACCGCAGAAGTCCTTTGTGGGTCCATAATTCCTACGTGACTTCTCTTTTGCCACCAGGAACTACTCATCATATTCTAGGATGGGCAATTCATTGACAATGGAAGACTTTCCCTTACATGAGATACTTTTATTATTAAAGATACCTTCTTTATCTATGGAAGTAAGACTCACCCTCAGAACTGACTTTTTGCCTTATACATTGAAGGCTAGGGAAGACTGGTGTGGAATTTACAAAAAGGGAATGCACAGGGAATTCAAAAAGTTCACCAAAACATAGAATTAAAATATAAGATTATTTTGGAGCCAAAAAAAAAGTATGGAATTCATGCATACCAGGGATCTTCAAAAAGTTCATAGAAAATGAATATTATGAAAACCATGCATGAATTCTAATTTCTTTTATACCAAAATATAGTTTAATTCCAGTTTCCTTGAATTTTTTAATATACCCTCATAAGCTTTTTCACTTTCAAATCCTTTCCAAGAATAAGTTGTGGGGACTTTTGGTCCAATGACCGCTGCTGTCCTTCTGAGGGTTAAGGAACTCACTCTCTGTGTCAGGTTATTTGGAGGCCCCAGGGACATTAATAAAAAAAAGTGTCCATAAGGGCAGGACAGCTCAGACAGAGCTCAAGTGAGTTCAAGCCACTGGAGAACATCAATTCTGCTTCAGAATTTTAATTTTCAAGCCCCTTTCTCAACAAATCTCTAGCAAATCAAAAAGGTAGAATTTCAAAAGTATTGTTCCTACTATAAGTCTTCCATTCGCATCTCTGCTATATGTATCTTTTTCGTCAGGACAATGGGAGAAACCTACAACAGAATAAAGGAAGGTCTGCATACAGGAAGTACAAAGACTAACATCCCAAGAGATCTCACCCCTTATAACTGCATTATGTAAGACAATTCTAATGGCAGAGGCTTTTCATGCCTACAACAGGTTGGCACTTTGGGGGTAGTAAAGACATGTTTTAAATAATACCACAAACAGATTCAGCAAAGAGAACGAGCAAACTGGTATAATATCAACCCTATTAGTAAGAGCAACTTCAAATAATAATGTAGGTCAGGTCAGAAACGATCAGAAAAGCTGCAGGTAGCTGTCTTCCCAGTATTAGAAATATTTGATGAATTTTTAAAGCAGGAACTACATTTTGAAAATATAGATGCTGCTCCCATAATTAATAAGATATTTATTCAGTCACATGTAACCTTTCACCAGAACTTTTAGCAGAGTATTTTCATATTATTATCAGAGTGCAGAGGGAATAGTGGTAAGCTGATAAAATACTCTGTGGAATTGCATATTATCTGTCCTTCATTGGCCTTCAGTTTACTTAATTGTTTTGTGTCTCAATAGTTTAAACACATGTGAAAAGACTCCCAATAACACACTGTGTTACAGCATATTAGAATTTAATTAAGGAAAAACTTTTCATTAGGTAGTTTTATTGCTATTTATTTGTACCTCCATTCCACAATACTGACTAAAGCTACCATGTGTTCTCTTAAGCTCCAAGTATTGGATATCCAAGAGCTCCATCTAAAAAGCTACATAATTTAAAATATGATTTGTTTCTGTAACGCTAAATGGAGATAGTATCATTTCAACAGGTCCTTTTTCATTCATTAGGAAGCCATCTTATACAAAAGATAAAAATTTTCTTATGAATGAATAAATTCTGTCCCTAGTACCCAATCCGGCATATGTGTTAAAGAAACATAAAAGTTAAGTGAAAATCACAGGTCACATAAATCCATTATATATAAAGCTATTATAAATGAGAGTAAAATCCAACCTATCAATGGTTTAGTAGGTTATTCTCAATTTATGAAAACACACACACAAACCAGTTAAATTCATGGAAGAAGCTAGCTAGATAATTTAGCCATTCAAATAACCATTTCTCTCACCAAAAACTGCAATCTTATTCTAAGATTTTTAAGAAGAACTCAGTCTTAAAGCAAGAGCATCAGAGGGTTACTTTGATCCTGGAAATGGTCCATCACTGTTCTGAAATAGTTTTGCCCTTATGACTCTGCTCCCAAGGTAGGCTTTTCTGGCATAAGTAAATTTAGCTTTATTTCTGGAGCAAGTAGTCTTTCTTCATAAGTGTCACACTGAGCTGGGCTGATTTAGCTTTCTGTCTCCTTTATACCAGCTTTAGCAAGTTTGAAAATATATGGCCATTCAAAGCAAGTTGCATTGTTACAAGCTTCTCTCATTTGTTTTCACTTATCAAAAAGATTTAAAAAAAGAAAAAAAAACCTATGTGCAGCCAGAGTTCTTCAGGCAAACTAAGTCAAGGTCAGGATTCACTGGTTAACAGGGATGTTCCTAACACAGAAAACATGCAAATTTCCCATCAAGAAATCAGGCCCGAACTCTCAGACTAAGAAATCTTCACCAAAATTGAAAACAAATGAACTCAAAACTCTCTGAGCAAATAACAAGGAAATAAGAACAAATACACTCAAATTCTCCTAATCACTGCATTCCTTGAAAGATTTTAATTTTGCTATTTTAGGAAGGACACCCTAATTTGTTCTGGCAATGTCTAACAGTAATGAAAAGAAGCTACCGTTAAGGTCTCTACAAAGCCAATGCTTTTATTTGCTGAGCATTTCAAGTCTTCCTTCCTGACGTGATTGTTATATATGTCTGTGTCCGGGTTTTATCTCTTCCTTTGTGTATCTGCGTAATGCCAAGTTCTTTTTCACAATGGCTCTGGCTGATGTCGTCCATGGCATTCTGTGGTGGAGATTTATTCTCTGACCTTATACTTTGGAAAGGACAGCCTGAAATACTCAAGAAATTGTGAACCTTCGTAGAGTATACTATGAGTGATTTCTCTTTCCCAGAGGAAGTATTACCAACCAAAAAAGGCCAAAACAAGGTCCCTCTCAATGGCCAGTGTACTTGCAGAAGAGCCATTGCAGCTAGGTACTCGTGTAGAATCCAGCTGAAGCTAAGAAGGTGGTGATAACACAGAGCTTGCACTTTCACAACTTTTCATGCGTTTTTGAAACCTTGGGATACATCAGAAGGCACTGAATCTAAATGTAACATTAATAGCTGATGCCAAATATCACAGTGTAAAACTTGTGTTATTTTTTTAAACTATCATAAGCAAAGAAGTTGCCCCAAAAATTTATAAATCACACTCAAACAGAATCTTGAGACTTAAATGTTTTTATATTCTGATATATTTATTTTTATATGTCCTATTATTTATATACAATAGAACCCACACTTTCCACTGGCTAACTGACAAAGACGAACAAGAACTGTATTTATTTTTAATTATGTATCTACATACTACATTGTGATGATCCTTTAACATCTACATAATATTGCCCCGTTTAATCATTATGGTGTGGTGTATCCTTTAACAATGTCCGACTACTAGTTATGAAGCTGCTCCATGTACCAGGTTAGGTCCTGGAGGCACTGGGTTCTGCAAAGCTGGGATCTCAAAACTCTCTGATAAATATAATCTGTGCTTAGGACTAACATGGATCATCCCATCTGCAAGTTAAACCTTAACTCAGTATGTCTTTGTGTCATTCTACCCCTACTCCTTTTACTTCCCACAAGCACAGCCCCTGTACTTCCAGACTCTGAGGAAGATGGTCACTCAGGAAAAGCACCAAGCACTCTTTAATAGGGTCCCTCAGCACATATCACCTTTACTAGACACCCTCACCCACCTTGACCAAAATTGAAGCTTTAACTACTTCCTAACAAGCTATGAATACCCAAATCTCTCTCCCATCCCTTCTCCTGAGCTCCAGACCCTCATAGTCAACTGCTTCCTGCTGCACAGCTCACCTTACATGGTCAAAAACTGTATTGATCACCCGACCCACAAGCCTAACTCTCATCCAAAAGAGCACATTCAGTTACTATGTTGTCATCATGTCAGCACTTCTGATTTGGAGCCTTTAAATATAAGCAGAGGGGCTGTTATGTGGTAGGAGTCTGGAGGCCAAAATGTCAGGCTTAATGACCTTCTTTCTCTACTTCTCTGATGCTATCAACAGTAAGACCCATGTCCATCTCAAAATCATTAAATTGCAGAGGAAGATAAGCACCACTTAGAATCAAGGGCATACTGTACTTGAATTTCTTCCCTTTTGTTCTCCAGGAAGATGCCCCATTATAGCTTTATGTCTTCTTGGCTTTCTTTATTAATAAATCATAGATATAAGAAGAGCTCTCTTTTGTCTTAGAACATCCTGCTCTCCTATTTTTACTAGTTGAATGTCGGATTAACCTATCAACAGAAAAATCAGAATAAAGACCCAAATTGGAGTCAAGTTGATGAGTAAAATCCACGTAAACCTGAGACATCGTGTAGTAGAAGATGCTGCAAGCTCACTTAGGAAGATGTGACATTTCAGGATGAATTTAGAACACAGATTTTCTCTCCTTTCTTTATGATAAAAACTTGACTACTTGTTACATAACTATGTTCTAATAATGGGAAAAGAATGAGAAGCAAACTGAATAAGAGATGCATCATACAGTGCAACAGTACTTTAATGGAATTTCTATCACTAAAATAGGAGAAGTGGTTAAGTCTTGGTCAAAATACAACCTATTTGAACTAGCCTAGAGAAAAAAACCTTCCTCCATGCTATATGAGCTGGACAGAACTCTGATTTCCTCCATCCTTCTACTTCTCCTCTTCCTCCTCCAGGGTTCCAGAGCCTGCTGACAACAGCAAATTGTAGGATTTTTTGTTTTGTTTTGTTTTTTAGTGGTAATTAAAGTTTATTATCGTGCAAAAAATTGAATTCTGTTCACAATGTTTTCATAATATACATTTCCACCAACTTTTTAAACACTTTGTACTTATTGCCCTGGAAGATATGATTTCCTATAAGTGTTGCTTATGCATAGAGAAACTGCAGGGTGACAATGAATTTCAGCCAGCTATTAACATGTGCTGTCCCTCAGTTTGCCAAACATAAAGGAAAAGCTTAACCTAGTCTTCAATTCCCTCTTGAGTTGTACCAATTACTGGTTTAAATTAACCAGGGAGTATTATAAGTACTAGCCATGGCCTAGCCCTCTTTGTAGGATCACAGGATGAAAAATCAGGCAGGGACCTCGAAAGAGGCATCATGCTGGTCATAGTGGAACCCAAGCCCTCCCTACTTACCCATGCCTTTTCCACTAGCTCATGTCCTAAACTCTCATCGTTTGTCTACCACCTTGCACATTTGCTACATTCTTAAATATAGTTTTCCTGCCTCAGGTCTCTCTCCTCTCAAATCAAGTATCTTCATTTTCCACTTATCATAAATTATAAATATACATGGAGTGAGCCTTAACAGAGGTTAAGCTACCACTTGGGATTCCACCACCTGGGACTATCTGGGTTGGAGGCCAAAATACACTTCCAAGCCAGCTTCCTGCTAATGCACACACTGAGGGGCAGCAGATAATGACTCAAGATGACTCAAGTGCTCAAGCACTAGGGTGCCTGCCACCCATAGGGGAGACTTGGATGGAGTTACAAGCAATTAGCTTATTCTGGCTATTACAGACATTTGAAAGAGTGAACCAATAGATGGGTATCTCTCTCTCTTCCCCCCCTCCCCCTCTCTCCCCTCTATCTCTCCTCTCCTCTCTCTCTTTCTCTCTCTCTCTCTCTCCCTTCACACACACACACACACACACACACACACACAGAGACTCTGCCCTTTACATAAATAAAACATTTTTAAAAAATGAAATACATATGTACAAATATGTCTATTTACTTCTGTGCTATCTTTTCTTCCAATGCTTGTCCTTAAGTTCCATGAGGGTCTATCTGTACTCCAGCAACACTACAAAGCTTTAAATAATGTGTACTGGATGAATAAATGAATGATGTTACCAAGCTGGCTTTCCTTGGTTTTAAACCTGATCTTGGGAAAAGTTCTTAACCCTTCTATGGCTCAGTTTCATCATCTATAAATGAAGTTCACAAAACTATCAAAAGTTGTTGGGGGAATCCACAAAACAAAACATACAGGGATACCCCCAAAAGATTCATGGAAAATGGGCATTATGAAAAACCTATGCATGGGTTTTAAATTTTTGTGCACCAAAATAAATTTATCTTTCAAATCCATTTTTTTCTTGAACTTTTTGAAGCACCCTTATATTTTAAGCAAATGGTGGCTGCAACATTGGAAGAATTTAGTAGGTACAGCTCTTCTACTTCATTATTATCATCACTTGAACTCCAATTAAAATAAGCCCCTCCTGATGAAAGCATCCATAGCAAGGAAAGTGAAATCCAGCCCAATCGGGGAGACAAATGATTCAGTACATTCCACCCTCCAGCTTTTTAAAAGGACTTGCAGTTCTTTCTCTCACCTCCAGGCTATGGCGAGAATACCCTTCCTCTTCCTTACTGAATGTTTAACCTACACTTATTCTTCAAGAATTTCTTCAAAATTCCCTATTCCAGAAAGTCTGATGAGCTCCCTTTAGCCTCTTTGCTGCAAGCCGACCTTGTGTGACATTCATCAGAGCACTGGCGACCACTGGATACTACACACAAGCAGTTTTCCACAAAGACACACAGAAACCAACAAATAAAAGCCAGGCATCATCTTATACATTCTTGACTTCTGTTGTCAGACTGGCATCAAAGAAATGCAAAAAGAATTTTGTTAAAAGAGAATACTAGACATACCTGTTTAGAAAAGCATCTGGCCATCTTTTCAACTTGCTTGACTGTGCTTTCCCTGTCATTTGTGTCCCTCTCCTTCATCTTTCCTTGCCCCCTCAAGCCATGGCTGTACCAGGAATGACACCAAAATTCTGTTACTAACTCACAACATCTTAGCTTTCTCTTTTTTCGCTTGACCTTTGATCCATGCCTGGAAGCTATCACCTCCCAGTGAAAGGACATTCTCCCAAATATAGCTCCCTCTTTATTGTGAATTCATATATCTTCTTAGAAAATAATTGCTGGTGCTGGCATTGTGGCATAGAAAAGTAAGCCACTGCTGCCTGAGATACCAGCACTACAATGAGCACCAGTTCCCAACTGCCACGATTCTAACCCAGCTCCTTGTTAATGAGCCTGGGAAAGCAGCAGAGGATGGCCCAAGTGCTTGAGCACCTGCACCCACGTGGGAGACCCGGAAGAAGCTCCCGGCTCCTGGCTTCATTCTGGCCCAGCCACAGTCATTGTGGTTATTTAGGGAATGAAACATGGATGGAAGAAACATGGATGGAAGATTCTCTCTCTCTCTCTCTCTCTCTCTCTCTCTCTCTCTCTCTCTCTCTTTTCTCTCTCTCTCCCACTGAGTGTAACTCTGACTTTCAAATAAATAATCTTCTTTAAAAGAAGAAAAAAACTGTTTACACCTTGCTATAAATGAATGATGAAAGATTGGCAGCTGAATGCAACTTAACAGTGCCAGCTGAAATTGATTGCATTTCCAGTGAAGACAGATTAGAAGGAGGAAAAGGAAATCCTACTGTGTCAACGAAACAGAACAGGGACAGTCAAGACTTTAGCAAATGTTGTACTAGCCAGGAAAAAAAGAAGAAAGACAACATATAGAGAAGAGGGAAGAAGCAGATCCTGAAGGGGCAGCTAAAAAGATGCAACCAGATACACCATCTGCCTCTTCCTTGGCCAACTCCTTCACTTGATCCAAAATGAAAAAAATTGGAAAATTGTATGATAGAAACACAACTAGAAAGAGGTCATACTCCAGGCATAGTTGAAGTATATTTCTAAGGCAGATGAGATAGACACTAGCAAACAAATTTTGAGAAAAAGATAGAATGTTTATATAGCAAACTACATTTATGTATGTATCAATCAATAGCAATTTCAAAATGCATCATTTGCTTCCATTTCTGACTTCTGTAAACACCTTTGCATCATCCTTGTGTTTCTTCATTTTCATCACCCTCTCATTCACAATACAAAAATAATAAGGACTGAATGCAGTTACAAGAATAATGAAATGCTAACAGTCTAATATTATATAAATAGTTACCCTATATAGCATCTGTTGTTCTAATTGAAACCAAGTTTTCAATTATGTATGCACATATCATTGAGCAACCCATCTTTTCCAGTCCTTGGTTCCATTTTCATAATAAGAGGAGTATAATATTTTCTTTTTTCAATTTTAAAATAAACATTTTTCCTAAGGAAATATTTTTAAACAAGTGAGTCAATATATTCTGTACAGAGCAATAACAACTATGACTCAGGGCCATGGAAGAAGTTTCCCATAATAAATTACAATGATTAGTACTAGGAGACAGAGTGCTTCAGCTCCTGTAGCAAATTCTTCCCAGCTCCTTTCATTAATCAGACTGCTTACCTGGCTTTATCATTAGTGCCAGGCCTTTCAACTTGGTGCCTGAACCAATTAATACATAATTTAAATCAGAAACATGTTTAAAATTCCCTCAGAGTACCCTGTATAATGACTGGGAGAAAAAGAACCTAAGTATGTAATCCTGCATTATTTCCATAAGTTTGTTGGTAAAAGTAATTGATTATTGCTGACAGTAATAAGTTTTCTAAAGCCAAAGCTACCTTTTCTTCTTATTCAGTAACTCCTTCTGCATGTAACAGATAGTATTATCTGCTGAGTTTAATGACATATTTACGTGGGAAGAAAAATATCTTACTAAACTTACATCCACACCACCTGAAATATTTCTCTTGAGTTTTTCTAACATGACAACCTCTCAATATCATTGGTAACAGAGGGTACAACTTGGAAAGATGCTAAAACTTAAAAAAATATGTTAAACTAGGTGAACCATTATTATCTCCTTCTACATTAACTTTATGAGTGGAGCAGTGAATGACCATGACTCTTGCTCATCATGTTCCCCTGTGACCTGCAGGTATATATGTCCAGAAGATTATTAAGAAATCAAAGTGAAAACAAAAAACTTTTTATCACGATGTTGACACACTGTGAACTGCTCAAAACAGAGCCTTTGATTATCCTTACTTATTCCAGTTCTTACCATCACCAAACTGCCACTACTAGCTATTTAGATCCCTGCTGCCATATTACAATGCCTACCCAGGCTGGTTCTCAGTTCAAAGTCTTCAATCTTCTCTTGGAATACAATCTTAACTTGATTCATCTTGCTGAAGAAAGTTATCTTAGGCATTATTTATTACGCAAGAGCCCTATGGAACTGCAACACTAATACACACACACACAGCGGCAGGGGGAAGGAGGGAGGGGAGGGAGAAAAAGAGAGAGATAGAGGGAGAGTGAGAGGGAGAGCAAGGGAGAGAGAGAGAGAGAGTTCTTTTCTGTGACAAACCCTGATTTTATTCGCTTTCTTGTGATCATATGCCTTAGGAGAGCCTAGACTCCTTTGCAAGCCTAGGACTGATCATGGGAGACAAGACAATAAAGTAATTAACCTAAGCCAGTCATGGAAACTCCATTCTCCTTGCTAGCAACTGACTTTAATATAGCCGTGAGATATAACTCCAGCAAAAGCAACATGAAGGGAATGCACTGGAGTAGTTCTGGGGGAATATTTCCTGACTTTACAAGATATATTAGAGA
The DNA here is from genome assembly GCA_949820135.1 of Sylvilagus floridanus. Classification (NCBI taxonomy): domain Eukaryota; kingdom Metazoa; phylum Chordata; class Mammalia; order Lagomorpha; family Leporidae; genus Sylvilagus; species Sylvilagus floridanus. Next base: position 64,762,529 of record OX463227.1, on the reverse strand, counting down.
AAACAATTTTTTTTTTTGCTTTTCGAGTTTATGGTCATGCTAGGGGCTGCTGTAGCCATCTTAAAACAATGAAGTGCACAATACTATTCAGCCATAAAAAAAGAGTGAGAAAGATAGAGATCTTGTAATATGCAACAGCATGGGCAGAACTGGGTGTCCTTATGTTAAATGAAAGAAGGCAAACAGAGAGAAAATGCACGATCTCACTAATATGTGGAATCTAAAAAAAGCTGATCACATAGAAGTTGAGAGTAGAATGGTGGTTTCCAGAGGCTGAGAACAGCAGGGTGGAGGGAGGGATGGGGAAAGATTACGTAGTAATACTAAGTCATGATTAGGTGTAAGTTCTGAAATTTCTATTGAACAATAGGGTGAAGACAGATCAAAATTATGTACTGCATATTTTTCTTTAAAAAAAAGCCTAGAAAAAGGATTTTGAATATTTTTACCATAAGGAATTATTAACTGTTTAATGAGATTGATATGTTTATCCTGATTGGATGTTACATAATTAATACAGTTATGGACCCGTCACATGGTACTCCATAAATATGTACCATAGTTATGTGTCATTTAAATAGACTTTTTAAAACATTTTAAAAAGCACAAAGTCCATGGATAAGAACCAATACACAGAGGATGACAAAGCAGGAAAAAGGAAACTTATGGGCTCTTGATGACACTATTGAGCTGTTCAGTTGTCTGACCTTGGATCCCCGTTACCTCGGGGCTTCCACTTATGTGAGATAATAAAAATCATTATTCTTTCAGCTATTTTGTTATAACACATTTATTTGCAGTTGAAATCATCTCATCTGATAAAATAGCCAAAGCCCTTTGCTCATTATCTTCCAGACACTATTTTTCTAAGAAAAAAGGACCTGTACAAATGTAACAGGAAACAAAATACAAATTCAACCTAAGATCAGAACAAACGCACATCCTTACTTTTTGGCTAAATATAACAATTCTAGTTGTCCTTGTAACTTTGTTAATGTTAGAATTCCCTATTGTACATACATAGTAACTATCAGAATTAATTCACAGTACACAGGACAACATAGAGATGAAGATCTCAGGCTCTGAATCCAGTTAAGGATTTGGTCTTGGATCTGTCCCTTCCTGGCTACATAAACTGGGCAAATAACACAACTTCCTTAAGCTTTGTTCCCTAATCAGTACAAGGGGACAATACAGTATCTACTTATCTGGGTTAATGGTGGTATGATGAGCTAATTCATGTACTTGGCTCAGCACTTAGCATATAATGATTCAACAAAAATAGTAGTAAGCATACAAACATCAATATTACAATAAATAAGATCTTAGGATTTCAACATTTTAAAATGTTGAACCTATAAATATGTTTTAGCTATAAATGAAGGTTTATAATTGTATACTGTTAATGCTATTCAGAAATAAAAAAATTAAAGAAATCACAGGCGGATATGTAAAATAAGTCTAAATCTCAGTTTTCCTCTCCTAAGAGCAAGATCAGACTCATTTAAATAAGGAATATTCAGATAACAGTACATGTGTGGCTAGCTTTATTTACAGGTAATACACTTCATCATAAAAAATGTATTGACTCTAAAACCTATTGTATAAAGCTTAATTCAGTGTCTAAAAAACATAAGGCAAATGTTGCAGCTTTACTTAAACACATAAATCAAAGGAATCAAGTATTAGAAAAACTCAAAGAGGTTCAAATGAGAACTTCTATTTAACTTGAAGGTAACCATTCAGTGTCTCTTAGAAACAATGGTGAAAATTTTGACAAACTCAAATTAGTTTTAAAATCAAAGAGAAAAATAAAATAAATACAATAATTTTAAATAATCAATGTGATACACATATCAAAAACTATATAATCAGATAAAATACAGTCTTTTAGTCTTTTCAATTATTAAAGACTGCACAATGTATATGATTGACAAGAAACATGTATCTATATATAAACAGGCAAAAACAAGTTTTTATTTAAAATCTGATTTAGGCTTTTATTGTTAAGAATAACTTTTTAATTCTTTGCTCCAATAATCCTTAAATCATTCAATGAATATATTATTTGACATCTGTCACATGTCCAGGCACTATACAGATAAATTAAAATATGACCACAACTCAAGGATATCAGATATGTGATGTAATATGGAGGAAGACAGTTATACAGTACAATATGGACATGTTGTTCATGATGCTATAGAAGATATTTATGGCAATGAAACTTGAAGATTTAAGAGTATTTCCACTTTACCAATAATAACACCAAAATAATTTCTCTACATAATGATTATATCTTCAAACATATATAAAAAGAAACATTAATGGATGAACTAGGTAATAAGTTCCTAGGCCATTCACTAGTATCTGAGGTCAGTGTATATGATGTCCTTACCAAATACCTAGAGCCAATTCTTAGTTCTTACAGCAGCTGGTTTGGTGCCTTACTTAACAACAAGCACACAGTGTCTCTTGAATGAATTCAGCAAAACATCTGTTTCCTTATCTATGCAATGTAACATGAACATAACTGATTTAAACAAAAGCCCTGGCATCTTGATATGTCTCTTATTAAGTAACACCCTCATGTGTTAATTTGTTGACTCTGAGGGTTTTTTTTTTTAAGATTTATTAATTTTAGTTGAAATGCAGAAGCAGAGAGGGAGACAGAGAGAAAGGTCCTCCATCCGCTTTAATTGAATGCCCTTAACCACCACTTCCCAGAATGACTGTGAAGGTAAAATGATTACATGAATATTTTGGAAAACAGTAGGCACACAGTAACTGTTACTATTCCTTTTCTTCACTTTTTTCCATTCCTCATTCTATATAAGCAGACATGACAAGAATTTATTGTTACTACATATACAAGTGTGCTTTGAGTGTGCTTTGGTTATATTAATATTTTCATGTCAAACACATTAAGTGTAGATAGATTTATAATTATTTTACATGTTATATTTATTAAATGATGGGTTACAAATTACTTCAGAAATAAGGCAAAACTTTTGCTGAAGGAAATTACTGCATTATGCAAATAGGACTAACATTTCTGTTAACTAGAGTAAATATCTGTTTAAAAGGCTTAAGCTAACTTCGCTATAGTCCTAAACCTAAGGATGAATAATAATTACAGAAAATCTTATTAAGGGACTGACATGCCTCCGTGCCTGCAGAATTTATGGCCATTTAACTCCAGTCTTAGAAAATAAATGTAGGCCGGCGCCGTGGCTCAACAGGCTAATCCTCCGCCTTGCGGCGCCGGCACACCGGGTTCTAGTCCCGGTCGGGGCACCGGATTCTGTCCCGGTTGCCCCTCTTCCAGGCCAGCCCTCTGCTGTGGCCCGGGAGTGCAGTGGAGGATGGCCCAGGTGCTTGGGCCCTGCACCCCATGGGGAGACCAGGAAAAGCACCTGGCTCCTGGCTCCTGCCATCGGACGAGCGCGGTGTGCCGGCCGCAGCGCGCCGACCGCGGCGGCCATTGGAGGGTGAACCAACGGCAAAGGAAGACCTTTCTCTCTGTCTCTCTCTCTCACTGTCCACTCTGCCTGTAAAAAAAAAAAAAAAAGAAAGAAAATAAATGTAGACGGAGGTTCTCAGAGCAATGTGTGCACCTGTGCTTGGCAAGTTGAACCCTTCTGGTCCATGTCAGTTGATGGTACTCATCATGCTTACTGTCAGCTCACAACGCGTGCTATCTCCAAGGAGAGTCAGGCATAAGAACATCAATGACTTCATACGGAAAACACACTTGATGAGTATTCTTGACCTGCACTAGGCTTAGAAATCTGTGAAATTCTCCCATGTATTAGGCACAAGAAATAGAAAGTAGGCACTATTGTTCATTTACAGAGCAGAAAACTCAGGCACTGAGATTATGTAACTTGCTCAAGGTCACAAATTCAAGTTGTTCTGATGACAAAGGCTGCTGTATTAGCCAGGGTCTTCAGTGAAACAGAACCAACAGGATATATGGAAACACAGAAGAAGTCTACTTTGGGAATTGGCTCATTTGATCATGGAAGCTGAGAACTCCCATTCTTGCCATCTGCAAGCTGGAGAACCAAGAAAGCCAGAGGTGTAACTCAGTCTAAGGCCAAAGGTCTGAGATCTGAGAAGAATTCGCCCTTTTCTGCACCATTCTTTGTTCTAGTCTGGCTCTCAATGGACTGGATGCCTACATTGGTAAGGACCTCTTCCTTCCCCAGTCTACTGATTCAAATGCTAATCTCCTACAGAGACATACTCACAGACATACCCAAAAGCAGTGTTTGAACAGCTTTCTAATCATCCTTCTCCCCAGTCATGTGGACATAAAATTAACCATCACAGCCATGTTGCTAACCAAATCTCATTTTTTCCTGTTGTTTGCCTTCTGGGATTTCCTAGAACAACATTACTGAAACAGCCTGCCAGCAAACTGCTTGTTACCAACGTGTCTACAGCAATGAAGCTTGTGTCTACATGTAAACAGGCTAATACCCATAGCGTAAGTCCACTGATGCCTTTTTAAAGACTAATTTTTTGAAAGGCAGACTTACAGAGAGAGGGAGAAACACACACTCACACACACACACACACACACAGAGTGTGTGTGTCATCCATCCACTGGTTCACTCCCCAAATTCCAAATGCCCAAAACTGCCAGGGTAGGTCCAGGCTGAAGCCAGGAGTTTCATCCCATCTCCCACATGGGTGGCAAGAGTTCACAAACTTAGGCAATACTCCACTACTTTTCCAGGTCATTAGCAGAGAGTTAGATGGGAAGTGGAGCAGCCAAGACACCAACTGGCACTCATATGGGGTGCCATTCTCCAGGCCTCACAGGCAGAAGCTAAACACACTATGCCATGTCACCAAGCAACATTAATGTTTTCTGTTGTCTGACATTCTAGATGGAGGAAGAGGGCACTGATTTCCATTCTGGTGCATATTCCTTGTGGCTGAATCACTGTGAGTAGCTGCTCTTAATTTTTTCCCATGTGCCTGTCTTCCTCCATGCTGGGTAGTGGCACTAACTTCTCTAACTGCTTACATATTTTGCTCTTTAGCAAGACAATGGATTTGGACAAGGAACTTGATCTACTATGTTCCACTGGAGCTATCACCATTCACTTAGAATTGGCACGTACAGTGAAACCTACTTACAATCCCTATTACTGAAGGTTTCCCAGGGGCAAGTTTATGGTACCTCTAGGACTTTGTCCATACAGCAGGTCATGAAAGAGGACAGCTAAATAACAGACATCTTACAGAGTCCCACAGTAATCTCCTCATGAGTCCTTGGTAGGTTGCACTAAAGAAGGCATTAACAAGTAAGACTGCTGCTTCTGGATGCCACTGAAAGTTGCATGGCAACAGCTCACAAGCAACCAAATACTTAACTGGACAGCATTCAGTCCTGCACACACCTTTGCTGCAGTGTCTGGAGGAAAAGCATCAAATGTACTAGAAAGAATGTCCTCTTTTTTGAAAACAAAGCTGATGTTTTCTCAGATAATCAACTAATTGTCTAGTCTTTGTACATTAGCTGGGTGTGTGTGTTCCTCTGTTATGGTTTAAATAGAATTTGGCTCCCCAAATTCATGCATTTAAACCCCAAAGCTTTACATTAAAGATTAATGGATTAATGTTAATGAGTTAAGGGAAGAGACTTGATCTAAGTATGATGTCTTAGAGGTGGGCCTTGTGGAAGGTCTTTAGGTCACTGAGGGCCTGCCTCGGGGTCATCCTCATAGGTAGGTTGGTTATATAAGGAGAGTGAGCTTCCTGTGGCTCCCTGCTTTCTGCCTCACTGTGTGATCCTCCCATCACTGCATTTCACTATCCACCATACACATCAGACACCAGACCAACAGGGATGCCTGATGCTGGACTGTGAACCCCCATACTATAAGCCAAAATAAACTTTGTTGCTTCCTAAGTAGCTCCTTTCCAGTGTTTTGGTCAAGGTAATAAAAAGCTAACTAATATGCAAGTATGTGACTTACACTGTCTTAACAACTGAATTTCAACTAGCATACCACTCTGCATACAGATCCACTCTACTATTGCTCTGTCAGAGCATCCTGGGTCACTCAGTTCTTTTCAATTTAGCAAACATGTCTTTATTGTCTTTCTTTGACCAGGAACTATGCTAGGAAGTGAGAATACAAAACTGATAATATATAGATCCTGTTATTTGGAACATTCCAGCCTCATGGATGAACAGGCTATCTTAATAAAATATGATAATTGGGATGAGAAAAAGTGTATATGGAGTGGGCTGCACAGCACAGGGCCTGACAAAAAGCCATCAATAGGACATGTTGCTGAAGAATATATGAAAGGGGAGTCACACAAAGGAGGAGGAAAGGGAATTCCAGAGAGAGGAAACACCATGAGCAAAGGCACAGAGGTAGGAAAGGGCACATATTATACAGAAACAAAAAAAGTGTCATGTTCATGTAATGAAAGCCATTAGAACACATCTAAGAAGAAAGGGGCAAGGACATAATTGCATTTTCAATAGAGTACTCCAGCAGCCAGAAGACAATTAGGATGCTGTTATAATAATCCTATAAACAAATGATAACTAGAAATTGAGGCTAAACAACAGAATCAAGAAATATCTGGGAGGATTTAATAACTGACTGGATAAGGGCTGCACAAGATAGCAATGTCCCAGTGGGCCACAGTCACATCATTGACTTTGAACACAGCACTGGGCCCAGGGGATGGAGTTGGAAAGCAGAGTAGGTTTGATCAAGAACAGAAGATCCCATGGGTACTGCTTTGAACATGTTAGTTTATGAGATGTAGAGGCAAAAATGTCTAACCCACAGATTTATAAATGAGGTTGCAGCTTAGGACCAGAGAAATCATTTGGAGACTAATCTGGATATGGGCCAAATCTGAAGACAGATTTTTGTCTGTCCTCTTGACCAAAGACTCCATGAAATGTTCAAAAAGTTTCCTTAATCCACTTTTATATTTCCAACATGTAAGATATGATATATATTACATGAAAATCCAAATTTATGATCCCTCTTTAAACAATGGAAGATCCAGCAACATAGGGCCCACATTTCCTCATGGTAACCAAGTAACCACAGCTCATCTTCCACCAAAGCTTGGCCCTGATTGCTATTCATCCTCTCTGATCAAGACCAACTACTACTTAATCATCATCAGAGTTAAAAGTGAAACATTTAGTGCATTTTTATTATCATAAAATGTTGGAATTAATATGATTATATTACCTCCCTAGTCCTTGAAGCAGTGGATTTGTAATTCCAATTTTAGAATTTGGTTTAACATAAAAATGCTCAGAAATGTACACAGATTTTTTTTTAAAAAATGAACATTGCTAACCTGTCTACTGCGTTTGAGTGTTGACATCTATTAGTTTCCACATTACTAAGGGTTACTGGATGTCAGGCTGGGCAGTCATAGGTTAAGTCTTGAAATTCTGCATGGTTGAAACTTAGTAAAATCTATTAGAACCTTTTTTACTCATGTATTTTTCCTATCTATATCAAACTGTTTGAGGATTAATACAGAGATCAAATATTTGGGTCACATCATCCAGATTCAAACAATAAAAATTCCTTCTAGTATAACATAAACAATAATAACAAAAATATCCACAACACAGCTAGTGATTGATAACACTGACAAAATATTTAGATTGTGGAATATCTGACATTCAGAATTTTTTTTCTATTGCACCTTGGGAAAACAGAAGCATGAGTGAAATGATGGAATTTATTTTAAACTTTAACAAAGGGAATAATTTTATAATCTCTAGCCTAACTGCAATATCATCAGGCATCATCTGTCATTGGACACAAAACAAAATCTGGATATATTAAAATTTATATTGTTTAGACATTCACTTTCATCAAACAGACTAATTTGTGTTTCAGTTTCATTACTTTCTCTGTACTACATCCCTAAAAAGTATAAATTGGTTGGGAAGAGATCAAAAGACAATCCAGGGGCCAGCGCCATGGCTCACTTGGTTAATACTCCACCTGCCGCTCTAACATCCCAAATGGGCACCAGGTTCTAGTCCCGGTTGCTCCTCTTCCAGTCTAGCTCTCTGCTGTAGCCCGGGAAGGCAGTGGAGGATGGCTCAAGTACTTGGGACCTGCGCCCACATGGGAGACCAGGAAGAAGCACCTGGCTCCTGGCTTCAGATCAGTGCAGTGCCGCCCATAGCAGCCATTTGGAGAATGAACCAACAGAAGGAAGACCTTTCTCTCTGTCTCTCTCTCACTGTCTATAACTCTACCTGTCAAATAAAAAAAGAAAAGACAATCCACAGGAATGGGAAGGAGAAGGGGACTGACACTGTGCTCTCCTATTTGCTGCCTGTCTAAAATTCCAAATCAAGCCATGGCAAAATGGCTCAATGTGCTAGACTTCAAGGCCTAAGCAAGTTTCCCATTATGTTAATTAAGTTTATTTTTCAATTAAATCATCCTGACATGTTTTGACCTTACTTTTTTTTACTTTCATATTAATACAGCTTGGTGATTTATAACACTTTTCTATAGAAATCAACATAGGAAGAAATATATTTCCAAAGCTTTTCAAAGGAAAGCTTTTGGTGTTTAAGTTGCACATGTAATATTTTTCCCAAAAAGTAAAGAAAAATCAAATGATAATCTTGTCTTGTCACCACATTAGAGATTAAGTTATTGAAAGAAAACAGACTGTGCTTTACAAATGACATGACTTTAAATATATATAACCCATATAATATTTCATGAATCTTCCCTAAGAAATTCCTATAACATAACTAAGTCATGTCTCACAATCCTGCTCATGTCAGAAATACTGGACAGGGTGTAAAATACAAGTATATTGTCACTATGATGTTTAATTATAGAAAATAGTATATTGGCCAGCGCCGCAGCTCACTAGGCTAATCTTCCACCTGCGGTGCCGGCACCCCAGGTTCTAGTCCTGGTTGGGGCGCCGGATTCTGTCCCAGTTGCCCCTCTTCCAGGCCAGCTCTCTGCTGTGGCCCGGGAGTGCAGTGGAGGATGACCCAGGTCCTTGGGCCCTGCACCCCATGGGAGACAGAAAGAAGCACCTGGCTCCTGGCTTCGGATCAGCGCAGCGCACCTGCCACAACTCACCGCCTGTAGTGGCCATTGGAGGGTGAACCAATGGAAAAGGAAGACCTCTCTCTCTGTCCCTCTCTCTCTCTCACTGTCTAACTCTGCCTGTCAAAAAAAAATTAAAATAAAAAAAATTTTAAAAAAGAAAATAGTATACACTGTGTGAGCCAGTGAGAGGATAAATCATACACAGAAGTCCAGAAATAATTAAATCATTTAGTCTAAAAGTTCAACACATATGCAAATGCTCATGATTTTATTCTTCCTTGTGAGTAAAATCACAGAATATCAGCTGTCCTTGGCTTTGTGATCAACCCTCAATCTTGCCAAGCACACTAATTTTCCCTTGTTTCTACCCAAAGACTTCTGGTTGCTTTAGTATTGGCTCAATTGCTGCTGATGGTTGTGTCTTCCCTTCTGAGACTAATGAATACCAAAGAACGGGCAAGATTCAGATGGTTCAGGGGAAAGAACTCAACTCTTCTACAGTCAGTTGCTTTCTAGCATTTCCCTTAAAATTTACATGTAAAATTACTACCCTGTTCCCAGTAGCTTTATGTCACCACTAGCATGCTCTATGTGCTCTTCTGCCTTCCAACATCCGCGCAATCTGTACAGTATTTTAAAGTATATCCCACTTTTTCAACTTGATAGGAGACCATTCCAGGTGACAATAAACACCTTTGTTAATAAACAAGATGTGAAAACATCTTTGACAGCCTAATTACCTCCTTTGCTATCAATTTAATCATGAAAAAGAAAATTCAAATAAAACTGAAATCAAACATAGCCTGAATGCTTTTGTTGAGGTCTCAGAACATTGATTTCCATATAGTCTATTAACTTCACTTAGACTAATCCATGACTTTTTAAAAAATCACTAACCTCAAATCTTAACTAGTTCCGTCAACTTCAGCCTTGCTTTGGTCTCTCGTGTGTAAAAGGCAGACACTTTTTAATGACATTTAACAGAGATGCTGTAAACCATGCATGTCACTGACGATGGGATAATAACAATGAGAAGACAACAGCCACACATTCATAATCAATCTTCAGTTAGTTTTGTATTGTTCTCCAAAGGCAGGAGGATTCTATATAAAAAATGGATGTTTTGATTCCTCAGAAATTCTTAACAAAATAGCTTTCTATTCATACACCTCTCCACTTTTCTGTGAAAATAGATAATAAAATATAAATTAGATGATACAAATATTCATTCTAATAAAGCTAAAAGGCATCTAATACATTTTAGAACACTTTGGAACACTTATTCTGTTGTGCCTTTCATTCTAAAACACATTGGCAACTGTGATGCTACCAAACCTGTCACTCAAATCCCTAATTATAAGGAAGAAAACATCTTAAAATACAAATTGTCACTGCATTAGCCATCACATTTACATATCTGCTCAAACCAGTAATTGCTTAAAAGCCAATCTTATATTTAAAGGCCAAAATGTAAAATAATTAAGTTGTTTTTTAACTCTTTTGAATGATAGATTTGTTTTACTGCAAATTTTTAAAAAATAAACTTAAAAGCCCAGTCTGTACCAGTTATTGTTGAATGATAGCCCATTCACAAGGCAGGGAAGGAACAGGTGAGCACTTGGTTTAAAGATTTCTGTAACTGAAATGAACATCATGCCAACCAGATTGGGCAGCCAATAACAACAGCTTCTGAGAAAAAAATTGAGAGTCACCCAGATCTCTTACAAATGCCCTAGTTTATTTTGGAAAGGAAACACTCCTTCTGTAATTTCCCTTAAGTCAAAATTAATTCATTCATTAAAAAAAAAAAACTTAATGTGCAAACTAGAACAGTCTGCTTTAACTGAAACAATAACTATTCTAAGTTGCCACAAATTGAATGTAAACCTACTTTGCTCACCTTAAATTTCATGGATTTCATAACTTACATTTTGGTTCTCTTTGAGATAAGAGAAAAACAAACATACCAAAATACATTATTTTTTTTAAATCAAAAACTTTTTCCTCGACTTGAGACTCAATATTGATTTGCAGGATTATTCCAAGCTAGGACATGTGTTTGCCCTGTGGACAGTCAAGGTCCTCTTCCTCACATTCACCTGGCTCTGTCCTAAGAAGTTACAAAGAAGGAATGAGACTATATTTTCCTGAAATTACTTCACCAGCATTTCCTTCCACCACTGAGTGCTTAGTCAATATGGATTACAGGACCATGAAAACAAGTTGAGACTCACGGTGATATCAAAGAGAATATTCAAAAGAAGATCACACAAAAGGAAAGAAAAATGCAACTCTATTTTTCAGGCTATTAGTACTGTGAATAATTACAGCAGCAAAATACCTATCTAGCACTCTGTCTTGATAACTTTTCTCCCTGCATTAGATTATTCAAATGAACACTGTCTCTGGCATAATTTTTTAAACTTTGACTCAAAGAGCAATGCATTTGACAGCTCTTAACCTTCATGTGGCTTCACTGCACAATCAAGACCTTGGATGTCCAAGGCACCTCCTGTTTACTTATTTTCGTTACTATGATCATACTGCAACTGTGTTAAAAAAATGTCACCGCTCATTGAATTAGCACAGTAATAACCTTTTCTTGCATTCCAAGTGAAGGTAAGACACACTGAATAATGTCAACCTTAATTTTGGGGGTTTTTACACTAAATCACAGGCAAACCAAGTATAAAACGCTTTGCCCCACTTTTCCCTGGCATGGAAATGTTGAGAGCTGGCACGAGCTTTACAAACCATGTGGATTCTACTCCTCCAATCTACAGAAATAGAAACTCAGTCACAGGAGTAAATGACTTATGCGAGGTCACTCACATTCCTAGTGGTAGACAACAATGGGCTCTAACTCCAAGCAGCTAGGATACTGTTTTTTCTTCCTACCATCTTTTGTTTTGGCAACTATAGAAATCTTTCATTTATTTGTTCAAAGAAACCAGTGCTACTAATAAAAAAAAGTCTGAGAATCTTCCAGTATTACTTTAAAATTAGCAAATCCAAGTTAACTTTCATTATAATGTACTCATTTCTTAACACTAAAAAATAAAAACCTGGGTCTTGCTTTATATATATATATATATACACACATACATATATATACACACATATATATATACATATATATGTGTGTGTGTGTGTGTGAGTGTGTGTGTATATTGATATATATATATATATCATATATTAATATATATATTAATGCTTCTTGTGAAATGGAAAGATTCAGATGAGGGAGACTTGGTCCTGGCAAAAGAGGCGAATATGTATTGTTTGTGAGTGGTAATTAGTTTTTATGAAGAGAGAATAACTTAGAATTTTTGGCAAGAAGATGAAGCTCACTAATTGTTCAGATGGATAGACCAATGGAACAGAATAGAAATGCCAGAAATCAACCCACACATCTACAACCAACTTATCTTTGACAAAGGAGCTAAAATCAATCCCTGGAACAAGGACAGTCTCTTCAACAAATGGTGCTGGGAAAAAATGCAGAAGTATGAAACAGGACACCTTAAACAAAAATCCACTCAAAAAGGATCAAAGACCTAAATCGATAATCCAATTGCATCAAATGATTAGAGAGCATTGGGGAAACCCTACAAGACATTGGCATAGACAAAAACTTCTTGGAAAAGATCACAGAGGCATAGGCAATCAAAGCCAAAATTGACAGATGGAATTACATCAAATTGAGAACTTTCTGCACTGCAAAAGAAACACTCAGGAAAGTAAGGAGGCACCAACAGAATGGGAGAAATTATTTGCAAACTATGAAACTGACAAAAGATTAATAACCAGAATATATAAAGAGATCAAGAAACTCAACTATAACAAAACAAACAACCCAGTGAAGAAATGGGCAAAGGACTTAAACACATTTTTCAAAAAAGGAAATCCAAATGGCCAAGAGACACATGAAAAAATGTTCAGGATCACTAGCTACCACGGAAATGCAAATCAAAACCACAATGAGGTTTCACCTCACCCCAGTTAGAATGGCTTTCATACAGAAATCAACCAAAAAATGCTGGAGAAGATGCGGGAAAAAAGATACCCTAATCCACTGTTGGTGGGATGTAAACTGTACAGCCACTGTTGAAAACAGTATGGAGATACCTCAGAAATCTGAATATAGACCTACCATATGACCCAGCCATCTCATTCCTGGGAATTTGCCCAAGGGAATGAAATCAGCATATGAAAGAGTTATCTGTACCCCCATGTTTATTGCAGCTCAATTCACAATAGCTAAGATATGGAATCAACCAAATGTCCATCAACGGAAGACTGGATAAAGAAATTACAGGAAATGTACACCATGGAATACTACACAATGGTAAAAACAAATGAAATTCAGTCTTTTGTAACAAAATGGATAAAACTGGGTAACATCATACTTAGTAAAATAAGCCAGTCCCAAAAGTACAAATGCCATATATTCTCCCTGATCTGTGTTAACTAATAGAGCAACTAAAAGGTAATCTATAGAAGTGAAATAGACACTTTGGGATGTGATGACTTCAAACAGCCCTTATCTTGACTGTTGAGAAATTTTTTATATTATTTATTGAACTCTTTACTTAGTATAGAGTTAATTTTATGTGTATAAATTTAATTGAAAATAGTTCTTAGTGAAAAATAAGAATACGAATAAGAGAGGGAGAAGGAAGGAGTGTGGGAGAATGGGTAGAAGAGCAGGGACAGTTAGAATAATCACTATGTTCCTAAAGTTGTATTTATGAAATTTATGAAGTTTGTAAACCTTAAATAAAAGGTTTTTTGGGGGAAAAAAGCAACCACAATAAAATTTCACCTCACACTTGGTATAATGACTATTACCAAAAATACAAAAGATAATAAGTGTATGCAAGGATATGGAGAAAAGGAAACCATTGAATCCTGTTGGTAGGAATGTAAATCAGTACAGTCATTATGAAAAAAGTGAGTATAAAGGTTCCTTTAAAAACTGAAAATAGAACTACTATGTGATCCAGCAACAAACATTAAATGAATGTATGAACTCCCTTCTCTACTTCTTTACATTTTGTACACAATATTTACAAGGCTCAAAAAGACTAAAATTTAGAAATTTTTATTTTGTTTTTGTTAGACAATGTCAGAGTGGCAAATGCTTTTGAAAACATACCCAAAAATATTTTCTACTTGAATCCAATTTAATACTGAAAATGATACTTTCAAATGAATACTTCAGTTGCAGGGCACTGAAAGTTTTTGAGCTTTTCAATATACAATGATGTCATTAAAGCAGAGTACAAGGTTATGAAAGCATTTTATGAAGAAATGGGCTCTTTATTCAATTTCTCATCTAGAGCACAGTAATAAAAGTCAATTCATATTCTGAATTTTTGGAAGCACATTGGAATAATCTATGAAGTAATTTCATGTTTTATGGATTCAGGAAACTATAGTTCAAAGATACATCATTTATTATCTTTACTTTGATGCACTTGCTTTATTAGCCAGCTAGATGAAAGAATACTGAAAATTTCCAAACAGAACCAGGTTCCATATGAGATGTTTTAAGGAGAAATATGCAAGCACTTCCAACTTTTTCCTACCATATTTGGGAAGAGGTCCTTGTCAAGACCAAGCATCACGAAGAGAAGACTCAGTGACCCATCCCCCAAGAGAGTGCAGAAGGCTTAGCAAACTTAGTGTGATCTGATCTCAGCTTCATCCTAGCTGTATAACTGAAGGGATTCATTCAGATGAATCACACTTTCAAACCCAACGTTAAGTATTCAGATGTTTCTTTCCATTGAAAGAATGTTCTAGTCCTCCACCCGTAGCATCTATAATAGTCATTTGCTCCTTTTGCCTTGCTGGTGGAGGTTAAGCTCTGTGGATTATATTAATAGATACCAAATCTTCTGGCTTCTGGTTTTGGAGCACAAAAAGATATCAGAAGGGAGAAGAATGAGGTTAGGATATAGATTCCCTTGCTTCCACTCCCTGTCGTTGCCTCTGTCTAGCTAGGACTTTCCAGAGCAGGTCACTTGAATCTGAAGCCAACCCAATCCACCTGACTCTTGCCTGGCAGATTCTAGCAATTTCTTCCTCCCCTCTATCCTTCAAGCCTACTGGTTTTGAAAGTTTCACTATTAACACTAGGCACCTGAATTATCCTTTATCTTTCCCTGACACTTTGGTAAGCAGTGTCTTGAAAATTATATCTCTTTGGATTATCCTGATTTGAGTGGGTCATCTCTGTTCTGTCAGGACCCTAACTGACAGACACAACAAATTGGTGACCACACATCACAGTAATTCTCCCCTTTCTTGTATGTGTAAGCACCCCATTCTCTGCCCCTCTGTCTCTGGCCTTCTATAGGATATTGCTGAACTGGCACTACAGACTTCTGGCTCTTGTGACATCCTTTTCTATTAGCTTTTCTGACCTCACTCTCCTAACCCAAATTTTTTCAATGTCTCCCTTCAGAAATAGTACAATATAGATGATTACTTTCCTGATACTATTGTGCAATTGTTTTCTCCCAGGCTTGCCTCTCTGACATTTCACACATTGATATAGAGAATGGGGAGAGGAAGTATTTCTAAACTTTTTAGTCTCTGGGTTTACTATCATAGGCAATTAATTCCTTCCATATTTGTGGATTTTACTATTTAACTTCAAAATGTTAATCTTATTCCCCTTATTTAAAACTTAAAGGAGGCCAGCGCCGTGGCTCAATAGGCTAATTCTCCACCTTGCGGTGCCGGCACCCCGGATTCTAGTCCCTGTTGGGGCACCGTATTCTGTCCCGGTTGCCCCCTTCCAGGCCAGCTCTCTGCTGTGGCCCGGGAGTGCAGTGGAGGATGGCCCAAGTGCTTGGACCCTGCACCCCATGGGAGACCAGGAGAAGCACCTGGCTCCTGCCTTCAGATCAGTGCAGTGCACCGGCCTCAGCGCGCTGGCCACGGCAGCCATTGAAGGGTGAACCAACGGCAAAAGGAAGACCTCTCTCTCTCTCTCTCTCTCACTGTCCACTCTGCCTGTCAAAAAAAAAAAAAAAAAAAAAAACTTAAAGGAAGAATGATTCTTTGCCCCATATACCACAAACAAAAACGTGAAACTTACATTCTAGTTAAAAGCCAGTGACATGAATATTTCCCCAACGGCAATTAAAGCCAAAAAAAAAAAAATCAATATTGGCAATTATAACAGCAAGATTAGAAAGATCTGCCCTATAAAAATATAGCTTTTGACAAAACCAATGATATATGCCTAACTGGAAGAATCCCACCTATACCTGCAATTTCAGTAGTTGTCATTCAGTGAATTATGTCTGTTCACAAAAGCTTAGACACGATGTATAGGGTTTCTTCAGGCATGTACAGGGAAAACTGGAGATAAAATTTAGAATTCATATAGCTGAGTTTTTCCTACAATAATATATTTCTCTGTTAAGAAAGTAACACATATATTTCTAACTATAAAACAAAATCTAGATCAAGGGTCAAATGCAATTGTGAATTAAGTGCAATAGAAGAACCCCTATCTTTAATAAATCCTGGCTGAATATTTGCTTTTTTTCAAGATAGGAAGAAGAACCACTTCTGGAGATTTTTCTGGGTTATAACATTTGAAACCTTTTTTCATACCATTTTAAAGGAACTAGCTCCTGAAAACCTCAGGAGATTCCCAATTTTCCTCCAACCTTGACTTTCTTCCAAAAATTCTGAGGCTTTTTCTAGTCTCTCTTGTGCCTCTTTCCTCTTTAAAATGTAAAAATGCAACATCCAACACTATCTGGCACTCTAGCAGTTAAATGACCTAAATATGCAGGATTGGGCTTACATGGTTAGCCTGACTGATTTGTGCACCAATTAATAATAATTTAACACACAAGAAAAAAATAGAAGACCTTCCAGTCACTAGGCATTCTACAACAGTAAAAATTTTCCCTCTTCAACAAAATTAAATGGGTGTTTCTTTTTTTCCTTTTCCTTTTTTTTATTTTTTGTTTTATGTTTAGTTTTTACCAACCAAAAGATATCAGTGATACTTAGGAGAAAAAATGATCCCTACAGATTGAGGCAGTTATGTTACTATACAGTTTATAACATTAAGATTTATTTTTGCTTGGGGCAAAGTTATGATTAAAGACATGATGTCGCTAACAACACAAATGCTCATAAAACACCAAGCTATTACTATGACCTTAATATGGAACTTAAAACTCAAGACATCAATATTGCTTTATAATAGTCTTATGTTCATTTAAAATTCAGTTATAGTTTTTCATGGTTCCATTTCCCATTTTCTCTAAACTACTCTGGACTTTGGTTTAACAAAATAATTCCTTATTTCTTCACTATGTAATTTAAAAATTCAAAAGGTCCAAAGGAAAAGGACAATAAATTATTTAAAATATCAAGAACTGCCTTATTTTCTAGTTTGTTGAATTCTTTTGTGAATAAAGAAACCGCTATATGTACTAACATCAGTCAATATAGCAAGAAGATATAATAGTAAATCTTAAAAATTATATTTTTCTCAAAATTTCCTATCTGCATATGTTTATATATTTAATCCAATTATTTCAGCACTACCAAAACTTTACCACCTGAGAACAGTTTCTTAACTTCTCTGATTCTCAATTTCACACTTGTAAAATGGGGCTAATAACAATTTATACAGTCTTTGTAAATGATTAAATAAATGAAATAATATATGGGAAATGTAAACATACAGTTTAGGTCACTGTTACTCCTGTGATTTCTCCATAAACACTGAGCCAAAATTAAATAATAGACATAACATTGGAATGAAGAAAAGAATATTATCCTATTTGCTCTGTATCAGCTTAAATATTACAAAAGAAATTATGGTTTTATCCTTGATGATAGTCTGCATCTTGCTGTGCACGCAATGACATAGAGATTATTGTTTTCTATCTCAACTTTATTAATCTGAAAAAATATTCCACATGTCCTTGGTCAAGTCATTTCCTAACATTTGGACTTAACTTACCTATAAAATGAGGCAGTTGAATTAGATTGTTTCTAAAATGTATTTCAATTCCAAGGTTTAAAATAAAGTTTCTGAACAAGCTATAAAGTTGTGGGATAAGCCAAAACCACTTAAAGTATTTCTTTATTAGTTAAGGGGATAGCTAGACTCTCATAACAAAGAAATAGGGAAACAAAGTGGTTTAAATAAGATTGGAATTCTGCCTTCTCAGAAATTGTGTAGGTACTCCAGGTTGCCAAGGCAGCTTTGATCCCCAGGAGTATATGGGAACTCTGTTCACTTGTTCATCCACCCAAGCTAGTGTTTTCAAGGGCAACTCCTTCCCACTGTTTATTGGGGAAAATGTATGTCTTACAAATCCTGAGAAAAAATTACTTAGGAAATCAATTAAACAAGAAAACTATCATAATTTTTCCCCAACAATTAAAACTTATCAACAAATAAAATCATTGGTTTGAAAGACTCCAAAGGAAAAGTGGAGTCTTTATGTTTGTTGCTTGTTTTGTTGTGTGTTCCTAGCCCTGCCTGCTGCTAATGAGTTATTCCTGACATAAAATAAATATTAATCAGGTTAAACATATACAATACTTTGTACAAATCCTATGAATAGTATTACAGCAAATAACAAGTTTTGCGAAGCAAACTAGTCATTAAATTGGCGATTTTGACATGTGATCTAATAGAGAACTGTTAACCTCACTGGGAGAGCTGAATGTTACATTATTCAAATACCACTCAAGAAATATTCCCTGGCATTGTCCACATTTAAATACTCCCTGTAGACTAAAGTTCTTTGTAAATATGTTAACAGAGGAAATGTAGAGCGGAAAATGAATGATGTGAAATATTCCAACATGAAATCATGAATCTAAAATCTGAATGAAAATAGCAATTCACTCTCAACAGCAAAACCAAATTCAGGGCAAGTAGAGCCAAATATTTTCATCACTAAAAAAAAAGAAATGAGCTCATGTGAAGTCACATTTGCCCTAATGACCAACCTGAAGGTGACTCTGGATGCCCTTTTAATCAAATGCATTAAACAAAGCAATATCCATGCAATACAACAGAAAATCTTTTACAATTTCATTGTTTGTCACAAAACCAAGAGCAAGACTATTGGATAGGGCAATAAATGCTTTGTGTGCTTTAAAATATCATTTTAAATATTAAATATTTATGGCCTGATCTATTAATGAATTTTATTTGGATTTTATATTGTATTAATTGTCCATTCTTTAATGCTTTCCATTATCAAATATCTACAGAAAGTAAGGATTATTTTTATATGCTACTAAAGTACATTATAATGCCGCTTTATATTGGTTCAAAGTAACGATAAGTCATATATTTATTAGTTTACCCTTTTAATAGAAAATCTATGAAATGTTTTCCATTTTAAAAATACAAAAATGTAATTAAGATTTAGTTTTATTTACTTGGAAGATTTACAGAAAGAGAAGAGCGGCAGAAAGAGATCTCCCATCTGCTATTTCACTCTCTAAATGGCCGAAACAGCTAGGGTTGTGCCAGACCAAATCAGGAGCTTCTTCTGAGTCTCCCACATGGGTGCAGGGTCCCAAGTTCTTGGATCCTCTTCCTCTGTTTTCCCAGGCTCAGTAGCAGGGAGCTGGATTGGAAGCAGAGCAGCCAGAACAGGAACTGGCACCCAAATGGGATGCTTAATCCACTATGCTACAACAGTGGCCCCCATATGTGTTTTTTTAAATATAGAATAACTTGTGATTTGGGGGAATCCCTGACACAATTTCTCATCCTGAATCCTAAACATTACCATCAACAGGAAATTTGGAAGCATTTTCCATCGTCCTCGTTTGTAAGATAAAGTAAGAAACAGATACATTCAGATCATAGATTATATGAAGAGGAAAGAGAGGGAGTCCAAGACAAGCAATTACTTTTAACGAAGTGGAATAGAATTTACACACACCTTTCAATCTCATTTAAGTGAGAACTTAGTCTCACAGCCACTCCTAGCTTCTCTAAGTAGGATGCTGTGAGCCCAGGAAGCGCAGAAGGCAAATCCTGAAGACCCAGCAATCTGCCACAATATCCAAATGTTTTGTACTTAAACTGTCAGGTTTCGAAACAGACTAAGAGAGGGGCCAGCACTGTGGCGCAGCAGGTTAACACCCTGGCCTGAAGTGCCAGCATCCCATATGGGTGCCGGTTCGAAACCCGGATGCTCCACTTCTAATCCAGCTCTCTGCTATGGCCTGGGAAAGCAGTGAAAGACTGCCCAAGTCCTGGGGCCCCTGCACCCACGTAGGAGACCCGAAAGAACCTCCTGGCTCCTGGCTTCGGATAGGCAAAGCTCTGGCCATTGCGGCCAGTTTGGGAGTGAACCAGCAGATGGAAGACCTCTCTCTCTGTCTCTACCTCTCTCTGTAACTCTGTCTTTCAAATAAATAAAATAATTATTTAAATAAATAAATAAAATGAATAGAGAATTAAGGACAAGTTAGAGCCAAGATCATGACTCTAACAGCCATAATGAGAAATAAAGTAAATATAGATGTGCCAATGACTAAGAGAAAGGCTAGGAGAACATGAGGCAGTATTAACAGACAGATCTTTCCCATATAATTAAGAGAATAAAGGGATCCTTGAATCTTTTTATTTATCACAGAAATTTTAAGCTGTTTGGATCTAATATGTTTGTGTTTATAAAATGTAGCACATTCAGATAGATATCAATGGCATATAATAAGTGCCACTCTAACATTGCCACGTTAGACATTAGTACCTTGACCTGATTAATGAACTCCTTTCCTCCAAGGACTGCCAAAATCCTTGCTGAACAGGATTGAACCCAGAGTAAGGAACAAGAATTACACTCACTTACATCTTAAGGTTTACCTAAGCACTAGTTAGCATGACCAGAAAAAGAAAATATTTACACTGGGCATCTGATATCAATTTCCTGCTCATTCTAACCAAAGAACAGTTGAAACCTATTCTTTAAGCCTGGCTGCTGCAAGAAAAATCTGTTAAAATGTGGTATTATTCTATTTGTCTTCTTTTTGTTTCTGCTGGGCCTTGTCTGAATGTCATACATGGTTTGTCCGTTGATTTCTTCTCTTTCCACGTTACAAGTTAAATGCCCAGGTCTCTGCCATTGTATTGTCAAGGAACAGAGAGTTCTCTATAAGATGCTGTATATTTCACTTTTATAAAAATAAATTATTTATTTATTTTAAAAACAGAGTTACAGAGAGAGAAAGAGAGATCATCCATCCATTGATTCACTACCCCTGATGGCTGCCACAGCCAGGTCTAGGCCAGAATAAAGTCAGGAACCAGTAGCTTCATCTGAGTCTCTCACATGTGGCAGGTGCCCAAATACTTGGACCTCTCCCTGCTGCTTTTCCCAGACCTATAGCAGGGAGCTGGATAAAAAGTAGAGCAGCTGGTACATGAACGCATGTGGTATCTTCGCCTGCTATGCCACAACTCTGGATCCTACATCACTTTTTAATCCAGATTGGCCAGAGAGACCACAGTGTCTACCCACTGGTTCTATTCTAGGTTTTTTGTATTAAAACAAGATTTTCTCAATTAAAGCAAAATGAAAAATACACCCTCTATGGAGCAGAATCATGGTGGTATTCCTCCTAAGAGTTACTAATAAATTCCCTCCTTAATCATCTTTCTTGTGCCCCTGCATTAACTCTGTTCGAAAGCATCCTTTAGCAATAACATTTTACCAACAGAACCATTCAATGCAAAAGAACATCAGCCAGATCTGCACAAAATAAAACTTGAAATGTATGTTCAGCACTTTTGTTTTTGTTTCTCTGCCTATGTATGTGTATTGCATGCAGCTGTGAAAAGCAACCTAAAGTAATGACAGTGAGTGCCTGCATACATACAGTACTTCCCGTATCTGTACTGCCACTAATTCCCTTCACACAACCCTGCTTCAATGAGTTAACTTTCTCTTGTCAATAAACATTATTTAGTGGTTACTATTTCAGAAGCAAGTGCTCATGCCTTAATGGGTAGGAATCAGGAATTTGAAAAACCACAGAATGTCATATTTTCAAAATGCAGTGCCAATATTGAACATATTTTCTGATGTTGACAATCTCCCTTCACCTTCCAGCTTCGAGGGCTGTTGTACAGGTTAAATGTCAACCTTGGGTTCCATACTGAATCCATGCCCACATGATTGCAATATAGCATAGGGCCTACTGACCCATTTAATAGACCCATTTAATAATGCTGATAGTTTGTAATCTTTATAATGATTCATTATTTTAAGACAAAATAATATCTCTAAGAATGCTTTGTCCCAGTTCAACTTAAAGATAGTGGAAAAACAGCTTAGAGACAGAAGAAACCAAGACAGGAAGTGAGAAAGTCTGTTTCACTCCCAGAGCTGTCTCCAGGTGACATTTAGCTGATCACTTAACCTCTCTGGACGGTTGTTTCCTCATCTATCGCATGACCAGATCAGTTCCCATTACAATATTCTAGACAGAAATAATTTGTATAAAACAAATCAAAGGAAAAACCGTTCTGATGGAAAGCAATCTATCCTAGTGCTCAGGGTATGAAAAAAGTCCAAAGGGTTTCAGGACTCAGTTGAATGAACTTGAGAGAATCTCTTGTTACCATCAATATTATGAGGATAATTTGGTCACCTCACAGGTTGGTAGGAGGAGTCCATAGATCATGTATGTCAAGCACTTAGCACAAGACATTGTACCTGTACCTAAATAAATAATAATAGTCATTCATACTTCGTGTTTGTAGCATATACCTTAAATTCTGAATGGTACACCAGGTTTTTACATTCTAAAATCATAATAATTCAAGAGGTATTGATGTAAGTTGCAGTTCATCCAAATACTAGGGAAAAGAAGAAGAGAGGCAAGAAGAGGTCCAAAAACTAAGGCCTGGATACTTCCTTAAATTGCTGGAAGGACTGGAGATGATACATGAAAAACTTTCTTATATACCCATCCTTTATGTGATAATTCTTTGTCCATGCCTGCAAATTTCAAGTGTTAAATAATTAAAAGCCATTGCCTGGGTTCACAGTAAATAATAAATAATGCATACATTATCATGTGCTAAGATTTTTTTTCTTTATTTAGATTTTACACTCACAGGGCTAAAAAGAAATTCAATAAAGGAAGGGAATAATACAAAACAATCAGAGAACCAAAGTGTTATACTGCCAAAAAACAGCTATATTTGATTCCTTTTTTCAAATCATCCCCTAGAGGAACTTAATTCAAATACTTTTTGGTCTTATGCATGACTTAAAAACTTTCAAAGGGAATTCGATGTGAAAAGTATGTCTTAAAGAGAAGTTAGAGTAAAGATTTATTAAGATTGGAAAAAGGTAAAGAAACAGTTATATTTTTCATTACAAATGTTGAGAGATAGCCAATTTCTGTTTCCTGGATTTAATACTTGTGGTTCGCCCAACACAGCCATTTCACATTTGTTGTGGAAGCAATTTTTTTCAGCTTCTGGTGATATACCAGGATTGAAATAATAACCTAAACTTTGCAATACAGGTTAATGTTGAACTCACATATAAAAAACATATTTTCTATGATGATAATCACACTCTCCTCCCTTACTTTTAAAATCAGTTCCAAATATTGCCTACAAAATAATCCCCTCCTGTAATGATTTTACATATCTAAAGCTTTCCTTTGACTCTGTATTGCCTTTGAAATCAAAATTAAGTTTTTTGCCTGGTTGGTAAACATCGTCTATCACAGGGCTTCTGGAAACTCTTGATTGCCCAGCTCAGATTCAGCCTTCTAGACTTCTTCCCCTCCTTCCTCTACCCAGTCTTTACCTTGCCCTTATACACTTTTCATTCTGCCCTGTATGCACGAATATGGCTTGTCTATTCAGCTCAAAAATGACTTCCTTCCAAATCACTGTTCTTCTCACCTTTTACCTACTACAAAGATGTTTAAGTTTTAAACTTTCCTATTGCAAACATATTTCATGAAAGAATTTCTCCTAGAAACTTTCTTGAATCTAGTCCCATACTTCACCAGGACTTTTCAAACTAGGGCAACAGTGGATATTTTTAAGTTAATCCTATGCTGTTGGGTGCCTATACTTTACAATAATACACTTTGTATTTTATGAAGAATTCTATAAAAGAGTTGGAAAGTTCCAAACATAGAGAAATGATAAAGGGATGGAAGAGCTAATTATCCTGATTTGATTAGCACATGCTGTATTGTCTTCATTGTTGAAGTAACACTATACTCCATATAAACTACTACATGTTAGCAACAAACTAAGTTAATCCTGTATTTACATTTGTATCATAGGCAATGCCTACATCAGGCTATCTCTTTTCAGTACTCAAAATATGTAATTACCCCTAGCAATCAGTCATAAAATACTTATTGAACCAGGCCCTGTTTTAGATGCCAGTGATCCAACTCTTTTGATATTTACATTCTAGCAAAAAGAGAGAGAGAAACACATAAGCAGCAACATCAATGGCACAAAAAAGAGATATTAGATAGTGAAGGGTATTGTATGTGCATACAAAATACTTATAAGAATGATTTTGAGCATCACCATTTCCCTAAGGCTCTTGAAATATTCTATTTTAAAACCCAGCACTGTGGCATAGATTAAGCCTCTGCCTACAGTGTCAGCATCCCATATGGACACCAGTTCAAGTTCAGGCTGCTCCACTTCCAATCTAGCTCCCCGCTAATGCACCTGGGAAGGCAGCGAAAGATGACCCAGGTGCTTGATATCCTGCACCCACATGGGAGATCCAGAAGAGGTGCTAGGCTCCTGGCTCCTGGCTTTGGCCTGGCCCAGTCCCAGCCATTGCAGCCATTTGGGGCGTGAACCAATGGATGGAAGATCTCTTTCTCTCTCTCACTCTCTCTCTCTTTCCTTCTCACTCTGTTTTCTGCCTTTCAAATAAATAAAATAAATCTCACAAATAAATAAATAAGAAAAGTTCTAGGCCCGGCGTTGCTCCACTTCCGATCCAGCTCCCTGCTATGGCCTGGAAAAGCAGTAGAAGATGGCCCAAGCCCTTGGGACCCTGCACTCTCATGGGAGACCTGGAGTAAGCTCCTGGCTCCTGGCTTCGGATCAGCGCAGCTCTGGCCATTGCGGCCAACTAGAGCGTGAACCAGCGGATGGAAGATCTCTCTCGCTCTCACTCTCTCTCTCACTCTCACTCTCTCTGCCTCTCCTTCTCTCTCTGTGTAACTCTGACTTTCAAGTAAAATAAATAAATCTTTAAAAACATAAATAAGAAAATTTCCAAATGTGCTTATCATAGATATTTTGTTTACAGATAGAAGATCTTTGCCAGATATACCACCACGTTCAATTACAGAATTTTAGTAGCAACAAAATCTGTGAAGGACATATGTTACTATTTCTGTGCCCCCCCCCCCCCGTAGCATTCTTTTTTTTCTCTCTCTTTTGCTCTGAATCAACCCAAGATCAACTTTGTCTTTTACATGAAACCTGAACATTAACAATGAGACCTCAGTCATTTGCATTGGAATTGAGTTGCAGCTGAGGCTAGTGTAGCCTGGGCACTCTGAAGTGACATTCTAAGAGAATCCATCACCAACCAACATGAGAACTTTTACAATTACCTTCATTCCTTGGCTTTGCTAAGCCTGACAGAAAGGTGCCATGTACATGTTTGTGCTAATTTTCTTCAAGTATTACATTTCAGGTGAAAAATTTGAAAATTATTTCAGGAATATTAAAATACAATGAATATAAATTTTGTAAAATCTTAAATGTAACCTTAAGCCTTATAGCTATCATGGAAGGAATTTTATGTGAAAAAGTTTTTACTACATTTATAAGGAAAATCTCAGTAGTAACAGTTTTATATTTTCTCCAGT
This sequence comes from Sylvilagus floridanus, assembly GCA_949820135.1. Classification (NCBI taxonomy): domain Eukaryota; kingdom Metazoa; phylum Chordata; class Mammalia; order Lagomorpha; family Leporidae; genus Sylvilagus; species Sylvilagus floridanus. The sequence goes on along the minus strand of OX463227.1, from coordinate 64,736,523 downwards.
ACAAAATGAAGTAAAGGATATGGTACAGATATTATTTTTTAAAAAAAGGAATTCAACAGTAAAAGCCTGTCAATAATAGACAAACACTTTGCTTTTATTCATATGCAAGTTGATAAATTCAACCGAAAAATTTTAAATTCATCAAAAATACACAGAATTAATGAAAACAAAAGGGAATAAGTATTTTCAATTAAATATTTAGAGTTTCTAGCTCCTCTTCAATCTCTATTTATTAATTTCCTAAGAGTTCAGGAATAAACTCATTGCTAGAAGACCCACATTCTACCAGGATCCTCTGGCAAAATTCAATTTTAATTATGGTTCATGATTATTAAGGACATAATTTATCTTTTTGGAGAAAGCAGGTAGAGTCTTCCAATCTGGGCAAAACTATTTGGGCCGTGGGGATCTATAATTTATTTCCTCTCAGCAAGGTAATTAACCTAGAAAGTTGCCCTTATTTTCTTTAAAACTGTAGGAAATATTCATAATTTTTGCAATAGTAAATGCATTCCATGTGAATATTCTATATAGCATGTTTTAGTGTGAAATTTCGCCCTAACACTTTATCACTTATGTCTTTATATCCTCCAGCAACCATGTGAACCAGTTACTATTACACTCAATTTCAAGACAAGAAACTGAAGACGAAATCAGGGGACTTACCTAAAGTCACAGTTATCAAACTGGGCTGGAACTTCAATTCCTTGTCTCAGTCACGGGTCCTATATTCATGGACTCTTAAATGGTATCAGGTACTGAGCTGGGAAATAGTAGTACACAGAAGAGAAAAAATGAATGAGGATTCCTCAGAAAATTCACCGATAGAAATCCCCAGTGATCAGCCAGAGTCACAGTCAATAGTTCACAAGCAAGCCTGTGGTCACAAATTGAGGAAGAGATCAAAGGCTAGGAGCTTTGCCACCTGGGACTCTCCATGCTATCAGCAAATTCCCTGGAGAAAAGCAGTGACATTGGGCATGATCTGGAGTGGGTAGGGGCAGAACCAGTTCAAAGGAATTTTTACATCTGCCTCCTGTGTACAGGAGAGGGGAAAATTTAACAGTGGGAGAGAGAATGTTCCCCCAACAGGAGTTTGACCTTCACCTGCCTCCATAAAGTAGATCTCATATTCTTTTACTTCTTTTATTCATGTTATATTTAAAATAAGAGATAAGTTGAAAAGTTTTAATAGTTTACCTTTGCATTGCATTTTAAGACACCAGTGAAACAAATGTATAGTTTGTCAGTTGATTCGGTGAAAAAAATTATATATACAGGAATGTCTAAAAGAAGTGATTTAGAAATTTGTTAAATTTTTTAAATTATCTTCCAGAAATCTGGTAGCCATACTATTTTAATTGAAAGTTCTGACCAGGGGCATACATTTAAGACATTGCTTGGAATTTCCACATCCCAAATCATAATGCCTAAGTTCAAGTTCTGGCTCCACTTCAGATTGCAGCTTCCTGCTAAGGTGCACCCTGGGAGGCAGCAGGCAATGACTGAAGTACTTGCACCCCTACCAACCAAATGAGAGACACAAAATTGAGTTCTGGGCTCCTGGCTTCTGCCTGGTCCAAGCTTAGCTACTGCCAAGAATGAACTAGCAAATGGAAGCTCTCTGTCTCTATGTCTCTCTCTCTCTCTGCTTTTCACAATAAAATGAAAATAAATTTTAAAAGTTAAAATTTTGGATCAGAATTGTTTGAAATAATTCTATTCAATGAAAACTATTGCTTTTAATCGATATTTCCCTTTTTATCTCTTATTTAAAATTTGTTTACATTTTATTAACAAAGTTTCAAACATACATAAAAATTCAAGAATAGCATGATAAACCTCTATGCATGTCCACCTGCTGCAACAATCCTTACCAATCTTGCTTTACATGTAATGCAGCCCATGCCCCAAGTACATGATTAATCTCAGGTGAAACATCAATTTAATTTGTTTGAAGGTTAACATATATTTAATTCAACTGACACACTCCACAAGCGAAGTATACATCTTTCCAACAGTTATTCACAATAAATATATACGATTTTTTAATTAAAAGTAAATATGAAATAAAATAAATTTCAGTAAATTCCATACATGGCGACTGGCAGATGAGCCTCTTAGACTTTTTAAATACATGTTGCACTTTATCTTTTTTTCTTTCTTGAAACTTATTTTTAGGGTGTTTCATAGCCTGGTGTCTGTTGATGACCTCTCAGTCATATTGTTTCTTCCCTTCTCACTTTCCCTGTATATCCTACGAACTGGTAGCTAAAGCCAACTTTCACACATCCTGTGCTGACTGCCAAGCCAAGTTCATCTCCCTGTGCTCAAGGATTTGCTGTTTGTTTTATGCATTACCACTGAGTACCTGCTGCACACCACCGTGCTGAGAGCCCAAGGGAAAGATGGTTGTAGCACTGAAGGGAGGCCAAGAGCTGAACTGCTAGAACAGCTGAAGCCGGAAGCCTGCCCCTGCGAGCGCGCCAGGTGCTGGGCCTCATGCGGGAGGTGGCGCTGGCGAGCTCCGCAGAGGCCCACACCGCCTTCCACTTCTTCTCAGTGCTGCAGCCCCAGGTCCAGCAGAAGCACCAGGAAGCAGTCGGCCCGTGCCGCCGTCTACCCAGGGCCTTGCCCGGGCCGGGAGTGCTGTGTGCCAGTCAGCCGCCCTCAGAGGGTATGGTCCCGGCGTGGGTGCAGGCTGAGATGCCTCTAATCACCACTGCTGCGACCGCCAGATGCAGTAGGGTTAGGCTCCTTGCCCCCCGTTCCTGACAGATCCAGGAGCGGCCCTCGGAGCGTTCAAGTTGGTGCAGCTGGGAACAAGGGACTTCCTGAAGGAGCCCAAGTGGGGACGCAGCTGCCTGTTCCCCCGTGCACCCTTCAAATCGCTTGTGGGAGGCCTGCTCTCGCCAGAGTACCTCCAGGACCTGCTCCTCGCGCTCTCGGAAGATCCGGACTACGACGACGCCCACTACCACACGGTGCGAGCGGCCACACCACACTCGGCACCAACGAGTCCCTGAGGCATGCGCACTTCCTGGAACAGCGCCCTCACGCGGCTGCTCGCAGTGCCCCTGCCCCGACGGCAGGGAGATGTCTGCCGCCTCAGTGCGCCCACGTGAAGGGGCGAGAGAAGACAGCGGGCAGTGTGGCTCGTCCTCCTCAGGTGCAAACCACCCCTTGGCCTCTCCGAGAACGTGCTCGTGGTCTTGCACGACCCCATCTGGCCCAGCCCACCCTCCAGGTCCTCCTCATGACCAGCACCTACGACATCCAAGGGACCATCAGCTTCTCGGCCTATAACAAGGGCTTTTTATACTGTTTCTGAGGCTTTGCTTATGCTCTAATCCTTCAAGATCTGCAACCTGCAGCTCAAACTCCTGCCTCCCTTGTGCTTGCAAAGCACCCACGAGGCCCTGAGCTGGATACTCACCTACTACGATTCCCCAGAGGAGGATCCAGCCAAGAGCAGAGACTTGGAGCCGCAGGAATTCCATCCACGTGTCCATCCTGAGGTGTCCAAAGCTGCCAGTGTCATCAGCCAGGTGCTAACTGCCTCAAAGGCAGCAGCACATAGCTCCTGGAGCTCACTGTGTGTGAGAGCTACAGATGTTAGAACAGGACCTGAGGGAGAAGGGACCTGGGCTGTTGCAGCCGGAGTCCACCCCTGTGCAGGTGGGCAGGGCCTGCTGGACCGGTGGCACAGCCTCCTCACTAAGTGCTCGTAAAGCCGACCCTGGCCCAGCCCCACCCTGAATAAGAGATTATATAAGCATAAATAAATAAATCACTTCCTTTTACACACATGCACACACACAAGACAATTTAATTTCCTAGACATGGTTGAGTTGCTTTGTCTTAATAAATCCCTACATTAACCTTATGGAAAAAGTACCATGCTGTTCTTATCCCCCTTCACAGGTGGAGAAACAGGTTTGGAGGGGTTCCTCGATTGTTCAAAAGTGAATCCCAAGTCCCTAGTGGAAGAGGGACTTGAAGCTGGACTGTCTGGTTTCTGTGCCCAGACATCTAACCACTAGGTATATGTAACACCGCCCTGTCCTGGCTGATTGCTTGCCCCAAGGAGTTAAGTGACAGAAACATTGAGACATTCTTAGCTAAATAGTGTGAGCTTCACTTTAGATGTTTTACTTAGACAAGCATTTTAGTCAATCTGACTATGGCAAGTGGTGACCAACAATGTGTTTATACACAGACCTAGAAAAATGTTTGCACCTGCAGAGCACAGGCTCACTCAGAGCAGCCTGGTTTGAATCGTGCAATTTAGTAATATGATTCATTTCACTGTATTATGATGTATTTCACTGTAAAGTTTTTGACTTCCAATATGCCTTTCCTTAATTCTGTCTTCCTCCATCCAAATTCACTTTCAAAAGCCAAACATTTCAGAATCCAAAAGCTAAGGTCAAAAAGAAGCCACAATAGATCAACAGAATTCTAGTTTCTGTTGAATGAGGGGAGAATGAGATTTACTCCTCCCTAAAGGACAAGGCTGGGCTTCGGATAAACAAAGTCCCAGGAAAATATGTTTTCAATGTTTAAATCTGATTTTAAAAATATGTTATAAAATGCATGGACCCACATGAAGTATAGTGATTTATCATTGAAGATTTATAGTAATGAGAAGCGGTATTTGTGTATTACCTAAGCAATGTGTGGAAATATTCTTCATCCTGTGTTTGACATTAAGGTCATCCAAAATGAGCCTGTCGGCACCATCCTGGCAATTCCAGGGGAGGAAAAAAAAAAAAAAAATATATATATATATATATATATGATGTCAGCCAGGAGAAGCCTCTTCCCACCAGGCTGCCCTCCTGGGTCTGGGCCCAATGATGGGCCTGATTAAACTCAAGTGTAGCAAAGAGGGTCAAAGAATACCCTAAAGGGGGATAGGCTCAGGGACTACTTGGGTTCAGTCTAACCCAGGGTATGTCGTTCAGATGACATGGCCAATTTCAGCCAGGCCCAGGATCCAGAGTAGGAGTTAGAAACTTTTGAAAGGCACCCGTTCTTGGTGGATTAATTGAGGCACAGATTATGGAGCAGGAGCCCTACTTGCTCCAGTGCAAGAGCAGAACCAGCAAAATGTCACCCAGACTGAAGAAAAGAAAGAAAGAAGAGACGTGACTACAGAATGAGGTCACTTGAGACACAAGACTCTGCAGAGTCCTATCCTAATTCGTTCTTTTTCTGGTGGGATGGTGGTTGCAGGGAGGGAAACTCAACTTCCCCGAAAGCTGGGACACAGGTGATACACTCCCAATGGCATTTGCTGTACAACCTTAATTTACTCTTTTTTTTATTATTATTTGACAGGCAGAGTTAGTGAGATAGAGAGAGAAACAGAGAAAAAGGTTTTCCTTCCGTTGGTTCATCCCCAAATGACCGCTACGGCCAGTGTGCTGCAGCTGGCGCGCTTTGCCATTCTGAAGCCAGGAGCCAGGTGCCTCCTCCTGGTCTCTGATTCAGGTGCAGGGGCCCCAGCACTTGGGTCATCCTCCACTGCCTTCCCGGGCCACAGCAGAGAGCTGGACTGGAAGAGGAGCAACTGGAACTAAAACCTGGAGCCCATTTGGCTTAACCAGTGAGCCACGGTGCCGGCCCTTAATTACCAGAAATTACGATGTTTTTATCTCTAAAATGGGATGGTAATATCTACCTCCAAGAACTGCTGTGAAGATTTAATGAGCTAATATAGGACACATGTCTTAATTAAATGAGGCACTGAATAAATGCTAAAAGGCATTATAAGCAGTTTCTTCTAATTATTTAGTAACCACACATTGGGCATTAAGTATAGAAAGGAGCAGATGAAAAAGAAAAGCAGCTTATCCATTACCAAGGAATTTATTTCACTGGAGCAGTAATAACTCATAGATATGGAAAACACTTAGGAGCCACTTCAGTATGAATATATCAAGAAAGGTGAGTGATAACACATTAAGGAGACAGAGAAAAAACATGAATAGAGATTACTGAACTTACTGCAATATTGTGGAATCCTTCTTAGAGCAGGAGAGCTTTGGAGTCAGACATGACTCAACAAAGTGCAGAAATGCAAATGGCAGAGAGAAAAAAGGGCCCTCACAGAAGAGACCTGCAGACTGATGCAGTTTAGGTTCAGAAAGTTGAAAGGAGTTTGACCTTAGACTGATGGTCATGGCTTTCTTAATGAAAAATGTGATCCCAAACAGCACCAACACAGCTTTGGTGATTTTTTTTTCTATTTTAACAGTTGTCATAAGCAAACCAGGAATACACATTGGCAAGCTGAAGGCTATTTCACAGGTTGCAAATAAACACAGCAAGAACCTTGTTCACACTGATCGTTCAAAAACAAAGCCCTGCTGACTTCTATACCTGACAAAGGAAATCCCACGAATTTTCTAACTGGATCAGGATACAAATATAGCCACACTGAGTTTACAAAAGGTTGGAGCCCCCAGGTAAAAATAATGCCAAGGCAACCAATAGAGGTGTGAATATCAGCTAAATCAATTGCTTGACACCACAAAGACTGTAAGCTCATTCAAGCTATAAAAACAGATATCTGCACCACCTTAACTACAGAGTTAAAGCTTAGAGCTGGGAAGTAAGGAAGATAATGTCTACACAGCCAGCAGTCCACTTTCCACAGAGCTCACTTTGGCAACCCAAAGGAATTCATAACCACTTCCTCCAAAGGGACATTGTCACTCTAGTGTACTGCACAGTGGTGTGCTAACAGATTTAAAATGGGTTCTATGAGGGTGGGGTCTCTGATTTTAAGCTTTTCACAATTTTCATTGCATAAAGATTCCTTTGATGGCCAGTTGAGACTACCAACGTGCTGTCACTAAACGCAGAGATGTGGAGAGGCAAGCCCTGTGGGTTCTTGGGTACTACTTACAATGACTTCAAAATTCTAACTCAGCTTCTCAGCTCTCCTGCTCAATGGGTTAGCGGTACCATCCTCTTCATAGTTTCTTTGTGCTACTTTAGATTTGTGAGTGCCATAGGCTGTCTCTTTCATTGTTCAATTTCTCTAAAAGATAGAAGTTGAGGGACTGGTGGTGTGGTGCAGCAGGTTAAGCCACTGCCTGCATTGCCAGTATCCCATATCCAAGCGCTGGTTCAAGTCCTGGCTGCTTGGCTTCCAATCCTGTTCCTTACTAATGAACCTGAGAAAGCAATAAAAGATGACCCAAGCACCTGAGTGCCTGAAAGCCATGTGGGAGATCCAAATGGAGTTCCTGGTTCCTGACTTCAACCTGGCCCAGTCCCAAGCCATTGTGGTAATTTGGGGAAAGAAACAGCATATGGAAGATCTCTCTCTCTCTCTCTCTCTCTCTCTCTCTCTCTTTCTCCCTTTCTCCCCCTTTCCCTCTCCCTCTTTTTCTCCCCCCCCCACCTATAATTCTGCCTTTCAAATAAATAAAAATGAATCTTTAAGAAAAAAGAATTTATTGAAGCCAGTCGTTTCCCAACCAACAGAGCACACTCCATATGGTTAGAGTGCTCCTACCAGACTATCCCAATCTTTAATCCCATAAGGGATGATTATAAGTGATACCTGTTCCAAGGAGGGAAGACTTTGTCCTGGAAGGCATAAAGGGGCAGCCTAATATAGCAGGGGTCTTGAATAGTTTCCTAGTAATTTACAGCACAGGCAATTAAGTACCTACATTGTGTCCAATTGATTGTTGTAGTGTCACTGAAAAATGTCATAATCTAGACTCCATTTCTAATGGCTTTCTCAGCTGAATACTGATCAGCTTCACTCCAGAGGTAGATTTACTACAGTGAACAGTCAAGAACTCTTAACCTGGACCTAGGTCTAGCTAATCTTTCTGTGACCTTGGACAAATTCCTTTAAACTTTCTGAACCTAAATTTCAATTTTCTGAACCTAAAGGATAAATGTGAAAATTAAGTCTGTACTACTAAATGCTGAGTGATATTTCACTGGAATAAGAAAGAAGAGGAAGGGGGAAGAAAAATGGAGAGGAGAAAGAGAACTGTACACACCACAGGAATTGAAATCCTGCTTCAATGATGTGAATCCTTTTGTCAAACAAATGGATTTTAAGTATATAAACTCAGAGCTTCCCCAGTTAAAAGAGATGGCAGCAAGGGGAAGTGGCTAGGCCCAAACTGCATGGCCTCTTCCCTGACAGCTCTGCCCTTCCTACGCTGCAGCACCCTGGCGTGCCTCAGAACACAGATGCAAAATGACCACCTGTAAAAATGGAAGTGTTTGCACATCCAGATTTCTCCTTTCTGTGTCAATATGGAATAAACCATATATTTCCCCCCACCAAAGTCTTGTAATTCTAGAAACAAAAAAGAATAATTATCGAAAAATATAAATTGAGAGGTATTTTAATAAATATTGAACCAATTAAAATCATGACTTTTAATCTACTGGAGGCAAAGTCACCAATGGCCTTTACTTCAACAAAAGATACAATAGAATACAAGCAGTATACTATTATTAAAGAGAGGAAGAGAAATAATTTAATCTCATTCCAACCTCCTATTTTTCTCTTATATTTCCATTTACTGCAACTCATACACAATCTGATCTGAAATAGAATGAGCAAAAATAAGTCACATATACAGACATGCTTTTAGTATTGTTATTAACAGTAGTTATTATTCTCTAAATCCATTTGTTTGATCTTATCAATATTTTGGATATTATTTAGTAAATAAATAACAAACGAGGCTTTATATGTTTAGAAAACATTATAAGCTGTTGGCTTTCTGCACAACAAAACATTAGTTTCAGATATTTTTTCTATTTCTATTGAGGGGAAAGACTTAATCAAAGTGAATTTGGGGGAGGAAGACATTATAATGTTATCAACAGAGCGGAGCCAAGATGGCGGAATAGTGAGGACGCGCACTAGCAGTCCGCAAAAAGATAGTTTAATAAAAACAGAGTTACTGTAGCCTCAGGAAAAATCTCACGGAAAAAAATGCAGTGGAAATTCTTCCGGACCCAGTGAATGAGACGCAGAGGACCTAGGGGAAAGTAAGTTTGCGAACGGCAAATCGTGCCTTAGTGGCACGGGAGCTGCCGGGAGGGACGGGAACCGGACGGAACACAGTCGTCATTGGATTCGAGCGCTTAAACGGGAGCCGATACAGGGATCCCGAGACACTGGCGGGGGGAAGCAGACGCCACGGGGGAAACAGCACAATTGAGGCGAGCCCACATGGACACTAGCCTCTTTCGTTGCCCACCCTGCTAATTCTAGCTGGACTGAACGCAGTGGGACGGCGCGCGCCCGCCGGCTGAACCGGAAGCCGGGCGGAACACAGTCGCCATTGGAACTGAGCGCTTGAACGGGTGCCGATACAGGGATCCCGAGACACTGGTGGGGGGAAGCAGACCCTCCACGGGGGAAACAGCACAATTGAGGCGAGCCCACACGGACACTAGCCTCTTTCATTGCCCACCATGCTCACTCGAGCTAGACTGAACACAGTGGGACGGCGCGCGCCCGCCGGCTGAACCGGAAGCCGGGCGGAACACAGTCGCCATTGGAACTGAGCGCTTGAACGGGGGCCGATACAGGGATCCCGAGACACTGGCGGGGGGAAGCAGACCCCCCACGGGGGAAACAGCACAATTGAGGCGAGCCTGCACGGACACTAGCCTCTCTCGTCACCCACCCTGCTAATTCGAGCTAGATTAAACGCAGTGGGACAAGGCACGCCCGCCTGCCCGCCCGCCCGCCCATCACTGAGGCAGACGGAACCAAAAACCCGAGGCTGTAGAAACCTGAAGGGGATCCAAAAACTGGGAACACACCGCGCACACAAACTCCGTTACCTTGACAACCCAGAGAAAGAGTGTGGGGAAAAAAAAAAATGCCAAATAAAAACAGATTCCGAGGGAGCAAGATCAAGGAAGACGCTATGATGACCCCAAACGGAAAAGACACCCCAAGTCAGGATTATGAAGATAATGAGATAGAAGAAATGCAAGAAGCAGATCTCAAAGAATTGATAAGAACATTAAGAAGTTCTCAAAAACAAATTCTTGAACTACAGAAATCCTTAATGGATAAGATAGAAAATCTCTCTCGCGAGAATGAAGTACTACGGAGAAATCAAAACGAAATGAAACAACTAGTAGAACAAGAAGCTACGATAGTGACAAAAAATCTTAATGAATTGAAGAATTCAATAGATCAAGTGACAAGCAATCTTGAGGGCCTTAAAACCAGAATGGGTGAAGCAGAAGAGAGAATATCGGACCTAGAAGACAGAGAACAGGAGAGGAAACAGTCAAACCAAAGACAAGAAGAGGAAATTAGAAAACTAAAAGATATTGTCGGGAATTTACAGGATACTATTAAAAAACCCAACATTCGGGTTCTAGGTGTTCCTGAAGGTATGGAGAGGGAGAAAGGATTAGAAGGCCTTTTTAGGGAGATACTAGCAGAAAACTTTCCAGGCTTGGAGAAAGACAGAGAAATCCTAATCCAGGAAGCTCATAGAACCCCTAATAAACATGACCAAAAGAGATCCTCTGCACGACATATTGTAATTAAACTCACCACAGTGAAGCAAAAAGAGAAGATCCTAAAATGTGCAAGAGAGAAACGTCAGATTACTCTCAGAGGATCTCCAATTAGACTCACAGCTGACTTCTCAACAGAAACCCTACAAGCTAGAAGGGAATGGCGAGACATAGCCCAGGTACTTAGAGGGAAAAACTGCCAGCCCAGAATATTATACCCTGCAAAGCTCTCATTTGTGAATGAAGGCGAAATAAAGACCTTTCATAACAAACAAAAATTGAAAGAATTTGTTGCCACTCGTCCAGCCCTGCAAAAGATACTTAAAGACCTGTTACACACAGAAACACAGAAACACGACCATCAACATGAAAGAAGGTAAACGAAGGGAACCTCACGGCAAAAGATCACAGGGAATTCAAAGCATACATTAGAAAATATCTGGCAAATGGCAGGGCAAACTTACCACTTATCAATAGTCACATTGAACGTTAAAGGTCTAAACTGTCCTGTTAAAAGACAGAGATTGGCTGATTGGGTTAAGGAACAAAAACCATCTATTTGCTGCCTACAAGAAACACATCTTTCCAACGAAGATCCATACAGACTGAAAATAAAAGGATGGAACAAGATATACCACGCCAACAGAAATGAAAAAAGAGCGGGTGTAACCATCTTAATATCGGACTACATAAACTTTAACACAAAAACTGTTAAGAGAGACAAAGAGGGGCACTATATAATGATTAAGGGATCAATACTACAGGAAGATATAACAATTCTCAATGTATATGCACCTAATTACAGGCCACAGGTTTATTTAAAAAATTTGTTAAGAAACTTAAAGGGAGACTTAGACCCCAACACAATAGTACTGGGGGACTTCAATACTTCACTCACAGATATTGACAGATCGACAGGACAGAAGATCAACAAGGAGACAGTAGATTTAAACAACACTATAGCCCAAATGGATCTAACAGATATCTACAGAACTTTTCATCCTACAAGTAATGCATTCACATTCTTCTCAGCAGTACATGGAACCTACTCTAGGATTGATCACATATTAGGCCATAAAGCAAGTCTCAGCAAATTCAAAAGAATTAGAATCATACCATGCAACTTCTCAGACCATGAGGGAGTGAAGTTGGAAATTAGCAACTCAGGAATCTCTAGAGCATATGCAAACACATGGAGATTGAACAACATGCTCCTGAATGAACAATGGATCACTGAAGAAATCAAAAGAGAAATCAAAAATTTTCTGGAAGTAAATGAGGATAACAGCACAACATACCAAAACTTATGGGATACAGCAAAAGCAGTGTTAAGAGGAAAGTTTATATCAATAGGTGCCTACATCAAGAAACTGGAAAGGCACCAAATAGATGAGCTTTCAATGCATCTCAAGGATCTAGAAAATTTGCAGCAAACTAGACCCAAATCTAGTAGAAAAAGAGAAATAATCAAAATCAGAGAAGAAATCAACAGGATTGAATCCAAAAAAACATTACAAAAAATCAGCCAAACGAGGAGCTGGTTTTTTGAAAAAATAAACAAGATTGACACCCCATTGGCCCAACTAACTAAAAAAAGAAGAGAAAAGACCCAAATCAGTAAAATCAGAGATGAAAAAGGAAATATAACAACAGACACCACAGAAATCAAAAGAATCATCAGAAATTACTACAAGGACTTGTATGCCAGCAAACAGGGAAACCTATCAGAAATGGATAGATTCCTGGACACATGCAACCTACCTAAATTGAACCAGGAAGACATAGAAAACCTAAACAGACCCATAAGTGAGTCAGAAATTGAATCAGTAATAAAGGCCCTCCCAACAAAGAAAAGCCCAGGACCAGATGGATTCACTGCTGAATTCTACCAGACATTTAAAGAAGAACTAACCCCAATTCTTCTCAAACTATTCAGAACAATCGAAAAAGAGGGAATTCTCCCAAATTCCTTCTATGAAGCCAGCATCACCTTAATTCCTAAGCCAGAAAAAGATGCAGCATTGAAAGAGAATTACAGACCAATATCCCTCATGAACATAGATGCAAAAATCCTCAACAAAATTCTGGCCAATAGACTGCAACAACACATCAGAAAGATCATCCACCCAGACCAAGTGGGATTCATCCCTGGTATGCAGGGATGGTTCAATATTCGCAAAACAATCAACGTGATACACCACATTAACAGGCTGCAGAAGAAAAACCATATGATTATCTCACTAGACGCAGAGAAAGCATTCGATAAAATTCAACACCCTTTCATGATGAAAACCCTAAGCAAACTGGGTATAGAAGGCACATTCCTCAATACAATCAAAGCAATTTATGAAAAACCCACGGCCAATATCCTATTGAATGGGGAAAAGTTGGAAGCATTTCCACTGAGATCTGGTACCAGACAGGGATGCCCACTCTCACCACTGCTATTCAATATAGTGCTGGAAGTCTTAGCCAGAGCTATTAGGCAAGAAAAAGAAATTAAAGGGATACAAGTTGGGAAGGAAGAACTCAAACTATCCCTCTTTGCAGACGACATGATTCTTTATTTAGGGGACCCAAAGAACTCTACTAAGAGACTATTGGAACTCATAGAAGAGTTTGGCAAAGTAGCAGGATATAAAATCAATGCACAAAAATCAACAGCCTTTGTATACACAGACAATGCCACGGCTGAGGAAGAACTGCTAAGATCAATCCCATTCACAATAGCTACAAAAACAATCAAATACCTTGGAATAAATTTAACTAAGGACATTAAAGATCTCTACAAAGAAAATTACAAAACCTTAAAGAAAGAAATAGAAGAGGATACCAAAAAATGGAGAAATCTCCCATGCTCATGGATTGGAAGAATCAATATCATCAAAATGTCCATTCTCCCAAAAGCAATTTACAGATTCAATGCAATACCAATCAAGATACCGAGGACATTCTTCTCAGATCTGGAAAAAATGATGGTGAAATTCATATGGAGACACAGGAGACCTCGAATAGCTAAAGCAATCTTGTACAACAAAAACAAAGCCGGAGGCATCACAATACCAGATTTCAGGACATACTACAGGGCAGTTGTTATCAAAACAGCATGGTACTGGTACAGAAACAGATGGATAGACCAATGGAACAGAATAGAAACTCCAGAAATCAATCCAAACACCTACAGCCAACTTATATTTGATCAACGATCCAAAACCAGTCCCTGGAGTAAGGTCAGTCTGTTTAATAAATGGTGCTGGGAAAACTGGATTTCCACGTGCAGAACCATGAAGCAAGACCCCTACCTTTCACCTTACACAAAAATTCATTCAACATGGATTAAAAATTTAAACCTACAACCCGACACCATCAAATTACTGGAGAGCATAGGAGAAACCCTGCAAGACATAGGTACTGGCAAAGACTTCTTGGAAAAGACCCCAGAAGCACAGGCACTGAAAACCAAAATTAACTACTGGGATTGCATCAAATTGAAAAGTTTCTGTACTGCAAAAGAAACAGTCAGGAAAGTGAATAGGAAACCGACAGAATGGGAAAATATATTTGCAAACTATGCAACAGATAAAGGGTTGATAACCAGAATCTACAAAGAAATTAAGAAACTCCACAACATCAAAACAAACAACCCACTTAAGAGATGGGCCAAGGACCTCAACAGACATTTTTCCAAAGAGGAAATCCAAATGGCCAACAGACACATGAAAAAATGTTCAAGATCCCTAGCAATCAGGGAAATGCAAATCAAAACCACAATGAGGTTTCACCTCACCCCGGTGAGAATGGCTCACATTCAGAAATCCACCAACAATAGATGCTGGAGAGGATGTGGGGAAAAAGGGACACTAATCCACTGTTGGTGGGAATGCAAACTGGTGAAGCCACTATGGAAGTCAGTATGGAGATTCCTCAGAAACCTGAATATAACCCTACCATTCAACCCAGCCATCCCACTCCTTGGAATTTACCCAAAGGAAATTAAATTGGCAAACAAAAAAGCCGTCTGCACAGCAATGTTTATTGCGGCTCAATTCACAATAGCTAAGACTTGGAACCAACCCAAATGCCCTTCAACAGTAGACTGGATTAGGAAATTATGGGACATGTACTCTACAGAATACTATACAGCAGTCAAAAACAATGAAATCCGGTCACTTGCAACAAAATGGAGGAATCTGGAAAACATCATGCTGAGTGAATTAAGTCAGTCCCAAAGAGACAAATATCATTTGTTTCCCTTGATTGGCGATGACTAACTGAGCACCAAAGGGGAAACCTGTAGAAGTGAAATGGACACTATGAGAAACAGTGACTCGATCAGCTCTTGTGCTGACTGTTGTTGTACAATGTAATACTTTATCCATGGTAGTATTTTTTTTTCTCTTTATCCTAGTACTAGTGGTTGAACTCTGTAATTAACACACAATTATTCTTAGGTGTTTAAATTTTAACTGAAAAGTGATCTCTGTGAAATATAAGAGTGGGAATAAGAGAGGGAGGAGATGTAAAATTTGGGACATGCTCAATCGGAACGGCCCCAAATGATGGAGTTAGAATTGTGCCAGGGGTTTCCAATACAATCCCATCAAGGTGGCATGTACCAAGGCCATCTCACTAGTCCAAGTGATCAATTTCAGCTCACAATTGATCACACTGATAGGTCTAAGAGTCAAAGGGATCACACAAACAAGACTAGCGTCTGCTAATACTAACTGATAGAATGAAAAAGGGAGAGAATGATCCAACATGGGAAGCAGGATACACAGCAGACTCATAGAATGGCAGATGTCCTAAATAGCACTCTGGCCTCAGAATCAGCCCTTAAGGCATTCGGATCTGGCTCAAGAGCCCATGAGAATATTTTAGGCATGGAAAGCTAAGACACTCTGGAAAAAACAGAAGACCTAAATGAAAGATCTCTGCGAGTGAGATCCCAGTGGAAAGAACGGGGCCATCAAAGAAGGAGGTACCTTTCTCTGAAGGGAGGAGGGAACTTCCACTTTGACTATGGCCCTGTGGGAATAAGATCGAAGTCGGTGAACCCTAAAGGCTTCCATAGCCTCGGCAACTCATGACCAGAGCCTAGGGAGATTACTGACGCCATAAACAAGAGTGTCAAATTGTTAAATCAACATCAGGAGTCACTGTGTACTTACGTCTCATGAGGGATCTGTCCTTAATGTGTTATCCAATGGGAAGTGATGCTATTACTAGTACTGAAACAGTATTTTTACACTTTGTGTTTCTGAGTGGGTGCAAACTGATGAAATCCTTACATAGTATATATTGAATCGATCTTCCTTATATAAAGATAATTGCAAATGATTAAAAAATCTTGGTGTTAAACTGGAAATTGCATAGACAATTAATCAATTTTTTTAAAAAAAAAAAATCATGTAGGATCTCTGTCCTTAATGTGCTGTACATTGTGAATTAATACTATAACTAGTACTCCAACAGTATTATCATTTTGTGTCTCTATGCGAGGGCAAACCGTTGAAATCTTTGCGTAATATGTACTAAATTGATCTTCTGTGTATAAAGAGAATTGAAAATGAATCTTGATGTGAACAGAAGGGGAGAGGGAGCGGGAAAGGGGAGGGTGGGGGGAGGGAGGGAAGTTGTGAGGGGGGGGAGCCATTGTGGTCCATGAGCTGTTCTTTGGAAATTTATATTCTTTAAATAAAAGCTTTATAAAAAAAAATTATAAAATAAAGGAATGTATCAGTCAGGTGTGAAAAAAAAAATAATGTTATCAACAACAATAATAAAACTCCTGTCATGTTATGACCTGTTATAGTCATTTTAAATCATATTAGAGTAGATCAATCCTGCTTTTTTTTTCCCCAATAAATACTACAATTAAAGGTGGAGGCCATAGTTAATTTCATTCTCTACCCACTTGTGTCAGACAGGCATTGTATCAATCTGGGTTCAAATAGGAAACAAAATGACTAGATATAATTCCAACAATAGCTCTTTAGAAAAGGACTAATTACTAAATCAACAGGTGGGTAGAGTATTGTGGGACTGCCAAAAAACCCAGAACTAGTAGCAGGCCAGCTGTCACCATACCCAGGGCTAAAAGGATGAGGGAAGAATGAGGTTTCAAGTGTCCAGGAAAAGAAAGAATCGTAGTGCTTCTCCACAGAAATAGAATAAGGCCCATAAATGTCATTCAAATTTCTCTAGTAGGTATACTTTTAAATAGACAAATTGCTTTAATAATACATTTTATTTCACCAATATGCCATTTCAACACTTAATCAACAAAAAAAATTATTAATGAGGTATTTTACAAGCTTCTCTTCATACCAAGCCTTCAAAATTCAGTGTGTATTTTATACTTAGAACACATGTTGATCTGGACTTGGCACACTTCAAGGGCTCAATAACCACAGGAGGTTAATGGTTAATGTACTGCACAGCACAAACAGAGGACATAGACTACCTCAGTCTGCTTCTGGACTTGGAGTGAGAGGAGAGGAAACAATGGCCAAACCCAACCAGAAGTCACAGGTGAAGAACATGCTGTTACAACCCACACAAGTCAAGATGTTTGAGTGGAATAATGTTTTCTATCTTTAGCCATCAGGTGGATATTTCCAAAAGCTGAAAACAGAATATAGATGTAGAGACGTTTAAGTGAATATATGAAGTATTGTATTAATGTTATTTTATCCTAATTGTACCTGGCCTGTGTGACAAGTGTTCCTAAAGGTTCTGGGAATGAGAAGACAGAGGTGTGAATATGTCAAGCAGACAATACTCCATGAAACTAATTGCTTGGGATGATCTGGGCAAGAATACTGATACTAGAATTCATTCAAAATATTAAGTGCCCTCTGTGGATGGGCCAGGCACTGTGCCTAGTTAATGACATTTTTCAACATTAAGATATATATTAAGACATATATTCAACAATAAGATACATTGACAAAAAAAGACCAAAGGAGAAAATCCACAACAGATTATTTCCCAATCTAAGTTCTTATTTTGTGTTACTAAATCAGATCAGAGCTGTGATGACATGAATTACTTTTTAGCCTCTCTAAGTAATAAAAAAGCATCATTTTAGCACCAAAACTAGTACATTGGTTTGTTGTTGTGGATTCATTCTGAAAGCAGGAGTGTGGTGGGGGCAAAAGGCAGAGAGTCAACACTCAGCCTCCGGGAGTCGGGTGAAAGCAAACCAGAGGCGAACAGCCTGTAGACTCGTTTATTACAGTTGGTACAGCAGCTAAAATAGCCAAGGCAGACAATCCAGTCAAGGGGAGGTTTATGCCCTAACCAATCACAGCCTGTTTCCAAAGCCATCCAATCATGGTCTGTTGCCAGGCAGGCTCTGTTGCCATGTGGTTTCTGAAGCCATCCAATCACAGCCTGTTGCCAGGCAGGCTCCACTGCCATGTGGTTTCCAAAGCCATCCAATCATAGCCTGTTGCCAGGCAGGCGCCATACCCAGTGGCCATCTTGGCATGGCTTTCTCATTGCACCACATTTCCCCCTTTTTGTTTATTTTTGAACAATGGGAGGCATGATTCTTGGCCATACCATCATTGACCCCATTTCCATGTGGTCTCCGTACATGGCTGTGCCTGTCTTAGGTTGTCCCCTAGGGGATCTTACCCATCGTTAACTAACCAGCGCTCAAAATGGGAGACCATAGGAGTGCTTGCTCAGATGGAGGTAGGAATGAGGAACAATGGTAATCAGGAATGGCGTGACCACATGCAGGCTGTGGGCTGTTTGAGTGGCTGAACAGAGATAAGTGGAGTATAAAGCAGTAGCGGATGTGGCTATGGTCAGTTCCTCAGGGTAGGATGATAGGGCAGCAGCTTGACAATCGGTAGCAGGTGTATCCACTAACAAGGCGGACTCTCAGTCTTGTTCAACTGGTTCTGGTTGACTGTCAGTTGCAGGCTTGATGTTTCTGGCTGGTACCCAAATAAGCTGTCACGCATTCTCTGGAAAGACACAAGCATATCCTCGGCCCCTGGTTAGCAGAAGCCTTTTTATAGATGTTGGAATCCAGGGCCTGAATTCTGCATCCGCTTCTACATTAATGGCAAACATGTGGGTGGGATTGGGTCTTGCGGTTGCCCTGATAGCCTGGAATGCCAAGGGAATACCATAAATGTGGGGATCCTTACTGGGTGCAGATGGGATGACATCGCATGGGTTATCGCCTCGAGGTCATCTAAGTTCATCCCATGGATATTGGGGGGTGGCTGACTAGGCATTGAGCGTTGTCTGCAGTCATGTCACTTTCACGGTCGGAGCTCTCTCTCCCTAAGTCATCAACTGTTGTCTGTGAGGCAGAGGCCTGGAGTGTCAGGCTCTTATCACTCACAGATTCATTATGTTTGGTAATTTCTGTGGGCTTCAGAGAGGGGGGTATCTTTCCCATGTTTGAGTAAGTAAGAGCGGCACGCCATGCCAACTCTAGCCAAAGGAAAGACACCCACAGCACTGCTGCCATAACAAAGCAAATTCCTAGCACCTCAGCGGCTGATGGCATTATGTAGGGGCTTCCCTAAGTTAGACGAACAGACAGTGGTGTATCAGATCATAAGTATGTCCTGTGCTTAGTGAGGGACTTCCTTGATTCAAGGCTGTATGCCCACATGGTGTCTCTGGAGCATCATCTCTCGAGTGAGGGTAAATGATTGATTCCGAATTCTGGAATGATCAGAACCTTATGTGAAGTTGCATGGCAAACCCAAAGTAAAAGGAGCTGAGAAGTGGCATTATGCTTCTGGGTGGTGTGTGCCTAACCTGGGGTCACTTAGACCGAGAACAAGGACAAGAAAAGGGACGTAGGAGGGGGTTCTGTGCTCACCATCACAGAACCAATCAGCATGCAAAACACCGAGGGGCCTACTTGCCAAAATCAAGGGGGGACCTTCTGAGTCCAACACGCTCTCTCTCAGTCACGTTGGGTGCCAGATGTTGAGGTGGATTCATTCTGAGAGGAGGAGCGTGGTGGGGGCAAGAGGTGTGGAGTTACCACATAGACCCCAGGAGTTGGGTGAAAGCAGACCAGAGGTGAGCAGCCTTCAGACTCATTTATTTCAGTTGGTACAGCAGCTTAAATAGCTAAGGCAGCCAATCCACTCAAGGGGAGTTTTATGCCCTAACCAATCACAGCCCGTTTCCAGGCAGTTTCCAAAGCCATCCAATCACGGCCTGTTGCCAGGCAGGCTCCAGGTTTCTGAAGCCATCCAAACACAGCTTGTTGCCAGGCAGGCTCCATTTCCATGTGGTTTCTGAAGCCATCCAATCATAGCCTGTTGCCAGGCAGGCTCTGTTGCCATTTGGTTTCTGAAGCCATCCATCACAGCCTGTTGCCAGGCAGGCTCTGTTGTCATGTGGTTTCTGGAGCCATCCAATCACAGCCTGTTGCCAGGCAGGCTCCATTTCCATGTGGTTTCTGAAGCCATTCAATCACAGCCTGTTGCCAGGCAGGCTCCATTGCCAGCGGCCATCTTGGCATGACCTTCTCATTCCACTACATTGGTTAATGGAAATTGGGTTCAAAATACTGAATCTCCTATATTAATAATAGACTGTGTAGAGTTGAAGGTAATAGTTTCTCTGAGTCTCATTGTCCTCATCTATCAGTTGGATGTACAGGAATAAATATTACCATATATAATACAAATTATATCCTATGTATTCATTTATTCAACAATTTAATAAACATTTACTATATGCCAGATGCTGTGCTCGGTACTTATCATACCCAGATAAGCAAGATATATTTATTTTCCTGATTTTAACTGGAAATACAAATTTATTAACAAAACTTGTAACAGTGAGATAAACAGTAATAGAGATGTGTAAAGGATAGATGCAGTGTCATAAAAAAAGAATGCAATCCTTGTAATATAATAGAGATATGTGTCTTATTCATGTCATTCACCAAGAGTGTGTGTCCTTGAGTAAAGAAACCTAAGCCCTCAGAGACCCAGTTTCATAATCTGACAAATGCCCTTTGAAGGGTCACTAGCTCCCCTCTGGCTCTGCACCCTCACCTCATGCCTTTTAGAATCCAGCAAGAACAAGACTAATGTCATTCCTGTCAAAAATCAAATGTCTCTCATCACCTACTGAAGCTGTCTCCATGCCTGGAACACTCTACCCAACCCCTCTCTCCCACTAACATGAACCACTTCTCATCCTTTGAGGTACTATTTGGATATAACCCCCTCCAGAAAAGTTTCCTACTCTCATAGGCCAGTCTGATATATAGATTCACACTCCTGGCTCTGTTTACCCCCGAGTCTACTAAACCCTTGGGGCTGAGCCTCTGCTTGGCTCATCTGTGTGTCCACCATATCTGGCCTGGGATTTGGCACATTCAAGACTTCTATAACTACCTTTAACATCTCAATCACTACAAAACTGATTATACTCACATAAGAATCACGTATCAATCAATGCACCCACATGGCATAAGAATTAACAAGGGAAAATGGATTTGGAAATATATTTCATGAATTTTAAACCAGGAGATTAGGGAAATGAGAGAGAAAATTAAAAGAAGCTTTGGGCTGAACTATGGCCTTTTTACTTTTTATATATTGAACTCTTTTTGTGGAGCATTATGTCTTTGACTATAATGTAAATTAAAATAAATTATCTCATAAAATAAGAAATAAAATATTTTAAGTTAAAAAAAGAAAATGTATATTTTGAAAAAGCCATTCATGGGTTTCAAAATTTTTTCACAGCAAAAATAAACCTAGTTTTCTTTCAATTTTTCCATAAATTACCCTTGAATACACTTTTGAAAATTATTTTAATTTTCAAATTTTTGTAACATATGATATACAGCATAGTATCAGTCAACCTTTAAAAATGTTATATGTGGGCTTGCAAAAATAAAATACAAAATAAAAAGGAAGCTTCAAGAAAAGTATATATGCATGAAACGCACCAAGAGTAAAGTCCCAAGAGGAACAATCACAAAACAAATCAGCTGTTTCTAGAGAGGAAAGACAAGAGAAAAGGAAGCATAAGACACAAGGTTATGGTCAACAGAGCTCATTAAAAATAAAAAAAGTAAAGGTGTCCAAAAGCAAGTAATCCTTCTAGTTTTGAATTTTAAAATTTCCACTGATTTTGAAGTATCCAGATTTGTATGAAGGAAAGAAAATGTATTGTAAATTTGCTTCATCTCATGTGAACAAGCAAATATCAACTAGAACACAAGGACTGTCCTATACCATCTTAGGAACTTTTCAAAGCTGAAATTAAAAAACCCACATTAAAAAAAAAAGAGAGAAGGAAATGGAAAGAAAGAATAAAAAGAGAATAACCACTCAATCTCCAGAGTCTCTACCCCTACACACCCTATCCTCACCATCTGATTTCTACAATAGAGAAAAATGAATGGCATGTCTTTCACTTGGCCACTCTCCAGTGCTAGGACTCAACTCATAACTGTCTTAAGAGTTAAAATGGCCCTTATCCAGAAGGATCAGCCATCCCGGGAGTAAATGAGGCAATTGCACAGACAGTTGCCTTGAACATGTTACCAGTCTAGTCCATGACAATAAAGACATTCAGGAGCTCAGTCTGTGTATTACTCTCAGGAAGCAATGCTTCAGGAAGGAAGCATTTCTCCATTTATGCACTATAAAATCCAGCCCATAGTTATAGAGGCAAAATATTGCAGACAAAGGCATTAGAAGACACTAGGAAATCTATACATCAATGTAACTGCTCATTGAACTCATCTTATAAATGAATTTTCTACCCATGAGAATGGATGAAGACTCAGCAGATTGTCACACAAAACAAAAATTCCACGAATACCTTTATTTCTTAATAAAGGTTAAATCTTGTTAGTATTTTAAGTATTTTAAGAAATATTCAAAATCTTGCCTTGTGATGGAATCTTGTTTTTTTTTCAATAAATATTGCTTATATTATCAGATGAAAGACACAGTAGGTATTCAGTTAGTATCTATATGATTTGAATGTAAATCATATTTTGTCAGACACTATGCTAGTAGTAGAGAAAAGTTAGTAGTAGAGAAAAGTTAGTAGTAGAAAAAAGTTAGCCACTATTCTGTCATCTTCCAATCTTCCCAAGTGGCCACTAAGACCCTAATGCTTTTGAACAGTCATCTTGCAGCATCATTTCATGGCATCATTTTTCATTTGGCACATGGGGAAAAGTTCTAAAATATCACATTAGACACGTGGCTGTAATGCACTTCCATGATAGAAAAGGCCTTTGCTAAAATCTTCACTTTTCCTGCTAACTTGAAATGTGTTTTTAAAAAAGGGAGGAAGTTATGGTGGCTGAAAGGTTTAACTACTCTTGTGCATTTGTGTATCCTCTGAGGAAACATGATTTCCACCATTCCTCTCCTCTAAGTGTGCTCAGAAGCCAAGGTCACTCACTGAACCCTTATCAATTTTATTAGTCTACCTGTAGATTCTCTTAAACTTTTCCCCTTTAATCACAATTTTATCTCTTTCTCTTCAATCCTTATACATCTAATTACTATGCCTCAACATACTTCATTGTCTAAGACCAAATATAAGCCCAAATAGAAAAAAAAAATAGCCGAATTGTTTATCTTGATCCCAATCTAAGTTGAAATAATTCTAAAATCTGACAATCAAATACGTTACTGATAGGTATTTGGCAGTCCAAATACCAAGATTGGTTAACAGTAGTCTATGGGCAAAATTTTACTTTAAAAAGAGAAGGGCTATGCCTTAAGAACTAATGGCAGGGGAGAGGCTAGGGGGAAGGTAGAAGGAAGAGAAGAGAAGAAGAGACACAAAAGTTTTACTTCCCAGAAGAAGGCCTGTGCCTCAAGAGACAACAGCAACAAGAGGGCTTGGAGGATGTTTGTATGCTCTGGGGTTAATGGTTGAATAAACTCAAGCTGGCAATGATGTTCTGCTCTCGTGGTTGTATTATCAGCCAGGAAGGAAGCTCAGCACCGGCCAGGACTGAGGTGCTCCAGGCTGGGGTCTGAGTAAAGCAGGATGCTTTGTTCTGATGATGCCTCCATGATAGCCAGATGTGAAGAGTTCCTGCAAAAGAGGTCTGGGGGTGGGGACAAAAACAAGCTGAAAGTACTTTTTTTTTTTTTTTAATTAAAATGAGGGTATCCTTTATCCTCTAACATTTACCATAGGTTTTTCATAGGCATTAGCAGGTTCAGGTAGCTTCTTTTGATTCCTAGTTTGTTAAAAATATTTTATCATGAGTAAATTTTGAATTTTGCCAAATGTTTGTTTCTGCAACTATTGATGAAAGCTCATGTCTTCTTAAGAACTATGAGGGATATGAGATTTTTACCCTAATTTCATATTAATAAGCTAATCTGTCACAAATTCAGGTATGGTATCAGAAGATGTGAGAGTCTGGAGTTAGAGTCAATAGATTTTTTTACTTATTTTTATTTTTGATAAAACATTTTTAACAGACATTATAGTCAAAGGTTTACTTCTCCACTAAATAAAGAGGCCAAAAAAGGCTATTGTTGAGCAGGAAAATAGGCAAGGGCTATAAACAATAATCAAATGAAAAGATGCTGAGCATCAGCATATTTGTATCAATTCCTCTTACGCAAGTCCCACAGAAAAAATACAGGTGGGCCCAGGTAGACAGCTAAAGAGGCAGTAAGTTGCATTATAACAGAGGGGTCCTGAGCAGAGGGAACCCAAATCTACCGGCAGTAAATACGCCTGAGCTCTCTCTGCTTAGGAAGGGGACATTGATATTAAGAACACATGCATTTTGCTCCAGGAGGCACTATCTCTATTTTTGAAGGCTGTTGACTAGGCAAACACATTCAGAAAGATAATCCTGAACAAAAGGACATCAGTCTGTCTGCTAGTAAGAAAAGCAAACACATGAGAATTGGCTCTAAATGGTTTATGTTTCTAATATGGTACAAACACTAATAAATTTTCTCTAGTTGAAAAAGCTTACATTCCTTGGATATATCCTACTTTATTATGATGCAATTACAGATTTCTGGATTTTTATTTTTACTTCCTAGTTTTTACTCTGTGTTTTGTATCTATAGTTAAGAGAATCATATCTATAATTTGTGTTTCTTTTATTGAACTTACCCAATTGGATATCAGAAATGTGTCTTATAAAATGAGTTGGGGGGGCATAATGGATAAAGTCACCACCTGCAGTGCCAGCATCCCATATGGGCACTGATTCAAGCCCTGCTCCACTTCCTATCCAGCTCTCTGCTTTGACCTGGAAAAGCAATAGAAGATGGCCCAAGTACTTGGGCCCCTGCACCTACATTGGAGAACCATAAGAAGCCCCTGGCTCTGGGTTTCAGATCAGTGCAACTCTGGCCATTGTGACCATCTGGAGAGTGAAGCAAAGGATAGAAGATTTCTCTCTGTTTCTGCCTCTGCCTCTCTGTAACTGTGCCTCTCAAATAAATAAATAAATCTTTTTAAAAAACTAGATGAGGATTAAGATTTCAGAGGAGGGAGGGATCTTACTGCTCTAGTCTAGGAAAAGATAGTTTAAAAAAAGTGGAGAGAGTGCAGTCTCAGGGAAGAGTTAGGGAGAAAATGGCAGAGGAAACTCCACGAAAATCAGAGGGACACAGTGGATATATGTGGAGGGTGTGGACATGCACAAACCAGGAGCCCAGCAGACAAGAGCCTCCATACCAGCTTCAGAAGAGAGGTGAGACCAGACTGCAACAGCCCAAACCATCAACAATAAAGTTGCAGAAAAAGCCTGGAGAGAATCTGGCTTGGAGCCCTGTGGGGGATAGATAGTGTACCTGCCAAACTAGAGGAGGAAAAAAAAAAAAAGGTGGGAAGGCACATTTCTCTCTCCCCGATCACCCTACAACCATGTCCTGTAACAAGCCGATAGAGAGCAGTACCATTTTGGACATACATAACAGCTGCATTAGTTTGTGTCCACACCCAGCAACCAGCTGAGCAGAGACTCCTGAGTCTGGCAGGCAGAATTGACAGAGGGCTGGGTGCCTGTGACTGTGGGAGGTTTGTGTGCCAGGACAATGAAAACCCTGAGGCCACATGAGAAAGGCACAGGGTGTGACTGGGACTTTGGGCAATCATTTTGAGAGGTTCTACACACTCAGGACTCCCTGGTTCCCAGGCGAGGGACAATGCTGGGGAACCTGCTTACACCAAAGACTGCACAGAGCCTTTGAGTGGTCCTTGTGGAATTGCAGATGAATACTACATGCATTGGGGCTAGCATCCAAGTACCAGTGCCCTTAGAGGAGAGGAGGTAAGCTGAGTCTATGCTAACAGTGCAGAAGAAACCTCCCCTCTTATTAAAAAAAAAAAAAATAGGAGATTGACCATGCCCAACCTGGGTGTCACCTTAACACTCCCATCACCCTGGAGCACTGAACAGAGCTCCCTGGCCCCACCCACCACATGCCTAGGTATTCACTGAAAGCAGACATTCCCCTAATCTACACAGACATAGACCAAAGATAAAAGCCTCTACAGCAAAAACAAAAACAAAAAAAACAAAAAAGGAACCAATGAGTGTCTCCACAAATGCCAAATAATAAATGCACCAATTCAAGAAACAAGAATAAGGAACACAGCACAATGACCCAAAAAGAATACAACACTTCATTTAGATTGTAAAGATGAAGAGTCTGATGAAATGCCAAAAATGGAATTCAAAAAATTGATTATAGGATCACTTGGCAGTTATCAGAAGCAAATGCATGAACTAATTAAATCCATGAAAGAAAATCTCTCCAAAGAAATTGAGATCTTAAAGAGAAAGCAAAAGGAAATCTTGGAAATGAAGAATTCAATAGAACAAATTTTAAAATGCAATGGAAAGTCCTAACAACAGAATTGGTAAAGCAGAAGAAAGAATATTGGACTTAGAAGACAAATCACAGGAAATTATACAGTCAGACAAAAAAACAAGAGGAGGAAATTAGAAAACTAAAAAACATTGTTGGGAATCTACAGGATACTATCAAATGACCCAACACATGGTTTCTAGGAGTTTCTAAGGCATGTAAAGAGAGAAAGGATTAGAAGACCTTTTTAATGAAATAGTAACAGAAAACTTCCCTAATATGTAGAAAGAAAGGGTCATCCAAGTACTGGAAGCACATAGAATTCCTAACAGACAGGATCAGAAAAGATCTTCACCATGACACATTGTAACCACAGTAAAACATAAAGAAAATATTCTAAAACTTACAGGAGAGAAACACCAGTTTCTTTCAGAGGATCTCCAATGTTAGTCACAGCAGACTTCTCATCAGAAACTCTACAGGATAGGAGAGAATGGCAAGATATGTTCCAAGTCTTAAGAGAAAAAAAATTGTCAACCCAGAATACTGCATTTATGAATGAAGGTTAAATAAAGACCTTCTATCACAGACAGAAAAGAATTTGTCACTACCCATCCAGCTTTGTAAAAGATGCCTATGGATGTGCTGCACACAGAAACAAAGAAACACAGTTATTACTATGAAAGAAGGTAAAGGAAGAAAATAAAGGAAATCCAAACAAAAAAAATAGGAATATTTATGGGAAAATGACTGGCCAAAGTTGTTATTTATCAATAGACACTTTCATTGTAAATGGCTTCAACTCTAGTTAAAAGATCCAGACTTGCTAAGTGGATTAAAAGACAAAACACATCTATTTGCTGTCTACATGAAACACATCTCACCAACAAATATGCAGAAAGTAAAATGATAGAAAAAGATATTCCATGCCAACAGAAACCAAAAAAGAGCTGGTGTAACCATCTTAATATCAGACAAAACAGACTTTAACACTGTTAAAAGAGACAAAAAAGAACACTGTAATGATTAAGGGATCAATTCAACAGGAATATGTAACTATTTTAAATGTGTATGTACCTAATTACAGGGCAACTGGTTATTTAAAAGAAACGTTAAGGGATTCAAAGGGAGATATAGACTCAAATACAATAGTATTAGGGGACTTCAATACCCCACTTTCAGCAATGGGCAGTCAACCAGACATAAAATCAGGAAAGAAACAACAGTGTTAATTGACACTATCGACCAAATGGACCTAACAGATACCTACAGAACTTTTCATCCTACAGTGGCAGAATACACATTCTTCTCACCGGTGCATAGAACTTACCCTAGGATTGACCACATGCTAGGCCATAAAGCAAATCTCAGAAAATTCAAAAAAATCAAAATCATGCCATGCATCTTCTTGGGCCACAATGGAATGAAGCTAAAAATCAGCAACTCAGGAATCTCTGGAACAAAGGCAAACACGTGAAGACTGAATAATACACTCCTGAATAAACAGTGGATCAATAAAGAAATCAAAAGAGAAATCAAAAAGTTTCTAGAAACAAATGAAGATTACAATATAACATATCAAAGCTTATAGAACACAGCAAAAGCAGTGTTACAAGGGAAGTTTATAGCAATTAGTGCCTACATCAAGAAATTGGAAAGGCCCAAATAAATGATCTATCAATGCATCTCACTGATCTAGAAAAACAGCAGCAAACCAAACCTAAAACTAGTAGGAGAAAAGAAATATTTAAAATTAGAAAATAAAGTTGACCAAAATATATAAAATATCAGCAAAATGAAGAGTTGAGTTTTTTTGAAAAATAAACAAAATTGAGGGCGGAGCCAAGATGGCGGAATAGTGAGGACGCGCACTAGCAGTCCGCAAAAAGATAGTTTAATAAAAACAGAGTTACTGTAGCCTCAGGAAAAATCTCACGGAAAAAAATGCAGTGGAAATTCTTCCGGACCCAGTGAATGAGACGCAGAGGACCTATGGGAAAGTAAGTTTGCGAACGGCAAATCGTGCCTTAGTGGCACGGGAGCTGCCGGGAGGGACGGGAACCGGACGGAACACAGTCGCCATTAGAATCGAGCGCTTGAACGGGAGCCGATACAGGGATCCCGAGACACTGGCGGGGGGAAGCAGACGCCACGGGGGAAACAGCACAGTTGAGGCGAGCCCACACGGACACTAGCCTCTTTCGTTGCCCACCCTGCTCACTCGAGCTAGACTGAACACAGTGGAACGGCGTGCGCCCGCCGGCTGAACCGGAAGCCGGGCGGAACACAGTCGCCATTGGAACTGAGCGCTTGAACGGGGGCCGATACAGGGATCCCGAGACACTGGCGGGGGGAAGCAGACCCCCCACGGGGGAAAACAGCACAATTGAGGCGAGCCTGCACGGACACTAGCCTCTCTCGTCACCCACCCTGCTAATTCGAGCTAGATTAAACGCAGTGGGACAAGGCGCACCCGCCCGCCCGCCCGCCCGCCCATCACTGAGGCAGACGGAACCAAAAACCCGAGGCTGTAGAAACCTGAAGGGGATCCAAAAACTGGGAACACACCGCGCACACAAACTCCGTTACCTTGACAACCCAGAGAAAGAGTGAGGGGAAAAAAAAAAAATGCCAAATAAAAACAGATTCCGAGGGAGCAAGATCAAGGAAGACGCTATGATGACCCCAAACGGAAAAGACACCCCAAGTCAGGATTATGAAGATAATGAGATAGAAGAAATGCAAGAAGCAGATCTCAAAGAATTGATAAGAACATTAAGAAGTTCTCAAAAACAGATTCTTGAACTACAGAAATCCTTAATGGATAAGATAGAAAATCTCTCTCGCGAGAATGAAGCACTACGCAGAAATCAAAATGAAATGAAACAACTAGTAGAACAAGAAGCTACAAGAGTGACAAAAAATCTTAATGAATTGAAGAATTCAATAGATCAAGTGACAAGCAATCTTGAGGGCCTTAAAACCAGAATGGGTGAAGCAGAAGAGAGAATATCGGACCTAGAAGACAGAGAACAGGAGAGGAAACAGTCAAACCAAAGACAAGAAGAGGAAATTAGAAAACTAAAAGATATCGTCGGGAATTTACAGGATACTATTAAAAAACCCAACATTCGGGTTCTAGGTGTTCCTGAAGGTATGGAGAGGGAGAAAGGATTAGAAGGCCTTTTTAGGGAGATACTAGCAGAAAACTTTCCAGGCTTGGAGAAAGACAGAGAAATCCTAATCCAGGAAGCTCATAGAACCCCTAATAAACATGACCAAAAGAGATCCTCTGCACGACATATTGTAATTAAACTCACCACAGTGAAGCAAAAAGAAAAGATCCTAAAATGTGCAAGAGAGAAACGGCAGATTACTCTCAGAGGATCTCCAATTAGACTTACAGCTGACTTCTCAACTGAAACCCTACAAGCTAGAAGGGAATGGCGAGACATAGCCCAGGTGCTTAGAGAGAAAAACTGCCAGCCCAGAATATTATACCCTGCAAAGCTCTCATTTGTGAATGAAGGCGAAATAAAGACCTTTCATAACAAACAAAAATTGAAAGAATTTGTTGCCACTCGTCCAGCCCTGCAAAAGATACTTAAAGATGTGTTACACACAGAAACACAGAAACACGACCATCAACATGAAAGAAGGTAAACGAAGGGAACCTCACGGCAAAAGATCACAGGGAATTCAAAGCATACATTAGAAAATATCTGGCAAATGGCAGGGCAAACTTACCACTTATCAATAGTCACATTGAACGTTAAAGGTCTAAACTGTCCTGTTAAAAGACAGAGATTGGCTGATTGGGTTAAGGAACAAAAACCATCTATTTGCTGCCTACAAGAAACACATCTTTCCAACGAAGATCCATACAGACTGAAAATAAAAGGATGGAACAAGATATACCACGCCAACAGAAATGAAAAAAGAGCGGGTGTAACCATCTTAATATCGGACTACATAAACTTTAACACAAAAACTGTTAAGAGAGACAAAGAGGGGCACTATATAATGATTAAGGGATCAATACTACAGGAAGATATAACAATCCTCAATGTATATGCACCTAATTACAGGCCACAGGTTTATTTAAAAAATTTGTTAAGAAACTTAAAGGGAGACTTAGACCCCAACACAATAGTACTGGGGGACTTCAATACTTCACTCACAGATATTGACAGATCGACAGGACAGAAGATCAACAAGGAGACAGTAGATTTAAACAACACTATAGCCCAAATGGATCTAACAGATATCTACAGAACTTTTCATCCTACACAGAAAGCATTCACATTCTTCTCAGCAGCACATGGAACCTACTCTAGGATTGATCACATATTAGGCCATAAAGCAAGTCTCAGCAAATTCAAAAGAATTAAAATCATACCATGCAACTTCTCAGACCATGAGGGAGTGAAGTTGGAAATTAGCAACTCAGGAATCCCTAGAGCATATGCAAACACATGGAGATTGAACAACATGCTCCTGAATGAACAATGGGTCACTGAAGAAATCAAAAGAGAAATCAAAAATTTTCTGGAAGTAAATGAGGATAACAGCACAACATACCAAAACTTATGGGATACAGCAAAAGCAGTGTTAAGAGGAAAGTTTATATCAATAGGTGCCTACATCAAGAAACTGGAAAGGCACCAAATAGATGAGCTTTCAATGCATCTCAAGGATCTAGAAAATTTGCAGCAAACTAGACCCAAATCTAGTAGAAAAAGAGAAATAATCAAAATCAGAGCAGAAATCAACAGGATTGAATCCAAAAAAACATTACAAAAAATCAGCCAAACGAGGAGCTGGTTTTTTGAAAAAATAAACAAGATTGACACCCCATTGGCCCAACTAACTAAAAAAAGAAGAGAAAAGACCCAAATCAGTAAAATCAGAGATGAAAAAGGAAATATAACAACAGACACCACAGAAATCAAAAGAATCATCAGAAATTACTACATGGACTTGTATGCCAGCAAACAGGGAAACCTATCAGAAATGGATAGATTCCTGGACACATGCAACCTACCTAAATTGAACCAGGAAGACATAGAAAACCTAAACAGACCCATAAGTGAGTCAGAAATTGAATCAGTAATAAAGGCCCTCCCAACAAAGAAAAGCCCAGGACCAGATGGATTCACTGCTGAATTCTACCAGACATTTAAAGAAGAACTAACCCCAATTCTTCTCAAACTATTCAGAACAATCGAAAAAGAGGGAATTCTCCCAAATTCCTTCTATGAAGCCAGCATCACCTTAATTCCTAAACCAGAAAAAGATGCAGCATTGAAAGAGAATTACAGACCAATATCCCTCATGAACATAGATGCAAAAATCCTCAATAAAATTCTGGCCAATAGACTGCAACAACACATCAGAAAGATCATCCACCCAGACCAAGTGGGATTCATCCCTGGTATGCAGGGATGGTTCAATATTCGCAAAACAATCAACATGATACACCACATTAACAGACTGCAGAAGAAAAACCATATGATTATCTCACTAGACGCAGAGAAAGCATTCGATAAAATTCAACACCCTTTCATGATGAAAACCCTAAGCAAACTGGGTATAGAAGGCACATTCCTCAATACAATCAAAGCAATTTATGAAAAACCCACGGCCAATATCCTATTGAATGGGGAAAAGTTGGAAGCATTTCCACTGAGATCTGGTACCAGACAGGGATGCCCACTCTCACCACTGCTATTCAATATAGTGCTGGAAGTCTTAGCCAGAGCTATTAGGCAAGAAAAAGAAATTAAAGGGATACAAGTTGGGAAGGAAGAACTCAAACTATCCCTCTTTGCAGACGACATGATTCTTTATTTAGGGGACCCAAAGAACTCTACTAAGAGACTATTGGAACTCATAGAAGAGTTTGGCAAAGTAGCAGGATATAAAATCAATGCACAAAAATCAACAGCCTTTGTATACAC
This sequence comes from Sylvilagus floridanus, assembly GCA_949820135.1. Lineage (NCBI taxonomy): Eukaryota > Metazoa > Chordata > Mammalia > Lagomorpha > Leporidae > Sylvilagus > Sylvilagus floridanus. Next base: position 64,704,194 of record OX463227.1, on the reverse strand, counting down.
AGACAATGCCACGGCTGAGGAAGAACTGCTAAGATCAATCCCATTCACAATAGCTACAAAAACAATCAAATACCTTGGAATAAATTTAACTAAGGACATTAAAGATCTCTACAATGAAAATTACAAAACCTTAAAGAAAGAAATAGAAGAGGATACCAAAAAATGGAGAAATCTTCCATGCTCATGGATTGGAAGAATCAATATCATCAAAATGTCCATTCTGCCAAAAGCAATTTACAGATTCAACGCAATACCAATCAAGATACCGAGGACATTCTTCTCAGATCTGGAAAAAATGATGGTGAAATTCATATGGAGACACAGGAGACCTCGAATAGCTAAAGCAATCTTGTACAACAAAAACAAAGCCGGAGGCATCACAATACCAGATTTCAGGACATACTACAGGGCAGTTGTTATCAAAACAGCATGGTACTGGTACAGAAACAGATGGATAGACCAATGGAACAGAATAGAAACTCCAGAAATCAATCCAAACACCTACAGCCAACTTATATTTGATCAACGATCCAAAACCAGTCCCTGGAGTAAGGTCAGTCTGTTTAATAAATGGTGCTGGGAAAACTGGATTTCCACGTGCAGAACCATGAAGCAAGACCCCTACCTTTCACCTTACACAAAAATCCATTCAACATGGATTAAAAATTTAAACCTACGACCCGACACCATCAAATTACTAGAGAGCATAGGAGAAACCCTGCAAGACATAGGTACTGGCAAAGACTTCTTGGAAAAGACCCCAGAAGCACAGGCACTGAAAACCAAAATTAACTACTGGGATTGCATCAAATTGAAAAGTTTCTGTACTGCAAAAGAAACAGTCAGGAAAGTGAATAGGAAACCGACAGAATGGGAAAATATATTTGCAAACTATGCAACAGATAAAGGGTTGATAACCAGAATCTACACAGAAATTAAGAAACTCCACAACATCAAAACAAACAACCCACTTAAGAGATGGGCCAAGGACCTCAATAGACATTTTTCAAAAGAGGAAATCCAAATGGCCAACAGACACATGAAAAAATGTTCAAGATCCCTAGCAATCAGGGAAATGCAAATCAAAACCACAATGAGGTTTCACCTCACCCCGGTGAGAATGGCTCACATTCAGAAATCCACCAACAATAGATGCTGGAGAGGATGTGGGGAAAAAGGGACACTAATCCACTGTTGGTGGGAATGCAAACTGGTGAAGCCACTATGGAAGTCAGTCTGGAGATTCCTCAGAAACCTGAATATAACCCTACCATTCAACCCAGCCATCCCACTCCTTGGAATTTACCCAAAGGAAATTAAATTGGCAAACAAAAAAGCCGTCTGCACAGCAATGTTTATTGCGGCTCAATTCACAATAGCTAAGACTTGGAACCAACCCAAATGCCCATCAACAGTAGACTGGATTAGGAAATTATGGGACATGTACTCTACAGAATACTATACAGCAGTCAAAAACAATGAAATCCGGTCACTTGCAACAAAATGGAGGAATCTGGAAAACATCATGCTGAGTGAATTAAGTCAGTCCCAAAGAGACAAATATCATTTGTTTCCCTTGATTGGCGATGACTAACTGAGCACCAAAGGGGAAACCTGTTGAAGTGAAATGGACACTATGAGAAACAGTGACTCGATCAGCTCTTGTGCTGACTGTTGTTGTACAATGTAATACTTTATCCATGGTAGTATTTTTTTTTTTCTTTATCCTAGTACTAGAGGTTGAACTCTGTAATTAACACACAATTATTCTTAGGTGTTTAAATTTTAACTGAAAAGTGATCTCTGTGAAATATAAGAGTGGGAATAAGAGAGGGAGGAGATGTAAAACTTGGGACATGCTCAATCGGAAGGGCCCCAAATGATGGAGTTAGAATTGTGCCAGGGGTTTCCAATACAACCCCATCAAGGTGGCATGTACCAAGGCCATCTCACTAGTCCAAGTGATCAATTTCAGCTCACAATTGATCACACTGATAGGTCTAAGAGCCAAAGGGATCACACAAACAAGACTAGTGTCTGCTAATACTAACTGATAGAATGAAAAAGGGAGAGAATGATCCAACATGGGAAGCAGGATACACAGCAGACTCATAGAATGGCAGATGTCCTAAATAGCACTCTGGCCTCAGAATCAGCCCTTAAGGCATTCGGATCTGGCTCAAGAGCCCATGAGAATATTTTAGGCATGGAAAGCTAAGACACTCTGGAAAAAACAGAAGACCTAAATGAAAGATCTCTGCGAGTGAGATCCCAGTGGAAAGAACGGGGCCATCAAAGAAGGAGGTACCTTTCTCTGAAGGGAGGAGAGAACTTCCACTTTGACTATGGCCCTGTGGGAATAAGATCGAAGTCGGCTAACCCTAAAGGCTTCCATAGCCTCGGCAACTCATGACCAAAGCCTAGGGAGATTACTGACGCCATAAACAAGAGTGTCAAATTGTTAAATCAACATCAGGAGTCACTGTGTACTTACGTCTCATGAGGGATCTGTCCTTAATGTGTTATCCAATGTGAAGTGATGCTATTACTAGTACTGAAACAGTATTTTTACACTTTGTGTTTCTGTGTGGGTGCAAACTGATGAAATCCTTACATAGTATATATTGAATCGATCTTCTTTATATAAAGATAATTGCAAATGATTAAAAAATCTTGGTGTTAAACTGGAAATTGCATAGACAATTAATCAATTTTTTAAAAAAAATCATGTAGGATCTCTGTCCTTAATGTGCTGTACATTGTGAATTAATACTATAACTAGTACTCCAACAGTATTATCATTTTGTGTCTCTATGCGAGGGCAAACCGTTGAAATCTTTACGTAATATGTACTAAATTGATCTCCTGTGTATAAAGAGAATTGAAAATGAATCTTGATGTGAATGGAAGGGGAGAGGGAGCGGGAAAAGGGGAGGGTGGGGGGAGGGAGGGAAGTTGTGTGGGGGGGGAGCCATTGTGGTCCATGAGCTGTTCTTTGGAAATTTATATTCTTTAAATAAAAGCTTTATAAAAAAAAATTATAAAATAAAGGAATGTATCAGTCAGGTGTGAAAAAAAAAATAATGTTATCAACAACAATAATAAAACTCCTGTCATGTTATGACCTGTTATAGTCATTTTAAATCATATTAGAGTAGATCAATCCTGCTTTTTTTTTCCCCAATAAATACTACAATTAAAGGTGGAGGCCATAGTTAATTTCATTCTCTACCCACTTGTGTCAGACAGGCATTGTATCAATCTGGGTTCAAATAGGAAACAAAATGACTAGATATAATTCCAACAATAGCTCTTTAGAAAAGGACTAATTACTAAATCAACAGGTGGGTAGAGTATTGTGGGACTGCCAAAAAACCCAGAACTAGTAGCAGGCCAGCTGTCACCATACCCAGGGCTAAAAGGATGAGGGAAGAATGAGGTTTCAAGTGTCCAGGAAAAGAAAGAATCGTAGTGCTTCTCCACAGAAATAGAATAAGGCCCATAAATGTCATTCAAATTTCTCTAGTAGGTATACTTTTAAATAGACAAATTGCTTTAATAATACATTTTATTTCACCAATATGCCATTTCAACACTTAATCAACAAAAAAAATTATTAATGAGGTATTTTACAAGCTTCTCTTCATACCAAGCCTTCAAAATTCAGTGTGTATTTTATACTTAGAACACATGTTGATCTGGACTTGGCACACTTCAAGGGCTCAATAACCACAGGAGGTTAATGGTTAATGTACTGCACAGCACAAACAGAGGACATAGACTACCTCAGTCTGCTTCTGGACTTGGAGTGAGAGGAGAGGAAACAATGGCCAAACCCAACCAGAAGTCACAGGTGAAGAACATGCTGTTACAACCCACACAAGTCAAGATGTTTGAGTGGAATAATGTTTTCTATCTTTAGCCATCAGGTGGATATTTCCAAAAGCTGAAAACAGAATATAGATGTAGAGACGTTTAAGTGAATATATGAAGTATTGTATTAATGTTATTTTATCCTAATTGTACCTGGCCTGTGTGACAAGTGTTCCTAAAGGTTCTGGGAATGAGAAGACAGAGGTGTGAATATGTCAAGCAGACAATACTCCATGAAACTAATTGCTTGGGATGATCTGGGCAAGAATACTGATACTAGAATTCATTCAAAATATTAAGTGCCCTCTGTGGATGGGCCAGGCACTGTGCCTAGTTAATGACATTTTTCAACATTAAGATATATATTAAGACATATATTCAACAATAAGATACATTGACAAAAAAAGACCAAAGGAGAAAATCCACAACAGATTATTTCCCAATCTAAGTTCTTATTTTGTGTTACTAAATCAGATCAGAGCTGTGATGACATGAATTACTTTTTAGCCTCTCTAAGTAATAAAAAAGCATCATTTTAGCACCAAAACTAGTACATTGGTTTGTTGTTGTGGATTCATTCTGAAAGCAGGAGTGTGGTGGGGGCAAAAGGCAGAGAGTCAACACTCAGCCTCCGGGAGTCGGGTGAAAGCAAACCAGAGGCGAACAGCCTGTAGACTCGTTTATTACAGTTGGTACAGCAGCTAAAATAGCCAAGGCAGACAATCCAGTCAAGGGGAGGTTTATGCCCTAACCAATCACAGCCTGTTTCCAAAGCCATCCAATCATGGTCTGTTGCCAGGCAGGCTCTGTTGCCATGTGGTTTCTGAAGCCATCCAATCACAGCCTGTTGCCAGGCAGGCTCCACTGCCATGTGGTTTCCAAAGCCATCCAATCATAGCCTGTTGCCAGGCAGGCGCCATACCCAGTGGCCATCTTGGCATGGCTTTCTCATTGCACCACATTTCCCCCTTTTTGTTTATTTTTGAACAATGGGAGGCATGATTCTTGGCCATACCATCATTGACCCCATTTCCATGTGGTCTCCGTACATGGCTGTGCCTGTCTTAGGTTGTCCCCTAGGGGATCTTACCCATCGTTAACTAACCAGCGCTCAAAATGGGAGACCATAGGAGTGCTTGCTCAGATGGAGGTAGGAATGAGGAACAATGGTAATCAGGAATGGCGTGACCACATGCAGGCTGTGGGCTGTTTGAGTGGCTGAACAGAGATAAGTGGAGTATAAAGCAGTAGCGGATGTGGCTATGGTCAGTTCCTCAGGGTAGGATGATAGGGCAGCAGCTTGACAATCGGTAGCAGGTGTATCCACTAACAAGGCGGACTCTCAGTCTTGTTCAACTGGTTCTGGTTGACTGTCAGTTGCAGGCTTGATGTTTCTGGCTGGTACCCAAATAAGCTGTCACGCATTCTCTGGAAAGACACAAGCATATCCTCGGCCCCTGGTTAGCAGAAGCCTTTTTATAGATGTTGGAATCCAGGGCCTGAATTCTGCATCCGCTTCTACATTAATGGCAAACATGTGGGTGGGATTGGGTCTTGCGGTTGCCCTGATAGCCTGGAATGCCAAGGGAATACCATAAATGTGGGGATCCTTACTGGGTGCAGATGGGATGACATCGCATGGGTTATCGCCTCGAGGTCATCTAAGTTCATCCCATGGATATTGGGGGGTGGCTGACTAGGCATTGAGCGTTGTCTGCAGTCATGTCACTTTCACGGTCGGAGCTCTCTCTCCCTAAGTCATCAACTGTTGTCTGTGAGGCAGAGGCCTGGAGTGTCAGGCTCTTATCACTCACAGATTCATTATGTTTGGTAATTTCTGTGGGCTTCAGAGAGGGGGGTATCTTTCCCATGTTTGAGTAAGTAAGAGCGGCACGCCATGCCAACTCTAGCCAAAGGAAAGACACCCACAGCACTGCTGCCATAACAAAGCAAATTCCTAGCACCTCAGCGGCTGATGGCATTATGTAGGGGCTTCCCTAAGTTAGACGAACAGACAGTGGTGTATCAGATCATAAGTATGTCCTGTGCTTAGTGAGGGACTTCCTTGATTCAAGGCTGTATGCCCACATGGTGTCTCTGGAGCATCATCTCTCGAGTGAGGGTAAATGATTGATTCCGAATTCTGGAATGATCAGAACCTTATGTGAAGTTGCATGGCAAACCCAAAGTAAAAGGAGCTGAGAAGTGGCATTATGCTTCTGGGTGGTGTGTGCCTAACCTGGGGTCACTTAGACCGAGAACAAGGACAAGAAAAGGGACGTAGGAGGGGGTTCTGTGCTCACCATCACAGAACCAATCAGCATGCAAAACACCGAGGGGCCTACTTGCCAAAATCAAGGGGGGACCTTCTGAGTCCAACACGCTCTCTCTCAGTCACGTTGGGTGCCAGATGTTGAGGTGGATTCATTCTGAGAGGAGGAGCGTGGTGGGGGCAAGAGGTGTGGAGTTACCACATAGACCCCAGGAGTTGGGTGAAAGCAGACCAGAGGTGAGCAGCCTTCAGACTCATTTATTTCAGTTGGTACAGCAGCTTAAATAGCTAAGGCAGCCAATCCACTCAAGGGGAGTTTTATGCCCTAACCAATCACAGCCCGTTTCCAGGCAGTTTCCAAAGCCATCCAATCACGGCCTGTTGCCAGGCAGGCTCCAGGTTTCTGAAGCCATCCAAACACAGCTTGTTGCCAGGCAGGCTCCATTTCCATGTGGTTTCTGAAGCCATCCAATCATAGCCTGTTGCCAGGCAGGCTCTGTTGCCATTTGGTTTCTGAAGCCATCCATCACAGCCTGTTGCCAGGCAGGCTCTGTTGTCATGTGGTTTCTGGAGCCATCCAATCACAGCCTGTTGCCAGGCAGGCTCCATTTCCATGTGGTTTCTGAAGCCATTCAATCACAGCCTGTTGCCAGGCAGGCTCCATTGCCAGCGGCCATCTTGGCATGACCTTCTCATTCCACTACATTGGTTAATGGAAATTGGGTTCAAAATACTGAATCTCCTATATTAATAATAGACTGTGTAGAGTTGAAGGTAATAGTTTCTCTGAGTCTCATTGTCCTCATCTATCAGTTGGATGTACAGGAATAAATATTACCATATATAATACAAATTATATCCTATGTATTCATTTATTCAACAATTTAATAAACATTTACTATATGCCAGATGCTGTGCTCGGTACTTATCATACCCAGATAAGCAAGATATATTTATTTTCCTGATTTTAACTGGAAATACAAATTTATTAACAAAACTTGTAACAGTGAGATAAACAGTAATAGAGATGTGTAAAGGATAGATGCAGTGTCATAAAAAAAGAATGCAATCCTTGTAATATAATAGAGATATGTGTCTTATTCATGTCATTCACCAAGAGTGTGTGTCCTTGAGTAAAGAAACCTAAGCCCTCAGAGACCCAGTTTCATAATCTGACAAATGCCCTTTGAAGGGTCACTAGCTCCCCTCTGGCTCTGCACCCTCACCTCATGCCTTTTAGAATCCAGCAAGAACAAGACTAATGTCATTCCTGTCAAAAATCAAATGTCTCTCATCACCTACTGAAGCTGTCTCCATGCCTGGAACACTCTACCCAACCCCTCTCTCCCACTAACATGAACCACTTCTCATCCTTTGAGGTACTATTTGGATATAACCCCCTCCAGAAAAGTTTCCTACTCTCATAGGCCAGTCTGATATATAGATTCACACTCCTGGCTCTGTTTACCCCCGAGTCTACTAAACCCTTGGGGCTGAGCCTCTGCTTGGCTCATCTGTGTGTCCACCATATCTGGCCTGGGATTTGGCACATTCAAGACTTCTATAACTACCTTTAACATCTCAATCACTACAAAACTGATTATACTCACATAAGAATCACGTATCAATCAATGCACCCACATGGCATAAGAATTAACAAGGGAAAATGGATTTGGAAATATATTTCATGAATTTTAAACCAGGAGATTAGGGAAATGAGAGAGAAAATTAAAAGAAGCTTTGGGCTGAACTATGGCCTTTTTACTTTTTATATATTGAACTCTTTTTGTGGAGCATTATGTCTTTGACTATAATGTAAATTAAAATAAATTATCTCATAAAATAAGAAATAAAATATTTTAAGTTAAAAAAAGAAAATGTATATTTTGAAAAAACCATTCATGGGTTTCAAAATTTTTTCACAGCAAAAATAAACCTAGTTTTCTTTCAATTTTTCCATAAATTACCCTTGAATACACTTTTGAAAATTATTTTAATTTTCAAATTTTTGTAACATATGATATACAGCATAGTATCAGTCAACCTTTAAAAATGTTATATGTGGGCTTGCAAAAATAAAATACAAAATAAAAAGGAAGCTTCAAGAAAAGTATATATGCATGAAACGCACCAAGAGTAAAGTCCCAAGAGGAACAATCACAAAACAAATCAGCTGTTTCTAGAGAGGAAAGACAAGAGAAAAGGAAGCATAAGACACAAGGTTATGGTCAACAGAGCTCATTAAAAATAAAAAAAGTAAAGGTGTCCAAAAGCAAGTAATCCTTCTAGTTTTGAATTTTAAAATTTCCACTGATTTTGAAGTATCCAGATTTGTATGAAGGAAAGAAAATGTATTGTAAATTTGCTTCATCTCATGTGAACAAGCAAATATCAACTAGAACACAAGGACTGTCCTATACCATCTTAGGAACTTTTCAAAGCTGAAATTAAAAAACCCACATTAAAAAAAAAAGAGAGAAGGAAATGGAAAGAAAGAATAAAAAGAGAATAACCACTCAATCTCCAGAGTCTCTACCCCTACACACCCTATCCTCACCATCTGATTTCTACAATAGAGAAAAATGAATGGCATGTCTTTCACTTGGCCACTCTCCAGTGCTAGGACTCAACTCATAACTGTCTTAAGAGTTAAAATGGCCCTTATCCAGAAGGATCAGCCATCCCGGGAGTAAATGAGGCAATTGCACAGACAGTTGCCTTGAACATGTTACCAGTCTAGTCCATGACAATAAAGACATTCAGGAGCTCAGTCTGTGTATTACTCTCAGGAAGCAATGCTTCAGGAAGGAAGCATTTCTCCATTTATGCACTATAAAATCCAGCCCATAGTTATAGAGGCAAAATATTGCAGACAAAGGCATTAGAAGACACTAGGAAATCTATACATCAATGTAACTGCTCATTGAACTCATCTTATAAATGAATTTTCTACCCATGAGAATGGATGAAGACTCAGCAGATTGTCACACAAAACAAAAATTCCACGAATACCTTTATTTCTTAATAAAGGTTAAATCTTGTTAGTATTTTAAGTATTTTAAGAAATATTCAAAATCTTGCCTTGTGATGGAATCTTGTTTTTTTTTCAATAAATATTGCTTATATTATCAGATGAAAGACACAGTAGGTATTCAGTTAGTATCTATATGATTTGAATGTAAATCATATTTTGTCAGACACTATGCTAGTAGTAGAGAAAAGTTAGTAGTAGAGAAAAGTTAGTAGTAGAAAAAAGTTAGCCACTATTCTGTCATCTTCCAATCTTCCCAAGTGGCCACTAAGACCCTAATGCTTTTGAACAGTCATCTTGCAGCATCATTTCATGGCATCATTTTTCATTTGGCACATGGGGAAAAGTTCTAAAATATCACATTAGACACGTGGCTGTAATGCACTTCCATGATAGAAAAGGCCTTTGCTAAAATCTTCACTTTTCCTGCTAACTTGAAATGTGTTTTTAAAAAAGGGAGGAAGTTATGGTGGCTGAAAGGTTTAACTGCTCTTGTGCATTTGTGTATCCTCTGAGGAAACATGATTTCCACCATTCCTCTCCTCTAAGTGTGCTCAGAAGCCAAGGTCACTCACTGAACCCTTATCAATTTTATTAGTCTACCTGTAGATTCTCTTAAACTTTTCCCCTTTAATCACAATTTTATCTCTTTCTCTTCAATCCTTATACATCTAATTACTATGCCTCAACATACTTCATTGTCTAAGACCAAATATAAGCCCAAATAGAAAAAAAAAATAGCCGAATTGTTTATCTTGATCCCAATCTAAGTTGAAATAATTCTAAAATCTGACAATCAAATACGTTACTGATAGGTATTTGGCAGTCCAAATACCAAGATTGGTTAACAGTAGTCTATGGGCAAAATTTTACTTTAAAAAGAGAAGGGCTATGCCTTAAGAACTAATGGCAGGGGAGAGGCTAGGGGGAAGGTAGAAGGAAGAGAAGAGAAGAAGAGACACAAAAGTTTTACTTCCCAGAAGAAGGCCTGTGCCTCAAGAGACAACAGCAACAAGAGGGCTTGGAGGATGTTTGTATGCTCTGGGGTTAATGGTTGAATAAACTCAAGCTGGCAATGATGTTCTGCTCTCGTGGTTGTATTATCAGCCAGGAAGGAAGCTCAGCACCGGCCAGGACTGAGGTGCTCCAGGCTGGGGTCTGAGTAAAGCAGGATGCTTTGTTCTGATGATGCCTCCATGATAGCCAGATGTGAAGAGTTCCTGCAAAAGAGGTCTGGGGGTGGGGACAAAAACAAGCTGAAAGTACTTTTTTTTTTTTTTTAATTAAAATGAGGGTATCCTTTATCCTCTAACATTTACCATAGGTTTTTCATAGGCATTAGCAGGTTCAGGTAGCTTCTTTTGATTCCTAGTTTGTTAAAAATATTTTATCATGAGTAAATTTTGAATTTTGCCAAATGTTTGTTTCTGCAACTATTGATGAAAGCTCATGTCTTCTTAAGAACTATGAGGGATATGAGATTTTTACCCTAATTTCATATTAATAAGCTAATCTGTCACAAATTCAGGTATGGTATCAGAAGATGTGAGAGTCTGGAGTTAGAGTCAATAGATTTTTTTACTTATTTTTATTTTTGATAAAACATTTTTAACAGACATTATAGTCAAAGGTTTACTTCTCCACTAAATAAAGAGGCCAAAAAAGGCTATTGTTGAGCAGGAAAATAGGCAAGGGCTATAAACAATAATCAAATGAAAAGATGCTGAGCATCAGCATATTTGTATCAATTCCTCTTACGCAAGTCCCACAGAAAAAATACAGGTGGGCCCAGGTAGACAGCTAAAGAGGCAGTAAGTTGCATTATAACAGAGGGGTCCTGAGCAGAGGGAACCCAAATCTACCGGCAGTAAATACGCCTGAGCTCTCTCTGCTTAGGAAGGGGACATTGATATTAAGAACACATGCATTTTGCTCCAGGAGGCACTATCTCTATTTTTGAAGGCTGTTGACTAGGCAAACACATTCAGAAAGATAATCCTGAACAAAAGGACATCAGTCTGTCTGCTAGTAAGAAAAGCAAACACATGAGAATTGGCTCTAAATGGTTTATGTTTCTAATATGGTACAAACACTAATAAATTTTCTCTAGTTGAAAAAGCTTACATTCCTTGGATATATCCTACTTTATTATGATGCAATTACAGATTTCTGGATTTTTATTTTTACTTCCTAGTTTTTACTCTGTGTTTTGTATCTATAGTTAAGAGAATCATATCTATAATTTGTGTTTCTTTTATTGAACTTACCCAATTGGATATCAGAAATGTGTCTTATAAAATGAGTTGGGGGGGCATAATGGATAAAGTCACCACCTGCAGTGCCAGCATCCCATATGGGCACTGATTCAAGCCCTGCTCCACTTCCTATCCAGCTCTCTGCTTTGACCTGGAAAAGCAATAGAAGATGGCCCAAGTACTTGGGCCCCTGCACCTACATTGGAGAACCATAAGAAGCCCCTGGCTCTGGGTTTCAGATCAGTGCAACTCTGGCCATTGTGACCATCTGGAGAGTGAAGCAAAGGATAGAAGATTTCTCTCTGTTTCTGCCTCTGCCTCTCTGTAACTGTGCCTCTCAAATAAATAAATAAATCTTTTTAAAAAACTAGATGAGGATTAAGATTTCAGAGGAGGGAGGGATCTTACTGCTCTAGTCTAGGAAAAGATAGTTTAAAAAAAGTGGAGAGAGTGCAGTCTCAGGGAAGAGTTAGGGAGAAAATGGCAGAGGAAACTCCACGAAAATCAGAGGGACACAGTGGATATATGTGGAGGGTGTGGACATGCACAAACCAGGAGCCCAGCAGACAAGAGCCTCCATACCAGCTTCAGAAGAGAGGTGAGACCAGACTGCAACAGCCCAAACCATCAACAATAAAGTTGCAGAAAAAGCCTGGAGAGAATCTGGCTTGGAGCCCTGTGGGGGATAGATAGTGTACCTGCCAAACTAGAGGAGGAAAAAAAAAAAAAGGTGGGAAGGCACATTTCTCTCTCCCCGATCACCCTACAACCATGTCCTGTAACAAGCCGATAGAGAGCAGTACCATTTTGGACATACATAACAGCTGCATTAGTTTGTGTCCACACCCAGCAACCAGCTGAGCAGAGACTCCTGAGTCTGGCAGGCAGAATTGACAGAGGGCTGGGTGCCTGTGACTGTGGGAGGTTTGTGTGCCAGGACAATGAAAACCCTGAGGCCACATGAGAAAGGCACAGGGTGTGACTGGGACTTTGGGCAATCATTTTGAGAGGTTCTACACACTCAGGACTCCCTGGTTCCCAGGCGAGGGACAATGCTGGGGAACCTGCTTACACCAAAGACTGCACAGAGCCTTTGAGTGGTCCTTGTGGAATTGCAGATGAATACTACATGCATTGGGGCTAGCATCCAAGTACCAGTGCCCTTAGAGGAGAGGAGGTAAGCTGAGTCTATGCTAACAGTGCAGAAGAAACCTCCCCTCTTATTAAAAAAAAAAAAAATAGGAGATTGACCATGCCCAACCTGGGTGTCACCTTAACACTCCCATCACCCTGGAGCACTGAACAGAGCTCCCTGGCCCCACCCACCACATGCCTAGGTATTCACTGAAAGCAGACATTCCCCTAATCTACACAGACATAGACCAAAGATAAAAGCCTCTACAGCAAAAACAAAAACAAAAAAAACAAAAAAGGAACCAATGAGTGTCTCCACAAATGCCAAATAATAAATGCACCAATTCAAGAAACAAGAATAAGGAACACAGCACAATGACCCAAAAAGAATACAACACTTCATTTAGATTGTAAAGATGAAGAGTCTGATGAAATGCCAAAAATGGAATTCAAAAAATTGATTATAGGATCACTTGGCAGTTATCAGAAGCAAATGCATGAACTAATTAAATCCATGAAAGAAAATCTCTCCAAAGAAATTGAGATCTTAAAGAGAAAGCAAAAGGAAATCTTGGAAATGAAGAATTCAATAGAACAAATTTTAAAATGCAATGGAAAGTCCTAACAACAGAATTGGTAAAGCAGAAGAAAGAATATTGGACTTAGAAGACAAATCACAGGAAATTATACAGTCAGACAAAAAAACAAGAGGAGGAAATTAGAAAACTAAAAAACATTGTTGGGAATCTACAGGATACTATCAAATGACCCAACACATGGTTTCTAGGAGTTTCTAAGGCATGTAAAGAGAGAAAGGATTAGAAGACCTTTTTAATGAAATAGTAACAGAAAACTTCCCTAATATGTAGAAAGAAAGGGTCATCCAAGTACTGGAAGCACATAGAATTCCTAACAGACAGGATCAGAAAAGATCTTCACCATGACACATTGTAACCACAGTAAAACATAAAGAAAATATTCTAAAACTTACAGGAGAGAAACACCAGTTTCTTTCAGAGGATCTCCAATGTTAGTCACAGCAGACTTCTCATCAGAAACTCTACAGGATAGGAGAGAATGGCAAGATATGTTCCAAGTCTTAAGAGAAAAAAAATTGTCAACCCAGAATACTGCATTTATGAATGAAGGTTAAATAAAGACCTTCTATCACAGACAGAAAAGAATTTGTCACTACCCATCCAGCTTTGTAAAAGATGCCTATGGATGTGCTGCACACAGAAACAAAGAAACACAGTTATTACTATGAAAGAAGGTAAAGGAAGAAAATAAAGGAAATCCAAACAAAAAAAATAGGAATATTTATGGGAAAATGACTGGCCAAAGTTGTTATTTATCAATAGACACTTTCATTGTAAATGGCTTCAACTCTAGTTAAAAGATCCAGACTTGCTAAGTGGATTAAAAGACAAAACACATCTATTTGCTGTCTACATGAAACACATCTCACCAACAAATATGCAGAAAGTAAAATGATAGAAAAAGATATTCCATGCCAACAGAAACCAAAAAAGAGCTGGTGTAACCATCTTAATATCAGACAAAACAGACTTTAACACTGTTAAAAGAGACAAAAAAGAACACTGTAATGATTAAGGGATCAATTCAACAGGAATATGTAACTATTTTAAATGTGTATGTACCTAATTACAGGGCAACTGGTTATTTAAAAGAAACGTTAAGGGATTCAAAGGGAGATATAGACTCAAATACAATAGTATTAGGGGACTTCAATACCCCACTTTCAGCAATGGGCAGTCAACCAGACATAAAATCAGGAAAGAAACAACAGTGTTAATTGACACTATCGACCAAATGGACCTAACAGATACCTACAGAACTTTTCATCCTACAGTGGCAGAATACACATTCTTCTCACCGGTGCATAGAACTTACCCTAGGATTGACCACATGCTAGGCCATAAAGCAAATCTCAGAAAATTCAAAAAAATCAAAATCATGCCATGCATCTTCTTGGGCCACAATGGAATGAAGCTAAAAATCAGCAACTCAGGAATCTCTGGAACAAAGGCAAACACGTGAAGACTGAATAATACACTCCTGAATAAACAGTGGATCAATAAAGAAATCAAAAGAGAAATCAAAAAGTTTCTAGAAACAAATGAAGATTACAATATAACATATCAAAGCTTATAGAACACAGCAAAAGCAGTGTTACAAGGGAAGTTTATAGCAATTAGTGCCTACATCAAGAAATTGGAAAGGCCCAAATAAATGATCTATCAATGCATCTCACTGATCTAGAAAAACAGCAGCAAACCAAACCTAAAACTAGTAGGAGAAAAGAAATATTTAAAATTAGAAAATAAAGTTGACCAAAATATATAAAATATCAGCAAAATGAAGAGTTGAGTTTTTTTGAAAAATAAACAAAATTGATACAACATTGGCCCAACTAACCAAAAAAGGAAAAGACAAAAATTAATAAAATTAGATGAAAAAGGAAATGTAACCACAGACATCATAGAAATAAAAAGAATCATCAGAAACTACTATAAAAAGCTATATGCCAACAAACCAGGAAACCTATAAGAAATGGATAGATTCCTGGAACCATACAAACCACCTAAATTAAGCTATGAAGACATAGAAAACCTAAAGACCATTAACCAAGATGGAAACTGAATTCAGCTTCACTGCTGAATTCTACCAGACATTTAAGAAGAACTAATTCCAATTATTCTCGGGCTATTCAAACAATTGAGAGAGGGAATCCTCCCAAATTCTTATGAAGCCAGCACCACCTTAATTCCTAAACCTGAAAAAGATGCTTCTGAGAAACAGAATTACAGATCAATTTCCCTGATGAACATAAATGCAAAAATACTCAGCAAAATTCTAGCCAATCCAATCCAACAACACATCAGAAAGTTCATTCACCTGGACCAAGTGGGATTTATTGCTGGCATGCGGGGATGGTTCAACATTCACAAATCACCCAATATGATAAATCACATTAACAAACTAAAGAAAAAAAAAACCTTATGATTATCTCAATAGGTAGAGAGAAAGCATTTGATAAAATACAACACCCTTTCATGATGAAACCCTTAAGGAAATTGGGTATAGAAGAAACATTCCTCAACATAATCAAGGAAATTTAATGACAAACTTATGATCAGGATGCTACTGAATGGGAAAAAGTTGGAAGCATTCCCACTGAGATCCAGAACAAGACAAGGATGCTCATTTTCACCATTGCTATTCAATATTGTCCTGGAAGTTTTAGCCAGAGACATTAGGCCAGAAAAAGAGAGCAAAGGGATAAAAATTGGGAAGGATTAAGTCAAACTAGCCCTATTTGCAGGTGAAATGATTTTGTATACAGGGGATCCAAAAGACTGTGGTGGAATGAGAAGGCCATGCCAAGATGGCCAATGGCAACGGAGCCTGCCTCGCAACAGGCTGTGATAGGATGGATTCAGAAACCACATGACAATGGAGCCTGCCTGGCAACAAGCTGTGTTTGGATGGCTTCAGAAACCACATGGCAACAGAACCTGCCTGACAACAGGTTGTGATTGGATGGCTTTGGAAACTGCCTGAAAACGGGCTGTGATTGGTTAGGGCATAAAACTCCCCTTGAGTGGATTGGCTGCCTTAGCTATTTAAGCTGCTGTACCAACTGAAATAAATGAGTCTGAAGGCTGCTCACCTCTGGTCTGCTTTCACCCAACTCCTGGGGTCTATGTGGTAACTCCACACCTCTTGCCCCCACCACGCTCCTCCTCTCAGAATGAATCCACCTCAACATCTGGCACCCAACGTGACTGAGAGAGAGCGTGTTGGACTCAGAAGGTCCCCCCTTGATTTTGGCAAGTAGGCCCCTCGGTGTTTTGCATGCTGATTGGTTCTGTGATGGTGAGCACAGAACCCCCTCCTACGTCCCTTTCCTTGTCCTTGTTCTCGGTCTAAGTGACCCCAGGTTAGGCACACACCACCCAGAAGCATAATGCCACTTCTCAGCTCCTTTTACTTTGGGTTTGCCATGCAAATTCACATAAGGTTCTGATCATCCCAGAATTCAGAACTAAGTCATCTTCCCTCACTCCAGAGAGATGATGCTCCAGAGACACCATGTGGGCATACAGCCTTGAATCAAGGAAGTCCCTCACTAAGCACAGGACATACTTATGATCTGATACACTACTGTCTGTTCATCTAACTTAGGGAACCCCCTGCATAATGCCATCAGCCGCTGAGGTGCTAGGAATTTGCTTTGTTATGGCAGCAGTGCTGTGGGTGTCTTTCCTTTGGCTAGAGTTGGTGTGGTGGATGTGGTATGCCGCTCTTACTTACTCAAACATGGGAAAGATACCCCCCTCTCTGAAGCCCACGCAGATTACCAAACATAATGAATCTGTGAGTGATAAGAGCCTGACACTCCAGGCCTCTGCCTCGCAGACAACAGTTGATGACTTAGGGAGAGAGAGCTCCGACCGTGAAAGTGACATGACTGCAGACAATGCAGCAATGCCTAGTCAGCCACCCCCCAATATCCATGGGATGAACTTAGATGACCTCAAGGCGATAACCCATGCAATGTCATCCCATCTGCACCCAGTAAGAATCCCCACATTTATGGCATTCCCTTGGCACCCAGGCTCTCAGGACAGCCACTAGACCCAATCCCACCTGCATGTTTGCCATTAATGTAGGAGTGGATGCAGAATTCAGGCCCTGGATTCCAATGCCTGTAAATGACCTTACTGTGCTAAAAAAAGGCCTCTCAAGAGTCAGGCCCTGACTCTCCCTACTTTGAACAGGTGCTCATACAATGGGCAGCACACTTTCAAACTCATTTATACTGGGTTACACTGCTCAAAGCATGTTTGTCAAGACCACAGTTCTTACAGTGGAAAGCCTCCTATGAGGACAAGGCTGAAACTGTGGCGAGGAATAATGCTGCCTATGGAATTGCAGTAAACTTTGATATGCTTACAGGCCACAGCACCTACATATATCCTCATGAACAGGCCCACATTGGAGTAGTTGCCTATTTTGATCAGGTCAGAGATTTGCCACTTAGAGCCTTAAAAAATATAAGTCCTCCTAATTATAGTCAGCTTTTAGAAACCTAGTTCAAGGCCCAGGCGAATGGCTCCCCAATTTCCTTGCTAGAGTCTTGGAGGCAGTAGAGAAAAATTACTGCTTGGCCCTGATCAAGACAATTTGGTCAATTAGCTTGGGAAGGTGCTACCAAAGCAAAAGCCAAAAGCTGCAATCGCCCCAGTCCGTAATGAAGACATTTCTAAATGGATAGTAGCTATAAAGGAGGTAAACCCTGCTGATACACCCAAACAGGCCCTAACTGCGGCCATTAACACACTGAACACTAGGAAGTCTAATGATCCTCTAGTTTTTTGGGGATGTCAGGAAACAGGACACTTACAGCGAAACTGCCCAAACACTGACAGGGCAAGCCCAAAATGCTGTGTCCCAGATGTAAAAAAAAGGCTTTCATTGGGCAAAAGATTGCAAGACCAAGCCTTTAAACTCCCAGCAGGGTGGCCCTCAGCCCAGCAAGTAAGAGGGAATCCCACCACCATTAACTGGTAGATGCCTATCTTCAATTTGAGGCCAAAATTGACCCTATATTTAGATGACATTGCCTTTGTGGGTTTAATTGATATAGGGGCAGATGCCACTGTCTTAAAAGCTAGCAATGCAAGGGAAATGCAACACTGGAAGACAGCGCCTGGGCCTGACCTCCAAGGCGTTGGAGAATTAAAATTGGTTGATTAGGTCATCATGCCTGTAACACGGTGAGATGACAGTGGAGGTACAGGAACCATCTTTCCACTAATTGCTGAGGTTTCTATGACCTTATGGGGGAGAGATGTGCTCTCACAAATGCAAGCGGTCCTTACTATGGATCACAAACCTCCATGAGCCAGCAGCTTTAATGGAGAGCCTACAAGTAAGATTCACCCCAAATTCTAGGGGCCACTGCTCACCTCATACAAAAGCCAGGCCCAATTCCCATTGAATGGGAAAAAACAGGAAACATCTGGGTAGAGCAGTGGCCAATATTACAACCCAAACTTGACATCCTTAGAATATTGGTACAGGAACAATTGGGAAAGGGACACATAGAGCCCTCCATTAGCCCTCACAACATGCCCATTTCTGCGATAACAAAGAAACAGGGAAAATATAGGCTACTACAGGATTTGAGAGCCATTAACAAAATCATAAAAAAGATGAGAACATTCCAGGCTGGAATTCCCCATCCAGGGGCCATTCCTAATGGATACCACATAGTTACATAGATATCAAAGATTGCTTCTTTTCCATTCCCATCACAGAGGAGGATAAGGCCTACTTCCCCTTTACAGAATGGGAGCCCAATTTCCAGCTCCCCACAAAAAGATTTCAGTGGATAGTACTCCCACAAGGCATGAAAAATAGCCCTGCCATTTGCCAAAGATACGTTTCTCATGCAACCAGCACACTTAAAGATCAGTGCTTGGTCATACATTATGTGGATGATATCATACTTTCTCACCAGAATGCAGCAACTCTGAAGGCCTGTCTAAGTGAGACAGTAAGAAATTTAAATTCCTGGGTTTGTCTATTGCCACAGAAAAGGTACAACATTTTCCTCCCTTTCAATTCCTGGGTTATCAAATCTCCTCCCATATTTCTCCAATGGGCCCAAACGTAAAAGTCAAGTATAAATACTCACTTAATGAACTTCAGCAACTATGTGGCCAAATCAATTGGCTGAAGCCCTTCCTTCCCCTAACACCTGCAGAGCTTAGACTGCTATTCTATTTACTAAGGGGAACAGCCCTTCTTCAAAAATCACATTGACACCAGCAGCCGAATCCACTATAGAAAAGATCAACACCCAGTTGTCAAATTTAAAAACCTGTAGATATGACCCTCAGGTGCCTCTATTTGCCATAACCATATCTACTCTCAAGGCCCCCTTAGTTATTTGGCAACAACATGGACCACTTTTTTGGGCACACATAGTCTGGAGCCAGTGTCATAAAATAGTTAACAAAGTAGATGTCATCCTTATGATGGGACTTTTTTTTTTTTTTGACAGGCAGAGTGGACAGTGAGAGGGAGAGAGACAGAAAGAAAGGTCTTCCTTTTGCTGTTGGTTTACCCTCAAATGGCCACCGCGGCCAGTGCATCGTGCTGATCCAAAGCCAGGAGCCAGGTGCTTCTCCTGGTCTCCCATGGGTGCAGGGCCCAAGCACTTGGGCCATCCTCCACTGCACTCCCAGGCCATAGCAGAGAGCTGGCCTGAAAGAGGGGCAACTGGGACAGCATCCAGCGCCCCTACCAGGACTAGAACCCGGTGTGCCAGCACCGCAAGGCGGAGGATTAGCATATTGAGCCACGGTGCTGGCTTGATAGGACTTAAATTAACATATGATGCCAATAAGATATTTAACACAGAGCTAGACATAGTGGCCCTCCCCTATCACAATTAAAACTGTCCACATTGATGCAGAATAGCATGCTCTTTCACATTTTAATGATAAATTTCCCAGGACAGGTTGACAATCACCTGCCAGTGGACAGACTACTGCAGACATTACAAACCTTAGAAATATACTATCCAAAATATGCTTTCCCTGCTAATCAACCTATACCCACGGCACCTATACAGACGCCAACAAGTCACTGTTTGGAATAATGATCAAATCCTCCACAGAAAAAGATAAGACCCATATAGAACCCCTTGGGGGATCAGTACAGTTGAGAGAAATAAGGGCAATATTCAAGGTTCTACTCCTTAGCCAGGATGGGCCAGTAAATATATTTTTGGACAGCAAATACTCAGTACAGGTAGCAAAGACAATCTCTTTTGCAGTCTTTAACCCAACCAATAAGCCAATTGACCAGATGTTCACAACACTTAAAGACCTAACTGAGAATAGAAAATACCCACATAACTCACACGTAAGATCACATACTGGGTTACCTGGCTTTATTTTCCAAGGCAACAAAGAGGATGATTGTCTTATCTCCTGCTACATGGCTTTCATCGGACACCTAGAAAAAGCCCATATTCTACACCAAAAATTTCGTATGTCAGCAAGCAACATAAAATTGCTTTTCCTGGAGCTAACAATGAGCCAATGCAAACACCTAGTGCACTCTTGCAAGAATTGTGCCCCCCTCCCTGTTAGGCCCACTGCAACAAACAGGAGTGAACCCATAAGGCCTTGCTCCTAATAAGCTCTGGCAAGTGGACGTCACCCACATTAACTCCTTTGGTAAGCTTAAGTTTGCCCATGTAGTGGTAGATACTTATTCAAAGACTGTATTTGCAACAGCCCAATCCGGAGAAAAGGCTAGTAATGTGATAAAGGTGGTTAAGTCAGCCATGCTGGTCCTTGGTGTCCCTTGGACCATAAAGACTGATAACAGGCCAGCGTATACATCATAGGAATTTAATTCTTTCCTGAGATCCTGGAACATACAGTCTGCCACAGGTAACTCATAACCCGCAGGGATAGGCAATCATTGAAAGAACTCATAGGACGATTAAAGATCTCTTACAAAGACAGAAAAACAATCATATGCCCCAGACCCATAGCTTGCTTTGACTGAGGTCCTTTTCAATATCAACTTTCTTACTTTTGATTCCCAAGGGATCAGCCCAGCTTATAAACACTAAGGATCCTTTCCATCCCAGACCTCAGCCCCTATGGTTAGGTGGAAAGACTCCCTGACACGAGAATGGAAGGGTTACATCCTCTGCTAACCAAGGGCTGAGGATATGCTTGTGTCTTTCCAGAGAATATGGGACAGCTCATTTGGGTACCAGCCAGAAACATCAAGCCTGCAACTGACAGTCAACCAGAACCAGCTGAACAAGACTGAGAGTCCGCCTTGTTAGCAGACACACCTGCCCTATCATCCTACCCTGAGGAACTGACCATAGCCACATCCACTACTGCTTTACACTCCACTCAATTCTGTTTAGCCACTCAAACAGCCCACAGCCTGCATGTGGTCACGCCATTCCTGATTACCATTGTTCCTCATTCCTACCTCTATCTGAGCAAGCACTCCTGTGGTCTCCCATTTTGAGCGCTGGTTAGTCAACGATGGGTAAGATCCCCTAGGGGACAACCTAAGACAGGCACAGCCATGTACGGAGACCACATGGAAATGGGGTCAATGATGGTATGGCCAAGAATCATGCCTCCCATTGTTCAAAAATAAACAAAAAGGGGGAAATGTGGTGCAATGAGAAAGCCATGCCAAGATGGCCACTGGGTATGGCGCCTGCCTGGCAATAGGCTATGATTGGATGGCTTCAGAAACTGCCTGGCAACAGGCTGTGATTGGTTAGGGCATAGACTGCCCCTTGACCAGATTGGCTGCTTTGGCTATGTAAGCTGCTGTACCAACTGAAATAAACAAGTCTGCAGGCTGCTCACCTCTGGCCTGCTTTCACCTGGCTCCCGGGGTCTGTGAGGTGACTCCGCACCTCTTGCCCCCACCACGCTCCTCCTCTCAGAACAAATCCACCTCAACAAAAGACTCCACCAAGAGACTATTGAAGCTCATAAAAGAGTTTGGTAAAGTGGCAGGATATAAAATCAATACACAAAAATCAACAGCCTTTGTAACACAGACAGTACCATGGCTGAGAACAAACTTCTAAGATCAATCTCATGCACAATAGCTACAAAAAAAATCAAATACCTTGGAATAAATTTAACCCAGGATATCAAAGATCTCTGTGATGACAATTACAAAACATTAAATTGAGAAGTTTCTGCACTGCAAAAGAAACACTTAGGAAAGTAAGGAGGCACTGACAGAATGGGAGAAATTATTTGCAAACTATGCAACTGATAATGGATTAATATCCAAATATATAGAGATCAATAAAGTCAACAACAACAAAACAAACATCCCAGTACAAAAAAAATGGGCAAAGAACTTAAACAGACATTTTTCAAACAAGGAAATCCAAATGGCCAACAGACACATGAAAAAATGTTCAGGATCACTAGCCATCATGGAAATGCAAATCAAAACCACAATGAGGTTTCATCTCACCACAGTTAGGATGCTTTTCATATAAAAATCAACAAACAACTAATGCTGGCAAGGATGTGAGGGAAAAGATACCCTAACCCACTGTTGGTGGGAATATAAACTGGTAAAACTGCTATGGAAAACAGTATGCAGATAACTCAGAAATCTGAATACAGAACTACTATATGACCCAGCCATCCCATTCCTGGGAATTTACCCAAAGGAAAGGAAGTCAGCATGTGAGTTATCTGTACCCACATGTTTATTGCAGCTCAATTCACAATAGCTGATATGGAATCAACCCAAATGTCCATCAACTGAAGACTGGATAAAAAAAAACTATGGGATATGTACTCTATGGAATACTACATAGTGGTAAAAATTGAAATACAGTCATTTAAAAAATAGATAAATCTGGAAAACTACATTTGTAGTGAAATAAGCCAGTTCAAAGGGAGAAATGCCATGTGTTCTCCCTGACCTGTGATAACAGGGCATCTAAAATCGACCTGTAGAAGTGAAATTGACACTTTGAGAAGGAATGAATTGAACAGCCCTTCTCTTGACTGTTGAGAACAGTTTTTTAAAATACTATTTGTTGAACTCTTTACTTAACAAAGTTGAACATGTGTGTACAAAGTCCACTGAAAATAGATCTCAGTGAAAAATAAGAGTAGGAATATGACAGAGAAGAGAAAGAAGGTTGGGAATATGTTTGGGAGGGTGGGCACAATGGAGGGAATCAGCATGTTCCTAAAGTTTTAACTATGAAGTGTATGAAGTTCATAATGTAAAGCTGTAGAGTCCTGAATATATTCCTACAGACTTACCTCTAAGAGTATAGTTTAAAAACTTGACACGGGACCCCAAATCCTCTTAAGCTGGGTGTTAAAAGCACCATCTTAAGTGTGAAAGTGCTCATATAGATAGGATTAAGTGTCTGACAATAATAACAGATAGAATTAAAAGGAGTGAATGCTCCAATATGGGATGCAGTCCACACAGCAGATTCATAGAATGACAATCATTTTAAATAGCACTCTGACCTCAGAATCAGCCCAAGGCATTCTGGTCTGGCTGAAAAACCTATGAGAGTTTTTCAGGAATGGAAAGCCAAGACACTGTGGCAAAAAAAAATTGCCCTATATGAAGGACCTCGGTGGGTGAGACCCCAATGGAATGAAGCGGTTATCAAAGAAGGAGAGACTTTTCTCTAAAGGGAGGAGAGAAGTTCCACATTGCTTATGGCTTTGTCTAAATACTGATGGAGTTTGTGGATTCAAAAGGCTTTCATAGCTTAGGCAGCTCACGTGATAACTGATGTCATACATGAGTGTTAAGAGTCACTGTGCCCTAACTTCCCCTGCAGCACTTCTGTCCTCAAAGAGTTGAATTATAATTATGTCTAAGTGCTCACAAAAGATGTGTCATTCTTGGTTGTTTCTTTAATTAACTTTCTAAAAAAAAAAAAAAAAGAAGTGAAATTAACTTCAAGATGCAATGACTTTGAACAACCCTTGTCTTGACTGTTGAGAGTTTTTGTTTGTTTTTTGTGTGTGCAAATTGTTGAACTCTTTACTTGGTATAAGGTTGGTCTTCTGTGTATAAAGTTAATCAAAAATGAATCTTGGTGGAGGCTGGGAATGTGAGAGGGAGAAGAAAGAAGGGAGAGTGGGTAGGAGGGTGGGTATGGTTGCAAGAATTACTATATTCCTAAAGCATTTCTAAAATGCAAAAACAAACAAATAATTTAATTCATTAAAACAATTTTTAAATATAAAGATGTTGATCTCCCACAAAAAATGAGTTATGTAAGTTTTCTTCTAATCATTGAGTACAGTTATTCACCACGCTTGCCACATACATGATGATGGAGCTGTAAGATTACAATAGAACAGTATACCATTATTGATAACCATAATAAACAACTATGCTAATGGATTAAGCATTTAAGCTAAACTACTTTTATTGTTATTTTATAATATACTTTTTTTTTTTTGACAGGCAGAGTGGACAGTGAGAGAGAGAGACAGAGAGAAAGGTCTTCCGTTGCCGTTGGTTCACCCTCCAATGGCCGCTGTGGCCGGCGCGCTGCGGCCGGCGCACCGCGCTCATCCGATGGCAGGAGCCAGGTGCCAGGTGCTTTTCCTGGTCTCCCATGGGGTGCAGGGCCCAAGCACCTGGGCCATCCTCCACTGCACTCCCAGGCCACAGCAGAGGGCTGGCCTGGAAGAGGGGCAACCAGGACAGAATCCAGCGCCCCAACCGGGACTAGAACCCAGTGTGCTGGCGCTGCAAGGCGGAGGATTAGCCTGTTGAGCCATGGCGCCAGCTATAATATACTCTTTCTGTTTCTTTTAATTTACTTTAAAGCAATATGCTTTGTTACACCAGCAGTAGCCACATACATCTCACAATTACTGCATCTTTTGATTGCACCCAGAGGCTGACATGAAGCAAGGGACCTGTGCAATCAAGGTTTGTTGAATTACCTAGCTGACTCTGAAGTTTGCTCAATAATGATGCATTTCTCAGAATGTACACCCTTTTGTGTGTGACGCATGACTTCATATATATATATTTAAATATATATGTAAATTAAAGATTTGTATTATTTGAAGTTTAATAAAACGAGATTGGAAAACCATCTGAGCTTTGTATCTTTGAGAGAAAGGAAACTAAATTTTTAATTCCATTTCTTTGGTAGTTATTCATTTAATTCTTATGTCAATTTGGGTAATGTATTTTTTCTCAGAAGTCACCCATTTTTTAAATGTTTCAAACATATTTACATAAACTTGTTCATAGTATTCACTAAGGATTCTTTTTAATTTTCACTTTATTTGTACTTATATTCTCAATAAACACATATATAATCAACTTTTTTTGAAGATTTATTTTATGTATTTGAAAGACAGTTACAGAGGGAGGTAGAGACAGGGAGAGGGGTCTTCCATCCTCTGGCTCACTCCACAAATGCTTGTAATGGCAAAAACTGAGCCATCCGAAGTCAGAAACCAGGAGCTTCTTCTGGGTCTTCCACATGGGAGTAGAAGTACAAGAACTTTGGCCATCCTCCACTGCTTTCCAAGATGCATTAGCAGGGAACTGGATCAGAAGTGAAGCAGGTGGGACTTGAACCAGTGGGAACTTGAAATCATATGGGATTCTGGCGCTGCAGGCCAGGGCTTTAGCCTGCTGAGCCGCAGCACCAACCACCAATATTTACTATTCTCTCTAAAAATCCCAAATGTTTGTGTCTTTTTATAAGTCTTGCTAACAACTTGTCTATTCAATTAATTCTTTCAAATCACTAGTTTTGAATTATGCCAATCCATGTCTTTTGAGTTTTTTAACTTCAGTAATTTTTGCTCTGATCTTTATTATTTTTGATAGTTTATGATTTATTTTGTTTTTGTTCTAGTTTCCAAGATGCAACATGAACCATATATTTCCAGAGTTTCTTCTTTTTAGTAAAGCTAACTCAAATACTGCTTTAGCTGCCTCCCACAAGTTTTGCTTTACAGTACCTTTATTTTTGTATAGCTTTGGTATTATTTGTTCTTTAGTCCATAAGTTATTTAGAAATATTCCTCAATATTTCCAAAACATGGCAATATACCACCTAATGTTTTTACTGACATGATTAAAGAATTAGAAAAAGTATTTAGTCTATGTTATTCCAAATGGTTAGCACACATGATATATGCATATTGAGGAGAGAGGAACATAAAAGAATTAATATTATATTTCAATGCTTATTTCTTGATCATACTTGTTTCTAAATTCTTGATATACCAGTTTCATTATGATTAAAGATTTATTATTCCTTTTATTTCTTGCTTTATATATTTTGAAAGTGTTTTGTTAGATATATTTGGTGGTTGTGACACTTAGGTAAAGAATTTCTTTTAAAAATTATTTTATAATGTATCTCATTTATTAAAAATATTGTTTTATTTGAGAACCCCGAGTTAATTTGTGTCTGCATATTAGATCTTTTGTTTCCTTGCAATTTCAAACTTTCATTATCATTTGGCTGGTGGCATAAAACTGATCAAATTTTTTAATCACCTTGATACCCCAGCTTCTAACAGATGAGTTTAATCAGTTTACATTTTTAGTCATTATGGCATTACTGGTGTATTTGGACCCATTTCTGTCACCTGATTTTGTACTTCCTTTTAATTTAGTTGCAAGGTCCTTCTGTCCTCACTGTTAATACCTCTAGTTTCTCCATTCTGTAAATTTCATAGCTACAGATTATACTGCTATTATTTTGATCATTTGTATTACTATATTAAGATTTAAGCTCCATCACAAAAAACTCTAACAAAATCTAGAATTATTAAGTACTTCTATCCTCTTTATAATTAAAACAATGGGTACAATACACTTTGATCCCTTGAATGGGTTCACATCATGGTATTTTTATACAAAACTTCACTTTCCACTTTTGAACAAAGAAAGAACTTCTGTAAAAAAAAAATTAGTTAAGTTTGCTGGCATATTTTATTTATTTCTATGTTCACTGTTGTTTCTAATGCTCCACATACTTCCTCTGCAATTACTTTTTTTTTGCCAAAGAAGAAAATATAGAGATTATAAATGATAAATTTCTCTCATTTTCTGTCTCAAATTCTCTTTGTTTTACCCTCATTCTTACATAGATTTTCTGTATACAGTTCTAAGTTTATGTATATCTTCCCTTAGGACTTCTGAAATCCTACTGCATTCTCTGGCATCAAATGTGTCAGAGCAGAAGATTGCTGTTTGCCTAATTCTAATTCGCAGATAATTTGTCTATTTTCTCTCCAAACTTCAAAAGATTTTCTTTTATTTGTAATGATCTCATTATACTACGTCCAACAGTGAATTTATTTTTTATTTATACAATTTATACTGAGTAGTTTACTATTTTGTGAGTGATAACCTTAAATTCTAAAAATATTTTTTTTTGACAGGCAGAGTGGACAGTGAGAGAGAGAGAGAAAGGTCTTCCTTTCTGTTGGTTCATCCCCAAAATGGCCACTACGGCCAGCATACTGCGGCCGGTGCGCTGCACCAATCCGAAGCCAGAAGCCAGGTGCTTCCTCCTGGTCTCCCACGCGGGTGCAGGGCCATCCTCTACTGCCTTCCCAGGCCACAGAAGAGAGCTGGACTGGAAGAGGAGCAACCGGGACAGAATCTAGTGCCTCAACCGGGACTAGAACCCGGGGTGCTGGCACCACAGGCGGAAGATTAGCCAAGTAAGCCACGGCACCGGCCTAAAAATGTTATTAATAATCATCTTTCACATACTGATTCTCTAAACTTCCTCCATTCTCTCCCAGTCTTGTGGTGACTCACACCCAGTGACTATTGGAGCATTTTAATTAATCTTTCAAGTTTCTTAATTGTTCTTTCATATATTGTGTCTGTCTGAAATGATGGAGGAACACTCAGTACTCTTCAAATTTATCATCCTCTTTTGACTATGTCCATTATCCCATCTGTCTAGTATATTACATTTTTGTTTCATTGAATACATTTTATTTCCAAGATATCTGAGGGGATTATTTTCACATCTACAAGTGCCTTATTTTGTCCTTGTCTGATTTTGTCTATATTTTCTATTTTTTCAACAATCATTTCAACATCTTTCTCAGACTCCTCTAGTTCATGAGTTCTGACTGTTTATTTTTATTGTTTTTGTTCATCTTTATTTTGGTTATCTCTGTTAGCATCACAGATTTTTTTTTCTGAGTTTTCATTCACAGGTAAATATTTAGTCGAAGATTTATTTTAATCTCACTTTCTTCCCTCCACATTTATTTCCTCATGCCTCGTGCACTGAGCACCAACCACTTCAACTCAGTAAATACAGTCAGTTCTGATAATAGTCACTGCCATGTGTGATGTTAATACATAGTACACCTGTTTCAGAATAGCTTTTGTGATGTCTAAATCTAGACCAGGCACTGCTTAAATGCTCTTCCTCTTAGAATACCATAATATTATTGTGATTTTTTTTACTGATTCTCCCCTCCCCAGCAAGACTAATGATCTGTGGGGCCCAGGGCCTGAGCTATATGGTTCACCAGCACCAAAAGCAATACCTGAAACAAAGTAACACTCATCAAATGAAATAATGAAATGTCTGTAGAACAGGAAAATGTGTCTGATGGTATTGCCATTGCATCGTTTTTTTCAGAGCTTTAAGGGTAATGACTTCTCTAGGTGATACTTGCTTACCTCTGAGTAGTGATTGAGCAAGTGCTTGGCTTCTAGATCAATCATAGCGTCTTTCTAAGTTATTTTCACACTGGGTGAATGTGACAGGCCAGCAGCTGTGAAACCTGGCAGGATAAAGGGGATGTTATCTCACATTCTGCGTTTTGTTCCATTGGTGTAATTACAATGATTGCAGATTAAACCTGCTCCTAGTTATTATAATTCCCTCTTCGCATCCCAAAGATGAGGGGTTTCATTCTACACAAAGATCTTATTCATTTCTTTCTGAACAGAAACCAACTAAAATTAGCTTCAAGTCATTATTCGCCTGTCAACATAGAAGTGCATTCAGGGCACTCACTTCCTGTCAATACAATCAGACAACCTAGAAACGTTTAAACCTGCTCACAAGTGACTGTTGGGAAGGACATTATTTCACAGCACCTTATAGCTTACTGAAAATCGTATTGAAATAGTTTAGAAAACACAAACAATGTCCCTTAATGTTTATAAAGTATTCTGATTTATTTACATATATATTATTTTCTCTTCAAGATCTCAGGTAACTACTATGATTATAAATAAAACACGTACATGCTTTCTAATAAGAATTTTTTTTGTCTGTGGGGTTTAGCAGTAATTTTTATCACAATATTTATTCTAAGATTTTTAGAGTATATTATTTTTGTCAAACACACTCCTTTAATAAGGAAAATGGATGTTAATCACATTTTTTAAAATCCTTTAAAACAGATATTTAATCATTAATAATAGGCCATAAAAATCTATATGCCTCCAAAAATCACACCAAAAAATTCACCTTTTTGTGCAAAAACTACCTTCATTTGTTCAATAGGGAAATTATTAATTTTTAATCTCTAATGTATTTGATTATTTTACTAAATTTATCATACTTCTGGTTTCTTAATTATGCATAGAAAGATAACAGCAACACTTTCTTCTAGATATCATAAACATCCTTTTAGTCCATTCTCCACTGCATGTAGAGACGAGCTTATAATTTGTATTATTTCTGTCCTCAAATTTTGTCTGCTATATATACAAATAATATGTATACATATAGATGTTTTCCATTGTTCTAATTTTCCAGTTGTATATAAAAGTCAGTTACAATCCTTACTGCATTACAAACTAAACTGAATGCAGAAAAACAACACTCAGAGAAAGAAGGTAAATAAATTTATTGATTTTTCTTAGAAGCTACTCTTTCAAGCAGTTATGCACAGGAAGTCATTAATGTTTAAATATTCAGTAAATTCACATTTTAAAAACCATACTGAAAATATGTGCAATATTTACTGCAACCATGAATTATGAAATATTCAAAATTTTCAAAGATTGTAAATTTAGACTGTTTGAAATAAAACACACTTAAGCAAAGTATGTTAATGATGAAAGTAAATTCAATGATAAAATAGTGAAAGGAAAGGAAAGGGAAATAGTGAGATAGGAAAAAGTATATAAATTTAGATGTCATAATAGTATCCAACCACACAAATAGCAACAGCTTGGCTACAAACCATGTGAAGAATTTTAGTATTAATTCTTAGACTCTTAAGTGAAACTCTCTGATAAGAAGCACATCATTATAATTTAAAGTGTTTCACCTCTACACAAAGTATTAACTACCTTTTATGTGCATGGTAAAAAAGACACTATTTTTGCTTCAGGGAATTCAGACAATAGAAAACAAAGATATATTCCAGCCAACTGCAATCCAGTAACATTAATATGACAGTTATTTTAATGATATATTTGTATGAATAAATCCTTAATTCTACACATTAATAAAATATCTGTGCTTTCGTAATTTATAACTACACACAAGTCATCTTTTATATTAATAAATAAATACTTCCATTCCCATTAGGTGTTAATATGAAATAGTCACTCATTTCCCATCTGCTAACTTATTTGTTTATGCACTCAGGAGGAGGACAATTAACTGTTGAGTGCGACATACTAGAATATTCCATTTTACAAAATAAGTGATGTGAAATGTTTATAAATGTTTCGGTAAAAAGAAATAACCAGGTTATTACCCATTACTTTTTCATATTAACATAACAAAAATTTAATTGGCTAATAAATGACAAATTTTTGAGACTACCCTGGTCTTAATATTTTTTCATCTCAAGTAGGTCTCTTAAATTATGTTTCCCATGTTTCAAAAATTTAAATAAAAGGCAAGCATTTGGTACTGCGGTTGAGATGACCACATCCCATATCAGAGTGTCTACACTTCAGATTTGGTTCCACATTTTGCTTCCTGCTAACAGAAGCCTGGGATACAGCAGGTGATGGCTCAAATGTTGGGGTCCCTGCCTGCCACACCAGAGACCAGATTGAGTTCCAGGCTCCTGTTTCAGCCTGGTCCATCCCTGGTTATTTCAGGCATTTGAGAAGTGAATGGAGCGATCTCTCTCTCTCTCTCTTTCTTCCCCCCTCCCTCCCTCTCTGCCTTCCTCCATCTCTCTCTCCTCTTTCACCACCTCAAATAAATAAATTTTTTTATTTTAAATAATGAATCACCACCCATTCTATAATAGTTCATGTAAGATTACTGACCAATACTATGCATTATGCAGGCACCATTAGCTCACAATCTCATAGACATGCTGAACAGTGCTTTCTTATGATGTGGCTGTCTGCCACCTCAATCTCAAAAGTACATGGCTATGGGACTAGCGCCCCTCATAACCAAACCTCCCTCATTAAGCTTTTCTTGATTTCCTCTGTGTTGTTCATACAACTTGCCTGGCATAAGTGAACCTCACCTCGTATCTGTAAGTTAAAAGAATCCTGACCCAAATAAAACCCAACCACCATATGCCTATTTCAAATGTTTCCTAATAAAATAGCAACCTAAGGTAAGGTTAAGCAACTATATACAAGAATTAATTGGACCAGTTTGCTTCAGTAACTGACTGACAGTCTTTGACACCTCAGTCTCTAGATGAAAAGTATTTCTCTGTAAGTTTCTTATGAATTCATCTATACCTATTGCATTAGTCAGCCTTTCATTGCTGTATCAAGATACCTGAGCTCAGCTCCTTATGAAGTGCAGAGAAGCTTATTTAGCTCACAGTTCTGGTAATCCGCAGCCCAAGATCAGGTGGGCCTCTAGTGATGGCTTTATTGTTGACAGAGTCCTAAGGTGGGGGAGAGCATTACATAGCAAGAGACAAGGAGTATGCATTCCTGTCTGGGTCCATACAGTCTCATATAAAGCCACCAGGACTTAATCACGATACTACATCTTAATGACCCAATCCAATCCAACTACTTCTCAAAGGCCCCACCTCCAAACATGAAATTGGATGTACATTTTACCCTCTTGATATCATTAACATAGGACTTTGAGGACCAAATTCCTTAGTCCAAACATTAACATCTATTTTTGTCTTTCTATAACCTCTGGACTGAATGGTCACTTAACCACTATCATCACATTGAATATATAATCATAAAATAATATTAATGAGCTGGCCACAACTTCTATTAGAAAAGATATACTTAAGATTGTTGTACTTTTTGTTTGTTTTTACAAAAATCAGGAAGCATCACTTCTCTTCAGTAAGATTAAATAAGCTAACAACACTTTCTTTACTTTTATATATTTTCCTAATGACATGAGAAGCCTCTAAATATTCAGGCAGCATTCTTGGGCTCAAGTTTGATGGAATCAATATAAAATTCTGGTGGCTTCGTGTATACCACGAGTTGGGTGATCCAGCATGTCCAGAAGAAGAGTGTTTCACATCCTCTGGACCAGACTTCCACAACTAATTAGGTTTATAATTACTTTTCCATTTATACAGAAGTCCTACAATGATATCTTTTACTCTCCAATCTGCCCACTCTCTTCTCACCCCCACTGCCACAGCCTTAGCTCAGCTGTGTATCAGTTCTCACCTGGGTTACCCTCAACAGCCTCAACTATGCATTTATTACACAGCCTTAGGAATGATGTCTTATCTATGTATGCATGACACAATGTTTTATAAGCTCCCTGTGAGCAGGTGTCATGTCTTAGATTACTTTCTCTGCAAGCACATAATAAACTGGCATATATCAGATAGTTGAAAAAAAGTTTTATAGAATAGATGCATTTCCCAACTTTTCTCTATTACTAGACTCTCCCTCCAATCTGGCTTCCACGGTGCTACCAAAATAACCTTCCTAAAATAGAAATCTCATCAAAGCATGCACCTGGCTAAATTCCTTTTGTGATACCTAAAAATCTTCACAATACTGCTCAAGTGTTTAGGCCTACCACTTCTATATTGTCATCTGCCACTCTCCCTGCACCAAAGGAAACCTGGTCTGCTCTACCTCTACCAAAATAGCTCCCTACCCACTAGACTCTTTCACATACCCACTTTCAAGCCTTCATCCAAACAATTCCCTCTAACCAGGATGCTTTTGCTACCTTGATCCCCTGAGCTAATGCCTTTATCCTTCATACTTCAGATCAAGTGTCAATCTCTCCAGAAAGCAGGCCCTTCCTTTTCTGTCTGGATTAGATGCTGCTCTCAGCTTTCAAATATTACAGGCACGCTTTTAGCCAAATCATTTATCACACTAAAAGGGAATTTTTTTGTTGTTTGTACACTTGTCAAATGAAAGTTCCATGAAGGCATGGGTGTTGTCTTTTTTGCATTTGAATTTCCACTTTTTGGACACAGTTTTTTTTACTATAAGTTGGCCAATAACTACAAGGATGAGTGAATCATGTTTCTCACAATTTCTTATTTTCAGATAAATCAATATATTTTAAGAGCAAATGGTGTCAGAAAGAATAAGTACCTTAAGAGCTGGCATTTAGACACCCACGTCCCACATCGGGTGCCTGGATTTAAATCCAAGCTCTGACTCCTTATTCTAACTTCCCATCATTTTAGACCCTGGGAGGCAACAGTGATGGTTCAAATCATTGACTCCCTGCCACCTTTCTGGAAGACCTGGATTATCTTCCTGGCTCCCAGCTCCTGCCCTGACTCCACCCTGGTCATTGTAGGAATTCAGAGAGTGAATCAGCTGGTGGAAATACTCTAAATAAATAAATAGGAAAGATATATATACCTTGTACAGGATAATACTACTGCTAAACCAAGGATGTAAATTTTGAATTCAAGTCCCTCTGACTCTAAATAACAGCATTTATAACCTCAGTATTCAAGTATACCTTGACAGCTCATTCACAGAAATCTGAGCTCTCATGGTCCAAATTGCTTGCAGTTCCCTCTGTGCTCTTGAAGTATTTGGTGATTAATCTCAAACTACCTGAATCATCCTGGATTTGTTCATTCATGCATAGTCACCTATGTTTGTTCTGTCTGTAGGTAGTTAGGCCAGAATGACTGCAGCACAGGACCAGCAGGATTATAAAGTTAGTGTATGTCTATAAAATCAGGGTGGATTAATTTGCACAACACTACATACACATTCTTCAGTCACTCCAACTCCATCACTGGCAAACAAGGTATTCTGAGCCTATCGGCAGATTGGTTTTGTTTTGTTTTTTTGGACAGGCAGAGTTAGTCAGTGAGAGAGAGAGAGAGAGAGAGAGAGAGAGAGAGAGAGAGAGAGAAAGGTCTTCCTTTTTCCGTTGATTCACCCCCCAAGTGGCCACTGTGGCCAGTGTGTTGCAGCCGGCGCGCTGCGCCGATCTGAAGCCAGGAGCCAGGTATTTCCTCCTGGTCTCCCATGTGAGTGCAGGGCTGTGGCTCACTAGGCTAATCCTCTACCTGCGATGCTGGCATCCTGAGTTCTAGTCCTGGTTGGGGCACTGGATTCTGTCCCGGTTGCTCCTCTTCCAGTCTAGCTCTCTGCTGTGGCCCGGGAGTGCAGAGCAGGTTTTGAAGACAATTTCTGTGCATTTCTAGGAAGTGGCTTACTAAAGGAGAGAGAAAAGAAGAAATATATCTAGATTTAGAAAACACTTGTTTAACTTCTAACACTTGTTTACTATTGTTGCAAAGAAAAGTAATGTCATCATGCTTTTAAATAACAAGCACAACCTAAGTTCCATTTTCTTCTCTTTACTTAAGATCTTTTTATAAACTGGTGGAAATCTAAAGACTCTATTTACTTGTTGATTCAAAAAAGATGTGGAGAGATCAGCATGGCAAAACAGGATATGCTGCCACCTGTGATGCCAGCATCCCGTATGAGTGCCAGTTCAAGTCCCAGCTACTCTACTTCCAATCCTGCTCCCTGCTATTGTGCCTGGAAAGCAGCAGCAGATTGCTCAAGTACTTGGGCCCCTAACACCTACGTCAGAAACCCGGCTAGAGTTCCAGGCCTGGCTATAGCCTGGCCTTGCTCTGACAGTGGGGCCTATTTGGTGAGAAACTGCGGATGGCAGATTCCTTACCTCCACCCCCACCTCCACCCCACCCCCACCTCCACCCCCATCCCCACTCTCACCCCCACCTCCACCTTTACCTCCCTCTCTGCCTTTCAAGTAAATAAAATATTTTTTGAAAAAATTAAAAGTATAGGATGTTTAAAAATAAAAACAAGAGTAATGACAGCCCCTATTTATAGAGCATCTACTCTGTACCAGACACATGGATAGGAACATGTGCTGACTCATTTACAAACTCAACAATCACATAAAATGTTACTTGTCCTCTTTGACAAATAGTACAATTAATATAGTATAAGGTTTTCCCAACATTCCAAGCCTGTTACAACTGAGACTTTGAGCAAATGTTATCTGATTCCAAATATCACATTTTATGTCACTGCCTCACCTTGACATATAGCATGTACTCAATAAATATTTTCGTATAAACGGATAAGTTATGGCTGAATCAAGAAAATAGTCCCATATCCAATAGTTACAAAAAATAAAATATCTAGAAATAAATTCAACCAAATAGATGAAAGTCTTCTGAAATTAAAACTATAAAATACAGATGAAAGAAATTAAAGAGGACACAAAGAAATGGGAAAACATCCTGTGTTCACGGATTGGAAAACTCAATAGTGTTAAAAGTCCATAGTGGTCAATGTGATCTAGAGATTCAAACTATCAAAATACTGATTACATTTTCACATGCAACTAGAAAAAAACACTAGCAAAATTTGTACAGAACCACAAAAGACTTTAAACATCCAAAGCAACCTTGATCAAAAAGAACAAAACAGGAGGCTTCATACTACTTGACTTTAAAATATACCATTTGATATAGCAGTTAAGACATTCCTTGGGGTGTTTGCCTCTTACACTGGACTGCCTGGTTTATGTCCTAGCTCCTCCACTCCCAATGCAGCTTCCTGCACATGGAAGGCAACAGATAATGGCTCAAATATTTGGATCCTTGCCATCCATGTGGAAGACACAGATT
Source organism: Sylvilagus floridanus (assembly GCA_949820135.1). Taxonomy (NCBI): domain Eukaryota; kingdom Metazoa; phylum Chordata; class Mammalia; order Lagomorpha; family Leporidae; genus Sylvilagus; species Sylvilagus floridanus. The sequence goes on along the minus strand of OX463227.1, from coordinate 64,667,978 downwards.
GAGTTCCAGGTTCTTGGCTTCAGCCTGGCCCAGTCCTGGCTATTACAGGTATTTGGAGAGTTAACCAGTAAATAGCAGATTCATTCATTCTCTCTCTCTCTCTCTCTCTCTCTCTCTCTCCCTTTTCCTCTCTCTCTTCCTCCCTCCTCCCCTCTCAAATAAAAATAAATAAATGAAAAGTTTTTAAAAGTAAAATATACTACAAAGCTATAGTTATTAGAACAGCATAGTAAGGTCATAAACACAGAAGCATAGACCAATGGAACAGAATAGATAATCTTACACATCTACAGTTAAGTGATCTTTGACAAAGGAGCTAAGGAAACTTATTTGACAAAGGAAAATCTTTTCAATAAATGATTTTGGGGACCTTGGATATTCACAGGCAGAAGAATGAAACTAGTCTCCTCTCTCTCTATCATGCACAAAAATCAACTCAAAGTAGTTAAAAAACCTGAATGTAAGATATGAAACTACCAGACAAAAACAGAGGAAACATTCCAGAACACTGGAATCAGCAAGGATATTTTGGATAAGATCCCAAAAGCACAGGAAACAAAATTAAAATTAGCAAATAACATTTCACCAAACTGAAAGGCTTCTGCACAGCAAAGGAGACCATCAACAGAGTGAAAGATAGTATCTGCAAGTGATACATCTGACAAGGAGTTAATAGTAAGAGTATACAAGCACCTCAATTCAATAGCAAATGATAACAATCCAATATTTTTACTAAAAATGTTTGAGCTCCTCATTAAAATGAAACTCACAGACACTACACCAGATTTGACTGTCTACAATACTTTGTTAAGAAATGTGCTTTAGAGTTTAATCACATTACTTTCACCTCAGTGGCCAGTGCAACCCTGAATGTTTAATTATGCTACTAGTTTTACACCTAATCAATCTTTTTCATTAAATCCAGTGAAGCAGACAAGTGGGATAATTACTGAAGAATCATCTTAATTAAAAATTTTAGCTTTTAATTAAGAGTCATTGTTTATCTCATCAGAAAACAGTTAGAATTCATGACAGGGTTGCCCTGTTCATTAAATTTTTAGCCTTTTTTGAGATGGAACATAGTACATGATACTCCCATCTATGTGAGCATTTGTGTTTACACATGCACATATGCTTGAGTATATTTAGGGGTGTTTTAACTCTATCAGAGAAAAAAAATAATGGTAAAAAGCTGTAAACCTGTGATTGAAACTCCTGATCATATATTTATGTCTCAACTAATTACAAAATGTTCAAAAGTGAATTATTTATACACTGATTGCAAGTTGAAAGCATAATTATATTCACAACTGAACAAAAGCTGCCTTAAAACTTATTCTTACAAGTTATGAATTTCTTTTTTTTGTGAAGATTTATTTATTTGAAAGTCAGAGTTACACAGAGAAAGCAGAGGCAGAGAGAGAGAGAGAGAGAGAGAGCGCTTCCATCCTCTGGTTCACTCCCAATTGGTCGCAATGGCCGGAGCTGCGCCAATCCAAAGCTAGGAGCCAGGAGCTTCTTCCAGGTCTCCCACATGGGTGCAGGACTTGGGCCATCCTCCACTGCTTTCCCAGGCCATAGCAGAGAGCTGGATTGGAAGTGGAGCAGCTGGGCCTCGATCTGGTGCCCATATGGGATGGCGGTGCTTCAGGCCAGGGCGTTAACCCATTGAGCCACAGCGCTGGCCTCACAAGTTATGAATTTCAACAAAGGTTGTTGAACATTCAACCAACTCTCTGCAACATAAAGAAATCATTTTTCTTTTCTTAAACTCCCATTTCCATGAAATTTCTTTTCACCATGGGAATCAGATGCCTAAATCTTCAGAAGGAAGTCACCAATTCCTTGGAGGGCAGGAAATTCTATCAATTCAGCTGGTAAATACAGCCATGATGCCAGGTCCATTGGGAAACTTGGCTGCACTCCTCATAGCAGCTGCACTGCAGCCCTCCAAATGCACAGGCGGTGTTCTGTAACTCAAAGCACTGCCAAATGCTGTAAGTCACTATCCTTTGCCTTAACAGTGAGAAATGGTTGTTTCAATCTCACAATCATTTTTTTTATTTAGATTTATTTATTTATTTTAAAGTCAGAGTTACACAGAGAGAGGGAGAGGCAGAGAGAGAGAGAGAGAGAGAAGAGGTCTTCCATCTGAAGGTTCACTCCCCAATCATAATGCATGTATCTATTGCTCTATTAAATGTAATCACAGACCAAAGGAGAGCAAAGGGTAGCAAGGGGGAGCTGATCCATTCCCTATGGAAAATCAAGATCCAACTAACATATTTGACTGGTTGTTCTTCAGTATCTATGTGAGGAGCCCTGGCAGAAGGACAAGGAAGGGGATAAGGGAAGAAGAGAGGACTAACAATACCACAAGGATAAAATTAATCATTGGAATTGGCTTAAGAATAATTTAAATGCTATGCAGGAAACTCCACTGGAAAGTGGAAATATTTGGAAGTCAAATAGCTTTCATCAGCTGATCTCTACAACATCAAAGTTGACAAAAGTGGCTCAAGTATTTTAAACTTCGGTAGAAAAATCCCATCCGATTTTCCCATGCTAACAGTAAGCTGACTTAAAAGGTGGGCGGAGAAAAGTATAGGCAGTGAATCAAACTCAATCTATCATCTGCAACCGAGATTTTCAAACCATCTTCTGAAAAGACAAGATGCAGGAATGTGGGTAAGTGACAGCTTCCTGCACACTCTCAGCAGCACCACGCTTCTCTTCTCTCCCTGCAATTCTGATTGCTCTCCCACACCAAGGCCAGGGGAATGGTAGCTTTTTAAAGTATTGATTTGCACTTACTCCTGGACAATGGTCAGAAAGGTTGTCTTTAAATGTTCACCATCTTCATGAAGGATTTTAAAACCCATTTTCAACTGGGAAGGGAAGTAAAGGAGACAGGATAAAAATTAAACCTTTACTTAAAGAAGGCTTGATAGTAATAACTGCTCTCAGTATGAAAAAAGATGGGAGTAGAAAACAGAGTCTTGGGTGTCCCCTTCCAATGTTATTAAACACATGTTGAATATGTTATACTAGGTTCCCTTTCTGTAAAGCTTCATCTCAAAATCCTATACAAATCTCAGTCTTAAACAGGCACTCCAGCCAGACTTCCGAATAAAACAGCAGCATCCAGAATTTAACACAAATTCAGAAGTGCATTTTTCTGCTGGGAACAATTTGAGCATGGTTCTAGATATTTTCCTGTCCAGAGGATAGCACACTCTGCTTAGCATCTATTTCACCAGTGTAAGCAGTGGGGGCTTTAAATCTTGTCTGCTGCATCATGGTCTACTACTACTACAGCCAATGCCTCACCTACACCTGTACGTATATTGACACTGAGAGAACTCGTTCAGATAAATTACTGACTGGCAGAAGATGAGCTGATAAGGGAACCATCACTATTTTGCAAAATGGTCAATGCAAGGAGCTGTAAAATAAAAATACAACCAAAGGATGCTTCACAGAAATAGCACATTTTATGGCCAAGGAACAGGTGAATAATGTGCCTCTCGAGGCAGTGAACTGTTCTTCTTCTACACTGTCTATGACATGTGTGCCAATGTTATACTGCTGGAAGTGTCTGGCCACCCGGGTTAATTGGCTTATAAATTGTTTTGGCAGCAGAATACTTATAGCTTGATAAATGGATTACTAAGATGAAAAAGCACAAAGCGCATAAACGGGAAAGATTCTCAGACGTTGAAGCTTCTCTTCTTAATTCAGCTACTATGGGAGGATGATGAGAACAATCATTAGAGCCACTATTTCTTGAGTGGCTACAAAAACAAAAAAAATTCGGCTTACACCTCCATTGCTTTATTTAATCTAAGAGGATAACTCCTACAGGGAAATACTGTTATTCCCATTTTATGAACAAAGAAATTGAGCCTTAGATTAGAAAAGTAACTTGCTCAACAAAGGGCGCTGCAAACCCAGTCTTTAAAATTAGTTCTGCTTCATGCCAGCACATTATCTTACCCACCACTTTGATCCACTGAATCTGATATTCCGAATGTCTAACAACATAGAAACTCCTGTTTGCATAGTAGGCAAGGAATTGCAATTGCCAATGCAGACGCTTTTTTAAGACTATTTGAAGAGAAAAAAAAGTGGCACTTAATTCCATTTTTCATCACCAAGCAGAAAAAAAAAATCCCAATCACAGAGCTAAATCTCAGAAATCTAAACTAAACATCAAGGAAAATAATTTTTGTAAACTTCCTATTATACTTTTAGCATCATTAATATTAGTAAGCACAAATTTACCAAACAACTCCCAGAGCATATTTCCACACAAATACAGATATTATAAAGAAACCACAAGGCACACCTAACAGAAACACAAAATAAATTATTGAAGTTTCCCTCTTTGTAGATGCCCTTCCCCTGAGGTACAAAGACTGGTCAATGTGAGAGTAAAAAAGCTTCATTTTTTGCCTCAATTAATTTGGAATCACTGAAAGGCCCTGCCAGCTCTGAGACTCCTTAAAAATCAGCTGGAGGTGGAAGGGTGGCACTGTGGTGTAATCGGGTAAATCCACCGCCTGCAGGGGCCAGCATCCCATATGGGCGCCGGTTCCCAGCTCTCTGCAACGGCTTGGAAGTAGTGGAAGACTGCCCAAGTCCTCGGGCCCCTGCGCCTGTGAGGGAGACCCGGCAGAAGCTCATGACTCCTGGCTCCTGGCTACAGATTGGCTCAGTTCCAGCCGTTGCGGCCACCTGGGGAGTGAACCAGTGGCTGGAAGACCTCTTTCTCTGCCTCTCCTTTCTCTCTGTGTAATTATGACTTTCAAACAAAAATTTAAAAAAAATTTTTTTAAAAGAATCAGCTGGGGCCTCTGTGTGACTGATCACGTTCAACATTCTGTCCTACCCTCAGAGGAGTTGCTGCTGAGATCATTTCCAAAATAGATCTACTACATGCAACTGTGTGTCTCGAGAGTCTACTTCCAGGAGAAATCAGCTTGTCAGATCACTTCACTCCTCTGGTTCAAATCCCACAACATGTGTCCATGCTAAATGAGAGCCAGTGTCCTCACAATGACAAAAGGAGCCTAAGAGAAAAGGACCTTGTTTCTTCAGCTCCTGCTATTCTTGCCCCAACACATTGGCCAAGCATACCCCTTCTATCAGCTGTCTCCTCTTTCTCAAGTGCCATTCCCCTAAATCTTCACTCAAATTCCTTTTTCCCAGAGAAAATTTTCCTGACCATCCTGTGGCACTCAAACTGCCATGTACTTACATACTCCATACTGTTTTCTTCACATCACTTACCCTAACATACAACATAGTGCACTTATATGTTTATCATCTTTCTCATCTCATTATACAGAATTTTGTTGTGTTGTTATCTTTAATCTTCCATGTTTAGAGTATTGCTTGACACATAGCAGGTTTTCAAAATACTCGATGAATGAATGAGTATCAACTATAAGCCAAGCACCTGCCTGGCACATTTATACATAATATCTCAACAACACAGCAAATTCAAGAAAGAAGTATTAGGATATCCATTTTTCCACTGAGAAAACACAGCATAGATAATCACACAATATCACATATATAATCACATATGTAAGAAGTGACAGAGCCCAGATGTGAACTGTCAATCCAAACTCAAAGCCATATTTTCACAGAGCTTCCCCTATTGTAGCTATACTACTCTCTCTCCAAACAAATCTAAACTGAAAAGACACTTCTAAAAGAGGTGGCAACACTACATGATACAGAAATCATGATCTTCATCTGTTTTATAAAATACCCATGTGTTCACTATTACTTAAGACAGTCTACAAAATGAGCTTAAAAGTCTGAGCTTTGTCATAATTGTTGACGTATGTGCCCAGAGGGAACTAACATGCAGGTAACTACTTATCCACAGAAACCTTACCAAAAGCTAATTACTTTGTTAGTAGTATTTGGATCAGCAGGGGGCAGGCAAGGGGTGTTGGTAGAAAACAAAAGTCTGGGTTTTATATTTGAGTTAATGGTTGGAAATAACTCACCGTCTTCCACTTAGCAAAAGAAAGCTTTATAAAGGAAGTGGGATTATAACAACTTTCTGAACTCCAGAGAGGAGGAAGTTTGGCAAGGTAACACTTATGGTCATATTCAGTGCTCAACACCCATTAACTTCAGAGAGAGCGTCATTGAGCTTGGATCAGCTGGGCAGGATGCAATGTAAATGGGAAATGAGCCTGACCCCACCAAGAAAGCCTTTAGCTCCACACACATGTGGGTCTGATGGAATCTACCGGCATAAAAGGAAGGTGAGAATGCTCTAAATTGGCTTTTACCATCTAAGGATGTTCACACACAAAGCATGCATTGTGGCCACTAATGAAAGACATGTGCTAGAGTGGTTACACATTGCAACTGACTAAAAACTAATGACATGAAACAGCCACAGTGCCTCTATACTGACCCCTGTAAAACCTCAGGCTGACTTGTAACAGGCAGAGCTAAACCAATTTATCACTGAATTATGCATCATTTAATAAAGACTGCTGTGACTCAACCTGCCACATAGGAATGCTAAAAGCTTAAGGAAATAGCCTCCAAGCCCCTGTCTTCCTTTTCCCAAGCTCATCTTTAACCCTTCAGTAATGGATGGACTGACTGAAGTAAAAGTCTAAACCTTATAAACTATCACTAAATAACCCTGGGGTATCTGACCTTGGGGTACCTATGTTCACTTACTTGAAAATTACCACTCCTACAGGGTTAACGCCTATTTCTGTAGCTCAATGATTTGAGCACTAAAGGATAACAGTGGTGAGCTCTGTTTGGAACTACCACTGGCATCCTGAAACTGTAGTTTAAAGTATGTTTCCATATGTGCCAAAGCAAGTGTTGGTTTTCCTAGTGTCATTTACAGAATTATTATCAAACCACATTTTAATTTAAATAAAAAGTAATCCATGGTTCTGCCCATAGTTTTACCTTTTCAAGAAGAAAATTCCTAGTAACTCCATCATTGTCATAGAAGTGGAAAAAATCACCACATAACAGAAAAATGTTTCAATAAGTGAAACCTGAGTGAATTCGCAGGGCTAAGAACAGGGACATCCACATCAAGAAAGAGACCATTCAAGATAAAGGATTTAGCAGAGATTCAGCTGGAGTCCTGGAAATTATAGCAATTTCTATCATCAGTCCTACACAAAACCTTTTCAGTAATAATCAAAGGACACAGATATGCTTTAAAAAGTTAGGAAACTTCCCAAAATCTTTTCTTATTTTATTTATTTTTTCAGGATATAATCATTTTTATGAGAACAAATTTGTAGTACTACAGAAACATTTGGTCCCCTGGAATTTTATGAAGTTTTTTTTTTCCTTTGTGATGCACCGAAGATCATGTTTCTTTCTAATTGAACCCAAAAGAATAGATGAAGCCAAAGTGCATTTTATTATTAAGTTTAATAACCATAGATTATATTGAATATTGAAGCACTTATAATGCTCCTTCATCTGGAAGGACAGTCTATTAAAAATTTGCTTTTGCATCTCATTCTCTCCTTTTCTCCCACCCAAATAATGAAAGCATCAGGAGTCCCTGAAATGTTGGATAAGGAAAATCCAAAGGAGCATTCATAGCCAAGAAAATTGTTATTAACCATAAGGGGGTTGTCAACATTGTTTCATTAGCCTTTATTTTTCCTGAACTACTTTATTATTTAGGAAAATGTAGACCATGAAAAATACCTAAGAAGAGAAACAGCACTGTTCTAGGTACTTTATGTGTACTGAATTTGTACTCAGAAAGATTTTATGAAAAAGATCCTATCACCATCCCCATCTTAAAGCTGAAGAAATCAAGGCATAGGGAAGCCACTACGTATAAGCAGTGAAGGCCACATTCTAATCAAGGCAGTCATATCCAGGAACCCATTCACTATCCACGCTATACTGTCTCAAGAAAAACAGTGAGGAACACTTGAAGCTTTCATTTTAATAATAAACCAAAAAAAAAATTCTTCAGTCTCTATGCACTTGATTAGGGTCTCAAAAGGTGAGGTTACACATTTCAGTTCTTTTCTCTCATGTGAAAGAATGTTGGTCCTAAATTCATTTCAGAATTTTGTGCAAAATATGAAGATTTCTTTTTCTAGGGTAAAGGTGGTATATTTCCATTAAGAAGGGAAAATATAAGGATGAGAAGAGCCAGGATGAAAAATGCAATATTTCAGCTTCATTATTTTCAAGACTTAGTATTATGTTTCAAAAATTACCATATCAGAGACTCTCAAAGACAGATGGCCAAAAAGCAATTTTTGACTGCCTCTATCCAAATCATATCTGGAAGGTTAGCAAGATTCAAATCAGAAGGCAAGCAGAAAAGAAAAACAAGACATGTTATTTAGCAAAACTTGAGTGAATTCTAAGCTAATTATTCTAAAATTCAACTATCTACCTTAAAAATAGAAAAGTTAAAGGTAAGAGAAAACAAAATCTGGCAACTGTACATATCCTTTTTCTTCACTCTACCCTACTTGATATGATTCATCTCAATCTTGTCTTTCTCATTTTTGAATGACTGACCATTGACCAGCTTTGGTTTTCATCTTTTTTTTTGTTGTTATTTGAAAGGATCCTACACATCTTTTAAACAATTTGATTGTTTAAATGTGAAATTCAAAACCAATATCTTCAGAGACAATTGAAAAGTATAAAGGGAAGAAAAGTGTCTGAAATCAAAATAGTTTTTATAGGAAATTCCAGGGCAAAATAAATAAGCACAGACCACCAAACAAGTAAAGAAGTGCTTGAACTTGATAGTAGATATTATTTCCTTTGCATATTTTGTCCTCCATCATTCCACCAGATGAAAATGCACATTTCCCTTTTGAAAGAATTAGCTTCTGAAAAAAAAAAAAAAGAAAGAACAAGACTCTCATTGAAGGCCTTGGAAGGGGGATGTAAATGGGTGACCAAGCACTTAACTGGCTCGTGTTTGTGTCTGCAGATGACCCCAAGAGAGAACAATCTCTCTCCAAGGTGCTGGAAACCTGTGGCAGTCTGATCTTCATTTTACCTTTCTCAGATCAGGTATGATGCTCCACACTTGGCAGGAGATTGATTGGTGTTGACTGGTTTGTATTGTGTGGCAAAATTAGAGGAAGATTTGAAAGTTAATGCACAATTTAATTCTCCAGATGACTTCTGAATCACTTGGAGAATTTGGGTAGCATAGACATGACAGCCTTTGAATACAACTGTTATAAAAGCAATTTCAAATAACATTAGGGGCAGCTTAGAGCTGTATCTTATCACCCAAATCAGTTTCGAATGAATCTTGACAATGATCAGCAATGATACATATGGGTAGCACATCCATAGAAGCCGAAATGTGAGACATCAACCATGAGCTAATGTTCCTCCGACAGGTGTGATTTAAAGATAGTCCATTATGGCTTTCAACTACCCATAAAGATCCATTTTCCAAGTATATTATTATTATTTAATTAGGAGTATGGCAGTAGGGTCCAGGTTTTTATGTATGCCCTAAAGCTATCACTAAAATATTTCAGATAACGTAAAAGCAAGTACCTGTGTAAATGCTAATAATAATACCATGACAGAGTAGAGCATCGAGTTTAAAAAAAAAAAAACAGATAAAGCTGCACTGTGCGTGGGGGCTCTGGTAATTGGAAGAGTCAATGGCTATATGATTCAAGAAAATAGTCTCCCTTGAGAAGGAGACTGATTGTCCTGCATTTATACAGCAGCTAACCAACACTAAGCAGACTTTCCTTTGCATATTATTGGTGCCAGCCCGATGAGGCAGAAAATTGCATCGTGTCATTTAATTTCCCAATCTTTGTTTTCATTGTATTAATCTTTTGGCTTTGCTTCACTTTATAATTTGAAGGCTCAGCAAGAAGCAATCCAAATGGAAATTCAGCTTACTTTCATGTCTAGCTGAATGTGTTTGGTGCAGTCTCCAAAAGTTTAATTCTACGTAATACTGTCCATGAATAATAATAGGCTGCCTTTTCATGCAGCCTTATTAGTGTTTATTAAGGGTTGACTTAAAGTTTCTGGGAAAGGTGCCCAAAAGCAAGTCACCAAAACATGATTAACAAACTGGTTACAGAAGGGGAACAGATAATTTTTAAAAACAGAAGTATATCATCCCATCAAGAATAAGAACTAAAATCCTCAAAAACAGATTTAACCTAAGTGAGCTTTTCTTTCTTCCTCCCTTACTCTCTTCTTATCTCCTTTCCTTCTCTCCTTCCTTCTCTTCTTTTTGCTTTTCCAATAAGGCAAAGAAAAATAAATCTGAAACAATACAGAGGATTCAGACTCCAATGAGTTACACAAAAAATTGGTACCTAGAAATATAAATACAAAGGCACTCATAGCTTTTGAGGATTTACAGGATGGTAGAGCACTTCAAAACATTGAGAATTTAGAATCAGACTGACCTGGCTCCATTGCCTGCCATGTCTCCTTGCCAGCTATGTATCTTTGAGTAAATAATTTGACCTCTGCAAACTTCAATCCCTGATCTGTAAAATAGGGTAAGGTGTGTCTGACAATGTTTAGAAGGGTGAATGTGAAATGCATGCAAATACTCTGCACCACACCTGGCATCAAGGATGCCCTTGACAAGGGACATGTGACACTGCTATGGGAGCCATTCACCATTGCTGCCACTGTCCTCAATGTCCACTCACCAATACATAAAGAAAGATATTTATAAAAAGCAGTCAGGTCCCTTTCCTCTACCACAATAATCCTATTGTCACAAAGATTGCGTTTCAGAACACTAAGATTGGGTGCTTGAATTTTCTTTTCCTTCTAATGTGTTTTATTTGCAATGATTACAAACTTGCTATCTATAATTGGCCTCAAAACCACAATATACCTATCATACAACTTTTTCATTGCTACAAATATTATATCAATCCATCTGCTTTACCTAAGAAATTGAACTATTGATTGTTGTGTGTTTGTCCGTCCACCTAACACATCATTTATAGTGAGGCCTCAATAACAAAGAAATGCCAGAGAAACAAGGAGGAATGTTTGAAATCACATCTAGAAAAGACAGTGGGATAACTTAGCTTCTTAGATCTCAAAATTACTGTCTTTCTTCACGGCATTATCTTCATAAGCAGAATTGGGTCTTACAAATAGATGTTAAGGAGAGAAAAAAAATGTACAGAGAAATTCACTATACATCCTCAAATAAGGCTCAGCTGGAACTCTCTGTTTACATTGTCTAGTTCTTCAATTAACACCATTTCCTTTAGTAAATTTCAATGCAGTGGCACACCAAACTTGGGGAATAACGTGGCAGCTGTTATTGACTCCATTTTAAAAATGACAAAAACTGAAAATGAGGGAGGTTTTAAGACATGTCCAAAGCGATGTCAGCATTGGACGCTTAGCACTGAAAACTCTTGCCATCTCTATTCAGAGAAAAAGTACAGTAGTTCAGGAAACATCCTCATAAAAATAGACCAGTAATGACACTTTTTAAAGAAAAGCATTAACTTGCATGTAATTATTTGTGTTTAAAGAATAACTTCCACTTTGACTATGACCTTGTCTAAATAAGATCGGAGTCGGCGAACTCAAGAGGCTTCCATAGCCTTGGCAACTCATGACTAGAGCCTAGGGAGATTACTGACACCATAAACAAGAGTGTCAAATTGTTAAGTCAACAACAGGAGTCACTGTGTACTTACTTCTCATGTGCGATCTGTCCTCAATGTGTTGTCCAATGTGAAGTAATGCTATAACTAGTACTGAAGCAGTATTTTACACTGGGTACAAACTGATGAAATCTTTACTTAATATATACTAAATCGATCTTCTGTATATAAAGATAATTGAAAATGAATCTTGATGTGAATGTAATGGGAGAGGGAGTGGGAGATGGGAGGGGTGCGAGTGGGAGGGAAATTATGTGGGGGGGAGCCATTGTAATCCATAAACTGTACTTTGGAAATTTAAATTTATTAAATAAAAAAAATGACTTGAGATCATTGAAAGCCAAAAAAAAAAAAGAATATTTCACGGGGGCCTGCATTGTGGCACAGCAGATTAAGCCACCGTTTGCACCGCTGGCATCCCATGTCAGGGCACCGCTTTGAGTCCTGGCTCCTCGGCTTCCAATCCAGCTACCTAACAGAGTATGCCTAGGAAAGCACTGGAGTCAGAAACCCAGATTAAGTTCCTGGATCTGACATCCTGACTTCAGACTTGCCCAGCCCCAGCTGTATGGCCATCTGGGGAGTGAACCAGTGAATGGGAATATCTCTCTCTCACTCCCTCTCCCTCTCCCTCTCTCCCTGTTGCTCTGCCTTTGAAATAAGTAAAATAAATTTTTTTAAAAGTAAAGACTATCATGCTTTTTGCTCAGGCTGTGGTGTCGAGAGGATGGGCAACTGTTGGGGTCTTCTTACCTTCAGGAAGCTCATTAGTCAGCGACAGGATAAGAAGTGTCACAACAAACAGTGCAGAATGTCCTACTTGGGCACAGCCTGAAGGTGAAGTCTTTGGAGCTGCTTTTCATGCGGGGGGAATTCTGTCATCAGGAAGTATGTCAGGATCCAGCTGATCAAGAATGACAAGAAAATCACAGCTTTGTGCCCAATGTGTGTTGTTAGTCAAGCTGTTAGTGAAATTCCTAAAGTCCACTTTTAGGGTTGTCAAAGTTGGCAATACCTGTTTTGTCTCCATACAAAAGCAAGAAGGAAAGACCAAGATCATAAATTCTGGTGGTGAAAACACAGTAATAGATTTTCATATTTACTCCAAAAAGAAAATATCATTCTGAGAAGAGGTATGGGTAGAACTGTGCTGTTTACTTTTTGTTAACTGTCCTTTACAAAGCATGGCAGTGTGATATTTTTCTTTTTAGCACAAAAGATGAGAAACTTTTTTTCCATTTTCCTCAGATTCTTACCATGCTGTTTGTGCCAACCATCCCATTACAAATTGTAGAAATGACAGCCCTCCCTCATCTGAGCTCCCCAGGTGTCCCCAAATAGCAACTAAAAATCCTTAGACTTCCTATGACTTAGATTTCTCTTTCTCTAGAGCCCCTGGAAACAATGTCAAATTATAAGAATTTGCACCCCTAGTCAGCTCAAAATATCTGCTAAGTTTGTTACTATACACCACTTTCAAAGTGAGTCATCGCAATTATAAAAGAATTGGTCTTATATAAATGTCAATTTGGGGTTAGATTTTTCAAGAAACAACCTGTTTCCAATATTTTGTTGGAAATCAGAGGATGGATGAGCTTCTGTCATACAGAATGGTATGGCATAAATTCGTAGAGCCTATTTTTTACCCAACAGTAGAGGTGCTTTGGGAAGTTAATTACAAGCACTTTGTGAAAGCTGACAACCAACTTCTTAGCTCCCAGTTACCATGAATGCTATCCCCAACAGTTAATCATGGAGCTATTATAGATAAGGTGGAAGTGTGCATACATCATCAGGACCAGCAAATTATTTAGCAATTTATATATTTAAAAACCTAGATCATTATGAGCTTTATAGCTAATATCTAAGGTTGTTCTTTAATGCTATTGCCAATTGCCTTTTCAAATTTTTCTCTATGATTCTTTGAGTTGTTAAGATATCTTTTATTAGATCAATTCATTTCCTATTAGTCTTGAAATTTAACAAGACTTCATGGCAAAGCAGGTCTGGAGGAGAGCTTATTAGCTTTCCCTCAGGGTAATAAGTCCCATATGGAATAAAGAAAGAATACCAACTTCCAAAAGATAGAAGTCATTAGAGTCAATAGAGGGTTTATGTGGTTTTTAATAGGAGGCCCATTACAATTCTCCGGACCCATAAAGTTGATGCCTTACCGAGCATCCATTTAAACATAATCAGAATGGTTCCTTCATTACCAACCACTAAAGAAAAGGTAACATCTTTCTCTCCACAGTCTCAGATTTTTCTCAGGGAGTTATATATGGCCTGTCACCCTTTCCTTGTAAATAAACAAGACAACTATCATGGGTGTCTTTCCTAGAAAATCTTCACTAAGTAAAACAAAACTTTCATTCAGTTGCTCATGAGAAAGTGAATTTGAATTTGGAATTGAGCTAAGTTGCTCTAATATGAAAAGTAGCTCTATAAATTAACATTTTATATAATTTTACATTTTTGGACATATGTTTAATACATACAAGTATTTTTATACCCTATGCATTAGAGAATATGCTCACTTCATTCATAGCCTCTCCCTGAAAATCATCAAGCTTAGGAAGAAAATAATGACAGGAAAAAGTGAAGACACAATTGAAATAATTCACTCAGGAAACTAAGAATCATGTCCAACATTGAAATTTCATAAGAATATAAGGATTGCCTTTTGTCTGGAGGGTAAAATACAGGGAAAGAAAAGTCCTCATAACATCCATGAGAGGAAAGTTAGTCTTGGGGGTCAAGAGTCCTGGACCTGGACTCCAGCTCTGTCCCCACCAGAAGAGTGACTGAGCTATAACACAGAAGAGTTTTTGGTTTTTTTGTTTTTGTTTTTTACCTGACCGGCATTTTTTTCTTGCCACAAATGATCATATGTCTCTCTCAACCCATAGGAGAAGTGGCCTCAGCACCAGTTCTGGAAATGTTGAATAAGATGATGCTCAACTTGACAAAAGAAATGGGCAAAATAAAATAAAAATATAATGAACATTGGGCATAGCAGACCTGAAGACTGTCTGTGATTCTAGATGGAAAACAACAGTGTTTCTTCCTATTCTCCAGCCTCACGGACTTCTAGGCAAACACCTAATTAACTTTGTATAACAAGAAGCTTTCACTGAAACTGTCCTCTTTCCACCAATACAATGACATAGCAGTAATGAATTATAAAGACTGCATAACGCAGACTCAAGTATCACTAACTTCAAAGTTTACAAATAGGCTGATTTTTCTAGACAGCGATATTTCATATCATATGCTGCAATATTATTTATCAATGTTTAATAAGAACTTCATAACTTTTGGCAAACAAATGAGAAATAGATTACCATAGAGAAGTGATGAAATATTTATAATACACAATAGCTACTATTACACTGTAGCTGTTTTTGAAATTTTAATAGTAAACTGAATGGAAATATAATACTGTAATGGATATGAAGTGTTCAATCGGCCATTTGTAATGAAATATGAAAGTGTTTAGAGAGTAAATACATTTGCAATGGTTTTTGATTAGCTATAACTGTATAGGATTCAACCACCCATTATGAATAGCACACAGTATTACATTGGTTTATAATATAATAAAAGTGGCAGCCTTGGAGAAATTTTTTTAAGAATCTTTACACTATGATGATCATTTCACAGTGAATACATATATCAAAATATCACACTGCACACCTTAAATATATATATATATATATATATACATATATACATAACATATTGGTCCATTTTCCTCAATAAACCTAGAATAAAGAATCTTTACATGTACTATTAATTTTCTTTTTTTTTAAAGATTTAGGCAGAGAGAGAGAGAGAGAGAGGTCTTCCATCCTCTGGTTCACTCCCCAAATGGCCACAACGGCCGGAGCTGCACTGATCCGAAGCCAGGAGCCAGGAGCCAGGAGCTTCCTCCAGGTCTCCCACATGAGTGCAGGGGCCCAAGGACTTGGGCCATCCTCCACTGCTTTCCCAGGCCATAGCAGAGAGCTGGATAGGAAGTGGAGCAGCCAGGACTTGAACCAGCGCCCATATGGGATGCCGGCACTGAAGGCACCAGCTTTACCTGCTACGCCACAGCACCAGACCCATGTACTATTAACTTTCAACAATTAAATCTGCACCATTGCTTTGAAAAAAAAATTTATTCTCTTATTTACCATACTTTCCTTAACATTTAAAATTATGCATTTGTTTAATAGTGGCCCTTATTTGTGATGAGTTGTACTGTTCTCCATTGTTCATAAGTTACAAACTCAACCTCTCTTTTTGTTTATGTAACACTTTCTGTTAATAGGAAATGGGCCTAAAACAGCAAAGAAATCCCTCATAGATGATGAATGGATAGATATACAGATATAAAAAATATATCTCCAGTATGCTGTGTGTATGTGCACACACACACACACACACACACAATTACTCACTACCTGGAAAGAAATTATTCTCTAAAAGTAAGACAACTGTATAGGGGTTGGCACTGTGGCGTAGCAGTTAAAGCCACTACCTGCAGTGCCGGCATCTCATATGGACGCTGGTTTGAATCCAGGCTGCTCCATTTCTGATCCAGCTCTCTGCTATGACCTGGGAAAGCAGTAGAATATGGCACAAGTCCTTGTGTCCCTGCACTCGTTTTTGAGACCCAGAAGAAGCTCCTGGCTCCCGGCTACTGGCTCCTGGCTCCTGGCTTCGGATCAGCTCAACACTGGCCTTTATGGCCATCTGGGGAGGAAACAAGTGGATGGAAGACCTCTCTTTTTCTGCTTCTGCCTCTCTGTAAATCTGCCTTTCAAATAAATAAATAAACCTTTTAAAAAAAAGACAACTGTATAGAGTCATCAAAAATTTCCGTTTCTCTGTTTGTTTGATATAACTACGATATCAGTAACTCAGATATCCCACTACTCGTTGATTAATTTATTCCTCAACAAACATTTAACAACTCTGCTTAACACTCCTCTGGCTTTCCAATAGCCATAGAATACAGTCAACAGTCCCTATTTAGGCCTACAAATCTCCTGCCCACCATTGTACCCCCAGGTTTCCTGCTTCTATTCTAGCTCACCAAGCCCCAGTTGCACTTGTTCTGTCTCAGGTGCCACACATGCCCTCGTATTCTCTGCCCCTCTAACACCTCTCTGGCCCCAGCCACTCCCACTCTTTCTGCAACTCTCTGCTTACACATTACTTCCCAAGGGCTGAATGGGGCTCTCCCATCAAATGTTCTCATCTCACTCTCTGTTTCTTAAACACTTGTCACAACTGGAACTTAATAATTAATAGTGTCTGTAACTCATTTATTTTTTCTCCTGGAATGTAAACTCCACAAAGCAAATACTTTGTACCTTCTATGTACTAATTATATCCAGCCTTGGGACAATGTCTGGCACATAACAGTGGTCAATGAATATAACTTATTAAAGGATTAAATTAATGAATATATAAACCAAAGGCTCAGTCATACACACTTATACATATTGTGTTAGGTACCAAGAAAAGATGAAAAAGGTAGAATCCCTCATCTGTTATTTGAAGGGTCTGCAAAACTATTCCATTAAATCTGAATTTGCTTTTTATTAAGATCAGTCATGATAGTATAATCAGAATATTATTCACAAGGTCAGGTGCTTGTTTTCACATTTGTACCTTCACAAAGGCTCAAGTATATTGTAATAACTGATTGCAAACATGCATCCTTTCCTAACCCAGTGAAGGAAGAAACTACAATTTGACACGATTTGATTTAATAATTGGGACATATGCTAATTATGACACAAGGTATTTGGAGGTGATCTTTGTGGTTTGGTTTAAATTTGGCTGTCCCCTATCATAATGATAATGGATTTGTTCCACAAGGGGCTTCTCCTTTACTTTAGACCCTAGAATTAAGAAAGTGTGTGGAACACACCAAAATCTCTCCATTAACCTAGATCAGAGCTCATGCACATGTCAAAGCCATTAACCTACAGCCACCAACAGGTAATGTAAAAGTGATTTATTTCATAAGCCACTGATATTTGAGACTGTTTGTTGCATGGAAAGATTACTGAGGAAAGCTGGTAAATGTAACACTTTTGTGAAGCCTTGCCATGTGCTGGTAGGATATGATACTGTATGCAACCTACTCATACTATCAAAGGCAAGTACACATTAGCTGTAGTGAGACTGATTCTTCTCTGGATAGACACACAGCATGATCTTCAGCTTAGGGATTTTATGTTTTTAAAAATCACTGGATAAGTAGAGTTACTTAACACCTACTGAGAACTCACTCTGTTTCAGACAATCTTAGAAGCCCAGCAGATACAAAGGCAAATGTGACACAGTTTCTCCTCTGGAGGCCAACAGACTAGTGGAGGAAACTAGAGTTGTCCATTTGTAGTCTAATGGGAAATTTACATTAAATTTTAATCTTATAAATTCCAGCTGCACTTCTCTGCTATACAAATCCTCCTTGTCGGCCGGCGCCGTGGCTCAACAGGCTAATCCTCCACCTTGCGGCGCCGGCACACCGGGTTCTAGTCCCGGTTGGGGCGCCAGATTCTGTCCCGGTTGCCCCTCTTCCAGGCCAGCCCTCTGCTGTGGCCCAGGAGTGCAGTGGAGGATGGCCCAGGTGCTTGGGCCCTGCACCCCATGGGGAGACCAGGAAAAGCACCTGGCTCCTGGCTCCTGCCATCGGAGGAGCGCGGTGCGCCGGCCGCAGCGCGCCATCCGTGGCAGCCATTGGAGGGTGAACCAACGGCAAAGGAAGACCTTTCTCTCTGTCTCTCTCTCTCTCACTGTCCACTCTGCCTGTAAAAAAAAAAAAAAAAAAAAAAAAAAATCCTCCTTGTCATGCTTTAAAACTTGACTAGTTACTGTGTCTTTCCATTGGCCCCTGAGAAAAAAACATTCTCTTAAAACCATCATCTGGGGTGGGCCTCTGACCTGGTAGTTGAGACACCAGTATGGAGGTCCACAATACAAATTGGAGTTTCTGGGGTTCAAGTCCTAACCTCACTTCCAATGCCAGCTTCCTCCTAATGTGCATCCTGGAAGGCAGCAGTTGATGGTTCAAGTACTTGGGTCTCTACTACCAACATGTGAGACCTGGACTGAGTTCCTGGCTCCCATATTCAACATAGTCCCAGCCCCCACTGTTACCAGCATTTGAAGAATGAATCAGCAGATAAGAGATATCTCTCCCTCAACCACTGCCTCTCAAAATAAATAAATAAATATTTTCTCTAAAAAACCATCATCCATTTACCCATTAATCACTGAAATGTTTTTAAAAGGCATTGTCTAAAGGACACAACTGAATGAGCATAATACAGTCATGACTTTGAATCCCACCCTTTCTCCTAGTCTATAAATCCCCTAAAAATTCAAACCTAAATGGCTCTGTTCAACATTCCAAGTCGTCTGCCCACTGTCCCAGCCAACCTGGAAAGCATTTTCTCTCCTGTATCCCCACAGAAGCATTTCACGCTGCCAGGTCCCTCACTGCTGCCCATTGTGCTGCCTGCACTGGTCACTAAAGAGCTGTCGCACAGCTTCACATCCACGCTCTTCAGTTTTTGTGGTGCAGGAACCAGCATTTGAAAATCACATTTCTGATTTGCCAGCTGGGCTTTGCCAATACAGGGTTTTGGGGGAAAGACTGGGACAGAAGACAGATTTTGCTCTTTTCTATTTACTCTCTGTTCTATTGGCACCTGGAACAGCATAAAAGAATAGTTCCAGTTTGCATCTGTGTTTCTTACCCCCAGAGCCAGCCTTATGGTATACTCTGAGAGATACCTGTACCGATCTGTCTTCCAAGGTCTGAGCACTACCCCTGGAGATCACTCCTCCAAATTCTAACCATTCTAGACTTCGCATTGTCTCTCCAGTCCTGGAGGTGATTTCTGCTTCCTGTGGTTACTGCTTCTTTTTGATTCTCTAATATCTAGTTAGTAATTTTTTATATTAAATTCTCCCTACTAAAATAAGTGGTATGATTTCTATTTCCTCACTGGATCCTGATGATCACACTCTAATGTAGCAGTTAGTCTTAATTCTCAATATGGCTGTGTTTCTGCTTTTAATACATATTTTCACCTTTTTTAAGATTTCTTTCTTTATTTGAAAGTCAAACTTATAAAGAGAGAGGAAGAGAAACACACACACACGCACACACACACACACACAGCGGGGGGAGAGCTCTTCCATCTGCTGGTTCACTCCCCAGATAGCTGCAACAGCCAGGATTGGGCCAGGCTGAAGCCAGGAGCCAGGAGCTCTAGTCAGATGTCCTACATCAAGTAGCAGGGGACCAAGAACTTGGGCCATCTTCTGTTGCTTTTCCCAGCCATTAACAGGAAGCTGGACTGGAAATGGAGCAGACTGGGCTTGAACTGGCACCCATACGGAATGCCAACATCACAGATGGCAGCTTTACCCACAATACCACAATGCCAGGCCCCTGTTTACACATTCTAATCCATGTTTTCACCTGAAATCAAATGAATGGTTACCTTTTCTCTATATTCTGGGACTTGATTCTTCCATATAATTGAAGAAAACTTCTTCTTCTTTTCCTTTTTCTCCTTCAAACTACAATAGGATCATCACAAGAAGATCCACCCTCTGTGGAATACAACATGGAGGACCAAGAAGAGACTTGTCTGGGGCTCAGAAAATTGAATTTTATTGGGTCCCAGAAAGTCAAGCTCAAGAACCAGTTCTGCAACTCACTAGCCCTGTGAACCTGGGTCTATCTGGGGTTTAGATTTCTCATTCATAAATGGAGATACTCTGGTTACTTAATCATTCAAGCCCTTTTATCTCCACTCCTCCAGAACTCTGTGTTCTGAAATTCCTACTGGTAAATTGTATCTTTCCAAGAAGCTTATTACAACTTCAAAGCCAAAAGCTTTACCCAAGACTTCCCTCAATCTTGGGTTGAGACAGTGAGTTATTTTAATCCTAACTAAAATCTCAGATTTATATCAATGAAATTATATACAAGATTATATACAACGGAAGTGTAAACTGAAGATTACAAATTGATGCCTGGAAATCAAATTCTGCCCAAAAACAAAATTTGGTCTATGGTAAATTTTTTAACTAGTTACCAGGATTTTAAAAATGGTAAATTTTATGTACAAATCCAAAATTCATCCTTCAAATTGCACAGATGAGAAAATCTATGATAAGGAGGCAAAGGAAACTGTCCAATACCAAGGACTCCCAAGTGATAAAAATGGCAAAATGGCCAGTCACATCTGTGGAGCACTCTTTCAATTTTTCGGTTCCTAAACCACCTTGCTTCTATAAAATGACAAGAGAAATGGGGTTGAGAGAAAGAGAACTAAAGGAAAGTTTAACTCTTAAAGTCTACGCTTCTTTGTCAATTACCAAATCTCCTCTTTATCATCAATGTATAGCATTGATGTTTCTAATGCTCTACATGACAAGACTGAAAACTTTTTCTGTGCAATCTTATTTTCAAGTAATTATAAATGATCGACATTTCATTTCATTTTTATTGGCATCCATAATTCACAGAACTCTCTGTGATTGATTTTGAAGAAAACTGATACCAGGGATATTTGTTCTCTGTAATGTAAAATTAATAGCAGATGCATGACTGAGGGAAATTTTTCCCTGATGTTTTCATAGTTATTAAAACTCTTGGACTCCATTCTTTGTGGTTCTAACCCACATGCTAAGCTGGCCCCCATGCCCATCTAACTTCCTGCAGCATGTGAAAGTGGTGACTTAAAATTCTTTCTTTCACTGTCTTCTGCTTTGAAGTAATCACAGCAGCCACCATTGAGCGGGCAATTGCTATGAGCCACATGGCAGGTTGATAAGTGCTACCTTGATTAATGCTTGTGAGAAGCTCTTCAAGTAATATTCCTATTTTTAAAAGACAAACAGGAGAATCAGAGGCAATAAGTAGAATGCCTATGTCTGAGCACTACCTGATGCCAGCTCTCTTGGCTTTCTTCCTTCCTCTCTCCTCTTAACTTCCTTCACTGGCCCCTCTCCTTCTGCTGGACCTCACCATGTGATGCTTCCCTCTTACCCCACATCACTGACCAATGTAATATTCATGTGCATACCAGACCTCTCTCATAGGCACAAATCACTGTGAGACTGTGGTTAAAATGGGGTGTGCACCCTCGACTTGCGTCCTTTGCTAGGCATCAGAAGCAATGTAAAGATAGTTGGCAGACCCATTAAAGGCTGCTCTGCACAGTGATCTGCCTCAAAGAGACCCAACATGCCAATCCACTGCTTTGGCTTTTAATGTGAAAAACCTGGGCTTCAGCAGAAGTCAGCTTATGAAGAGCCCTGGCAGCTCTGCCAGCCAAGAGTTGGATCACTGGGAATGGAACTGCCTGGAGTTGAAGCATGCCCATGTCAGAGCCACAGATCTTGCTGGCTCCAAGCTGAAGAGCCCTTTACTCGGCCCAGCTTCCAAAGTGACTACTGAGGCGATGGCCCAGTAAGGTCAGTAACATTGCAGGCAAAAGATGTCACCTGCCTTTACCTGCCAGCTCTCCTAACAGGCCAGTTAGGTAATGGAAGTCAAGCAGGTGCCTCCCCCAAAGAGGTTCACACCTCCCTTAGGATGTACCCCATGTGAAGAGATAGATAGGTCTGGGCCTCCTGACTGACAGGCTATTACAGGCCTCTTCTGACATGTTGTACTTGCCTCTCAATCAGAGAACTTATTTGTCGTTTAGACAGTACCTTTCTTAGGTCCTCTAATAATGACCCTGTCCTTTGTTCTAGACCCTGTCTAGCTCACCTGGGGCCTCATTCCTTTATAATCATAGTCTCTACTCTAACATCAATGGCTCTACTCCTGACCTGTGTGTATTGATGGTCCTCTCCCCACTTAATGTTGTATGATTATTCAGAATTTTTCTCCAGACAAACCCCTCTACCTGCAAAAGGTAAATGGCCTTTCTCCAGGTCTTGGCTGGGATCAGCTTTAAACCACATCCATCAAACAGTCTTCACAAGGGTCCAAAAACCCTCCTCATTTCCTCTCCTCTATGAAATCCTCTCATTACTTGGTTAATGCCACTCTTAGGATCACTGGTTGCTATTCTCACCCTGTCATTTATATTACCGTGTCTGTTTAAGTGTTTACAGGAGTTGATAATGGAATGAACCAAAGCCTTCAGCAACCAGGTGGTCAACCAAATGCTGCTGCTGCTACAGGAATATACTCGGATCCCCACACAGAAGACAGCAGCTTGATACATTACCCCAGGCCAGCAGAGAGTACCTCATTGCCCCATGTCAGCAGGAAGTAGCTCTAAAGACAGATCATTGTCCCTCTACCCTTCCTGGACTTTTTGGGCTAATGTAATCCCATACTTCTGCTTTATAAAAAAACAAAAGGGGGTAATGTTAGTAAAATGGCACAGTCCCGACACCATCCTAGGCTTTAACCCCCGCTGCCATTGCTGGAAGCCAGGTAGCCACGTGGCCCAACCACTGCTGTCAGCCCCATCCACATCCTAATGGGATTCACTGCTCCTACTTCCCTGCCCACCTCCTGGCAAAGTTTTAAGAGGACCGATTCCTGAACACATGTCTCTTTCTCTGTCTCTTTCTCTCCCTCTCATGATCTCCCTGTCTCTCTGTCTGTCTCTTGATTTCTCTCTCTGGATCTCTCTGTTATGCTCGCCTTCTCCCTCTTTTTCCTTCTTCGTCCCTTCCCTCTGGTCTGTCGGGTTTCCCCAATAAGCCCTTTCCCTTAAAAAGTAAATAAAAAAAATAATAAAATGGGGTGTACAGAGACCAAAGGTGCTAGCTCTGCCCTTTTCCAGCTATCTGACCTTGGACAGGCTTTAGTTCTCTCATTTATGAGTGGCATAATACAGCTATTACAAAGGATTAAATGAGATATCACAGATAAAGCAACTTGCACTTAATACATATTCCATAAATATTAGTTTCTATTTCTACTATTATATTTCAAACTGCTTGAATCATGTCAGCATAAGTATCCCAACACCCCTTCAAATTCAACCTGTCTAAATCAGAGAGTTCATCTTTTCTTCCATACTCGCTTCACCTCTGCCTGCTCTTTCATGGTGAATGTCACTGCCACTCTTCACCAATTCACTCAAATTGGAAATCTAGGTAACTTCTTCTTTTAATATACACACTCTCCTAGAGGTTAGAAGAAAAATTGTCCCACTTTTTTAGCTGACCGCTAGAATCCATCATTCACTCTCAAATCTGTTCACATCTCCTCACCTCATTTAGAATCCCTCAGTGGGTCACCTTGATCTTTAGATGAGGTCCAAATGTCTCATAGAACACAGACAAGCCCTCAATATCCAGTCTCTGCTCACTCTCCAGTCTCACCTCCCTTCACCTCCATTCTCCAAAGGGATAAAATTACTTCTTTGGCCATCAACAAAAATTTGCCTTTCATGTCTTAATATGCTGGCAAATGCAGTTTCCAGGAGCCAGAAATGCCTTCCCAGCCACCTCCTTCCTGCCTTTCTAAATGCTAGTCAGGTCCCCTTCTTCCCAGATCTACCCCTGCTCCCAAAGTCTGAGCAATACCCCCTTCTGGGTAGCTCTTGCAGCCTGTTCTTGCTTCCAGCCTTTCCCTTTTCTTAGTGGAGCCTTACACTGCTTTGCTGCACAATCTCACAGACTCTAAGATTCCAGAACTGTGTCTCAACTCTGCAACCCAGCATCAATCACTCAACAAGTAAAACTCTGCTAGGAAGCCACCTAGGTTCTAAGATGAAAAGCAGGGATGTTGACAGCACAATTACAAACCTGTTGTACAAACACAAAATTGTAGGGCTGAGAACAACAACTTGCATATGAGAACCCTAGAACTTATGGTGTTAAATAACCACGGTGTGGCCTCCGCATTACAAAATAAAGCCCTAGATATCCTCAAAAAAAAAAAAAACCCACCATTCAAGTCCATACAGCTGTTTGCACAATCTTAGAAACACAATTTTAAGATTAAATTTTAAGATTAAATGATCTGGGTCAGCACTGTGGCTCACTTGGCTAATCCTCTGCCTGCGGCACCTGCACACGGGGTTCTAGTCCCTATTGGGGCGCCAGATTCTGTCCGGGTTGCCCCTCTTCCAGGCCAGCTCTCTGCTGTGGCCCAGGAAGGCAGTGGAGGATGGCCCAAGTGGTTGGACCCTGCACCCACATGGGAGACCAGGAGGAAGCACCTGGCTCCTGGCTTCAGCTCGGCACAACGCACCGGCCGTAGCGGCCATTTGGGGGGTGAACCAACAAAAAAGGAAGACCTTTCTCTCTGTCTCTGTCTCTCTCTGTCTTTCTCTCTCTCTAACTCTGCCTGTCAAAAAAAAAAAAAGATTAAATGATCTGAACCCACACTCAAACTTGAACACAGTCTCACACTGAATTCTCACAAATTATTTATTTGCCTATACCTTATCTTGTTACAGAGAGGGGTGGCACAGTTTGCAGAAATACTTTAAGAAAATGCCATCATTCTTGAGGCCAATGAAGAATTCATTTGAAGAGTGAACTGTGAAGCAGGACAGATTATGAAAGTCAAAAGAGACAGGTACACAGTTAAAGCCTGTGATAAGATCTGATACGTTACCTGGGAGAAGGTTACAAATTTACCTGTGAACTACCTGGCATGCAACACAGAAAGTAGGTATAATCTCTTTTTGAATTACAAGGTAAAATAAAAACAAACTAGTAGTTCAGGAGAAAGATTCCTGATGCTAAAATCTGCAGGGAATTTTTTCCGTGAGTCCTTGTGGGAAAAAAAATGTGAAGTAAACAATATCTTTTCAATTATTCTGAGTTTCACAATGCCATTTGGCATTTTTCATGTGAAGGCCCAAAGCACGAAAAAGTGCAGTCCAAGGAAATTGAGAGGATTAGCAGGATTGGATGGAAGGCAGAATGATGAGGATAAATACACATTTCTCTACACAACACAGGCTGTGCACCCCACAGAGATAGGTAGCCCCCTCCTGGCCATCACTGTCCTCAGCACACTGTCTACCACAGTGGGTAGGTGCAATCCATCCAATGTTCAACAGAGAACTAAACGAATCTACATAAGCAGTTCATATTCAGCCAGTCAAGTGAGAAAAGTAAAATGAGAGAAGCTGCAGCATTTCAAGGCAGACCTGGTTATTGACTGGGACCTCAGCAGACATCAGTCCCAGGCATTACATTGGTATGCAAAGAATTTGAACAACAGTTTCAGAAGAAATATTTCAAGTTTGCAGTTAATACTAAATTGGAAGAGACAGCAAATAATGAGAAACAAAGCAGGCAGATAAAAGAGTTTTAGATATTTCAAGTACCTACCCAGCTAATAAATGCAAATGAGTTCAGTACAGATAAGCACAGAATTATGAGTCTGGAAGCAAAGAAGAAAAAGGAGGACTATCTGTTAAATGGAAATGAGCTGCACGGTACTGACCAGGAATGAGATCTGAGGAATTATTGCAGAAGAAATCCCTCAAGCTTTCAGCCCACTTTACTGCAATAGAAAAGAAACTCATTGAGGAATTGTATTAAGCCACAATACCCAACGTTCAACACATACTCCACATTGGGTGAAAATGAAACCAAAACAAGGAAAGAATACGATTTTTTTAAAATTCAAATTGTCGTTTTATTCAGGGCAAGATCATTCTCACTGACTTTTATTAACCACAAACTTAAGCAATTGTCTTCTATAGATCTATCGGAATGAGTTTCCTTATGATTTGCTTGTGTTCTCTATAATAATTATTCAGGGGTTCCTGGAATAAGCCCATCAAACCTGGGAGCAAAGGCCATCATTGGAAAAATAGAGGCATTTGGACTGCAAAGGTTAAGTGGCTCCTTTTGCCAGAGCCATACATTTTATTTCTTCATGTATGTGCATGTGTGTGTGTGTCTGTTTTATTTTGTTGTTGTTGTTGTTGTTGTTACTGTTGCTGGTGCTGGTAATAGTGGCAGTCAAAAAAAATCATAGATTCATAGCTTTTACAGCTGGACAGCATTGTAAGTACATCCTTATGAGCCTCCTGCCTAGAGAGCCACTATTATCAGCACCATGGTTACAGCTAAGCTCTTCAGACTCAGAGGGGTGGTGCTGTCAGCCAACAACATTACAGGCCACTCTATAACTATTTCAGTAAAACAAACCCAGCACAAGGTTAAAGGAGACAAGTGAGAGGTGAGGAGAATGCAAAAACTTTCCTGGCTAAAAGCAGTTCTCCATGAGGCAGGTATTCTGTCTGGGCATTTGATAAACTATAACACCCTTTCGTGATGAAAACCCTAAGCAAATTGGGTATAAAAGGAACACTCCTCAAGACAATCAAGATAATCTGGCAAACCCACAGCCAGTATCTTACTGAATAGGGAAAAGCTGGAAACTTTCCCACTAAGAGCTGTTACTAGACAAGGATACCCACTCTCACCATTACTATTCAATATCGTCCCTAGAAGTTTTAGCCAGAGCCATTAGGCAAGCGAAAGTAATCAAAGGGATACAAA
Source organism: Sylvilagus floridanus (assembly GCA_949820135.1). NCBI lineage: Eukaryota > Metazoa > Chordata > Mammalia > Lagomorpha > Leporidae > Sylvilagus > Sylvilagus floridanus. The sequence continues at coordinate 64,640,763 of OX463227.1, read as the reverse complement.
TTGGGAAGGAGAAAGTCAAACTATCCCTATTTAAGATGACATGATTCTATAGATAGAGGATCCAAAAGACTATACTAAGAGACTACTGGAACCCATAAAAGAGTTTTGTAAAGTGCCAGGAAATAAGATTAACAAACGAAAATCAATAGCCTTTCTATTCATAAACAATGCATAACTGAGAGAGAACTTCTAAGATCAATCCCATTCACAATAACTACAAAAAATTAAATACCTTGGAATAAATTTACCCAGGATGTCAAAGATCTCTATGATGTAAATTATAAAATATAAAAGAAATAGAAGACACAAAAAAATGGAAAAATCTTCCATGATCACGGATTGAAAGAATCAGTATCATTAGAATGTCCATACTACCAAAAGCAATTTACGAATTAAATGTGATTCCAATCAAAATACCAAGGACATTCTTCTCAGATCTAGAAAAAACAATGCTAAAATTCATATGGAAACACAAGAGACCCTGCATAGCTAAAGCAATCTTTTTCATTAAAGATTTGTTTTATCTATTTGAAAGACAGAGTTACAGAGATAGGTAAAGACAGAGACAGAAATAGAGATCTGGTTCACTCACAAATGGCCACAATGGCCAGAGCTGAGCCGATCAGAAGCCAGGAGCCATGAGTTTCTTCAGGATCTCTCAAATGGGTTCAGGGGCCCAAGGACTTAGGCCATCCTCTGCTGCTTTCATAGGCACATTAGCAAAGAGCTGGATCAGAAGAGAAACAGCCAGGACTCAAATTGGTGTTCACACGGTATGCTGGTACCGCAGAATGGGCCTGTAACCTGTTGCACCACAGCACCAGTCTCCAAGCTAAAGAAATTTTATACAACAAAAACAAAGCTGCAGGTATCACAAAACCAGATTTACAGGGTAGTTATAATCAAAACAGCCTCATACTGGCAAAGAAACAAAAAACAGATGTGCAGGCCAATGGTACAGAATAAAACTCCAAAAATCAGTCCACGCATCTACAACCAACTTACATTTAACAAAAGAATTAAAATCAATTCCTGGAGCAAGAACTATCTCTTCAACAAATGGTGCTGGGAAAACTGGATCTCTGCATGCAGGAGTATGAAAATAGACCCCTACCTTACACCTTACACAAAAAATCCACTCAAAATGTATAAAGGACCTAAATCTATGACCTGATACCATCAATTTAATAGAGAATTTTGGAAAGTTCTGCTGATCCGAAGGCAGGAGCCAGGTGCTTCCCCTTGTCTCCCATGGGGTGCAGGGCCCAAGCACTTGGGCCATCCTCCACCGCACTCCCAGGCCAGAGCAGAGAGCTGGCCTGGAAGAGGGGCAAGCGGGACTAGAACCTGGTGTGCTAGTGCCGCAAGACAGAGGATTAGCCTAGTGATCCTCTCTGTAGCTCTTTCAAGCAAATAAATAAATTTTAAAAAATAAGAAATGCAATCACTTTAGTAAGGTTACTGGCCAGCTCTCTGCTGTGGCCCGGGAGTGCAGAGGAGGATGGCCCAAGTACTTGGGCCCTGCACCCCATGGGAGACCAGGATAAGCACCTGGCTCCTGCCATTGGATCAGCGCGGTGCGCTGGCCGCAGCCCACCGGCCACAGCAGCCATTGGAGGGTGAACCAATGGCAAAAGGAAGACCTTTCTCTCTGTCTCTCTCTCTCTCTCCTCTCTCACTATCCACTCTGCCTGTCAGAAAAAAAGAAAAAAAAAAAAAGAGCGAGCTACAGAGAGAGAAGGAGAGATGGAAAGAGAGATCTTCCATCCACTGGCTCACTCCCCAGATAGGCCAAAGTCAGGGCCCAGGAGCCTCACCAGGTCTCCCACATAGTGGCAGGGGCTCAAATACTTGGGCCATCATCCACTACTTTTCTCAGGCCATTAGCAGGGAGTTGGATCAGAAATGGAGCAGCCAGGCCAGCGCCGTGGCTCAACAGGCTAATCCTCCGCCTTGCGGCGCCAGCACACCAGGTTCTAGTCCCGGTTGGGGCGCCGAATTCTGTCCCGGTTGCCCCTCTTCCAGGCCAGCCCTCTACTGTGGCCCAGGAGTGCAGTGGAGGATGGCCCAGGTGCTTGGGCCCTGCACCCCATGGGAGACCAGGGAAAAGCACCTAGCACCTGGCTCCTGCCATCGGATGAGCGCGGTGCACGGCTCCTGCCATCGGATGAACGCGGTGCGCCGGCCGCAGCGCGCCGACGGCGGCAGCCATTGGAGGGTGAACCAACGGCAAAGGAAGACCTTTCTCTCTTTCTCTCTCTCTCACTGTCCACTCTGCCTGTCAAAAAAAATAATAATAATAAATAAAAAAAATAAGAAATGGAGCAGCTGGAACAGGAACGAGCACCCATAAATGATGTTGGTATCACAATGTATCACAATCCCAGCCCCATTTATATGAGTATAACTAACAGGTGGGGGAGGTATTTAGCATAAAAGTTAAGACATCATTTGGGATGCCTACATCCCATATCAGAGTGCCTAGGTTCAAATCCCAGCTAGGCTTCTGATTCCAACTTCCTGCTAGTGCACACCCTGGGAGGCAGAAAATGATGGCTCAAGTACTTGTGTCCTTGCCACTCATGTAGTAGACCTGACCCTGGGAGGCAGAAAATGATGGCTCAAGTACTTGTGTCCTTGCCACTCATGTAGTAGACCTGAATTGAATTCCTAGTTCCTGGCTTTGACCTGTCCCACCCCCTGCTGTAAAGGGCACTTAGGGGCTAAACCTTTGGATGAAAGATTTTCTCTGTCTGCCTCTGTATTTGTGGCTTTCAAATAAAATGAAAATAAGTAAATGTTTTAAAATCTTAACAGTAGTACATTTTTGGCTAAAATATAATTATTTAAAAACTGACAGTTGTTTCATTTCCCTTTGAAATAGGAAGAGCTGTAGTATACTGTGTTGGTTGACCTCTGCAATGACCCCTAGTGATCCCCTCCTCCCTGAGATTAAGCTATAATGAGTCAGAGTCTTCCTTCTTGCATGTCCTCTCTTACTCACTCATGGACTCACTCTATGAACAATCAGATGCCTTGCCATTAGCAGCCTTATAGGGAGGTTAATATGACAAGAGAAAGCAGGACATAAGTAGATCCCCTCCCTGCTGACTCTGTAGATGAGACTGAATTTCCAGCCAGTGTTCTGAATGCAGCCCTCATGAGAGAAACTGAGGCAGAGGCAGATTATCCATAACTGGACTCCTGACCCACAGAAACTGTGAGATAATGCACGTTTGCTATTTTAAAATACTATGTTTTGGAGTAATGTGTTTACGCAGCAATAACTAATATCTACATCAAGAAAACACCTTCACATTGTGTTCTGCCACATTTTGATATTTTGTGTTTTCTACCATCCTTTCTTATAGAGTAAAATTCTATCTCCCTAGGCCGCCGCCGCGGCTCAATAGGCTAATTCTCCACATTTTGGCGCTGGCACACAGGGTTCTAGTCCCAGTCGGGGCACCGAATTCTGTCCCAGTTGCTCCTCTTCTAGGCCAGCTCGCTGCTGTGGCCAGGGAGTGCAGAGGAGGATAGCCCAAGCGCTTGGGCCCTGCACCCCATGGGAGACCAGGAGAAGTACCTGGCTCCTGCCATTGGATCAGCATGGTGCGCCGGCCGCAGTGCGCCCGCCGCGGCAGCCATTGGAGGGTGAACCAACGGCAAAAGAAGACCTTTCTCTCTATCTCTCTCACTGTCCACTCTGCCTGTCAAAAATTAAAAAATTCTATCTCCCTCATGAATGAAAATGTGCTGAAGGTTGGGACTAAGAAGGAGCTTGGTACAAAGCTAGCGAGTTCCAGATTAATAACTGTTGGCCATCAAGTTCTATTTCATTCTTAATACAATCACACAACATCACACAGGAATTAACAAACCCTAGAAACCTGTCTGTGGTCCATAATTGTAATCATTTCATTAACTAGTCAGACCTTGATGATTTTATTTTCCAGGGTTAATTTGTGGTATCCCTAAGCTCAGGTAACTGAGGGATGCTATACCCTCTCCACCTAGAGAAGAGAAGCACATCTGGGAATAGAGGTAACTGGGAGTGTTACAATCAGACTCTCCAGTACCATCCCTCTCTCAACGGTACCCTGAAGTTTCCAGGTTGACTCCAATACCCACAGAAGCAAACATGATGAAGGCCCAACTAACATCAGCAAAGGAAAATAAAGCAATTAATCTCACTAGGAGTCTGAAATTCAAATTGGATTACTTGTGGATTGCACATCATCATATCTGTGAAATAAACTTAATCATGTTTAGGTGAGTCAAAGAGGAGCTGTTATTATGTCTAAATGAATAACTCCCTGTTGGCCCATCCTTGAAAAGTTGAGAAGTTTCTCCAGATTCTGTACAAATAAATACAATACTAACCAAAACAGGCAGCCGCTATATAGCACCTATCACCCGCTATCAGCAGCAAGGCTCTACACAGTAGGTCTCCTTGACCACAGCAACAGGGTTCGAAAATTCAAAGAGGCAGTTGTGTACTACAGAGAACGTCCAGCTATAAAGACAAAAAATGTGTTTGAAAGACTTTGGAAAGCGTTCTTCCCTTGCTCTGTGGCCTCACTATGCTGGCAACCAGTCCAACAGAGCTGATCCAAATAAGGGAAGGCTCAGAGAACTCCCCTGCTTCTACCTCTTTGTTTAAATCTTTCCACAACACTGGCCTACATAAAAATCAATACATAAGCCAGCCTTTCATAATCAACAGTTCTTTTAAATAGGTTTCCCTTCCGGGAATAGCAAGAGATTTAAGGCCAAACACTCTCTGCGGCACCCCCAGAAAGCCTAGTAAAAATACCTAAATTAGAATTTGGCCCAAACAACAGTGATCATTGGTGCCACCCTTTAAAATTTACCTTCGGGAATGAGACTTTATGGGAAGTGATAGAAAAAGATGCTTTTCCTGTAAACCTCTCCTTGACGCATCACATCTGCAGATGAAGAAATCTAATTTCAATTTTAAAGTTGCCTTTGCCAGATTCAATAAAAGTTCAGGCACCACTTTTTTAGTCTGTGCCCCTTAGATTTGCACTGATAACCCTCACTTTCATCTTCCTGAGAATCTTTTCCAGCATTTACATTTTAAATCTCTTGTTGAAAATCGCAACACCGGAGTATCTCCTAGGGTTAAAGCTCAGAAAGTGCTTAAATGTATATATCTAAATTTTACTTTATATCAATATGGCTATATAGTATTTGCTTTGTAGATAAAAGATGAGAGCAAAGCCCTTAAATGCTATCAGTCAGAAGCCCCCAAAACCAAATCTCCAAACCTCTCATGTATTCAGTCGTTAGAAGCATTTAGAAGTCAGAAAGTCATTTTTTTCATTTCTTTTTAATGCTGCACATATTTACTTTCTGTTTGACTTAGCCTGGTGCTCAGATATTTACAAAAACAATATTTGAAAAGTAAGTGATCTCCAGGTACCACTCCTGCACCACACCCAAAGGAGCAAAGTGGACCGAAGACAATAGTCTTAAAATCTATTATTGCTGCTAAGCTATCAATAAAATGAAAGAATAAGAGTATTCACCATAATTTCTTTTTATGAAGAAAATGAAATTAAATAATTATGTTATTGCCCCCACATTTTTGTCTTTACTTCAATGTATTCATCAGATTGACTCATCTATTAATTCTATTAATGCTGGTTGTGCTTTTTCTGCACTCTTTAAAAATTATTCTAGTTCTCATCCAAACTGGTTGTGTTTTCCACATCATACAAAATTCATTATGTCTACAAGAGCAAGCTTGTGAGGTAGTCATTAAATTTAAAGATTGCACGGAAAAGGAAAAATTGCTATAGACATTTGCCAATATCTTCACTCCTGCTTTTTAATAAAAGTGAAACTGCAATGCAAATTCATTTGAAAAAAGTAGCCATAGAAATAATATCATATTTCTTACACAATCTGGTCACAAGAATCAACTCTGTACACCAAAATGAAATGTCATATTTCTTTAACATTTCATCCTGAAAATTATTTAACATTTTTCATCAACTTTCCCTGAAAAACTTCTCCAAATTTCTACTTTAGACTGCCAAATCTCTTAAATGCATAATTTCATGGAATTTTCTTAACAAAGCTGTACTCCATAAATAAAAATTGTCTTTGCAGGAAGAAAATTTTGTGAAATCCAAATAAAGTTTGTTGTTTAATTAATAGTATGGTGATTTCTTAGTTTAATAAATAACCACGATTATGTAAGATGATACTATCAGGTAAAATGAGGTGAAGGTATATGGAAACTCTGTACTGTCTTTTCCAGGCTTCTGTAAATTTAAAATTACTTCAAAGTAAAGGGTTTTTTAAAGCTATTCTTTTAATTTAAATTTAAGGTGAGCAATTTGGAAAAGAAAACCTAACATTTTATTTGGAGTCTATTCATAAACATACAATTAACAGAGAACATATGTTCTCAATTGACTTCTCACATTAAGCCTGTTCTATGCTTCTGGAGACCACACTAAAGCAAAGGGCTGAGGATTCCAACATGAACACAACATATTTGTATTCTCACTTAGAACACAGCCTTTCAAAATCTCTGCAAATCAACATCTATTTTTGATCACAGAAAGCAGTTATTTCTGGAACAAAATCCTCCAAACAAGCAAAGCATTTAAAAAGCACTTATAATGAAAAAGCTATACTCATAGAGCAAAGTGGAATATTGAACTGCATGTCTGTGTTCATTATTTGCATGGAAATATTACATGCCAAAATGCAATGATGTCTACATCTCTACCCAGTGAAGACACCCACACTCAGCTCAGACCCATTGTGGAAATTACTCTTTCTGCTAAAAAGCCTGAGAACAAGAGAATGACTCAGATGGAAATGGAAAGAAAACATAAAAAGTTAGGGAAAGAGACAGAAAAGTCATGTCCAAGTAACAACGGAGATAAACACGCTGCAGCATATTAGAAGAAGGAATCCACGGAAACAATACAGATGATGCAGGCACATCTGAACTTCACGTAACTGCTGTAACTTCAAGTACCTTCAAGTTACTGAACTTCAAGTAACTGCTGTTTCAAACAATGAAAATCCTCTGTAAAAGGCATTCTGGTGACAAGATAGTTCTGATGCCAACACAAACAAATGGGACAGGAACAGAAGAGCAGAAGAGAAAGGCTGTGGAGAAACTGAACAACTACCAGACAGGAGGAATCTGAACCAGTCCCTAACAGAAACAATTCCAGAGCTGAGTGACCTGGTAAACCATTTGATGTTTTTGTTTAATATTATTGCATTTAAACCAATAGCACAATAACGTCCATACAACCCATACTTCACAGTATAGGTTCAACTATTCTCAATGGATACCTTTATTGCCTTAAGCCTTCCAGGTCATCATAATCCTTCCTGGTTGTTGGCAGAGTGACCAACTGAACAGTGGGGTTCACTCTGTGCCTGGAGAGACCCAGAAAATCAGGGAGGTGTTAGCTAACCCACCAACCATCCTCCAATGCGGAATGTTATTCTGTTCAAGCTTGTGGCTGGGGATCACAAACCAAACGTCATTCATTTGGCTATGTTTAGATTTTTTAAAAGTAGCCAATTACTATCATCTCAGCAGTCCTTCAAAAAAATCAGATAGAAAGTGCTGCCTATTATACACATACAAAAATCACAAAGCTCTCTACAGGATTATACACTAAGTCAGTGAAAGGCAGAAAAAGCCAACAATTTTCAACACATTACATTAATTCCACAGCTCAAAACACTGTACAACTTATTCAGATCTCAACATAAACTAAATCATAAAATATTAATGAAAACAACTATTTTTTAAAACCACCAACTCATCAATGTACTACATTTATAAACCACAGTCCATTACACAGGTCTCCAGAAGTTCTGAGAACACACTGAAATGAAATGAGCATTGTATCATTTTCTTCTCACATTCATGACTTGAGGTTAATTGTCACCTTCTAAAAGCAATCTAGGCTTCACTTCAACCAGCTTCAAATGAGAGATCAGCAATGAAACAAGCAAGTGTTTTTAGCTGGAGGTCTGGTTTCAATAACAAGTATAAAAACATTCAATTCTTTAATTTCTTGAAGCATTTTTTTTTACCAACTAATTTAGTAAAGGCATTTGGCCTGCTTTTCTAAAAGAACTGTAGGTACTAAGAAAATCAAGCTATACTGGAACAGGAGAATATATATTTTGCTCAAATGTAAAACCATTACACTATTCCAGATAAAAACTCACATCTGCCAAAATATTGTCACATCTTCACAATCCCTGGAAAGGCAACACTTACAGGAAGAGAGAAATGGAGGAACCACAGAGGAGGCATCCTTACACTCAGCAAGTAGAATCATGAGCTTTCTGAGTTTACTCAACAAATATTTGCTGTGTGCCTACGTTGCATTTAGCACTAGGCTACAAGGAAATAGGGCTGAGCAAAACAATGCAGTGCTTCCTTTCTTGGAGTTAATACCTAGTAAAAAAGACAGACAACAAACCAAATATTTTATTTACTCTTCTGATACCTACTTGAAAGAATTTGGGGGCAACTCCAGCCTACACAGGTGGTTCAAAAATGTTTACAATGATGTGGAAGAAAAACGGTGAACATTCATTTCCTTAAACAACAACAACAATGCTTCTATTTGGAGAGGTAGTTCTATAATAGAAAGTATTTCACATGCATTACCCCATTTAATTATTACCATAACCCTCAGAAGATGAAGAGGTTAACTGTTGTTATCTCAACTAGATTGGGAAACCAAGGCTCAGACACCAAAGGAACTCATTTTTTTTAACTCGGGGTGGGGGAGTGGGTGGAGAGGAAGCTCCCATCCCCTGGTTTACACCTCAAATGCCCACAACAACTGGGGCTGGGCCAGGACTGAAGCCAGAAGCCAGAAACTCAATCCAGCTCTCCCATGTGGATAGCAGAAACCCAATCACTTGAGCATCACAAGGTCTGTTAACAAAAAGGCTGGATTCAGGAGCTGGAGCAAGAAATGAAACCCAGGTAGTAAAATACAGGATGTGGGTGTTTTACCCACTAGACTCTATAGCAACCCCAAGGGATTTACTTAGGGTCCCACCACTTGGACAATTAACCTTTCTCTGGATGGTATCCACTGCAGTTTGTGCTCCCTCACTAGTGATAGGAGTTTGCCTAGGCTGCCTAGGAGGCCCAGTCTGAGAAACTTTCACAGGACGAGGACAACGTTCTTGTTACCCTGACTGAGCTAGGTGGGGTGGCCCAGTTTCCTCAGTACCTGGAGCTGATTTCAACAATTTCAAGAATAATGATTTTTCCAAGAGAAGTAAGTGCTTTTACCCTTTAATCAAATAACAAGCCAAGTGAGGCAAAGCTAGATACCAAATTAATTGGTTTATTAAGCTGCATACGAAAGCAGAATAAGCAAAGTGAACACATTAAAAGTTGGGGCAAATGGAAAAAGAAAATCACTCAAGCATAGAATTCTAAGAAACCAAACACCTCACATCCACGGAGGAAATTTTCTCAATGTCCAGGTATCCATACCCCTTCCAGATGATGTTCATGGGGTACAATGCCTTCCAAACACCACCAAGAAATAAGGGGCTTTTTCACTCCCATGGAGCCTCCAGAGGCCAATCTTTGTCACAGGGAATTCTCTCAGAGGAAATGGAGGCAGGGGGAGGTGTGTCTCAAAGTTTGAAGGTACTAGGATTTACTGCCCTGGAAATTGTGTTATCTTAGCTCCCACGTGTCAGCCTTAGAGGGAGAGGACCCAAAGTGTCTCATTTGGCTCAATGGGTGCACACTTGTCAGTGTGACTGTCAGTCAGCTCAGTGTGATGTACCTGACCTCCTTGCCGTCAGCCAGCCAGCCACTTGGCTCAGTTGCAGCTCGCTCACTCGTGTTACAAGAAAAAGCTGAAAATACAGTCAGTACTGTCAAAGCATAGTCATATTAACCAGAATTAAGATCCCAATTTACCTAGACTCACAAGAATCATAACATGGCAAAACACAGAACACCTCTCCTTCAATGACCTGGAAAATGTGAGATTAGACTTCCCTGGGGGGGCGGGGGGGTCCAAGCAGAGAACTATCCCACCCCCACGGTCCCAGGAACCCAAGCAAAGTGGATGAAGAGCTTTCAGATGTATGTTGTCAAAAAGAACCCAGGTGAAATTACTGCAAATTTTGATATTATTTCATAATAAAATTTCGAGAGAGAGAAAGCAGGGCAGCTAACATATTCTCTATTGCTTTAAATGTATTTTTCAAGGACAATTAACCAAATTAATCAAGCCAATACAGCTTGATTATCCATCATCATGAACTGAAATGTTCTTTCTCCCACCAGCTCTGCCCAAACTGCGCAGTTGCAAGAGACCACTAGGTGACTGAATAACCTTTGGGTTTCTCTCTTCTTCTCGTGAAACTGTCATGCTGCACACATCTCAGCAATGTGTCTGTATTCTCCTTATCAAAAGCAGCGCCATAAAACGGAAACACGGTGTCAAAGATGACCTCCAGGGAGAAGCTGGGGTTGGGCTATGAAAGAGGCACAGTGTTCCGCACGCAGTTCCACCCCCAGCCGCTGGTTCCGGCTCCGCGAGTTTTTCAGGACTGCAATGCAGTAAAAGGGTGGAAGGAAAAGGAAAAGAGGCGGGGACGGGGACGGAGAGACCGAGGCTGCGATTTCCTTATGTGCATTGAGCCTGGGCATTTTCTTTTTCTGCTGCATATGAAGAATCATGGCCCCTTTTTAAAAAGATTTCACAAAAAAGGAGACAGTTTTAACCGAGTGCCTGCTCTCTGCGTGGCAGTTCCACGGGCAGGCTGCAATTTGGGGGAGGGGGAAGATAATGGAAATGCAGTTATGTTTGTATAACCCATGGACTGTTCCTCAGCTCCCTCAAGCCCACAGATACAGGTAACAGCCAATCTTTTTGTCTGGAAAAGAAATCTTTCTACACCGAAAATGAAAAGCATAAATTCCCACCACTTTAACATCAAATCCAGTTCCATTTCATTTCTTTGTAGGTAACTCTGAAGAAAAAGGAGAGGTTAATGGAGAGAAAGAAAGCCACTTGGGGCAGGGGGCATGCTTCAGTTCACACATGGAACCTGAATGTGCTCTGCTCAGGGAGCCGGTGTTTCCATTCACATCCTGACATACATAATTTGGAGGCAAATACCACAAATGACAGCTCTGAATGCATCATGCCTTTGATAGTAGGGTTGCAACAACCAGACGCCTTCTTTCGAGGGGGGGAAAGGGTATTTGCAATCAATGAAGGCAGTAATTTGATGCATTTGGTTTCTTCTTGTTATTCTTGGCTTCCGTGGAAGAATCAAATCCTCAGTGAAACATCACCCTCATCTGAAGGCATTAAACAAGCATTTGCTAGTTTTATAGTGAGAAATAACATACACAGATATAAACGTGATAGGCTCCTTCAGAACCATGTACAGCAAGCCGAAAATTGCTTCTTTATTCGTAGATACCAGTATTTACCTCTGAGTTTCCATTTTCTATCCAGCATGTTTTACTATGAGATATAATCTTGCTCCACCTTTTCAATGTCAGTATGCCAGTCCTTGATTCAATCAACAAGGATAAATATAGAGCTTATTTGGTAATAAACATGTGGCACATGCACAGACTACAAAACCACCATGTAAATATATCACAGAATACTGTAGCATTAAATTTCTATTTCAGCATATCTTGTAACCACACTGCATGGCTCTAAAGAGATGAGTTAAATGACATTTCAGACCAGGTTTTCCCTGCATGGCTTCCATCCTGATCACTATCTGCACTATTTAAATGAGAAGAGAAAAACACATAAATCATAAGCTTTTTCTCCTGCTTAAGTGTCCCTTACTGTCATTTCACTCTGTATATTCTTAAGTGAGCTTCGAAAGTGAATCTGCCACCAGCGTCTAGCCACACAAATAGAGGCCATTCTAGCTTCTTACCATCCTATCCTTTGGAGAAATACTTGTTCTCATTTTACCAATCTCCTAAAGGTATTGGGGGGCCTCTCCCTCACATACTCCTTTGGAAGAATAAAAAGCAATTCCGATAAAGAGCATCACGTGGCACATAGCGAGTGCTCATGAACACAGGTTGAGGAGAGGGCATTTGGTACAGTGGTTGATATGCTACTTGGAAAACTCACATCCCATGTCAGAGTGCCTCGGTTCAATTCCCAACTCCACTCCCAGTTCCAATCTTCCTGCTAATTCACTCCCTGGGAGGTAGCAGGTGACGGCCCAAGTACTTGGGTTCCTGTCACCCACATGTGAGGCCTGGGTTGAGTTCCTGGCTCTCAGATTTGGTTTGGCCCAGTCCCAGCCACTGAGGAACTTTAGGGAGTGAACTAACAGAAATAAACTCTCTCTATCCCTCCTCCCCCTCCCCAAATTAAATATATAAATAAATCATGGCCAACATGCAGAGCAGCGGGTTAAGCCACTGCCTGCAAATGCCTGCATCTCATATGACCACCAATTTGAGAATTGGTTGTTCCACTTCCTATCCAGTTCCCTGCTAATGCTCCTGGGAAAACAACAGAAATAGTCCAAGTATTTGGGACCCTGCCACCCATGTGGGAGACCCAGATGGAGTTCCTTGCTCCTGGTTTCAGCTTGTCCCAGTCCTAGCAGGTATTTGGGATGTGAGCTAGCAGATGGAAGATAACTCCCTTCCCCTCCTGTACTTTCTCTCTCTCTCTCTCTCTTTCTCTCTATCCCTCCCTGCCTCCCTCACAGCCCTGCTTGCCTGTCACTTTACCTTTCAAGTAAATAAATCTCATAAATAAATAAATAAAGGCAGGTGATATTGGATCTAGTAGTGGAGCCGGAAGCAAATGGACAAGTTTGAGTCAGTTTGTTTGGAATCTGTGAACATCTCTCTATCACTGCCTGGAGCAGGTTTTCAATACCATACCAATGGCACAACCTGGCAGGACACATATTATCGTGCCATGGAGTACAACATGATGCAAAAACAGATGGGTAAGAAAGAAATATGGAATGGTAGGCACAAGCTGAGTCCCTTCTGAGGGAGAGGTTTCCACACGGGCTTCCCAGGGCAACCCCAGCCCAGCCTGAGCAAAAACTCCTCGACACCAGTAGTTCTAAGACCCCAGGGAATTCTGGATATGGGACAAACCCACAACTGATTCCTGCTCCAACTGCTTCATCTTTGCTGCCTATTGAAAGGACTCAGCCTCCATGGGAAAAGCAGGCCTGACCCACTCCAGAGCCACCACCAGTGACCCACTGAAACAACATCTATTGCTCTTTTATCTTATCCACACCTACCTTTAACCAAAAATGCCATTTAACACAATCTGTGAGTATTACCCAGTAAATCTGCCTCTTGGTCATAGAGAATAGATCATGTGTCAGTTTCCTCCCCCATTGCAACTAAAAATACACCTGTGGAATACTCCCTTTCTAAATTTGTTTCTCTGTAATGGGGTTGGTTTCCTTTCCATTTTCTTAAATATTTATTTTATTTTTAAGTGACAGCTAGGAATTGCACATATTTTTCAAGTACAGCATGACTTTTTTTTAAAAAAAAGATGTATTTATTTACTTGAAAGGCAAAGTAATAGAGAAAGAAGGAAGGAGATGTTCAATCCCCTGGTTCATTTCCCAAATACTCACTGGAGCTGGGGCTAGGCAAGGCTGAAGGCAGGAGCCAGGAGCTCCATCCAGGAGCTCCATCCAGGTCTCCCACATAGGTGACAGGGAATCAAGCACTTAAGCCATCATTGCTGATTCCCCAGGTTCATTAGGAGGAAACTGGTTTAGAAGTACCCAGGGCTTGAACCAGGAACTCCATATAAGATGCAGGCATCCTAAGTAGAAGCTTAACCCACTGTGCCACAACACACCAGTCACCGTGTGACATTTCAATATATGGGTAATTATCACACTGGGGTAATCGGCATACCTTAAAGCCACCACTAACTGGCAGCAATCAATGGCTATTTTACACTGACTTTTATAAGCATGAATTCTCATTCTACAAGAATCAAATGTTAAGGCCGGTACTGTGGCGCAGTGTGTCAGCATCCCACATGGGTGCCAGTTTGAGTCCTGGCTGCTCCACTTCTGATTCAGCTCTCCTCTATGGCCTGGGAAAGCAGTGGAAGATGACCTGAGTCCTTGGTCCCCTGCACCCACATTGGAGATCTGGAAGAAGCTCCTGGCTCCTGGCTATGGATGGTCTCAGCTCTGGCCATTGCAGCCATTAGGGAATGAACCAGCAGATGGAAGACCTCTTTTTTGCTGTCTCTACCTCTCTCTGTAACTCTGTATTTCAAATAAATAAAGTAAATCTTAAAAAAAAATTTTTTTAAAGAATCAAATGTTAAATATGTGCTCAGATGGGCACTACAGTGTGGAAGGCTAACCTAACCCTCTGCCTGCAGCACCAGCAGGCTATATGAGTGCCAGTTCAAGTCTTGGCTGCCCCACTTCCAATCAAGCTCCCTGCTAATGGCCTGGGAAAGCAATGGAAGATGATCCCAGTTCTTGGGCCACTGCATCCACATGAGACACCAAGAAGTTCCTAGCTCTTGGCTTTGGGCCAGCCCAGCTCTAGCTGTTGTGGCTATTTGGGAATTGAACCAGCAAATAGAAGACCTCTCTCTCTGTCCCTCCTTCTTTCTGTCTGTAACTCTGCCTCTCAAACAAACAAATAAATCTTAAAAATAAAAAAAAGCATGTGCTAATGAGCCATGCCTGTATCAGGTGCTAGTATCCAGGAGATAAGTGGCCTATTGCCACCTTCAGAGATCAGCAGCCTGGTGCAGAAGACAGATATAATTTGATTAATCACAATATGATATGGAAGTGCTAAAACAAAGGCATGAACAAATTGTGGAAACACAGAACTGAATATAATTAATTTCTGCCATTTTCTGTCAGAGGTGGCACATAAAATCTCACCAGAATTGGTAGCAAAACACAATAAAAATTAGATAGAGTTTCGATTAACTACAATCCTTCTGGCATTTTGTTCTTACCCTTTAACCTCATTGCAATTGCCTCCCATTCTCTGCACTATATTATTAATGGAAATGTTTCCCCTCATTATCTAGCAATAAAATTATGTAGACATTTCTGTTCTTGAAGATGCTTGAGAATCTCTTTAGCTGATAGAATTATTAACCTTTTAGACTTAGGTGGACACTTACTGTGAGGCATGAATCACTGGAATTCTGACTACTTACAAAACATAGATCATCACTTTTGCATGTGTATGCAGTACAAAGAGCTAGTAAACAACTATTCAACAGAGGAAAATTTATTACAGTTAAGGTGCTAAAGATGATCATCTGCATAATAATGCTTCCATAACAATCAAATCTCAATTTTTTGAGCTCCCAAAGAATAGAACATCACAGAAAAATCCTTGGGGTGCTGGGCCAACACGACAGGTACAGAAGAGGCAGCCATCTATACAAGGTTACTTGAGGACTGTGAAATATACTTTGGGCCATCGGCCCAAAGCAGATCTTCCTCAGTGACCAGGCTACTTGGGTGTTAATGAAGACAATGCCTTTCTTCTCCAACTGAAAAAGAAATGAACCAAATTTAAGGACATAGAAATGGGAGACTTGTAGTATGAACATATTGGTGACTCATATACTGGGTTCTTCAGAAAAATTCTTCTTTTATTCTATTATTCTCTGAAACCTACACAATAAAATCCAATGACTTCACCCAAACGATCAAGACCTTCTAAAATCTAGTGCCAATCTACATTTGCCAACTCATCCCACATTCTCCATACAAGCCCTTCATTCAGATCACAATAACCGGTCAGTGTTTTCAGGTCATATGTTCCCCTCCCCTCCAAGTAGAAACAGGAGCAGGCACAAATTAGCTGGAAGTGGCTACAGAAGCAACTCCATATTTTGAGTCATGTCTGTACCATTATAGCAAGTTCCAAAGGTTCAAAGTACCCACAGTGAAATGAGCAGCTTTGCCAAAGAGTAATTTTGGAAATAAATATCTAGAAATAAATAGCCAACATTAGGTAATAAGCTAGATTAAGGAGTACACCTGAGGAATCTAGATTTTGTGCCCTCAAAAGCAGAATGGATCAGGCTTTAATCTGAAGATGGCACATTTTTAACAAAATCCCTGGCTAACAAAATCTTCATTGCCAAATGAAAGTTTAAGGACACAAGAATAACAATAGCTGACACTGATTGAGCACTTGAACATTCACATTGATTGAACAGTGTTCCAGGCACTGCTATAAATGCTTTACATGCCTCAGGTCACTTAATACTCCCAGAAGCTCTCTGAGGTAGGTAATGTTTAGCATGCCCAGATTACAGGTGCAGAAATGAAGTCAGAGTTGGAGTAACTTGCTCAAATTTACCTCATTCCCAGGTAACAAAACCAGAATTTGAACTCCCATTGTCTAATCCTAGAATCCATGCTATTAACTCAGGTAGTCAGGTAAGGGAGTATCAGACTTTAGGAAGAACTATATGTAAGTACACAAAGTGGATATTAATGGATAAGGTTTTCCTGGATAAAAAATCTGACTAAAAGACAAGAAAATGAATATGCTTGCTGTTTTCTATAATAGCTAAATTACTCGCTTCTCCAAACAAAAAGCAAAAAATAAAAAGCATCCCTACCAAATGCTTGTGAAGAAGCAGAAAGATGAGCAATGGCTTGTCTAAAATCACAATACAGTTTAAAGAATTAAGAATTAAGGAATAGCCGGCGCCACGGCTCAATAGACTAATCCTCCGCCTGTGGCGTCAGCACACCGGGTTCTAGTCCTGGTCGGGGCACCAGATTCTGTCCCGGTTGCCCCTCTTCCAGGCCAGCTCTCTGCTATGGCCCGGGAGTGCAGTGGAGGATGGCCCAAGTGCTTGGGCCCCACACCCCATGGGAGACCAGGAGAAGCACCTGGCTCCTGCCTTCAGATCAGCGCAGTGCACTGGCCACAGCGCACCAGCCGCGGTGGCCATTGGAGGGTAAACCAAAGGAAAAGGAAGACCTTTCTGCCTCTCTCTCTCACTGTCCACTCTGCCTGTCAAAAAAAAAAAAGAATTAAGGAATTATTTTCTAAAAGTCTGGATCAAAGCTAGATAGCCTCACTTCGATGTGCTGTGAATGTATCACATTTGGAAAACATCATAATCTGAAGCAAGTTTATTTTTTTAGAATACTTTTCAGTGAAGAAAATATTTAATAACATAATACTTTATAGTTTCCTTAGTTGTTCTAAACATGAGTCATAATTAATTTGTAAACATTTCATCTGTTTCTAATTTATACCATGAAATAATATATATATATTTTAAATTATTTTAGTGAATCTTACGAGATTAAATAGTGTTATACACATGATTTGTAAGAATTACTTTATACTAACAGCAAGTTTACTGTAGACTGGAATATAAAAGAGGGAAAGGTTTAAGTAAGTTGCAGAATGTGTGAAAAAGTCACAGAAGGTTATGAAAGAAATAAATTCTGGAGACAAAAGCTATTAATCTATTTTTCTTTGACATAGAATTAGAGTCTGATTCTCTGTTAAAGCAATGAGGTTTTCCCAATACATATATGCTAGAAATATTTTGAAATGATCTTAAAGGTATATTTAAAAACTGCAGCAGGTCATTTTAATAGCTTTTGTTTAATTGATGACTCTGTCAGTTTTCTAGACAGCTCCAGTAAACTCTCTTATTCCCTACTTCTGACTTTATTAAAATTGTTGCAACTCATGAGCTGTTTCCATGTGCTAACTCCTTTAAGGTTTTCATTTCCCATTTTGGTGACCAAAGAGTCATCAATTTTGTATCCTATTGAGGTAATCTTTGTATTCTCTGTCTCCTTAAGTTTTAATTGTTTAAAAGCAGCTGATTTTTTTTATTAAAAGAGTTATGGTTTGTTTGCTCATTCTAAAGCATCTGAGTGATCACCTTGTAACAATGATCATATCTGGTCTATATTATATCATGATGTTAAGAGATCCTGTTTCTGCCAGATATTTTAAACATTCTTGGCATCTTTGACAGGCATTCAAAAAAATCAAAGTTCCAAATTCTTTGGATTTTTATATTCCCAGTTGGGCCCCTGGAAATACCAAAGGAGATATCTCTCATCTTGCAGAGACACTAATAAGGCTATTTGAATTATATCAAAGGTACTATCAAGATATGAAGTGGTGCTAAATTTTAAAGCTATGATCATGTAAAATGCTACTGATACAAATGTCCAAAAGTTGCAAGTCTAATGATCTTGTTGTGTTGTTATCAGACATGATGGTTATCTTAATGAGAAAGGTCCAAAGGCCTAAAGGGGATAAATATTTTATAAAATCTTACAAGTGCTTTCAAAAATACTGTGTAAAATAAGCAAATGCCTCTTTTTGTTGGTTAATGAGTTTATAATTTTAAACCTGGCTATTTAAAGTCTTTTGTCATCCACAGTTTTATATTCTCCAAACACTGAAAATCAGATTTACTGATCATGAGATTTAAAACATTGTTGTTTCTGTGTTTTAATGTGTCCTCTTAAGTTCCACAGGACTTCTTTCTTTTCCCTGACCTCTATCGTATTCAGTACTTTGAGACAGTTCTGTAAGCAGATAAAGCAAACAATGGACTATAGGTTCCAACTGAGAAAAAGTATGGTTAATTCAAGTTACTAAGAATAGGAAGTAATTCAATAGATTTATGGTAATTTTTTTTAAAAAAAGTTAAAAATTTCTGGCTGGCGCCGCAACTCAACAGGCTAATCCTCCGCCTGCAGCACTGGCACACCGGGTTCTAGTCCCAGTCGGTTGTCCCTCTTCCAGGCCAGCTCTCTGCTATGGCCCGGGAGTGCAGTGGAGGATGGCCCAAGTGCTTGGGCCCTGCATCTGCATGGGAGACCAGGAGAAGCACCTGGCTACTGGCTTCAGATCAGCACAATGCCGGCCGCAGCATGCCGGCCGCAGCAGCCATTGGAGGGTGAACCAACGGCAAAAGGAAGACCTTTCTCTCTGTCTCTCTTTCTCTCTCACTGTCTACTCTGCCTGTCAAAAAAAAATTAAAAATTTCAAGAAGTTATTACTTAAACTGCTTTATTATTCTATCTTATACATTGTTATATGTGTGTACATATTTTATGTCTACACGGGAAAATTTATTAAGAGCTCTCCTAATTGGCTTATAGATAAATGATTGCTCATAAATTTAAACTGCTAAGTTAACCAAAAAATACCATTTTTGGTCCATGTGACCTAAATAAATCTCTGTATCAGATGTTTTAAATTTGTTGGTAGAAAGAAACTAAAAATGTTTAAGTTATTGACATGTTTGTGCTTGGGTTTGCTGGTCAAACAAGTTACACTTGTGCTAGATATTTTAGCAATGTTTCCAAATACATGTACTCTTGTCTTGAAATTTATAGAAGGCACTGGACCTTTTGGTAAATGTTTTCAAAAGTTGTTATTTGACAGTTTAAATGCTTGCTAAGTTTTCATTTGATATTAAGTTATTGACAATAAGTGATCTGGGAAGCCTGACTTACTCATTTCTCTGTTCTCTTCAAGATGGGAAACTGATTCTATTCTGAAGGACTCTCCATTGAAATATAAAGTTTAATCTTTAGACCTTATAAAAGGGATGGCTAACATTTTTCTGTAATAATAGCCTGGACACATAGAAGACCCAACAGCCTAGCCAAAATGAGAGCTTAAGTTATAATTTCACTGCTAGATCTAGCTCTCCCTGGGCATAGAAAACAGGTAAAACCTCTCTTTTCAAACCAAACGAAGGGAGAGAAAGTTTTACTAATGACTTCAAAATGTATAGATAATGTGGTCATCATGTTTGATTTTAAAGTGAGGACATATCTTTCCTCAAGAGCACTGTCTGCCTCACATAAAAAACACTATCAGAACATGCCTGTGACTATAAATTACTAGCTCAGGCCACCAACGATTAGGGATGGGACTGAGCACCCTCTTGGCTGATATATATGGTCTATTTTGCCAGAAACCAGGAGGAAAAGCAGCAAGCTAGGCAGCAGGAGCAATGTAAGGATAGGTGGCAGGATTTAAACAGTGATCTGCCATCAAAGAGACCCAACAGGCCAGTCCACTCCAAATGGCACTGTTTTTTGATGTGGAAATCCAGGGCTTTGGATAAACACAGAAGGCAGTTTCTGAAGAGCCCTGGTAGCTCTGCTGGGTTATTGGAAACTGAACTGCCCTGGAGTCAAAGAACTCCCAGGTCAGAACTGCAGACCTTGTTGGCTCTAAGCTGAAAAAAGCCCTTCACTAGGTCAGCTTCCAAAGTAACCACCACTGTTGAAGGGACAGCCATGTAGGGTCAATAACATTGCAGAAAGAGCTGTAAATTTCCTTTTAGAGATGCCACCTACCTTCTGTTCAGGCCAGCTCTCCTCTCAGGACAACTAGGTAATGGAAGTCAGCAGGGTGCCTCTCCTAAGGAGGTACATATCTCCCTTATGATGTCTCTTCCAGGATCCCATGTGAAAAGAGAGATAGGTCTGGGCCTCATACCTGGCCAAGCCTTAACTTAAACCCACCTGATTATTATCAAGCCCCTTCTGTCAGTTTCTATTTGCCACTCAATGGGGAAAACTTCCTTATGGTTTGGACAGCACCTTTCTTAGGTCCTCTAATAATGACTCTGTCCTTTGTTTTAGCCCCTGTATATTTATCTTGCTTGTTAGATTCATTTTCTCCAGGTTTGAAATAGTGAAATTCTAGATGGTCCTGCACATGAAAGATCAGTTTCTGCAACCTGGCACTGTGTCCCCCTCAAGAGGCCACCTCCTGTTGGAACCCTGTCTTAACTGCTGTCCCCTGCTCTGCCCCACTCAGCTTTCAGGAGCCAGAGCAGTCATCATTCCATCCCTCCTACCAGAAGGTAGGGCTCATTCTTCTGAGGGAGGGAATGTGAGGAGTCAGACGGGTTAGTCGGTAGCCAGGTTGGTCCCAATGGAAATTGTGGGTGCAAAATGCTTGCTTCCCCCAAAAGTTATCTTTCACATGGTTAAGTACCTACCCCACTCCTTAGGAGCTTCCAATTTTACCATGAGAATCGCAAGGGAGTAGTTATTCCATCCTTCTGAGCTCACAGTTCACTGTAAAAACAAGTTACCTATCCCACCCCTCAGCAAATAAAATTACAGATCAGGTCTTTTGATGGATTTTATCCTTGATTTGTAACTAAATGTCAAGCTTATAAGTTTTTTTTCCTCAAAATTGTACTTAAAAAACTCCAGTACCACCAGCCCCTTTGGGTTTTGCCTCTCTTGGAGCCCCCCTCCAGGCCACTCTGCCAGGTCTCTGACTTAAATAAATCTTGCTTTTAAACTAAAAAAAGTGTTATACTATAGTATTTAAGTGGAAAAATGATACAAAATATAATATTTAGAATACAGATATCTTTAAGAATTTATAGTCAAATAAGCTAGGAGAAAATATTATCAAAATATTCATTTTTAAAATGTCATTGGGTATTAGTGTGTTGGAATTTATTTCTTTTGTGCTCTTATGTATTCCTAAAATAAAAATCTTTACAACTATAATAAAAGTAAAATGTTTTTAATTTTAAGAGTAAATATGAATAAAAAATCATTAACAATCCAAGTTCTACTTCTATGCTCAGCAACACTTTACCATCCAGTTAAGAAACTTCTCTTTGAACCACACACCAGATGTAAATTTACCTTTATGAGACCTTTCAGAATTTTATAGACAGCCACTAATCCAGAATAATAAAGGAAACAGGGCATTCTTTCTCTAAGTAGGAGGAAATTTTTTTCTCTAATTTAGAAGAAATAACATGGACTTTAGACAGCATTTGAATCCTGGCTCAAATACTTCAGCAAATTAGTTAATCTCTCTGAGCCATAGTTTTCCCTTGTGTAAGAAAAGTTGCTATTAGAATTGAATCCAACAGCATGTCCAGTGGCTAACTCAGATGACTGCAGCCCCAGCCAACCTCTGGCTACAACTACAATGCTAGTTTTCTTCCCTCTCTGTTGGCCCTTGGGATAGCATCCACAACTGGAAGGCAGTATAAATGAATTTCATGCAGGAACTGTATTTTGGATTCACCTAAAGGACTGAGGGATAGAGAAAATGATTCTATTTTCCCATCAGTGTTATATGTATTATTGTTGTTGATCTAAAATGATTCCTATAATTTAATAAGCATTTAACTCTCTAGGGGAGAAAGAAAACTGATGTTACTTGATTTTAAACACATTTGTCATAAAATAACTTAAATGTTAAATTTATCCATTTTGATGATTTTCTTTCTGTATGTCTGATTCTCTTTTATGTCTAACTTTTCTTTTTTCTGTCTTAATTTCTTAAATTATTTTGGACATATAGAGAATGCAGTAGCTAATTTATCAAACATCCAAAATGTTAAGCATTTTCTTATAGGTGAATAATATGCTTGGCACACTTTGATCTATAATGTTAGAACATGTCATAATCCATAGATGACAAGAAAGATATCAAAGAAAAGTTTTCTTCTATTTAGTTTAAAATGAGTATTTGAACAAGTCAGCATTCTAATGCAATGTCTTCTACTTGAGAAAATTTTCAATCTTTGTATCTCTTCTACCTTCATAGCTTCCTCTAAAAAAAAAGATTGATTTATTTGTAAGGCAGAGTTACAAAGAGAGAGAGAGTGAGAGAGAGAGAGAGAGAGGTCTTCTATTCATTGGTTCACTCTCCAAATGGCCACAAAGGCTTGGGCTGGACCAGGCAGAAGCCAGGAGCTTCATCCCGGTCTCCTACATGAGACAAGGGCTCAAGCACCTGTGTTATCCTCTGTTGCTTTCCCAGCTGCATTAGCCAGGGGCTGGATCAGAAGTGGAGCAGCCAGGACTTGAACCCACAGTTCCCTTAACAGCATTCTAATCTTTCAAAATATGCTTATCCTAACAAAGTTTTACAAATCATGGTAATCCCTCTTATGAAGTATCAGTGACAGAACAAACATAAAGTAGGATTAGATGAGCATAACTGAAACTTTGTGATAAGTGCATAGTTTGTATAGGCCTCCATCATTATTCTATTTCTGAGGTTGGTAACTTCTCTCTCTAACTTGCTCTTTCCCACTTACTTTCAGACATTAAAATAAACAAAACCCATTATGGGATACCTTTCTGAATACTTCCACTCCCAACCGCCCTGCCACTCACTAACTCCCATGAGGGTGGGCCTCCTATTATGTTCTCACATTAAGCACTAGATTTCACCTCTATACCACTACTATCACTGTAGTAACTAAATTATTGCTTATATAATCCTTTGCTTAATGTCTATCTTTTTTAAGGATTTATTTATTTATTTATTTGAAAGGCAGAGTTACAGAAAGATACAGGAAGAGACAGAGACAGAGAGAAAGAGAGAAAGAGAGGTCTTCCATCCACTGGTTCACTTCCCAAATGGCCTCAACAGTTAGAGCTGGGCTGGTCTGAAGCCAGGATCCAGGAGCTTCTTCCAGGTCTCCCAAATGGATGACAGAGGTCCAAGTGCTTGGGCCATCCTCTGCTGCTTTCCCAGGAATATTATCAGGCAGGTGGATTGAAATTGGAGCAGCTGGGACTTGAATTGGCACCCATATAGGATGCTGGCATCACAGGTAGCAACTTTACCCTCTATCTCACAACACCAGCCCCTCTATCTACCTTAGCACATGGTAAGTTTTTCAGGATGAAGATGTCCTCTTCATCTTTGTACCCAAGAATTTTCATGATATCTGACCTAGAAAAGATGCTCAAATAACAATTAGACAAATAATGAATGAAGCTTCCAGTTGTTACCAGGAGAAAACTGAAGTCTCTGTTTTCAGTTCTGGGTACAGCAGCAAGAATATCAAGAACCCATTTAGAATTAAACTGTATTCACTTTGTAGTTTAGTAAGTACGTGATAAATGTTAAAGAATGACTTTTCAGCTTCCAGTAAGTAGCCACACCAAAGGAAGGAAAGTTTGGCTGCCATTCATACAAGGTTTGTGCATCACCAAAGGATACTGAGAATTGCAGAATGGACCAGAAAAGAAGCTTTCTACTTCCAGCAATGGAGAGGAAACTGCTTTCTCAAGTGAAGATTTTTTCCTTCTCAAGTGAGAATTTATGGGATGTCTACTTTCAAACATATCAGGAGCTACTGCTGACAGCTGTCAAAAAGATCAGACCCAATAAAGATGAAGTAGATAACAAGGTATGAACAAAATTAAAATCAGATGAATTTAAGTTAATGTGCTTGGAAAGAATATAAAATGGAAATTTCCCTAGTGATTCAGGTCAGATCCTCAAAGTTAACCTATATCCCATGCAACAAACAAGCCCAGAGAGCCATCACAATCAGTTTTATGGGATGCAATGAGTTTTTTGAGCTGATGGAATGTTCACTGTGGAATAGCCTCTAGGTTCATGCATGCATTATTTTAGTAACAAGGTAATTCAGGTTAATCTACTTACCTTCTGAAGTGATTCAAGGATAGAAACTAGGCAGAGAGTCTAGTAGACTCAATTCAAGGTGAAACTCCCACTGTGCGCTATAAAGAAAACAACAGGAATGCAAGGGTAGAGAGAAAAGTGTGAAAGCTCCTTTATTGTAGGAACCAAGCAATTAACAAAAAGCAACACCAAAGGATTCAAGATGATTCCATAGTCACTTTTCCTAGCTTCATTCGAAAAATAATTATATGATAGACACTGAGCTTGGTTATAGTGACTATGACAGGTATGGTGCAGGCCTTCATTGAATTGACAAAATGTCTTCTGAAACACAAAATAGCAGCACTCATTTAAGAGTTTCTAAAAATGTTCTTTACTCCTTTACTATTAATGAAATGCTACAAATGACAGGTCATGAGTACCAATCTCTTAGAAGCCTTCCCAAGTTGACCAGACCTTTTGGTCACCAATCACTACAATACAAGTGACAAGTTAATGACCCAATCAATAAAGGTTAGGAAAGTTCAAAAGTGATCATAGTCTGGTTGGCAGGGTGGCAAGGATCTCCTATCAGAGGCCAGACTTAATCAAGCCTTGCAAGAACAGGTAAAATCTAGTGGAAAAGGAAGAGTACCTTGAGGATGCAAGGAAAGGCATGAAGAAGACCTGAAAGCAGAAGTTTAGAGGGTGTCCAATCTGAGGAAAAGTCATACAGGGTTTGAGTGAAACAGGTCCAGGTTATTAGTAATTAAAAAATGAAAGATGAAGTTAGGAAGGCAGGCAGACTCCCCAAATACCTCAGACCTTATCAGGTATCATGTATCAGCATATCCTGAGCATTCAGAAAAGAAGGTTGAATAAATCCATGCATTAAAAAGACTGATCTGGTCGTGAATGACTACTAAAATCTGGTTTGAAAAATGATGCCAGCTAGAGTAATCAGAATCACCTGGAGCACTGTGAATACTACAGATCCCAGGCCCCTCATCCCTGGAAACGTCAATTCAGTGTGTTTAAGAGAATGATTACACAAAAGTGCTTCAAAAAGCTCATAGAAAATGGCATTTTAAAATAAGTGAATTTCAGTGCAAAAAAAATTAAAATCCAGGCATAATCTTTTCATAATATGCATTTCCATGAACTTCTTGAATACTCCATATATTTATAAAATATATGTTTTCATTGATACCCTAAGGGGTTTCCTTCACGATTCTGAGGCCTCCCCACATTTGGGAAGCACTAATATAGGAGATAAATGAAGCCTCTGAGTATACAGGGTCAGAGAAAGTGATGAGGACCAGGCTTAGGGAGTTTGCCTGACCTGAAAGGCAGGCAGGTTGCTCAGTTCACATCAAAACTATAAGGTCTAACTGCCATCTGGAAATGTTTGTAGGAACTTTTGACCTCCAAAAGTATATTGCTCTTATGCTGTATGAACTTGTTGACCCTTAAAAGTACATTACTCCTACATTGTTAGGCTCAATGTTTAGAATAAAAGGTTTATTGTGCAAAGCCTCTAAATGAATCTACAAGCGACATCTGCACATCTTGGCTCCATCTGTTTTCTGCTATTCCCATCCCATAAGGAAAGACGAGTTCCTCGGCGGCAGGGAACTTGCTCCCTATTATATCCCAGTTCCTACCACGGTGCTGTCACAGACCAGGCAGCCCTTTGGAAAAACAGTTGGCATTCATGGATTTTGGGAACTGTTTCTTTTTTTTTTTTTTTTTTTTGACAGGCAGAGTGGACAGTGAGAGAGAGAGACAGAGAGAAAGGTCTTCCGTTGCCGTTGGTTCACCCTCCAATGGCCGCCGCTGACGGCGCGCTGCGGCTGGCGCACCGCGCTCATCCGATGGCAGGAGCCAGGAGCCAGGTGCTTTTCCTGGTCTCCCCTTGGGGTGCAGGGCCCAAGCACCTGGGCCATCCTCCACTGCACTCCCGGGCCACAGCAGAGGGCTGGCCTGGAAGAGGGGCAACCGGGACAGAATCCGGCGCCCCGACCGGGACTAGAACCCGGTGTGCCGGCGCCGTGGCTCAACAGGCTAATCCTCCGCCTTGCGGCGCCTTGTGCCGGCCGGGAACTGTTTCTAAAATACCCATACTCCAGGTGAAAACTGGAAACAGTTGTGTCCACTATAAATTCTCAATGCTTCCAGAAAAGTCTCAAGATAGTGAGGGGCCCTGAGAAACTTTAAGGAAAACAAGGATGATGGGCACAGGGGCCGCAGGAGTGACAAAGTCTTCACGGTGACCTCATTGCAGCCTCATTGTAAATCACCTGCCATCAAGACTTTTCAGCAAGACAGGACAGGTAGCAGGGTTACTGCTACGTCAGCAAAAGAATTTCTGGGTCACAAAGGAGTTTCTTCTCTTCCCAGGTAAGAGTTCTAGAAATCTGAGAGACCATCATTAGATTCCCAGAGTTTAATATTTGAGAGTTGGTAGGTTTTACATATTTATTTTTTGGACAAGGCTGTGATGGAATTATTATTTCTTTAATCCGAACTTTTAAAATCATTCTTACGTGGTGAAATCAGTTAGATTGATCATGTTGTTAGGAATCTGGCTATTTCCTTCTTTAATGACCTATAAGTACATCAACTTTTAAAAGAAGGAAACTAGGGGCAGGCATTTGGCCTTCTGGTTAAGACACCCACATCTCATATTGGAGAGCGTGGGATTGACTCCCAGCTCCAGTTCTGGATTCTAGCTTCCTGCTAATGCAAACCTTGAGAGGCGCCAGTGATGGCCCAGGTTGTTGGATTCCTGCCACCCAGTGGGAGACCCAGATTGAGTTCACAGTTCCTGGCTTCAGCCCCTCCTATCCCCAACCATAGTGAGCATTTGAGGAATAGACCAGCACATGAGAGCCCTTCTCTATCTGCCTCTGTTTCTCTTTCTGCCTCCCCTGCTCCCCGCCCATGAAAAAAAAAAAAAAAAAAAAAAGCCTGCACCAACCAAGAACCAAGTAACTAAAGAAAAATGTACTAAATAAAATTCCCAAGTTCTTTAGTATAATACAGGGTCCAACCTCATTCAAAACATAGTGAAGGGCAATCTCAATATGAACATATTCTTATTTATTATTATTATTCAAAGTTTCCTTCTTTCTAGATTACAGAAAAATCAAAAATACAGAAGAACTACTAAAATAACAACTTTAAAAGTATAAACAGGGCTGGGCATTCGGCCTGGCAGTTAAGACACCCATATTCCAAAGAGTGCCTGGGATCAATTCCTGACTCCAGCTCCCAATTCCAGCTTCTTGCCATTGTGTGTCCTACGAGGCAGCAGATGATGGTTCTCAGGTATTGGAGCCCTGCCACACATGTGAGATATCCAGATTTAGTTCTCAGCTCCCATCCTTGGCCCTGGCCCAGCTCCAGCCATGGACATTTGGTGAGTGAACCAGTAGCTCTTTCTCTCTCTTGCTCTTGTTTGCGCTCTGGCTCTCTGCCTCTAAAATAAACAAATAAGTAAATAAATGAAACCAAGGTCTAAAGATCTAAGTCTGTGTCTGAGAGCACATGCTAAGATTCAGAATCACCACTAAAACTACGTCTTTGCATTTAAAAGTAAATTCTATGCGGTGCTGCCTCTCAAAACAAGCAAAAGCCTAGGATTTAATGTACTTTAAGCCTAGTGCTTTATATTACAGAGGTTTTTTTTTTTTTCCTTCAGTAAAGTAATCAAGAAGGAGCAATACAAGAGAAACTAGGTTAAGATTTTTGTGGATAAGACTCCTAATTTTAAATAATTCCATTTTACCAAATAAGAGAAATTAAATTGTCCTTGAAATAGGTTAGGAGGGGAAAGGCTAAAATATGCTTTTTTTCTCCAACCCAAGTTCCTAATAGCAAGTTATTTGTAGGGGAAGGGGCCATATGCCTCCATAGATAGGAGGATTTTTGTTATTAGCATTGTTTAGAATGGCTGGAGCTTGATGATGGTAAAAAGTAGAATGATGTGATTTTATTACTGCTTTTAAATTATCTCTAGAAAATGAACCCCCAAGGAACTTCACCTGAGGCCTACAGCTCCCACTACTGGCCCTGGTAGGCCACTTCAGGGGCCCAAGATGGCAGAGGTGTTCAGAAATAATTTGATGTAGCCAACAACTATTGAAAAAATGCTCAATATCTCTAGCCATCAGGGAAGTGTGACTCAAACCAGGAGGAGATATCATCACACTCCTGTCAGGATGGCTATTATCCAAAAAAAATAAAAGAAATTAATAAATACTGGCAAGAATGTGGAGAAAGGGGAACTGCTGGTGGATATGAAAATTAGTGCAGCCACTGTGGAAAACAGTATGGAGATTTCTGTCAAATCTGAAAATAGACTTGTTATATGATCTAGCAATCTCACTATTGGGTATATATCTAAAAGTCATGAACACATTTTATCAGAGATACCTGCTTCACCATGTTTGTAGCAGCACTGTTTGCAATAGCCAAAAGGTAGAATCACCAAGGTGTCCATCATCAGATGAATGGATAAAGAAAATGTGGTTATGTGTATACAGAGAGAGAGAGAGAGAGAGAGAGAGAGAAATATTATTCAACCAAAAAAGAATGAGGGGCTAGAATAGTGGCAAAGTGATAAGGCCACTTCCTGGGATGCTAGCATACCATCCACATGCCAGTTCATATCTTGGTTGCTCCACTTCGGTTCCTGCTCTCTGCTGTCGGCCTGGGAAAACAATGAAAGATGACCCAAGTGTTTGGACCCCTGCTATCCACAAGAGACCCAAATGCAGCTCCTGGTTTCAGCTGGCCCAGCCCTGGCCATTGCAGCCATCTAGGGAGTAAACCAGCAGATGGAAGATCATTTTCTCTTTCTTTCTCTTTGCCCCCATCCATAGTGTATCTCTGACTTTCAAATAAATAAATAAATCTTTTTTAAAAATGAAATTCTGGGGTCGCCGCCATGGTTCACTTGGTTAATCCTCTGCCTGCAGCGCCGGCATCCCATATGGGCACCAGGTTCTAGTCCCAGCTGCTCCTCTTCCAGTCCAGCTCTCTTCTGTGGCCCGGGAAGGCAGTGGAAAATGGCCCAGGTGCTTGGGCCCCTGCACCCACATGGGAGACCAGGAGGAAGCATCTGGCTCCTGGCTTTGGATTGGCGTAGTTCTGGCCGTAGTGGCCATTTGGGGAGTGAACCAACAGAAGGAAGATCTTTCTCTCTGTCTCTCTCACTGTCTAACTCTGTCAAAAAAAAAAAAAAAATCTACCATTTGCAGCAAAGTGGCTGAAACTGAAGGATATCATATTTAGTAAAATAAGCCAGATACAGAAAGAAAAATACTGCCATATTTTTCCTCATATGTGGGAGCTAAATTTAAAAAGAAAGAAAGGCCTTTGTATATCAGTTTTGATGCAAATACAGCATTTTGTTAAACTTTGTTTTAAATATTCACCAAAAAACTTGATAGGAATTATATGCTACAATGATATTAATGATTCTGTGACTATTTTAAAAATTCACTTTATTTGAGGAAGTTGAACATCTCTACATTTGATAATTGTTTATAGCCTTTGCCTATTTTCCTGCTGTTCCTACTGAACTTTGCTCCTTTTATTTTTATTTGTTGAACTCTTTATTCAGTACAGCCATTAAGCCTTTGACTATAATATAAATTAAAAATGTTAACTCAAAAAAATTAAAAGGTTAAATTTTAAAAAAATGAATCTGATTAGGCCAGCGTCATGGCTCACTAGGCTAATCCTTCACCTACAGTGCCAGCACCCTGGGTTCTAGTCCTGGTTGGGGCGCCGGATTCTGTCCTGGTTGCCCCTATTCCAGGCCAGCTCTCTGCTATGGCCCGGGAGTGCAGTGGAAGATGGCCCAAGTCCTTGGGCCTGCACCTGCATGGGAGACCAGGAGAAGCACCTGGCTCCTGACTTGGGATCAGAGCCGTGCACTAGCCGCAGCGCAACGGCCGCAGAGGCCACTGGGGAGTAAACCAATGGAAAAGGAAGACTTTTCTCTCTGTCTCTCTCTCTCTCTCTCACTGTCCACTCTGCCTATCCAAAAAAATAATGAATCTGATAACACAAATCACGACCACAAATACTGCTATCAGAAGTAGAAATAACATTGGGGAAGCAAAGGAAAATATTTATTGATTTATTGATTTGAAAGGCAGAGAGACAGGAAGATGGAAAGAGTAAGATCTCCCAACCACAAAAGCTGGGACTGAGCCAGGTCAAAGCCAGGAGCCAGAAACTCAGTTTAGGTCTCCCATACGAGTGGCAGGGACCCAACTATTTGACCTAACACATGCTGCATCCCAGGATACACATTAGCAGGAAGTTTGCTTGTTTTTTAAAATTTTTACCCCAGGAAAATATTTAAGACAGTAGGAAAGGGCACAAAACTAGGTAGCAGTAAACTAAAAATTCCACACACATGGAGGTGATATGGCTGAGTGAGGGAACCTGAGGGGGAGCATGGTGCATGGAAGTCCCACAGGCTGAGCAAAAGCCTGTTCTGGAGGCAGCCCTTGAGGAGTCAAGCTAAAGGAAGTGGCTTCCAATTCTCCATTAGGATCAGGCTCTGACCATCTATCATTAACCATTCAATGATAGGCTAATGTAAGCAAAAAAGTGAAAGTAATTATAAGAAAAATGAATGACATTGAAAGACCAAGAAGGAAAGTTTTCCCATGCACCTGCCTCAGTCTCTCTGCACTGTTCAAAACACCGATCTGTCTCATGCATTCCCCCCAAAGGCCAGCCTCTGTGCAGGGCTTCACAACAACCTCCCTTCATGGGCTTCCTCTCTACAAGGCTTTTAGTTACAAGATGACCTGAAGCAGATGTCACCAGTTGATTTGACAGTTGTCTTCTTTCAGGACTAGAAAAATTATCAGATAATGATTAGAGACAGAAGGTTTCTAAATATCTTGACCATATATCTCAATTCGATACTGATTTTGAAATCCAGGGTAAAGGCCTCCCACCTAGCTTAGAAGGCAAGTATCCCTTTCTTCACTCACAATTCAGGTTCTAACCCTCATCTGAGAGAGACAATGACCTTCACAGAGAAATTGTACCATCAAAAATTCCACCCCCGGGGTTTCCTGTTGAAAACACTTAGGATGACGCTAGGTACCACACCCCACAGGCAGAGTCACAGTGTACTTCAGTAACAGAATAGGCTCTAAAATAACAGATGCTAAGTAAGCACTTTTGACTTTGTCCAGGCGTTCTTCAGCACAGAACTTTTCCTTTTATTAATATCAGTATTCCTAGGAATCACAGTATTCTGTATTCAGAATCATGTGGAATTCCTCTTAAGCATATCATCCAAAACAGAACAGTCCTTTGCAACAGCAAGTACTTACATTTGGTTGTAAGGATAAAGCAATGACTGGAATTATAGAATTCTGAAATATAAAGACCAGGCTAAATGGTGGAAGTAGAAACTCTTTGTGTTTGTGCACATGCTAATGTTATAATACTTACTTGACTGTAAGGACTACTTATGCACATGGATACAAAGCCTCAGAGCATTCAATTGTTCACCTCAACGTTTTACCCCCAATAATTCTCTTTCTTTTTCTGGCTTCAAAGTAACAAAAGGTTAAAAAGTGGGTTTTACTTTAATTTTCAACTGAAATCCATGAGAGTTTTCTATTACATTGGGATTTATAGTATCTCCAATTTACACCAAGAGCCATACACTTCTCCAAATGCATGCAGTCATTTAATGGCAAGTTTTAAAGTTTTGCAAACACATGGGCATCAATTTAATTAATGTGCTACTTAACATATTTCTAACCACCTGTCACTCTGACACCACAGACAGTAGATGTTATCTCTGAGGCCAATTAGAGTTTCTCATCTGAGCTGGGTGTGGGAGGTGATGTATTATTGTTCCCATGTAAAGAGGAAAACTTCACATCCATTGCAGCCAATTTACAAGACTATTTTTCTCTGGCATGTCTAATTCTTTTTTTTTTTTTTGTCATCTTCATTCTTTTTATCCTGTACAGCAACCTTCCTTCACGGGCTTCCTCTCCACAGAGGCTTTTAGTTACAAGATGACCTGAAGCAGATGTCACTAGTTGATTTGACAGTTGTCTTCTTTCAGGACTAGAAAATTACCAAATAATGATTAGAGACAGAGGGTTTCTAAATATCCTGACCATATATCTCAATTCAATACTTATTTAGGAGATTAATTTTTCTGTGATGGTACACCATCCTGACTGATCAAATACAATGTCTGCAGGGTTCATTAATCATAGTTTACAGATTTTTTTATAGGAATGATGGATCATAAACATTATTCGAATCAATAAACTGGTTAAAAAGTACTCAGGACAAGAAATATGGGAGCAGACACATGACCTGCTCGATTTTTATATGTTTTTAAAATCCCAGTAGTTTCTTAATTATAAACTCCATTTTAGTTTATATTCAAGAGTTCTTTTTATCAGCTTCTTTTTATCACTATAGAGCAATGGAAAACAAATTCAAAATGTGAAGCTATTTCTTTGCTTTAATGTGATGTCAAACTGCAAATAATAGCTAGTAGAGTGATTTATCTAGAGAAAACAATATTTTAAGTAGAACAGTATAAAATCTTCTGTATATGTGTTTCATTTCCCTGGAGAAGAGTCAAGATTTAAAGATTAAACCTGAAGTATGGTTGAAAGAAATGGATCAGGATTTTTGCTGAGCAGAATAGAGATGTTGTGACAATAAAAGTTTCCTCTCACAGTTCTCAATGACTATATTTCTATTTGTTGTTTCTCCTCTACTCTTCGGCCTCCTTTTCACATACAGACTATTATCTTATGAATAACTGGGTGACCATTCTGGACTGATTTTCTTGTCATTTTGTTTTCTGCCTCATTCTTCTTGCACACTTCAGTTTCATTTTTAGCCCTCCTGTTGGGACCCAGGAATTACGATTACATACAATCAGTTTCAGAAGAGCTTCCAGACTCTCAGATTACCCCAGTTTCAAATGTATGAAATGGCCTATGCTGTTCCAGTGGCTGGCCTTCCCTGGGGCAAGTTTTCCAAAGGCAGAATTCTGCACAGCAATCCTTTAATCTGAACATGTGCTGGAAGGGGCTTCTAAGCATGCTGTGTCTGCAAAGGGGATCTCAGGATAAGTACAGGGTCAGATTGTTTTCCCAAACCCCCAAGACAGTGCTGCTACAAAAAGCGCATAATTATACAAGAATGAATAGCAAGACAAAAGGTGATGAATGACTAGTCTCATATTCCCAACACGTGTAGCTCCTGAGACCCCTAGTGCCAGCCTAGGCTGATCTGCCCAGCGAGCCCTGGGGGAAAGGGCATACATCCTGACTTCTTATCTGGTATCCAAAGACCAAGCCCTGGACCATGTGCTTCATCTTAAGAAACAGACTCCCAAAAATGTATCTGAATTTCAAATATTACTTTTCTGAGTTTTCCTTTCAGAGCTTCAACCAAGAAATACTTCCTTTTACTCAGAAGACAATACACTGCTTGAGGAACAAGAATCTGAAAATTCTCTGATGCCCCTGATGTTATCTGAAACCTGGGGTTCATTTATGAAAGCATCCTTTTGAGGCATAGGATTAATATTAGTGAAGGCATCTTGAAAACACTGTTTTATGACACCAGCATTTCTTTTGTTTTTACTCAACAGACATGTATCCAGGACTTATTTTCTAACAGGCATTTGCTTTACTCTGAGCATTGCAAAAAAAGAATAAGACACAGTCTCTGCTCTCAAGGAGCTCAGTCTAGTGAGGGAAGTAGAACGGAAAACAAATGCTTTGGAATAAAAACAATAAATATCGTGACTCAAAAACAAATAAAGAACTGCAAGCAAATATTTTGCCTGAGGAAGTCAAAGATCCCAGGGAAGAAGTGAATTAGAAATGAGTGCTAAAGAACTAGTGAAATTTTCCAAGAGTAAGGGAAATATGTTCTAAGAAGATAGAAGAGCAAGTGAAAAAGCACAGAGATGTAAGAACCTGGAAGTTCCAGGAATGACTTTTTTTTCAAGTCCCTGAAACTAACATGTCACGTGCTTGAGGATTAAAATGCTGGCAGGAAATGAAAGTGAAGGGCAGGGAGGGGAAGCTATGAAGACCTTTACAGTAAACGTACATGGTCTGCCCACTGTTAGTTCTTTAAAGGAAGCAGACCCCTCCCCTCCCAAATAAGAAACTGACGCCATCCCCTTGCAGCCCCAGCTCTGGACAAATGAAGCCAGCCCAACAATTAGAGTGCTCAATGTGCCTGATCCAAGTGACAAGTTCCAGGATCCCTGCACCACCCAGCCTTGGACGATCAGAATCTCTATCAGTGTTCTCAGCAAATATGGCATCACGTGCATGACCTGATGGTTGCAAGATCCCTGCACTTAGAAGGGTCCTGCACTTGCTTTAAAGCTCTGTTGTTGTCATTTTGGAATTCCATGTCTTGTGCTACCTCATGCTCTCCCCACCTGTGAGAGAGGTTCCTGACATACAGTATGGTGCTTCTGGCTTCGTATATAACTGATCTTCTCCCTACATCAAATTTTTTACTTTAAACAGTCACAGACTAAAAGAATATTCGTCCTGCAGCAATTAATCTAGGATTATAAAAGTTTGTATGCTATGGTAATTTACTGGAGCTAGGCAGGAGTTGAGTTTCCAAGTATTGAAGTGAAACTTTCTGTTCACATCTTCACATTCTTGCAGGCTCATAAAACAAGAACTTCTGCTCTGGCAGAATTGTTGCCGAGAGACTAAAACTATCTGGGGCCTTTTCACTGACTTATGGTGGGAGAAAGAATTTTTCTGCTTTGTGCTAAGAGTCTGACATAGCCACTGATCCACTTATCTCTGTTGGATGGTTCAGTGGCTTCACGACTGCTAAATGTGGATGGCCTCTCTCTTGGGTTCTCTGAGCCTAATGGGTATGGGCTGGGCCAGTGTACTTTAGGAAGATGGCTGGGGAAATCTCCTTCTGCAGGCCCAACACATCTTCCATGAAGGTTCCAGCTAAACTTAGGGCTGAGGGAATAGGAAACCTATTGTGATGCCACATTCTCTGTAATGCAATAAATTCCTATGTCTATTTCTGCGTTGTACTCTCAGTGTCCACTTCGTGTATTTCTCAGTTGCTCAGAACTTAGAGGGGATATGGAATGAACTAATATGCCCTTTCAAAAGCCAACACCTAGCATCTCTCAAATGATAATTTAGTTGAGTATTTATGAGACTGCCTTGTAAATCATAGACAATCCCCTCCCTTGTGAAGAAACTTCAGTGATACCATTATATAACACAATCCTGAAGGGTAGGGAAAAATGGGTAAACTCTCATTATGGAAATCCATTTTCTCCCTAACTCATAAAGTCGTCAATAAAACAAATGATTTTTATCCTCCTGTTTTTCTGTAAGCTGTAACCTCTTTGACTTCAGACTCAGGATTTGTAATGCTCTCCAGACTCCATGTAACAATCTCCAAATACTTAAATCAGCAAAACAAACTTACCCAGGAGCAACCTAGGAGCTGCCAGCATCATTTAAAAATAAGTGGTATAAAACAAATTGATGAAGGATAATTTTGATGCAACACCACTTCAGCTTATAAAATGCCTTCCATCTCTAAAAATAAACAGACCTGAATAACAAAAATAATTTCCCTAAGAAACAAACAAACATTTGTTCCATTCAATAAAAACAAATTGCTTTTATGTTATCTGAAAGTGTTCAGTCAAACACAAATATTGGCATTGAAACACAACACTTGAATATCTTGGCAGAAGTGCTTTTAAGCCTTTCCTTTGCACGACTGAATAAAAATGGTGGTACCATTGGAAAAATAATGAAATAGAAAACTTTGCAACACACAGCTGAGGGACAGTTAAGCTTTATTATGCTTCTAATGGCTTATATGGGACTTATTCCTTAATGCCCTTGAAAGTAAATTGTTGAAAAAGATTGGTTTTAAAATAATGTGACTCCAAAAGCTACAAAATATAATTTTCTGCCTTAAAACTGTTTTCTCCAAATAAATAAGAAAATGGCATCCCACTCCCAAGCTTAAGTTTTGCTTTCTTTTCTTTTCTTTCCTTTTCTTTCTTTCTTTCTTTCTTTTTTTCTTTTTTTTTTTTTTTTTGGACAGGCAGAGTTAGTGAGAGAAAGTCTTCCTTCCGTTGGTTCACTCCTCTAAAGCTGTGATCCAAAGCCAAGAGCTGGGTGCTTCCTCCCAGTCTCCCATGCAGGTACAGGGACCCAAGCCCTTGGGCCATCCTCTGCTGCCCTCCCAGGCCACAGCAGAGAGCTGAACTGGAAGAGGAGCAACCAGGTCGAGTACCCGGCGCCCCAACGGGGACTAGAACCCGGGGTGCCAGCACCGCAGATGGAGGATTAGCCAAGTGATCCACGGCCAAGTTTTGCTTTTTTTTTTTTTTCATTAGTTCCTTGGATTGTTCCAAATCTTCTCCATTCTGCTCAGATCTCCACGTTATGCCTTCTACCTAAATCATTTGCTTCACTAAGACTAACAGGCTCTCATTTCCCTCACTTCTCCCAAAAATCTCTTACCGTTTTTGCATTCTTTTTTTTTTCTTCCCACTTTCATGATTATGATTATTGAGATGCAGAGAGCTCCCATCCATTGGTTCATTCCTCAAGTGCTTACAATAACGGGGAGGCTGAAGCCTAGAGCCAGGAACACAATCCAGATCCCCCATGTAGGTGGCTGGAACTCAATTACTTGAACGATCACCACTACCTCCCAGGACCAGCATTAGCAGGAAGCCAGAGTCAAGAGACAGAATCAGGGTCAAATCCAGGTACTCTAATGTAGAATGCAGGCAACCTAACTTACAGCTTAAATGCTTGGACAAATGCCCACCACATCCTCCCCACTTTTGTGTCCTTCTTGTCCAAACTACACCTGGGAATCATTTTCCTTATTCCATCTTCCTTTCTGCCAGGGGCCTTTCTCCTACAAAGGTGATCAGAGCACAGACATTTGTATCTAATCAAGTCCAAAACTCCCACAAGTTCAGGAAGGTCATGCAAGCAAAAGTTTGTTAGGCTTAAATTATAACTACTGGGGATGGGGATAGGAAGAAGGCACGTAATTTTTAAGAAGTCTCAGTATCACTGGGTGTCCCAGCTTTTCTTCATTTTTTTAATGGAAACTCTAATCATTCATGTTATAATATTTTTAGATTTATTTCTTTGATGGGGGAGACAGACAGGGAAAGATCTCCCATTCACTGGTTCACAGCCCAAATGCCCACAATGGCTGGAGTTCCTCTAGGCCAAAGCCTGGAACTCAGTCCAGATCTCCCACATGAGTTTCAGGGACTCAAGAACTTGAGCCATCACCTGCTGCCTCCCAGGGTGCACATTAGCAAGAAGCTGGAATCAGACAGGAAGCCAGAACCTGAACCCAGGCACTCCTTTATGGGATGTGGGCATCCCAAGTGGTGTTTTAACCACTGCACCAAACACTCACCCAAAGTCCCCCAGTTTTTGAAGAGAAATCAAAAATTATGTTTTAAATGAACCTTACCAATTTTTACATGTTGAAAAAATTGCTTAATTCTTTGAACACTACGTGAGACTACAACACGTAGATCAATCGAAGCATATAGGTGAGGCCATGGGCAGCTTGTCTCTTGCCCCTTCCTGCACTTGCTACCTTCACATCCTCAGTCTTACTCCTTATTTGTTTTGCAGTCAGGCTTTCAACCACATCACTATCCTGAAACTCCATGCAACGTTTCCTAGCTTCCTCCCTGTCCTCAGCATCCCTAAATTGCCACAACATGTGACACCACTGAATGACATTAATCACTGATTCATGCTACTAGAAGTCCCTTCTCTTGGTTTCCATGACATGATGTTTTTTCTGGTTCTCTTCTTCCCCTCTGACTTGTTCCTGCCATCACTACCCTTCCTGCTCTTCACCTCCCTCATCCTTCTACATCACCT
Organism: Sylvilagus floridanus; assembly: GCA_949820135.1. Lineage (NCBI taxonomy): Eukaryota > Metazoa > Chordata > Mammalia > Lagomorpha > Leporidae > Sylvilagus > Sylvilagus floridanus. The sequence goes on along the minus strand of OX463227.1, from coordinate 64,602,324 downwards.
TGGGGACACAGTCATTCCTACAAGTGGAGGATTCACATGGAAAGAACGCCCAGACAACAAACTCCACACAGGCAGTTATCCAGGGACAATATTGTTCAAGCTAGGCATCAACAAACCTTACATTCAAAGAGTGGGAGTTGCAGTGCTGCTGATCCTTGGCTGCACATTATAACCACCTGGGGAGGGAATTGAATTGATTTGGTTTACAGCCTGGCCTCAGGACGTTTTAAAAGCTCCCAAGGTGATTCTAATGTGCAGTCAAGTTGAGCACCACTGGTATACATGGTGGCTAAGTAAATGGGTGACTACTCAAAATTGATGAGTTCTACCTACTGCAAACTGCTCCTTTTAGGGTCTGTCAGCCAGGGCTGCTCCACTTACTTATTCAACAAGTACTTCTAAGTGCTATGCTGAGCCCTGTGCTTTGTGTCTAAAGAAGGCAAGGGACTGGCTGAACCAGCACAGATTGCTGAACATTCTCAGATTGTAGCTTTTACCATCTGAATAAACTTTTCTGTGGAAGTACTTGGTTTCATTGTGGTATAATTTGTTGAATCTTACATTACCCAAAGGCTTTTCTTTTGGCTTCTAAATAGAAACCCTCCAAATCTGTTTTTGTTTCTCTCCAACTCTGCATCTGTTTACAAGCTCCACGGCTGCTTTTCCAACGGCTGTCAGTCGTTGCCATACCTCTTCTCCCTACTGCTCAAATCTCCCCCTCCCACCTTTCCATTATGACCTTAACACTCTCTCATCCATGGGACTGTGAAACAGTGATACAAAAATCATCATCTTCTCCCTCTAGTTTCTCCTTTCTAGCTAATACTGAGTCTCCTCTCACTCTGGTTCTACCCTCTGGCTGTGCCTCCCCAGACTCTTTACCACTTGCCAACCTTGGACATGGCTATTTCACACTTGGTCTGTGGCAGTGGTCTGCAGTAATCTCCCTGCTCCTGGCCTCTTCCTCAATTGATTGTATTGGATGTGTTTCTTGCACCTGAGCCAGAATCTACTGCACAATAAGTCAGGCAGCCAGAAGGCTATTAAGATCCCCTGAGAATGCAGAGGTGAGCCTCTAGCTCCAGCTCTGGGAGAGGGGAAAAGTGGGTGGGTGACACTCCTCCTCTACAGAAGCAGATTCAGCAGCAGCAGTGCCTTCTACAGGAACTCTGAGAGACTCATGCCTCCACCTTGGGAACCCGGTGAACAGTCTTCCTACTTTATGGAATTACTTTCAAATGGATACATTTCTGGATCCTTTGCCACTGAACGATGGCTATCCTCTCATCGAGTCTGTTGGCATCATTGTATATTCTACATCAACCTCCAAACAAGCCCACAGATGTCCAATACCCCACAAATAAGATTCACACTCCTGGGGGCTGGCAGTCCGGGTCCAATCCAATGTGGCTTCACCAGTCCTTCTGGTCTTGTCTCCTCCTATACCTGTATCCCTACTCTAAGCCCTGGTGCCATTGGGCTGCTTTCAACATTTATTGAGACCAAGAAGAATTTGAATTATCAAAATGTCCAATCTAAGAAAGTGGTTGGCCTTTCACATTCCCCATTTACTAAATTATAAAAGCATAACATTTCTGAAGATAAAACCCCAACATGATATGCAATGTTGGAAGTGGTAATGAAAATTACTTCTTGAGTTTAATAAGCCTGCCCACGTCTCACTTCAACATTATGATTATAATTTTACATAACACTTGACAAAGTACTGGGCTTATAGCATCTCTTTCATCCACACAACAATCCTGTGAACATTTGCAGTTGAGAGAATTGACACCCAGGATAGTATTGTTGACTTTCCCAAGGTCACACAGGTTATAAGGGGGTACAGATGGTTCTCAATCCCAGAACTCCTGATTTTAAAATAAGTTTAACATTTTACTAACCAGTGTTGCTGTATTTTCTAATGTAGGTCTCCACTTTGTTCACCAAACTTTACAATGAAAATTAATAAGATAAATACCTATCTTTGAGCATCTTGATGCAAAAGGTATGCATTCTTGATCCCATTCTCTTTTAGTGCAATAATAAGGAGCATATGTCTCTCTGTTTTTACCCAAGACTATTCACAGATGGAGAAATGAAAATATGTAGAAGCACTGAAATTGAACAAGCATGGTAGTAATAAAAACGTAGGAAGACAAACAGCATTTTAGCAACTACATTGTTTGACAGGACACTGTTCAACATCAACATCAGCTTCTGTTTGTGATCATGCAAAAATCTAATTGTGTCAATTACCTTTCATACTATGAAAGAGAGACCAAAAGACTCAAACATTTCTTTATTATTGTTATTTGCCATGGATTCCAATACTACAAGTAGAGATTATAAAACCAAAACAATCTACAGTAATATTGGTGAAGGTAAGTGTGTCCCTAGAAAAAGCTTGGTACTCCAGCTGGATTGTGGGTTCGGGCATGGCTGAAATGAATGAGAGGCATTCTCAGAGTCTGTCTCATAGCACCATGCCAGGAGGGCTCAAGTAGCTCCATTTTAAAATAGCCAAATTTGAAAATCTTTCACAGAAAAATAATTTCTCACTTTTTAAAAAAAGTATATCCCACACTACTGAATCAGCTGTTTCCCTTCAAGAAATTTATTCTACAAAGAGGAAACACACACACACAGAGAGAGAGACTCAACATACACAGTGACAATAATAATTAAAGCTAAAGAGGATGGTAGAGGGGATTAAAAATTGAAAAGGGGAGGCTGATGCTGTGACATAGCGGGTAAAGCTTCCACCTACAATGCCAGAATCGCATATGGGAGCCAGTTCAAGTCCCGTCTGCTCCACTTCCAAACCAGCTCCCTGCTTTTGCTCCTGGGAAAGAAGCAGAGGACAGACACGGTGCTTGGACTCCTGCCAGCCACATGGGAGACCCTGAAGAAGCTCCTGACTCCTGGTTTCAGATCAGCCCAGTTCCAGCCATTGTGGCCATTTGGGGAGAACCAGTGGATGAAAGACCTTTCTCTTTCTCTGTATCTCTCTCTGTTTAACGCTGCTTTTCAATAAATAAAATAAAAATCTGTAAAAAAAAAAAAAAAAAACCCTGACAAGGAGGAATTGAGAGATTAATTTTTACTGCATCCTTTTGTACCTTTGGACTTTTGTCCAATGAACATGTATTGCATATTCAAGAAATTTTCTAATATAATGAATTTTTTAAAATCCATACTTCAAATATACATTTACGTACCCTGTCACCCAAAATTTTTTGCTTTTAAAAATATTTGTGGGGCCGGCACTATGGCATAGCAGGTTAAAGCCGCTGCCTGACATGCCAGCATCCCATAAGGGCACTGGTTCAAGTCTGTTATGTCCTGGGAAACCAGCAGGAGACAGCCAAAGTCCTTGGTCCTCTGCACCTGAGTGGGAGACCTGGAGGAAGCTCTTGGCTCTTGGCTTCAGATCAGCTCAACTCTGGCTGTTGCAGCCATCTGGGGAGTGAACCAGCAAATGGAAGACCTCTCTCTTGCTGCCTCTGCCTCTCTGTAACTCTGTCTTTCAAATAAATAAATAAATTTAAAAATATATATATTTGCAAATAAATGTCAAGTAGCCCGCACAAGGGTATTCAGTGTAGGAATGTTTGTAATACAAAAGATTAGATATCTCTGACTTCTTGTCAATAGAATGGTTCAATAAGTTTATTATAAAACATCCATTCGATGTAAAACTCTGTAACCACGAAAAGTAATAATATACCCACACATAAAATTTTCTTCAAAATTATCTGCTTACAAATAAAAGAAAAAGTGAAAAGCAAAAAGTATAGCATTCACAACTTTTAGTATACGTATTTATGTATGAGTAGAGAGAGATCCCTGTATCTACTTAGATATAAGACACAGTAGTTAAGAGAGTTTTAAAGGATTGAAGATTTGGGGTGAAAAGATTTACCTTTTTAAAGTTTTTGTTGTATTCATTATTGTGTTTTTACTCTTTTGTGTTTTTAGATTTTTAGTCTTTGTACACACTAATTTTTCAATTAAAAAAATGTTAAGATCAGTGCCTCATCACAATGACTAAGAAAACACACATTGTCTGCCTGTACTAACCAACCATGCTCTTCAATCAGAAATCTGAGTAACCAAGCACTGCCTGTTTTTGAGGAGCACTGAGAATCCAAAAGGCAAGGACCAAGCCCACTGAAGAAAAGAAAGAACACTACTTAAAATTCCTAGAGAACTTCAGATATTATCTCCTCTGAAAAAAATACAGAAACAGAATTCCTAAAAAATATACACTCATATCAGCAAATCAAAGCAGAGATACAAAAAAAAAAATGAAAGCAAAGTCCATCTTCAAAGACAAATCCTCAAGAACACACATTCATCTAATTAAAGTTCCAGAAAGGACCAAAAAGAGAGAGAGAATAAAACAATCAAATAAATGATTGAAGAAAATCTGAGAATTGGAAAAAGATTCTTCGTACTGGGAGTTCTGTTGGCAGCAAAGAAGAAAGTATGAAGAAATCCTTGCAAAATAGAAGAACCCCAAGAACAAAAGGAACATTCTAAAAAGCCTTCCTCACATAAAATGAACCAACCAAAATCAAGTTTCTTACCTAGGCATGAGAACCAAAATGGCATCACTGTTTATCATCTGTTACATTAAATAATAAAAAAATAGCAAAACAATGACCTTAAATTCGGAGGAATAATTTTAAATCTGAAATTAAATGCCAATGAATTCTATGAAGTATAGATATAAAACAGAGATCTTTTCAGACATAAAAGGTCTGAGAAACTTTATTCATTGTATCCTAATATATTCCTGATGTGGTCAAACCATATTAAGGAATATTATGATTAAGTAGCTGCATAACCTTAAGATATGATGTCTTTCTTATGTAAAAGAGAAAAACATTTAGAAAAGTCAGGAGAAAGGGGCTGGCACTGTGGCACAGCTGGTTAAGCCACTGCCTACAGTGCCAGCATACCAAATAGGTGCCAATTCAAGTCCTGGCTGCTCCATTTCCCATCCAGCTCCCTGTTAATGTGCCTGGAAAGCAGTGGAAAAAGGTCCAAGTCCCTGGGTCCTGGCACCCAAATGGAAGGCCCAGAAGAAGCTCCTGACTCCTGGCTTCAGACTGGCTCAGACCCCATTGTGGCCATTTGGGGAGTGATCCAGCAGATGAAAGATCTCACTCTCTGTGTGTCTCTCCTTCTCTCTGTAACTCTTTTAAATTAATTAATTTATTTATGTCAGGAGACATATTAATTAATTAATTAATATCAGGAGAAACAAATGTAGAAAAGTACATGATCCAAATAAACTGTGGCATGATCTTGAGTAATTATTTTTTAATTATAAGACGTTTTGACAAAGACACTAATATGAGTTGTTAGGAAAAAGTGAGTGAGGAATCTAGGGGAATACTTTGTGAGGAACTACCTCAAAATTTTAGTAAATTTGAAACTATTCTGGTGCTGGCACTGTGGCACAGCAGGTTAAGGCCCTGGCCTGCAGCACCAGCACCCCATATAGGCGCCAGTTCAAGTCCCGGCTGCTCCTCTTCCGATCCAGCTCTCTGCTATGGCCTGAAGGGGCAGTGAAGGATGGCCCAAGTCCTTGGACCCCGCACCTTCATGGGAGACCTGGAAGAGGCTCCTGGCTCCTGGCTCCTGGCTTCGGGTCAGTTCAGCTCTAGCCTTTGAAGTCATTTGGAGAGTGAGCCAGTGGACAGAAGACCTTTCTCTCTCCCTCTCTCTTTCTCTGTAACTGTCTTTCAAGCAAATAAAATAATTCTTAAAAAAAAAAAAAAGAAACGATTCTGAAATAAAATGTTAAACAAATTATAAGGCCTTTGAGATCTATACTTGGAACATTCTTTTTTAAACAGCAAAAGGTTTGTGATATTAAGATGATTTCTCTACAGACACGATCATACAATTTGATTCTGTGGAGAATAATATTTATATAATTCATAATATTATAAAAACTATTGATTTTCATTTTTTAAAATCAACCTATAGAAAAGATACACTTAAGAGACAGAACATAAATATAACACATGGTGATGAATGTAAGAGTAATAACCTGTCTGATGATAGCTGGAAGTTGGTTATAGGGGAAAGAGAATTGAAAGAACAGGAGTGCTAATTTTCTCTTCTTATGTTGGAGGGCCAGATTTGATTTTGACAAATCAAGAAATAAGCCTTATTAATATAACTTAAAATTATAAAGATAGTCAAAAGAAAAATGAAATGTAACACTCCAACAGAAAAAGTAAAATATAATAACCTGAAAGTAGAAAGAAAATGTGTAAGTTGGCCACATTCATCCATTTTACGGCCTAGAAGCAACTGCCACTGTTGAAGTTGAAAAGTCATCTTAATAAATGTTGAGAGATCATTTACATAAAAATTAATTTAAAAACATTTTTCAGTGACTTCCTCTGGCAAGTGAGGTTAAAGGTGCAGAGTAATAAAGCCTTTTCACTTCTATTTTATGCACATTTATACTGTTTGATTTTTTTACTTAATGTTCTTATGACATTTTTAGAATTTAAAAAGAAATCTGCTTTTTATATAGGCGAACCGCCTCACAAACTCTCACCAAACATTTATATAAGTATTGTTATTAATTATAACAGCAATAATGAATAATAACTAAATTTTACTGAGGACTTTCTGTGTGCTAAAAGTTTAATGAAGACTCCCTTTGAATTGTCACAGCGATTATGACATAGATACTGCTATCTCCTACATTTTATGCATGAGGAAATCAAGACTCAGAGATTAAGTAATTTCCCGAGATAATACAGCTGGTATGCAACAAGGGGTGGTAGGGCCAAAGAAAGGTATCTCTCACTCCAAAGTTCACTTTTACAACTGCCAAAGTCTTCTCCATGAATTTCCCCTGTGACTTCATGAACTTCCAGCATGAAGACTCTATTGTCTCCATCAACTATATCAGTTCTGACTGTTCTTTATTTCAATTCCTGGATGGCTCCTTTGAAAACAATTCCCAAGATAGATTCTCTCTCTCTCTTTCTCTCTCAATATAGATTTATATTTAGATATAGATATAGACATAGACATAGCTATACATAGATATAAATAGATATAGATATAGACACAGATCAGTTGTACTAAATGCTAGAAGATAACAAAACAATGACCTCAAATTCAGAGAGGAAATCAATTCAACTCTGAAAGTTAATACCCATGGATCTTATTAAATGCAAGGATAAGAAAGGGGTACCTGTGGACATAAATGGACTGAGAAAATTTATTTCCTTTGTACCCTTTTCACAAAAAAAATAGCACTAAGATTTGTGCCAGAAAGGGGTAAAATAAGGGATTCTGCATAATTGGGCTTCTTGAGGTGAAAAAAAAATCTGTCATTTGTCTTCCTAGGAAGTTTATAATACAGAAAACACAGGAAGTCCACAATCATTACTTCCTATAATAAATCCGTCATCCAACAGGTGTTTAGAAGGTGCCTCTGAATCACATGGGTTGGTGCTAGGGTTATCACAGTGACTAAGACAGACCCAGTCCCTGCCTTTGAAGAGATCATCATGAGTAAGAAGTGGCTTGGGGGGGAGTGCTTTAAGCCCCAATCTCTTTTTTTTTTAAAAGATTTATTTATTTATTTATTTATTTGAAAGTCAGAGTTACACAGAGAGGAGAGGCAGAAAGAGAAAGAGAGAGGTCTTCTATCCGCTGGATCACTCCCCAGTTGGCCTCAGTGGCCGGAGCTGCGCCAATCCAAAGCCAGGAGCCAGGATCTTCTTCCAGGTCTCCCACATGGGTGCAGGGGCCCAAGGACTTGGGCCATCTTCTACTGCTTTCCCAGGCCATAGCAGAGAGCTGGATCAGAAGTGGAGCAGCCAGGTCTCAAACTGGCGCTCATATGGGATGCCGGCACTTCAGGCCAGGGCATTAACCCTCTGTGCCACAGCGCCAGCCCCCAAGCTCCAATCTCAACTAGCCCCTCCCCCACTCCGCCTACCACTACTACCATTATTTTGATTTTTCATGATTATTTTGATACCGGGAAAAGAAAACTTCAAGCCCTATACACAGTCTTCCCCTTGAAGGCATTGCTGCCCCTTACCTATCCCATACAAAGAACAAAAAAACATCTTCAGAGCTGAGAGTCTGGTGGGGATAGAAAAGTAATCAACTCAAATTATGTAATTCATAACCTATGTATGGGTGTGAAGTAAAGGATACTAAGCATTAGGTCACTTATGTTATTGTTCTTTTAAGTGGAAGAACAAGGAGTGATGAGCCAAGACATTCAACATAGTTCCAAAGTAAAGGATAAGAAGTATCAAGCACATTTCTTATCTTCCATATACCTTGATATATTATAAACTATATTTTTACATGTCAAAAAGTACTTAAAATTTTCACATGCCAAAATTTCTGTTGGAAATACTCATTTCTATTCACCATCTACAAACAAGCCTCAGGATAGTGCATATTATTAAGATAACACAAAACATTATTTTCTTCTGAATCCTCATAAACTCAAGGCCATATATTTAGCAGAAGGCTCTGCAGCTTAAAATAGAAATTTTCTTCTAGAGATAGCTAAAGAAAGATTTGAGATAAACAAGGTTAACTGCTCTTTTGTGGGTCACAGCACCAATTGCATCAACCTCATAGCACAGCTGAACTTTTCATCACTGACTTAATCATTTCCTGTTTCTTCCCCCACAGTGTCTTTAAGCTGAATTCATGGGACCACACTGATTTATTAATTCATGGACCCATTTATGGTAAATTCATCTGATAGTTCCTCCAAATTCCTTCATATTGAATATATAAGTTTAATCAGAGGCAGGGGAAATGATGCTTCCCATTATAGAAGAGACACTGTTAATCCAAAATACAGCCCTCCCTTCCCTGTTGCTGCAAAGGCGCTGGTGTTGTTTGGGTGTCTCCTCTCCTCTCTATGCCTTAGTGCTGGGGTAGAGAGGGACATATCCCATCCCTTGGCTTCCTGTTCCATTACCAAGGATGCATTTGAAAATGAGCATGTGCTTTAACTCTGATCACTGTGATGTGTAGGAAATCTGATAAAGGTTCCCCTTATTAGAAGAAAAAAAGATAGGGGTGGGGACCAACAGCCCCTGCCGCTGACTGCTGTTGTGCCCATAATGGTTCCTGGAGCTGTGGCAGCCATCTTGCAACCCAGTTGGGGACTAAGTCCGTAGGTCCAGAAAGATGAAAAGAACTTAGGTATCTGCTTCTGTTGAATGGCTGAGGCAACCTGCCTGGAGCTACTCCACATTTGGACTTTCTGTGGTGCACAGATAACTTTTCTATGTTGCTTAAGCCATTTTGAGTCAGGGTTTACTGTCACATAACCAAACACCCCCAAACTGGTATATATAAACCCATTTTCTCCACTACCCTTTTCTTCTCCCACTCAGCCAGTATTTGCTACACTTCTATAGGTAGAATTTAGCTTTCTTCTGTGATATATTTAAACCTACTCTCATGTTTTATATGTAACCTAACAATCTAAGAAAGTGATCTTACCAAAAATATTTGGTTACTAGCCCCAAAGGGTATTAATTATATTTCAAGGTCATAGAAGTAGCAGTATGAGACCACAGTGTTTTCTGATTGCCAAGCATATCCGTTGTGAACAAAGATCCTCTTCCCCTATTTAAAAACAAATAATAAAAAACTGAGTCATATTTGTAAGCTTTCAGTTTTTTTTTCATAAACTTTCATTACAGCAACTCCTTGAAGCCTGACTATTTGGCTTTCACAGTTTAATTTCTTAGCTTTGAGTGAACATTATTCCCTTAATCTCACTAATCCCCTCAGGAAGATGAACATAATGGTGAACTTCATATAAAAATATTAAATTTTGAAATGATTAAATTGTCTACATAAAAATAAAATATGAATCCGCATTGAATGTCTAAAGCTTAATGCCCAAATTCCTGAGTTTTAAGCCATCTTTTCACCAATACCACTTCCAAATGTTTCTCCATACAAGCTTTATCAAAACAAGTGTCAGAACTCATAAAATCAACTGGAGTAATTGAGAGGCCTGTGTTAATTATAAATCATAACACAAGTCAAGGTTAATTACAATTAGATTTTAAATGTTTTGCTTAAGGATGCTAAGCTTATTTAGCCTGGAACATATTAAAAATAAAAATGAAATGCTTATGCAGGAAAGACAGAACAGCATACTACAGTTGCCAAGGGGTGGGGGTGGGGGACCTCTACCCAGCACTAAACATTACATATTCATCTCAAAGGTAACAAAAATAAGCAGTTTGGATGTAAATTATTCTCAGGACTTTTTAGCTCTTAAATGGAAAAGGAAAGGCCATAATCTCTTAAGTACCCTTGGGCAATAAAATTTCTTTAAAAAATTCTACCTGCAAAGAAGCCAAGCTGCCAACATTCATTTCTGCTATTTGCAGTCCAGTGCCTTACTAACATGTTTTTGTCCCTGTGTTCTAAGAGGTGATCTCCAGAATAAAACCTTAAGCTTACATCAAAAGCAAATTATTCAGAAGCCACCCTACCACACCTTCAGTGTCCCTCTAGTTTCTTCATAGAGAAAATATAGGAGATTGGATTAGAAACTCCTGAGATAACTGTAAAGCAGTGACAGAGAAATGGTCTTACTTAGGTGGGAAAGTGGGCATGCCATTTTCAAAGTCCAAGATTAGTGGACTGTCTTATATGAAACTGAGGGGAGATATCCCCTCAGAAAAGAACTCCTTAAGAAAAATATGGAGGGTTGGTGCTAATTGTACTTTAGAGCCACGCAAAACGTATAGACATCTAGAAGATCCAGGAAGGCACACAGAGTTCCTATTTTCATAAGTTTTTGCCCAGTAGGGGCACTGGTTCTGTCCCAGTTGCTTCTCTTCCAGTCCAGCTCTCTGCAGTGGCCAGGGAAAGCAGTGGAGGATGGCCCAAGTGCTTGTGCCCTGCACCTGCATGGGAGACCAGGAGGAAGCACCTGGCTTCTGGCTTTGGATCGGCGCAGCCGACATTTATAATGTCCAGCAGGCCTGGGAAACATCAATGATCAACATATGACCCTGACCCACTGTTGGGGCCAGTGCTGTGGCGTACTGAGTAAAGCCACCACCTGCAGTGCCAGCATCCCATATGGGCGCCCCATGGGAGACCCAGAAGATGCTCCTGGTTTCTGGCTTCTGGCTTCAGATCAGCTCAGCTCCTGCCGTTATAGCCATCTGGGGAGTGAACCAGCGGATGGAAGACACTTTCTCTCTCTCCTCCCTCTCTCTCTCTCTCTCTCTCTGCCTCTGCCTCTCTGTAACTCCGCCTTTCAAATAAAATAAATAAATCTTTAAAAAAAAAAAAAGAAGCCCACTGTCCAGCAAAAAAAAATTATAATAAAAACTAGAATGGAAAGAAAAAGTTAGACACACTTCCATTAACATCCAATGCAAAGAAGTTCACGTTAAGGTCATAAGCAAAAGTTCAAATTTTATTTCATAAGTTTTTAGAAAGAGAAATAAATGTTATGCTTTATAAATACTACTGTTAAAGTGTTTTAATATTTAATATTTAAAGGTTTAAAGCTTACATAAAAATGTTTTTTAAACAAAACATCTATTGTTTTGGGTAGGAAGACTCAGTATCATAGTTCTTCCCAATGTGATCTAAATTCAATGTAACCACAATCAAAATCTCAGCAAGCCATTTTGTGTATCAACCAATATTTATACTAAAGTATTTATTAAAAGGCAAAAGACCCAGAATAACCAACACGATGTTGAAGAACAAAATCAGAAGACTGACAGTATCTGATTTTGAGACTTACTATAAGTATGGTACAAGAATAAAAAAATAGTTCAATGGAACAAAATAGGGAGCCCAAAAATAGAACCACGCCAATGTAGTTAAATATGTGATATTTGCTGAAATAGCAAAATGTAACTCAATGGAAAAAGATCAGTCTTTTCAACAAATACGGATACAACAACAGGATTCTCATGTGCAAAAAAAAAAAAATCTAGACATAGATTTTATACCCTTACAAAAATTACCTCAAAAATGGAACATAGACCTAAATATAAAATATTATAAAACTCCTAAAGGAAAGAAAATCGATGTGAACTTGGGTATAGCAGTGACTCTTTAGATCCAAGTGTGGGGAACATTTTCCTGCCATAGGCCATTTGGATGAAGATAATGTCATTCTTGAGCCATACAAAATTATCAACTTAAAAATTAGCCTGCTATAGCTTTACTGAATTTCAAGTACCACCTGCAGTTGCCTTGGCAGGGCCAGACCAAATGAGCAGTCTGCACGTTCTCCTCCCCATTCAACAAAAGCAAGATACATGAAAGAAAAAAATCACTATGTTGGATCTTGTAAACATTTGCAACTTCTGCTCTGTGAAAAACACTTCCTGAGAGAATGAAAAACACAGAATGAAGTAGAATATTGGTAAAATATATCTGATAAATGACTTGTATCAAAGATATGCAAAGAACTCTTAAAACTCAACAATAAGAAAACAAACCAGTCACAAAACAAGCAAAAGATATGAAGGATTTGATGTACAGATGAAAAGATGTTCCATATCATACGTCACTACAGAATTGCAAATTATATGACAATGGATATAGATATGTTTATTCTGATTTGAGTATTACACAATATATACATGTATCAAAACATCACATGGGGACCGGCATTGGGGCATACCAGGTTAATCTTCCACCTGCAATGCTGGCACCCCTTGTGGGCACTGGTTCAAGTCCTGGCTGCTCCATTTCTGATGCAGCTCCCTATTGATGTTCCTGGGAAAGCAGTGGAAGATGGCCCCAGTGCTTGGGCCCCTGCACCCACATGGGAGACCCAGAAGAAGCTCCAGGCTCCTGGCTTCAGTCTGACCCAGCTCCAGTCCTTGTGGTCATTTGAGGAATGAACCAGCAGATAGATGGAATCTGTGTGTGTGTGTGTGTGTGTGTGTGTGTGTAAAACTCTGCCTTTCAAATAAATTTCAAAATCATTTAAAAAAAAAAAACATGGTACTCTATACCATGGTACCCCATAAATACAGATAATTTTGTGCCAATTTTAAAAATAAATAAGAAAAAACTAATGGGATGCCATTACATTACACAGCTATTAAAAAATGAACATAAACAGTAATATTAAATGCTAGCTTTGATGTACAAAAACAGGAACTCTTGATGGTAGAAATGCAAAATGGTATAGCCAATTTGGAAGACAGTTTTGCAATTTCTCACAAAGCTTAAATAGAATCTTACCATAAAATTCAGCAGGGCTGCTCCTAGGTATTTATGCAAATGAACTAAAAACTTACATCTATATCAGAATCTGCTCCCAAATATTTGTAGCAGATTTACTCATAAGAGCAGAAACAACTAAGACATCCTTCACAAGGCAAATAGATAAACAAACTGTGGGATTTCCACACAAAGGAATATCATTTAGCAATTAAGTAAATAAGCTGGCAATCCACTAAAAGCCATTAAAAAAAAAAACATGCATATTAGTTAGTGAAAGGAATCCATGTGAGAGAGCTACATACTACATGATTCCAACAGTGGCATTCTGGAAGAGCCAAAGCTGCAGTGACAATAAAAAGGCTGATGGTTGCAATAGCTGGAAGTAGAGTAGTGGGAAGCAATGGATACATGGAGCACAGGGGCTTTTCGGGCAATGAGACTGTTCTGTAGGGGACTGTGATAGCAGGTACGGAACACTGTGTATTTATCAAAACCTGTAGGGTTTTACATCACCAAGAGTAAAGGGGAACGGTTGACTTGGGTTAATAATAATGTATCAACGTTTGTTTGTTCCTAAAAAATGTCCTGCACTAAGGCAAGATGGGATGAGTAAACGAGGACACAAGAACCCTGTGCCAGCGGCTCAATTGTCTGTCAGCCTACAACTGCTCTAAAGTCTTATTTTTTTATTTTACATTGTCTATAATATTCATTTTCCCAAAATGCCAACTAATGAGATTCTATTGGAATAAGCATCTGTTGCTCACAGTTAAGTCTTTATCTACACTAAACCAGATTTTTTTATGAATTGTCGCTCAGCTATGCTCAAATAACGAGCATATAAATTATGAGGAGGCCCTGGGTAGGGCTTTGAGAAGTGTAGTCCTCAAACCACCTGCACCAGAATCGTTTGGAGGCTTGTTAAAATCATATCCCTACTAAATTAGACCCTCCGGGGGCGAGTAATCTACATTTTTAATAAGTTTGCAGGAGATCACGATGCATGACAAGGGTGAGAAGCACTGTATTAATAGTACATAAGGACACTGAAGGAAGACTCCTTTTATTTTACTGCTTATAAAAGCAAACAATTAAAACGTACCAGCTGCCCAGTACTTGAGAACCGGCTTTTCTTCATCTCTTCACAAAATGACAATTAGTAACTTATTTTGCCATTTCAAGAATTCCAGCCATTAGGTCTAAATTCCCCAGAAGCAGTTTATTATCTCACAACATATTCAAGGAATGCTGGCTCTTCAAGAAACAAGTAACTGGATGGCAAAGACTGAAACGACTCTGATGACCCTTTTGTCTCTTTCTTCAATTGAAGTTTTATGAATCATAGTTTTAATAAAAGATTAAAGAGGAAGCTTTTCTGGTGCTTTAGCATTTTTTATGCCTCAAATTGAATAAACTTGCGTTTCAATAAAATTTTCAGATGACATCACCAATTCCCTTCTTTGCCTCCTAGCAAATTAATTTCTATGAAATAATTTTGGTCTTGACCTTTTCAAGAAGATATAATGTTACTGCATCTATATCAGAGAAGGTCACAGTGTCAGAACACAAGGCAGCTTCATGACAATGCCCCAGAACAATCACAGGGGAGCCAGATCAATCCTAGTTGTCATCATTTCTTTCCAACTCTCCACCTTGCCCTTTTGTGATCTTGGCAACTCACCTTTAAGCTGTATGGCATTGTTATTACTTCAATTTATCTAGTGGTCAAACTTCAAGCAATCTCAACCATTCAGAAGACAGCAGAGACCTGCATCTTTCAAATCTATGTCTCCCATTTCTGCATCCTTTCCCTTCCCCCATCACATGTATAGTCCTTCTTAAGTGGAAAGCTCTGTTATTAGTCATGTATTCAGTAATCTCCAGCAGCTGTTCACATTTGAATGTGCATCAGAATTTCCTGAGTGGCTTTGTTAAAGCAGGTTTCAGGGCCCACCCCCAGGGTTCTGACTCAGTGGGACTCGGATGAAGCTTGAGGACTTGCATGCCTCATAACTTCTCAGGTGATGCTGATGAAGCATATCCAGGGATCCACACTTTGAGAATCACTGATTCGTGCTCTGGGTAATGTTATGATGGATACTGGAATTAAAAAAACAAAAGACTTACTTTATTTCTTTATTTGAGAGGCAATGACAGAGAGGGAGGGAAAGAGAAAGAGATCTTCCATTTGCTGTTTCACTCCCTAAATGGGTTTGGCTGTCGGGACTGGGCCAGGCCAAAGCCAAGAGCCAGCATATGCTGCTTTCCTAGCCACAAATAAGCAGGGAACTGGATTGGAAGCAGAGTAACCAGAACTCGAACTGGTGCTCCAGTATGGAATGCTGATGTTTCAAGCAGAGGCTTAACCCACTGCACAACGCCAACCTCCAGTGTTGGACTTTACATAGGTTGTCCCAGAGCGAGCACCCTAATGAACAACCTCCAGAGAGTGTCTAGCGATGATGCAAATTAACAACTCCTTTGGAAGTTGGGCAACCATACTGTCACTTTTCTGTTTTCCCTGAGAAGTCCGTGAAACAAAAATTTCCAGTTAACATCTCAGAATTATGGCCTTTTACATCTTAACCAAATCTTAATGGGTCAAGCCCTAATCTGTTCCTGTCTTAAGAATTGACACATAGCTTTTATTGGCTTATAGTCCTGGCGAACCTACTGAACTTGGGCCCGTTTCAAGAAGACCTTCGTCTACCCACCAAGCACCTGCATCCTCACAGATCTTTCTGGTCTCTAGTCACGGGCCTCTCCATCTCAGCTCCCTGAGGATCTGAGGGGTTCCAGCACCACACTTGCCCAGGCTCCCAGGCTTCGATTGTGTGAAGAACCTCTTCTGCTTGGCTGCCTCCTCAGCTGGTTCTTAGAAAAGGAGATTTACCCTCCATCCGAGGGAATTAGAAGAGCAGAGAGTTCAGCTGAGGCAAAGGCCACCAGGGAATTGGATACCTGAATGTGACACTCAGTCAACAGCAGAAGAAAAGGGAGTTTTCAGTTTTCACACAACAAGGGTATATGGTCAAAGAAGTGTCAAGTCCTGATTTCTTTGATTCTCTCTGATACATTCCTTAAGTTTCAGCCAGAATGGTTTCTTGCCATTGAATTCCCTTCAGGTGAGAGTGGTCTCTGCAGGACGATGAAGGTGGAGTAAAAGTCCAGAGGAAACCAAGCAACTAGAAAGTCCTGCCACTTCACCAGCAGAGGGCAGCAGACCACATTACAAGGGGGACCCCATCCCACCACCGCCCTTCAAGGTAAATCAGTCTCAACTGTTATAACTATGGGTACACTGAAGGGGGTACCTGGGACCATATTATTGCTTCCATGTTGCTAACCCCATGCACTGAGAACTAACAAGCATTTTACAAGAAAAGAACACAGGACTTAAAAGTCCAAAAAATCAGATTTTTCTAGCTGTTTGACTTGGCCAATGCCAGAGATCCCATTTTCTTATCAGTGAACGGCAAGGGACAAAAATAATACCAGGAGCAATCACAGGTGGCTTCTTAAGTTCACAGGTTCACTCTGGGGCAGATAAGTAAAAGGAAAAAAATGTATATGCACAAAGTATTTCTCAGGTTGCAAATGCAAAACAAGAGAAGTGTATCAATCCCAAGGACCAGCTCAGCTCTTCCTGGCACAGGACTCAATTCTCACCAATTCGTTAACCTTATCACACGTTGTGGAAAGATGCTTTGAGGCTCCAGCCTGCAGAGATAGAGGATTTCTGAGGTAGGGGTTCATTCAAAAATGCATCAAATCTCACTGGGTAATTAATGGGACAGGCCACACCACCCCAACCCCAGGTACTTAAATGAGGCTGACCAAAGAGAAGCCAGGAGCCAGAGTGCAGAGAATGGAGGGAAAAAGATTTCAGAGAAAACCCAAATCTAGGGCTGTCTCTCCAAAACAATTACTGGAAAACTGCAGCACCAGTCTGTCCCAGGAAACCTCAGGGAAAATATTACTTTGAGTGTGTGAGTGCATCGTTCACAGAGCATGCAAGAGCACTGTCAGGGACTGCAAGGCAGAAGCTAAGAGCTCCAGTGGTTATATTATGCTTTTGTAGGGTTGCTATGCTTAGTTTATGTTGAAAGAAGAGCAAAATTAAAATGCCAAAGCTAAAAATCACAAAATCTGGACTAAACTACCGGACGGAGTTCCAGATGATTTCATGCTATTTTTATGTGACAGGTTATTAATTGCAATCACTACACAGAATTATTTTAGGACAGCTAATGTTTCTCTTGCCTCCCAGCCCCAACCAACATCATCTTCTCTGCTGGAGAGATTTCTCTAACCAATCTTCCTGTTATTTGCCTCATGGGCTTGTTCAAATTGACACCTGAGAGTTAATTTACACCTTCCTGTTTTACAAAAACAACCCCAGAAGAAGATACCAAGTGATCTATGCCATTTGAATTAAAAGTCTAAATTCGGCTTTGTAGTTTCTCCTATGGATTATATAAATGGGAACACTGGAGGGGGAAGTTCAGATGGATGAGAACAATTTTTTCTCAACATACTCATGCTAGTTCTGTTAAGTCCACCTCTATCACTTCCTCAAAGCCAAATTAACAAGCAAATCATTACAAATAGTGCTTTTAAGGGAAGGGAACGAGATCACCATTGAATTCCCTTCAAAGAAATCATTAATATAGGTAACTGAATCAGAACAGTTTCTGGAATAGCCATGTCTTTTCTGACCTTAGGAACAGGGACAAGAGTTTGGCACAGTGTTTAACACACTGCTTGCGATGCCTGCATTCCAAAGGCTAGGTGCCTGGGTTCAAGTTCCACCACCACTTTGTGTTCCAGCTTCTCCTTATATAAACCCTAGGAGGCAGCAGGTGATGCTTGGGTTTCTGCCAACCCAGATGGGAAACTTGGGTTGAGTTTCTGGTCATGGTTTTGACCTGGCCCAGTCTTGGCTGTTGTGGTTATTAGAGAAGTAGATCACGGGATAGGAGATATTTATCTCCTCTATGTCTATCTCTATCTCTTTCAGCCTCTATGCTTTGCAAATAAATAATAAAATAAATACATAATTTTTAAAAAGAGCAGCTCTAGGAAATGTTTAAAATTGTAATTGTTAGGTATTAGAAATTTTTAAAGCTAACATGTATTTATTTTAAGGGCAGTTTAGCTTTCAATTTGCTATCAATGTGGTACTGTGCTATTCAGTAACTGCCTATTTTCTACCATCTGGACACATGATGGCACCACACTTACCTGCCCCTGTGAAGTTAGGCAAGGTCAAGCAAATGACTTTGGACAGCAATATGAGAAGAAGTGTCATGGCACTTCTCACAGAAGGCTTTAAGGGCCAGTTCCCCAGGGTTCCAAGTCCCTTATCTTGCCTCAGTGCCCATCAATGCATCACATGATGGAAGCCCCAAAAGTGTGGCCCTGAGTAGGGAAGTCAAAAGCCAAGGTCACCAACAAGATAGACACATGGTACCAACAACTGATGGGCAGTAAGTCTTTCCTGGCTTAATCCACTGAGATACCAGGGTTGTTTATACCATAGCATAATCCAACCTATCTTGAATGATGCAGAACCAGAAAATCTTATCTCAGCAATAGACCATAACACAGGTACCTAGTGGAGGTCAGAGAAGGCATCAGAGGTAGAACCATAAAGGGATCTAGTTTTTCAAAAGTGGTGGGAAATTGTAGAAAGGGCAAAACTTCAGAGTCAAGACAGACCAGGTTCAAAACCTGGCTCTGAGACTACACTTGATACCACCAGTAAGTTCCCCAAACTGTCTCAGTCTAAGCTTCCTCTGCCATGAAATGTGGATAATAATATACCTTTGAAAATACCTTTCACATAATAAATTCTCAGATTGCAGCTGCTGTGTGTTCTTACAGAAGAGAATCTGTCAACAGGCAGTGTGATGACAGAATAAACATTTTCACTGTTCATCTGCAAAAAATGTTCTGTTAAGCACTGCCACTTACATTCTATATGTGCTCGCCCAGGAAATACAAATTTTATTAATAGTAGTACTGGCATCTTGTGAATGCAGAGTAATAAACATAGATGCAAAGTACACAGAAAGTCAATGATAGAGAGAGATTTATTTACTCAATTTATGAAATTGTGACCTTGAATCTCTTATGCAAAAAAGCCATTAATCCCAATTTGTAAAGTATAAAAAACAAGCAACAGGAGTGGTAATATAGATAAAAGACAACACAGGAAGAATTAGAATGGCTTTTAAAGCAACATTTGTCTGTACCTTTCCCATTAAGCCTGCTTTAAAAGGTGAGATATATTCCTGACCCTAAAAATTAAAATTCCTCACCCCAATCAATCTAGTTTTTTACATTGAGATATATTGCCTTCCTCTACAAACTCTAAAAGATTTTACAAACCCTGGGGTAACTAGAGATGAATTTCTTAATAAAAATTCAATTTGTACGGTTTAGATATTATTTACTTCTTTATTGGAGAGTTATTTGTGAGTCTTACCCAGCATGGCTATATAACTTCTTCCTCTAGCAATGGGAGTAAAATGAATTGAATCTTTTCATGGAGTCACACGGGGTTGATCCAAATTTCTTCCTCAGAAGTCCCACACATATCGCCTTGCTATTTACTTTCTGTCAAAATAATCTTAGCATGCCAGACCCTAGGCAAAACATAGATATTTATCTAAGAATTTTTATCTTTGTTTAGTGAACGCTTCTGTGTATGACAGATTCCTTCTGCTCAACAAATCCATATAGAATGAAAAGAAAAGGCTAAGCTTGTCCATTTGTTTCACCTTTGTCAAAAACCTGCTGACACAAGTCCTTGCCTCTCATTTGTACTAAGGACTCCTTTCTTGATGTTGTACTTCAAGAGCTATTCGTTCTTTGCAGTCATCAATCAGGACTTAAATACATCCTAAGAGCCAAGAAAGATGCAGCCAGCAACCGCATCATGCACCTGCCTGTTTCACGCGCCAGTTGGAGGCCCTCGTTCTCTAGACTCAGCCACATTTCAGGGAGCTCTAGCAAGACAAGAGCATCCATATGGAAAATGCAAGGCAGGACTTTCAGAGCCTGCAGAAAAATAAATTCCACTCTTCTCTCTGACTTTATCAGCTCAGATCATAAATTCTTGCACAGAGCTCCTCTTTCCCATGAGTCAGCCATTCGTGGGGACAGGAAGCACCAACACATGTGGATCCACAGTGGAATTTCCAGTATGTCGTACCTCCTCACTAACTGTGATCATCCAACCAAACTTCAATTGTGGAAAAAATAACAATAATAAAAATAACACATTCAAACCTCACGGCACATTTTAGGATCACTTCAAGCAGAGCCTGGGAGCCCAATAACATGGGAAGGCCATATTAAAGTTGAGAACCATCTTGAATTCTTCCAGGGGGTAGATGAGAGGATGCAGTAAAGGAAACCTCTTATTGAAATTGCCTGCAAGCCTTTCCAGGCTGAAATTCACTAGGCACTAGACGGAAACTGGCTGGGTTGTCAGCATTTCCTTAGGGCCACAGGCTGGGGTCTGGCTGCAATCATGCCTGTTATTGATCAGAACTGGACATCAGTTGGTGGTGTATGAAGTGGTGGAAGGATGTGGGATTTCTGTGGGAAAATGCACACAGTTCACTGACTTCACTCTTCAATTCCTTCACAGCACTCGTTACATGACATAGGAGCTACCATAGAAAGGAGCATCCACTGAGAACAGTCAGTGATGAGACAGGCCAAGGAGATGGCAGCCAGAGAAAGGAATTCAAAAATGACAAATGTTTGACTGTTATACACTCAGAGAGAAAAAAAAAAGAGAGAGAGAGAGAAAATAAGAAGCAGAAGCATGAAACTGAGGTTAGAAAGGCCTTGCCCACAAAATTTCTGCTCAGAAAGCACAAAATGCCAGAATCACCTTCTAAGAAGACAAACAACAGAAAGACTTGACCCAAGATGCAGGAGATCAGAGCTACAGTCATGCTGGTTCCAGCCTGGATGATCACAGGAAAACCTGGCTAAGAAGCCTCTGGTAACAAATAATAAAAGTTGTTGTTTTGATAACATGCAACACAAATAAAATTGTGCCTCCTTCTGCTTTGGGGTTAGCCACATTACAAGGCTGTTTTGTTTTGTTTTGTTTTGTTTGTTTTTGACAGGCAGAGTCAGACAGTGAGAGAGAGAGAAAGACAGAAAGGTCTTCCTTCCGTTGTTTCACTCCCCAAATGGCTGCCATGGCCAGCACTGTGCCAATCCAAAGCCAGGTGCTTCCTCCTGGTCTCCCATGCAGGTGCAGGGCACAAGCACTTGGGCCATCCTCCACTGCTTTCCCTGGCCACCACAGAGAGCTGGACTGGAAGAGGGGCAACTGGGACAGAACCGGTGCCCCTACTGGGACTAGAAACCGGGGTGACGGCGCTGCAGGCGTAGGATTAGCCTAGTGAGCCACAGCACCGGCTACAGGGCTGTTTAAAAAACAAACAAACAAACAAACAAAACCCTGACTCCAGATCATTACTAGAAATTTTCATTAAGGGGAGCTGGTTGGGGGGCAGCAGAGGTATAAATTGCAAAACAGCAACCACAGTAGAATTTTGTAAAAATCCTTCTTGCTCATCTCTGTCCCCCAAAGTCCTTCTTAGCCCAGCTGGATCTAGTCTCATTCTCTGCCTTATTGTATTCCAACATCAGTCAGCTCTGCTTCTCACTAACCCATCAGCATTTTTCCTTTATTCCTCCAGAGAGTTGCAGGCTCTTTTTTCTGAAGCTTCTTTAGTTTTTGTCTTTGACCGTTGCCCCAGCTAGATACACTAGATCTGCAAGAAAGAATCCCAGCTCCTAACAGGATAAGGAGGTAAGCATTTATATAATTTTTCCACTGCAGATTAATTTTTTGTTGTAAACACACACATAGGCACACACAGAGATACTCAAAAAGCATAGTTGTAACCTATACAGAAAAGCCAAAGCCATCAAAATGCTCTGATGAACCAACTTTCTCTACCCTACACTTTTCCCAATACCATTTGTATTCACTTCTGTGAATTTTGGTCAGTGTATGGCTGTGTTAGTCCTACACAGTTGCTGAGACAAATTACAATAGACATGGCTTAAAACAACATGTGTTAGGCTGGTGCTGTGGTGCAGTGTCTTAATGCCCTGGCCTGAAGCACTGGCATCCCATATGGGTACCGATTCAAGACCCGGCTGCTCCACTTCCGATCCAGCTTTCTGCTGTGGCCTGGGAAAGCAGTAGAAGACGGCCCAAGTTCTTGGGCCCCTGCACCTTTGTAGGAGATCTGGAAGAAGCTCCTGACTCCTGGCTTTGGATCAGCTCAGCTCCAGCCATTGCAGTCAACTGGGGAGTGAACCAGTGGATGGAAGACCTCTCTCTCTCTCTGTCTCTGTCTCCCCTTCTCTCTGTGTAACTCTGACTTTCAAATAAATAATAAAATAAAATCTTTTTTAGCCGGCGCCATGGCTCAACAGGCTAATCCTCCACTTTGCGGTGCCGGTCAGGGTTCTAGTCCCGGTCGGGGCGCCGGATTCTGTCCCAGTTGCCCCTCTTCCAGGCCAGCCCTCTGCTGTGGCCCGGGAGTGCAGTGGAGGATGGCCCAAGTGCTTGGGCCCTGCACCCGCATCAGAGACCAGGAAAACCACCTGTCACCTGGCTCCTGCCATCGGATGAGCGCGGTGCGCCGGCCGCAGCGCGCCGGCCACGGCGGCCATTGGAGGGTGAACCAACGACAAAGGAAAACCTTTCTCTCTCTCTCTCTTTCTCACTGTCCACTCTGCCTGTCCAAAAAAAAAAAAAAAAACTTTTTTGAAAAAACACATGTTTATTCTTACAGTTTTGGAGGTCAAAAGTCTGAAATGAGTCTCAAGTGGCCAAGTTCAAGGTGTTCTTTCTGGGATCTATTTCGTATCTCTTTTTTAAAATTTTATTTAAGGTATACAAATGTATATTTGTATAATTCAGGAACACTGTGATACTTTCTACTTTATCCTCCCTCCCACCCACACTCCCACCCTACCTCCTCCTTCCCCTCCTATTCCCTCTCTTAATTTTTACAATGATCTACTCTCAGTTTACTTTCTACTCATAAGATTAATCCTACACTAAGTAAAGAGTTCAACAAATAGTATGCCAAAAAAAAAAAAACACTGTTCCTCAACAGAAGAGACAAGGGCAGTAAAACCATCATCAAAGCTAAAAATGTCACTTTCATTTCTACATATTATATTTTTGGTACTCTATCCTTGGCACTTCTAATTTCTAAGACTTTGCTTGGCTGGTGTATGCTTCACACCAATTTCACTTACATCATCATACCTGCTACTACTCCCTCACTTCTCCTATCTCCCTCTTATGGGAGCCTTTGCAATTACATAAGACTACCTGAATAATCAGAATAAAAATCTGAAGATCTCAAGAGCCTTAACTCAATCTGAAAAATTCCCTTTGCCTTGTAAGGTAGCATTCACAAGTTCCAGGGATTAGGACACAGACACCACAGGGGAAAGGGGATCACTCAGCTTTCCACACTGATTTGCAGATATCACAAATTTCATTTTTTAAACATCAGTACAAATTTAATGTGAGACAATCACAAAGTCAAACAGTCATGTTTGCCAAAAATGGATAATTCATTAAGTCAACAAAAGTTATAGTTGAAACCTGCTGGAGTAATGGGAAACACCATTGGCAAGTGAGGAACCTGCAACAATAGAACCCTTCACAATTGGAAAAACAGAAAATTAGCAAGGATAGTAACAGCCAGTGACAGAAAAGCAAGAATTATTTAAATATCACCTGAGTAACAGATAGCCATAGGAAAACTGATGAGCCCTCAATTTTGTGCTTATGATGGGAAAATGTGGACTAAATATCATATGTAATTATACAATTGTCTTTGAAAATTGTTTACCAAAACTGAATCACTCTTGATCATTTGTTCACTCTAAACTTACAATGATTATGTCAATTTTATCCCCAAGTGAAAATTTGTTTTAAAAATTTTTAGTTTGAGGGCAGATGCTATGGTGTAGCAGATAAAAAGACTTTGCTTGCAGCACCAGCATCCCATATGGGTGCTAGTTCAAGTCCTGACACTCCACTTCTGATCTAGCTCCCTGCTAATGAGCCTTGGAAAGCAGAAGACTGCCCAAGTACTTGGGCTCCTACACCCACGTGAGAGACCCAGAAAAAAGCTCCTGGCTCCTGGGTTCAGCCTGGCCCAGCCTTGTCTGTGGCAGCCATTTGGGGAGTGAGCCAGCTGATGGAAGATTCTCTCTCTCCCTCACTCCGTCTGTCTGTCTGTCTCTCTCTCTCTCTCTTTTCCTTTCTGCAACACTGCCTTTATAAATTAATAAATCTTTTTTATTCTATAAGATAAATAACCAATTTAAGCATTTGTCATTATTTACTATTAAGTTTTGATCTTTCTGCTAAGTGGATTCATTGTAAATGGATGATTTTCAGTAAAAGTTAACCTAGAAAAAGAGTGAGGGGTGGGAAA
This sequence comes from Sylvilagus floridanus, assembly GCA_949820135.1. NCBI lineage: Eukaryota > Metazoa > Chordata > Mammalia > Lagomorpha > Leporidae > Sylvilagus > Sylvilagus floridanus. The sequence goes on along the minus strand of OX463227.1, from coordinate 64,577,560 downwards.
CCATCCAAAGATCCATAAAGGGACAAACAAACAACAGACCTTAGTGCAGCTGAGTGGGGGCACTGTGGAGAGCAGACCAGGTGTGACTCCAAACAGAACTCTTTTTCCTACCCAGGCCAAAGATGTTCCCTGTAACTGAATTTTTCACATGAAATTTCTTCTGTGGGAAAATCACCAGCCTCATAAACTTAACACTACAAATGATCACAACTATTATAAAGTCACATGGGAAAAGAATTAATTCTCTTTCTGAAGCAGGGTAACCATTTAATACATCTAATATATCAGATGTTGGGTAGGGGGAATTCTTACCAATCCTCTACACATTTGAAACTATTCACAATCTTTGAAAAAGAAAATGCATTTTGACAAAAGTTGAGTCCTTTTCCCAAGATCCCACAGACAAGAAAAAGACAAATGGATGAGGCTGAGATCTTTCCAGGCCCAAAGCCTGTGCTATCTTTACTGCACCACATTTCTTTGCATGACTGTGTGGCACAATAGTGGGTTCTTGCTTTCCAGGACCTTCCTGTCTCTGTCATAAGGGCATAGATGGGGATATGATATTCTGCTAGTGAAACAAATCAAGATGTAGTACAGAATATGTGGTAGCCCATCATTTGCGTGTGTGTATAAGACACAGATGCAACAGTTATACAAAGTGCTTCCAAAAATTCATGGAAAATGTAATTAAATGATAAGTTTATTTTGAGGCAAAAAAGTGACATTCATGCATAGCTTTTTCATTATATGTGTTTTCCATGTTCCTTTTAAAAAGTCCTCTCATATGCTTGGATTTCAAATTTTTTCAATCAAAATAAACTTATTTTTGTATTCCATTTTCCAAGACCATTTTGAAGTACCCTCATATGTGTTTAGTGTAGGACCAGAGATGGAGGAAAACTTTAGTATTTTTTTTTTAATTTTTAATCAAACTTACCTATTGTCTATTCAAAAAAATTTCTTAATTGCTCAAGCAAGGTCTTGAAATATTTGGGCAGATTATCTATGATTTACTGTGGCCAGCACCTGTGAGCCTTGTTGTTGACTTGGAAAATGGATCATATTGCGCTGAAATTTAGCTAAGTATGAAATTCAGCAGGAGGTAGCAGGATGCAGTGCAGATACACAGTAAGCATTTGGAGTGTGAGAACTTATTTTCAGTTTTCAGTTCCACATTTAAAAGCTGTGCAACCTTGAAAAAGGCACTGACACTTTTGAACCTCATTTTTCTCAACTACCACTAGGGACAAATATGATGGGAGTTTCCAGGAGGTTACAATTGGGGGATATCACTGAAAATACCAGGCAAACTTAAATTGGCATAAACATGCTAATTAATATCTAACTCATTTCTAAGAATTTGGTGTTGTATAAACTTAAAGAAAAATAAACAAGCTACTTAGTATCTAATTTTCTTCAAAATTAGAATCTTGGTGGACTGGATAGAAGAAAATAATCTGGAAAATCCTAATGAAGATCAAGCGACAATGAAGCTCAAGTAGAAGAACCCTCAACTAAAGCAGGCAAAGAAGGTGCTTAATGTGCCCAAGTAGAGGGCACTGTTCATAAATCCATCCAAAGATCAGCAGTGTGTGTATGTGTGTGTGTACTGGGGAGGAGGTAGAACTTACACATTTTTTTTCTTTTCATCTTGAACTCCAATCAAGACATTATACTTCCTCTTCAAAGAATTCAAGGAGTTCAACCCCTCCTTCTGTTCTGGAAGATGCTGAACACAAAGGGACACAACCCAGAGGCATTGATCACAGAGCAGAGGGCTGAGGAGGCACTGCCTAGGATGAAGCCTCAACCTAGAGTTAAATGAACCAAGGGTGCATCAACCCAAAGAGCCTACGAATGAGGTAAAGAGAATGAAGAGAGGCCATATCTGAGTAACCTAACTCATCGCCATTCGGTCTTCTGGGATCTGCCTCATATGCTGAGTCTTTCTGCAATTCTAAGCTGGGAGGGGACTCATAAGACTGAGGGATAATAAACACCATTCTTCATGGGCTGATAGTGAGCCAGACTCTCCCCTACACTGGCTTTAATTCCACAGACAGCTCCATGGGCGGGGGGTGGGGGGTGAGGGGGGTCTTTATTGCCAACTTTAGAACCAAGGATGGTAAGCCTAGAGTAATGAAGTAGCTTTGCGAAGCTAATGCCTACTGAGTGCTAACTATGTATGTGATTTCATCACGTGCTCTATGTGTGTTATCTCTCTGACTGCTCACAGCCATGCTCTGAAGGAGGGAATAACATCTAACATCAGATGATACCTACTTTCAAAGAGGTAGGTAACTTGCCCAAGATCACAGAGCAATAGAGCCAGGGCACGGACCCAAAATCCTGCAGAAAGCTTCCTTACCTAGGCAAGTACAAAGCCCAAGGTCAGCCCATAGACACCCTGTTGCCCCTGAAAAACTCCCTCTGCAGAATAGGGAAGGGAAGTTGGGCCCCCAACATAGAAAGTATGGTTTTTAGAAAAGTAAGAGGCCATCTCATTCAACTTCTATGCCCCTAATTTTTTTTAAACTTTTATGTAATAAATATAAATTTCAAAAGTACAACTTTTGGATTATAGCGGTTTTTCCCCCCACAAACCACCTCATCTCCTACTCCCTCTCCCATCCCATTCTTCATTAAGATTCATTTTCAATTATCTTTATATACAGATCAACTTAGTATATACTAAGTAAAAATTTCAACAGATTGCTCCCATACAGACACACAAAGTATAAAGCACTGTTTGAATACTAGTTTTACCATTAATTCACATAATACAACACATTAAGGACAGAGATCCTACATGGGGTGTAAGTGCACAGTGACTCCTGTTGTTGATTTAACAATTGACACTCTTATTTATAATGTCATTAATCACCCGAGGCTCTTGTCATGAGCTGCCAAGGCTATGGAAGCCTCTTGAGTTCACAAACTCCGATCTTATTTAGACAAGGTCATAGTCAAAGTGGAAGTTCTCTCCTCCCTTCAGAGAAAGATACCTCCTTCTTTGATTCTATGCCCCTATTACTAGATAAATGAAATGCATGGGCTCCACAGTTTGGTTAAAGGATATATATGGCCTACTTTATAACAGATGTCATCATAAAACTTCAGGTGACTTTGTTTTGTTTCCCACAAGAGCTCCACTTCCAGCAAGGGAGTGTGCCCTTCTGATTAACTGTAGAAAAGAGTGTAAAAGTTAGCAGTGACAGGGTGGGGGAAAACTCTCTCTGGAAACATACATGCTCACCTTGCTCCTGCTTGTATAAAATGTCTTCATGTGCTTATAGACCTTCCATTTGGTTCTACTTCAATCAAATGAACTAGGCAGAACCACTTAAAACAAATGCTGTCAGCTGTTGGGTTCAGGCTGAGCCCTAGCCCTAGCCTCATTGTGAAGATGACATGGATCCACACCAACCTAAGCTTTTGCCATTTCTTTGGCTAATATTCACAAGTTTGTGTGCCTGTTGTTTTTACAACTTTCAGAGCTGATTTTGCTGACAGTTCCTAAGGTTAGCAACATCACCCTCATCAGACACCTCTTTTCTGTTTCCTAGATGGGATCTTACACCATCTAATCCCAATCATGTTTTCTTGCGTATTGTGTAAATTGCATTCATCACTCTAAAAGGACTTGAAACACCTTGGCTGCTTTCTCTTATGTGGAAGTTGAAATGCATCGATTTCTGTTGCCACAGCCCTGGCAATATGTTTATTAACTGTCAGTTCTCGTTTACTTAGAAGTTCCCTCTGCATGACCCAGCAGTCTGAAAGTAGCTTGCAAAAAAAGGGAATCAAAAGCCACAGTTCATGCACATGTTAACACTTGCCATCCACCATGTTCTCAACGCATCTCTACAGGGAAGAAGGCCCCTGGCCCCTGAGGGCTCTCTCTCCTTTGGAGCAGGAAAACCCTGTAAATGCCTCCAGGTGCTACAAGGAAACAATGGGATCATTTCCTGTAATCAAAATCCACATAGTCTGCTACTGCTGTCCCCATCATCAATGTATCTCACACAGCAAAGTCAGGAGAGCCTCCATTCCCAGGAATCCCATCAAATCAAAACATATTCATCCCCAAAAAAGTTCTAGGGATAGACTCAGAGAAATAAAGATCAGTGTAGAGGTAGAGGCAGATCCTGGAACCAGACAGCTGTGGTGGTGTTTGTTGTAGTTTATAACTTTCAGAACTGATTTTGCTGGCAGCTCCTATGGTCAGAAACATCTTTGCTATAAACAGTGAGGATAACAGCTCAGTTGCAGGTCGCATAAAGCTCAGAAGTGACGACTGAAAACAGTTTGACATCACACTTAACAGATAGAAGGTTCTCAAGAAATAGTACCTATTTTTGTTATGAAAAGAAACTGGTATGATAGCTTTCTTTAAATATTTTATTTTTAACTGTTACATATGCACTATTTTATTTTACTTATTTTTTAAAGATTTATTTATTTATTTGAAAGTCAGAGTTATACAGAGAGAGGAGAGGCAGAGAGAGAGAGAGGTCTCCCATCCGCTGGTTCACTTCCGAATTGACCACAACAACCAGAGCTGCGCCAATCTGAAGCCAGGAGCCAGGAGCTTCCTCTGGGTGTCCCACGTGGGTGCAGGGGCCCAAACACTTCGGCCATCTTCCACTGCTTTCCCAGGCCATAGCAGAGAGCTGGATCAGAAGTGGAGCAGCCAGGACTTGAACCAGTGCCCATATGGGATGGCGTCACTGCAGGTGGCGGCTTTACCCACTGCGCCACAGTGCCGGCCCCACATCTGTACTATTTTAAATGGTCAAATGGGGCTATGAGCTTTGTTATAAAAACACTGCCCCTTATACTCTGCCTACTTTGCACTCCACAGGCAATGGAAAAGTGCTTTATAAATTGATTGGATCCATTTACACTCCCAAGGAGTCCACAGGCTTTTGGATTTTAGAAACTTGTTTTTCAGTTCCAGGATTTTGTTTTGTTTTTAAAGATTTATTTATTTGAAAGCAGAGTTACAAAGCAAAAGAAAGAGACAGAGAAAAGTCTTCCATCCGCCAATTCATTCTCCAAATGGCCACAGCAACCAGGGTTGGATCAGGCTGAAGCCAGGAGCCAGGATCTTTTTCCAGGGTCTCCAACTTGGGCCATCCTCCACTGCCTTCCCAGGCACATTATCAGAGAGCCAGATCGGAAGTGGAGCAGCTGGGATTCAAATGGATGCCCATATGGGATGCCGGCACTGCAGGTGGAGGCTTAACCTACTGTACAACAGTACCAGCCCTAATTTTAGGATGTTTTAAAATCATTTTTTGCCCTACATTCTGGAAGATCTTTAACTTTTGCCTTTTTTGCTGAAACTAAATCTGAATATTGATCATGTTCTCAGCTAATACTAAATTTGGATTCTCCTCCAAACTGATAACAGAAAAAGCCCTCATGATTTAGTGTTATACTCAGACAAGAAGGGGGAAAACCCCCGAATGTGAGTTCTGCAAACAAGCATCCTAAGTAATGAAATCAGGAGGACTGGGTCAAATCCAAAGCTTTCCTTCCTTAGAATTGCATATGTTGGTGACATTAAGGACTATGCTGTAGAGAGGAGCAGAGATGCCCCTTGATATCTGTTACAGGATTACAGCTGCAACATACACTCCCACTGCTTACTACAGAACTACAGTTGGTAGGCTTATTATCTAATTGAGTTTCTGAGTAATCCTTTCTCTTAGCAGCCATGAAGACAGAAGCTCCATACACTTAGACTTGAAATACATGTTGGTGGCCAGGACTGTGGTGCGGCAGGTTAAAGCCCTGGCCTGCAGCATTGGCAGCCCATATGAGTGCCAGTTCAAGTCCCAGCTGCTCCACTTCCGATCCAGCTTTCTGCTATGGCTTGGGAGAGCTATAGAAGATGGCCCAAATCTTTGACTCCTGTGCCTGTGTGGAAGACCAGGAAGAAGCTCTTGGCTCCTGGCTTCGGCTCAACTCAGCTCTGGTTGTTGACGCCATTTGGGGAGTAAACCAGTGAATGGGAGACCTTTCTCTCTCTCTGGCTCTACCTTTCTCTGTAACTCTGTCTTTCAAATAAATAAAATAAATCTTTTTTAGAAAAAGAAAGAAAAGAAAAATACATCTTGTTGACTTTTCCATAACTTCCTTACTATTGTCAATTCTGTTTGTCAGGTGCCTGACAAAACACATGAGCCTACAGGGAATATTAGGCGCTGTTAAAATTCTTTTCCTCTCTTGAAGGCACAGACCAAACTCCTGGGTAAAGCATCTTTAAGTGGCTAAATCTTCACTCCGAGGGGAAGGAGTTGCTGTCAGTTGTTTAAAATCATTTTCAAGCCTTTGAATTTTGCAGAGAGGACAATTCAACAGGGTCTGAAAAATATTTTTGAAGAATATCCCTACTGAAACAATTGACTTCATTCAGAAAAACCTTTCTCATTCACTTCCTAGACACATATTACCATATTAACTTGTTGGGAGGAGTACAAAGATGATCCTAATACATATAGTCTAGGCCATAATAAAATACAGGTAACTCTAACGTCTTTATTCTGTGACTCAGCGGACACAAGCATCTTGTACCATCCCAGAATAATTATTGTGAACATCCATTATTATTCCATGCTTTTTAAAAGGCTGGATAAAGTTTAGGAGATACAAAACGTTGGCAAAAGGGTGAGTTGCTCTCTCCTCTGTGCTCTTACAGCACTGCATTCTGTATGGAACATGAGAGAGTTGTGCTGGAGTAACCCATGGGCACAGAAATCACCCTCCATATCTAAGCAATCCCTGGCAAGGTCTAGATCCAGTCCACTGCTGTGTCCTTAGTATTTAAAATCAGGTCATGTTGGGGCCAGTGCTGTGGTATAGTAGGTAAAGCCACCTCCTGCAGTGCCAGCATCCCATATGGGGACTGGTTCAAGACCCAGCTGCTCCACTTTCCATCCAGCTCTCTGCTATGGCCTGGGAAAGCATTGGAAGATGGCCTAAGTCCTTGGGCCCCTGCACCTGCATGGAAGACCCACCTGGCTCCTGGCATTGGATGGGCCCAGCTCTGGCCATTGTGGCCATTTTAGGAGTGAACCAGCAGATGGGAGACATCTCTCTCTCTCTCTCTGCCTCTCCTTCTCTCTGTGTGTAACTCTGACTTTCAAATAAATAAATAAAACATTTAAAAAAAATCAGGTCATGCAATGAATACTCGATAAATGTGGAGAGCAGAGCAGGTGGGTGAGCAGATAGACGGATGATATCTATCCCAGCATTTCCACTTCTACCTACTGCCCTAGAAAACACACAACAGCGAATGTTGATGTTTAAGACACTCTCCTAGCACACTGAAGCTGAGCATCAGCATTGCACATACCATTTCTAGGGCAGTACCATGAGAGTAAACAAAGGGTTAACATCAGGCCTCTGCTGAGGCTGGCCTCCTTAAGAATGACCCTGGCCCTTGGCCTTGTTTCCTTGGAAACAGTGGAGAGTTAAGATAAATGGGGAACAGTTGTCTCTGACTCCTCATTGTGTGAAACAAAACCTGAGTTGGGAGATCTGCAGGCTGGCATGCAGATCCCAGGACTGATGAAAACCATACACAAGATTGGTGGGAAGAGGGGACTGTGGCCTCTGTGACAAGCTTACCCCACACACCTTGGCTGTGGGTGGTGAATGAGCAAGAAAAAGCTATTAACAGGGCAGCTGCTGGGCCTCCCCACTGACTTGATGTTTCTGAATTTCCTGGCTGTGTCTCCTGCCTTGTTTCCTTTCAGAAAGCTAGTGTTAGATGAAAGCTTGTTGTTCTCCTGAGTCTGATTTGCCAACTTGAACTCTTAACCACAGCTGGAAATGTTCATACCTGGTTCACTTGCTCCAAAATGTCACTGTCAGCCCTGAGAAGAGGAGTTAAAAAAGAAAAACAAAAGAGAATTGAAATCATTGGGACAGCGTTCCCAAGGATAGATAAGGAAACGTTTGTTTGGAGGATGCTGTGGATCTTTGGCGAGACCCAGACTGGCTCGCAAACGGGCCGTGCATTTGATGGTCACATCCCAGTAAAGTCAGAATGGAGGGGATTAAAATTAATCCAAGTGGCGATGTCTGGAGTAGGCACTGCATGATTTAAACAGCATCACCAAAGAAAGGCCATTTGGGAAAGGAAGTGCAAAAGAGAAAAGCAGGATGAGGGTAATTGCATGACTAGGAAAAGGTCAAAGGGGCACATTCAGGAAGGTCCCTCTGGATCAGTGAAACAAGAGGGAAGAAAAGCATTTGCATGCCCATTGAAATTTCAGACTCTGTTGAGTTGTCCTCTCTGCAAAATTCAAAGGCTTGAAAATGATTTTAAACAACTGACAGCAACTCCTTCCCCTCGGAGTGAAGATTTAGCCACTTAAAGATGCTTTACCCAGGAGTTTGGTCTGTGCCTTCAAGAGAGGAAAAGAATTTTAACAGCGCCTAATATTCCCTGCAGGCTCATGTGTTTTGTCAGGCACCTGACAAACAGAATTGACAAGCTAATGAAGCCTGTGGAGACCACATGGAGGACATCAGCCAGACAGCAGCCAGCAGAGGCTCTGGTGTGGGAGACCTTAGTGTGTTCAAGAGGCTGGCATCTTCAGTACCACCCATTCATTACCACTCCTTTGTTAAAATTAATTGAGAGCTTACAATGAGTAAATTACTTGGCCTCTAAATTTCTCTTACTTTAATGATTCCCTGTGTTTAGTTCCAAAAAGAAATGCACTATGGGTCATTATGCAACATATATTTAAAAATAAATAAGTAAACAACCCTCAGTGGATCAATTCCAAGAAATAATGATGATCTCAGCTACATCAACATAAGATTAAGGTAGATACCTGTGAAATGACTAATCTTCCCCCCAAAAAAAATCCTAAATGCAGTCTTTTTAAGTATTCTATACATACTAATATTATTTTATGTTAAATTGTTTGAATGCCTATAGCCCTTTACCTGTCAAAATATTTTGGATAAATTTCCTAATTTGATATTCTGAACAACACAGTAATATAATAAGACAGATATCATTATTGCTATTCAACTCTCCTGGAAGCACAAAGTTGTTAAATGATCTTGAACAACAACCCATGTATTGCAACTTCTGCAAAATATTCTTTCTGTTACAGAGCTTAATAAAATTAATGTGTATTTTTCAGTTCATTTCTACAAAATTTCACAGTCAGGAAAAACAAGTGAAAGTTGCCATTGTATCCCTTTTCCTCAGTAATAAGGTGTCTAAGTACTCTGTCAGTAAATCATTCATTTTAAAATTCAAGCTTTGGAGAAACACACAGCCATTCTTATGAAGCCTCTGGGTGAGCAACTTGCTCTATTTCTTAATTTTCATGGAGGAATTTCATAGGCAAATATCAAGTTTAAAGATTCACACAGCTCAAGAGCAAGTTAAAAAATTTAATCCCTGCAATATGAATACTTCAATTTCCTGGGAATCAAAATCAAAATTTGGACCCACTTCCTTTAGCACTTATTTCTAATAGTTCCCCAAGTTCCCTATTTTGTTTCATAAAATACATAGTGGGTATTTTAACTTATTGAGGTAATCTTCAGATTTACTTTAAATTCTTCTGAAAGATTCACACTTCTGTAGTTGGGAAGGGAAGTTAATGACTTCTGTAAAGGATAGCAAAAAATATTTATAATGGGACCTAAGGGCAGGAGCTTTGCAATTAAAAATACCATTTAAACATTTTACTTAAATCCAATGAAACTGGAGTGTCAGCGCAATTCTATTCGTTAATTTTGACATGATTTACTGCAAATAATCCCCTTAAGTCAGAACCTGACCTCCACAGCATTCAAGCTTCCTGTGGGATCAAAAGGAATAATAAGAAACATGTTACTACTGTAAAATAAGCAAGTCTGGTGTTGTGTGCAGGTTTGTTGCTATGTTGTCAAATAGACAAGCATGCGGCAAATACTCAGCAATAACAAAATAAATGTCCAGAGACCTTTTTCTAGCCAACAAGCAGACAACTCAGCAACTTGGAACAGATTTTTTTTTTTTTCTTTCAGAGCCAATTCACTTGCAGCATGGGCTGATAAAGCAGTATTAATCTCCTGCTTTAAATCAAGTTTCTGTCACTGGGCTCCATTAATCTCCCCCCGTTATCAAGTGTCTCCATGGCAGGAAATTATATTCCTAAATTGAATTTTGTTCTGTTTCGATGTAGTAAGAAATATTTTCCAGACTACTAATAGGATGCATAAAGATTGTGACTCTGACAATACTGTTAGATAAATAAAAGCTATAAATTAAAACCACCTTCATTCACAAGCTGGCATAATAGCAAAATAGAAAACATTGATTACCTGGAAAGAGTAATCAAATAAAAGATTTTAAATGAAAAGTGAGGTAGCAGATGGTTAACTTTTTAATTTACCTTTTTATAGCAATTGCCCATAAAGGTAAAAAGAAAAAAAATCAATCCAGTGAGTCTCTTGGCACTAATAAAACACATATTGATTCTTAGTGCATATGCTTACTCTACAAAATGCTCAAACTTGGGTCTACCACAGGTAATGGAAGCAGATACTGTTTATGAGCACTTCAGAGAAGATAAATTTACAGTTAAGAAATATCTCTGGGCCAGATTTATTATGATAGAACAAAAAGTTATAGCCACAAGCAACAAAGAGATTTCATTTTATGGACAGAAATCCACAATGAGAACAGGACAATGCAGCCAAATGACAGTTAAGAGGCTTTCAAAATCATAGTTGCCTTTGCTGTGGGTGAGCAATACAGTCATTTCACTAAAGTTTAGATTATTTTTCATTGATACAAATTGCTTTGTACTCCCTCCTTTAACACAGGTCTAGGTTCTTCTTGACAGCAGTAATCTGATGAAAGTCTCTTCAAAATGTTACTGAAAATGTGGTCCTAAATGTCCATTTAAAATGTCCCATATTTAAAGAAATGTTATGGGGTCAGCAGTGTGGCACAGCAGGTAAAGCTACCGCCTGTAGTGGTAGCATCCCATATGGGTGCCGGTTTGAGACCCAGCTGCTCCACTTCTGATCCAGCTCTCTGCTATAGCCTGGGAAAGCAGCAGAAGATGGCCCAAGTCTTGGGCTCCTGCACCTGTGTGGGAGATCCAAAGATGCTCCTGGCTCCTGGCTTCAGATCGGTGCAGCTGTGGCAGCTGAAGCCATCTGGGGAATGAACCAGTAGATGGAAGACTCTCTCTCTCTCCCACCCCACACCCTTGCCTCTACCTCTTTGTAATTCTGCCTTTCAGATGAATAAATCTGAAAGAAAGCAAGCAAGCAAGAAAGAAAATGAAATGTTGTATGAAAGAAGCTTTTCATTGGACATCAATATAAGGAATTTATAGAATACATGATTAATGCCACCAACATATGAAGATGCTTGAAGGGTAAGTAAGACTTGACAAATGTACAAAAGAGTAGGGGCCGGTTTTCTAGACACAAGAAAAGTGAGTGAACACCTGCACCCTTTCTCCCCTTTGACCTACAGATCTTGGTCTAAAGAAATAAGGTATGTGGATCAGATCATTTCTTTCTCTTTAACTTCACATTCAGAACATTGCAAAGTTGGAATTATCATGGCAGATTTAAGCCACTGTTACACATATTCTCCTCATCAACTAAAGGATTTTGAAGTTCCAGTAGATTAAACACCTAAAGGATATTGATAATGGATAAGGGAATAATGATAATTTGAAGTCATAGATCTTAGAGGTTACAAAGGTAAAGCTAGGATTCTGATGGGTAATTATACAGGTAATCTCTAAAATAATAAATAAATATTAACCAGAACTGAGAAGCAAACTGAAATTGAGTAAGGTACTTTCAGAGGAGGAAGAAAGACATCATGTTATTTGATATAAATAAAGCAAGTGGTAAAGGGAAGTCAGCACTCCATAGACATCCACTCTCCTCCTTTGACCACTGAGCAGATCTTACCTATATGTGTGATAAAGAAAGAAACCACAATGTCCCAAAGTAGAGGTCATAAGTCACATTCCTTAAGAGCAATCAACCAAGAATGATAAGTTTGAAAAAGGGTGACGCTTATCTTTTTATTGTTATTGCTTAATATAATTTTGAAAAGAAAGCAGACACAAATACGCTCCTGGGAGAAATAGCAGCAAAAGAGAATGACAGTCATTATTTTTCTATATGCTGCAATTTGACAATATTTTGCATAGACAAATAACACCAGATGTCTAGCCCCTGGACTCACTTTTCATTAAAAAGGCCAGCCATCTCATCAAGTATGACATACACATCAAGTATTTACACCATGCTCTGTTTAATGCCTAAAGGTTTGGTGGGCTTCCACATGGAGTTAACGTGTGATTCTGAAATTGGGGCTGTGCAGAACAGTGCAAATTCGAATTGATTCTTCTGCCCAAATGTTGCTTCATATATGACATGTACTTGCTAGTGACTAAATTTTCAAATGCATCTCATACCCACCTACTGGTATATAAAAGATGTACCTCAACTGCCTTTTATTATGAGAGGGAAAAAAATTTACATTGCCTAAATGGAGTACAAAACAGAAGTCACAAACAAGAGTGTGAAAACACTGCAAATCTTTAGCAGAGATTCTTAAACTGCTTTTGTTGGAGTTCTCAAGCATCGGTCATCTCCCAAGCTGAATATTCAAGATTTTCATTTTCATCCCAAATGATCCAATTTAAAGAATCTCCTTATTTGGAAAAACATATCTACACACCCAGTTGTGTTAGTTCAAGGGCTTCTGGTTCTAAATGTATATGAGAAACAAACAGAAGTGTTAGCCATCAACTTCACCTTGCCTGATTTCCTGAGATCTGAAAAAGGCCCCTCAACCTCACAGCAGAACCTCAGGATGTGGTCAGAGCTTCGTTCTTCCTCTGAGGATAACGTTTCCTCAGGAAGGAAATCTTAACTAAGAAAGGTACCAGGAAACCAAGGATTATGCCAGTTATCTATAAAGAGCTCAAAATACTTCAGAGAGCAAAATGTTCGACCCAGCTCTTTTCTGAATAGAGAAGTTAAATCCCAAGCTCAACCAAAGAGAAAGAGAAAAAGATCACAAAGATATTCTATCTCAAAAAAAAAAATGGCACTAGTTTTCAATATTTGACATGCGAGTATCTTTAGTTACTTCCAAGAATGGCTTTAAATATATTGAGAACTAGGCTTTGAATGATGGTGTTGGATTCTCCATGGGCATATTTCCCAGGTCTCTTGAATGTCAAGTTGTCCCAGATGTTTGTTTGTGAAAAGCTCACTTCTAAAAGGCACCAATCCTTAAAAGTTAAGCTGAATAGAGAATAGATACTTGATTTTAAAGTACCTCCTCAATTTCTAGCTGAGTAGAAAGAACAACGCCTAAGGCTACCATGAAGTGTCTTTGAAGATTCAACTTTGTAAATGACTGTTTCATCAAATGTAAAAGCTTAAGGATGGAGAAAGAATTCACTAACATGGCTCCCTAATATCCATCTGGTTCCAAGAAGCCAATATTTATATAAAAGATTGATACTAATAGCATTTTTCTTTTCTATGTCTATCTTAAGATCTAGTAAGACTTCTAGAACTCCTCTTTAACAACACCTCTCACCAATCCACAGCATGCTGAGCACAAATAAACAAAAAGAGCAGGGTTCTTGACCCTTACAGAGTTTTCAGAGTTTTTGAATTCATGGCCGTCATTTTAAAATTGTCAGTTTCCCACATATATCCAGATTTCTGCTTTGATTCTTATTTTTATTGATTGGAAAAATTCAGTTACACTGAGTCCTCATTCCCATCTGGCAACAACTGATTGGCACTGGGTGGCTGCTACTTAATCCCTGGGCCAGATAACTCCAACATCCTTCCACAAACAAAATCCTGTGTACCTAAATATGACAACAGCAAATTTGTTATTAAACTCTGAATTCAAATCACATTAATAAAACTAAACTCTTAAATTTAAAACACAGAACAATTCTCTGAAACAAAATGAACTGTGATTATTTGAACTGACAGAGCTGGAATCATTCATGCTAGACAAGATGGAGTAAGGACATCAACGAAACACAGACAGGCAATACAAAGTGCTTGACTGGACTGGACCCTTTTATTACATTTTGGAATGTGAGTAGAAATTGTAGCCTGAGGATGATGGCTGGTGTAGCAGGTAAGATGCCACTTATGGTACCCACATCCCATAATCTGGTTCAAGTCCAATCTCCACTTTTTTTTTTTTTTTTTTGACAGGCAGAGTGGACAGTGAGAGAGAGAGACAGAGAGAAAGGTCTTCCTTTGCCGTTGGTTCACCCTCCAATGGCCGCCGCGGTCGGCGCGCTGCGGCCAGCACACCGCGCTCATCCGATGGCAGGAGCCAGGTGCCAGGTGCTTTTCCTGGTCTCCCATTGGGTGCAGGGTCCAAGCACTTGGGCCATCCTCCACTGCACTCCTGGGCCACAGCAGAGAGCTGGCCTGGAAGAGGGGCAACCGGGACAGAATCCGGCGCCCCAACTGGGACTAGAACCCGGTGTGCTGGCGCCACAAGGCGGAGGATTAGCCTGTTGAGCCACGGCGCCGGCCCAATCTCCACTTTCAAATCCAGCTTCCCAGTGATGTGTACCCCATGAGGCAGCAAGTGATGATTCAACTACTTGAGTTTCTGCTACCCATTTGGGGGACCCGGACAGAGTTTCAAGTTTCTGGTTTTGACCCTGCCCAGCCCCTGTTGTTGCAGGCATTTGGGACATGAATTAGTAGATAGAAGATCTCTCTCTGTCTCAGTGCCTTTCAAATTAAATGTAAAAAAGTAAATAACTTTTTTAAAAATTGTATTTTCATGTACTAAGTGGAGAATGAGCATAACTGAAGGATAAACGGTAGGAAGAATGAATTTTACAGCTGTGGTAGGGGAGAAAGGAGACATCAGACTCTGAGAAGACTAAGAAAAGAGAAATTATCTTCAGTGATTTTTGTTTAATTCCTGTATTTAAGCAAGCTCTACACGTAGAAGTCCCATAGATAAAATACTTAACTCAGAAATAAGCAAAGTATTTGAATAGAAATTTTTTCCAAAGAAGATATATACATAGTCACCAAGCACCTGAAAAGATGCTTAATCAACATCAGCTACTAGAAAAATGCAAATCCAAACCACAAAGAGATAACATTTCACCCCCCCTAAGATGGCAGTAATCAAGAAGATAGATGATAATGAGTGTTAGCAAAAATGTGAAGAAATTGAATCCTGTTACATTTCCATTGGGAATGTAATATGGTGTAGCCCTTTGGAAAATAATGTGACAACTGCATGGAAAATTACACACACAGAATTACCATAGGACCATCAGCTATATTCTTAGGCATATACCCAAGAGAAATGAAAACATACTTTTACACGAAACCTTGCACATGAGTGTTCACAGCACAATTTTTTTTATAAGATCCAGAAAGTGAAGACAACACAAATTTCCATCAACTGACAAATAAAATGTTTTATCTATACAATGAATATACAATTATCTGCCAATAAAAAAGAATGAAGGGGCAGGTACTGTGGCGTAGTGGGTAAAGCTGCCACCTGCAGTGTCGGCATCCTATGAGGCCAATTTGAGTCCCAGATATTCCACTTCTGATCCCACTCTCTGCTATGGCCTAGGGAAGCATAAGATGGCCCAAGGACTTGGGCCCCTGCATCTGCGTGGGAGACCCAGAAAAAGCTTCTGGCTCCTGGCTTCAGATCAGCGAAGCTCTGGCCATTGCAGCCAACTGGGGAACAAACTAGCAGATGTTAACACCTCTCTCTCTCTCTCTCTCTCTCTCTCTCTCTCTCTCTCTCTCTCTGCCTCTCTTTCTCATTCTGTGTAACTCTTTCAAATAAATAAATAAATCTTTAAAAAAATGCAAAGGAAGCACGGATACATGCTACAATATGGATAAATCTTGAAAACACTGTGCTAAATTAAAGAAACCAGTCTCGAAGGATTACATATTACGTGATTACAATCATACAAAATTTAAATAAATCTATAAAGGCCAAAGTAGTTTTCATGGCTGCCTAAGATGGAGAGTGACTGCTAATGGGTATTTAGATTTTTCTTTTCAAAATAAAAGATTTATTTATTATTTATTTGAAAGACAGAGACAGAGAGAGACAGAGACAGAGAAAGAAGGAGATCTTCCATCTGCTGATTTACCCCCCAGATGGCTGCAATGGCCGAGTGCAGCAGGTTAAAGCCCTGGCCTGCAATGCCGGTATCCCATATGAACACCAGTTCCAGTCCCAGCTGTTCCACTTCTGATCCAGCTCCCTGTTGGTGCACTTGGGGATATTCCAGGTGCTTGGGTCCCTGCCACCCATGTGAGAGACCCAGATGGAGCTCTAGGCTCCTGGGTTCAGCCTGGCCTAGCCCTGGCTGTTGTGGCCATTTGGGTGATATACCAGCAGATGGACAATCTCTGTCTCTCCCTCTCCATGTGTCACCCTGCCTTCAGGCAAGGCTGAAGCCAGGCACGAGGAGCTTCATCCAGGTCTCCCACGTGGGTGCAGGATCCCAAACACTTGTGTCATCTTCCACTGCTTTTCCTAAGTGCATTAGCAGGGAGCTGCATTGGGGTAGAACATCCAGGACTTGAACCAGTGCCCACTTAGGATACATGGGTCATAGACAGCGATTCTACCAGCTATACCACAATGCTGGCTGCTGCATTTTTCTCTTGGGAGATGAAAATGGTCTAAACTAAGGTTATCAGGATATAACTCCATGGTTGTATAACTCCATGAATTTATACACTAATAGATGGACAAGCTATGATGCTCATTGTAGCAAAGATTGTGAACACTTAATACAGTACACTTAAAACTGCACAGCCAATGCTTCCTGCAGCCTAAGTCCATGTAAAGATGATGCTCTCATAGGACCTTTTACTCCTAAGAGAGAAGAGGGGAGTCCATCAAACCAGGCTGCTTCTCACTGTGAACATCCCAGCCAGCCTTCATATTCAAATAAATTAAAGGCCTTAAATATAAAAGGAAGCTGTGCTGAAAGTGAGGATGAGAACTTTCTCTTTTTCATACTTAATTTCAAAAATCTATTTATTTTCTGATCACCCTAGGGAGGCTGGATGTCAACTTAACATCACCTCAGCCAGGAAGGTAATCTTGGTCATGAGGCTTAAATTTCACTTGAATCAGATGTTCCACTCAATGTTTTGAACAGAATTGAGAT
Source organism: Sylvilagus floridanus (assembly GCA_949820135.1). Taxonomy (NCBI): domain Eukaryota; kingdom Metazoa; phylum Chordata; class Mammalia; order Lagomorpha; family Leporidae; genus Sylvilagus; species Sylvilagus floridanus. The sequence goes on along the minus strand of OX463227.1, from coordinate 64,560,323 downwards.
TTTAGCACACTGCCATTTCAGGCTCTGTGATTCTACTGTTTCTTCTAGGAAATCCTGGGTCCATTCAGAAAGGGGAAACAGGGAGATGTCTATATTCCCCAAGAACTTTCCTTCTCCAACCAAGAAGACAGGCATGCCTTTTCTGCTCCAGTTCTACTGGTGGTCAGTGACAGAGAGGTACTTCAAACATTGTGAATGTGACTCACCGGAACACTGGGCACAGATAGAATTGCTCTTAAGAACAACACACTCTTGCCTCCCTCACATATGCCTGGGTTCACTTTTGTTTGGTATTTACACTTTGTCACTTTATTACAAACCCATACCCAGGAGTCTTGCTAACTCAGTTTTCCCTTCACTACACTCAATGTAATTTTCACATCAAGGTGTTTCTACAGACTAGACAGAGCTGGAGTTCAGCTTCTTCTAGCCAAAGTGTTTAAATTTGACTAGACAGCAGCAATTGCTTTTTAATCTAAGCAAACTGATCTGTCAAAGGCAATCAACTCAGGGAAGTTATTCCAGGAGGATCCTAATAATCCCAATGAATCGCACTGCCCTATGTGAAACTCAGCCACTGAACTCCTGACATAACGTGTCACAAGTACTTAGAGGAATAAGTACATACAGCTGAACTCTGTGTTGACACACACACTCTCGCCTCTTGTGCGTAAGTTAATGATGACTGCGTTTAGTCAGGTGGAGGCATACACTGCTGAGTGTGGTAATGTCAATTCATGTTTAATGATGTTACAGCAACTAGGCTTCATATTGCATAATCCACTGTCCCCACAAGCACTGTGTGTTTGATTCCTCTAAATGTAAATGTAGTGTTGGAAGTGGGTTATGTTCACCACTTCCTATCTTTTAAATAAGGCTCTCCAGGATCTTAATAATTCCTCTATCAATGTAGGGCTTTACACTTAGCAATAACTTTAAAAACTTAATCTTGTTTCATTACTAGAATAGCACTTAGAGGCCAGAAGGTGGTGACTTGGTGTATATCATTTGTACATCACAAAACTGAGACTCAAACCTAGTTTCAGATTTTGAGGTCTTCTTGATGCTTTAAATCAGGTTATTGGAGCTTTTGTTTCATTGTTAAAATCAATTTTGTTCCATTGTTAAAATCAATGGTTGCACCTCTTTAGAACGCATGTATTAGAAACTCAGCTACCAATGGTACAGTCTTTGGAGGTGAGACCTCATGAAAGAGGTCTAAATCATGAAGATCCTGACCCGGTGAATGGATTAATGCCACATTATAAGGGTCTTGGGGAATAGGTTCACCATCTTCCACCCTTTTGCCATGTGACAATAGCATTTTCCCCTTTTTGTATAATGCAGAGTTGAAGGAACCATCTTCAAAGCTAAGACCAGGTCCTTGTCAGATACCAAACCTGCAGGCAGGGTTGGGCTTTGTAGCACAGTGGGGTAAGCTGCTGCTTGAGACACCTACATCTCATATTGGGAGTGCCTGCTATAGAGTTCTACCTCCATTTCCAATCTAGCTTCCTGCTAATGTGCTTGCTGGGAGGCAGCAGATGACAGCTCAAGTACTTGGGTTCCTGCCATGCACTTGAGAAGTTCAAATTGAGTTCTTGGTTCCTGGCTTTGTCCTGGGTAAGTGGCAGGGTCAGGAGGACGGCAACCCAGCAGTGCAGAGAGTTCTGCTCAGGACTGGAGTAGTGCTGCTGGGGTCCCCCTGTTCCCATAGAAAACACTAAATAAGGAAATGAAGAGAGTGGGAAGCAGTGTTAATGACTAGGATCTGGTTGGATGTAGGGTTAAAAATTCTCCCTACAGGATGTGACAGGTATTCTTATTAACAGCTTGAGAACAGTTTTAAAAGAAAGAATAAAATGCACTAAATTCAATCAAAGAGCAATGAAAGAGTAGATTGTCTAGAATGTAAACTTGAAAAAACAATAGTAACTACAATAGCTAATGTATTTGAGTACTTCATATTTTCTGCTAGTTTAAGTGCTCTATGCATATTAATTTATTGAATTCTCAGGACATGCCTATGAATAAGGACCATTTTGATGAGAAAACTGAGGCAATATGAAGTTGATTAACTTACCTGTGACAACAAAACTAGTAATATTAGAACCAAAATGCTAATCTAGGCAATATCATGCTCCAACTTGAGCTCTGGTTATGTTATGATAATAAATTTGGGAGGACTTCCTGAATCATGAAAAATTTCATTAGTTTTCTGACTTATAAACAACAATGAACATCTTCATGTTAAAAGAAAAACTGAGCCCAGTTACATTTCACAAACTGAGACCAGTTACATTTCACAAAGTTTACTTGAGCACAAAGTTTACTTGAGCTCCAGAGGAAGGCACCATTCCATACCAAAGAAGGATCAGAATGGTCCACCTCACCACATGAGCTGGTTGTATTTATAGCCAGAAAAAAAGGAAATGACATGCAGAACAAGATTGGCTATGGATGGCATATGCCTTATATGGTTAGCAAATGCCTTATTTGGTCTTGATCTTAGATTTTCATACGGTTCTGGGATCTGAGGATATAAGTCAAAGTCTAGAGCTTGCCTGGGCTAAAAAGTCTAAGATGAGACCTCAATGTAAGGCTAGACCCACGGATCTCATTTTCCCACCTTGGAGCTCATAAGAAAAGTAACGTCTCAATCCCTAGTGCTAGTACGGGAAGATAAAATAATCTCCTGTACGAATTCATAAGCACAAAATAGGACTTCATTTGGGGGTTTGGTCCAAATTCTCAAAAGCATTAAATGCTAAGAACCTGGTTTAAAATGGCTCTGAGTTGATAGTGCCTGGCAGATTCCAAGCAAACCAGTTCTCAAAGAGTGGAGCTTAAAGTCAATCATCAAAGAAATTCTCACAGTTAAACTACTAAAGAATAAAAACTCACAGCAGAATATCACAAAACACACCAACAAAGCACCAGGGCCAGTGGGAACTATAGTCATAAGAATCAGAGCTGGGGCAGGTACTGGGTACAGCAGTTAAAACACTACTTAGGATGCCTGCATCCCGTATCACAGTGCCTGAGTGCAGAGTATCAATTCCACTCCCGATCCCAAATTTCTGATGATGCACATCTTGGGAGACAGCAGTGATGGCTCAAGTGATTGTGTCTCTACCACTCATGTGACAGACCTAGATGAAGTTCAGGTTCCTGGCTGTGGCCTGTCCCTTGCCCTGGCTGTTGTGGGCATTTAAGGAGTGGACCCATGAATGGAAGATATCTCTTTATCTATCTACCTATAAACTTTTTTTAAAAAAATGAAACATTTAAAAATAATAAAGTAGACATCATGCAAATCAAAAAACCTATTTTCCAAAAAATACTTTTATAAAATGAAGAAAAAAGTCTTAAACTGGGAGAAATATCCAGTGATGAATTTGTTTCCAAACTTTTACAACTCAGTAAAAAAGCAACACAATTTGTTCAAAAAGTAAAACATTTGAACTGACATGTCACAACAAATATACAAATGGCCAAAAAGCATATGAAAACATGCTAAACACTGCTCATTAGAGAAATGCAAATCAAAACTCAGATACCACCAGACACCCAATAGAAAAGCTAAAATTTAAAAGGCCAATTATAATATGGGTGAGAATGTAGAGCAAAAGGAACTCTCATACATTACTGGGAAAATGCAAACTAAGAAAGTCCCTTTGGAAAACATCTTGGCAGTTTATTACAAAGTGGAAATATTTACAAGGTGCTCCAGAATGTCTATTTCCAGGGATTTTCCTACGAGAAATTAAAATTTATCTACACAAAGACCAGTATTCAAAACTTTATAGCAGTTTTATTAGTAGTAGTAGCAAAAACAATGCAAAATGCAGCTCAGGTAAACGGATAGTGACACATCAATATAAATAGAATACTATTCAATGATAAAGAGATATAAGCTATGACACAGAATTTCAAAAGTAAAGTATAAAAGACAAAATCACTGAAACAAAACCTTATCAGTTGTTGCCAGGGCTTGGGGTGAGGGAGCATTGTAACTGCAACAGGACACAAAGGGCTTTTTAGGATTGGGAAAACGTGGTACTACCTTGTGGTCAACTGTGTAAAAAGACATCAAATGTATTTTGAAAAGGCAAAGATTGTTTACAAAATTATATAACTCAGGCTGGTTAATCCTCTACCTGTGGTGCCAGCATCCCATATGGGTGCCGGTTCTAGTCCTGGCTGCTCCTCTTCCAGTATAGCTCTCTGCTGTGGCCAGGGAAGGCAGTGGAGGAAGCCCAAGTGCTTGGGCCCTGCACCTGCATGGGAGACCAGGAGGAAGCACCTGGCTCCAGGCTTCGGATCGGCACACAACCAGCCATGGCGGCCATTTGGGGGTGAACCAACAGAAGGAAGACCTCTCTCTCTCTCTCTCTCACTGTCTAACTCTATCTGTCAAATAAATAAATAAATAACTCAATAAAGAAAATAGAAGAATCTATCAACTCAGCTCACAGAAAAAGCATAGAACTTCTGAATTTCTCATACCCAATCTCAAAGAGTAGCTGGTTTTAAGGACCAGAGTAATCACCACCTTGCTGTGTTCAACAACAATTTTCTTTCAAGAATGTCAACATTTCCCCTCGCACTTTTATTTTTAGTGTGCCTTTAACAAAAAAAAAAAAAAAAAAAAGACCTAAATGAAAGATCTCTGCGAGTGAGATCCCAGTGGAAAGAACGGGGCCATCAAAGAAGGAGGTACCTTTCTCTGAAGGGAGGAGAGAACTTCCACTTTGACTATGACCCTGTCGGAATAAGATCGAAGTCCACGAACCCTAAAGGCTTCCATAGCCTCGGCAACTCATGACCAGAGCCTAGGGAGATTACTGACGCCATAAACAAGAGTGTCAAATTGTTAAATCAACATCAGGAGTCACTGTGTACTTACGTCTCATGAGGGATCTGTCCTTAATGTGTTATCCAATGTGAAGTGATGCTATTACTAGTACTGAAACAGTATTTTTACACTTTGTGTTTCTGAGTGGGTGCAAACTGATGAAATCCTTTCATAGTATATATTGAATCGATCTTCTTTATATAAAGATAATTGCAAATGATTAAAAAATCTTGGTGTTAAACTGGAATTGCATAGACAATTAATCAATTTTTTTTTAAAAAAATCATGTAGGATCTCTGTCCATAATGTGCTGTACATTGTGAATTAATACTATAACTAGTACTCCAACAGTATTATCATTTTGTGTCTCTATGCGAGGGCAAACCGTTGAAATCTTTACGTAATATGTACTAAATTGATCTTCTGTGTATAAAAGAATTGAAAATGAATCTTGATGTGAACAGAAGGGGAGAGGGAGCGGGAAAGGGGAGGGTGGGGGGAGGGAGAGAAGTTGTGGGGGGGGGGAGCCATTGTAATCCATAAGCTGTTCTTTGGAAATTTATATTCTTTAAATAAAAGCTTTATATATATATATAAAAAAAAAAAAACCAGTGACTTAAACATTTGGTTAGAAACCTCTGTGTAGGGGTGGGCATTTGGCCTAGTTGTTAAGATGTTCATATCCCACATCACACTCCCTGGGTTCAATTCTTGACTCTAGTTTCCTTCCAGTGTAGGTCCTAGGAAACAACTGTGATGGTTCAAGCAATTGGGTTCCTACCATCCACATACAAGGCATGGCTTAAGTTCCCAGTTCCTGGCTTGAGCGTAGCCCAGTTCCAGCCATGGCAAGCATTTGGGGAGTGAACTAACAGATGAAAGCTCTCTCTCTCTCTCTCTCTCACACACACACACACACAATTAAAATAATAATAAACTATGATTTTTCAGGCATGACCATAGACAATTACAAAGACTTTGCCTGGGAGTCCTCATGGGGAAAGACAGCCCTCACTAGAGCACACTTGTTGTCCAGTGAATCTACTGCAGTCTTTGAAGCAGGGTACAGTCACTCAGAACTTCTTGACCGGCCATGCAGTTATTCAAGCACGTGTGCATTCCTAGCCCAGCCAACTTCTTTTCCAGGTCTTTATCCAAGGCCTTTGACAGAAGCCTTCTTCAGGTACCTCCTCCAAAGCCTCATTATACAAGGTAGGAAGGCAAAGCCTTGAAAACACTTTTTCCCCACCTTTACTCAGTTTCCAATACTTTTCACTCCTAGTCTTCCTGCCACATTCCAGCCCAGTGTCTATAAAACTGTAGGGGCTCCCTCAAAAATGAGTTGACTCCCATGTCTGTGCTAATCTACCCAATTCTAGCTCCAAGGAGGAAACGGAACAGGAGACAGATCAGTTCCTTCTCCAGTTTATAGCCTCTTGCTTATACCAATTAAAGAGAGTGACTCATCTTTGGCTTGTTTTAATCAGCTCCTGCAACACCTGACAGTTCAACTTTCTCTCCCAGCTCAGCTGAGCTCCACACAACAGCTATTAGTCTAAGAGCCAACATTCAAATCCAGGCAGTTCAGCTCCTAAATCTGTACTCTTGGTCATGATGTTGTACCACTCATTTTAGTATTAGATTATTTTAGCCTAAAGAACTTATAATAGGACGCCAGCACTGTGGCACAGTGGGTAAAGCCACTGCCTGTAATGCCAGCATCCCATACAGGCACCTATTCATGTCCCAGCTGCTCTGCTTATGATCCAGCTTCCTGCTAATGGCCTTGGAAAAGCAGAAAATGGCCCAAACACTTGGACCCCTGCCACCCACCTAGGTGACCTGAATGAAGCTTATGGATCCTGGCTTTGGCATGCCAGTTGTGGCCACCTAGGGAATGAACCAGTGGATGGAATATTCTCATTCTCTCTCATTCATTCATTCTCTCTCTCTCTCTCTCTCTCTCACTCTAACTCTAACTCTAACTCTGAATTGCAAATAAATAAAAATATTTAAGAAAAAAAGGACTGATAATGGTAGCTTGGACCTGGGCAAAAGAAACTGACTGGTTAATAATACAGACTGGATGGGCAAATTGTACAAGAGTTGGATTTTTCAGATGAGAGAAAGGAGAGAACGGCAGATGTCTTCTCATGAGCAGTTAGGTGGTGTCCATTTGCAAAGACTGGGATTAGGTGGCAGGTGGCAGGTGATGATGGGGAAACAAGGTCTCCTTTTTTGATGTATCTCAGATGTGAAGTGCCTAATAAACACCCAAGCGAAGTTGTCAAGTGGGCTATTGTATAGAGTAATGAAATTTCAATGAGAATACTATTTTTCTCTACTCCAAGATATTAGGAAAAGAGGAATACTATATAAAGGAATATCATGCAAACACCACTTAAGCAATTCTCCTCACTCCTACAACAAACTTCTTTCGAAAAGGAATCAGATACTGCCACTCTTCTGTGAAAAACATAAAGCCATCTTCAAATATGGATGCTGTGTAAATACTTAACAGTCTTCAAATCATGAAAACCACAAGGATGTTAGAATTTCCATAGAGTGAACGGAACCTCGAATTAAAATAATTGACTAATTTAAAAATTCGAGAACAAGAAAATGACACACTTAGGCATTATTTTTATTATAAGATTATCATTTTTATTCTTTTCACTTATTTATCAACAGGGTGATCAATTTATTTGTCTCTAAATCTAAAGAAAAATTTAAGTAAATCCAGTTAGGTCAGATATTTGAAGCTGCCTTGAACACTGAATTTACATTAAGCCCTTATTCCCATGCACTAATATATAAATCTGTGGCTGGTTTTTATACTTAATCACATTCCATACTGTACATTTTAAAAACTATTTCAAATATGCTTTCTATTTGTCAACTTAATTTTGTTTCCTTTGAGAGTAGAGACTGTGTTCCAGTCCCTAAACCAGTATTGAGTATACAGGAGGCATTAAGTGGAATTTCTTGAATTGATTTGAAAAGTTTTCTCTACTACCTTTTTACCCAGCACCCACATAAGACCATTTTCCCAGCATTTCAGTGAACTAGATCTGACTCACACATAGAAGTATACAGTAAGTCATTAGATTCTCAGTTTATAGTTTTAATGGTTTTGCAACATTAGATACACAACATACTTCGAAGCACCAAGTATGCTTGAAATTGAACATTTTTATAAAGATAATAAAAGTTAATGACTACCCATGATCTATGATCTGACAATACATCTGTTCTTTCTCACTTTGAGATGATAAAATATCCACCCTAGCTTGTTGTGGCACAGTGGGAGAGAAAAAATATAGTCCTATTAATCACCCTTAACTATCAGCTTATTAAGTTATAGTTTCTCAACAGGCATGTTGTATATGATTGTTAATAGGCTGCAGGTGTTTTTGTAAAAGTCTTTTTATAACACAGTTATGTCATAAAGAGAGACAGCATGGTGTAAAAGAAAACCTAGTGGACTAAAAATCAGGAAATCTGGGTTTTAAATTCTAGTTTGGTTGGAAGCAGCTGTGAAATCTTGAGCAAGTTACCACCTCTCCATCTCCAATTTTCTCATCTGCAAAATAAAGGGACTGATTATAAATTAATAAAGTTGTGTCAATTAGCACCAGATCAGTAGGCAAAGAAGCATAACTCAGAGTCCTAAGAGATTTAAAAAAGACATTCTGACAAATCTGCCCATATGAAGATGGCTGAAACCAAACCATAAAGTGGGACTTCTGCTACTACTGCTAATCTAAGAGTGAATTTTGTTGCTTAACAGTTATGGAGTGTATAGGGACAGAGTAGAAGGTTTCGAATGAAAATGTCTGGACAATTAATACATGTTAATGCACCTTAAATTATTCTGAAAATGGGGCTAGAGCTGTGGCACATCATGTTAAGCTGCTTCCTGTGTTGCCACATTCTATACAGCAGCACTGGTTCAAGTCCGGGCTACTCTGCTTCCAATCCAACTCCTGCTAATGGGAAAGCAGCAAAAAAATGGCCCAAATGACTCAGCCCCTGCCACTCATGTGGGAGACCTGGATGCAGTTCAAGGCTCTTTGCTTTGGCCTGGTACAGCCCTTGCCATTGCCACCATTTGGAGAGTGAATCAGCAGATGGAAGATCTCTCTCTCACACACACACTCTCTCTCTTTCTCTGTCTCTCTCTCTGTGTCTCTCTCTCTCTCTCTCTCTGAGGTCCACCTTTTAAATTAATAAGATAAATCTTTTTTTTTTTTTTACAGGCAGAGTGGACAGTGAGAGAGAGAGACAGAGAGAAAGGTCTTCCTTTTGCCGTTGGTTCACCCTCCAATGGCCGCCGCGGCCGGTGCGCTGCGGCCGGCGCACCGCGCTTGTCCCATGGCAGGAGCCAGGAGCCAGGTGCTTTTCCTGGTCTCCCCATGGGGTGCAGGGCCCAAGCACCTGGGCCATCCTCCACTGCACTCCCGGGCCACAGCAGAGGGCTGGCCTGGAAGAGGGGCAACCGGGAGAGAATCCGGCGCCCTGACCGGGACTAGAACCCGGTGTGCCGGCGCCGCAAGGCGAAGGATTAGCCTGTTGAGCCACGGCGCCGGCCATAAGATAAATCTTTAAAAACAAGTGCTGAAAGTAACCAAAATTTTGGTGTTAGCTAAACTGGACTAAGACATCTGTATTCATATACATACAAAAAGGTTGCACTCCAAAAGCCTGCAAGTTCATTTTTTGGGAAACAGTATAAATAGGGGCTTGATTGCTTATTTAGCTCACAAAGCATAAGAAGCCTATGACATGGCTGAACTATATAGTAATAGCAAATGATTGAGTTCTGGGTTCTGTGTATGGGGCTTTTGTCCTATGGAAGATGAGTTTCCTCTCTTTTCTTCAGAAGCCTGTAAGTCAGTAGTTATTAAAAAGACCTGGTCTTGGGGACAGTCTTGTAGGGTAGCAGGTAAAGCCACCACCTGCAAAGGCAGCATCCCATATGGGTACTGGTTCATGCCCTGGCTGCTCCACTTTTTTTTTTTTTAAGATTTATTTATTTACCTGAGAGGCAGAGTTACAGACAGACACAGAGAAAGATCTTCCATCTGCTAGTTAACTCCCCAAATGGCCACAACAGCCAGAGCTGGGCCAATCCAGAGCCAGGAGCTTTTTTCAGGTCTCCCATATGGCTGTAGGGGCCCAAGGATTTGGACCATCTTCCCCTGCTTTCCGAGGCATATTAGCAGGGAGCTGTATCAGAAATGGAGCAGCCTGAACTCAAATGAGTGCCCATGTGGAATGCCAGTTACCACAGGCAGAGGCTTAATCTACTATGCCACAGTGCCAGCCCCACTGCTCCACTTCTGATCTAGCTCCCTAATAATGGTCTGGGAAAAGCAGCAGAGGATGACCCAAGTGGTTTGGCCCCTGCCACCCAGATGGGAGACCCAGAAGAAACTCCTGATTCTTGGCTTCAGCCTGGCCCAGCACTGGCCACTGTGACCATCTTGGGAGTGAACTGCGGATAGAAGATTTCTCTCTTTCTCTCTCTCTTTCTGACTCACCCCACTCTCTATAATTCTGACTTTCAAAATCAATAAATATTTTTTAAAAAACAAAATAAATAAATATTTTTTTAAAAAAAATTAAAGAAAAAAAAAGAACAGTCTCATCACTTTCTAGCCTTTTGATGCTGCCGCGGGGCATCCAGCCCTAAGTGTGATTCTTCAGAAGTCCTTCCCTGCTCTATGGACCAAAGGGCTCCACATGTATCCAGCAGCCCTTTCTGGAAACTTCAAGCAGTGATTCCACATTCATGGAGTAACTGATGGACATCTGATGAACAACATATATAATATATCACCACTTCATGGTATGTCATGCTAATCAATCTATGTCACTGAGGGTGTAGGTCTTGGGTAAAGAAGGCAGGCACAGGAACAATGGCTGAGAATCTGAAATGGTTTCATCCTCAGAGCTTACTTTCCAGAGGATGTTCCAGGAAGGCTTACCTTACTGCACTGTTCCCAGAGGGAGCAAGACTACCTCCGATAAGGACAGCTGCAACATAAACCAGTAGGAGGCAGATCTTTGAAAATACTAGGTATGAAAATGTTGTTTGAGCAAGAAAGGCCCTCCTGCCCCACCCCCTTTGCTACATCCTGGATACACCCCTGAATTTTGCTGTTAAAACACTGGCAAACCAATTCTCATTTAGGGATTATATCTTTCCACTGTTTACTTGTTCCAAGTCAATAAAGGTTTCCGCTAAGCAACTCCCACTTGAGGCCAGTTATTTGGTGATACCCAAGTGACTGGTTACTTTTTTTTTTTTTTTAAGATTTTATATACATATTTATTTGAAAGTCGGTTATAGAAAGGAAAGGAGAGATCTTCACTGGTTAACTCTCCAGATGTCCTCAACAGCCAGGGATGGGCCAGAATGAAGCCAGGAGCCAGGAACTTCTTTCAGATCTCCCCACATTAGTGGCAGAGGCCCAAATAGTTAGACCACCATCCACTACTTTCTCAGGCACATTAGCAGGGAGCTGGATAGGAAGTGGAGCAGCTGGGACAGGAACTGGCACCCATATGGGATGCTGATGTTGCAGGCAGTGGCTTTACCCAGATATGCCACAGCACCAGCCACAGCTGGATATCTTTTGTCCAGTAACAAAACTGGAAACCCAAATGGAAATTCCCCTAGCAGGGTGACTGGGAAGCAGAAGCAAAGCAATTGTCAGTAACAGCTTGTCCAGGGCTTACTAAGATGATGTTCCATTCCATTGGCAAGGGAGGTTCTGCTTGGTGCCTAGCAATCCTGAGTTGTGGACTTGAGGATCTGAAGAATGTAGCAGCTCCTTGGACCTGCTTCTCTTCAGTGCCTCACAGACTCAAGGAGCGAATACTTTTGGATCACCACCATAATGAGTGTCTAAGCATTGCCAAAAGTGAAAGCCAGGACAAGAGTCACACTATTAGGAAAGAATGAGGGACTAAGAAGGGGCAGCCTATTCCAAGATGCCAGAATAAAAACGTCTGTCTGCTCTGGGAGATGTAGCAACATAGAAGAAGTGGTCTGAGGAATATCCAGACTGGATTTCTGGGTGACTTGACCCTACTCTTCTCCATTTCACTGCCTTGGTAGGTACCCCCCAACACATTCATTTTTAAATTTTTTTTTTTTGACAGGCAGAGTGGACAGTGAGAGAGACAGAGAGAAAGGTCTTCCTTTGCCGTTGGTTCACCCTCCAATGGCTGCCACGGCCGGCGCGCTGCGGCTGGCGCACCGCGCTCATCCGATGGCAGGAGCCAGGTGCTAGGTGCTTTTTCCTGGTCTCCCACGGGGTGCAGGGCCCAAGCACTTGGGCCATCCTCCACTGCACTCCTGGGCCACAGCAGAGGGCTGGCCTGGAAGAGGGGCAACCGGGACAGAATCCGGCGCCCTGACCGGGACTAGAACCCGGTGTGCCGGCGCCGCAAGGCGGAGGATTAGCCTGTTGAGCTACGGCGCCGGCCCATTTTTAAATTTTTTTTTAAAGCTTCTACTTCACATACATTTTTTTTATTTACTTTTCCCCAGATGACCACAACAGCTGCAGCTCCGCAGACCTGAAGCCAGGAGCCAGGAGCTTCTTCCAGGTCTCTCATGCAGATGGAGGAGCCATTTTCCACTGCTTTCCCAGGCCATAGCAGAGAAATAGATCATAAATGGCGCAGCTGGGAGTTGAACTGGCACCCATATGGGATGCTGGCACTGCAGGCGGTAGCTTTACCAGCTATACCATGGCACTGGCACCGGTAGGTACCCTTTTATTCAGGCTTAAATATCTCTATAAGGAACAGGTTAAAAACGATTGAGAAGAGGACCAGCATTCTGGTACTATGGGTTAAGCTCCTATTTACAATACCAGCATTCTATATGTGCACCAATTTGAGTTCCAGTTTCTCTGCTTCTGATTCACCTCCTTGCTAATACACCTAACAAACAGCTGAAGATGGCCAAGCACTTGGGCCTCTGCCACCCACGTGGGAGACCCAGATGGAAATTCTGGCTCCTGACTTCAACCTGGCCCATCCCCAGTTGTTGGTGGCCGTTTGGGAAGTAAACCAGCAGATTTCCCTCTCGTGCTCTCCCTCTCCCTTCTCCCCTCCCTCCCTTCCTCTCTTTCTCTTTCTTTCTCTCTCTCTCTCTCTCTCCCACTGGGCCTTTCAAATAAATTAACTACAGTAAATCTTTTTAAAAGATTGATAACTTCATGTTTTAAAACTGATAAAAAATGTGAAGTCTCGATTTATCTCTGCATTGCTTTCTGGTATTACAGCTAGAATTTTGTTTGTCCTTGTATAAATATTCCCTAATGGTTTGCGAGCTCTGCCAGTTTTCTATGCCTGCTCCATTGTGGAGTGGGGGGGTGAGGAGCAATAGCAATCTTCTGGGCTTGGACCAACTTCTCCTGTGGGGCAGTATCCTCATCTTGGAGGGATGTATGGTTTTCTGTGCCCTCGTCATCTGGTTCTTTATATGTCCCAGGATGATGAAAAAACCAAATGAGAGATAGAGTGCTGCTGAAGACCACTTAACGAGAAAAAAAAAAGTATAGTTTGAAAGTTCTCTTTAGCCTTACAAGGGTAAGAGGAAAATGGGGCACAGCAATCTGCCACAGATCTCTGAGCCTGAACCTCAGCTTCTGGTGCTGAGAATCTCCAAAATCTAACCCCTTCCATTCCCCCACTTTATGGTTAGTCCCCCATGTACAAGAACAGCTGAACTGGCACCATATCCATCATTCCCAATGGCATGACTGGCATTCCCTGGCACTGGGGTAGACAAAAGTCTGGGGGATGTAGGTGAGGTAAGTTCCTCCTCTATCAGATTCCACATGGCTGACACATGTGCATGTACCATTCACTACCTCTAACTTGGAAAGTTGGAATGCACACAGTAAAGGTCTGAGAGTCAACTCTGAGGAATTCTTGTCACTGATAAGGGCTATTTTTCTTTAAGATTTATTTATTTATTTATTGGAAAGGCAGAGCTACAAAGAGCCAGAGAGAGAGAGAAAGGGAGAGAAAGAGAAAGAGAGAGAGAGAGAGAGAGAGAGAGAGAGAGAGAGAGAGAGGTCTTCCATCCACTGGTTCAATCCCCAGATGGCTGCAATGACCAGAGCTGCGCGGATCCAAAGCCAGGTGCCAGGAGCTTCTACTGGGTCTCCCACAAGGGTGCAAGGGCCCAAGAACTTAGGCTATCTTCTATTGCTTTCTCTGGCCATAACAGAGAGCTGGATCAGAAGTGGAGCAGCCGGGTCTCGAACCGGCACCCATATGGGATGCTGGCACTGCAAGCAGCAACTTTACCCACTATGCCACAGTGCCAGCCCCAATAAGGCTATTCTTACAACTCATGATCTTATCTGTGTACATTGGGGAAGTTCAATGACCAAAGCTTAACGACCGCCCTTCTAACAGTGGAGAAAAAACTCAGCTGTGCTAGCAAATGCCAGGGGACAGGCTGACAAGCAGCTGCCAATCAACCTGACAACCAAGTACAGAGATCAGTGGAGAAATTATTCCCAATCATGGCCCCAAATCAGGACCACCAATGCACCAAAGATTAGAGCACTGTGGGACCACATTGCCTAAAGATATGCATAAAGTAAGAAAACTCCCCATGAACTGGAGCAAACTAAGAAAGATACAATATAAAGCCCAAGAAAAGACCTCTGCCTTGATAGAGGGGCTAACAGACCACCGAAGACAGTATACCTTGTGCGGCTCGGTAGCCCAGGGATGTCAGGTGATTCTAAAAACCTACTTCATATCTCAGACTGCTTTGGACATCCAGAGAAATCTTCAAAAATTGGCTATTGGTCCTGAGACCAATCCCTCCAAGTTCATAGTCATTGCTTTCAAGGTTTTCAGCAACTAAGAAATGTCAGAAGATGAGAAGGATGACAAAAAGATGTGAAGGCAGACAGCTTTATGGTCTGTTGCTCTCTGATCTGCTCCAGGTAACTCAGGAAGCAGATGGAAGCTGTCATGGGTGGAGAACCCCAGCCCCCAACGTGGGGCCAACAATAGGACATCAGCTATGTTAGGGCCTATCTGAAATAGGCAAGGAGGTATCTGGCAAGGAGGAGCTAAGGTCACCATCCTCTTACAACTCCATCTGATCCTCCTTCCTCTGCTGTAGTTTCTGCGAAATCACCACCCAGAACTAGTGTCACCCAAAAATAACCAACAGAACAGTCAATTGCACCCCTGGAATGACATATAGGTCATGGTTATATTCTTATAATAAAATTAACATGGCTGACACTCATACTCCCATTACGCACTTGACACTTTGACACTTCTGAGATTTCCAAAAAAGGGCAAGGAATTGGGCAATACTCAAACCCTCCCCCAAATACTGCCATCATGAATATTCAACTAACCCCCAACCCAGACTGCATCCTACACATCACCAGATCGAGTAAAGGGATGACCCTGAATCTCACTAGGAGCAGCTCACTCTCAAGCATGCCCATACTCCTGCTTGAATGGGTACTTTCGCTTTGCATGCAAATTAATCTTATTCCTCTATTAACTTTTATCCACACCTGATCCTTGAATCCCTCTTGCACCAGAGACCCAGCCATCCCACAACATACCCAGTGTGTATACTGCAAGCAGGAGTGCCATTGGAAATGGAAGTGTCCAAGCTATCCCCAGGGTGGGAGGGCTCAGGATAAACACAATTCTTCTCAGCATTCCTTGACAGAGAAAGAAGACTGATAAGGTCAAGGGGCTCTCTGATTGGCTCCCTATGAGAAAATCCAAATCTCCTCCAAATATGCTATAGATAGTTAATGATTAGGCAAGCTAGAATTCTTGTACCCCCACAACATAATGCTTTCTGTTTAACTGTCAATTTGCTATGCCCACCTTCCCAGGATGTACCTGTTGTAGCTGGAAGCAGGGCACATGCTAAGGCCCCACCCTGTTTGCATATCCAATTTGGGTACCACCCCCTTCCTTATAAAAAGAGGTAGGAGGCAGGAGAGAACTCTCTTTCTGCCTTGGGCCCTGCTTAGAAGTATCCCTCTTGTTTTTGCTCTCTTTCTATCACGAACCTCACTTAGAGATACTGTTCCTGTTTTCTCTCTTTCCATCATGAAACACTCTCAGACATACTGCTCTCATGTGTGTGAATGTGTGCTTGTTTGCATATACCACCAAATAAACTGTTTCTATTTGTATATAATACCAGTCTCTGTTTAGTATTTCTATCACTGCAGGAGACAAGAACCTGGTCAATAATTAATATATTCATTTCCCACATCACCCCAAGGAGCTCTGGGTGACCCTTAAAATAGAAGGAAAGAAAGTTGCACAAGGGTTTGACTCCTCTAACCCGGGAGATATCCATACCTGCCTTCAGCAGGAAGTACTTACAGAAGAATAACTTTGCTCTCTTACCCCTCAAGAATGAGGAGTGAAATGTCTTAGGGGAGATTTTACAAATGAGAGCATAAGCTTTAGGCAAAAGGAGAGTACAGGAAGAGCAGCAGAGAATATAAAATAGTTTGCTAGGCACAGTTTGTTTTTCAGAGGATATTCCAGGAAGGCTTATCTCATAACATGGTAGCCGGCAGGGGTCAGACCACCATGAACAAAGAAAGCTGCAAGAAGCCAGTCTGACTCAAATTGTTTAACACCCCATTTATGAAGATGTGTGTTGGTTGAGCAAGAAGGGCCCTCTTGGGCCAAACATTTGGCATGGTGGTTAAGCAGCCACTTGGGATGCCTGCATCCTGTATTAGAGTGCCCGTGTTCCAGCTTTGTGCTAATGTATAGCCTGGTATGCAGAAGGTGTTGGCTCAAGTACTTGACATGGGAGACCCAGACTGAGTTCTGGTCTCCTGGCTTTGACCTGGCCCAGCCCTGGCTTTTGGAAGCATTTGGGATGTGAGTCTGCAGATGGAAGGCCCCTTTCTGTCTGTCTCTGCTTTTCAAACAAATGGAAATAAATAAATGATTTCTTTTAAAAGGTCCCTTCTGCTCCCCCTTTTCTAATCCTGGACACTCCCCTCTATCCTGCTATAAAAACCTGTGCAAATTACTTCTTAAGGAGGCAGTTTCATTAGAGAATTATACCTTTCCACTGTATTTTTACTAGTCACAAGTAAATGAAGCTTTCTTCTGGGAAACTCCTACTTAAGGCTGATTCCTTGGTGATACCTCAAGTGAATGGACTCCTTGTGTCCACTGACATATACACCTTGACCATTTTACTTAGCAAACCTTAGAAATATTTCCATATCAGTATGCCTTAATTCATTTCATTCTAATATTCTATTCTATGGATATAACATAATGTTAGTCAGCCCTCTACTGATGGACATTGAAATTATTCCCAATTTTTCTCTGTTACAAACAAGGGCCAAAGACTATGTGTCTATTTCAAACCTGATATTGCCAAATCTCCTTCTAAAAAATTAGTAGTGATTTTCACTCCAGGGAAACATTTCTGATCAAGATAGATTTCTATGGCAGGCTCCAAGGCTGGCAATGGCCAGAAAGCTAACATAAATTAAGAAATCAGGCTGGGATAAGGAATTGTTGACTAGGGAACGCATCCCATCATTCAAAGAAGCAGCCTCTACTTGGTCCTAGCATCTTAAGGGTGCTTTGGAGGAGGATGCACTCCATGTTGTCATACTGGCTTGTTTCTCACAAGAAGCCAAAAATCTGGACTACTCCAAGAAATCTCTACATTTTTTGTAATGTTGATAACACATTCAAAATTGTAGAATTAGCACAACAAACATGTTAGCACAAATCATCTCTGGGCCTTCCACTAAGCTTGCTTGCCTCCTTCATCCACCAAATGGTCACAAGAAATGGGACCATGGCCAGCGCCGTGGCTCACTTGGCTAATCCTCCACCTGCTGCGCCGGTACCCTGGGTTCTAGTCCCAGTTGGGGCACCGGTTCTGTCCAGGTTGCTCCTCTTCCAGTCCAGCTCTCTGCTGTGGTCTGGGAAGGCAGTGGATGATGGCCCAAGTGCTTGGGTCCTGCACCCACTTGGGAGACCAGGAAAAAGCACGTGGCTCCTGGCTTCGGATCAGCACAGTGCACTGGCCGCAGGGCACCGGCCATGGCAGCCATTTGTGGGGTGAACCAATGGAAAAGGAAGACCTTTCTCTCTGTCTCTCTCTAACTCTGCCTGTCAAAAAGAAAAAAAAAAAAAGAAAGAAAGAAAGAAATGGGACCATGGTCTGCAGATTGTTCCAAAGCTGGGATTTCCTTATATTGCATTCTATTTTCCGATTAACTTATCTATATTAAGTTTTGCATGGAGTTTATTAACAATATGGTCACTATTCCCTCAAACTATTTGGATAGCTGAATCTGCTCTTGCTCTGTGATTTTCATTAGTCAGTTGCTGACGATATGCTCCCCTATCATATTTTTACTCCTGTAGAATGCTGTATTTCTGGTTCTTTTCGTTATATGAGTCATTTTCCTATTAGTATAATCTCTTTTTAGCCAAGAGGAAGGAAGAACTTTTTAATCATTTTTTCTGTACTACCTTGCATTCAACATACCTTCCTCACAGAGAATAAACTGTGGGAATAGAGTAGATTAAAAGACATGCTATCTCTAGTTTATTATCATTTCTTTAAAGATTTATTTATTTGAAAGGCGAGGTTACAAAGAGAGGGGGGAAAGAGAGAGAGAGAGAGATTGAGAGAGATGGAGAGAGATGGAGAGAGAGAGAGAGAGAGAGAGAGAGTCCATTGGCTAATTCACTCCCCCAAGTGGCCACAATGGCCAGGGCTGGGCCAGGCCAAAGCTAGGAGACAGGAGCTTCATCCAGGTCTCCCACATGGGTACAGGGCCCAAGCACTTGAGCTATCCTCTGCTGCTTTCTTAGACACATTAGCAGGGAGTTAGATTGGACGTGAACTGCCCATATGATATGACAGCATTGCAAGCTGCAGCTTTACCCACTGCACCACAGCACCAGGCCCCTGTCTCTAGTTTAAATAGTATTGTTAATTCACATACAATATTTTTATACTAACCACACTCTTATAAAAGGAAAGTAAATATGAAAGAATAAATCCTACAATTGTCACATCTGTATGAATAAAAAAATTTACATCTATGGTTAAAATGCCATAAGATATTTAATATTTTATTATTTTTCTACATAAACACTGCAAAATGACCAACCTGACAAAGAAAATGTTGCATGATTTTAAATAGAAATAGATGCCCATAAACATTAAAATTATAAGTATGATCAAGAGTATAGGATTTAGGTAAAAGTGGGGGTAGAGGGGATACTAGAACACAGGCAGAGAATCAGAACACATTTACTTACCAGAGCTTGTGTTTTAGAAGATGTTACTAGCAAGTTTACCTTGCATCATTGTACTGAGAGAGGGTTAGACCATCACAGACAAGGAAAGCTGTGAAAAACCATCCTCAGGCAGATTTTTGAACATACCATGTACATAAAGATGCATAATGCAATCAGGAAGGACCCTGTCACTCCCATTTTATATATCTTGGATACACCCTGTCCTTTGCTATAAAAACCTCACCAAGTGCCTCTCAGAGAGGCAATTTCTTTAGGGAACTGTCTCCTTTACTTGTTGCAAGTTAAAAAAAAAAATGCTTTCCTCTGAGCAACTCTCACTTGAGGCTGATTATTTGGACACCTCAAGTGATTGAACCCCTTGTATCTGTTAACATAAATAATGGAATTCTAAAGAAGCTGACTACCTCTTTGAAAACTCAGATGGATGGCAAAGTAAACTAACTTTGGCCTGAGGAAGCCTCTCTACTTGGTCCCTTACATAATGAACCGTAACTAACTTAGCATGCACAAGAACAGAAAACCTAACTAGTGCCACGAATAGTCAGGTCTCATTCTGTACAGCTCCTGAACTTCAAGGAGCCAGTGTTCAAAAAAGGCACACGTGAGCTGTGACCAATCAGCTTCTCACTGCATCTCCCTACCTTGTTCTGTACCTCATTTCCATCTTCTGTCCCATAAATGCTCTCTGACCGTGCAGCAGACTGGAGCTGTCCTGATTCTGACAGCTGTCAATTTTAGAACCACAAATGAACAGCAATTTAGATCTGCAATAGATTTAGTATGATGTTGACTTTTTAATTAGTTAATTAATTGTATTTATTTGAGAGACAGAGAGCTCCCATTTGCTACTTCACTTTCCAAATGCCCCCATTGGCTGGGGCTAGACCAGACAAAAGCTTGGAACTGGGAACTCAATCCAAATTTCCCACTTGAATAGTAAGCACCCAACTACCTGCAGCCTCCAGGGCGTATGGTAGCAAAAAGTTGGAATGGAGAGCCTAGCTGGGACTCAAGCCCAGGCACTCTGACATAGGTTGCAGACGTCCCAAATAGTGTCTCAACAGCTAGGCAAAACATCCAATCCTATTGTGATTTTGTCTCTTAGCAGTTTGGGCACCCAAGAAGGACCCAAAGTATCTGTTGATGACTCCCAGGATCCTTGAGGAACACAGAAAAGGTGCTGCTAATCCTCGTAGAGGTCCCCTTCTCCTTCACAGAACTCCAAGGCTTGTAATAAAGCTCCTCTCAGGCTGGATTCCCTTTTTCCATGGAATCCCTGGTCTTCTTGGCTTTTGAGTTCAGGGTTAGTTTGTGCTTTGAGAGCATTTGACCTTTTCAGATTTGCAGTGGCTGACATATCACTGACAGGTGTCTGATTGGGTCAGACAAAACCTGGCAGTACATGGCAGTTACTGCAGGGAGATTTTGTGTTTTATGCTCTTTTGTTCTTTTTCTTGCAGGCATAGATGGAGGAAAATTATTGGCTAAGTTGTCAAGGGGAATCTCTATTTATATAAAATATTTCTGTTTATATATAAATAAAATTTATTTGTATATTTTATTTATTATATATGTATATGTAAAATAAATTTTATTTAGTTATGCAGTATATGCAGTATGTACCATGCTTTTAAAATTTTTTTTAGGCTTTTTTTTTTTTTTTTTACTTTTATGAAAGGCAGAGTGACAGACAAGGAAATACAGAGAGAAAAAGATCTTCCATGTGCTAGTTCACTTCCCAAATTGCCACAACAGCCAAGGCTAGGCCAGGCCAAAGCCAGGAGCCTGGAACTCCATCTGGGTCTCTCACATGGTTTACAGGGGCCTAAGCACATGGGCCATCTTCAGTTGTTTTCCCAGGCACATTAGCAAGGAGCTGTATTGGAAACAGAACACCTGGGACTCAAACCAGTGCTTATATGGGAAGCAGCATTGCAAGTGGTTACTTAACCTTCTGCACCACAATGCCAGCACCTGCACCATGGTTTTGATGTAATTAAGGAGGTAGCAAGCAAGGAAGGGCTCAGGTCACCAGCCCTGCTTGTGCTGCAGCCCCAACTACACCACCCAAATCTACCCCTTTTCATGTAGCAGAAAACTACAGCTTCTGTGAAACCACTGCTCTGAACTGGCACTGACAAAAAATAAGGAGCATAGCTGCTGGCTGCATCCCCATCATGACCTTTAGCTAATTATAAGGTCATTATAATAAAATTACTCTGGCTGACACTCCTACTCCCATCATGCATCTTCAGATATTTCCAAAACAGAACAAGAAAATGGGCTGAGCTCAAGCCTTACCCCAAACTGAAGCCCTCTGATTATTCAATCAACCCTCATCCCTGACCCCTTCCTCTACACATCCAAATCATAAAGGGATGGCCCTCAAACTCGTTAAGTGTAATTCATTCTTGAGTTTGCTGGCACTCCCTCTTGGGTGTGTACTTTTGCTTTGCATGCACCTAATCTTGTTTTTCTGCTGATCTTTGCCTACATCTTGTCCTTGAATGCTTTTTTTGCATTGGAGACAAGCCACCCCATGAAAGTTTGAATATTTATACTCCACAAATTCATACCGGATTTCAGTCCCCAAAGTCCTAAATTAATGGTACTAGTGGGTAGAAACTTCACCCAACTATGGTGTTTATTGGTGGGGCCATTAGGTATAGTTAGATTGGGTTAGGAGGCTCGGAGGAGAGAGAGATCACCCAAATACAAATGGACATTCATGCTCCCTGTCTTGCCAGGGGCTGCACTGTACCATGTCAGGACCATGCTAGCAAGAATGCCCTCTTCCCACAGTGGTGAAGATATCACTTGGGATGTCCACATCCTATATTAGTGTTCCTAGCTATGAGTTCTGGCTCCACTTCCAATTGCTGCTACCTACTGTACACCCAAAGAGGCACTGTGATGTAGGTGGGCCCCTGACATGCAACTAGAATACATAGATTGAGTTCTAGGTTCATGGCTTAGGCCTGGGCCAGTCCCAGCTGTAGGGGACACTTGGGGAGTGAATCAGTGAATGGGAGATCTTTCTCTGCTTGTCTCTATCTCTCTAACTTTCAGACAAAATTATATATATAAAAGAATGCCTTCACCAGAGGCTAAATATATAGGACCTGCTCACTCTTGGGTTATCACCTCCAGAACCATCAATCAAAATAGACCCCTCTTATTTATAAAGTTAGCCTTCCTCCAGTATTTAATGATAATAATGGGAAAGGTAATTATTACAACATATTTTGAGCATTTAAAAGTAATTACCACATTTGCTCCCTCAAAAATAAGACATCTGTGAGAAGATAAACTAGTTACAGAATGGACTAGATGTCATTAGGTCACCGACCAATCTGATGAAAATGTCCATGCATCAAGGTACACTGAGAAACCTTTACGCAGGAGGCCAGCGCTGTGGTGTAGTAGGTAAAGCCGCCTGCAGTGTCAGCATCCCATACGGGCGCCTGTTCGAGTCCCAGCTGCTCCTCTTCCGATTCAGCTCTCTGCTTTAGCCTGGGAAAGCAGAAGATGGCCCAAGTCCTTGGGCCCCTGTATCCACGTGGGAGACCAGGAAGAAGCTCCTGGCTTCAGATTGGCGCAGCTCTGGCCATTGCAAAGGGCCAGCTGGGGAGTGAACCAAAGGATGGAAGACCTCTTTCTCTCTCTCTGCCTCTCCTTCTCTCTCTCTCTGTAATTCTGACTTTCAAGTGAATAAATAAATCTTAAAAGAAAAGAAACCTTTACACAGCTCAGTCTTGTCATGTTTCCATCTTGGGCTTTTATCACAGCTCTGAGACCCAAGACTCAATGTAAAAATGGGATCCTTGTGCTAACTTCAGCAGCACATATACTAAAAATGGGATCCTTAATTTCTAAAGTACGCATCTTTCTCACATTGAAGAATTATGGCCCCATAGGCATTTGGCCTACTACATAAGCTGTGAGATAAGACATCCACGCCCCATATTATAATATCAGGATTTGCCTTCTGGCTCTGGTTCCCACTTTTCCTACTAATGCAGACTGTGAGAGGCAGAAGACAATGGCTTAAACAGTTTGGTTCCTGCCACCCAAATGGGAGACCTGGATTGAGTTCTTAGCTTCCAGTTTTGCCTTGGCCTAGTCCCAGCCATTGCGGGCAACTGTAGAGAGAACTAGCAGATGAGTTGTCTCTTTCTCCAACTATTTCTTTCTGTCTTAAAACAAGAATATGGCCCCAGAATCTGCAAATATTTTCAAAAGAAGCAAAATGTTACTAAAGATCACTTAGAATCATGATGACCATTATGCTGAATGAACATTACATTTCAAAATGAAGGTGTGGGGAAGGCACTGGCCGCTTAAGATATCATTGTCCCACATTGGAGTATCTGGGCTTGATACCTGACTCTGACTCCTGATTCCAACTCCATACTAACATGGACTCTGGAAAGTGGTGATAATTGTTCAACTAATTGTGTTTCTATTATACATAGGGTCCCAGATTGAGTTCTTGTCTCCTAACTTTGGTCTCCTGGCCATAGGAGAGTGAATCAGCAAATAGAAGCTCTCTCTTTGTCTCTTTCTGCCTTCAAATAAATAAATACTTTTTAAATAAAAAACAAAAATGAAGGTTCTTTGGTTCTATCATCGGGAACTTAATCTCCAAATTATATATTAATGACATTTGAAAGTGTACTTTAGGAAGATAATTAGGATCACTTCTCTGCCTTTTGGCTAAGATCAAGTATAGGAAGGTAATTAGGATGAGGTGAAACCATGAGTGTCAGGCCCCTATGGTGGCATCAGCGGCTTTGTAAGGAGAGGAAGGGAGACTCAAGCTAGCACATTTGCTGTGTCTCACCACATGATGCCATGCACCATGTTACGGTGCAGCAAAAGGGTTCTCACCTGATGCTTAGCCAGACTCGAGAACCATGAGCCAAATAAACTTCTCTTTTCTATAAATTTCTCTGTACTTAGTCTTCAGTATTTTGTTACAGCAATAGAAGATGACTAGGACAGAGGGCTCCCAATTAGCCCACCCAGGGATACTTATTGACGTGCAGAACCTTCTAAAAAGGTTACAAACTTTTATTGCCTGTTTTAAAAGACTGTTTATAAAAGACAAATGGAAAGCTTAAATGACTAATCAATAAGAAAAATTGAATCTGTTACCATTTTCACTTAGTTACTATCCCATCCAATAACAAGAAGAAAGCTAAATGTTTTTGGTCTTCTGGTCAAATGAATTTGCTTCTTTATTTGAGTCCAGGCATATAAAAACACTTTCTCTGCCTTGTTCTTTAATGGTCTCTGCCATGAATTCAGTCATCTAGCTGAAACACAGAAGTTAAATAGAAAAGACTGCTTTTCTAAATAAAACAGTTTCAAAAACACAACTTTCTAGTATTTAGTTGGCTGTTTTGAAATGCTTTTGCCATAGTTTGAAAAAGATTTGGCTCCAGAACTCATGCTGGATTTTAAACCTCAAAGTCATGGTTAACAGCACTAAGAAAGTGGGAAATAAATCCAATTATGATGTTTAGAGGGAGGTCTTAGGTCATCTGGGCATGCCCTCAGAAGGTCGTTCACATGAGATGGTTAGCTATATAAAACCTAAAGCTGGGTCCAACCACTCTCTGTCTACTTCATGGCCTACCATGTGATCCTCCCTTCACTCTGGCTCCACACTCCCTCTTAACATATGCTCTGTGTTGCCTCAGAACTCTGCCAGGAAAGAGACCTCATCAGATACCAAACCAATAGGACCACCAGATCTTCCACTGTGAACCTCTAAAACCATGAGCCAAAACAAAACTCGGTCCTTCAAAAGTAGCTTACAATTTCTCCTAGTAATTAAAAGTTAATAGAGCCTTGTAAAAAAAAGTACATCTATCAAAGAAACATCCATTTGTAAGGGCATCTTCCTCTCTGCATCAGGAAGAGAAAAATGATTTTCACTAGAAACTCTTACTATGGAGAAGGTATTAGCTTAAATTAACATAATAAGCCTTATCTTTGGTTAAGGTGATTTTTTGGCCATCTTATCTTAGTTGGGGATTTACCTAAAACCTTACTTCTTTGAGCCAATGTAGTCCTAGCTCTGTGCCTTTGAGTTGTAAATTTTCTACATTATTTTACCCAAAGTACATCCTAAGTGATTAATGATAACACATATAGCTTGAACACACTGCTCAAAGTCTCAAGCAGGATGGTATAATATTTTGTCATACTATGTAAAAGAGTATATAATTTAAAATCTATGAATTGTTTATGTCTGGAATTTTCCAGATATATCTGGGATTTAATGCTTTTGGATTGTGGTTGACCATAGGTATTATAGAAAGCAAAACTGTAAGTAAGTGAGAAATACTCTATCATCTCAGAAAAATAGTAACTAATTGAAATTGATATGATATGAATAGGCAGGCAGCCAGTTAGGCCTAGATGACCTGGAAATCTGGCGACCCTGTAATATAATGTTCTCTCTTTATCTGTTGGCCTAAAATGCCCAGCTTCCTAGGACACACCTGTGTCTCATCTAGGACTAGGAATGGGGAGACAACATGATGACCATATGGATATTAAACTCCATGTGGAGGTCCTGTAAAACTCCCAGATGGCCTCACACGTGCTAAGGCACCACCCCCTATAAAAGTAAATGAGAATGAGGGAAAAGCCCTTTTTCTGCCCCGACCATGGTTGGGGGTATTTTTCAAGATTTTTCCACTCTATTTATCTTTGGGCAACCCTCTGGAATACCATGGGATGTTTCTGCATGTGGGGCGGCCCACACTCATGAATGTATGTTCACTTTCTCACTTTTTTGTTTTTTTTTTTTTTTTTGACAGGCAGAGTGGACAGTGAGAGAGACATAGAGAAAGGTCTTCCTTTTCCATTGGTTCACCATGCTGAGGCCTGCGCACGGCACCAATCTGAGGCCGGGAGACAGGTGCTTAATACTGGTCTCCCATGCGGGTGCAGGACCCAAGCACTTGGGCCATCCTCCACTGTACTCCCGGGCCACAGCAGAGAGATGGCCTGAAAGAGGGGCAACCAGGACAGAATCTGGCTCCCCGACCGGGACTAGAACCTGGTGTGCCGGTGCCGCAAGGCGGAGGATTAGCCTATTGAGCCACGGCGCCGGCCCACTTTCTCACCTTTAAATAAATTCTAGTCCTACTTGTGCATGTTACTGTGCCTTGACTTAGAATTCTTATTGTGAGGGGCAGGAACCTAGCATAAAAATTTAGGTACCCAGACTCACATCAAAATGATTTTCAAATTTTCATGAGCTGGGTAAATCTTTGGTAAGTATAGTTTAATATTGTTGGGCTGGCAACGTGGCTCACTTGGTTGGTCCTCCGCCTGTGGCGCCAGCATCCCATGTGGGCACTGGGTTCTGGTCCCGGTGGCTCTTCTTCTAGTCCAGCTCTCTGCTGTGGCCTGGGAGGGTAGTGGAGGATGGCCCAGGTGCTTGGGCCCCTGCACCTGCATGAAAGACCAGGGGAGGCACCTGGTTCCTGGCTTTGGATCAGCGCAGCGCCAGCTGTGGCAGCCAATGGAGAGCGGACCAATGGAAGGAGGACCTTTCTCTCTCTCTCTCTTTCTCACTGTCTGTAACTTTACCTGTCAAATAAAAAAAAAAAAAAAAGTTTAAAAGATATTGTTAGCTTCATTAAAACAACCATATTTTCTGAGTTATCAGAAAAAAAATTCATTTATCTGTAGGGGGTCTGACTTTGGTGATGAATACCTGATTTGCAGATGCTATAAAAATGGCTAACAGGGAAATAACTTGAGACGATGGCCAGCTTTTTCTAACATCCTATGAGATTTCTCATGAGCTATTTAAGCACAACTGAATAAGAAGCAAGTGGGAAATATGTTTACAAAATGAGTGTTTTTAACAATAACTAAATTTTTCAATATGTTTACCCAAAAAGTTTCCCAAATCTCTTTGGCAACTTCTCCCTTTCGAATTATGCCAGCTAAATTGAATGATGGCTATTTATTGAATACCTGCATTATTTCTAAATAAGATAAAACATAAAACATAGTTTGAAATCAAGCCCATAAACAGTGTCTTAAAGGCAGATGCTAGATACTGTCAGGCCCAGCCTCCTAGAATCCTTGCCCTGCTTTTTGATAGCAAATCAATCACTGACTAAAATTAACTCATTGAATTAAGGGAGTGGGGCGGCGAGCCCAAGAAGGTTCTAATCACTGGACTCATGAAGGTGTTTGCTTCTCCAATAGGTAACACCTTGATGGTATTGACGCAAAGGGTTTTGTTGCAGGGAACTCCAGGTGTGGTGCAGAAAATAACTACCACCTGCATGTAGCCCCTAAACAAACTGTAGCCCACTTGGCCATCAGATAAATTCCCTAAGAACACGGCATTACTGACCAATAAAGGAAAGGCCACAAGCACTGCCAAAAATCCAGGAACTTGGACACAAGCTGAACAAGCATCCCCAACTTCAATCTGAAAGAACTTTCACCCCCTAAGCCCTAGGGAAGCCCAGGAGTTAAGTGATAGCTGCCCAGCTACTGGCTCTGCACTTTGCAATAAGAGCCTCCTTTCTTCTTGCACCTGTTTTCCACCACCTTGATGTCCGTCAGTTTCTGCATGTAGGGACCCAGGCCTGGGGATTCCAAAGCAACTCCTCCAACCAGTCTTGGGTGTTGTTCTGTTTAGTTTAAGTTTACTTCTGACTTCTTAAATTGTATGGAGAGACAGAATATATTTGGGTCTCTTTGTAAAAATGTCCTGTTCCACCTTGAAAAATTGTCCAGTGAAGAAGCACATTTCGAGAAAGTATGAAATATATATTCATAAAATGTTGGTATAGGGACAGACAGCTAAAAATTGCTGACTTCATAAGGTTTTCAGTGTAAGTTACTAAGAGTAAAAATTCTAATTAATAGACATATGGTAATTAAAATAACTTCATATGGAAGGAAAGTAAGAAGTGTCTTTTGATAAATGGAAGCTTTAAGGTGAATTTTTACTGAGAAAAATAGAGTAATTTTCATCCTAAAATAGAATCATTGGTTGTTCTAAAATAAGAAAAGAGGAAAAACATAGAACAAATTGTAGATTTTAGGATTTTGTATGTCCCAGTCGACACGGAGGTGGCTGGTAAAGGCAGAAAAGGCTTCCACTGTGGACAGAACAGCATGGCGGGAGAAGATTCACACTGACAGCAAGCAAAAAGAGGTTCAGCTCCCCAGGAGGAAAGCAGTCATCTTTTTCAACTCCTTGCCTAGGGAAGGAGCCTTGCATATGTACAGAGACCCACATCCACCACGATAAGGCAGGTCTGAATGGGCAGAAGACCCCGTGACAATTGTTTGTTGAAGGAAACAATGCACAGTGTAGCTCTTATCAGCTCAGGGTTTCCTGGGCAAGGAACTGAACAAACTGTTGCCAAGCCAGTGGAATCTCAGACAATAAGATCCCACTGTGTCATTTTTAGGGTTATTTTATTCATGCCTAATTCTATCAGGTTTGAGGGTTAACTACTTGTGTCCCAACAGCCTGGTAAGTAAGCCCCAACAAATCAAGCATTTTATTACAAAGAATGAAAGAGCATAAAAGAGATAGAGAGAGAAAAAGCAAGCAAGCAAGGGAAGGAAGGAAGGAAGGAAGGAAGGAAGGAAGGAAGGAAGGAAGGAAGGAAGGAAGGAAGGAAGGAAGGAAGGAAGGAAGGAAAAGAAAAGACAAAATTAAAATAATGTGTAGCAAAAGGGAATGTGAAGGAAGGGCAGAAACAGGATTGGAGGTGAAGACAGTCTCACTGGCTACTTCTTGCTGAGAAAGGTATAGTCAGTAGGGTGGTTCCTCCCTCTCCTAGTGAGGGTATTGAAGCAGCAGTTGGTATCAGAAACCCCTTAGCAGGAAGATATTATCAACATGAGTTTGAGTGAGGTTCCGGACCATTGGGTGATGAATTACCTCAGTAATTAAAAGTGCATGGCCCTAGGGACGCAAGAAGCAAACTTGTTATGGGTGGAGTGAGAGAGAGTGCAAGCCAAGGTAGCCAGGAGGGTTTTTGAAACCAATTATTCCAAGAGTCAGACATGTACTGATGAATTCTGGACGCCTTGTCCATCAGGTTGTAAGCAGCATAATATATGAAACCAGACTGACTGACAAAGAAACAGCACTCTTTGTCTATGAATAAACAGAGACCCACTTTTTCCTGCTGTTAGCAGGTCCAAGTCCATCAATATTGTAGGGTTAGTGCTGCCAAGGAGTCAACTTAGTCTTTTTTTTCCCATGATCAATTGGGATTTATTCCAGGAATGCAAGACTGGTTCAACAACCACAAATCAATGAACATATCACATCAACATCGAGTGATCCACATCAACATCAAGTAATCATCTCAGTTAATGTGGAAAAAGCATTTAACAAACCCAACATCCATTCATGATAAAACCTTAAATTAGAGATGGAAGTTTCGCACCAAGACACAATAAGGCTATTCAGGAAAATCCCACAGCCAACAACATATTTAATGGAAAAAAGCTGAAAGCATTTCCTCCAAGATCTAGAACCAGACAAGAATGTTCACTCCCATGGCTCTTAATACAGTACTGGAGGTTTTAGAGCAATGAGGAGAGAGAAATAAATTAAGGGCACACAGGTAGGAAAGGAGGAAATCAAGTAGTCTGTGTATGAAAATGACATGATTCTTTTTTTTTTTTTGAAAGATTTTATTTATTTTATTTGAAAGTCAGAGTTACACAGAGAGGAGAGCAAAGTGGGGGAGGGGTCTTCCATCTGCTGGTTCACTCCCCAATTGGCCGCAATGGCTGGAGCTGTGACGATCCAAAACCAGGAGTCAGGAGCTTCTTCTGGGTCTTCCATGTGCGTACAGGGGCCCAAGTACTTGGGGCATTCTCTACTGCCTTCCCAGGCCACAGCAGAGAGCTGGATCAGAAGTGGAGCAGCCAGGAACCCAATCGGCACCCATATAGGATGCTGGCACCCCAGCCGCGGCTTTCCCCGCTACACTACAGCGCTGAATGACATGATTTTATATTAAGAGAGACCTATAGACTTCAAAAAGAGACTAATAACCAACAATAAACAAGTTTAATAAAGGTGTATCACACAAAACACATACAAAAAAAATAGCATGATGAATTAGTTGAGAAAGAGATTATATAAGCAATCCAATTCCAAAAGCTACAAAAAAGTATTGTGTAGTAAATTTAGCCAAGGATGTGAAAGACCTCCATAATGAAAGCCACAAGAAACTAATGAAAGAAATTGAAGACACACACACAAAGGACACACACACACAGACTTTCTATGTTCATGGAATTAATATGAAAATATCAATACCACTCAAGGCAACAGGCATCAAAATACCAGTGACACTCTTCAAAGAACTAGAAAACACAATCCTAAAATTCATATGGAAGCACGAAAGACACAAAGTTTCTTTTGACCTCTGTAAGAGGTCAGATTCACTTTGAAAATCCCCTCTAGTTATTTCATTAATATGAATCTCAGCAGTTCAGGCAGAATTTTTCCAAATACGATTTGCAGCAGAGGTAACAAGGCTAGTTAAGAGAAAACGTGAACCACAGACTCGTTTTTCTAAGACTCATTTTTTAAAGACTGCTATGACTCAAAACCCAGAATCCCTATCGGGCCTTGAATTATCAACTTTCAGTGAGCAAATGACGGAACTAACGACAGCTGACACAGCCCTGAGCCTCTATGCACCTTCTCTTGCCGCCAGGCCGCGGCACCCTGGGGCCCTGTGCCTCCTCCAACTCTGCAGCTCCATAAGACATGGAGGGCAAGGATCGTAGGGACACGTCTCCAGCTCCTGTGAGGTGAAATCAAAACCTGGCAGATCTCCGTGAACTACCAAGTGGAAGGACTCTCATATGCCCATGCACAGAAGGAAACGCTTCATTTCTTCAAGTGACTGGACAGATAAAGATAGCATTTGATACGGCCCAAGTCAATGCACAGTAATTGAAGACTCATTTCCCGGGCCGTGCAGCACCCGGGGCTTGCACCCCGCCTGCCGGGGCGAATGCGCTGGGGTCTCGGCAGCTCCTTCCAGCCCCCTCGCACGACGGCCACCGCCCTTCCCTACCTCATTCTTTCCAGGAAGCTGCTGCACGCTGCTCCCAACGTCTTCCTCCCGATGAGCGTCAGTTCTGAGGCTGGGACAGCGGCCTGCCTTCTGGACAGCGCCACCCTGCCAAACCACCTCCCTTTCCTGGGCCCGGCTGTGGCGGTCTTCACACTCAGCAGCTCCTCCCTTGGGTTGGTGTCTCCAGCAATGGGCCTCAAGGGGCTCCAGGCCACCAATGTCCTCTGCGGGGAGAACTCAGGGACTAGGGGTGTCAGTGGTGCGGTGGGTGCGCAAGGCCTCGGGCGCCTGAGGTGCGAGAGCGAAGAGGCGAGGCTGGGCGGGGCTTGTGCTGACGGAAGGGACACGCGCGTGCGCGGAGGTGCCGGCAATGGGCGTGGCTTCTGCCCACGTGGCCGTTTCCCACAGTTTGAGGGCTGCCGTGGAGACCCCGGCTGGGAGTGGGCCCTAGGACCTGTGGTGCGCTGGAAACAAGTCCACGACTGCTGGCTGATTCGGGCACAGGTTTGTCTTCGCACAGGGCTCTGGGACGCGGGTGTGAGGGTTCCTGGAGCCGCGCTAGGAATGCTGTCAACTGCGTCTGGAACCGTGAAAAGGCCCTGAGCTATCTAAACTGTGTGTCTTCTGTATCTTTAGAAAGGGTCTGGTAATGCGAGAGGGATGTGGCAAGCCTTCCTATTCTAGTGCCCACCCCAGCAGCAAGACCCCAGGGATCTTAGGGTGACAGCTCTTTTTTGGTGAATATTTGTAGTTAGAAGAACCAGTAGAGATTGACTATCGGAGGCCACATTAACATTCGGAGAAAGATGAGAGTAGAGGTTCGGGTCCAGTTAGTGGGGAGGCAGGTAAGTGTTGATCCCACAGAGGAAGACCCCCTGTTCATGCAGCGCATCTGTCAGATGGGTGGAAACAGATGTTTACATGTATAAAGGCCTTGCGCTGTTTCTGTTCTCACAGATGTTGAGCGTGCCTGATAAGGTGGCACCTGTGAGAGGCTATAGGAGGATGTTAGGGTCAACTTGGGCCACTCCTGACGATTTATTTTCATCAACAACAAAATGTGTGTGGGTATCTACAAGAGACCAATTGGTAGAATATTTATATGTGTTTGGAAGAAGGCACTATGTCGTTTTGAGTTCCTGAGGTATATTGCCAGGGAAGGCTCCCAGAGTACAGGGAGTTAGGGATAGATGAGTTGGGCACAGAGAGGGTGGGAGAGCCTGAGGACAGGACTGATTGTGTGAATTTATCATTAGCCTGGGGGAAGACATAGTAATCTATCCAGTGTGGTTAGAGGGGCCAACGATATTCCCCAGGGTGATGTTGCCCCAGGAGGGGGTTTCTGTGATGCAAAAAGGAGCCTAGGCTTGCAGTGGCTTTTCCCAATCATTAACAGGGAGCAAGATTGGAAGTGGAACAGCGGGGACATGAACCAGCACACACATGGCATGCCAGCAAATTTACCTGCTATACAAGATTTGTGTTATTTAAAAGTGAGAAAGTTATGTGCAGCAAGAAAGTTTTGAAAGGGGACTGGACAGCAGAGGGACATGGTAGCAGTCAAAAGAAGCAGTGTGGAATCATCTTTGGGTGTTAGAGGTCAGAATAAGCAGAACCACCCAACCAAACAGAAAGGCACTCAAAAGTATAAACCAATCACCCTGGAGGAAACAGTCCCCCGGGAAATTACAGAGTTGCTGCTGGGTTTGGATGGGGATGGCAGCTTTTGAGTACGGTCAGAATAAGATCATAGAACTGTCCAGAATCAAATATGAAGGGAGGGGCTCACAGTTTTGTGAGCAGGCATACCTTCCTTTTCTGAATCCTCTGGAATAGTGGTGAGACAAAGAGAAGTGGTTGTCAGGTCATGCAGCTGCCACTTCCTCAAGGCCTGTCCCTAAGAAGAAGGAATCCATGAAAATGAGCAGGGATTGGTGAGTCTGGGCTAATTCTGGAATATAGTCTCTTAGGGAAGAAGATAAAGAGGAAAATTGCCTAAAATTAAATGGTGGCTGTATATGAGATCAATACGGGGAAGTTGGTGTGGGATGTACTTTGAAGTCACAGAAACCCAGCAGGAAGGAGGGAGGGCTAGATTCTAAGTTTGGAGCATAAACTTCCTGAGATGAATCTTAATGAGACCATTCATTCTTTCTACCCTGCCTGAGGGTTGTGGGCAACAGGGGGTATGGACTTGCCATCTTACCTTTAGGGTGGTGAATACCCACTGTGTAATTTGGGAGGTGAAAGCTGGTCCCTTATCAGAATGAATGCCAGGGGGGGGGCTGAACTGAGGGATGCTTTCTTTTACAAGAAAGGTTATCATGATGTCAGCCTTCTCTGATGAACAAGGGAAAGCCTGTACCCACCCAGAAAAGGTGTCTGCAAAGACAAAAAAAAAAAAAAAAAAGCTTTATCTTTTTGATCAGAGGCATGTGAGTAAAATCTATTTGCCCTCTGGCCTGGTGGGACAGGATATGCGGGTTTGAGATGGTCATTGGGAGAAGCCTTTTGGCAGATAGAGCAGGACAGAATGATACAGAGGTTGAAGAAAGATAATGGTCATCTGTGAGATGGGAAAAGAGATGGGTCTGATGGTTGGTTGTGAAGGGAAGAGAGAAGACCAAAAGTCCCCTGTTTCAGAAGCATTACTCAGACATTCTTAAGAAACTAGCTGTGCTGTGTAACTTCTCTTCGTAAGGGCAAATCAGGCTTCTCTGGTGAGTACCAGGGAGGCTGTGGCAGGCTGGTGCACCTGGCCTGGTACAGTGCTTCTCTGTGTGTTGTATCCCAGGGCAATTAAAAAGTTTTTTATTTGCTATCTCCTGCAATGGAGGATGGCTACTTGTGGGAATGTTGCTGCCTGGAGTAGTTTTAGAATGAAGGTGCCACTGATGATAGAGGAGCCCCAGGTTGTAATATAACCTCTTGCTCACCAAATAGGAGCATGAGTGTATGATATGATACACGTATTTGGAATCTGTGTACATATTTACTTTTAGACCTTTGGTCAGGGTAAGGGCTCAGGTAAGAGCAATAAGATAAGCTCTGCCTGTTGTTTAGTTGTGCCTGGAGGTAAAAAACTGTGTGATGTCATAGCCCTTCCAAGAGGAGCCTTTAATCTTAGTTGGTCTCCTATCTGTAAACCAACAAGGGGCGGATTTAGCCAGGGGGAAATAGAGATGTTGGGAAAAGGAATTAGGAATAGATCAGGATTTCATCACAGGTGTGTTGGAGGTCTTTATAGTCAGCATGGGTAGGAGTTAGAAGGAGAGGGGCTGGATTAAGAGAGGAGCACCTCTGGAGTGTGACATTGTGTTTTTGTAGAAAGGTTTGTAAATGGGGAGCTGAGATCATGGAGATGGCCTGGTGGGATAAAAGGGACTGAATAGAATGTGAGATGTGTAGAGTGAGGTTTTGAGAAAGAAATAATTTTGAGCTTTCTAATATTAGCTGTGAAAGCAGCAAGAGCACAGAGACTGGTTGGCCCACCCAGCACGATTTTATCCAGCTGTTTAGAGAAGTAAACTACTGGTTTAATATCAGGGCCAGAAAACTGGGTAAGGAGTCCAAGTGTGAAACTCCTCTTTGCAAAGGGTTTGGAAATCAAAGGGGTTAGAGGGATTGGGGAAAGCAATGGCCAGGGGCTGAAGTGAGGGCCTTTTTTAGCTGGTTGAAGGCCATCCTGATAGGAGCTGAGAATTCAAGGTGGTGACAGGGTCCCTGGGATTCTGCCTTTCTATAGGGGTATAGTGATGACTGAATTGGGTATCCATATGTGGAAGAAATTGACCAGGGGCTGGTGCTGTGGTGTATTGGGTAAAGCCATCGCCTGCAGTGCCAGCATCCCATATGAGTGCTGGTTCAAGTCCTGGCTGCTCTACTTCTGATCCAGCTCCCTGCTAATTCACCTGGGAAGGCAGCAGAAGATGGTCCAAATCCTTGACCTATGACACACTGGAGACTTAGAAGACGAAGCCCCTGGTTCCTGGCTTAGGATTGGCCCAGCTCCTACTACTGTGACCATTTTGGGGAGTGAACCAGCAGATAGAAGCCTTCTCTCTCTCCCTCTTTCTCTCTCTCTGCCTCTCAAGTAATCTTTTTAAAAAATGGCCAATTCTGGCCGGCGCCGTGGCTCAACAGGCTAATCCTCCGCCTTGCGGCGCCGGCACACCGGGTTCTAGTCCCGGTCGGGGCGCCGGATTCTGTCCCGGTTGCCCCTCTTCCAGGCCAGCCCTCTGCTGTGGCCCAGGAGTGCAGTGGAGGATGGCCCAAGTGCTTGGGCCCTGCACCCCATGGGAGACCAGGATAAGCACCTAGCAACTGGCTCCTGCCATCGGATGAGCACGGTGCGCTGGCCGCAGCGCGCCGACCGCAGCGCGCCGACCGCGGCAGCCATTGGAGGGTGAACCAACGGCAAAAGGAAGACCTTTCTCTCTGTCTCTCTCTCTCACTGTCCACTCTGCCTGTCAAAAAAAAAAAAAATGGCCAATTCTAAGAAGGAAGATACATTTGATTTTGATTTGGGAACAGTGACCTGGCCAATTAAAAACTTACGGTTATGTGTAAGCCCTCTGTGTGTAGGTATAATGTGTAATCCTAGATAGATTACCTTGGTTTCGAAAAACTGATCCTTCTGGTAGGAAACTCAACAGCTCCAGTGTGCTAGGAAGTTGAGAAGCTAGGTAGTCTGTGAAATACACTTCATTAAGGAAGAGCTACACAGGAGATCATTTACATACTGGAGAAGGGTGCTGCATTATATGGACAATACTTAGAGCCTATCTACCAAAGATATGGAGACTGTCCCAGAACCCCTAGGGGAGGAATGTCCAGGTTAGCCGTTGAGAAATTTTAGTACAGGGGCCTGTTCAGGTAGTGCAAAAAGATATTGAAAGCAAGGAACAAGAGGGATAGTAAAGAAAGCATCTTTAAGATCTTTAACAGTGAAATGAGTAGTGTGTGGGGGAATTAGAGAGAGGAGGGTGTGAGGGTTACAAACAACCAGAACTACAGGGAGTGTAGCCTCATTTAGGATACATAAATCTTGTACCAAGCGGTTTTTTTTTTTTTTTAAACCAATCAGGTTTTCTTTAACAGAAAGAATGGGAGTATTGTAAGTGGAATTAGCTGGCCTGAGTAACCCAGGCCCAGTGGAATTAGCTGGCCTGATACGCAGCTAATAGCAGTATAGTAATTACAGGTTAAAGCCCTTGCAAGGCCTGTGGCTTGGGGAGATATTGAGCTTTGTCAGGAAATCAGGAGGGGTTCTTGAGGGATATTGTTATGGGGGTGTGATGGAGAACAACTGAGGGGTATTCAGTATTCCAAAGGGGTCTACCTGGCTAGAAAGTATATCTGGAAGTTGTGAAAGATTTGGGGTCTCCAGAGAAGGGCTAGCAATAGGAGGGTAGGCAGGTAAGGGTCAGAGGACTATAACAATGGCAGAGTATAGCTTAGCCAGCAAGTCCCATCCAAGGAGTGAAATCAAACAGGTAGGTAGGAAAAGGAAATGAGAGAAGATAGTAGATCCTACTGAGCAAATAAGGGGTTGATTTTTGAGCAGCTGTAAAATTTGGCCATTGACCCCCCACCTCCCCATAATAGAAAGAGGAAAGGACTAAATGTCCCACATGTTCTCATAAAACTGAATACATTTCCCTCTGTCAAAGGAGAAAGATCAGCTTACCTGTTACCTTGAGGCAAACCCTGGGGTCCACACTGGTGATGATGGCAGGGGCCCTCAAACTCAGGCCTAGTCAGTCCTCAGCAGCTAGTCCAAAAAGGTCAGGAAGGGATAATCCTGGTTCACACTTCCAGTGTCTTCTTACCTTACATGCTGAGCATTGCCCCAGCAGAGCCCGGGGATTGGCACAAGCTCTTGCCCGGTGTCCTTCCTTGTTGCACTCAAGACAAGGTCCTGCAGGCTCTAAAGGACAGTAGGCAGAGGTTTTTGCTGGCCCCCTTGAAGTGCAGAAGTAGCTGGTGTTTAGCCCAATCTCTTTTTAGTTTTTGAGTTTTAAATCTCTCTTATTATTAAAGACCTTGAAGGTGGCTTTTGTGAGGGCTGTATTTCATCCTCTAATTTTTAAACCTATTTTTTTAATATCTGGGGGATGCCTGGGAAATAAAATGAATGTGGAGATAGTATCCCTACCTCTGACTCTAGATCTAAATTGATATGTTTGAGGAGGGCCTCTCTGAGTTGGCTCATAAAAGCCTTGCGGGGTTGGGGGTGGAGGGGGAGGGGTTCATCAGGCTTTCAGGTGACTTGAATTTTTCTGTAATTCCCTGCCTTAAGTCTTTTCCATTCTCTAAAATAGGCAGGTTAAGAAATGTGCCATTATTGCTTGGTCCATGGACTTGGAATAGTAATTCCATTGGGGGTCATTGGGAAAAACTGCATTAATTCCAGCAGGGTACTGTTTAGAGTTCTGTGTGTGTAAGGAGCTGGCAAAGGCTGTGATGACAGCCTAAATACAGGCCTTTTCTTCAGGTGTAGCTGAAGAGAAAATAATAATATCCTGATAGGTTAGATCACAGCTGTCAGTAGCATAGAGGAATTTCTTTGGTGTAGTGGGCAAGATCTGTGGTAAAGGAGCCTAACCACTTCATTTTAGGCCAGGTCACAAAGTGACAATGGAACACGGACATTAACAATGCCCTCTGCAACAACCACCTCCTGGAGGGGCAAGAGAGGGGCTGCCAGTGGAGGGTAAGTAGCAGGAGACAGCTGTGGCTATTGTGAGCATGACCAGGTAGTAGGAGGGGAGCAAGAAGAGGGAAGGGAGAGAGAAGGGGACTGAGAAGCAGGTTCACAGAAAGGGGACAGTTCCTCTGAGACTGGCTGCCAAGAGCATGAATGGGTAGAAGGAGGTGATGGTGGTGATGGTGATGGTGGAGGGAGTGGAAAGGAGACCTGGGCAAACATTGGAAGGTTAGGAAGATTCTACAGAGGGATCCAAGGCAGTATATGGAGGAGGACAGGGCAGAGGGATGTGATCAACAGTCAGATGTGATCAAAGTCAGGCTGACTTTGGAGGCTCAAGGATTAGAGGTTTGGTGTCTTTCCTAAGAGGCTCAGGGTTAGGGGTCGGATCTTTCCCTAAAGAGTGAAGGGCAACTATGGAGGTTGAAGAATGCCCCTAGAGAGGGAACCTCAGACCACTTTCCACTGAAATTGATGAAGCTAAGTCTCGGAAAATTTGGGAGTCAGAGGTCCCATTTTTGGGCCATTGACTATTATTGTCCAGGTTATATTGTAACCAAACTAATTATGGAACAAGAGGAGTCACTTTGGCTGAATTTCTTTCCCTGGATATAGAGTTTTATGATTCTAGAGAAGACACCCAAGAATTGAATCCTTAGGTGATTGCATGGGGGTTTCCCATGTGGAAAGGGACTGGGGGTGAGTTCCAGAGTCAAAAATGGGAGGAGGAGAGGGAGAGGTGGGCATCCCTGGATCTATCTACCTTAAACAGGTGAGACCAGCCCTCACCTCTAGGCATCCCCAGGATTACACAGGTCAGGGCCAGAAAGGACAGTTCCCAAGGCTGGAGGAGGGACCTTGGCTGAGCACCAGGATTTTCAGACAGATGGAGAGTACAGCATAGCCCTCCAGTGGGATTCAAAAGAACTCACATTTCCCACCTCATTTCCCAAGATAGTGACCAGTGTTGTGTGTTGAAGGAGCAAGGGACAGGGGAGGTTCCCCATGGAATAGTCACCTTCCTGGGTTCCAGCATAAACTGTTAGGTTTTAGGATTTTATATGTTCCAGTAGGGCAAAGCAGCAGCAGGTTAAGGCAGAAAAGGCTTTTAATACAGATAGAACAGCATGGCAGGAGATGTAAACTTCAGGCTCAGACACCAAGCTGGGGCACCAAAGAGGTTCAGCCCCTGGGCGGCAGGCATCCTTCTTTTTAAACACCTTGTCTGAGCAAGAGGCCTTGCATACATGCAGAGATCCATGTCCATGGCAATAAAGTGGGTCTGAATGGGCAGAAGACCTCCTTGACCGTTGTTTATTGAAGACAACAATTTACAGTGTATGCTCTTAGTTTGAGATGTCCCTGGCAAGGAGCTGTGCAAGCTGGTGCCAAGCCAGTGGAATCTTAGGCAATAAAATTCCACCAAGTCACTTTTTGAGTTATTTTACTTGTGCCTAATTCTACCAGGTTTGAAGTCAAGTGTTTGTCTCCAACAGCCAAGTAAGTCCTAACACAAGCAACTGAAGGTATATAAAAAGGTGGTAGAAGGTTAGGAGAATATGAACTTGTGGAAGTGATGTGGGCAGGTAGGTAGCTAAGAGGAGCTGAGGATTGACAGCTCTAGCTGACCTGCAGAACTGTAATGATGAAACCAACTGCTTCATAAAATTGCTAGCCCAAAATCAAGCAGAAAGAGAATTAAATACCAAGGAAATACTTAGGCAGATTTTCATGCAAAATCAGCCAGTACTGAAATTAAGAGATCCAATTTGAATGAACTCCTAAAGGTTAATCCAACTCAAATTACTTATAACTTATTTAATAAACAGTGCTGTGCACCTGAATTAGATAAACAAAATTGGTATTTGAGATGATGAAAATTCAGTACTAAACATGAACTCATGGAGTGCCTCAGTAGCCTTCTGATCCTTAAAGTTTCCACTGTAAGCTCTTCACTCCATGATTCATCATTAAAAAGGGAAAAATGGTCCAAATTATGGGAAAAAAATCATATGGTGAATGTTCTGAAGTTCCTGAAATGGCTTATAACTAATATTTGTTTTGTCAAATCCAGAATCTTGGGAAGACAATCAGAAACTTCAAGTACATTTCCACTACCGGATGGGCCATTTGAACATTTATAAGGAGTTTCATACAAATGGCACTTTCTGCATATTTTCTGGTTGTAAAGAAGCTTTCCCACATAGGAAGATTGATGCCTTAACAATAGCTAAAAGGTTATTAAGAAACATATTTTCCCCCATAGAGCATTCATGGAGAAATCTCCAGTGACAGCAGTAGCCATTTTCCTGGACAAGTTATAAAACAGTTAAATATGGCTATTACAAATACAATAACATAGGGCAAAGCAAACTGAATCAATTGTATTACCTTGGTCAGAGGTATTGTAGACTGACCCTCAGTGGACAAGCTGACCCCTATGAAGCAGTCACTGGAAGTCCTATGCCCCTAGTAAGAGAACCCCATATATCTCTCATAACCTCTGAGAGGACTAAATGCCATATATAAAACTTTAATGCATTGTCTCAACATGTACTTTTTTTTTTTTTTTGACAGGCAGAGTTAGACAGTGAGAGAGAGAGACAGAGAGAAAGGTCTTCCTTCCATTGGTTCACCCCCTAAATGGCTGCTATGGCCAGTGCGCTGCGCCTATCCGAAGCCAGGAGCCAGTTGCTTCCTCCTGGTCTCCCATGCGGGTGCAAGGCCCAAGGACCTGGGCCATCCTCCACTGCCTTCCTGGGCCACAGCAGAGAGCTTGACTGGAAGAGGAGCAACCAGGACAGAATCCGGCGCCCCAACCAGGACTAGAACCCGGGGTGCCGGCACCGCAGGCAGAGGATTAGCCTAGTGAGCCGCAGCGTCAGCCAGCTTATGTATAATATTGAACAAAACTGACTGCTGTGTCTTTTCCCTGATTTGCTACTATGGAAGGCTTAATTAAGGTGCTGATATCACTGTTTCTTGAGACATGGCCACCAAATACATTAGGGAAATCTTGCAAGGAAAATGGAAAATATGATGTGTTTACAGGATCAACTAACAATTGACTTGTAGGCATCCTAAGTGGTAGATGGCAAGTTTGGCTTTTCCAAGGTTGTCTAATTTCTGTGTTCTAGAGTGTCTCCAGGTTATTAACACTTGGGTAACAGGCTAAGGCTCCATAAATCAGACCATTCTACAGCAAACTATGATTCTTAATCACCATCACACCCTAAACACAGACTATAGCCAATGAGACTCAACTGCTGTTCTGTCCTGCCACAAGTCTGCTTTGATTTTTATTGGCTCAGTTCACTGAGGCTCCTGTTAAGGAGTACACTTCAGTTTTTACAGTGTTTCTCCTGATAGTTATTGTAATGGTCCCTTGATGCGCTCACTCACTCTTTTGCTCTTTCTCTTTGTAATATATTTATACAAACCCTAAATGTTTATATGCAACCATCCATTTGGTGTTGAATGGTCTCACTTCCACTAGATCAGCAAAAATATAAAAAATTATTCAACTGGTAAAAGCACTGTAACTTCTGAATGACATACTGAGACCAAATACGTCATTTATGATGTGACACAGAATGGTACCAAGGTCCAGAATTTTAGTCAATCTCTTGAAAATTGAGAGGCTGACCAAAAGGGGAAAACTGTTAAACTAAATTGACCTGAGAACTTTGTACTTGGAACCCTTATGGAACTAACTGTAATCCAACTTTGTGCAAACTAACTGAAAGCCTAATTTAGGAGTATACTCTTGCAATAAAAAGCTTCAGTCTCAACCAACACATAGGCATCATGTTTCTGTCAATTGCACTCAAGTGGCCAAATGATTAAACTGTATTCAAATAAGGTAAATGCTGAGCTATAACCAATAGGGGCATCTCTGCACCTCATTTCCTTTTTCTGTACTGCCTTTCTGTTTTCTGTCCATAAATGCTTTATAGTAATCAGGACAGACTAGAGCGTTCTGTACCTGTTCTAGTTGGGAGGGTTGCCCAATTCTAGAATTATAAATAAAAGCCAATTAAGATCTGAAAAAAAGATTTGTTGTAACTCTTTTAAGCAAAGTAATGACCTTCTATAATTAAACTTTCAAAAAAATAAAAAACTAAAACATTATTTGCTTCAGTTATTATAAAGCATCTGAATTTCAATTTTTGAGTTAACACTAATTTTAAAGAACTCCTTATTTTTTAAATCATCTATTGAGAGATATTTTAGTATTAAAAAATGTAAAAAACAATGCATTAAAGAAGTTTAACTTAACAAAACTTTCAATGAATATGTCTCTCTAACAACACTGGACAAATAAATATACTCTCTGTGCACTCACCAGAGAAAAATCTGTGTGTCATTCTATCAATAACAATGACTTTTTTTTTTTTAACAATGACATTTGATACTCTATTTTTAGCTTTCAGAGGCAAGATCATAACATCATAAATCCCTGTCAGCATTTCTATATGGTGACTGCTCCCACTTCTCTTTAAACATGATGCTTGGGCCAGGGCTGTGAGCATAGCAGTGGAGCCACCACCTGCAGTGCCGGCATCCCATTTGGGTGCCAGTTCCAGTCCCAGCAGCTCCATTTTCGATCCAGCACTCTGCTATGACCTGAGAAAACAGTGGAAGATGGTCCAGAGCCTTGGGCTCCTGCACCCGCTTGGGAGACCCGGAGGAAGCTCCTGGCTCCGGGCTTTGGATTGGCCGAGCTCTGGCCGTTGCAGCCATTTTGGGAATGAACCAGTGGATGGAAAATCTTTCTCCCTCTCTCCATCTGTCCCTCTGCAACTCTGCCTTTCTTTAAAAAAAAAAAAAAAAGTTTACTATAAGGACTGGAGTTTGTCTTTGCAAAATAAATAAATAAATAAATGAGAGCTGATAAGACCACCCAGAAATTAAAAATAACCAGTGTTCTATTTTAGGCATATATCAATTGAACTTAATATTTTAATCACAAAAAGTAAAATTATGAAATAAAAAAAGTACAAACTGTAATCTGCACATCAGATTACTTCTTTAAATGTGTGTCAGAGTTCACAGATAAACATAATGAAAGGAAATATGGTAAAATATTTTTTAATTTTACCTTCATCATAAATTAAGGCATAAGAAAAATTTTGAAACCACAATGTGTACATATGGAAAACTCACCACTGAAAGATGAAACTAACTAATATAACATAGTGTAAGCTTTAATATATAAATCAGATGCCATCTCATCAGCTGTTAGTCACATCACTCTAAATTTTATATTATATATTAAAATACTAAAAAGCTAAAAAATCATTGCAATATAGATACAACGTGGGAAAATACATATTTGTGGTTTTATACACAATCTAAATTAATCCATTCTATACAACAGTTTTCCAAAATATAAATGGCACTTTACATGCAAGAGAACATACCAGTTGAATGTCCTCATATAATACATAGGAAAATAAAGAGAAAATACCCTTTCAACAAGATAGTTACATAGCAGAGGTGGAATGCAGAATAAAATTTTCTTAACACAATCTTGGACAAGATTTAAAAAATATGAAAAAGGACAGTTTCTACAATTTTCAATTAGCATTTTTTAAAATGAACTCTACTGTGATTTTGTTTTCTAATCATTTTACAAACAGAGAAAACATAAAAAGTGAAAGAAAAAAAAAAACAACCTGATCTTTTATGAATTTTAAACATCAGCCAGCCTATGGGTTGCATTTAGGCTGCTTTTCTGTTGACAGTTTCCTAAATTACTTCTGCCACTCTGAATTGTGCATCAGCAGTCGGATGAGTTTTCCAGACTTCATTATGCCATTGTGTAACCATAGCTGCCACAATGTAGTGCCACAAGAAGTCTGTCCTTGAGTATTTCTTTACTTGGGTATTCAGGTAACTTCAGCATGTTGATGCTTTAAAAGAAAAACATACTGCCGTTAAACAGGATATCTATGAAATTTCTGACTGT
This sequence comes from Sylvilagus floridanus, assembly GCA_949820135.1. Classification (NCBI taxonomy): domain Eukaryota; kingdom Metazoa; phylum Chordata; class Mammalia; order Lagomorpha; family Leporidae; genus Sylvilagus; species Sylvilagus floridanus. The sequence continues at coordinate 64,516,323 of OX463227.1, read as the reverse complement.
TTTGTCTAGCTGTGAAAACAGTGCTCTTAATTAACATAATACCACCCTCTTAAATTTGCATTCAAATTGGAAAACCCTGAAGTAGTATTTAAAAAGAAGAAAAAACTGCTGCAATGCAGTTTCTTTTAGCATGCAAATTTAGTGGAAGAAAATAAGTTCTTTTTAGTTTAAAATAAGCAACAGGGCAATTTAATTTGAAGTGACTGTGAAACTCAGTGATACTGATGACATTGTAACTTTAGTAATACTTAAACTAGATTCAATTAAGTTACAGGTAGGTAGGAATTTCCCTCAAATGTTCTTACCCAAAAAAGTGAGCACAAATAACTATATAAGTACTTATTTGTCATCACTGATTCCAAAATCCTAAATAGAGTTCATAGTTAAGAGGTTTTTTTGTTTAAGATTTTTATTTATTTATTTGAGGGTAGAGTTACAGACAAAGAGAGGGAAAGACAGACAGAAAGATCTTCCGCTGGTTCACTCGCCAAATGGAACCAACAGCTGCAGCTGGGCCAATTCAAAACTAGGAGCCAGGAGCTTCTTCTGGGTCTCCTATGCAGGTGCAGAGGCACAAGCACTTGGGCCATCTTCTACTGCCTTCCCAGGCCATAGCAGAGAGCTAGATTGGAAGACGTACCAGTGTCCATATGAGATGCTGGTGCCACTGGTGGAGGAAGCTTGGGCTACTGTGCCACAATACCAGCCCCAAGGGTTTCTTCTCAGTGCAGTAATACTGTAGTCAGATCTTTGATCATTCAGAATTAATCAGGGAGCAGCTAGTTAGCCTAATGGTTAAAAAACCATCCCATGCTGAAGCGCCTACTTTGTATCCCAGCCGCTTCTCTTCCGATCCAGCTCTCTGCTATGGCTTGGGAAAGCAATAGAAGATGACCCAAGTGCTTGGGCTTCTATCACCCATGTGGGAGACCTGGATTGACTTTATGGTTCCCAGTTTGGTCTTGGTCCAGCAACTTCCTGGTTCCCAGCTTGGTCTTGGCCCAACACCAGCCTTGATGGGCATCTGGGGAGTGAACCCTGTAGATGGGAGTGCTGTTTGTCTAGCCTCTCTGCCTCCCAATTAAGTAAATGAATAAAGGAAAACCAAAATCAAATGCAATACTTTCACAATGCATTTAAAATAAATCATTTACAATGCATTTAAAATAAATAATTTAATATACCATGTGCTTGAAGTTGGTAAAAGATTTGGGGTATATGGTACAGCAGCGATTGTGAAGTTCTGTAATCCACTTCCACCCATGATATTAGCAAATCCACCATGCGGGACCCTGGAACTAAGAATTCATATCTTAATATGTTGTAACCATGAAAGCATAATATTTCTGATAAATAATTCAAGTTCTAAGTTAGGATAAGAATAAATTTAACATTAGGATGACAAGGTGACATTTTTGAGACTTGCAAAACTCCAGTTTATTACTATTAAGTTGCTTTACGGCCACTTAGAAGGCTTCAATGGAGAAATACTTCCAGGTTTCCATAAATTATATCATGCTTTCAATTGGCAATGCCAATACCTCTATTATTGCATTTAGAATGCTGCATTTACCATTATTTGCTTTCATATACTAAATAGTTAACTAGGATTAATTTGATGGCCCAAAGTCACATTTATATCTGTATGCCTCTGGTTAGCAAAATATCTGGCATCTAGTAGATACTCATTAAATATTTCCTCAATAAACCAAATGTTTGATTGGTTAATTTAGGCAGCAAAGGCTCATTCATGTAATCCAAATTATCTCCTTATTTGTGAAAAATATCTAAGCTCAAATGCTTTTTGTCCTACTTTGCTTTCACAGTCAGAAAACTATAAAATTCTTCACATTTCCCTTACCTTTATTAGAAACATTTTCTTTCAGAATACTTTTAAATTTACAAAACAACATTTATGGGGTAGTAAGACTATCAAGCACATTTTTTTAAAATATCACCTAACATAAAAGCACCACAGAAAGGCTAACCTTTAAGTATAGCACATCATTAGACATTTTAATATTGGGTACATGGTTGTAGGGAATGCAATCACACCTTCTTAATGTGTATACATCTGAAACTATTTCAGATTAGTCTGGATATGTATGTATCTTGAGTAAACCAAGTGATCCTTGACAAAGTTTTGTTACTTTAAAATGAGATGCTTTAGTGCTTTTTAGATAAATTAGAATGCTGGCAAAAAACCATTTAATAGGTAAGTATTAAATGCTACTCAAAAAAGAAGCATGATTACAATTTAAAATATCTTCTAACACAAAATTCTTAGTAGAAAGCATATTTGGGTTGACTTTAATGCTGAACCTTAAATAGCCAAAACAATCTTGAAAAACAAGCAGCTCACATTCTGATTTCAAACTTGCTATGAACTACAGTAATAAAAACAGTGCTGGCATAAAGGCAGACATATAAACAAAGAGCCCAGAAATAACCCCTCACATACAGGTCAGATAATTTTTAACAAGAATGCCAAGATATTCAACAGGAAAAGGACAGTCTTTTCAACAGGTGTACAGAGAAAATTGAATATCAGCTACAAAAAAGAAGCTAGACCTTTACCTTACATCATTAACAAAAACTAACTTAAAAGAGATTAGAAAAATCCCCTAGGGGGGGTTTAAGATGGCAGTTTAGCAACAGGATGCTCCAAGGCATGCGGGGCAAAATAGTTAAAAGGGAGAGAAGTTACACATCAGAGATAGAGCCCAGGATATTTACCACAGGAAACCCAGGAGGCCAACGTTAACTGGGCTGGTCCATGCTGAAAGAGCAAATCAGGAGGAGAAACAGAGGACACAGGAGGTGCAGACTGTTGGGGAGGAGGGCGCCAGATTAGATTAGATAACAAGATTAGATGGGAAATTGGGGGTCCACAGAGCTGCAGGTAGCAGCATAAGGGGGAGACAGGTGAACTGCTTTTGAAGTTCCACATAGAGAAGGTATAGAAAAGCAAAGAAACACCGGGGAATTCCCACGTCTCCTCAGCCGGACCAGCAGCTGGCCAAGAGAAGCCATCTTGAATGTTTACATTCTTCAACATAGGCCTTGGCCTATCAAGTACACACCCATCAAAAAAACAGCTCTTTGTTTTGCTGATTTTTTGTAATGCTTTTTGGATTTAATCCTATTGATTTTTTTCTCTAATTTTAAATATTTCTCTTCTCCTACTAGATTTGGGTCTGGTTTGCTGCAGTTTTTCTAGATCCTTGCAATGCATTGATAGCTCATTTGTTTGGTGCCTTTCCAATTTCTTGATGTAAGCACCTATTGATATAAACTTTCCTCTTAACTCTGCTTTTGCTGTATCCCATAAGTTTTGATATGTTGTGTTGTTATCCTCATTTACTTCCAGAAAGTTTTTGATTTCTCTTTTGATTCCTTCTATGACCCACTGTTCATTCAGGAGCATATTGTTCAGTCTCCATGTGTTTGCATATGCTTTAGGGATTCCTGAGTTGCTAATTTCCAGCTTCATTCCACTGTGGTCTGAGAGGCTGTATTGTGTGATTTCAATTCTTTTGAATTTGCTGAGGCTTGCCTTATGGCCTAGTATGTGGTCAATCCTAGAGTAGGTTCCATGTACTGCTGAGAAGAATGTGAATTCTTTAAGTGTAGGATGAAAAGTTTGTAGATATCTGTTAGATCCATTTGGGCTATAGTGTCGATTAAATCTGCTGTTTCCTTATTGATCTTCTGTCTAGTTGATCTGACTATTGCTGAAAGTAGAGTATTGAAGTCCCCCAGTACTACTGTATTGTAGTCTTAAGTCTCCCTTTAAGTTCCTCAACATATCTTTTAAATAAACCGGTGCCCTGTAATTAGGTGCATGAAGTTTATAATAGTTACATCTATTGAATTGATCCCTTAATCATTATATAGTGCCCCTTTTTGTCTCTCTTAACAATTTTTGTGTTAAAGTTTATTTTGTCTGATGTTAAGATGGCTACACCCACTCTTTTTTCATTTCTGTTGGCATGGAATATCTTTTTCCAACCTTTCACTTTCAGTCTGCACACATCTTTGTTGGAAAGATATGTTTCTTATAAGCAGCAAATAGATGGGTTTTGGTTTTTAATCTATACAGCTAGTCTGTGTCTTTTAATTGGAGAGTTGAGGCCATTTACATTCAATGTGACTACTGATAAGTAGTAACTTTGCCCTGCCATTTTTCCAAAGATATTTCGAATCTATGCTTTGAACTTCCTGTGATCTTTTACTGGGAGGTTTTCTTCCTTACCTTCTTTCGTATTGATGGCTGTGCTTCTGCGCTTCTGTGTGTAACACATCTTTAAGCATCTTTTGCAGGGCTGGACAAATGGTGACAAATGCTTTCAATTTCTGTTTGCTATGAAAGGTCTTTATTTCACCTTAATTCACAAATGAGAGCTTTGCAGGATATAATATTCTGGGATGGCAGTTTTTCTCTCTTAGTACCTGGGCTATGTCTTGCCATTCCCTCCTAGCCTGTAGGGTTTCTGATGAGAAGTCTGCTGTGAGTCTAATTGAAGATCCTGTGAGAGTTCTGACGTTTCTCTCTTGCACATTTTAGAATCTTTTCTTTATGTTTCACTGTGGTGAGCTGATTTAATGTGCTATGGTGAGGATCTCTTTTGGTCATGTTCATTGGGGGTTCTATGAGCTTCCTGTACTAGGATGTCTCTGTCCTCCAAACCAAGGAAGTTCTCTGCTAGTATCTCACTAAAAAGGCCTTCTAATCCTTTTTCTCTCCATGCCTTCAGGAACTCCTAGAACTCAAATGTTGGGTTTTTTAATAGTATCCTGTAGGTTCACAACAATGTTTTTAGATTTCTAATTTCCTCTTCTTTTCTTTGGTTTGACTATATACTTTTCTGTGCTCTGTCTTCTAAGTCCACTATTCTCTCTTCTACCTCACTGATTCTTTTTTTAAGGCTCTCAAATGTGTTTTTAATTTGTTCTACTGAATTCTTCACTTCATTTTGGTTTCTCTTCAATATCTTAATTTCATGTTCTACTAAATTCTTCATTTCATTTTGATTCCTCCTTAAGATTTCATTTTTACAAGAGTGATTTCCTGTCCTGTACTGTAAGGGTTTCTGTAGTTCATGCGTTTGTTTTTGATAACTTCTAAATGTTCTTATCATAAATTTTTTGAAATCCGTATCTTGCATTTCTTCCATCTCATCATCTTCATAATCTTGTATTGGAGTGTTATGTTCATTTGGGAGCATCATGATGTCTTCCTTGTTCTTGTTTCCTCCGTTTCTGTGTTTGTTGTTTGGCATTGTGAAACTATTCTTTGGTTTCTTCTTCTTCTTCTTCTTTTTTATCTTGTTATACTCTGAATCTAGATTAAGTGGACTGTCTGCTTTTGGTGAATCTCTAAAGGCTTTTAGTGGGTGTGGCCAGAGAGCTCTGTTCAGTTCTTCAGGGTTAAGGGTATACCAAAGGTGACACACCCAGGTTTGGCATGGTAAATCTTCTCTATTTTATTCAGAAGGGAAGTAATTCCACTCACCCAAGCTCTTCTCCTTGACAGAAATCAGTGCCTGAGCGCTAGCCCCAGCAGGTATAATATTTGTCTGCTCTGTCCCAAGGACCACATAAAGGATCTGTGCAGTTCTCAGTGTAAGCTCAGATTCCCTTGCAATGTCTCTCACCGGGTAACCAAGGCCACCCAAATTTGTGGCATCTCCCACTGAGACTACTTATGTCTCAGCCACACCATGAGTTCTCCCCACACCCTCAGTTTTTTTTTCCCCCACAGTCCTGGTTCATAAGTGCCACACATTCACTAGTTCTTAGTCTCCTGTTATTTCTCCCCACTAGAGTCAGGTTTTTCTGCTTGGCTGAGGGTGGGCGCAGTCCGGAGCTGGCACAGCTGTTACGTATGTACAAAATGGCACCTGCTCTATCGTCTCACTCACCTTTGTGAGTGGAGAGACAGAATCGTGTCCATACTGGTCCCTTTTATTTTTTTTTTCTCTCCTCTAGTTAGCCTGGTGTACTTTCCCCCACAGGGCTTCAAGCCTCATTCCCTCTAGGCTCTTCCTGCTGCTTTTCCACCAGTGCCTCAGGCTACTGCTCTAAGCAAATTTGGTATAGAAGGAACATTCCTCAATACAATCAAAGTAATTTATGAAAAACCCACAGCCAGCATCCTATTGAATGGGGAAAAGTTGGAAGCATTTCCACTGAGATCTGGTACCAGACAGGGATGCCCACTCTCACCACTGCTATTCAACATAGTTCTGGAAGTTTTAGCCAGAGCCATTAGGCAAGAAAAAGAAATTAAAGGGATACAAATTGGGAAGGAAGAAGTCAAACTATCCCTCTTTGCAGATGATATGATTCTTTATTTAGGGGATCCAAAGAACTCTACTAAGAAACTATTGGAACTCATAGAAGAGTTTGGTAAAGTAGCAGGATATAAAATCAGTGCACAAAAATCAACAGCCTTTGTATACACAGGCAATGCCATGGCTGAGAAAGAACTGCTAAGATCAATCCCATTCACAATAGCCACAAAGACAATCAAATACCTTGGGATAAACTTAACCAAGGACTTTAAAGATCTCTACGATGAGAATTATAAAATCTTAAAGAAAGAAAAAGAAGAGGATACCAAAAATGGAAAAATCTTCCATGCTCATGGATTGGAAGAATCAATATCATCAAAATGTCCATTCTCCCAAAAGCGATTTATAGATTCAGTGCAATACCAATTAAAATACCAGTGTCATTTTTCTCAGATCTAGATAAAATGATGCTGAAGTTCATTTGGAAACACAGGAGACCTCGAATAGCTAAAACAATCTTATACCACAAAAACAATGCCAGAGGAATCACAATACCAGATTTCAAGGCATATTACAAGGCAGCTATAATCAAAACAGCCTGGTACTGGTACAAAAACAGATGGACAGACCAATGGAACAGAATAGAAATGCCAGAAATCAATCCAAACATCTATAGCCAACTTATATTCGACCAAGAAGTTAAAACCAATCCCTGGAGCAAGGACAGTCTCTTCAAGAAACAGGGCTGGGAAAACTGGATTTCCACATGCTTGTGCATGTATGAAGTAGGATCCCTACTTTACACCTTACCTAAAAATTCATTCAAAATGGATTAAAGACCTAAACCTATGACCAGACACCATCAAATTATTAGAAAGCACTGGGGAAATCCTGCAAGACACTGGTACAGGCAAAGAGTTCTTTCAATAGGAAGTAGAGCAGCCGGGTCTTGAACCGGTGCCCATATGTGATGCTGGCACTGCAGGCAGTGGCTTTACCTGCTACACCACTGCGCCGGCACCCAAATACACTTTTCAGTGAAGATACACATAGACAAAATTTTAAAAAATGGAAAAAAGAAATTCTATGCAAAAATTCAAAAGTGAGCAGCAGTACTTATATCAGATAAAACAGATTTTACAAAAAAGCTAATGAAAGACAAAGAAGATTACTATATAATGACCAAGGGATCAATTCAACAGAAGATACAATGGTAAATTTATATGGATTTCATGCCAGTAAACTCAATTTTATAAAACAAATATTATAAGGTCCAAAAGGAAAGTTAAGCCACATTCCATACTCTATTTTCACCAATGGACAGATCATTCAAACAAAAAATCAACAAAGAAGCATCAGAGTTAAACTTCAGTATAGATCAAATGGAACTAACAGACATTTACTGAGCATTCCATCCAATGGCTGCAGAATATACATTCTTTTCATCAACACATGGAACATTCTCTAGGATAGACTACATATTAGATCATAAAACTAGTTTCAAGAAATTTTAAAATTTTAAAACCATATCATATTTTTTTCTGATCACAATAAACTAAAAATCAGTAACAAAAGAAACTCTAGAAATTATATAAATACGTGGAGACTGAACAATATATTTCCAGAATGAAAAATAAGTCTCTGAAGAAATAAAAAGGGAAATTTAAAACTTCCTTAAAACTAATGTAAATGGAAATACAACACATCAAAACTTACAGAATATAGCAAATACCACAGTAAAAAGTATTTATACATTTTAGCAGTATTTACATTAAAAAGGAAGATATCAAATAAACAATAATTAATGCATACCAAAGAACAAAGAACTAAAACAAACACAAAATCAAACTTAGTAGAAGGAAAGAAGTAATAAAGATCACAGCATAAGTAAGTTACATAGAAACTATAAAAAGAATACAAAATATCAGTGAAATGCAGAGCTGGTTTTTTGAAAAGATAAATCAATAACCCTTTACCTATAACAGCTAAGACCCAAATAAATAAAACCAGAGACAAAAAAGGATATATATCAGCTGATACTACAGAAACACAAAGGATCATTAGGGACTATTATGAACAACTATATACCAACAAACTGGAAAACCAAGGGAAAAAAACGGATAAATATCTGGATACTAAAATCGAACTATGAAATCAGAAAATCTGAAAAGACCAATAATGAGTAACAAAACTGAATAAGTAATCAAGTCTCCCAACAAAGAAAAGCTTAGGACCAGATGGCTTCAATGCTGCATTCTACCAAATTTTTAAGGAAGAATCAACACCAATTTTTTTCAAACTATTCTAAAAAAATTGAAATGAGGAACCCTTCCAAACTTATTCCATGAGGCCAGTATTACCTTAATTTCAAAACCAAAGACACAACCAAAAAAACTATACACTATGATCCCTGATAAATAGATGGAAAAATATGCAACAAAACAGTAGTAAATCAAATCCAACATCACATCAAAAAGATCAATCCTCATAATAAAATGAATATACGCAGAGATTTAGGAGACTCAACATATGCAAATCAACAAATGTACCACATTATATTTATAAAGAAATAAAGGATAAAAATTATAGGATTATCTGGGTCCTTTATAAAGTCATACTAAAAATGATCCATAAAGAAGAAGGAGATGGGAGAGGGAATGGGAGGCAGGAAGGGAGTGGGGTGGGGGGGATGGGGGGAAGAACCACTGTATTCCTAAAGTATCTATGTAAAAATGCATTCATTAAATAAAAAAATAAATAAAATCATAGGATTATCTGGATACATGAAAAGTATTCAATAAAGTTCAACATCATTTCATGATAAAAACCTGAACAAATTAAGTATAGAGGGAACATACCTCAACACAATAAAGGCCACATATGACAAACCCACAGCCAACATCATATTAAATGGGGAAAAGCTGACAGCATTTCCTTTAAGATCTGGAACCAGACAACAATATCTGTTTTCACTGTTTTATTCAATATGATACTGAAATTTTAGCCAGACCCATTAGGCAAGAGAAAGAAATAAAAAGCACATGAATAGGAAAAGAAGACATTAAATTATCCCTGTTTTTGATGACATGATCCTAAAGAGACAGAAATCCAGAACTGTTCAGTGAATTTACTAAAGTTGTGGGACACAAAATTAACACGCAAAAATCAGAGCACTTTTATACACCAATAAAATTTCCACTGAGTAGGAAATTATAATAGCAATCTCATTCACAATAACAAAAATTCTTGGAATAAATTTAACCAAGGATGTGAAAGAACGGTTCATTGAAAATTACAAAACACTAATAAAAAGAAATTGAAACACAAAAACATGGAATAACCTCCCATGTTCATGGATTAGAAAAATTACAATTGTTAAAATGTCCATATTACTCAAAGCAATTTACATATTTAACACAATCTACACCAAAAAAAAAAAAGATGACATGGTTCACAAAACTCGAAAAAAAAATCCTAAAATTCATGCTGAAGCACAAAATATCAAAAACAAAGCAATCTTGAATTTAAAGAGGCAACAGAGGCAACACAATACCAAATTTCAAGACATATTACAGAGCTAATAAAACCCAAACAGCATAGTAGTGGCAGAAAAACAGATACATGGACTACTGGAACAGAACAGAGATCCCAGAAATGAATCCATGTATTTACTGATCTTTGACAATGTGCAAAAAACAAATACTGGTGAAAGATAGTCTCTTCAATAAATCATATTGGGAAAACTGGATAACTATATATAGAAGACTTATGCTTGACCCCCCCACACACACTCTTAAAAAAAATGAAATCTTAAATGGTTCAAAGATCTAACTGTATGACATGAAAATATGAAACTGCTGAAAGAAAACACAGGGAAACACTTCCAGACACTGGAATGGCAATGATTTTTATAAGACTCCCCAAACACAGGCAAATGAAACAAAAACAGATCACTAGGATTCTATCAAACTAAAAGCTTCTATACAGCAAAAGAAAACAGTGAGGAGGCAACTGACAGAATAAGAGAAAATATTTTCACAATATATATCTGATGAAACATTAACACCCAGAATATATCAGGAACTCAAAAAACTCAACAACAAAAAGTGAACAATCCAGTTAAGAAATGGACAAAGCCTTGAACAGTCATTTCTCAGAAGAAATACAAATGGCCAACAAATACAAGAAAAAATATTCAAAATCACTAGCCATCAGGGAAATGGAAATCAAAATCACAATGCGGTATAATCTCACTCCAGTTAGAATGACTAATTCAAAAAAGACAAAAATAACAAATGATTATGAGGATATGGAAAAAAGGGAACTCTTATACATTGCTGATAGGAATGCAAATTAGCCATTATGAAGAACTCTGTAGAGGTTCCTCAAAAAACTAAAATTTTATCTACCATATGACTCAGTTATCCCAGTTCTGGTTATACATCTGTAGGAAATGAAATCAGCATATGGAAGAGATGCCTATACGTCCATGTTCATTACAGTACTATTCACAGTAACAAAGATATATAATCAACATAGGTGTCCATGAATGGATGATTAGAAAAAGAAAATATGATATACAGACAGAATAGAATACTACTCAGGCACCAAAAAAAGAATGAAATCCTGATATCTGCAGAAAAGTAGATGGAAATGTGTATCATTACACTCGCTAAAGCAAGCCAGACACAGAAAGACAAAGCACGATATATTTCCTCTTACTTGTGGAAGTTAAAAAACAATAATTGATTTGAATTTAGCATAGTGATTATACTAGAAGTTGGCAAGGTGTAGAGGGGAAGATGGAGGGAAGTTGGGTAAGGAATACCAAAATAGTCATAATTAACAAGTTTTAGTGTCCTATAACACAGTTGGACAACTCTAGTTCACAATAATGTATTTTATACTGTAAAAAGAACTAGAAGTGAGGAACTGGTAGGCTCCAAACACAAAGATACAGAAATGAAAAAGCCAGTTGCCTGGTTTCATTGGTTCCTGCTATGTAAGTGAAATATAGCATCGCACCCTATAAAATGTATAAATCTTGTCTGTTACTAAAAATTAATAAAACAATTTGGGAAAAAAAAAAGAGTATAAAAATATAAAGTATAATATACTGATACCCCTGACTAGAACTGTCATTTTAATATATTAAATATTTATTAGACATTATTATAAATGCTTTACTTTTAATATCTAAATAAATCTTTGTTCATTACCTACAGTACAATTCAGATTAGTCATTTTTCATTTATTATTTTCTAAGCCATTAGAAACAAAATGCATTAAATTCTTTGTGTTGTCACAGAAGCACTTCTTACCTGCCGGTAACAAACTGTAAGAGAAGAACTCTCTCCTCTTGAGTAATGTCTTCCACAACTTCCCAGAACCACTAACAACAACAACAACAACAACAAAAACAACTTAGCTCATATCTCAAAGCAACTGTAGGCTTCTTAATACCAGGAAAATATGCAGTATTCATAAAGCATATTTTAGTCTCTGAAACTCATTTATCAAAAATGATTTCATACAAAGCTTTCATATGCAATATTCCCACAAGAAGAATTTAGGGGAAAACTTTACTTTGTTAATTAACATACGTTCTCATCTAGTAGTGCTGAAAAGCTTACAAAATTAAATGGCAAGACTTAACTTCATTCTAAGCTCGAGAGATTTTACCTGAATAACCAGATCTTCTCTTTCATAGCCACTTGTGTATTCAGTATTTTTTATCCAATCACTCACATCAATTTCTGGCATGCCAGAAAGCAGTAGCTCCTTTGGGGAAGAAGAATATTTCATTAATCGTCTTTGGGAAAAAAAAATATTAAATTTAAACAGTAAATTTGACTTAATTAGAAGCTAATCCCATGCAAAACTGATTTATTTTTATGCCAGTTCCTGCATGTCATCAATAACAAGCACTACCTAGGAGAAAATCCCTGTTACAGATAATTTCAAACATTCAGATCTGGAGATGCCTCCACCTTGATATATTTTAACAAAAACATAGTAAGAGTTTATGTGTTTACATGGAAATATATATGTAATAGCAGCTTATATGTATAACAGTTTTATGGACATTATCTTTGGTTTACTTTATTTTTATTTTATGCTTCTTTGGAAACTTGTTAAGTTTTTTTAAGGAGACTGTATGCACATTCTCAACATGAAAGTGACAACCACTGAATAAATACTGGATTAAATAAAGGGAAAACTCACTAATAAATCTTTATCACTCAGAAAGAGGAGGTAATATAATACAAATTGTTATTTTTAAAAAAGGAGTTAGGCCTTTCAGAAACTATGTTTTTGATTAATTCAGAACTTTGAAAGTTAACATTCCCCAAGATAAGAAAAATATGTAATTTTTCTAATAATCTTAGATAGATTTTCCCCCAGGAAACTCATCAGACACACACATACAAACACACAAAATCTTAATCTTATAACTAAAAATGAAATCAAGAATGGCAAAGTATTTACCATTGGGTTTCCTAAGGGAGAAGAGGGCAAGAAGAGAGATTTTGCACATCTCTGTGTCAACCCCTATCTCATGCTTGGATATGCTTATACAGTGAGGACAGGCAATGACTGGCCTGCACTTACTTACATAGACAAGTCAGAATGGCATGGTTTATTATTACAGGGTCACAGATACAAAGTGGTATGGAATCTTATCTCCTGCAGCAACTTTTCAGAACATATACCTAACCAGCTTAGTGTGTGCTCTATATAAGATCAATGTAAGGCAATATCTGAGAACTCTTCCAGGTTTTTAAAATCTAAATAACCTTGTTTAACTTAATCTGTGTGAGGTTGGGTTTCTTCATATACTTCAACCAAACAATATAACATAACTGTTTATATGCAGAAGCAGAAGAGAATTTCATTGTTTTGTAGTAAATGAGACCATATATAATTCCACTCTTCAATTTTTGATTTATCCTGGAATATGTAATTTCATTTTTAAAGTGTTATTTATGTTAATATGCAAAAGACTGACTTGCTTTATGTGAATATTTTATATATTTTAATTTCAAATATAAGAAATACATCATATACATAAACAAAAAACTATTTTGTTGTAAAGATTTCCAATTACAAGAAGTTTTAGAACTTGCTAATATAGTGTGTGTTTTAGTCCTCTTTGCCACAGCATTACAAATATTCTTAATCAGTAAAGATATTCTAGTCAGTCTCTATTTATCATCCTAAAATACACTCTCCACCTTCATTTGCACTGCAGAGTGGCTCCCTTGATTCAGGGTGTGTTTGACCACTCGGAAACGTAAATACCTAGGAGAAATGCAGAGGTGAGGACAGAGGATATTCTCTGTTCCTGCTTCAGCACCACACTTTTGCAATAGCCAGGTTTCCTCAACTACCAACACCACCAGGTAGTCCCTCTTAAGCAATCCAAGCTCTCACAAGGTTCTTCACAATAACTGCTGCCAGTCTCTGGATGCCTAACAAGAACAAGTTTACTTTATTTTTTTAAAAGATCCATTTATTTATTTTGAAAGTCAGAGATACACAGAGAGAGATATGAGATATCTTCCATCTGCTGGTTCACTCCCCAGAAGGCCATAACCCAGCGCTGGGTCCAGCTGAAGCCAAGAGTTTCATCTGGGTCTTTCATGTGGGAGTGGGAGGCAAGGGCCCAAACACTTGGGCCATTTCTGCAGGGAAATGGATCAGAAGTGGTGCACCTGAGACATGAACTGGCGCTCATATGAAATGTTGGCATCACAGGCAGTGGCTTTACCCACTATACCACAAGGCTAGACCCACAACTTGTTTATTCTTAATAAGCACATTTGTAATAGCCTCTTTGTTAAAGTTTATTTGAACCACCTGGGGTAATTCTGTTTCCTGGCAGGACCCTGATACAGATTTGCCAAAAGGGAGTGAGGATCAATTTTACACGATCTTAACTTCATGAAATTTCTTTTCCATTCTACACTAATGATAAGCTTGTAATAACGTTAAGTATGCTGTTGTTAATAATTATGAAAAAAATGACTGGGACTATATTCTCAATAAATTTGAAGCACTTAAACATTATACTATTTTTTAAGATTCTTTTGTGAAGACAAATAAAGATCTTTCTTATCTTGTATAACAACTGGGCAAAAAATGTCACTGGCTGAAAACAAATGAATGAAATGAGAACTCCACATGAAAAGTACAGACAGGGTGGGCATCTGGCCTAGTGGTTGAGACACTGGTTAAGACACCTTTGTCCCCTACTGGTCCTCAGTTTAATAACTGGCTGTGCTCCTGACTCCAGCTTCCTGCTAATGTAGACCCTGAAAGGCAGCAGTGATAGCTCAACTGATTGGGTTCCTGTCACCCATGTGGGAGGCCTGGCTCCCAAGAGCTTCCAGCTCCCACTTTAGGACCACTGTAGATATTTGGATAGTGGACCAGCAGATAGGAAAGAGTTATATAACAAAAATATTTTACATCTCAATTAATAATTTATTTTTCATAAATATAATAAAATAATTGATCTGTCTACTTCGACCAGGCATGTATATAACCCACATTAGTGGTCAGAAACTGAGTCATGGAAATGTTCACAGTAGTAAGCTTACCCAGTGTTCACATGACTCAATGTCTTTATATTCTGGTACCATCATGGATAAATTCACGAGCAGTACAGTCCCTCAGAAAATTGGCAAGAACCCCTCAACTAAAATATAGATGTATTAATGAAAAAACTGTTGTCACCATTTTTCAGCCTGATAATCATCTCTTGACTTGGTTTAACTTCCATCCAATGCCTTCTCCTCACTAAAACCCTAGAATTCTTTAACTCAGGGGTATATCTAGCTAAAATATTCCCAATAAATATTTAAAAAGTTTCTTCTTTCAGTGTAGCAGGGCCCTTATAAAAGACACAAAGATTCTAAAACCATACCTTCTTTGGCTTAGTTTTCTTATCCACCAAATGGGGATAATGATAGTAAAAGGTGAAAAGATTCATATGTTCTTATAATGATAGTCTGAAGTTAGGAGGTTGGCTGTGAAGATTCTAATAGATACTAAGCACCTAGCAAACACTAAATGCTTAATAATGATCACTGCATAATTCAGGGGGATTCCTACAATATTGTTCTTCCAAAATAAACCAACAATCTGAATCAGCTCAGCTTTTAAAGCCAGAGTCCAACACAAACTAGGAAACCTGACCTAACTTCTAATGGTAAGAAACACAATTAAAAACTCACCAGTAGCAGACCTAAATGTGAAAGGCAAAGGAATAAAGCTTTTAGAGGAAAACATGGGAAAATATCTTCATGACCTTGGAGAAACAGTTTCTTAAACAGGACACAAAAAGCTCCATGCATTAAAATGAACAAACACAAAAAAAAAAAACAATTGAAAAACTGAACTGTGTTAAACTAAAAATTTTCATTCATTGAAAGACACCAAAACAGAAGATATTTACAGTACAGATATAACAGACTCATATAAAGAATACATAAAGAATCATATATATCAGTAACAAAAAAACCAGAAAGCACAATAGAGACAAATTTCCCACACAGACTTCAAAAACAGAGTACACAAAGGTACTCAATTTTGTTGTAAAAATACTGTTTCAGTGCTAGTTACAGCATTACTTCACATTGGACAACACATTAAGGACAGATCCCACATGAGACGTAAGTACACAGTGACTCCTGAAGTTGATTTAACAATTTGACACTCTTGTTTATGGCATCAGTAATCTCCCTAGGGTCTAGTCATGAGTTGCCGAGGCTATGGAAGCCTTTAGGGTTCGCTGACTTCAATCTTATTCCAACAGGGTCATAGTCAAAGTGGAGGTTCTCTCCTCCCTTCAGAGAAAGGTACCTCCTTCTTTGATGGCCCCATTCGTTCCACTGGGATCTCACTCACAGAGATCTTTCATTTAGGTCTTCTTTTTTTTTCCAGAGTGTCTTGGCTTTCCATGCCTAGAATATTCTCATGGGCTCTTGAGCCAGATCTGAATGCCTTAAGGGCTGATTCTGAGGCCAGAGTGCTATTTAGGACATCTGCCATTCTAGGAGTCTGCCCCTGCATCCTGGCAATTCCACTCCAGGTTATGCATATGTAACCACAGAACGTACACATAAGTTCTCCTAACGGCACACTACAATGTCTGCAGCAGCACTATATGAAATACTCTAAAACTGAAAAGAACTCACTAAACGTTCAAGAGTAGACACACAAGACGAAACTGACATGATAAAACACTACACAGCAATGAAAATGAATAAACTGTAATTGCATGCAACAAATACATGATTCTCACAAAACAAAAGCTGAACTTCTATAATTTATACACAGTCCAAAACTAGGCAAACTTTAAGAGGTGTTTAACCTTGCAGTAAAAAAGCCTGATTCTATGTCAGAGTACCTGAGTATAATATCAAGATCAGCTCCTGACTCCAGCTTCCTGCCAATGCTGCCCCTGGGAGACAGTGGTGATGATTTAAGTAAACTGAGTTCCTCCCACCTATCTGAGATCTTGATTGAATTCATAACAGGCATTTGGGGAGTAATTCTCTTACACTTACAAAAAAAAAAAAAAAAAGGAAGAAAAGAAGAGGCCGGCATTGTGGTGTAGTGGATAAAGCTGCCATCTGCAATGTGGGCATCCCATAATGGGCATCAGTTAGTGTCCTGGCTGCTCCATTTCCAGTCCAGCTCCCTGCTTATGTGCCTGGGAAAGCAGAGGAGGACAGCCCAAGTACTTGGGCTTCTGCACCCACACAGGAGACCTGGAAGAAGCTCTCGGCTCCCGGCTTCAGACTGGCCCAGCTCTGCGGCTGCTGCAGCCATTTGTGGAGTGAACCAGCAGATCAAACATCTCTCTCTTTCACTGTGTCTCTCCCTCTCTCTCTCTGTAACTCTGCCTTTCAAATAAATAAATCTTAAAAAAAGGAAAAAAAGGCCGGCGCCACGGCTCACTTGGCTAATCCTCCACCTGCGGCGCCGGCTCCCCGGGTCCTAGTTCCAGTTGGGGCACCGGATTCTGTCCCGGTTGCTCCTCTTCCAGTCCAACTCTCTGCTATGGCCCGGGAAGGCAGTGCAGGGATGTATACCTGCATGGGAGACCAGGAGGAAGCACCTGGCCCTGGCTTCGGATTGGCACAGCGCGCCAGCTGTAGCGGCCATTTGGGGGGTGAATCAACGGAGGGAAGACCTTTCTCTCTGTCTCTCTCTCACTGTCTAACTCTGACTGTCAAAAAATAAATAAAATAAGAAAGTAGCTGTACTCTATTTAAAATACTGTGTTTTATTAAGGATTCAGACAACTCAAAGTATTTAAAAATAATATATTACCAAAAATATAAGGAGGGAAATTAACAAAATCTGTATATAAATCATATAATATTAGGGGCTGGTGTTGTAGCACAGCAGGTTAAGGCACCACTTGTGATGCCAACATCCCACATGTGCACTGGTTCATGTCCCAGCTGCTCCACTTCCATTCCAGCTCCCTGCTAATGTACTTGGGAAAACCAGTGGAAGATGGTACAAGCACTCAGGCCCCTGCTACTCATACGGGAGACCTAGATGAAACTCCTGGCTCCTGGCTTCAGCTTGGGCCAGTCCTGGCCACTGTGGCCATTTGGAGAGTGAACCAGCAAATGGAAGAAGATCTGTATCTCCTTCTCTCCCTATAACTCTGCCTTTCATATAAATAAATAAATCTTTCCTCCAAAATAATAAAAAGTTAGAAATCCTATTAGATCATCATAAAAGGAAGACAAATTAAAGGAGTAAAACAAAATATTCATGAGACATTAGACTACAGCAAAGAGAGTGAACCTCCACAAAGGTTTTCAGTAGAGAATTTAATACAGCAAGAAAAATTCCTTTTAATTGTTTTTGGAAGAAAAAGTAGCTAGTATCAGCAGCCTCTACGTCACGTGGCCAAATAACCTCAGTAATAATGCGGAATATAGTTTTATAGGGAGATTGACCTTCAACATGTTCCACACAGAAGACACCAGAAATATATTCCATTTTTGTTTATCAAAAGCCCCACCATATTTCATGTTATTCCTACTCTGATTCTAAGTGTAAGAGAAGTACAACCAAAAATCTTATAACAAATCTCTAAATATGAACACTGAACTACAATGTTTCATTATATACTATTTTTTTCATTATATACTCTAACAACTACATCAACTGCAGTTTTATTAGTAACAACTGTGTAATCAGTAACAACAAAAGAGCCATGTTTTTCTTACCAATTCATATTCATCAAAAAGCTGTATGAGGGAGGGTGGAATGAACATATGAAAGCCCTGTAGAAAAGCATTGATCTGAGGCTGAATGGCTCTTGTCATTCGAAGTTCAGTAACAAGCTGTACATATTCCGCCTATAAAAAAGAATTTTTGGTCTACAGTTATTTTTTGGTTTTTGGTTTTTGTTTTTTTTTTGACAGGCAGAGTGGACAGTGAGAGAGAGAGAAAGACAGAGAGAAAGGTCTTCCTTTTCCGTTGGTTCACCCCACAATGGCCACTGCAGCCAGCATGCTGCGGTCAGCATGCTGTGGCCGGCGCAACACGCTGATCTGAAGCCAGGACCAGGTGCTTCTCCCATGCAGGTGCAGGGCCCAAAGACGTGGGCCATCCTCCACTGCACTCCTGGGCCACAGCAGAGAGCTAGACTAGAAGAGGAGCTACCGGGACAGAATCCGGTGCCCCAACTGGGACTAGAACCCAGGGTGCCAGTGCCGCAGGCAGAGGATTAGCCTATTGAGCCGCGGCGCCAGCAGGTCTACTGTTATAAATTTTGCTTTGCTGAATTATACCATGTACATGACATGCACAAGGCTCCCTTGTGCAATTTACTGCGATGAAAAGCTGCCGTCTCTGCTATCCAGGGCACTTTTACTCACTTTATGCTACTAATCCCACTTTATGCTACCCAAAGGTTTTTCTTCTTTATACAGGAATTAACCAGTTTCTACAAGTAACATAGAGGGAGCTAATATAGAAAGGGAGACAGAAATGTGTACTAAACAAATAGAAACATGTACTAAATTCACCAGTTTCTAGTGTTCAACCTGCAAAATAACATATATAACATCCTTACAAGTAAAAAAAGCAGTGACTTCAGCATGATTATCTGTTAGTTTATGTCTGCACTCATTAAAACTTTACTGAATGTATCAAAACTTTTCTGTGCCAGTCATTCATTAATTATATACCTGTATGTTTAAGGTATTATATGAGATCCTATTTTCCCTATAAAAGATTTCCCAAGAGATTTTGATTTTATAATTCTAAAGTATTACTTTTTTTAAGATTTAATTAATTTATTTGAAAGGCAGTGTTACACAGAGAATCTTCCATATGCTGGTTTATTCTCCAAATGGCCACAATAGCCCAAGGAGCCCAAGCAGCCCAAGGCCAAAGCCAGGAGCCAGGAGCTTCATCTGCATCTCCCACATGGGCAGGCAGAGGACCTTCCTCCACTGCTTTCCCAGGCACATTAGCAGGGGGTTGGATCTGATATGGAGCAGCCAGGACTCAAACTAGCACCCACATGAGATGCCAGAGTCACAGGCAGGCCCAACCTGCTGTGCCACAATGCCAGCCTCGCTAAAGTAATATTCGATAATCATTTTTCAAAACTTTAATCAAACATGTGTATGAAAATAAAATCTGTGAATTGCTGGAGTGAATTTTACGTATTTTAACTCCGTTTTATCAGAATAGTACTCCTTTTTTTATTTTTACCAGTTACTTTCTATTTCTTCATACATTCTATATTTAAAATTATTTTACAAGCATACCAATCTTTCCTCTTTTTCTTCAACTCACTCTGATATTATTTTCCACATTTATTCTAGTGATCTAGTTTTATTAGATATCAAGTTGTGAAAATCAGGTCCTTTCCATAACAGTCTTAATACTAATTAAGTAATTTAAATGTAGACGGCTCATGGCCTAAATTACTTTTCAGTAGAATAATAAAATCCTAGCCATCGTAAACCCTGAATTCTTCAGTCAGAATTTCCAGGTAGCTGAAAGATAACTTAATAGAAAAATCTAAATCAAACTGCTTCTAAAATATGATTCCCTGCCTCTTTAATCAGTACATCTTAAAACAGAATAAAAAAATTAACAGTCCCTTGACCATACAATTATTATGAACACACACTACATTACACACTAACATTCCAGGTGTTCATGTTGTGCAGAAATAAACTGGCTACATATCCACTACCTATAAAGGTACCCAAACAACTTTATATTCTTGCATAACTACATCATATACATGTGGAATTGTCACTGTGGCTGGTTAAGTCACTGCTTACAATGTCAGCATCTCATATCAGAGTTCTAGTTTGAGCCTAGCCGTTCTACTTCCATCTCCCTGCTGAAATGATGTTTTCCAGATTCCTCCATTTTGCTGCAAATGACCGGATTTCATTTTTTTTTTTTACCACTGTGCAGTATTCCATAGAGTACATATCTTTACAAAATACTTGTCAAAAATTGCAAAACTAAATATTAAATTTAAATCAAGTCTGGGGCAAGCATTTGGTCTAGTGGTTCGGACACTGGTTGAGATGCCAGCATCCCATAAGGGAGTATGTAAGTTTGATTCCAGCCTGGCTGCCAATTCCAACTTCCTAGTGGTTCGGATCCTAGCAACCAACAGTGATTGATAGCTGAAGTAGTTGGGTTCTTGCCACTCACAGCGGAGACCTGGATTACAGTCCTGTCTCCCAGCTTCAGTTCCCTGGCTTTTGCAAGCATGTGGAAAGTAAGTCATAAGATAGGAGCTCTAGCTCTCTGCTTCTCAAATACATTAAATATATATACATATGGTATATATAATAAAATATATTATTTTTAAATATTATAAAATATATAATTACATATAAAATACATTCATATATACCAAGTCTAAAATCTCATTTTATTCTAAGGTATTAAATGAACTAATATTAAGAGCGTTTGGGAAGTGAACTTGCGGATAGAAAATCTGTCTCTCTCATAAATAAAAATTAAAATTTATAAAAACGTTTAAAAAGAGAAAAGATGTCAGTTGGAATAGAAAATCTTTTATAGCCTATCCTAGGAAAGTCCTACCTACTCATATCTGAGTGTTTTGGCTTTTTTAAAGATTTATTTATTTATTTATTTGAAAGTCAAGAGTTACAGAAAGAGAGGAAGAAACACACACACACACACACACAGACTGAGAGAGAGAGAGAGAGAGACAGAGACAGAGAGAGAGAGAGAAAGAGAGATGAAGAAAGGTATCTTCCATCCACTGGTTCACTTCCCGGATGGCCACAACCAGGAGCTACATCCAAGTCTCCCTGAGGCACGTGGGCCATCTTCCACTACTTTCCCAGGCCATTAACAGGGAGCTGGATCAGAGGCAGAGCAGCTGAGACACGAATCGGTACCCATATAGGATGCTGGTGGCAATCGCAGGCTGAGGCTTTACCTACTGCCCTACCTGAGTTTTGTTGTCAATTTTTTGAGGACACAAAACACTAAATACTATAAATACCATATACTTTGCAGATACAAAACATTATATACTATAGTACTATATACTACAGAATTAAATGAACTATTTGAAGAATATATGAAATACTCTGTTAATAGAAGGGTCTTCTGCTGGAAAGCTTCAGTGAGGAGACAAGAACAGTAATAGCAAAAGAGCCTCAGCAACATTTTTCCAGAACAATCCCTGAGCCTGATAACAGCTATAAGATAGATAGGCAAAAAGTAACTGCAAAGAGGAAAAAAATAATCACTAAGACTAAGGCAAGGAGATTCAACTTTCAGACATTATGTTCCAATTAAATTACATGTCTCCTTACAATAATTTCCTAAACAGAACAGATCCTGTGTATGTGAAATGAGGAACAACATCCCGCAAAAATCTTCCTTAAAATTTTAGCTTCTTTTCAGGCTTTGAACCTAAAGTATATCTTCCTATGAGTGGTGTTAAAAATGTAGAAAACTAACTCAGTTTTTGAAGGTATTTCCTTCTTGAAAATGTTGTTCCCCACTATTTCTGGAGAACTGTCAATAAACTATATTTATATGAATAATTGCTAAACAGCTGCAACAATGAAAACAAGATGCTCTTTTTTTCCTCCTGTGAGTTGCCTGACAGAGTTAGCCACATTTGTAAAATTGTTTGGAATGGTTATCTTTTTAGTAACAATTTAAATGCCATTATTATTGGCATAATTCATTATTTGAATATAAATTCTTCAGTAATAAAAATTTTCTTCCTGGGTTTATCCACTTGATTATCGCTGTAGTATATAAGTGTTCTCACTGAAAAGTTCTCCACTGAGAACTCAAAAGAACATAATGCTTCTTTTATAGAAATAAGTATGTATCAGAAAAACCAGAGGTACAAAATGTTAAGCTATAACATTTTTTCCAAAATTTTATTTTTATGAGTATACCTCTATTTTTAAGGGCCCATATTAGTTACAGGGATTGCTAGTCAGATAAAAATCCTATTACAATTCCATTTCCTTGGAACAAATTCATCCACTGAAAACTGGGATCCTTCAGGTTATCATTTTTACAGACAGTGATTTTTAAAGAGAATTTTTAGAATAAACCACCTCAATTACCAAGAAAAGTATGTTCTTATTGACAGGATGATAATAAAAATGATTTACACCCATCTAACAACATACATGTATACTAAATATGGATGGAGAATCTTGGACTTATACCATCTGTTTTTTTTCTGTTTTGTTTTGATTTGAGAAAGGACAGAGAGAGAGAGAAAGCGCCTATCTACCGTTTCACTCCCCAAAAGTCCACAAGGTTGGGCCTGGGTTATGGCCAAGGCCACAGGACACATGAACTCAATTCAAGTCTCTCACATGGGTGCCAGGAATCCAAATACTTGAGCCATCACTGCGGCCCCTCCAGGGTCTGCATTAGCAGGAACCTGGAGTCAGAAGCCTGACCTGGGATCCAATTTAGGTACTCCAGTGTGGAATGTGGGAGTCTTAACTACTAGGCTAAATACTTGCACCACATCATCCATTTTAAAGGTTTTCCATAGTAGTAAAAAAGATCTCTCATAGTATACTTTTCTGAAGAAAAAATAAGAAATCTACTTTATGTCAATTTGTATATATAAGCCTATATTTTATACTTATATGTGCATCAAATGTGTCTATTTGTGAAATAAATCAAGAGAAAATAGCAATAAAAATCTAACCACATAAAACTAACCATAAAAACTTAACCATATCAAAATTAAGTAGTGAAAAAAATCTATATTTGCTAACTTGCAATATTCACCACATTAGTAAGTCAGAATTCTGGCAGTTATACTGCCAAATAGACCTCACTTTAAACTGAGGATACATTTCTTTCAGTTTTAAGCATCTGAGCAGTCCTCTAGGCAAATACAGTACTTTTAGTTTAGCAGTTAAAACACTCTCATCCCACATCAGGGTGCCTTGGTTCACATCCTGGCTATGGCTCCTGATTTCCAGCTTTTTTTTTTTTTTAAAGATTTATTTATTTATTTGAAAGTCAGAGTTACACACAGAGGGGAGAGGCAGAGCAAGAGAGAAGAGGGGTCTTCCATCCGATGGGTCACTCCCCAGTTGGCCACGATGGCCGGAGCTGCACCGATCCGAAGCCAGGAGCCAGGAGCTTCCTCCAGGTCTCCCACACAGGTGCAGGGGCTCAAGGACTTGAGCTATCTTCTACTGCTTTCCCAAGCACAGCAGAGAGCTGGATCGGAAGAGGGGCAGCCAGGACTAAAAGCGGCGCCCATATGGGATGCCAGGACTGAAGGCCAGGGCATAACCCACTGTGCCACAGTGCTGGCCCCTCCAGCTTTTCACTAATACACATCCTGAAAGGCAGCAGTGGTAACTCAAGTAACTGGACTGCATTCCCAGCTCCCAGCCATTGAGGGCATTTGGGGAGTAAACCAGTGGATGGCAATGCATGCATGAGCCCTCTTGCTCTCACACACTTTTCTCTCTCTCTCTCTGTCTTCCCCCATCCTTCCCTCCCTCTCAAATAAACAAAAATTTTAAAAAGAAATGCAATGTAGTAGTTAGGAGCAGATTTCAAATTTATCAACTACATGAGTTCAAATCCCACTTCCACCACTGTGATCTTGGGGAAAACTATTAATCCCTGTATGTTTCAGTTGCTTTACCTGGAAAGGGGAATTCAAGTGTAAGATAGTACAGACAAGGGACTTCAAACAGTGCCTAGCACATTAAAAGTACTTAATAAATGTCCTATAACATTGAGGCTATTTTCACATTGAACAAAAATAAATCAATATTTCAAACAGCTGTTACAATAAATGAGAAAAATCACAAAGATCACTAATCAAATACATTAAATATATAAAAAGTAACTATTATTATCACTAGAAAATAAATATAACGATATTGAGGTTGATGAAGTAGAGGTTGTCAACACTAACATTCAGAGCCAATCCACAAAAGTAGCAGTCAGGGGCCAGCACTGTGGAGCAATAGGTTAAACTGCTACTTGCAATGGCTGTATCCCATACGGGAGTGCCTGTTCAAGTAAGGGCCACTCTGCTTCCCAGCTCCGTACTAATGTACCTGGAAAGGCAGTAAAAGATGTCTCAATTACTTGGGCCTTTGCCAACCACATGGAAGACCCAGATAGAGATCTGTGTTCCTTGCTTTTGGGCTGGGCCCGGCCGTGGCCACTGTGGCCATTTGGGGAGTGAGCCAGTAGATAGGAGATCTCTCCCTCTCCGTGACTCTGCCTTTCAAATAAATAAGTAAATCCTTAAAAAAAAAAAAAAAGATAGTCACGCTTCCTCAAACATATGCTTGGTGTCATTTCTGTACCTTCTTGTAAGCTCAGAGCATTTCCTCTCACTTTCCTAATCCTACCTAACCAATACTTGTCTATGATTCAATTTCAATGACACTTCCTCTATTCCCTGATAGCCTGCCCCATTCCATCCCTATTTTTTCTCTCAGTCTAGACGAATGTAATAGTTAATACTGCAAAATTATGCTAATATTGGGCCGGCGCCGTGGCTCAACAGGCTAATCCTCCGCCTTACGGCGCTGGCACACCGGGTTCTAGTCCCGGTTGGGGCGCCAGATTCTGTCCAGGTTGCCCCTCTTCCAGGCCAGCTCTCTGCTGTGGGCCGGGAGTGCAGTGGAGGATGGCCCAAGTGCTTGGGCCCTGCACCCCATGGGAGACCAGGAAAAGCACCTGGCACCTGGCTCCTGCCATTGGATGAGCGCGGTGCGCCGGCTGCGGCAGCCATTGGAGGGTGAACCAACGGCAAAGGAAGACCTTTCTCTCTGTCTCTCTCTCTCACTGTCCACTCTGCCTGTCAAAAAAAAAAAAATTATGCTAATATTTAAAATCCATTTGGTTACCATTCAAGCTAGAAAACTGAAGAGCTAATCAAAAAAAGCTGTATCTAACTCAAGAATTTATGTTTTATACATCCAGTTTGGGGTAAAGAATAGTGAAAAGAGAATTTCTAAAAATGAGAAGAGATGAGGGGGCCGGCGCTGTGGCACAGTAGGTTAAGCCACCATCTGCAGTGCCGCCATCTCATATGGGTGCCAGTTCAGGACCCGGCTGTTCCACTGCCTATCCAGCTCTCTGCTACGGCCTGGGAAAGCAGTAGAAGATGGCCCAAGAGAGAAATGAGATGAAAAACGATTTCAATTTTGAAAATTCAGCTCCTAGTAATTCAGCCATTTTCACAAGTGAAATTATGGGAGAATTTTTTAAGATTTTAAAACAAATCACTGACATAAAGTTAAATTTAAAAGAACACTAAATTTCAAATGTAGAACTAATATGGCTACATTATTTGCACAAGTTCATGGAAAGGGAGTATTAAGAAAATTGTGCATGGATTTTTAAATTTCTTTACATCAAAATATTGATCTTTTAATTCTACTTTTTCACTAACTTTTTGAAGTGCTTCATATTTATTTCATGTATTATATTTTAAACAAATGGTATTTTCATCTATTTGGTTTCATTCTGTAATTACCAAAGCCTTTTGATAAAATTTAGGAATAAATGACTCCCCCATGTGGAGAGCAGCTTAGATAGGCTCTCTCTCACTAATAAGTTTGGCAAATCATTTAAGGTTCAATACACTTAAAATTAAAAAGTTGAACTCCAAAAGACAAGTAAAATGCTGGCCCTAAAGTGACAAAAAAATTAATGACAGAATGTATAAAAAACAGTATGAGCAAGAAATAGAGCTTGACAATCTGAAATTAAAATTTTATAAACTGAATAATAACTTACGGACAAGTGATCAATTTAAGATGTAGTATATTTCTAAAGTTTTTTAGAGATTTAAATGAATTAGATTGTTTATTAAATAAGTACTAAATGTTTAAACATCAAAAGTTTGATGTAAAGCTACACTTAGCTATGACTGGTAATATTAGAAAGTGAAGAGGTTTCATTTAAAAAATGCTTATATCAGAAAAATGAAAGCTAATCATTAACATATTAATGATTGAGATCTTGCTATTTTCAATCCTAAGCATTATTTTAAAAAGCTAGCAAAGCAGGAATTTAATCTACTAGTTAAGATGCCAGATAAGACACCTGCATCTCACTGTGGGCATTCAGCACAGCAGGAGAGATGTCACTTGGGACACTCACATCCCAGTAGAGTGCTTGGGTTCAAGTCCAGCTCCATTTCCAATTCTGGCTTCCTACCAATACACATCCTGAGAGGCAGCAGCAATGGCTCAAATATTTTTAAGTCCCTACCACCCATGTGGGATACCTAGATTAGATTCCCAGCTACTGGTTCTGCCCTTAGTCCAGCCCTGGCCATTGTAGGCGTTTGGAGAGAGAACTAGATAAGAGTTCTCTGCATCTCAATCGCCTCTCAAGTAAAAATTAAAAAAAAAAAAAAAAAAAACCTCTAAGGAAAAATCATGACATAATGGGAGGGGGGCTACTAGGAGATGCAAGTATAAATATGGCTATATACTACACAATTGTTGAGTGATTCCACTTTGTCATATAAAATATCAGAGGAGTACCAGATTCACTCGCCAAATATAGTATTTGTACATAAGAAACATGTTTATGGTTTTCTCACGAAAAGCAATCATTTGCATCATAGAGATAGAGATCATATAACTTCATTGTCCTCAATTAAGGTTAACTATCCACTCTAAAATAAAATAATAAATGCACTTCAAGGTGAATAATTTTATAGTTAGAGATTAAGATATTTCATTTGATTAAAAATCAAGTAAGCTCTTCCTCAACATAATTAATTTTACATTAATTTTGCTATTAATACCATTAGATTTGAAATTAGGAGATCATGGTATTGGCACCATCTTTGCTATTAACTTCTTAAGGTTCAGTGTCCTCATGGGTAAAATGAGAGGGCAAACTAAAGAATTCTAAGTATAAATATGTAACAATGGCTGATTTTATTTACAATAATTGAACTTCATTATTTTGTAAAAGTAGTATCTAGATTTCAAAAAGTAAAATTTTGTAGCCTGGTGTAGGTTTCCAATTCCCTTTATATACATTAAACTAAGTCTATTTTTTTTTAAGATTTATTTATTTATTTAAAAGACAGAATTATAGAGAGGCAGAGGCGGAGCCAGAGGCAGAGAAAGCGAGATCTTCCATCCGCTGGTTCACTCCCCGATTGGCCACAACGGCCAGAGCTGCACTGATCCGAAGCCAGGAGCTTCTTCTTGGTCTCCCACGTGGGTGCAGGGGACCAAGGACTTGGGCCATCTTCTACTGCTTTCCAAGGCCATAATAGAGAGCTGGATCGGAAGCAGCCAGGTCTTGAACTAGTGCCCATATGGGATGCTAGCACTTTTAGGCCAGGGTGTTAACCTGCTGCGCCACAGCACCAGCCCTGAATATTGTTTTTTATAGTGAGTTGATTCTGAAGCTGCCTTGGAGTTATAATATTCATAGGAAAATAAAAACATTTCAGTGTTGTTCACCCAGAAGTTGCTACCCATAAGCAGCAGGAATAGAATTCATAACCAAATTTCCTGATCTCAAATATCCTACATAATCTATGAAAACATAAAACTACTATATACTAAAGTAACATTGTAACTTTTTTTTTTAATTTTTTGACAGGCAGAGTGGACAGTGAGAGAGAGAGACAGAGAGAAAGGTCTTCCTTTGCCGTTGGTTCACCCTCCAATGGCTGCCGCGGCCGGCGCACCGCGCTCATCTGATGGCAGGAGCCAGGTGCAAGGTGCTTTTCCTGGTCTCCCATGGGGTGCAGGGCCCAAGCACTTGGGCCATCCTCCACTGCACAACCCGGGCCACAGCAGAGGGCTGGCCTGGAAGAGGGGCAACCGGGACAGAATCCGGCGCCCTGACCGGGACTAGAACCCAGTGTGCTGGCATCGCAAGGCAGAGGATTAGCCTGTTGAGCCACGGCGCCGGCTAACATTGTAACTTTTAACAGTGAAAAGTAAAACATATGCCAATATTTTAAAATAATACAGAGGAGACATTATTAAAAAAAAAGCTCGTTATCAAGAAGCTTGACAGGGCTGGCGCAGTGGCTCAAAGAAGTTAAGAGTAATTAGCGTTTGCTAATCCAGGGCCAAGTTACAAACAGCAACCAAAGTAAAAATTGAAATACTCACTTTGTTATTTTGTGTCACAAGAATACTTCCACCTCCAGGTTTCAAAGGCACCTCTTCCATTGCTCCAAACACATCAGTCTCAACAGAGAAAGTCAGTTCTAGACCCAGATCACTAATATCATTATCTAAAATCCATTGCAAATTTTTGGCATATTCTGGATCAATGGATGCCACATCTTGGTAATTTACAGGAATACCTAAAATGTGCAGACAAACAACAGTTAAATTCTGAATGTTTCTGACATTCCTTATCTGTTTAATGGTAAAATACTGCCCTCTACAGATATTCTGAAAAACTGCAAAATATAATCCAATTCACAGCATATTTTCAATGGATGCTAATTCCTGCATCTGGGAAGTATGTTAAATCAATTATTCTTTTATTCGTCGTTTTTACTAAAACAATGTAATCTTTCCTTGAAATAGCTATTCAAGGTTATAACCTATGCTTTCCCTAAAGACTATAAAGAAAAGCAATATAAAGAAATGTCTATTGAAATAATAGTATAGCCATACCAAGAATATGCTTGTAGAATGATCGCGTAAAGTAAATATTGACCAGTTGCCTATGGTTCAAAGCCAATCCCAAGATTTGTCCAGCAAACCTGAAATAGTTCAAGTGATCTGGATTTACGTAGGAGTTGCTATTAGGCTGAAAGGTGGTTCCTATTGAAACAAATAGAGTAAAATTTATTCTTAAGAACCTATCTGCAGAAGAGAGATCATATGAGTGCTAATATCAATTCATATACAACTTTAGAAAAGCTTAGTTTAAGTTTTAGATCAACTTCTACAGTGAAGTTCTTCATGGAATATACGGCAGACAGTATAATTTGAAGATAGAAGATAATCATTAACTCATACATATTTATCAGGGTAAGTCTAAGGTGCAGGGAGAAAATTTTAGAGTTCTTTGTTTAAAAGTAGTTAGAAGAACATCAGAGAGATCTTAGAAATAATACAGTAAAAGATGATACATATACAAACAGATTACACTTTTTCCTAGGCAGTGTGGCAGTAACTAGTAGGCTGTGAAGTAGGGCAGACATTGTCTAGAAGGTATATACTAGTTTTTGTTTCTTAAGGAACAGAATACTGGGGAAATAACTAAAAATTTAAAATGTACAAATGCTCATAGATGATAGATCTAGTCAGTAAACTTGATGTTTGCTAACAATGATCAGAAATCACCCAAATCCACAAGTCAATCAATTCTTCCTCACTGTAAATAAGCAAATTTAAACAACTACCAAGACGTGAAAATAACAATGGCACAGGTAACAGTTAGAGATTACTATAAAGATCTAGTGCAATGGAATATGATTGCACTTTTATGAAATACCTTGAATAGGAAAATTTACAGAGACAGAAAGTAGATTAGTAATTACCTGAGCCAATGGAAAGCCAATGTGAAGTTACTATTTAATAGGGACAGAGTTTATGCTTGGGGAAATTAAAAAGTTCTGGAAATAGATAGTGATGATGGTTGCACAGCAACATGAATGTACTTAATGCCACATATTTACAAATTGTCAAAATGGTACATTTTATGTTATATGTTTTACTATAATAAAAAAAAGTCTTCCAAAACATGGAGTGCAATAGAAAAACCTAATGCCAACACCTTAACTTTCAACAATTCTCCTTCCCTATTTTTCTGGCATGACCACTAACAAAAATTCACTCATTCATCCAACAGGTAATGATTTATCCAACATTTAATGAGCTCATGCTATGTATTTCCACTATAGGCAACTGAGCATTAAAGAAGAATAAAGAAAATGTGGAAAAGTATTAGGAAGTAAAAGGTTTGCTCATTTGGAATACATATTTTGACCCTAATCTACTTTACATTTCATTGGTTTTTAACAGTGTTGACAGTGGATTTTACTGACCAGTTTACTTAGATACATGGTACAAATTTGGAAATTTGTGGATGAATGACATAAATAAGCCACATTTAGTTCCTCATTCTTAAAAACCTTTTGAGAATAATTCCCAGTCATGAGGTAAGACTAGGTATTAAAAGCCAAAGCAAATCTTTGCAAAATGAGAAAGACTTAAAATACAAATATACTCATAATTCTAACAATACAACATCCTGAGAATAATCACAAGTATTTTTTGCCTGTTAAAATTTAGAATGCTGGCCGACACTGCAGCTCACTAGGCTAATCCTCCGCCTTGCGGCACTGGCACACCGGGTTCTAGTCCCGGTCGGGGCGCCGTATTCTGTCCCAGTTGCCCCTCTTCCAGGCCAGCTCTCTGCTGTGGCCCGGGAGTGCAGTGGAGGATGGCCCAAGTGCTTGGGTCCTGCACCCCATGGGAGACCAGGAGAAGCACCTGGCTCCTGCCATCGGATGAGCGCGGTGCGCCGGCCGCGGCAGCCATTGGAGGGTGAACCAACGGCAAAGGAATACCTTCCTCTCTGTCTCTCTCTCTCTCACTGTCCATTCTGCCTGTAAAAAAAAAAAATTTAGAATGCTTAATATATAGATGAACCAGCAAAGATGGCTGAAGATGTTACTTTCCTTCCTTAGCTCTGTGTTTAATTCCTTGTCTAAGTACTTTCTGAGAAACTTATCTCTTACAAAGAATAAAGATAAAAGAAATAAAAATAAAGGAGAAAACTTTTTCAAAAAAATAGTTTTTAACTTGAAAACTAGTTAAAACTGAATATTAAGTTTATGTTAAATTTTAAGTTCAAAATAAACATAGTAGTGACCATCCCTATTTTCATGACTTCAGAAAAATTCTGCTGCAGAGAAAAATATCATTTTCAAAGAATAATAACAGCATCTTCTAATTCATGCTTTCTACATAACAGGCAGTGAGCTACACATTTTCACATATCAACTAATTGATTGCTCTTCACATTACAAAACACAGATTATTACCATTTTCAAATGAAGAAACCATTGGTCAGAAAGGTTAAGTTCCTGGCCTGAGATGATACCAAAAAGGGATAGAGCCAGGATTCACACCTAGTATAATCCCAAAGGCTAAATTCTTAACCACCATTCTATACTACTTAGGAAGCATTTTAATTGGATCAGAAAACAAGTTTGGTTTCAGAAATTTTTCCAGGGGCTGGCTTTATGGTACAGTAGGTTAAGCCACCATCTGCAATACTGGCATACGATACTGGTGATGGTTCAAGTTCTGGCTGCTCCACTTCCGATCCAACTCCCTGATAATGCACCTGGGAAAGCAGCAGAAGATGATCCAAGTGCTTGATCCCCTGCACCTATGTGGGAGACTAAAATGGAGTTCCAGGCTCCTGCTTTTTTGCCTGGCCTACCTCTGCCATTGCAGCAATTTGGGAAATGAGCCAGCAGATGGAAGATATCTCTCTTTCTGTTTTCCAGCTGTCTCTGTAACTCTACCTTTCAAATAAATAAAAGTTTTAAAAAATATTATAGACATTAGGTCTACATAAACACTTCTCATTTTAAGAATTCCTAAATGTAGTTCTCTACATGTCAGTTAAACACACAATAAGGAAGTATTTCCCCTTGATTTTAATTTATTTATAATATATTGACTCCAAAGAAAATATCTTATAGCTTACAAAAAGAAATAAAAATGTTTAGGTTTATGTGCTTCAATATACACCCTGCTATAAAAGTATAGTGTTGAGGAAGTATTTCCACTAATGATTCCATTCCAAATCTATTTTTCAAGTATGGAACGAAATAGACTCAGAATAAGGGACTACGAAGATAAGAAAGTGAGGCTAAAATATAATGTTAAATCTAGCTTCAAAGATTAAGCCTAAATAATTAAACTCAGTGATTCACTGAATTTCTCAGAAAATCATAGACACTAGATTCACTTCAGAGCAAATAAAGTTAACAGTTAAAACAGGCAGTCCCACATCCCTAAGTAATTTCAAATGCTCAAGTATGTCCAAGGAACCTGTGACATGGGCACATACCTGCAGCTCCCTGCCTACATTGCAGCCACCCCTGCTTGCCCTCCATGAAGTCACCCTTCTTATTAAACAGGAGCTTGCTGCTAGTTCGGGTGGAAAGGATCAGAAGCTACAATTAGGGAGGTATTCTCTCCTTACAAAAGAATGTAAACACTGGAGGAAAGAAAAACAAGCAATTGTGCAAAGCATTTGAAAAATGAAATTCCACCTTCACTAAGTTAGAGAGCTCTCAAAAATACCTCATACAAATGAGGTGGTAGCCATTTCCATTTAGTCTACAATATCTAATGATAATTCTACAGGTTACAAGCACCATCTAAATAAAGAGTTGTTTATCTGTATTACTTAACTAAAGAAGTTAGTTGCCAGGTCTTCTTGTCTTAAAAGAACTGAAAATAAATTTAGAATTCATAAAAAGTTCATGAGTTAAGATTGAGTATCAAGCTTTTCAGACTGTATTTTAAGAAAAATAAACTTTAAGACTTGAAAACTCAAACAGAGCTAGCAAATTTTTATTTTTTCCAAATTAGGACCTCTATTTTTTAAGTTCATGTACTAGCATCAGTGTTTTATGAAAGGAAACTTCAAACTCCAAAAATCAGACTAATGGACAAGCCTTCAATGGAATAGATTTCAAAGGACTATTGAGAACTTCCTGTGGGCCAGCAAAATCCCCAAGAGAAGCACAGGGAACCAATTGTTTAGACAAAAGAATGCTAGTCTGAGTCAGCTTCTACTATACAATTCGACCACTCATTAACTGTGTGAATGTAGACTAACACTCAGAATTTCAGTTTTCTCTTCTAAGAAATGAAAATATCCACCTAGTGTGCAGAGGGCTTCTGTGGAAAGCAAAAATAAAATGCACTGAAATGGTTTGAAAATATGTGACAAATCACAGAAAAAATCATCTGGACCATACAACTTACCATCAGCTGACTGGGTAAACAATGCATAATCGGGATTGACTATTTCATTAGACAGAATATCAAACCACTCACGCACAACACCTTGACCCTGAGTTCAAAAAAATAAAATTATGCATCAACAGAAATATATTATATTGAGAAAACTTCTCTAAATAATAAAAATCAGATTAAATTTCTTTCCTTATAAAATAAATATTAAACTTTATTTAACTGCATTTCTGTGTTTTATTCCTACATCACTTATTTTTATACCCACCATGCCTTCTTCTCCATGGAACCGTACAGCAATCCCTTGCTTTAGCTTTGCACAATTTGCTTTTGACACAACTTCACAGCTACTCCTAAAAATAGAATCTAAATATGTAGTGCTGGTTAATTTTAAATATTAAGATTTACAATAACAAGTATTTTGTGTCTCGTGCATACCTCTGCTTCTTTGTTAAACATACCTCTGTGAACCAGCAGGATATCATTTTCATTTACTGGCCTGTGTACCATGTCTGAATCTGGTTGTCCTGAATGCAAATGTTCATAGAACCATTCACAGCGATCTTTAAATGGCTAGCCCCCAAAAAAATGACAATAAAATGTTAGCAATATTTCAGTCACTTAAATATCAATGTTATTAACATGCTAAACATCTTCTGTGTAAATAAATCATTCTTGGACATTTATTTATAAGTAGTTGTTAAATAATGTTCTAACATTTCAGTAACTATTCATAAAAAGGTAGATTTTAGTTGAAATACTTAGACAATGTAGTTTTTGAAATTCCTACATTTTCAATAGGAAAGAGTTAATAAGTTAGGTTTTTTATGTGTATACAGATACATATATATGAATTAATATGGGACACATAATTGAATAGATTTACTCTCAATTTCACTTAAATCCAAAAAGGTTTATAAAAACGTTCACATCCAAAAAATTATATGTTCCGTTTAGTTGTTAATGAAAACAGACTTTTAAGTTTTGCTAAATTCTTACTTATGTCCTCTGGAATATTTTCAGCAACCAAAAACAAATTTTTTACCCGTCTCTCTTCCCTTCTTCTACCCTAAAAATTAAAGATCTCTTGAATGTTAAAATAAAGTCCCCTGGCCGGTGCCATGGCTCACTAGGCTAATCCTCCGCCTTGCAGCACTGGCACACCGGGTTCTAGTCCCGGTCGGGGCGCCGGATTCTATCCCGGTTGCCCCTCTTCCAGGCCAGCTCTCTGCTGTGGCCCGGGAGTGCAGTGGAGGATGGCCCAAGTGCTTGGGCCCTGCACCCCATGGGAGGCCAGGAGAAGCACCTGGCTCCTGCCTTCGGATCGGCGTGGTGTGCTGGCCGCAGTGCATTGGCTGCGGTGGCCATTGGAGGGTGAACCAACGGCAAAGGAATACCTTTCTCTCTGTCTCTCTCATTGTCCACTCTGCCTGTCAAAAAATATATATATGTGTGTGTATATATATATATATATATATATATAAAATAAAGTCCCCACTGTTTGTTTATATGCCCGGGAAGCACAGAGCAAGTGATCTTTATGATTAATCAGAAAGTGCTACAGAGTACCAGTAAGTGCCAACACTGCAGGTAACATAAGAGTAGTAAAAACCTCAATTTCCTTGCTACAAAACTGTTTAATACCATTAATGAGGTAAGATGAACACAGAACAATATGTATATAATTCCAGGCTCTAAATAGTGAATTACAAACTCTAGTGAATTACAAATTTTAGAGGCACTAAGAATGTAGAGACCATGCAGAAGAGTGGGTCAAGGTTTGAACTAAGACTTAAAAGCTGGGTAGGACTTGCTCAAGAAAGGAAGAAAAAAAGAGAGGGGGGCACACTTGGTAACAGGGAAAGAAAAAGATTTAAAAGATATAGAAACTGTCTCCTTGAAAGAGGAAGTGAAGGCACTGGTATAATCACAGTTCCATCCCTACTTCTCTTGAGGGGGTATGTTTGTATAAGTAAACTGGACACATAATTATGGATCCTAAGAAACAAGTAAAAGATACAGAGGCCACTGTGGATACTCAAAGAAGCATTATGATAAATGTGGCCATCAAAAGGAGTATAGCACCAACATAAAGGGAGACAGTCCAGGCAGCTGCAAAAAGTAGGTACTGGATACTAAGATTCTGGCCGTGGTAGAACAATGAAGTAAATCTAAGAAACATTACTCACTTAAAGAAAGATGAAAAGCTAAGAGAATATCTCCAGAGACACAATTTATCTCTATTGTTGATAGAAATAAAGGAGGAGGAGAAACCTTCCCACAACTCACCTTCACCCATACTTTGAGAAGGCCCTGGTTGGTGGAAAGACAGCAAGTTTTTATATATCCTAGATTTAAAAGTTATTGTGGGATTATAATTTTTAGGGGGTTGAAAATAAATACTCAATTTTGCTACAGTTAAGACATTGGAAACAGTCATAAACAAAATTGAAATTGGAGACAGGGTAACGTCCTTTTTCAAAAGATTAAAGATAGATACAGAGAACAAACACCAAGGAGGAAGAAGTTTAGGATCACAGGTCAGGTTTAAGAATCTGCTCAGGAAATTATACATACAGCTGGAAAAGTCAAAGGAGAACCAGGACAATGCAATACCACAAAAGCTAAAAAGCTTCAAGAAACAAATATGATCAACACCATCTCAAACCACCAAGAAGTTATCCTTCAGGTAGTTTTCAGAACAAATTTTTTCACCTGAGCTAAACCAAATACTAGTTTTTCTTTAAAAGATTTAAATATCACTTTTATTAATTCTTAATGAAATTAATATTAATTAAGATAACTGGTGAGAGGTTATCTTATACTTTTAAATAGCTGCTCTTTCAGTAAGGAAAGATTCAGATGGTTCTCTTTTTAATAGTTAAGTGTATGATTTTTTCTATACTTCTAACAGTTTTATACATTTTAAATAAAGCACAGTGACTGCTGTATTTTGCATATAAATTGAATGTTTCATTTTCAGTAAACAGGCTGGAATATAATGTACTAAAAATTTTTAATTCTGTTTATTTCTAAGTTTGAAGAGAAGAGAAGAGAAAGAAACATTACACAGAACCAATGTAGTTTAAGTATGGCCTTTGAAGTCAGACAAACACAGTTTGAAATCCTGGTTCTGTCACCACTGACTAGGTTTATGATCTTAGAGAAATTACTAATCCTCTCAGAACTTTCATTTTCTCACATGTAAAATAAAGCAAATAATACTGACTTCAAGGGCTAATTGTGAGGATTAAATGAAACAATGCAAATAACAAAAGAAAATAATTGTAATTATAATTGCATATGAGTAACATTTATTAAGAACCTATAATCCAGGTACTGGTTTAAGCACTTTACATGCATTACCACATATAATCCTCACAATGCCATAAGAAAAAAGAACTCTTAACCCTGTCTTACAAAAGATAAAAATGCATTCTGAAGTTAAGAAACTTACAGAAACAGTCAACACCCACCATGCTCAATATACAGGTGGCGCTGTAGTACCACTCACAGCAATGTTATAATGATTGCCAGTAACTAGTTAAAATGATAGTAAACTTACTTGCCATTGTAAGATATTTAACTATGTCCTTTATCTATAATATGTGAAACAAGAAATAAAAAAATGGAACATTGAAAGGCACAAACTGTTACCTTCAAAATCTAATTATCAATAAGATCAAAACATATACACACAGATAGCTATATAGCCAAAGTGTACATTTTTGTATGTAAACTTTCTGAGTACCTGCATTTCCATATATAATTCACAAAACAGGACTGATTACAGAAGCTCCTCTCAATAGCATTTGTACAGCAATACAAAATGTTTCTCCCTTTAACTACTGGCCACCTGAAAACCACCAACAGAAGAAGAAGTCAATCCCTGAGCAGAGGTAGTTGGTTTTTAACTTTTGGGCAGGAACAGTCTCCAAGTTACAGAAAATTTCCAAGTGCAGTAGAATACAAATATTTTTTTCCCTGACATAAAAGTATGTTGCCAACAGAATATCCAGTTACCCATAAATACTTCAGTGTGTATTTCCTACAGACAAGAATTCTCCTTCACAATCAGATTAAAATCAGAAACTAACCCTAATGCATTACCACAGCTAATTCTTAGACTCCATCTGAAGTTTTGCCAATTTCTCATTATCTTTTATAGTAAAATGATTCATGAACTGGATTTGTCCTACGCTTTCCAAGTCTCTTCCACTATAAAACATTTCTTCAACATCTTCTTAATTGTCATTAACTTGTAGAGACTGCAGGTCACCTAACTTTGCAGATGCCCTTTAACTGGAGTGTGACATTTCCTCCTGGTTGCATTCAGAGTGTGCATCTTTGGCAGGAAGATCACAGATGTGATGCTGTGTTTTTCTCAGTGCATCCTATCAGCTGGCACATGGGTACTTTTGCTTTGATCACTGCCAGCCTTCTCCCCATTTTAAGTCCCCCTTTTTCTCTTTGTACTTAGTTAAGTATTCTATGAGAAGATACTTTTGAGATCCTATAAATATCATCAAACTTTCCACTTATAATTTTTTTAGTATAGACTCATAGGGTCCCTTTATTTATAATATGTTGACACATTTATATATCATAACATTCAAATTGTTCCAGAGATGGCTAGTGGGAGTCCATTCAAGCTAGCTTCTGAATCATTCTGAAGTAACAGTATCATCCCTTGAATACTTTTTTAATTTCTAACACAACAAAATGATCCAGGCTCACCTCATACTTTCCCTTTCTAGTCCTGGAGTTAGCCATTTTTTAACAAGCCCTGGTTACCTGGGAATGGTATTTGGTGACCCCACATTGCTCCCTGCTCCAAACTCCCCCAAGAACTGGATGCTAGGTTTACCATATCTATAAATGTAGACTGAAAACTCTTAAGCCCACACTAATATCTCCAACTCAAATCCAACAGCACATGGCGTGTTCTAGTTTCCCCTTTTCATAATTCCTTCCTCCAGCAGTGAGGAATGAGGCACCCTACTTAACGTTTTTGAGCAATCACCAACTACCACCACCCCAGTACTAACCTCCTTTGCTGACACAACCTCTCCAACTGCAAGGATCCCCACCATCCTACCGAGGCTCAGTCAGGGAACCCTTCCAACTGCCACCATCCTCCACATGGACCTTCTCTTACGCTAACCCCAACTCACATATCCCATATTGGCCTCTTTTTTACAGTAACACCCTCTTTACCACACTCAAACTCCAAAGTTCCACTCTGGGCCACCACTATACCTGGAGATACCCTCCTCATCCTGGTTAGACAAGACAACTTCCTCTCTGAATCAACTAGCTGGACAATTAAGGCCCGTGCTTTTAACAGAACTGTTCAGGAAGGAACGAGGCAAAAGGAAATGACAAGCAGAGATAGTAATAAAAATAGCAAACTCTCTTTTTCAAAACTAAAAGCTTGTTCCACCTATTCTATCATTTGCCCTAGAATAGAATCATATAGCACAGGTTAAGAAAATGAACTTATTAACCAGACAACTTTGAGATTCTGGTTTTCTCATTTAGCAGTTAAATAACTTCAGCAAGTTACTGAACCCTTCAGCTTCAGCCAAAAAGTTTCAATCTCATATAATTATTATGAAAATTAAATAACTTACGGAAAACAAATATAAGGCACCTAATGTAAAAACAGCATTTTGTGTTAAGATATTATCACTGACTTCTCTTATATTATCAATTTAAACAGGTTTTAAATGATTCCTATATAGATGTGAATACTTATTAAAAAATCTTAGTTTTTTTAACTTCAGAGTCAATGTCTCTAATGATGTTAAAAACTACTTTTAATATTTATTAACTAAAGACTACTAACCAAACCAGAGTATCTACTCTATTCTATGCATCTGACAAATTGTCAGGATTATGTCAGTCTCTCAGAGTCAACTATCAGTGGCTACTGACAGTCTAGCAGTCTGGCAGAAGGTTCTTCAAAGTAACCAAGGCTCAACATACTATGACCCCAAAGTACTGTTACAGAACTCTTTCACACTCCTAAGCTACACAAAATTGCTGCTGCAACCATTAAGTTTTATATACTTTTCTGTTTATGTGCCTTGGTCCAAACCTTGCCTAGAATTTCATCTTCCTGGTTACCCCCATCAAAATTTTGCAGGTTTTTCAAACTTTTCAAGGTGGCTTAAAGTTGATCTCCTCTTTGAAATTTCCCTTGACTATAGTAGCCAGAGACAAGGTCTTCCTCCCCTAAGCTTGTAAAGAACTTAATATAATTACTATTTTATAGGTACATATATTATACCCCTTGCTAGATTGAATTAAGAACTTCTTGGAGAAAAGATACATGCTTTCCGTCTCCAAAATAATTACATGTATTGAGCATATATCCTAGTCATTCTTCACTGTTTATGCTTTACAACAGTTCTATGAGGTTGGTGCAATTATCTCTATTTTATAAATAAATCAAGGCTCAGGGACGCTAAGCAATGTACTCAAGATCATATTGCTGGTAAGAAGCAAAACAAGCTTTTCCCTAGCATGTTTTACTAAACACAAGATGCATGGAATGAACAAGTGCAGCTCTGGTAGGGGAAAAGTTCTCAGGTCAAATACGTTTAGAGGAGTAACAAAGTTAAATCACTCTTTTTACCAAAGGGCTTCTCAAAGCCTTCAACATACTGCTGATGTGCTAAGTTTCCTAAGGACATATTTATTATGTCCCAAATGGACCGCGAGACAAATTCCTATTTTCCAAGACTATCAGCCTATGAAAGACCAGTGTTCCATGAAGCTCACTTCAGGAAATGTGGTAATGTGTTCTTTTTGCACAAACCTTTGCATGTAGTAGGAACTCAATACACATTTCTTAAAGATGGAAATTTACTCTTACATTAAAGTTACATGTAATTTCATTCCTTTTAAATCTTCAGTGTAATAATTATTCCATTAAACAATAATCAAACTTCAAAAAATAAGTTAATTAGATTAAAAACAAGATAAAGAAAATGTCTACCTGTGCTTTTATGATATGCATGAATCTTGACATCAACTCAGGACATTCAAGGAGAAAGTGAAAATGATCAAATATAATTTTTGGATTTCTAAAAGAAAAAATATTTTGTTTAAATGGACAAGAAGGGTGAGCAGCTGTAAGTGAAATGCAAATTCAGATATATAAACTGAAACAGAAAAAACATATTAATTCACACCTATTACACTTTCACTTGTTATTGAGCATATTTTGAATATAAAAAGAAATATTTTTTCATTTCAGATGAAACTGTAAATAAAGAGAGGAAAGGCTACACAGCAATCTATGAATCCCAGACAGCCTTACCTGTTAACAAAGCATTTTAAAACTTCATCATGTTTGCAGACAAATTCAATAAAACGAGGTGAAGTCATTCTGTGGGGAGTAAAGAATAATTAGAACACATAAACCAAAAGTTGGTGATATAATATAGAAAATTTGGTCAATATGAATTCTACTGAACTTGCTTTTAGACTAAAAGAAAAAAAAAGAATTTACTTTGTATTGTCTTTATAAATTTAGAAAATGCAGGCATGCCTAATCAATTTGTAAAATGAAATCATATATACAATTCCTCATCAACAGATGATATAAACAAGTGACTTTAAAGATTTTGAGCTTCTATGCTCTACACATTTCAAGTACATAATTAAGAAATCATGCATCAGGTGACATTCGCTATTCTGAACAGAAATAACTTCTGTATAACTTACTTAAAATTTAAATATTTTGTACTAGATCTAGATTAGTACAGTAAGCATCCTAAACAAGATAAGACTAAAACCTAAAAACCAACACACTTCTTGTTACTGGAATTACAAAAATATCATAGAATTCTTCACCAGAGGAAAAAAAAAATAAGCCTAGTCTTACCCTGGAGGCATCTGACAAGAACAGCACATGTAAAAAGCTTGAATGACAGCACTTAGCCGGTTAGCTGTCATAGAAATAACATCCTGACAATCTGCATTGGTTTCCTGTTTCCCTGCAAGAGCATCTGGTTTAGATTCCCCTGTGCCAGTGGATAAATTTTCATAGTTCGCAGGTCCTGGAGGTTCAAATGGTGGAATGGAAGAAGCATTTTGATCTTGGCCTTTTTGTTTCAGTAAAATAGAAGTGATATCCGTCGAATCCTTTTTGTTTTTCATCAGTTCTGTAGCTATTAAAACTAGCCATTCATCTAATGAGTGCCAAAGCAACTCCAGAGGCTAAGAAAAAAAGAAAAGTTTTTTTTTTTTAAAAAAAAAAAACATCATTTTTAAACTACAGGATAAAAAACATCCACTCAGCCAAACAAATATTATAAAAGGGAAAATTGACTCTAGATACTTCTATCTTCCCAGTATGACCATACTACCAAAGGTAACAAAAATATCAAAGTCGTATAAATGATTATTTGTTCATTTGCAGCAAAAATTTAATTTGCACTGAGGTATTCCTTAGACTAAAAAGGGAAAACTAAAATCTAACCAAAAAATTAAAAAGCTTATTTCTTCTTTTAATTTTCAAGTATTTAGTTTCAAAAGTATATACTACTTCTATAATCCCCTCACATTTACGTATTAATTGGATGTCAACAGTCTTTTTTCAAATAAAAAAATGAGAATTCCTATGTACAAATATTTTAATTTTATTTTTAAAGATTTATCTATTTATTTGAAAGTCAGAGTCATAAGGATAGAGAGGAAGAGACAGAGAGAGAGAGAGATCTTCCATCTGCTAGTTCACTCCCCAAATGGCCACAACTACCACTGCTGGGCCAGGCTGAAGCCAGCAGTTAGGAATTTCCCCTGGGTCTTCCATGTGGTTGCAGGGGCCACTTTCCATTGCCTTCCCAAGGTGCATTAGCAGGGAGCTGCATCAGAAGTGGAGTAGCTGGGACTAAAACCAACGCCCATATAGAATGTCAGCATCACAGGCAGTGGCTTTACCCACTATGCCACAGCACCTGTCCCTACAACTGTGTTAATTATAAAAAAAGAGAATTCCAAAAGATACTAATAATAGCCTAGTTTACTATGATTCCTTCTTTATAAGTAATTTTAGAATTGTGATAATTTATGATGAGAAACTATAAAATGCAGTATATTTGCATATGTACACATATTATATATGCTTAAACATGATTCATCACTAATAATCAGTAATTTTTAAAACAAGAAAAATTACTAAACCTCCACCAAAAGAGTGAGTGGTAAATTCCAAATAAAGATTAAGGTTTTTTTAAAATTTTTTATTAATTTATTTGAGAGGGAGAGTTATAGACAGAGAGGAAAAGACAGAGAAAAAGGTCCTCTGTCCACTGGTTCACTCTCCAAATGGCCACACCAAGTGGAGCTGAGTTTATCAGAAGCCAGGAGCCAGGAGCTTCTTCCAGGTCTCCTATACAGATGCAGGGGCCCAAGCACTTGAGACATCTTCCACTGCTTTCCCAAACCAAAAGCAGAGAGCTAGATCTGAAGAGGAGCAGCTGGGACAGGAACTAGCATCCAAATGGGATACCAACACTGTAGGTGGAAGCTTAGCCTACTACGCCACAGCACTGGCCTCAAGATTAATAGTTTTTAAAAGAAAAGTAGAAGGGAATAAACTGTTTCTTACTTCTATACTATTGAAAATATTTCTATTGTGAATAATGAAATGTCTTCTTTAATAAAAAATGTCATTTTACTCTTTAAATCATTTCATAACAAATGCTACCATAGGACCAAAGAATATAAACAAGATCTGCAACAATCAGTAATTTTTTAAAAGATTAATTTATTTAATTGGAATGCAGAGTTACAGAGAGGCAGAAG
Organism: Sylvilagus floridanus; assembly: GCA_949820135.1. Taxonomy (NCBI): domain Eukaryota; kingdom Metazoa; phylum Chordata; class Mammalia; order Lagomorpha; family Leporidae; genus Sylvilagus; species Sylvilagus floridanus. The sequence continues at coordinate 64,472,681 of OX463227.1, read as the reverse complement.
CAGAGGCAGAGAAACAGAGAGGAGATCTTCCATTCACTGGCTCACTCCCCAAATGGCTGCAATGGCCAGAGCTGAGCCAAGCTGAAGCCAAGAGCTTTTTCTGGGTCTCCCACATGGGTGCAGGGGCCCAAGGACCATCTTGTGCTGCTTTCCCAGGCACATCAACAAGGACCTTGGATCAGAAGTGGAACTGCAGGGACTCGAACCAGCGCCTATATGGGATTCTGGTACTGCAGGTGGCAGCTTTACCCAGTATACCACAATGCTGACCCCCAATCAATAATTTTTAAAATGAGCATAAATATAAACGCCCAACTACTATTAAAGACCTATGAAAATATTTTAGATTCCAAATGAAGATTAACAGTGGGAAGGGGCTAAACAGTGTTTCATCTTCACTATTTTAAATATTCCTATTGAGAATGATTTGTCTTTCTGCAAATAAATGCTAAACTTACTTTTGAGTCTGACTAGATCATGGATTGCTACACATCAGACAATGTGCTTCACAAGAATCAGTCCTCAAAGTATTTCAACTAAAGAAATAATCTTGCTGGTTGTTTTGTTTGTTTAAGATTTTATGTATTTATTTGACAGGTAGAGTTACAGACAGTGAGAGAGAGAGGTCTTCCTTCCGCTGGTTCACTCCCCTAATGGCCACTACAGCTGGATCTGCGCCAATCCGAAGCCAGGAGCCAGGTGCTTCTTCCCAGTCTCCCATGCGGGTGCAGGGGCCCAAGCACTTGAGCCACCTTCTACTGCTATCACAGGCCACAGAAGAGAGCTGGACTGGAAGAGGAGTAACCGGGACTGGAACCGGCACCCATATGGGATGCCAGCACTGCAGGCGGAGGATTAACCTATTACATCACACTGCAGGCCCCTGCTTGTTTTAAGATTTATTTATTTCAAAGGCAGAGTCGCAGAGAAAGGGGGAGATACAATGAGGAAGAGATCACCCATCTGTTGGTTTACTCCCTACATGGTCATAATGACTGGACTGGGCCAGGCCAGGCTAAAGCTAGAGACCAGGAACTCCATCTAGGTCTTCAGCATATGCGGCAGGAGTCCAATCACTAGGACCATTTCTACTGCTTTCCCAGGTGCCATTAGCAGGGAGCTGGACTGAAAGCAGAGCAACTGGGACTTAAACCAGTACTGATATGGGATACAGCATCACAGGCCGTGTCTTAATCTGCCACACCACAATGCTGGTCCCAAAATAATCTTATAGACCACTATAGGAAGAGATGATACAACCATATTTTGAACTTTTAAAAAATGTTTAAGTAACCTGTTATACCATGAAATTCTTTCTAATTAATGTTTAACAAATACTTCCAATGTATCTTCAGCTTTTCTTCACATGCTGATAACACAATCTTTTGGGGGGCCATTTTACTTAATGAAATTACAAGTAATCAAATCACTCCAGGTCTTCATCTAACATACTAAAAGAAAAAAACAGAATATAACAAACTACCATCAACTATAATCAACAAAAACCAAGTTCACTAAGTGAACAAACAGTTAGTATGCACTAGGTAGACAAGTTTGTGCAAGTTAAGGGAAACTACACCCACACATGTAAGGGCTTTTCCAAAGTCAGGAACAACAGTTGGAAAATTTGGGTCCCTGAGATGCGAGAAGAAGGATAAGAGTCACCAGCAGCCATAAACATTTGCATGATACCTTCCCTGGAAATGCTAATCATGAGCCAAGTTGAGCTGACAGTTTCTCCTCAGGAACAAAACACTAAACCTGCTGTAGAAGATGAAAAAGAAATCTTTATGTCAGCAGAACTATTGTGCTTTACATCAGAAAATGAACCTCCAAAATGGAAAGAACAGGTGGTGACAGAAAACTACTTGAAACCAAAGAAAAAAAGAATAATTTGGTCTGTAAATGAGAAGGGATAAAACCTGGAAAATCAGAAGAGTGACACATGTTGATTATGCAGATGAGCCTAACGTAACAATCTCATCTTCAAACACTGACAATACACAAAAATTAAAGACAAACTTTGAAGACTCTAGAAATATCATCAAAGGAAAAAAGCTGTGTAAAAATGACAGTGACAATAAAGATATTAAAAAGCTAGTGTTTTCAATACAGAAAGATAGCAAAGAACTAGAAGAAAAAAAGGGGAATAAGCCATGTTGGCTTTTTACTTTTCTCTTTTCTCCCATGTTTTCTTTCCTCAGTCACACATGAAATCTTAATCTTGAGATGACTTCACCAAATCTTTGAAGATTTATTCAGAAAATTCACTACTCAAACACACACACACACACACACACACACACACACACAAAATCACTATACAAATTACTTTGATTTCTAATTGTGGAAGAAGCCCAGTCAAAAAGAATTAAAGTAAAATATAAAAGTTAGAAACAAACCATTGCATATTATATCTAAGATGCTCACTATAATCATAAGTACTTGTAAAATATACTTAAGATAGAAAGCACCATACACCTCAATTGTTACTGAACAATAAGTAAATTACTGTGAAAAATAGTAGCAGGATTCTTGGTACTGTGAATTCTGCCTCATTTCATATTATTGAGTGCTCTTCATCACAATTATATTTCTCTATATAGTATCAGTAATATGACAATCTTACATGACTTATAAACATTTTACATTATATATTACTATATTATATAATCACAAAGTTGTTCAACAATTTTGTAAAATGTAGATAATGAGTCAAGAGGTGCCCAAGGGGTAAACACTGTGGCGTAGTGGGTAAAGCTGCCGCCTGCAGTGCCACCATCCCATATGGGTACCAGTTCAAGTCCCAGCTGCTCCACTTCCTATGCAGCTCTCTGCTACAGCCTGGGAAAGCAGCAGAAGATGGCCCAAGTCCTTGGGCCCCTGCACCCATGTGGGAGAACCGGAGGAAGCTCCTAGCTCCTGGCTTTCGATCGGCCCAGTTCTGGCAGTTGCAGCCACTTCGGGAGTGAACCAGGGGATGGAAGACCTCTCTCTTCCTCTCTCTCTCTCTCTCTAAAAGAGGTGCCCAAGTTAGAGAACTGACAGGAAAGCATTACTAACAAGTTTACTAATAGTACATTGCACAGTATTTAGCCTGGCTATTCTTAACCTGAAATACCAAATGCCACAACCAAAGATTTTTTTTTTTTTTTTTTGGACAGGCAGTTAGACAGTGAGAGAGAGAGACAGAGAGAAAGGTCTTCCTTTGCCGTTGGTTCACTCCCCAAGTGGCCACTACGGCTGGCGCGTTGCTTCCTCATGGGTGCTTCCTCCTGGTCTCCCATGGGGTGCAGGGCCCAAGGACCTGGGCCATCCTCCACTGCACTCCCAGGCCACAGCAGAGAGCTGGACTGGAAGAGGAGCAACCAGGACAGAATCTGGCACCCCAACCGGGACTAGAACCTGGGGTGCCGGCATGGCAGGCAGAGGATTAGCCTAGTGAGCTGTGGCACGGGCCCCAAAGATAAGATCTTAAAGTTAAAATTTCATCAATCTCTCTCAGCTTCTAAATTTTACAAATTACAACTCTATGGAATCAGTAATAAGCAAAGCTTACTATTCACACAAAAAAGAGCATACGAAGATTCAGGAAACCTTTATTATCTTACTCATGCTCACCCTGCTTTGATAATAAAAACAATCTTCCAATACTCTAAAATTCCCAAGACATGAGATAAGAATCTCAACACTGAAAGAACAGTGAACTGTTAAGATTAACTTAAAGGACTTTTAAAATAAATCAGAGTACTAGTGTAACAGGATGTTAAACCATTTCACCTACTAAAAACACATGGCCTATAAACCTACTCATTCTTAATGGAAAACCCATTAGTTAATCCTAACAATAAAGTGACATGTTAGAATCTCTAGTTAATGAAATGGAAAGTAGGAATCAATTGCTAGCTTAGATAAAATGTGGTAAAAATTAAAATGGTATTTCCAACCTAACAGTTCAGCAAACAGCAAACAGTAAAGGCTTTTAACAACTTCAATCTCACTGCAATGAGAAGTGACCTCACACATAGATGGACAGTTTCTATTTGCATCTTTCTAAGTGACAAAGCAGGTCATTTGCCACCCTTTAAAGATTTGACATGTAATTCTTAAAACTGAATAGAGACTAATAGATTCCTTAAGAGCTACTACTTGATAATGTTTTTAAGAATTAGTTGAGTTTTGGAATAAAAATATTTTACCAAAATGAAAGTTCAAAATTTAAGAGAAAATAATTGTGCAGAGTAAAAAGCAGTTGTCAAAAATGCCTAAAGTGCCCTAAAAATGAAATTAAAATAACTGGGAGAAAAAAAAAGTTTATTTATATATCATAGATATACAAGGATACTTCAGAATTTTTGGAAAATGGAAGTTAAGTTTACTTGGTGCAAAAAATTTTTGAAATCTATGCTTATGCTAAACACAAAGTCTGGATTCTACAAAAAAAAGCTAAAAAAGAAAAACAATGATATTCTTTTCTGCTTGTTAAGACAAATATTTAAATGAAGCATAAAATGCCTATAGGGAGACTACTTAGCTCATATTTATTTTCTGATATTATTTGCAATTACATGGCAGATTCAAATTTTAATAAAAAAGACAATAATGAATATCTATATCCAATTTAGATAATGGTAACTATACCTATTCCTGATTTGACTATTTATCATTAAATATGAGTATAAAAATGAATATAAAGTAAAATCCAGGATAGATTCAGTCTCTCTAACAGAGTAAGCCACAGCAGAAGACATTAAGAACACCTTTGGGGAAGGTGTTTGACACAGTGGCTAGGCTGCTGCTTAGAACACCCATATGGGAGGGTCTGGTTTGAGTCCTGGCTCCTCTACTTTCAGTCAAGCTTCCCAATAATGCCTATTCTAGGAGGAAGGAGATTATGGCTCAGATGGTTAGGCCCCTGCCACACACATGGGAGACCTGGATGGTGCTTTGGATTCCTGGCTTTGGGGCTGGCCGTTGCAGGACTTTGGGGAGTAAGCCCACAGATAGATGATATCTCTGTCTCTGTACCTTTCAAATAAAATGAAAATAAATTTTTTTAAAGCCCTTCATGGAAGTGAACATTTGAGCAATAAAACTCATTTAAAACATCACTGACAAAAGAGAGAAGATCAAGAATTCAGATTCAAATTTACATGAACCGTAAGATTATCAACCTAACTAGTGTTCCAGGAAGTGGTTCTGAGAAGCCAGTCTGAATTACAAGAAGATGCATAATTTCCTTCTTCCAGGAGGTGGCACAATAGGGAAAAAAAAGAATAAGAAAAAATAAATACACACACAAAACACACATGGCTGAAAATTTTTCTGCAATGACTGAAAAAATGAGAAACTAAAAAATAAACAGATAGACAAATATGTATACCTTTCTGTAACACCATAAGACCTCTTCTGGGTAATATTTAGTTAGAGACTCAATATTAACACAAAATTTATTTGGAAAACAATGGAGCATTTGTTATAAGATACCCCTAGATTAATGGTCTGTAATATGGCTGAAATTGAGCAACTTTCAAGATAGCATTAAAGATATTTTTTACTTTTCTTTTTAAGATTTATTTGAAAGGCACAGTTACACACACACACACACACACACACACACACACACACAGAGGCAGGCAGGCAGGGAGACAGAGATCCATCAATCTTCCATCTGCTGGCTCATTCCCCAAATGGCTGCAATGGCTAGGGGTGGGCCAGACCTAAGCCAGGAGTCAGGAGCTCCTGCAGCTGGGTGCAAGGGCCCAGGGAGTTGGGTCAACTTCACTGCTTTCCCAGGAGCATTAGCATGGAGCTGGATCAGAAGTGGAGTAGTTGGAACTTGAACCAGGGTCCCTATGGGATGCAAGTGTCAGTTGTACCCGCTATGCCACAATACCGGCCCCAACACTCTAGTTTAAAGGGAAGCCACAATAATTTGTTTGGTTATTTTTCTATACTGAATCCACTGTTTAGGAACAAAACTGGTAACTGCAAGTGGCAATTTGTAACAATTACCACTACTTTTCAACTCTTAAGAATTCTCAGCTGCAGTCCTTTTTTTTTTTTTTTTTAAGCTTCTCTGCTAGACACTGAGTACCAGAACATCAAAACTTCTTGGTAGTATTAAAGAACCTACTAGAGTGAAAATGCTTGCAAACCATTTATTTGCAAATATTTGTAAAATTTTCCACGTAAGAAAACAATCATTTAACATAAATCATTACTCTAGTTTTGAATCTTATAGATAGTAAAGCTGTCAATTCTAGCTAATTTTTAAGGAAGTGGTACATAAAAACATTTGCATTATTTTTTGGATAGTTTATCTATATATTAAAAGACGATTTAAAGAAATACAAGTCTTCATGAACCAAAGGCAGATTTTATACTATAAAAATCTCATAAGGGTGCATTCAACCCAACAATTAAAATACCTGCATCCCACATGGGAGTGCTTAAGTTTGATTCCTGCTCCAGCTCCTGATGATTCTAGCTTCCAGCTAATGCTGACTCTGAAGGCAGCAGTGATAGCCAAAGGATTTGGTTCTTGCCAACCATATTGGGATACCTGGCCTGCATTCCCAGCTCCCAACTTCAGTCTGGGCCTAGTCCTGGCTGTTGAGGGCATTTGGAGAATGCACCAGTGGATGGGAACTGTCTTTATCTCTCTCTCATCTCTCTGCCTCTCAGATAGATAAAATTCTTAAGGACATTCCTTAGGGACAGGCATTGCAATGTTAATGGGTTAACCTGCCACTTAGGATGGCCACATCCATGTAAGAGTGAGGGATCAAGTCCCATTTCTGCTTCTGATCCAGCTTTCTACTAAATGCTTTGGGGAAACAGCAAGTGATGGCCCAAGTACTTAGGTTTCAGCCGTTTATGTCAGAAACCTGATGAAGTTTCTGGCTCCTGCCTTGAACCTGGCTCAGACCTGGCTAGCTGCTGCAGCCATTTAGGGAGTGAACCAGGAGATGAAAGAACTCTGCCACTGTGTCTCTCCCTCTTTGTCACCTGCCTTTCAAACAAATAAATAAATAAAGCTTTTTAAAAATCTCTTGAGAAAAATCAACTTTAAAACTAACATGAGGGGGTGGCACTACAGCACTGCGGGTTAAAAGCCCCAGTCTGCAGTGCCAGCATCCCATGTGGGCGCTGATTCAAGTCCCAGCTGCTCCACTTCTGATCTGGCCCTCTGCTTTGGCTTGGGAAAGCAGTGGAAGATGGCCCAAGTGCTTGGGCCCCTAAACCCTCGTGAGAAACCTAGAGCAAGCTCCTGGCTACTGGCTTTGAATTGGCCCAGTTCCAGCCATTGTGGCCATCTGGGGAATGAACCAGCGCATGGAAGACCTCTCTCTCTTTTCTTGCCTCTGGCTCTCTGTAGCTGCTCCACTTTTGATCCAGCTTCCTGGAAATGGACTGGGAAAGCAGTGGAAGACAGTCCAGGTGCTCGGGTCCCTGCACCCACGTGGGAGGCCCAGAGGAAACTCTGGCTTCAGATTGGCCCAGCTCCAATGGAAGTGGAAGGAAGATCTCTCTCTGTGTCTGTTCCTCTCTTTCTGTAACTCTGCCTTTCAAATGTAATAATAAGTCTTTCAAAAAATAATAACAGGAGGGGACAGCATTGTGGTGTAGCAGGTAAAGCTGCCACCTGTGATGCTGGCATCACTTATGCATGCCAGTTCATGGCCTAGCTACTCCACTTTCTTTCTCTTATTTTTTTTGACAGGCAGAGTGGACAGTGAGAGAGAGAGACAGAGAGAAAGGTCTTCCTTTTTGCCATTGGTTCACCTCCAACGGCCGCTGCGGCCGGCACACCACACTGATCCAATGGCAGAAGCCAGGTGCTTATCCTGGTCTCCCATGGGGTGCAGGGCCCAAGCACTTGGGCCATCCTCCACTGCACTCCCGGGCCACAGCCGAGAGCTGGCCTGGAAGAGGGGCAACCGGGACAGAATCTGGCGCCCCAACCGGGACTAGAACCCAGTGTGCCGGCGCCGCAAGGTGGAGGATTAGCCTATTGAGCCGCGGCGCCAGCCTACTCCACTTTCGATCCAGCTCCTTGATAATGGCCTGGGAAAAGCAACAGAAGATGGTCCAAGTGTTTGGCCCTTGCTACCCAAATGAGAGACCCAGATGAAACTCCTTAGTTCTGGCTTCAGCTTGGCTTAGCCCCAGCCATTGTGGCCATCTTGGAGTGAACCAGGGGATGGAAGACCTCTCTCTGTCTCTGTCTCTGTCTCTCTCTCTCTCTCTGTCTCTCTCCCTCTGTCTCTCTCTCTGTAACACTTTTAAGTAAATAGATATATCTTTAAAAAAAAAAAAAAAAAGACAAAACACCTAGGGGCTGGCACTGTGGCGTAGCAGGATGGGCTGCTGCCTGCAGTGCCGGCAATCCATATGGGCACCAGAGCAAGGCCCAGCTGCTCCACTTCCAATTCAGCTCCCTGGTGATGCACCTGGGAAGGAATGAACCAGCAGACAGACTTCTCTCTCTCTGACTATGCCCCTCCCTCTCTGTGGCAACACCTTTCAAATAAAATAAATCTTTAAAAATAAAAAAATTAAAAACTGAAAGTTATTATATTACATGTTTTTCCAAAATCTGAGTTATTTAAAAGTACAAAATAGCAATAATAATTATGGCCATACTCACTTTCATTTTATTTACTTCATAAAAATAATAAAATAACATAAATAACAATACTGCCTCTGATTTTATATGGAATCATTTTTCTAAAGACTCTATCCACACATGTCTATATAGAAGAGATAGCTGTAGCAATAAATAAATTTTTAAGAAAATATCTCAATAATTATTTGCTGAAATGATCCCTGGTATGTCCTTTTGGTAAATCCAAATGAGTAAATGAGTAGAACCTTACTTCAAAACACATACACAAGGGCCCGTGCTGTGGCATAATAGGCTAAGCCTCCAGCTGGGGAGACCCAAAAGAAGCTCCTGGCTTCTGGCTTTGGATTGGTCCAGGTCCAGCTGTTGAGGCCATTTGGGGAGTGAACCAGTGGATGGATGGAAGGCCTTTCTCTATGTCTCCCCCCCCCCCCCATAACTCTACCTCTCAAATAAATAAATAAATAAATAAAATCTAAAGACACATACACAAAACACACACAACAAAAATAAAGAAAAAATTATGGCAACACATAACATTGGAAATAGGTAGTTCAATAAAGTCAAATTTTATCACTAAATCTCTCTAGCCTTAGGCCAGCACCACGGCTTAATAGGCTAATCCTCCACCTGCGGCGCTGGCACACCAGGTTCTAGTCCCGGTTTGGGCGCCAGATTCTGTCTGGTTGCCCCCCTTCCAGGCCAGCTCTCTGCTGTGGCCCGTGAGTGCAGTGGAGGATGGCCCAAGTGCTTGGGCCCTGCACCCGCATGGGAGACCAGGAAAAGCACCTGTCACCTGGCTCCTGCCATCGGATCAGCACAATGCGCTAGCCACAGCGCACCAGCCGCGGCGGCCATTGGAGGGTGAACCAATGGCAAAGAAGACCTTTCTCTCTGTCTCTCTCTCTCACTGTCCACTCTGCCTGTCAAAAAAATAAAAAATAAAAATAAAATAAATAAAATAAATCTCTCTAGCCTTAAGAAAAAAAAACACTAGGAGCTGGCGCTGTGGTGTAGCAGGTAAAGCTGCCACCTCCAGTGCCAGCATCCCATATGGGAGCCAGTTCGAGTCCCGGCTGTTCCAATTCCAATCCAGCTCTCTGCTATGGCCTAGGAAAGCAGTACAAGATGGCCCAGGTCCTTGTGCCCCTGCACCCGCATGGGAGGCCCGGAAGAAGCTCCTGGCTCCTGGCTTCAGATCAGCATAGCTCCAGCCATTGTGACCTTCCAGCTAGTGAACCAGCGGATGGAAGACTTCTCTTTCTCAACCTTTGCCTCTGCCTCTCTGTAATTCTTCCTTTCAAATAAATAAATCTAAAAAAAAAAAAAAAGAAAAAAAGGAAAAGAAAAAAAACACTAGCAGAAATAAGTTTTACTGATGAGAAAAATACAGAAAGTTCATCAGTCAAGATTTTCTATCAATTAGATAAAGCTGCAAGGAGAAAGATTAAGTTAAAAAGTAAGGTAGTATGAACCAAAATAAATCCTATTAATGAAGTTTCTAATGAATGAAGGCATGCATTATCAAATTTTCCCCTTTTAATGTCTAACCTTCCTGAAAATGTTATATATTTTTCTGACCTTGAACACTTGGCTTCTTGGAGTTTTATTCCCATTGTAGCCCATATCAATTCCATTACTGGGGGAGGATGGACCAATCCGAAACACATGACAAAATATTCTCACAATCCTTAATAGACTCTTCATTTGAGCATCATAATTGCTAGATAGGCTGAAAATAAAAATTTAAGTATGAGTAGATTAGATTAAGTGAAACAAATTATATCTCAAAATACTTTTTAAAAAACATTTCATCTTACTTAGTATATGTTTCATAACTAGAATAAAATTCCTTTCCTATAATAGGATATGGAATGTTTTAACAGGAAGTTCCCAAATATAGATTATTTGGATTATACATGAATGAATAAGCAATTTTAAAGCATCTACAATATAACCATTTATCAAAGCATAAAATATGAAATTACTTCTGTATATTTCCTTGAGGTATCAATTTCAAAGTAATCCACAACTTTTAGTTCTAAAAGCTTTTTTATAAATTAACCTGACTGATTAGAATTCTGAATATCTTTCATAGGAAGCAGAGGTATGAATGCTGAAAGACTAAAATTCAATTAATACTATGCCATGCTCAAACTCTGACAAACCAAAAAGCCTTTCAGAGTCTCATTGTACAGGTGATTGGTCATTATCATAAATATCAATCCTTACTTTCCCACTGAGAAACTGTAGGAGTCAGGTTAAATATGTTGAATCTAATAATATATCTTTTTTAAAAAATTGTATAGTTGTTCAAGTAGTTTTATTTTTAAATCTCTAAATCAGTGTGATGGTTTGGACACTGAATGTCACCCAAGGGTAACTGTGTTGAAGTCTTGGTCTCTAGGACAGTACTACTGGGAGAAGTGGTAGAACATTCAGGAGGTAGGGGCTGGTGGGAAGTCATTAGCTCATTAGGGGCATGCCCTCCAAGGAGACTGGGGAACCCAGGTCTCCTCCCTCTCACTGCTCCGGTTTGAGATGTGCTAGTTCCCTCCAATTTGTGCTCCTGACATTGCCATTCTCTACCTGACCAGAGGCCAAACCAATGTGCGCCTCTCCCATCCACTGGTTCACTCCCCAAATGGCTGCAATGGCTAGAGCTGGGCCAATCCAAAGCGAGGGGCCAGAAGCCTTCTCAAGGTCTCCCATGTGAATGCAGGGGGCCGAGCACTTGGTATATCTTCCACTGCTTTCCCAAGCACAGTTGCAGGGAGCTGGATTCCAAAGTGGAGCAGCTGGGACTTGAGCCAGCCCCTACAGCACATTTGATCCAGCTCCCTGATAATATTCCTGGGAAGTAGCAGGTGAGGGCTCAAGTACCTGAGTCACTGCCACCAATATGGGAGATCTGGAGAGAGTTCCTGATTCCTTAATTCAGCATGGCCCACTACCAGCTGTTGAAGCCATTTGGGGAGTAAACCAGGAGATGAAAGATCTCTGTATTACTATTGTGTCATTCTGCTTTCCAAACAAATAAATCTTTAAAAAAAAAAAAGAGGGGAGAGCGGGGAGCAATCTGTAAAAATACTAAGTTAGCAGGCAGAAATAATTTGTATTTGAGATTCTCTTAAGAATCTGCCAGGGAGGATGGGGTGCTATGACATAGCAGGTAAAGCTGCCACTTGCAGCACCAGTATCCCATATGGGCACTGGTTCAAGTCCCGGCTGCTCCACTCTCAATCCAGCTCCCTGCCAATGCTCCTCAGAAAGCAGCAGAGGATGGCCCAAGTACTTGGACCCCTGAACCCATGTGGGAAACCCAAAAGAAACTCCTGGCTCCTGGCTTCAGAGAGGCCCAGCTCCAGCCATTGCAACGATTTGGGGAGCAAACCAGTGGATACAAAATCTTCTCTCTGAGTCTCCCTCTCTAACTCTGCCTTTCAAATAAACATATAAATCTTTATAATAAATAAAAAAAAGAATCTACCTGGGGGGAGGGGGGAGTATTTAGCATAGCGGTTAAGATACCTGCATCCCATATTGGAACTGGTTTGATACCTGGCTTTGGCTCCTTACTCCAGTTTCCTGCTAATGAGGCTTGGGAGACAGCAGTGCTAAACCAAGTACTTGGATTCCTGCCATCCACATGGGAGATCTGGACTAAGTTCCCAGCTCCTAAGCTACGGCTCTGGTCCAGCCCTGGCTATTGGAGCCATTTGGGAAGTGAACAAGGTAGGTGACCTCTGTGTAGGTATTTATCTGTATCTGTCTCTGTCTCTCCCTTTGTCTCTGTCTTAATTACTCTCAAATAAATAAATACATAAAATCTACCTTAGTAACACTAAATTCTAACACAACACTAATAATCAATATGCATCATCAATCATAACAAATATTTACAGACCAAACATGGCCACAATCTTAACATATTCTATAAAGCGCTTGAAAGTCTGCATTTTGGGCAGCCGACGCGGCTCAATAGGCTAATCCTCCGCCTTGTGGCGCCGGCACACTGGGTTCTAGTCCTGGTCAGGGCACCGGATTCTGTCCCTGTTGCCCCTCTTCCAGGCCAGCTCTCTGCTCTGGCCTGGGAGTGCAGTGGAGGATGGCCCAAGTGCTTGGACCCTGCACCCGCATGGGAGACCAGGAGAAGCACCTGGCTCCTGGCTTCAGATCAGTGCGGTGTGCCGGCCGCAGCGGCCATTGGAGGGTGAACCAACGGCAAAGGAAGACCTTTCTCTCTGTCTCTCTCTCTCACTGTCCATTCTGCCTGTCAAAAAATAAATAAATAAATAAATAAAAAATTTAAAAAAAAAAGAAAGTCTGCATTTTGAATAGTTAGACAATTCAGTTTAGCAGAAGTTTTGGCTATAGATTCCCTTTTTCTACCCTGTTTCTCCTGTTCCACCAATCTTGCTATCATTTTTAAGAGCTAGATTGGGGGCCAGAGCTGTGCTGCAGCGGGTTAAAGCCCTTGCCTGCAGCGTCAGCATCCCTTATGGGCACCAGTTCGAGTTCCAGCTGCTCCACTTCAGACCACTTCCGGGTCTCCCACACGGGTGCAGGGGCATCTTCCACTGATCTCCTAGGCTATCAGCAGCGAGCTGGATCAGAAGTGGAACAGCCGTGACTTGAACTGGCACCCCTATGGGATGTCAGCGCCGTGGGCAGATGCTTAACCTACTATGCCACAGCGCCAACCCCAACAATCTGTTCTTTATTTGTGATGACATGAATCCTGGTTCCTCTATTTATTAGCTTGGTAAATCAACTTAAATTTTCTTTTTTGTAAAATGGACATAATATCTAAATTACAATGTGACAGTTAGATGTGAATCACATAATATATTTGAACATTACTTAAAGTACCTGCTTAATAAAAGTAAACTTAAAATAAAAATATAGATATTTTATTGTATATAATATAAATATAGATAATTAGTGTGTCTTAAACTTAGACTTCATCAAGTACCAGGATTTGGGCAACAACTTCAGAGGGGAGTATTATGGAAAGCTGGCATCCCATTAAGCACCAATATGAATTCAAGCTGCTCTGCTTCCAATCCAACACCCTGCTTACGTGCTTGGAAAAGCAGTAGAAGATGGTCCAAGTTCTTTGACCCCTGCCACCTATGTGGGAAACCTGGATGGAGTTCCAGGTTCCTGGCTGAGCCCTGGACATTGTGGTCATCTGGTGAATGAACCAGATGGATGGTAGATCTGTCTCCCCCCCCCCTTTTTTTTTAAGATTTATTTATTTACTTGAAAGTCAGTTACACAGAGAGAGGAGAGGCAGAGAGAGAGAGAGAGAAAGAGAGAGAGGTCTTCCATCCATTGGTTCACTCCCCAAATGGCTGCAACACCCAAAGCTGTGCCTATCCAAAGCCAGGAGCCAGGAGCTTTTTCCGGGTCTCCAACGCAAGTGCAAGGGCCCAAGGACTTGGGCCATTATCCACTGCTTTCCCAGGCAATAGCAGAGAGCTGGATCAGAAGTGGAGCAGCCAGGTCTTAAACCGGTGCCCATATGGGATGCCGGCACTGCAGGCATCGGTTTTACATGCTACACCACAGAACCGGCCCATTTCTCCCTTCTAACTCTGCCTTTCAAATAAAAATAAACCTTTAAAGCAAAAAGAAAATACTATGTATATAAACTGAAGGCACTGAGGCTGGCGCTGTGGTACAGCAGTTAAGGTACCGCCTGCAGTGCCAGTATCCCATGTGGGCACTGGTTTGGGTCCCGGCCGTTTCAATTCTGGTCCAGCTCTCTGCTATGGCCTAGGAAAGCAATGGAAAATGGCCCAGGTCCTTGGGCCCCTGAACCCACATGGGAGACCCTCGCAGGGCTCCCGGCTCCTGGCTTCAGATAGGCGCAGCTCCGACCATTGTGGCCAATTGGGGAGTGAACCACCAGATAAAAGACTCACTCACTCACTCTCTCTCTCTCTCTTTCTGCCTTTCCTCTCTCTCTGTAACTCTGACTTTCAAATAAATAAATAAATCTTTTTTTAAAAAAAGGCATTAATTCCATGGATTTAGTTATGAGTCATTAAAACCACAGAATCTTTTGGGAAGAACAAAGACTAAACCGAAGGTCACAATTTAGGGAGAAAACAAAATGAATTATGGAGGAATACTAAAATGTTGAACAGTAGCCTGTATTCTATTTTATAAATTAGTAACCAAGATTCCTGAACTAGTTTCTTGATTCTCTTTCACATACATTTACTTATATGACCAGTCTAAATAGTCATTTCATAAAATTCTAGACACATATGCCCAAATTCAGTTAAGTGTACTCTACTTTTAGTCTCTTTTGAAACACTAAACTCTTTTCTTACAATAGTTGATTATACTGGTCCTTTAAACAAAACAATGAGAAGTCAGCAAATATGACATCTTACCATTGACAAAGACATTCAATAGAATAAACTATTCAGGAGATGATGCCAAAAGACACTGCTAACTATTGATCTGCTCTTATTCTGAAACACTCACCTAAGCAGTTTGTGACCATTTGTTGTAGCAACTTCAGCAAGGCTTGTTAGAATCTTTAGGTATTGGCTTTCACTTTGCTGAGACAAATGTTCTAGAACTTGTCGTAACTAAATGTTTTATAAACAAACACAAAAAAAGTGATTACACAGTAACCTGATAAATTTTATCCAAGAAAAGTATCTGTTAGTCTAAAAAGTTTCTTAAAGCCAAGCAGCTGAAATAAAATCCTTTACAGCTACTTTGCTCTTCATAAATTTAGAGCTATATAAAGATGATATACAATTTTTATTTTTTTACTCTCTAAAGAACAATAAAATATAGATAGAATAGAAATTGCCAAGTTCATTTAAGGAAATTTAAATCTAAACTTCTAAAATTTAAGAGAATTCTAAACTCTGCCAATTTTTCTTAGAGCTATTCCAAATACAAAACTCAGTCAACTAGTGAATGACCAATTTTTTTTTTTTTTTTTTTTTTTTACAGGCAGAGTGGACAGTGAGAGAGAGAGACAGAGAGAAAGGTCTTCCTTTTGCCGTTGGTTCACCCTCCAATGGCCGCCGCGGTCGGCGCGCTGCGGCCGGCGCACCGCGCTCGTCCGATGGCAGGAGCCAGGAGCTAAGTGCTTTTCCTGGTCTCCCCATGGGGTGCAGGGCCCAAGCACCTGGGCCATCCTCCACTGCACTCCTGGGCCACAGCAGAGGGCTGGCCTGGAAGAGGGGCAACCGGGACAGAATCCGGTGCCCCGACCGGGACTAGAACCCGGTGTGCCGGCGCCGCAAGGCAGAGGATTAGCCTGTTGAGCCACGGCGCTGGCCATGAATGACCAATTATAACATGATATTCTTCCCCAGATTCTTTTCCTCTGTCCATATTCTAGTTATCTTAAGGAGAGACTAAATCCCAGAGGACAGAAGATTCATGGGCCAAATATTATTAATTACTATACACAGTTCTTCCTCAATATCCAAGAGACCTTTAAAATAAAAGGTTATGGCATGGTATTTGCACAAAACGTACACACATTCATTCATCCATTCTAGATAATTTGTAATAACTAACATAATCTAAAAGCTATATAAATTATTATTATACTATATTGTTTAGGGCATAATAAGAAATAGAGTCTATACATGTTTAGTACATCATTTTTAAATATTCCTGAACTGTAGGTTGAATCAACAGAAGCAGAATCCATATATATGGAGAACTGACTATAATTAATACTTATACTATAATGCAGACAAGCAAATTCAAGTAATTAAAATATTTATAATAAAATTATTAAGCAATTTGTAAAATGTTATGTATGCTAAGCATGAATAAATATTATTCATTTACAAGCTAGTAGCACAACTATATTACCATATTTTCTCGAAGGTCTTCATTCTGTGTCATTTGAATAATAGTCTGGAAAAGCCTAGGGTGATATTGAATTAATACTTCACAAGTTTCTCCATATCCACCCTAAAAATAAGACTTAAAATTATTCAAGGTTAAAAACAAAGTTCCTTTTAAAGGTCATATTCTTCACAGAATTATAATATTTGCACTTCATTTAAGAAACAGAGGATTTATCATTCATAGTTTCCAGTATAAATATAAGCAGCTCAGAATTTACCTGTATAAACACATGGGCATATTAAAAACATACCTGTACACATAAATCCAAAGGGGTAACTCCATTTTTATCTGGCAGATATTTGGCTCCTCGTAACAGAAGAATTTGTGCTGTATCTCTTTGTCCATGGCTGTACAGAAAGAAATCAATTTAAAATACCATTCTTTTGAAGTTTTTTCCATGAATTATGGATGGTTAACATAAATCAGTGGAAGACATAATTTTAAAAAATTAAAACAGGAAGATCTTAGCTTTATCTTCAGTAATCAGAAAAATTTCTCAGTTTATCATACTTTCATTATGTGGATGAGAAACCAACTTATTAAATCTTAGAATTCAACTTGGGTCACATCCTCTTCAGTAAGTCATAATATTCGGGGATGGCTACCTACTGCTGAGGGTTATTCTTTATTTCTGCCTTCCACTAAATCCCTTTCTTGGCTCTAGCTTGACCTTCTTCCTATCACACACATCAAATTCTCGACATTTCTAATTTCAAAAGAAACTTAATCCTCAAAATGAGTATAGTCTATGGTACTTTAATATTTTGTAAAAGCACTACAAAGGAGAAAATAGTTTCAAACTAAGATAACAAGGGTGGAGATGTACGGAGAAGTTTTTGGCAAAAAAAAAAAAATCTAGCTTGTAATCTTTATCAATCCATTCAGTTTGGTTTCTGCTGATAGCTAGCTACTCAATCTAGCCTAGAATAAACAACTCTCCTATCAATATGCCTCATTCTCTGATTGCTCTCTTTCTTGTAGAAGCAAAATCAATTAACTACAATTCTTTTGACTAGGACAAAGCTAATTTTTGGGTGGCAACTTCTTTTTCAGTGAGCTCCTTTGAATCCAGATAAGGGGGGAAAAATATATATATAGATATATATATATAGATACACACACACACACACACACACACACACACACATACAGGCCGGCCTTACAGCATAGTGGGTGGGTTAAGCCACTGTTGTCAATGCTGGCATCACAAAACAGTGCTGTTTTGTGTCCCGGCTGCTCCACTTCCAAACCAGCTCCCTACTAATGGCCTGGGAAAATCAGTGAAGGATGGCACAACTGCCTGGGTCCCTGCCCACCCATGTGGAAACCAAGATATGGTTCCTGGCTCCTGGCTTTGGTCTGGTCAAGCACTGGCCATTGTGGCCATTGGGGAATGAGTCCGCAGATGGAAAATTTCACTCTCTGTCTCTGTCGCTACCTCTCTATGTAATTCTGACATTCAAACTAAATAAGTCTTTAAAAAATAAAAACATATATACAATCCAGGAACACTAAAGTTTAACGCTGATTTTAAGAAATACCCAAGAAAGTCATCCAATGAATATTTAATCTGAAAGATTTACTTTGTAGGTGACAAAAAGCACCTAATCCAAACACAGGTGAACCCAGATAGCTGGGCTTCTAGACCAGTACTCTTTCCATTATAACAATAACTAAAGGAGTATGTTATTTCACAAAGAGAACAACTAGCCATATTTCTCATTTTATCTCACAAACCATTCTTTCTCACAAAATGGCACTAAATGAAGAACCATTTCTAACCAGTTATACACTGTTTTAAAAAATAGGATGCTACAGTAAACCTAGTACCAGAAAATCTCACTAATAGTTAGTACAGATGTATCACTTTCAATACTTCATTATAATAATAATCACTTTCCTTAATACAAATACCAATTGGACACAACTAACTAAAAAGTAATACACACTTTTCTCCAAAAAAGGCAGAAAACCAAGAAGCCAAGTATATCAGCAACCCCTCTGAAAGCAACAGTAATTAGTTTTACTAATGTACAGGAAGAAGTCTTCATCAAGAATCATTTGCCATTAAGCTGTTAATGTTGGTCAAGATATTATATCCTACAATTTACAATCACAATTTACACTATTACAGGGCCAGCGCTGTGGTGCAACAGGTTAAAGCCCTGGCCTGAAGCGCAGGCATCCCATATGGGCTAGTCTCGGCTGCTCCTCTTCCCATCCAGCTCTCTGCTATGGGCTGGGATAGCAGTGGAAGATGGTCCAGGTCGTTGGGCCCCTGCATACATGTGGGAGACATGGAAGAAGCTCCTGGCTCCTGGCTTCGGATCGACTCAGCTCCAGCCACTGCGGCATCTGGGGAGTGAACCAATGGATGGAAGACCTCTCTCTCTGTCTCTAGCTCTCTCTCTGTAACTCTCAAATAACTCTGTAACTTTCAAATAAATAATTCTTTTTTAAACATTTACACTATTATGTTCTTTAACATGTCTAAAAATAAAGGGCCACAGAAAAGCAGCTAACTTGAGCTTAATTTACTTAAGGAGACTGTTTTATACCGGCTAAAACCAAGGTTCTAAAGAATCCATGTTATAAAGCTACTTGATTCAATTTTAATGCTAGTTTACATTTTTTAGTTACTTAATATGCATCTGTCCAATCACTGCAATTAAATTGCAAACTTCTTAACAGTAGACTTGTTCCACAGGGCCAAACAAGGTAGTTGCCTGCTAACATGTACTCAACACAAAAAATTTATTACAGGCTCTAACTTTAGATACCATTCATTTGGCAAATATGTCTTAAAAACACTATTAAAATAACAAGAGACTCGAAGCACTATTTAGAATATACTATACAACAAGCACTATACTCAGTTCTTTTGTCCAGACTGACTTAACTCTGATTCCAGTATAAAATAAATACTGCTAAATTATGTTAGCAGGAGGTTATTGGGATGAGGTTAACCCTGTACTTTGAAGTCTTCTGCAAAAAATGTAAACCTAAGTTTAATAATGATTAGTATTTCAAGAAAGTATGATATAAGGCACAGAGGGTATGTGCTATGAGAATAATACATTGGAGATCATACAGTATGAACAGACAAAATTAACATGCACAAGTACGATACTGTTCAATACACAGGATAAGAAAGAGTCTGTAAATAGTTACTTTTTTATACAGGAAAGAGAATGATTAGCATAAGGAAAAAAGAAATACCACTATTAACACTTTTAGAAAGCTGAAGTAACTTCTAAAGCTATATGCAAATCTCATTTATGATAAGGTAACATTTCATTTCAAAAATAGGTTTAAACCAAAGGACAAAAATGCACAAAATCTGCATAATACAATTAGGGCTTCAAGTACCTCATCTATACTATACCAACAGGTTAGAACTATCTGATGATGGACTACTCAATGCTTCATAAAAGATTTTTCAGTTCAAATAATTACAAAGAATTACTCATACAATAATCACTGTTTACATTTGATGTTATTTTTTTCAAAATTTGAGATAGAGAGCAAGCTGCCATCCTGGTTCATTCCCTAAATGTCTCCATCAGCTGGGGCTGGGAACAGGTCTATGGGCGGGAGTCAGGTACCAGTAACTCAATCCAGGCCCCTCATTGTGGGTGGCAGGGACCAAATACTTGAGCCATCATCTGTTGCCTCCCAGGGTCTACATAAGCAGGAAGCTGCAATCAGAACCAGAGCTGGGACTGGAACCCAGGTATTCCAACATGGGATGTTGACATCTTAAACAGTGTTTAACCACTAGGCCAAATGCTTGCTTCAAAGTTGCTTTTTTATGTAGATTGGGGAAGTACTCTTTCCAAAGAAATACCTACCTGTTTTATGTAAACTAAGAAAGCAGGCAACACTTTAATTTGTAAGAAACTTATTGGGACTGGCACTGTGGCTCAGTAGGTTAGCTGTTGGCTGCAATGGCAGCATCCCATATGAGCAATGGCTCAAGTCCTGGCTGCTCCACTTTGATGCAGCTCTCTGCTAATGAGCCTGGGAAAGCAGTGGAAATGTCCCAAGTGCTTGGGCCTCTGCCACCCACCTGGGAGACGCAGATGGAGTTCCAGGCTCCTGGTTTCAGCCTGGTCCAGTCTCAGCTGTTGTGGCCATTTGGGGAATGAATGATTGGATGGAAGATTAATCAATCAATTTCTCTCTCTCTCTCTCTCTCTCTCTCTGATCCTGCCTTTCAAATAAATAACTCTTTTTTAAAAAGAAAAAAAGAAAAGAAATTTATAGTGGCTTCTAAAGCAGTTAGAACTAATTTCTCAAATATCTTCAGTCTTAGGAATTTGAAAATTTGCCCAGAGTATATATAGTTGCAATAGTTTTTACAATTGCTTATGAACCAAAGAAACCATACTTTCTCCAAAGTCTTCTCTTATTCTCAAAGTTTACAATTTCAAATCTAAGGGTTGTTTTATATAGCTATTTTGATTCTGAATTTTCTAATTAAAAGAAGTTACCTATCAGTGGCTACAAATCTATATACTTGTTCTTACTTGTTTCTGTTAGAAACCTTTACAACTCCATAAACATCTCAGTAATTTATTGTTATCTACACAACTTCAATTCAATCTTGCCTTTCCTAATAGAAGAAAGGCTATCTACAGATTAAAAAAATACTTGAAATCATTACACATCCAAATCTTTATTTGAAAAACTTTGCTGAAGAAATGAGGGGTACTGTAACCAAATATAAAATCAATCTACTAAGGTAAGAACCTGAAGTATTACTATCAGTCATACAAAAGACCTGAAAACAAAGTTGTATAAAGTTGTCAGATGAAAAAAAATCAACAGTGTGCCACTATTTTACAGAATAGAAACCTAATGGTTATGTCTTATCCAGAGTACCTAGAGAAGAAGAAAAGTGGCTGGAAAACACTTCCTGTCAAAGTTTTAAGGTCAAAATCAATATGAGAATGTCTCACTGAAGCCCTACATGATTAGAATAGAAGCAATGCAAAGATAATGTTGGCAAGGTAGAAGAATTATATTTCTCAGAGAGAAAGTCTTATATAGGAAACAAATTAGATGAGGACAATATAATGTTATATTCACTGGGGAGTGGAGAAGTATGCTAGTGCTCAGTAGCACTAAGTGAAGTGCTAAATACTCTGCAGAATGTTTTACATAAAACATGTCATTTAGTTCTCAGCATTTCCATTTCATCAAAAAGAAAAAAAAGCTTTGTAGGTCAAGGAACTTGACTAAAGTTGTATAGCTTTAATGTTGGGATTTTAACCCTGACTCCAAAAACTAGGCTGTCTCCTATCTCAATACCATCTACTATAAACTTCAAACAAAAGAGAAAGTCAGAGTGAGTGTTGTGGCATGGTGAGTTGGGCCACTGCCTATAATGCCCACACCCCACATCAGAGAGCCAGTTCTAGTCTCGGCTGCTCCACCTGTAACCCACCCTCCTGCTGATTCACCCCGGGAAGCAGCAGGTGATGGCTCAAGGGCTTCAGCCCCTGCCACCCCCATGGGAGACTGGAGGGAGCTCCTGGTTCCTGGCTCCTGCCAGGGCCAGCCCTGGCTACTGTGGGCACTTAGGAGTGAACGTGTAAATGACTTCTCCCACACATATTTCCCTCCTGTCCCCCTTCTCTGTCGCTTTGTCTTTCAAGTACATGAAAATAAACACACAAAAAAAGTGGCTTCAGTGATTAACCCTTAAACATATAATTTATCTAGCATTATTTTTCTATCAATAAAAACTTATTTTTCTGTTAGTCTTTTGCCTTTAGAACCCTATAATTTGTCCGCAGGGTTGGCTAACTCTACTGCTCACCGAGACAAAAATTATCAATTATCAGAAACAATAAACTGAATAATTCATATTTTTAATGTACACCTATATCTAGATTCACAAGTGAACCATGTTTTGTACCTATCATCCTTTCACAAAGATGAATTTAATTTCCAGGTTCATTTCTCAGCACAGACTTCCTTAACCATTTTTGTTCAAAAATATTTAATATTTGCTAGAATAGTATTTATCAGAAAGCACTTCTAAAAAATCCTTTTCAGAATCCCTGTATTCAGACTACAGGAATATCCCAGTCAGTATAACACTAATACACCTATATTATTAACTATTATAAACAGTACCTTTTGTATATTTTTCAAGCATGTAATTATAGTGAAAAATATTTACTAAGCATCTAAATGCACTGGACATAAAGTGGTAAACAAAATAAACAAAATTACTGCTTTCATTGAGCTTTCAGTCATGTAGGAAAAACAGACTATAAACAAGTAAATAATCACAAGAAAACGACTATAAGGCTATGATAGAAAATGTGGGGAAAAGGCCAGTGCCGCGGCTCAATAGGCTAAACCTCTTCCTGCGACGCTGGCACACCAGGTTCTAGTCCCAGTTGGGGCGCCGGATTCTGTCCTGATTGCCCCTCTTCCAGGCCAGCTCTCTGCTGTGGCCCGGGAGGGCAGTGGAGGATGGCCCAAGCGCTTGGGCCCTGTACCTGCATGGGAGACCAGGAGAAGCACCTGGCTCCTGGCTTTGGATCAGCGCGCCGGCCGCAGCGGCCATTGGTGGGGTGAACCAACGGAAAAAGGAAGACCTTTCTCTCTGTCTCTCTCTCTCACTGTTCACTCTGCCTGTCAAAAAAAAAAAAAAACAAAAAAAAAAAAAAAGAAAGAAAGAAAAAATGGGGAAATGCCTACTTAGATTGATCAGGAATATCTTCCTAAAAATAACAGTTAGCAGTGACAAGGAGAATAAAAAGTCAGCCACACAGAAAGCCTAGGGAAGAACATTTCACACAAAACAAATTTCATGTGGAAAACCTGAAGCAAAGAGTTGGCTGCATTTAAGGAACTCAATGAGAGCCAACATGGCTAAAGCACAAGAAGCAAGTAGGATTCAGAACCTTTGGGTCTCATAGGCCAAGACAGATTTTGTATTTTATTTGAAACACAATAAAGAAGCACTAAAGGGACAAGCAAGTGACCTAGAAGTGACTGGTTGGGACATTCACATCCTGTATCAGAGAACCTGGGTTTAAGTCCCAGCCCTGGCTTCTGATTCCAGCCTCCTGCTAATGCAGACTCTGGGAGGCTCAAGTGATGGGTATCCATTACCCATTTGGGAGACTGGGTTGAGAGTTCCTGGCTCACAGCTCTGAGCTGGACCAGCCTCACTTGCTGCAGACATTTGGGGAATGAACCAGCACATAGGAGCTCTATCTATCTCTTTCTCTCTTTCTCTGCTTCTTGAATGAATAGAAAAAAAAATATTTTAGAGGCAAGGAAAAGTTTTAAATACAGAGTTTAAACATAAAGTGCGGGCCGGTGCTGTGGCGTGGCATAGTGGGTAAAGATGCCACCTGCAGTACCAGCATCCCATATGGGCACCAGTTAAAGTCCCAGCTGCTCCATTTCCAATCTAACTCATTGCTGATATGCCTGGGAGAGCAACAGAAAATGGCCCAAGTCCTTGGGCTCCTGCACCCACGTGGGAAACCTGGAAGAAGCTCCAGGCTCCTGGCTACAGATTAGCCCCACTCCAGCCATTGCAGCCATTTGGGGAGTGAATCAGAGGATGAAAAGACCAGATCTCTCTGCCTCTCTGTAACCCTGCCTTTCAAATAAATAAATCTTTAAAAAACTAACATAAAGTGATAATAGCTGATTGATTTTACTAGATTAACATGAGTGCTCATGTAAGAATATACTGGCGGGAAATAGCAGAGGCATCAGTGAGCCTATTTAAGAGACTGCTATATTAAATAAAAGCTTTCTTAAAAAGAGAGAGAGAGAGAGAGAAAGAGAGAGAGACATGGGCCAGTGCTACCTGGTCTGAAGCACCAGCATCCCATATGGGCGCTGGTTTGAGATCTGGCTGCCCCACTTCCGATCTAATTCTCTGCTATGGCCTGGGAAAGCAGTAGAAGATGGCCCAAGTCCTTGGGCCTCTGCACCGGCATTGGAGGCCTGGAAAAAGCTCCTGGCTCCTGGCTTCAGATCGGTGCAGCTCCAGCCATTACAGCCAATTGGGGTGTGAACCACCGGATGGAAGACCTCTCTCTCTTTCTCTTTGTAACTCTTTCAAATAAATAAATAAATAAATCTTTAAAGAGAGAGAGAGAAAGAGAGAGAGAGAGAGAAGGTTTGCTACAGGTAAGAGGTTGGTGTCGGGGAGTTGGAGAGAAGTAGAGACTCAGAACATACTCTGAAGGCTGATTTATAGAACTTACTAACAAACTTCAAATTCAAAGAGACACAAAGAGAGAGACAGAAAATAATAATCTAGTTTCTTATCTAAACAATTGGGAAAGTAAGGGTTCCACTGAATTTAGAAGAGGAAAGCTGGAGGAAATGTTTGAAAAGGAAAATAAGAACATGTTAACATCTGACATTTTATGAGACTTCTAAGGGATGATGTAAGTCAAGCAGGAGGACATTCAAATCTGGAGCTTCAAAGAAAGGTCAGATCTAAAGATAACCCCATAAGACAGGATGTGATCTCAGGAAATCAATGGTATGATTCATAAATTCAGCATGCTATGGAAAGAACTGGTTTTCCAGTCAAGCAGCCAAATTATCAATATAAATGCAAGACAATGGATGGATTTAGAAAAGCTCTAGAAATCTCTTATATGTAAGAACTCTTAAATCTAATAACTGAAATACAATTCATTTCACCTAAATAAAAGAGAAAAATCACTATATACACCAATTCCTACTGCAACTACACTTAGGTAACATAACATTACATATGTGTGTATACGTATCTATGTGTAGGTATAGGTGCATATACATACATATGATATAGCTAGCTCCTTGGGAAGTGAGATTTCTTACTTACTGCATCACCTATGCCTCTAACAATGTATGGCACCCACTGAATGCTAGCTAAATGTTTGCCAGATACATGAACAATTATATAGAACATTAACAAAATATATACTTCAAGAAAATGAATCCAAATGTACAAAAATAATGTATAACTCAATATCTAATAAGACTAATTCAAATTTTTAAAAACATAATAGACACAGCAAAAGGAAAGACATGGCTCTAAGCCAAAGTATAGAACTGATCTGGTTACTTAATAAAGAGAATTATGGGAATTACTAGATTACTGGTTTGTTTTGGTTAACAAGTAGCTAGGAAATGTTGGTGTTGGAGATATCAAGACAGCTGAATAGAGAATAAGCATCCACCTCAGGCAGAAAAGTGTCAGAACAACAAGGCAAGAACTGCATTTCCAGAAGTCTAAGGGAATGTTTCAGAAAAGAAGTGATGGAAACTATAAACAGCACAAAGACTCTAAAAACTATCAGCAAGAGGGAGAGAGAGAGAGACAGAAACAAATCACACTGCACCTTGGCCAGGGGACACTATATTGACGGGAAAAAAGTTCTACATAAAACATTTTAGAACTGAGGAGACTGGCTAAAGGAATGCTTCAGCAAAGAACCAAGAAAAACTGCAAACAATGCAAAGATTCCAAAAAATCATGGGACAGAGAGAAAGACAGACAGACAAAGCACACCACTGCTGCCACTGCTCTTACTCTAGCACCCCAGGCTGGAGACACCATCTTGTTCAGTAAAGGGTGCTACTTAGAAAGTTAGAACTGAGGGGACAGACTGAGAGAAAAACTTCAGTAAGAAAGTGTCAAGATCTGCAAACAGCATAGGGACCCTGAAGGCCAGTACAGGAATAAAGCACACTGCCTGCTGCTACCACCAACTACTTCTTCCCCAGCTCCTCAGGGAACGTGGCTGCCAGAGGATGCCATGTTGCCAGGAAGAGGTAAGGAGAAAGCCCTGCGACCCCTGTCACCATCATAGATAGGCAGTCCAGGAGAATTCTGCGATCTCCAATAAATTTCGATCAAGTCTAGAGGGTTGACTGAGGTCCAAGTGACAATTTTGCTCCAAAAAAGGGACGTATACTGCCTCTCTCTGCCCCAAAGCACCAGACCCAAGATTCTGTCAAGAAGCTGCTAAACTTCATCTGTTGTAAGGGGAAGCGAGCAGCCCCTTCACTACCACATGTCCAGAAAGACAGAAAGGGCACTTCCCAGGGCAGAGAGCAGGCCCCAGTGAATCCTGCAACCTTGGGAGTTCTGCACACAAACGCTGGACACAAAAGCTATACTTGCTTGCTCTGCGTAGCTCTATAGAGGGTTGTCCTGGAGTAACTTGCACTGTGGGCTCTAGAGGGCCTTTGCATTCCTCTGTTGTAAGCTGGTGACTGCCAGTCCACAAACCACAGTGTTGTGGCATTTCCACTGTGAGACCTGGGTGAGGAGTCTACTGCATCCGTAGCTCCAGGACTGTGACTTCAGTACGATCTTCCTCAGAGTCACTGGACATATACCATGGGACCATGGGAAGAGCCCACCTGCATTCCAGGACTCCAGACCCACTCCTATCAGTGTGCAATAGTCAGCATAACCTGTACTCACCCTGTGGAACTATCACAAAAAATTAAACAACTCCCAGTGCTGAGACTTGGGCTCTTGTGCTATAAACTACATCATTAGTCACACCCACTTAGCAGAACCAGGGGAAGGTGTTATCCAAATCATACAGTTTGAAAGCCACAACTACTAGTGAAACAAGCCCCAGCATCACTCAGGTTTGTCTGGTGGGACAGAGAACAGCCCTCTCTGTGCCCCACAGCACCAGAAATACAGCCACAGCAATCAGAAACTCTAGTGTGACTGACACTCAACTCTTCAGGGACTAAAGACACTCACCTTTGGCAGCTCATATCCTCTTCAAAGTTATACTACCATCTCCACAAACCCCCGAAGACTAAACAACTATGGTGCTTGTAGTCACTGATCACCACTAAAGACAATCTGTTTCTGGGTTCACCTATGACAAAAGCCAAAGCAACAACCCAAGTGACCCACAGTTTCCACTGAAACCTACTCCATTAAAAAGAAAAAAAAAAAAAAAAAAAGGAGCTATTGTACCAAATGCATAGACATCCATGTATGGACACAAAAATATGAAGAAGCAAGGAAGCACAACCTCGAAAAGAATACAACAGTTCTCCAGAAATACATCCTGATCTGAAAGATATCTATGAAATGCATGAAACCAAATTCAAAGTAATTATCCTAAAGAAATTCAGTGAGAGGCAAGAGAGTACAGATAAACAGTTTAAAAACAAGAGATGATACAAATGAGAAATTCAATAAATACGAATTAAAAAGAACCAAACAGAAATCTGGAATTGAAAACTTCAATGAAATAAAAAATACACAACTGAGAGATTCAACAATAGAACAGACCAAGCAGAACAAAGAACTGACTAACTGGAGGATAAGACTTCTGAAATAACTCAGTCAGTCAAAAATAAAGATCAAAGAATTAAAAAGAATGAAGAAAGCCTATGTGACATATGGAATTCAATTAAGCAAACAAATATTCATCAATTATAGGGATTCCTGAAGGAGAACAGAAGGAAAAGAGCACTGAGAGCCTACTGCATGAAATAACATTTGAGAACTTCCCAAGTCTTTTAAAAAATTATTTATTTATTTGAGAGGTAGAGTTACAGAGAGAGGGAAAGACAGAGAGAAAGGTCCTTCATCTGCTGGTTCACTCTCCAAATGGCTGCAATGGCTACAGCTGAGATGATCCGAAGCCAGGAGCCAAGAGCTTCTTCTGGGTCTCCCGTGGGTTCAGGGACCCAAGCACTTGAACCATCTTCCACTGCTTTCCCAGGCCATAGCAGAGAGCTGGATCAGAGGTGGAGCAGCAGGGACTCCAACTGGTGCCCATATGGGATGCCAGCACTGCAGGCAAAGGCTTAACCTACTACACCGTGTCACCACCCCCACTTCCCAAGTCGTGAAAGAGGCTGACCTCCAGATACAGGAAGCTCACAGGACCTCAACAACAATCAACCAAAGGACGTTCTCCATGGTATATTATAGTCAAACTGCCAAAAGTTAAGGACAAAAGAGAATCTGAAAGACAGTAAGAGAAAAACATCAAGTGACATATAAATCAATTAGACAAGCAGCAGTCTTCTTAGCAGAAATTCTACAGGCCAGAAGACAACGAAATGATATAGTCAAGTGCTCACTTCGGCAGCACATATACTAAAATTGGAACGAAATGATATAGTCAGGACACTGAAAGAAAAAACTTCAATCAAGAATATTATATCCAGTGAAGCTATCCTTCAGAAGTGAAGGAGATGAAAATTATTTCACAAACAAGAAAAACTTGAGAGAATTTATCACCACCAGACCAGCTTACCAGAAATCCTAAAGGGAGTCCTACATTAAAGTACCATGAAGGGGCTGGTGCTGTGGCGCAGCAGGTTAAGCACACTATCCGCAGGGCCAGCATCCCATATGGGTACTGTTTTAAATCCAAGCTGCTCCCCTTCCAAACCAGCTCCTTGCTAATAGCCTTGGAAAGCATTGGAAGATGGCCCAAATATTTGGGTTCCTGCACCCAAGTGGGAGATCCAGATGCAGCTTCTGGCTCCTGGCTGCAGCCTGGCACAGCCCTGGCCTTTGCAACCATTTGGGGATTGAAACAGCAATTGGAAGCTTGCTCTCTCTATATATAACTTTGCCTCTCAAATAAATAATAAATAAATAAATAACTCTTGCTCATCTTCTTTTTGTTCTCTTTGCCTATTCTATTGTTGAATTTCTCAACTATATTTTTTTATTTCATTTAAATTTTCACCTCCAAAATTTCTGTTTGGTTCACACAGTTCTAGAGCCACAATAATTGGTGCCACAAGACCCAGCATCACTCAGGCTTGTAGTAGGACAAGGGAAGGGCCATCCTTGTCTCCCTCAGCACCAAGAACAAGGAATTTGTCAGGCAGACTGACACTGAACTCTCTGTGGATCAAACATACACATCCAAAGAAACCCTTATTTAACTCAAAGCCACACTTGTATCCCTATGAACTGCAGCAGACTAGTCCACTGTCACTTATGGGCACAGCTGACATTAAGACAAAAGAAATCACTCAGAGACTACACTCCTGAGCTCACCTAGAACCAAAGCCAATGTAACAAGCCAAGTGATAACCTGCATTCCAGCTAAACCAAAAACTCTTTTACAATAAAATCTTCTCTACAAAGACACAACAGTTGAGCAGACATCAGCATAGGGACACAGGAGACATGAAGAAGCAAGGTAGCATGACACATCCAAAAGAATACAATACTCCTCTGGAATTAGATCCTGAACTGAAGAAAATCTACAAGATGACAGAGAATTCAAAATAATGATTGTAAGGAAACTCAACAAGATGCAAGAGAATACAAACAGATTAAAGAAATAAGAAAGTCAATGAGTGGCATGAATGAAAATATTACTAAGGAGATAGAATTCATTAATAAGAACCAAATATAAATCTTGGAGATGAAATTTTCAATCAGTGAAATAAAAAATATGATAGAGAGCTTTAACAGTAGTATAGACCAAGTGGAGGAAGAAACTTTTGATGTTTATGACAAAATATTTTGAAATAACACAAGCAGGGGCTAGCACTGTGGCCCAGTGGGTTAATGCCCTGGCCTGAAGTGCCAGCATCCCATATGGGTGCTGGTTCTAGTCCCGGCTGCTCCTCTTCCAATACAGCTCTCTGCTATGGCCTGGGAAAGCAGGAGAAGATGGCCCAAGTACTTGGGCCCCTGCACCCACATGGGAGACCCAGAAGAAGCTCCTGGCTCCAGACTTTGTATTGGCATAGCTCTGGCCATTGCAGCCATCTGGGAGTGAACCAGTGAATGGAAGACCTTTCTCGCTGTCTCTACCTCTCTCTGTAGCTCTTTCAAATAAAAAAAAAAAAAATCTTTAAAAAAAATAACACAAGCAGACAAAAACAAAATCAGACAAAAATAAAGAGAAAAGAATTAGAAAGAAAAAGTCTATGCAAAATATGGGCTACCATGAAAACAACCAAATATTCATATTACAGGTATGCCTGAAGGAGACCCTGCTAAATGAAATAATTGTTGAAAATTTCCCAAGTCTTCAAAAGAGACATAGGCATTCAGAACAAGAAAATCAAAGAACCCCAAGCAGACTCAACCAAAAAAGTTCTTCTCCAAGGCACACTGTCATCAAATTGTCAAAAGTTAAAGACATGGCCAGTGCCACGACTCACTGGGCTAATCCTCCACCTGCAGCACCAGCACCCTGGGTTCTTGTCCCAGCTGGGGCGCCAAATTCTGTGCCGGTTGCTCTTCTTCCAGTCCAGCTTTCTGCTATGGCCCGGGAAGGCAGTGGAGGATGGCCCAAGTGCTTGGGCCCTGCACCCGCATGAGAGACCAGGAGGAAGCATCTGGCTCCTGGCTTCGATCGGCGCAGCGCGCCGGCCTTAGCAGCCATTCGGGGCTGAACCAACGGAAGGAAGACCTTTCTCTGTGTCTCTCTCTCTCTCACTGTCTAACTCTGCCTGTCAAAAAAAAAAAAATTAAGAGAGAATCCAAAAGATAGTAAGAGAAAAGTGTCAAGTTACATAGAAAGGAAAACCAATTAGATTAACATTAGACTTCTCAGTGGAAACCCTACAGACTAGAAGAGAGTGGGATGACACATTCAAGGTCCTCAAGGAAAAAACTTTCAACCAAGAAAATTATATCCAGTGAAGCTATCCTTTAAAAGTGAAAGAAAAATAACATATTTTCCAGATATACAGAACTGAGAGAATTCACCACCACCAGACCAACCTTAAAACAAACTCTGAAAGGTGTCCTGCATTGGAAGTAAACATTATGAAAACACAGGAGACCAACAAATACACTAACAGAGCAGATAGACTCATTATCCAATCAACAAAATGACATATTATAGTTCTTATATATCAATATCAACTGTAAATGTAAATGGATTAAATTTACTAACAAAAAGATTAAGTTGGCTGAATGGATAAAAAAACCAGGACTCCACCATATGCTGCCTACAAAAAATCACTTCATAAACAAAGATACAAACAGACTGAATGAAGGGTTGGAAGAGATTACCAGGCAAAAGGAAATCAAAAGCAAGCAGGTATAGCTATCGAGGTATAACATAAAACAGACTTTAAATCAAAAACTATAAAAAGACATAAAGAAGGACATTATATCTTAACAAAAGGTTCATTTCAGCAAGAAGATGTAAAACACACACACACAATCACACACACACCCAACACAATACCACCCAGATATATATATTTTATTTATTTATATATATATAAACTACCATTAGACCCAAAGAGAGAGGGACTCCAATACAATGATAGTGGATGACTTCAACACCCCATTCTCATCAATAGACAAATCATTCAGACAAAAAAATCAATAAAGATATATCAGAGTTGAAACATACTATCAAGCCAGTGGACCTAATGGACATTTACAGGACATTTCAGCCAACAGCTAGTGCATACACATTCTTCTCATGAATATCTGGAACATTTTCTAGGAGACAATATATTAGGCCACAAATAAAGACTCAGCAAATTTAAAAAGATTAAAATCACACCATGTATCTTCTTGGACCATAAAGGAGTAAAACTAGAAATCCAGTTGATCTTGCACACAGGTACCAAGTAGAGACACTGGGACTTACATCTGGATAGGTCTAACAGAGGTACTCAGAGCTACTATGCCTCCCTGAATCATCGCATGCTTCTAATTATTTTAAGAGTAGAATCTTTCTGTGGGAAGTTGTACCTCTTTCTTTGGCAGCCTGGAGTGTACAGTGTGCATGGTGCCCCTCCATTTACTCCTGATGAGTGATGGGTAATCAAGAATCCTGTTTGGATGTTCTTCTGATGTTACTCTTACAAAGTATGGTCCTGAAAGATTTTCATGCATGGAAAAATCTAGAACCTTATATCTTTCTGAGTGCCCACTGTTAGACATCCTAATGCATTCTTTTTATCATTGTTGTATTTTTAGCTGAATGATAACTACATTAAAACTATTTAAATAAGATAAAAAGAAAACTAGAAATCAACAATAAGAGTAACAATAGAACACTCAAATACTTAGAAATTAAAGAACACACTACTGGGGCTGGCACTGTGGCACAGTGGGTTAAACATCCGCCTGTGACACCAGCATCTCATGTGGGTGCCAGTTCAAGTCCCAGCTGCTCCACTTCGATCCAGCTCTCTGCTGTGGCCTGGAAAAGCAGTAGAAGGCAGCCCCCAAGTCCTTGGGTCCCTGTACCTATGTGGAGGACCCTCTCAGAAGAAGTTCCTGACTTCTGGCTTTGGATCAGCACAATTCCAGCCGTTGTGGCCAACTATCTTTCTCTCTGTGCCGCACCTTCTCTCTGTGTAACTCTGGCTTTCAAATAAATAAATAAATATTTAAAAAAGAAAGAAAGAAAAAGAGGGGGCTGGTGCTGTGGCACAGCAGGTTAAATAATGCCCTGGCCTGAAGCGCCAGCATCCCATATGGGTGCTGGTTCAGGTCCTGGATGCTCCTCTTCTTATCCTGTTCTCTGCTATGGCCTGAGAAAGCAGTGGAGGATGGCTCAAGTCCTTGGGCCCCTGCACCCTCATGGGAGACCCGGAAGAAACTCCTGGCTCCTCGCTTCAGATCGCAGCAGCTCCGGCTGATGTGGCCATCTGGGGAGTGAACCAGCAGATGGAAGACCTCTCTCTGTCTCCACCTCTTTCTGTAGCTCTGTCTTTCAAATAAATAAAATAAATCTTTTTTTTAAAAAAGAGGAAGTTTATAGCAGTAAGTGCTTATATTTAAAAAAAAGGTCTCAAATTAAAGATCTACTAATGTATTTTGAAGACTTAAAACATAAGAACAAGCCAAATCCAAAATCAACAGGAGGCAAGAAATAATAAGGAGCAGTGTAGACATAAATGGACTTGAAACTAAAAAAGTACAAAAGATTAACAAAACAAAAAGTTGGTTTTTTGAGAAGACAAACAAAATAGATAAAAC
Organism: Sylvilagus floridanus; assembly: GCA_949820135.1. Lineage (NCBI taxonomy): Eukaryota > Metazoa > Chordata > Mammalia > Lagomorpha > Leporidae > Sylvilagus > Sylvilagus floridanus. Next base: position 64,439,196 of record OX463227.1, on the reverse strand, counting down.
TCTAGTCAGAGTAACAGAAAAAAAAAGAGAAAACTCAAAATTAGATATAAAAAAGGAGACATTACAACTGACACCACTGAAATACAAAAGATCATAAAAAAAAATACTATGAAGAACTATATGCACATAAACCTGAAAGCCTCAAAGAAATGGATAAATTCCTAGATTCATATAAACTACCATGATTAAATCAAGAAGAGGCAGATAACCTAAATATCCACAACAATCTAGAGATTAAGGCAAGTAATCAAAAGCACAGTCAACAAAAGCAAAACTAAAAAAATTCAACTATATCAAAGTCAAACTTTAACAAAAAAGGAAACAGTCAAAACAGTGAAGAGACATCCAACAAACGGGAAAAAAATATTTGCAAACCACCTATCTGACAAACGATTAATATCCCAAATATATCAGCAATTTAAAAACTCAACAACAAAAAACAACCAACCCAACTGAGAAATGCACAAGGACTTCAATAGACAGTTCTCAAATGAAGAAATACAAATAGCCAACAAATATATGAAACAATGCCCAACATCACTATCAATCAGGGAAATGCAAATCAAAACCACAATGAGATATCATCTCACCTCTGTCAAAATGGGTATTATCAAAAAAAAAAAAATGCTAGAGATGATACAGAGAAAAGGGACTCTCAGACACTGTTGGTGGGAATGAAATTAATGTAGCCTCTGTGGCAAACAGAATGGAGATTTCCTAAAAATCTAGAAATAGGGGCCTGTGCTATGGTGCAGCAGGTTAAAGCCCTGGCCTGAAGCACCAGCATCCCATATGGGCACTGGTTCTTGTCCCAGCTGCTCTTCTTTCAATCCAGCTCTCTGCTATGGCCTGGGATAGCAGTAGAAGATGGTTAAAGTCCTTGGGCCCCCGCTTCGGATCGGCACAGTCCCAGCTATGGTGGCCATCTAGGGAGTGAACCAGTGTATGGAAGACCTCTCTGTCTCTACCTCTCTCTGTAACTGTCTTTCAAACAAATAAAATAAATCTTTACAAAAAAAAATCTAGAAACAGAACTTCCATATGATCAAGCAATCTCACTACTGGATGTATACCTAAAAGACATGAACTGATTGTATCAAAAAGATACCTGCTAAACCATGTTTAAGCAGCACTGTTCACAATAGCCAAAATATGGAATCAACCAAGGTGTCCATCACCTGATGAATGGATAAAGAAAAACTGGTATCTATGCACAATGGAATACTATACAGTCACTTAAAAAAGAAATCCTGTCATTTGCAGCAACATGGATGTAACCTGGGGACACCTTGTTGAGTGAGAAAGACAAATACTCCATGTTCTCTCTTATATTTGGGAGCTAATATTAAAGAAAAAAAAAAAGAAAGAAAAACTCTACCTTGACACAGGGTGTTGATTACTAGAGGCTGGGAGAGCGGTGGCAGGCATGTGGTGTTGAGGATATGGGAACTCAACAGTTTTTTGTGTGATTTTAAAACATTTTTCAAATAAAAGCTTTAAAGAATTAGTCTAAAATTGAAATCAAGTATATCCAAAGCTCCTATCTGTAATTTTTAAATATTGGCAATTAAATAAAAAAATACTTTTTCTCATATAGTTAATTAACAGACCATAATCTGTTTTGCGGGAAAACAAGGGTTTTAGAACATATATAGAAATGTTTGCATTTGGAAATATGGGCAAGAGACAACATTCTTTAATGAGAAAAATCTCAATACAAAATAGCATACCTGCAAGCAAAGTACAACGGAGTGGCTCCTGAGACATTTGGTCGATTAATATCAGCACCACTGTCTAGTAAGCATTGCACTGTCTGGGGAGAAGAGAAACAATTAAAAGTTAACCCAGAAAAGTCAAACAAAAGAACCAATTGTCACAATTTTAATTCGTTTAAGAAACATTCTTCTCAAAACTTGAAGCTTTAAAAAGAAACTGAGTGCACACATGACAATAACAATACTGCAAATTCAACTTTTGGTAAGTTCCCTGAGCTTCTCAGGCACTTTGATATATGCATGAATTATCAGCATCACATGAACTGCCAACCTGGGAAGCCTCTAGAGCAGTGCCATATCATGAGGCTACTAAGCAGAAAAATGTGGTAGTACCAAAGAGGAAATGAATTTTTAATTCTGAATAAAGTAAATTTTAATTTTATTTCATTGTAATCTAAAGCTGAACCACCACAAATGGCTAGTGAAATGGACACTGATTTAGATATTTAAATTTAAAAGCCAGAATTTCCTTTAACTCTAAAAATAAAAAATGTGTACCAAAGATATAATTCACCCAATGTCAAGAAGCATAATTTTTAAAACACAAAATGTTAAAAACCTAAGAAGCTCTTTTGTTGTTAACAGTAGCCAATGCTGTGTCTCCGACAGTCATTGACATATACTGTGTTCCCTAATCACTATTCCTACAATCATTTGACTCATACTTAGAGAAAGTAAGCTAACATAAAATCTTAAAAATACATTATCTGATGATTAAGGATAGGTCAGGGCCCACATGAAACCTTAAAAAATATGTATTTTCTGGTTTTATTTCCATGAATCTCATTTGAGTTTCTCATGCAAAAAGAAAGAAAAATATAAAAACAAAGTAGTTTTTACAATCAGACTATTCAATATTACTTCTGCATTGAACACACATGCCTATGGTAAGTGCTGCTATGAAACTTACTGTGAGGGTATTTCAAACAATTCATGAAAAATGGAATGAAAAGGCAACTTTATTTTAGCGTGAAAAGATCTTAAAATGCATACATAGCTTTTTCATAATGCCTTTTTTCCATAAACCTTTTACATAGATTTTTAAATATTTTGCATGGAAATAAACTTTTCATTCAATTTCCCATGAACTGTTTGAAGCACCTCATATTTAAGACACAACTGGCCGGCGACGCAGCTCAACAGGCTAATCCTCCGCCTTGCAGCGCCGGCACATCAGGTTCTAGTCCCGGTCGGGGCGCTGGATTCTGTCCCAGTTGCCCCTCTTCCAGGCCAGCCCTCTGCTGTGGCCCAGGAGTGCAGTGGAGGATGGCCCAAGTGCTTGGGCCCTGCACCCCATGGGAGACCAGGAGAAGCACCTGGTACCTGCCATCAGATGAGCGTGGTGCACCGGCCACAGCGCACCAGCCACGGCAGCCATTGGAGGGTGAACCACCGGCAAAAGGAAGACCTTTCTCTCTGTTTCCCTCTCACACTATCCACTCTGGTGTCAAAAAAAAAAAAAAAAAAAACCCACACACACACAAAAAACCAACTATAACAGGCCTCTAACCTGAAAAATCAAAATTAAAAAAAAAAACTCTCAGAAAAAATAAAGACAATAAAGGAAACAAGAAAAAGACAAAATATGAAAAGGAGGAACTAATATCCTCAGATAAAAAAGAAACTATACCATTGGAACAAGATCAAGATGTCAAGGGGGATAAATTCAGAGAATAAGAAATTAAAAATATGACATTAGAAATAAAAATTCAACAGAAGATTTAGAAAAACAATGTTGAATAATTCCACATAAAGAAAGTAAAATTAAAAGACAAGTAAAAATATAAAATATGAGAAAATTAGAGGAACACAAGGAAAACATTACAAAAACTGAATAAAGCAACTAAAGATAATGGGGATAAAAGGGAAACAATAAGTAAATTACATCAAAAAATATTCTAGGAAAACTAGATTTAAAAGAATCTCAGGTACTACATGATATTCAAGTATGCTGAATTATCAATGTAATTGCCAGATTTTAAAAGGTCACCAAAGGCAGTATTGTAGCACAGTAGGTTAAGCCACAGCTTACAACAGCAGCATCCCATATGTCAGGCTGAGTCTTGGCTGCTCCATTTCTGATCTAGTTTCCCACTAATGTGCCTGAAAAAGCAGTGGAAGATGGCCTAAGTACTTGGGTCCCTGCCCCATTTGAGAGACCCAGGTAGAGCAGTGGCTCCTAGCTTCAGTCAGGCCTAACCCCATCTGCTACTTGCAGGCAGTTAAGAGAGTAAGCCAGCAGACAGATCTATCTGTACTCTGCCTTTCAAAAATTAGAAAAAACTTTAAAAGCAAACAGCCATAGAATTTTATTATTTGGAAATATACATCACAGAAAAAGCTAAGAGTTGAAAATTCTTGCCTCTGACAACGACAGCTTGACAAAGAATGGTAGTTTAAGGGACTGTAATTTTTTATTAAAACTATTTTTTAAATCAAATATTTTAAGAAACAGTATTTACATATTGCTACTTAAATTTACTTCTATTCCAATATGGATTCTAAAATCTATGTAATAGATATATTGTCAAATGAAGCCTTATTATCAACTATATAATTTTTTTGAGGATAAGAAGCCAAGTACAGGTTTCAAATGTAAGACAAGAAGCATTTAAGTCACTGTTTTATTAAAAAAAATTGGCCTACTTGAACCTTTTAATCATGACTTTCCTTTCCTCTTTCTGATTTTTGACCCAGAAGCTGCATCTGCCTGGTCCCAAAACAGGAGTGAGATGGAAAGCTGCAACAGTGTTCTCACTGTCACAAAAATTACTAATAGTAAATCTTCATCACCAAAAGGCTCAGGAAAAATGAAAGCACAGACAATATATACTAATACAAATATTATTAATATATATTAATATGCAAGTTTCAAAACCCAGAAACTCCAATCAAGTAATTATTAACAAGATATACTGCACATTCACATAAATTATACAGTTAAAACTACATACTGAAATAATAAATCTTAAAATGTGCCCAGACACTGCTAAGTAAACATTTGTCATTTCATTTATTGCATCCAGTGAGAAAGCTGATATTCCCTGCATTTTCATAAGCAGGAAACTGAGTCTCAAAAAAATCAAGTAATCAGTACCCAACATAAAAACAGTGATGAAGGGGTTAAAATGTAAGACCATGTACATAATCATAGAAACTAGAAATTCTAATTTTTCTAAATTCAGATTACTAAATAGTATTATGGTTAATCTGATATATTTTTATAAACTATACTAATCAAGATAATCTACTAATTGCCTACTAAATAACTAAAGATTCAAACTCAATTGCCTATTCGCTTTTAGTTTTAAAGTATCATTTTTACAAAAATAAATAAGAAATAAGAAAAAATAAAATACCATCTTAATATACTTTTCATAGTGCTTCTGTATTTTTAGACTGTAGAATTTATATTATACAATTGAGCCAAACATCTTCCTCTACTGATCTCAACAAAGTGGTAAGCAAAACTTTGAACAAATCATAGAAGGCATGACTTAGAATAGGAACTATCATATGGTCTTGTCATATATTTGTGCATCCTACAAAGACATTAAGAATTCTTGACAGAAAAACACTTAAGAAAGTGGAAACTGCTTGTTTTAACACTTTGTATTCTCAGAAATCTTTCTGTTTTTCAGTTTTAATAAAATTATCCCAATTAAGATCCTCAAAATAGGGACTGGCATTGTGGCACAGCAGGTTAAGCTGCCATTGTGACACCAGCATCCAATACAAGTGTCAGTTTAAGTCCCAGCTGCTCCACTTCTGATCCAGCTTCCTGTTAATGTGCCTGGGAAAGCAATGAAAATAGCCCAAGGGCTTGGGCCCCTGTCACCTATGTAAGAGACCCAAATGAAGTTCAGGGCTCCTGTCTTTCACCTGGCCCAGCCCTAGCAGTTGTAGCCGTTTGGGAAGTGAACCAGTGGATGGAAGATTCTCTATGTCTCTCTCTGTTAACTCTGTCTTTCAAATAAATAAATAAATCCTTTTTAAAAATCCTGAAGATATGTAATCATTAAAAGAAACATTTTTTATTTTTTATTTATTTTTTTAACAGTCAGAGTTAGACAGTGAGAGAGAGAGAGAGAGACAGAGAGAAAAGTCTTCCTTTTCCATTGGTTCACCCCCCCAAGTGGCCGCTATAGCCTGCGTGTTGTGGCCGGCATGCTGTGCCAATCCGAAGCCAGGAACCAGGTGCTTCCTCCTGGTCTCCCATGCGGGTGCAGGGCCCAAGCATTTGGGCCATCCTCCACTGTAATCTTGGGCCAAAAGAAACATTTTTAAAAAGCTTTCAACAGCTTCACATAAAATGTTGCCTGAAGAAAAAAATCACTTCCTTGACAATAAGGATTAAAAATGTACAAAGAATAAAAAATTGCCTTGCAGCACTAAATGACTGAGGAATCACCAATCTTTGTGATTTAAAAAAAAAAATAAATAAGATGCTTATTTGTTGTTTCCTTCTTGTAAAAACTCTGAAACAAGAAAGGATACAGAATTCAATCAATCAATGATTGAACAGTACACCAGGAGCAGCAAGTCACAGATAATCCAACTCATAGTTTTGGTTGGTTGGCTGTTTTTCCTTGTGTTGTTTTATCTCCAACCATTTCTTGGAAGTTGAAAAGTAAAGACAATTCAAGTACAAAGCACCTACAAAGCAGCTGCCTCAGCAATCAGCAGACCGCACAGCAGTGAGCAGTAAAGGAAGCAAGTCAGCTTTACTTGCTGGCAGATGAGGGCACAGAGACTGTTATCACTTATCCAACCCACCCTACTCCTACTGGACCTTGTTGGAGAGGTGAGCCCTCCTGGGTCTCTTAGTACAACTTCACTGGCTAGTGTGCAAATAGATTCTCATACTCAAATAATCCAGAGTGATAATATTTCAACGGTAAGGCAAAACATCCAATTGCAATAACAAATTATTTTATTGCTGACAATACACATATCTGATATGGACAAAAAATGAAGGACAGCTACATAATACTTCAATAAGGGGGTCAACATTGTGGCACAGTGAGTTAAACTGTTGCCTGAAATGCTGGCAACCCACAGAGAGAACTGGGCTAACCTTACAGGAGTTTCACTGTCCTATGAGTGATAGCAAAAGCTGGAGGGGTGGCTGAAATCACTCAGAATTTGCGGGATGAAAAAACCAAAGAGCTAAAGACCAAACTCTGAGGAACTCCAAAACTTAAAGGAAAGAAATTGGGGGGGCCTGCACTGTGGCATAGTGGATAAAGCCACCGCCTGCAGTGCTGGCATCCCATTTGGGCTCTGGTTCGAGACCCAGCTGTTCCACTTCTGGTCCAGCTCTCTGCTGTGGCCTGGGAAAGCAGTAGAAGTTGGTCCAAGTTGTTGGATCCCTGCAACTCTGCCTTTCAAATAAATAAATAAATCTTAAAAAAAATTTATCTCTACTATGTACTGTGGGTTACTCTAGATAGCAGTTGTAAAAATGAACAAACTGGACAAAAAAATCTCTGAGCTCATGAAGTTTACACTATGGTGGAAAGGCAAGACCAAGAGATAAAATATTGAATTAAAAAAAAACACTTCTATGTATATGCTACCTGGTGATCAGTGCTATCCAGAAAATTAAACTAGGACTATTATTTGTGTTCAATTTATTTTAGCAAATTTCTTTCCTTAAGAGCCCTACCCACAAATACTTCTGTGAAAACCACCATCAAGTCCAAAAACAATGTCATTTATAATGACAGTCATAATTTCTTTGTTTTCAGAATTTTATGGCTTCTATTTGTAAAGATTAAGCTTAGTAGCTTAAAATTTATTAAAGGTAGCATGTAAAATACAACAAAAATATCTGTGACTAATAGCTGATTACTGACATCTTTCAAACTAGTATACAGGATTTTTAGAACTATACTGGTCAGTGCCATGGCTCACTAGGCTAATCCTCTGCCTGCGGCGCCAGCAATCCAGGTTCTAGTCCCAGTTGGGGCACCAGATTCGTCCTGGTTGCTCCTCTTCCAGTCCAGCTCTCTGCTGTGGCCCAGGAAGGCAGTGGAGGATGGCCCAAGTCCTTGGGCCCTGCACCCACATGGGAGACCAGGAGGAAGAACCTGGCTCCTGGCTTCGGATTGGAGCAGTTCAGGCCACTGCGGCCATTTGAGGGGTGAACCAATGGAAGGAAGACCTTTCTCTCTGTCTTTCACTCTCTCTAACTCTGCCTGTCAAAAAAAAAAAAAAAAAAAAAAAAAAAAAGGAACTATACTGAACTAAAATAATTTATGTGCCCAAAACTATACTAGCAAAATATGCTCTTAACAAAATTCAGAATTGCAAATTTCCTGCCCAACTCCCCCACCATCACCAAGAAAAATATTCTCACAGTGCTCAATTATCTAGAAGGGTCCTGCTCCTTACAGAAGAAATTGCTAGGGAAAATGCAGAAAGAAAAGCATATAAATGGGGATTTTTATATAGCTTTCAAGATATCCTTAAGAAGAAACAACACAATTTCAATTGACTTCATAAGTTTTCAATTGATAAAACAATATCCTAAGCAGAAAACTAATGTGCAAAGCTAAGGTCTGGGTCAATCTCAAAAGTCTTTAATTGAAGGTAGTGACTAACCAAGACAACTCGGGCCCAATACACTATAAACTATAAGACAAGAAAAAACAAGGCAGCTCGATGTGGTCAATGCTAACTTTCGATGTGATCAATGCTAACTTTCGATGTGATCAATGCTAACTTTCAGAACAACACTGATCAAAGTAAAAGGAATAGGAGGGGTGGGAATGTGGGTTGGAGGGTGGGTATAGTGGTAAGAATAACTATATTCCTAAAATTGTACTCATGAAATCTGTATTCCTTATATAAAAGGTTTCTTTTGGGGGGAAAAAAATGAAAGGAAAAGAGATATTCAATAATAAAGCTAGAAGCAAAAATCTAAGGATGGAATTATCATTTGCTAAAAGAAGACTAAACAACCAAAGAAATATCTTTGAAGACCTAAATCCATAACCCAATACCATCAAATTATTAGAGAACACTGGGGAATTCCTGCAAGGCATTGGCACAGGCAAAGAGTTCTTGGAAAACCCCAGAGGCACAAGCAATCAAAGCCAAAATTCACAAATGGGATTACATCAAACTGAGATGCCTCTGTACTGCAAAAGAAATACTAAGGAAAGTAAAGAGGCAACCAACAGAATGGGAGAAATTATTTGCAGACTATACAACTGATAGAGGATTAATAACTAGAATATATAAAGAGATCAAAATTCAACAACAAAACAAACAATCCACTTAAGAATTGGGCCAACGGAGCCGGTGCTGTGGCTTAACAGGTAAAGCCACTGCCTGCAGTGCCGGCATCCCATATGGGCGCCAGTTCAAGTCTCAGCTGCCCCACTTCTGATTCAGCTCTCTGCTATGGCCTGATAAAGCAGTACAAGATGGTCCAAGTCCTTGGAACCCTGCACCTGCGTGAGAGACCCAGAGGAAACTCCTCACTCCTGGCTTCAGATTGGTCCAGCTCCAGTTGTTGCAGCCAATTTGGGAGTGAACAAGCGGATGGAAGACCTCTCTCTCTTTAAAAAAAAAAAAAAAAAAGAAGAAGAAAGAAAGAAAGAAAAGAAATGGGCAAAGGACTTAAACAAGCATTTTTCAAAAGATGAAATACAAATGGACAACAGACACATGAACAAATGCTAGCCAGCGCCGTGGCTCACTAGGCTAATCCTCCGCCTGTGGCGCCAGCACTGCAGGTTCTAGTCCCGGTTGCTCCTCTTTCAGTCCAGCTCTCTGCTGTGGCCCGGGAGTGCAGTGGAGGATGGCTCAGGTCCTTGGGCCCTGCACCTGTATGGGAGACCAGGAGGAAGCACCTGGCTCCTGGCTTTGGATGGGCACAGCATGCCAGCTGCAACACACCAGCCTTAGCGGCCACTGGGGGTTGAACCAACGAAAAAGTAAGACCTTTCTAATAAAAAAAAAAGAAGCTAATAAAAAATCAATAACCATAGATTAAACCATAATTCTGATATTGTATAGTTAATAATGCAGTATAATTGCTGATGTAAGGAAAGCTATATAAAAACAAAATTATTAAAGAGTTCTATAGTTATTTCCTTCCTCTGAGCATTTTTAAATAGGAAATGAGTAACTGAAACCAAGCTACAAGGACAGTAAGTGAGTAGAATGACCTTTTCACCACCCACACCACTTTCTTACAAGAGGATGATGAGGTCTTTTATGATGCTTACCTCTAACAAAACAGATGCATCTCTATGAAATCACAGCAAAGATTACTCAATTTCTTAGTTATGAAGAAAAGTAAAACTTTATCCAAATATTTTTCTTTTTAAAAAAAAAAAAGTCATGTATGTCTAAAAAAGCACTGCTTGCTACCAAAGCAAGAATATAGCACTCAGTTATAAATTCTACAAAGCTTTAGGTCTCTCAGCTAGTTGATCAGCACCTTTTCATGCACTCCTGAAATTCATTCTCAAGTAAGATTAGAAGCAAATTTCAGATCATTTTTTTTAAGATTTACTTATTTATATTTGAAAGACAGAGTCAGCCGGCGCCACGGCTCAATAGGCTAATCCTCCGCCTTGTGGCACCAGCACACTGGGTTCTAGTCCAGGTTGGGGCGCAGGATTCTGTCCCGGTTGCCCCTCTTCCAGGCCAGCTCTCTGCTCTGGCCCGGGAGTGCAGTGGAGGATGGCCCAAGTGCTTGGGTCCTGCACCCCATGGGAGACCAGGAAAAGCACCTGGCTCCTGCCATCAGATGAGCGTGGTGCGCCAGCCGCAGCGCACAGGCCGCGGCGGCCATTGGAGAGTGAACCAACGGCAAAGGAAGACCTTTCTCTGTCTCTCTCTCTCACTGTCCACTCTGCCTGTCAAAAAAAAAAAGGAAAGAAAGGCAGAGTCACAGACAGAGAGATGGAGAGACAGAGAGAGAGAGAGGTTTCTATACACTGGTTCACTCCCTAAATGGTCGCAATGGCCAGAGCTGAGACGATCCAAAGCCAGGAGCCAGGAATTTCTTCCAGGTCTTCCAGGTGCAGTGCAGGGGCCCACACACCTGGGACATCTACTGCCTTCCCAGGCCATTAGCAGGGAGCTGGATTGGAAGTGGAGTAGCAGTGGAAGTGGAGTAGCAGTACTGCTGGAAGGGATGCCAGCAGCACAGGTAGCGGCATAACCCAGTTACGCCACCATACTGGCTCCTGCTCTTTTCAAATACTCTTTCAAAATAAAGAAATTCAGCTGGCACTGTGGTTACTTAACATTTGTGCAAGAGTATTTCACATTAAAAACAGCACGTAAATACTGCTTTAGTTCTCAACTGAGCATGATAGGCAAACTAAGGATTAATCCTCTGTCTGCAGTCCAGCATCCCATATGGGCACTGGTTCTAGTCCCAGCTACTTCACTTCCAATCCAGCTCCCTGCTGATACACCTGGGTAGGCAGTGAACAATGGTCTGGATGCTTGGGATCCTGCCACCATATGGGAGACCTCGAAGCAGTTCTTGACTCCTGGCTTTTGCCTGGCCCAGCACCAGCTGTTGTGGCCATTTGAGAAGTGAACCGGCAGATGAAAAGACCTCTCTGTCTCTCTGTCTCTCTCTCTGACTCTGCCTTTCAAATAAATCTAAAAAAAAAAAAAAAAAGCAGGTATGCTTTTTAAAATATTTTCAAAGGAGTTTCTGTTCCCCTTTAAAGTTTTATATATTTATTCTATAGATATCAATATGTAAGCTTTTAAGCTTAAAAATAAAATCTTGAAACCTACACATGCTGATTTCATGTTTACATGGACATAAATTCTGGAGACTTTTTTATTTTTAAAGTAGATTCTTTTTTCAAATGTTTATTTATATATTTGAGAGAGAAAGAGAGTGAGTTCCTATAAGTAACCGCAACAGCTAGGTCTGGGTCAGGGCCAGAGCCAAGAGCCAGGAACACAATCCTGTCTCCCAAGTGAGTGGCAGAAACCTAATCACTTGAGCCATCATCACTGACTCCCAGGGTCCCCATTAGCAGCAAGGTAGAGTCAGGAGCAGGAACCAGGAGCTGAACCAGGTACTGCAGTGTGGGATGTGGACAACTTAACACCTGCCCCTGGAAACTTTTTAACAAATTAATCTAAGAATTAACTACTCTGAGACAACAAAGACATTTTTTTAAAGAAAAAGTTTATCATTTTTAAGTTATTTAATTTACTTTTATATGAAGAACAACAGAGAGAGTGATGGAGAAATAAGGAGAGAGGTGGGGGAGAGAAGAGATCTTCCATTCACTGGTTTACTCTTCAAATGCCTGCCAACAGCCAGGGCTGAGCCTGAACAAAGCCAGGAGCCCAAAACTCCATCCATGCTTGCAGGGACTCAAGTACAGGATGCGCATTTGCAGGAACATGGATCTGGGACTCAAACCCAGGCACTCTGATAATGGAGTAGGTTTTCCAAGCAGTGGCTTAAATGCTGCACCAAATGCTGCCCCCTAACAAATTATTTTAGATTCAGTGTTCAACTAATGAATAGATACACAAAGGGTTTTTTTTTTTCAAATCAGCAATCCCTACCATATAATAATATATCATATTTTACAGACCAATAAATCATTGTCAACTTAAAGTAAAAGGATCTGCCAATCCAGTGAAAGTTCAGTATGTTCCAGAAATGCATCAATAATTCTGAAAAAAGGCAATATTAAGACAACTGTTAACACAGATTTTTAGAAGTATAATTCAGTGCAGAGGCAAGGAAACAGACTAAGATTCCTTCTCATCCCAACTGAAAAAACATCAGATAAACAGAATGATTCTGAAATAGTCAGTGCTAAGCAAGCACTGTATCAGTATAGGATCCTTAGAGGTGACTATAATTGACCAATCACACTATAGAATGAATCTCACTGGTCAATACAACAAGTACAGGCAACATAGTTTTTCGTGCTGTGCCTCTTCTGTATCTGTAAAATCTCACCCCATGAAACTCATCACTGCAGTGAAGTCAGGTTCCTTAAAAAAAATCTCTGAGCATACAATTGTTCAAAGGCATCTGACCAAGATGAATTCAGTCCTTTATCATATCTGCTTTAGGCTATAAATCATGGAGTATATTATACCATCTAATATTCAATAACTTTCTAAGGCAATTCTCAATTTCAAATGCAGCATAGATAGCACATGTTTTGAGCCAGTTTTCCAAGTAGTTCTTGCTTCTACACTAGCTCAAGGCACCTAAAATTGGCTTCTGTAGGTCATTCTAATCTAACTCCCTATCAATTTTTTTTTTTTCCTGTACAAGTTCCTGGACAGCACATAGGGTTTAGAAGTCTTGGTAAATGAAACTCTGCTCATGTGTTACAGCAAAGAGTGTTTATAAAGAAACAAAGTGCTTTTCTGTCCTCTGAAAGCTCTCTGTGAGAAACATCTCTAATATGCAGTAGAGTTCCTTAAAGCCCTGGGTCATTCAAACAGAATATTTTTTAAACTCAATACTGCTGAGAAAGTAAGAACTTGTGAAAAGTGATACTCTTTGAAAATAGTGGTAGCTTTCAGATGATAAAAGACAAAAAATTCAAATGAACATTGATGTGCAGAATAAATTTCAGGAAAGAGAAAAAAGAAAGGATATTCCTTGTTTCAACCCCTGCCAATCTTTAAGAAATCCAACGGTCTAAGAATACGGCCATATTTAAAGCACATAAACATCCAGGATCCTCCATCCCAAACCCAGGTTAGGGAAAATGTGTTTGAAGAGACAGAAATTCAGATTCTAGGGGCCAATGTTGATTTACAGCAGGGTAAGCCGACCACCTGGAACATAGGCATCCCACATAGGTGCCAGTTCGAATCTAGTTCCCACAGCCAAAAAGGAAGTGAACCAGTGGATGAAAATCTCTGTCTTTCCTTCATTCTGCCTTTCAAATAAATAAATATTTTTTTTAGAAAAATGAATTCATTTTCCACTAGGAATATTCCCAACACAGGAGTAAGAGCATCTGACACAGCAGTTAAGACACTGCTTGAGACCTGCATCCTGTATCAGAGTGCCTGGGTTCGAGACTCAGCTCCACTCCAAAGTCCAATCTCCTGCTAATACTCACCCTGAAAGAAAGCAAGTGATGGTTCAAATTCTTGAGTTCCTGCCACCCACATGGGAGACCTTGACTGAATTCTCAGCACCTGCCTTCACCCTGACACAGCCTCAGCTGTTGTGGGCATTTAGGGAATAAGTTGGCAAATGGCAAGTATCTGTCTCTCTCCCTCTCTCTTTCAAATAAATACAAAAAAAAACTTTAAAAAAGAGAAGACTCATACAGAGTTTGCACCAAAAATATAAACAAATAAAAAACCAACTTTCTATCTTTGTAGTTGTTGGTAGGGTTGTTTCTTATTGTTATGGCTAAGAAGTAAATATATTCTATTATCAATAATTTTAAAAACAGAAAAAAGTTCAACGTAAACAATATGAAATTAAAGCTGGGGCCGGTGCTGTGGCATAGCAGGTAAAACTATCACCTACAGCGCCGACATCCCATATGGGCACCAGTTTAAGTCCCAGCTGCTCCACTTCCGATCCAGCTCTCTGCTATGGCCTGGGAAAGCAGTGGAAGATGGCCCAAGTCCTTGGGCCCCTGCACACATATGGGAGGCCTGGAAGAAGCTCCTGGCTTCAGAATGGCCCAGCTCCACGGTTGAGACCATTGGAGAGTGAACCAGCGGATGGAATGAACCAGCAGATGAAAGACCTCTCTCTCTGTCATTTCCTCTCTCTGTAACTCTTTCAAATAAATAAAATAAACCTTAAAAAAAAAAAAAACCTGTCACTGTCACTCTAGCACTTAAATCCTATATCAAGAACACAGAAAATATGCTAATCCAACTTGAACTAGTTAAGCAGTGTTGGTGTTCACCTTCCTCACTACCTAATACCAGTAAATGTGCTTAATGGCAAAAAATTAAATATGGAGAAGTTATTGGCTAAAACTGAGAACAGAATATATATCATAATTATTAAGATTATATGTTAGCATACAACATTCTAAAATCTAATATTTTAGCTACTAAAATGCATGAATCAGAAATAAAATTATAAATATTTTGCGATATAAGAGCATTATTTCCATTCGTCTGTCCTCAAAGAATATGTGCAGAACTAAGATTCTGCTATAATGCTTCATGTTCCCGAATATGCAGTGAAAGGTTTTTCATGAATTTCAAGTTTTCAATGACAAATACATGCAACTTCAAGTCTTCATGGCTGAATTTACCGTCTTGTGACCATTCTGGCAGGCTACATGCAATGCTGTCTGCCCCATTGCATCCTCAACGTCGACATCACTGACGTGCTGCACAAGGTCATGCAGTAGTTCTGTCCGCCCATTCACAGCCAGCCAGTGGATCTGTGAAGCCAGTTAGTTACTTAACATTTGTGCAAGAGTATTTCACATTAAAAACAGCACGTAAATACTGCTTTAGTTCTCAACTGAGCATGACAGGCAAACTAAGGATACTTTAAGGCCATATAACTTTTTCCTATTTTTATTAGAAAATATATACATCATGTATTTCAAAACCAATAACTCAGTGGTTCAAAACAGTAAGTACTATAAACTTACCAAATTCTCTGTTTCTTAGGTAACTAGATTCTATGCACAGTTTGTCTCTAAAAACAGAAGTTGGATATTTTTCCTTTCCCAGAAGCTAACATAAGTTAAAAAGAAATGCCATATTCTCTACTTCCTATATTTTACAATTAATATATGTTTCTTATATAAATAATAAAAATATAGGGCCAATTTAAAAAAAAAAAAAACGCCTAGAAGTCTACCACTCAAAGACAGATAGGCGCAGTAGGCTAATCCTCCGCCTGCGGCGCCAGCATCCCATATGGGAGCCAGTTCTAGTCCCAGTTTACCCTCTTGGATTCCAGCTCTCTGCTATGACCTGGGAAAGCAGTAGAAGATGGCCCAAGTGCTTGGGCCCCTGCACCCACGTGGGAGACCAGGAAGAAGCACCTGGCTCCTGGCTTCAGACAGGCGCAGCTTCGGCCGCTGAGGCCATTTGGAGAGTGAACCAACAGAAGGAAGATCTTTCTCTCTCCCTCCCTCTCACTGTCTGTAACTCTACCTCTCAAATAAATAAATAGAATCTTTAAAAAAAAAAAAAAAAGATAAAACTGGACTGTTATACATTTTTCTTTGTTTTTATTTTTAAAGTATTTATTTATTTGAAAGGCAGAGTGACAGACAGAAAGGGGAAAACAGAGCTCTTCCACCTGGTGGTCCATCCCCCAAATGGCTGCAACAGCCGGGCTGGTACAGGCTGAAGTCAAGAATTCCATCCTGATCTCCCACATGCATGGCAAGGGTTGGAACACTTAGTCCTTCTTCCATTGCTTTCCCAGGCACACTAGCAGGGAGCTGGATCGAATCAGAGCAACCCAGACTAGAACCAACACTCTAATAGGGGATGCCAGCATCACAAGCAGCAACTTCACCCACTGTGCCACAACACCAGCTCCTATGTATTTTTCTTTTATTTCTTTCCATTAAAAAGTATCATGAAAGCAGGCACTTAGCCTAGTGGTTAAGACGCCATGTCCCATACCTCAAAGTGCCTAGCTCAATACTCAGCTCTAATTCATGACTCCAGCTTCCTTCTGATGTGGCCCTTGGAAAACTGCAAGGATGGCTCATGTAACCGTGTCCTTGCAAACCATGTGAGAGAACTGGATTGCATTCCCAGCCCCATTATGGGCATTTGAAGAGTAAACCATCAGCTGGAAATACTCTCTCTCCATCTCTGTTTTGCCTCTCAAATAAATAAAAAAAATTTAAATATCACAAAACCTCGGTTTTTAAATGGCAGACTGAGAGGGTGGTGCTGTGGTGTAATGGGTTACACAACTACCTACAATGTTCAAGTCCTGGCTATTCCACTTCCAATCCAGCTCCCTGCCAATGTTCCTGGGAAGGTAGCAGAAGATGGCCCAAGCAGCAGGGCCTCTGCCACCCATGTGAGAGATCAGGATGGCGTTCCTGGCTCCCGGCTTGGGCCTGGTCCAAATCTGCTGCTGCAGTTATTTGGAGACTGAACCACTAGATGGGAGATAGTGTGTGTGTGTGTGTGTGTCTGTCTGTCTGTCTGTCTTTCCCCAGTCACTCTGCCTTTCAAATAAATAAATAAATCTTTTTAAAAATTGTAAATGGCAGGTTGAACACAAACATGAGCTGCTACTTCTTCCTAAAACTCCACAGAAATGACAGAATATTTTCTTAAAGAACAGACTCTTAAAGATATAAAGAAAAGAAAAAAAAGAATAGCAACAAATTTTAGAAGCTGAAAACAGATAATGCTTTTAGTTTCTAAGATAATATTTGCTGACTTGTCAAAATAAAAACCAGAGTCCTAAATTAGAGCAGAAAAAGCTAAGAAGAAATACGATTCAGATCACAGAAATCCCAAAAGGCTCGAGAATGAACAGCAAGCACCCTGTACCTCCTGAAGCAAAGGTGAATATGGAATGAGAGAGAGATCAGTTGAAAGTTAATAAGATTTAGACTCTTCCTAACTCTGCAAGATCAGTGAAGGCCCCTCCCCAATCTGACAGAACACAAGAGGCTTAGAAACAAAAAGTCTCTCCTAATGAGAGACACCAAGCACAGGGAGCAGACAGTATTTCAGTGAAAAAATTTTCCATTCTACCTTCCGTAAAGTTCAGGAGGGAAAAGGAGAAATTATCAAATAAAAACTTATGTAGTTAAATAGATTATATTAACATGGACACCTTACCTTGTCTAAACTAAGGAAACCATGTCTAAGAAAGATCTATCTTAATTAGGACCAGCACTGTAAGTTAAACCTCCGCCTGAGCACTGGCATCCCATATGGGCACCGGTTTCCCAGCTGCTTCACTTCTGATCCTGCTCCCTGCTAATGGCCTAGGAAAGCAGCAGAATGTGGCCCAAGTGATTAGGACCCTGCAAGCATGTGGGACACCCAGTAGAAGCTCCTGCCTCTGGATCAGCCCAGATCTGGGTGTTGAGGCATTCGGGGAGGGAATCAGCAGATGGAAGACTCTCTGTTTCTCCCTCTGTCTGTAACTCTGCCTCTCAAATAAATAAATAAATAAATAAATCTTTAAAAACAAAAAAGATCTATGTAATTTCCAGGGTTTTACAATCCTCTATAGCATTTACCACACCACCTAAACATCCTGAATACAATCTTTCCTTAGAATAGATATTATATTGCTAATCTATAATAAAATCTGAATTTTCACAAGAACTACAGATTCCATGTAATTGTCATAATTGAGCTTATTCTAATAGGTCATTCACAGCACAATACAAATCTGAGGGAAGTTGTTTTGTTATACCTCACCCCCCCCCCGAGATTTTTAATCAAAAAAGCCTTGAAAACTGGCATGCTAAGTGAATATTCAGTATTCTTTTTCATTCACAAATTAAAAGATTCAAAATGTGCAACTACTATCAAAGGTTGGCAAGGTTGGTATACTTAACAAAAACTTAACTTCTATCATAACTTTAAAACAACTGTTCATCACGTCATTTTATTAATCTCTACAGATTTATTTATTTGAAAGTCAAAGAGACAGAGAAACAGAGACAGAGATCTTTCCTCCTGTGATTCACTCCTCAAATGGCAGCAACAGCCAGGGCTGGACCAGGCTAAAGCTAGGAGTCAAGAACTCCATCCAGGTCTCCCACATGGGATGGTAGGGACTCAAGTACTCCAGTCATCATCTGCTGCTTCCCAGAAGCACTAGCAAGGAAATGGACTGGAAATGTACACAGGACTCAAACTGGCACTCTGATATGGCACACGGACATCTCTACTTCTAAAACCATTAATACTCCAATAAAACAACAAGTTGGTTAAAATTTTTGGATTTCAACAATCCACCCATATCCCTTATCACCTCTCTATATTACTTTATTACATAAAAAATAAAGTATATATTTAGTTTGCACATATTACAATTAATAAGTTACATACAATTTATTATATATAAATATATAATTATCTAATCACAATTATATAATTATTTATAATTAAATATATTATATTTATATTATATAAACATATATAAATATATATTTACTATAATATATAATGAAATATATTGACTTATTATTGCCAAAATAGTCATATGGCAAAATGGATAAAAAAACACTAGTTTAAGAAAGATAACAAGTCTGAAAAGGACATAGGCCAAAATATTAAGAGTGATTATCTCTGAGTACAGGAAAGAGAAGAATGCTCAATCCACTGGTAACCTTTCTGGTTATTTTTTTCTTTCTGCCTAGCCATATAATTTTCCTCTAATGAATACATTAAAGGTGATTAGAAGGACATAATGAAAAAACAGCTTTCCTCTAATGACTTTACACCATACTTCAACACAGATTCTCCCGGAAGTCCCTTGAAAGTCAAAGACTCTCTTTCTCTGCCTTTGCCTCTGCCTCTCTGGAACACTGGCTTTCAAATAAATAAATAAATCCTAAAAAAAGGAAAATAAATAATGGGGGTGGGGAGTAGCCAGCACTGTGGCATAGCAGATAAAGCCTCCACCTGAAGTGCTGGCATCTCATCTAGGCACCAGTTCAAGACCTGGATGCTTCACTTCTGATCCAGCTCTCTGTTATGGCCTGAGAAAGCAGTAGAAGACGGCCCAAGACCTTGGGCCCCTGCACCCACTTGGGAAACCCAGAGAAGCTCCTGGCTCCTGGCTTTGGAAGTGCCCAGTTCTGGCTGTTGCTACCATTTCAGGAATGAACCAGCAGATGGAAGCTCGCTCGCTCGCTCTCTCTCTCTCTCTTTCTCTGCCTCTCTGTAACACTGCCTTTCAAATAAATAAATCTTAAAAAAAAAAAAGAAGAAAAATAAAATCAATGACAATAGCAAGGGATGCAAAACTTCAAAATAAACAAAGTCATTAGTTTAGAAAGGAGAAGGGAGAGGCAGGCATTATGGTGCCAAAGGTCAAGTCACCACTTAGGCTTGCCCTATCCTATACCCCATAGAGGAGTGCTTAGGTTTGAGTCTCAGCTCCACTTCCTGTCTAGCTTCCTGGGAGGCAGCAGATGATGGTTCAAATACTTGGGTCTCCAACACCAACACAGGTTACTCAAACTGGCTTCTGGTTTTGGCTTGGTCTGGCCTACCCCTGGCTGTTGTGGGAATTTGGGGAACAAACCAGTAGGTGAAAGATCTCTCTGTCACTATGCCTTTCAAATAAATAAACAATAAAAAAGAGAAATCCATTTTTTAAATTTTTATTTTTAAAAATGGGAGAAACATGGTTAAACTGTAACTTCCCTTAATAAATTATGCTGACGACTCAACATTCTGTACCTAACTATAAAAAAGTAACTTACAGAAATATCTCAACTTTGCATTACCATTACATTCATCATTTTCAAAAAAGTACTTTAATAAAACTGATAGCACTTACTGCTGTAAGGCCTTCATTATTACAAATGTTGACATCAGCACTGTATTCTAATAATTTACTCATACATTTTTTTTGCCTGAAGAGAAAAACAGATAGTCACAGATCATTGGTACTAGAAAAAAATACAATCATTTTACTAAAACATTAACAATAATCAACATTAGTTGATGATATCATTACCTGTATCTGCAATTTTTAATTATTTAAAATAAAATATAAAACTGTTTTTATGATTCAAAGATAGTAAAGAAATGGCACAATTCAGTTTTGTAATTCAAATTACAGAGAAACTTCTAATATTGATTAAATACATGGAATAGTAATCTTCATTAAATACATAAGAAAATGTAAGTCTAATGGAAAGGGAATGTTTATAACAAAATGATGTCAATGTTGTATCCTATATTCTTGATTACAAAATATTCAAAAGATAACATTCAAATCAATTACAAAAACATAATCAGAAAATCAGTAAAATGTTGAGTCTATCCACTTTTTTTCAATTACTTTTGTGGTAAAATACATGTGACATAAAATTTACCATTTTAACCACTTTTAAGTGTACAGTTCAGTGGCATTTTACTTAGCATAATATCTTTAAGTTTTATCCATGTTACAGCATACCATCACAACGTCTTTCCTTTTTAATGCTAAATAATATTCCATTATATGTATTTACCATACTTTGCTTACCAGTTAATGGACACTCAGGCTGCTTCCACATTTTAGCTACTGCAAATAATGCTACTATGAATAAGCATGTGAAATTATTTCTTTAAACTCTGCTTTCAATCCTTTTAGATTTTCTCCCAGAAATAGATCTGCTGGATCATATGGCAATTCTACTTTTAAATTCTGAGGAACTACCATATTGTTTCCCACAGTAGCTTTATCATTTGACGTTCCCAGCAAGTACACAAGAGCTCCAATTTCTCCACATCCTCACCAATACCTGTTGTTTTTGTAGATATTCTAATGGGTATGAGTTGCTATTTCATTGTGGTTTTCTGTTTTTTTCTTAAAAATTTATTTGAAAGGCAGAGAGAGAGAGGAGAAAGAAATCTTCTGTCTACTGGTTCACACCCCAAAAGTCCACAACGGCCGGGGCTGGTCAGGGCTAAAGCCAAGAGCCAGGAACTACACTCCAGGTCTTCCATGTGGATGGTAGAAACCCAAGTAATTAGAACACTAACTGCTGCCCCCAAACACATTACCAGGAAGCTAGATTAGAAGTGTGAAATAGCTGGGAACTGACCCAGGCACTCTTACATCATGCAGGCATCCCAAGCAGTGGCTTCACCTCCTGCACCACAATACCCACCCCGTCAGTGGCATTTTGATTTGCATTTCCCTAATTACTGATGTTGAGCACCTTTCCAGGTTCTTATTAATCATTTGTGTATCTCTAAAGAAATGTCCATTCTTTTCCTGTTTGTCTTTATATTGCTACTCCATTTTGCTTACAATGTTTCCTCTAATTCATTCCTAGTAACTACACAATATTCATTTTAATTCCCCTTCAGTACTGAAGCCTGTATGGATTCCTATGAACTAGAAGGAATCTCATACTCCCCTCACATGGTCATCAGCATTGACATACTTTTATATATATGTAAAACATATACATCATATATATAATATATAATATACACTAATATAGTATATCACCTAGAATATATATATGTGTATGCACTATTTACTCAACCAGATCATACACTTCTTTATGCTATTGTTTCTTTTTTTAATATTTTTTTAAATTTATTTGACAGGTAGAATTATAGACAGTGAGAGAGACAGAGAGAAATGTCTTCCTTCCATTGTTTCACTCCCCAAATGGCTGCCATGGCCGGCACTGTGCCAATCCAAAGCCAGGAGCCAGATGCTTCTTTCTGGACTCCCATGTGGGTGCAGAGACCCAAGCACTTGGGCCATCCTCCACTGCCCACCCAGGCCACAACAGAGAGCTGGACTGGAAGAGGAGCAGCCGGGACTAGAACAGGCACCCATATGGGATGCTGGCACCACAGGCAGAGGATTAACCAATCGAGCCACAGCACCGGCCCCATGCTATTGTTTCTTTTCACTTAGTACTAAGCATAGCCAAGCACACAGTAACTCTCAATAAAAACTTATTGATTATTAATTAAATACTCAATATTGTAAGTCATTGGCTAAAACTCTTAACAGTTGAAAAAAATCAAAATTACTTGGTTGCTTTAATTTTTGTACCTGAAACAAAGTTAAATGCCATTTTAAAATCAGTATTATAATCAAAGAAATGGGAGAAAATAAAGATCAGAGTAAACCTTCAAATTCGAA
This sequence comes from Sylvilagus floridanus, assembly GCA_949820135.1. Lineage (NCBI taxonomy): Eukaryota > Metazoa > Chordata > Mammalia > Lagomorpha > Leporidae > Sylvilagus > Sylvilagus floridanus. Next base: position 64,416,627 of record OX463227.1, on the reverse strand, counting down.
TATTTATAAAGTTTCTTTATCTAACATATTGTTATGAAATTTTATGAAATAAATACTTCAAAATGGGAAAGAACAGACCAGATGGGGCCAGCACTGTGGTGTAGCAGGTAAAGCCGCCGCCTGCAGTGCTGGCATCCCATATGGTCACTGGTTTGAGACTCAGTTGCTCCACTTCCGATCCAGCTCTCTGCTATGGCATGAGAGAGCAGTGGAGGATGGCCCAAGTCCATGAGCCCCTGTACCCGTGTGGGAGACCCAGAAAAAGCTCCTGGTTCCTAGCTTCAGATCGGCCCTCTGCCATTGTGCCCATCTGGGGAGTGAACCAGCGATGGAAGACCTCTCTCTTTCTCTTTCTCTCTGCCTCTGCCTTTCAAATAAATAAATTTTTTTAAGAAAGAAAGAAAGAGAGAGAAAGAGAAAGAAAGAGAAAGAAATCAAGACCAGACCAGACAGTTCTATTAAAGTATACACATTGATGGAGTAGACATTTAGCCTGGAAGTTAAGATGCCCACATACCACACTGGAGCACCTGGCTTTAAATGGCTTTAAATCTGAGCTCCTAGTTCCTGACATTAGTTTCTTGCTGTTGCAGACCCTAGAAGGCAGCAGTGATGGAAGTAATTGGGTTCCTAACACCCATCTGGGAAGCCTGGATTGCATTCTCAGCTCATGGTTTCAGCCTGGCCCAGTCTCAGCCATTGTGCACACTTGGGGGGATGAAACAGTGAAAGGGAGTGTATTCTTTCTCTTCCTTCCTTCCTTCCTCTTTTTCTCTATGCCTCTCATATAGATACATTTTTTTTGAAACCAAGTAAATGTATTGTTTAAAATATGTGTGTTTGTGTCTATATCCATATGGCTGGATTTCTAAAACCTGATATCCAGAAGCCTGATGTGAACCATTCGTCTAATACCAAAATAAACAGGATAGGAATAGGTGGGAACAGAACAGGGAAATAGAGCCCAAAAAAGTGTTTAGGGTAGGAGTTCTTGGAGAAAAGCAAAAATCCCTCTCCCAAAAATAATCCCCCTCTCAAAATGAACTGCAAAAGGTACAGAGAAATATAAAAGAGAAACATACCCTATTTTTCTTTTTTTTAAAGATTTTATTTATTTATTCATTGAGAAGTAGAGTTACAGACAATGAGAGGGAGAGACAGAGAGAAAGGTCTTCCATCTGTTGGCTCACCCCCCAAATGGCTGCAACGGTCAGAGCTGCAATGACCCAAAGCCAGGAGCCAGGAGCTTCTTCTCAGTCTCCCATTCAGGTGCAGTGGCCCAAGGACTTGGGCCATCTTCTACTGCTTTCCCAGGCCATAGCAGACAGCTGGACTGGAAGGGGAGCAGCTGGGACTAGATCCAGCACCCATATGGGATGCCAGCGCTGCAGGCGAAGGATTAACCCACTGCGCCATGGCGCCGGCCCAACCCTATTTTTCTTACTCTTTACTACTACTTCCCAGATTATGAGTAAGTCAAAACAACCCGTACATGAGCACCTATTTTTGCTAAAAATTTAAAAGCAAAATATTAATTAACATATGGGCTCTGTCCTTTATGAGTTCATAATGTAGCCCCAAAAATAACAAAAGTTTCAAACCTGACCAATAAGTACCCTGAGGATATACAATAATTTCAAAGTCTTCTAACATCCTCGTATAATTGTGAGCAATGTCAGATCTCACTGTACAAGAAAATAACTATTTTCCTGCCCAGATATTATAACAATTTCAGGAAACTTATGGTAACCCAAATGACACAAGGACAGTCATCCAAGTACTCTGTGGAAGCTTAATGGGGCTTCTGTTGGAAAGAGGAGCAATTCAGTACAGCACTAATGGTAAAAAGAGAGAAATGATAAAGCAGGCCAAAAGAAATATGCTACCCATCAGACAAGATAGCTAAGGGAACAAAATAAAAAGCTAAAGCCAATAAAAAAGATGTGCCAGCAAAAGAGACAGTAGAATTTTCCTATGATTACTGCTTTAGTATGGACTTACTGGAACTCATAAAGAAATGAAAAAGCAACTTCTGAAAACATTTGCAGCTACAGAATAACAAATGCTCAAGTCCATTAGCAAAACAAAATGCAACTCTAAGTTGTAAAACACACCCATTCAACAAACAATAAAAACCAGAAAATTTAAGTGTTGAATATTGCAAGTAATCTTTACAGAAATAAAGGCATCCAAATTAAAGAAAGGGTCATAAACTTTTATTCCTTTTCTTCTCACTGACTTGCTATGTGAATCACAGTATTTGTCAAATTTCTTCATTTTTAAAATGTAATGGTTTTCTTCAATTATTAATACAAATAGTAATCAAAATCATTTTCTATGTGCCACTTAAAAGGCCTTTATTTCTAACAACAAAAAAGAGTAACTGACAAGTCTTTTTGTCCAACAAAGAACTTCTTATTATTCAAATCTAAGACCTATTTCTTGGTTTTTAACACTGAATTCATGACTAAGTCTCATCCTACAATGCCAGTAGACTTTTTAATCCCTCCCCTGCTATCCAATGCATCCTTTTGTTCACAGTTTAATTTTAATTAAAGACATTTTAATACATGTAACCTTTACACTTTGTCACTATCCTTCCAACACTTGGGATGGTGTAGCTGGATGTGAGATGAATCCAGCAAAGGAATCAGTGATTTACTCTATGACCTTAGATGTCAACATACCTAATGTGGCTAATTATTATAAAACAAAGTGTTTAATAGGCACATGGTAGCCTGCTATAACAATGGACACTTAAACTGGCTCACATGCTAAATCAGGAACCAGGGAAGATAAGACAGGGTCAAAGGACTACGCCTTTCCACTATCAAACCTGGACATCACTATGGCTCTTATCTTTTCGGTTCTACTTTAATCTTAAATGTAAAAATTTGGTCTCAGATCAATGCAATGGGCAATGTTAGCTTCATGTCCATCTTACTCAGGCAGCCACCTCAACTATCCAGAATCCCAGTTTAAAATTTGAAACAAAAAGAGCTTCAAGAGAAACCAAAAGAGACACAGGGGGAACATACTTGTGTAGAGTTTTACAGTGTTTGAAAAGGATTATAGGGGTGGACATTTGGCCTAGAAGCTAACATGCTCAAGTTCCAAAGTGGAGCGCTTAGGTTTGAAATCCAACTTGGCTCCTGACTCCAGCGTCCTACTACATAGACCCTGGAAGACAGAAGTAATTAATAGTTCAGGTAAATGGGTTCCTTCCACCACCGAGTTCTGACTGGCTGCTGCACACATTTGGGCAGTAAACCAGCACATGAGCTCATTTGTTTTCTCTCTCTCGCTCTCTCGCTCTCTCGCTCTCTCATTTTCTGTGTCTCCCAAGTAAATTTTTTTTTAAAATTTTAATTGTAAAAATTTTAAACATATATTCCTCAGGCCCTGAATCAAAAACTACTTATTTCCACTTTAAACATAATTCTAATCATTTTGGATTGGTTTCTCAGTCCAACAAAATTTCAAGAGGTGAAAAACATGGTAGAGACTGAGATATGACATCTGAAGCTCCTGGCAGAAAAGAAGGGGAAAAAACATATGCTAGTAGGATTTAAAACAGCATACTGGGGCCAGTGCTGTGGCGCAGCAGGTAAAACAGCCAAGTGCTGTGCCAGCATCCCATATGGGCACCAGTTTGTGTCCCGGCTGCTTCACTTCCAATCCAGCTTTCTGCTGTGGCCTGGGAAAGCAGTGGAAGATAGTCCAAGTCCTTCAGCACCTGCATCCACGTGGAGACATGGAAGAAGCTCCTGGCTCCTGACTTCAGTTCATCACAGCTCCAGACATTGCAGCCAACTGGGGAGTGACCCAGTGGATGGAAGACCTCTCTCTTTCTGCCTCTCCTTCTCTCTCTATCTAACTCTGACTTTCAAATAAATCTTTAAAAATAAAAAAATTTTAAAAACCAGCATACGGGGGGAGCTGGTGCTCTGTAGAAGAAGTAGGTTAAGTATCCGCCTGCGGTACCAGCATCCCATTTTTGCGCCAGTTCAAGTACTGGCTGCTCCTCTTTTGATCCAGCTCTCTGCTTATGGCCTGGGAAAGCAGTGGAAGATGGCCTGGATTCTTAGACACCTGCACCCATGTGAGAGACCTGGAAGAAGCTCTCGGCTCCTGGCTTCAGATAAGCCCAGCTCTAGTGTTGCAGCTATTTGGGGAGTGAACCAGCAGATGGAAGATCTTTCTCTCTCTGTCTCCCTGTCTATAACGCTACCTCTCAAATAAATAAATAAATCTTAAAAAAAAAAAAAAAAAAAAAAAGCATACGAGGCCAGCGTTGTAGCATTGATCAGAAGTGGAGCAGCCAGGCCGGTGCTGCAGCTCAATAGGCTAATTCTCCGCCTGCGGCGCCAGCACTCCAAGTTCTAGTCCCGGTTGGGGCGCCAGATTCTGTCCCGGATGTTCCTCTTCCAGTCCAGCTCTCTGCTGTGGCCCAGGAGTGCAGTGGAGGATGGCCCAAGTGCACCCGCATGGGAGACCAGGAGGAAGCACCTGGCTCCTGGCTTCAGATGGGAGCAGGGCGTGGCCATTTGGGGGGTGAACCAACGGAAAAGGAAGACCTTTCTCTTGTCTCTCTTTCTCTGCCTAACTGTGCCTGACAAAAAAATGAATAAATAGGCCGGCGCCGTGGCTCAACAGGCTAATCCTCCGCTTTGTGGCGCCGGCACAACGGGTTCTAGCCCCGGTCGGGGCGCCGGATTCTGTCTCGGTTGCCCCTCTTCCAGGCCAGCCCTCTGCTGTGGCCCGGGAGTGCAGTGGAGGATGGCCCAAGTGCTTGGGCCCTGCAGCCCATGGGGAGACCAGGAAAAGCACCTGGCTCCTGGCTCCTGCCATCGGACGATTGCGGTGCGCCGGCTGCAGCGCACCGTCCGCAGCAGCCATTGGAGGGTGAACCAATGGCAAAAGGAAGACCTTTCTCTCTATCTCTCTCTCACTGTCCACTCTGCCTGTCCAAAAAAATAAATAAATAAATAAATAAAAATTAAAAAAAGAAATATCTAGTTTTACATTTTTAGGCATATAATTTATTTTAGAAAACTTGTTAGAAATAAAGTTGAAAAACAGATTTAACACTCAAAGAAGTAAGCTTGCTCTAATACAGCTCATTCTCAAATAACTATAAACAAATTGAGTATAATATATTCACTGTTTTTAATGCCACAAATAAATTAACTAAATAAGCAACTTGGGAAATAAGCCACAGAGTTAAGAGAGGCAAAAGATTAGCAGAGAAAAGATCAACAAAAAACAAAGGAAGAAATGATAGTTTTCAAAAAATAAAACGCCAATATAAGCAATAATGAATTTCCACAAATTTCAAAAAAGATCAGTGAACAATTTAACAAGTTAATAAATGTTGTAGTTATTGAATATGTCTTTGGAAAATAAAAAATTATAGAAAATAAGATGTACATGATATTTCTGATTTTCCTCATGGCAAATATTGGGAGAAAAACATCAAGTCAAAATAAAGTGTCCCATAAAGTATGTCAGTCATAATTGATAATACACTTAGGCTACTTAAGGAAAAAAAATATTTACCCATTTCTAGCTGCCAAATGAAGTGGTGTACAGCCTGAAATATCTTGATAGTTAGGGTTTGCTCCTTTCTTTAGCAGCAGAACCAAGCACTCCACTGATCCACAACTAAAACAATTTAAAAGACAGTTCAGATACAGTCCACATATAGCCATATCTGACAGAGATTAAATAAATGACAAAAAGTTCTATTAAATACAGTAAGGTCCACATTCTGTCACAAATAGTGAATATTTTCTATTTTCAATATGAGACAGTCAACTATGAAAGCTATTAAGTGTTTGAGAAATTCAAATAAAGTATTAGTTCATTAAAGAAACCATACAGTACTGTCAACTTTTTGGCCTTCCAGAAGCCAAATTCATCATGAAAAATTAATTTCAACACATCTACCTAAATTCTGAAAAAGAGAGTAGATATCAGTTAGCTAATTGATAACACACTGGAAGACTCTGGATAAAAATCATTCTCTTCTCAGGGCCAGCATTGTGGTGTATCGAGTAAGGCCACAGCCACAATACTGGTATCCCATATGGGTGCCACTTCAAGCCCTGGCTATTGCGCTTCCAATCCAGCTCCCTGCAAATGGCCTAGGAAAAGCAACAGAAGATGGCTCAAGTGTTTGGGCCCTGTCACCCATTTGGGAGACCCAGATGAAGCTCCTGGCTTCAGCCTGGCCCAGTACTGAACACTGTGGTCATTTGGGGAGTGAACAGTGGCTAGAAGATCTTTATCTCTGTCTCTCCCACTCTCTCTATATAACTCTTCCAAATAAAATAAAATACATGTTTATAAAAAAATCATTCTGCCATCTAGGTCAAAAATATAAAGCCAATGACTCCATGTGCACTAAGTATATCCTCTTTATCCCTCATGTTGGTGGGATAAAAGAGAAATGTTAGTGGATGCATTCTCTAAATACATTCAAGAAAGACAACACCCATGCCTAAATATCTCTAATCAGATCTAGAACAAGCTAAGACATAAGACTTGAGTCCAATACAAAAGTTAACAAGTTACATATGCAATACACTGGACGCTATGCTCTAAGCTAGATAAAAAACTACTCAGCTGCCTGGCTTCTTTCCCCATAAGGACTATGAAATAATGTTGATTCAAAGCTTATTTCTCACTCTAGAGTTTTTAACCAAAAATATCTTTAGTCTTACTTTGCTGCAATGTGAAGCAAGCTTCTTTTCACACGTCCAAAAGCATAATTGACATCAAATTTTGAATTTGATAGTAGTTCAGAAACAGACCTATGCAAAAAAAAAAATTTCAGAGAAATCAATATGTTAAAAGTTTTTAAATGCAACAAATTAAGTGAATAGCTCTTTAGCTACTCTTCCTAATTTTTAAAAGATTCTGTCCCCTATCATTCAGAAAACAAGGCATTAATGTCTAAATACAGCATGGTATCCAGGGCAACATCATTCAAAAATCAACTAGTTTGACCAACAAACTGGTACTGAAAGATTTCTCATCTGCCACTTAAACAGTGCTGTATCAACTGCTCTGAGGACACCCAACACAACAAAGTGGCTTCAGTTCACTCAAGATTCTTACAAAGGGCATGACTGCTTTCCTTGCCAAAAATTGAGGCTGCCTATATTAATTTTGGCCAAATAAAATAAGTCAGACAAAAACATTTTTAATTATACCAAACAGGAAATTTAAAGTAAATTATTTATATTTTAAACTTGTTTCAAAATATAGTTTCTCTTTACTTTCCTCTTATAGCAAACTACTCCTGGCTAACGAGAGCAGAGCTGACTGCTGCAAGTTTAAAGACTCACACTGCCAAATACCTGTATCTTATGCATTCCCCTGTAAAGGAGTATCAAGACCAAACTAGTAAAAGGAACAACGTAGTAATATTTGTTCCCTCAGTCCTAATCTTTTATCATAAAGATTAGAAATGACATTTATATAAAACTATCATATTTTTCTTAGTGACCAACCAATATTTGAATTAATGTCTGATGACTCATTTAGAAAATCTCTTATCACAAAATTTTACAGCTAACATGGGTCCTAGAAAATTGTGTTCTACATTTCACAAATAGAAAACTATAACAACATTAAACAACCTGCCCCAAGACATCTATGTCAAAACCGTATGTGTGCATGTGTATGTGTATTTAGATGTTTAGAATAATCTACATCTCTTAAAATGCATAAATTTATGAAACAGGCTCTCACCTGTGTTGATCAGCCATAACCATTGGCATTAATGTATAAACAGCAGTTTCATTATCTGAGTAAAAAAACATAAAATGAATACATTAATGTCCAAGAAATGATACTTTGGATTTAGCATTTTTTTTTAATTCTACACAGGAAGGGGAGAAGAGAGATGGAAGCATGTAAAATAGCGCAAAATACCAGAGGTATAGCAAAATCTCAATAACACAAAATTTTGTATCCCCTCTACTGCTTATCCTGTTTACTTTTACATCACAATAAAAGAACTCTGCTTCTGGATGTAAGAAGAAAACTAGAGACCCAATATTTTCTGCATCTTTAACAAATGAAATTTCTTTTAAGGCCGGCGCCATGGCTCAACAGGCTAATCCTCCGCCTTGCGGCGCCGGCACACCGGGTTCGAGTCCCGGTCGGGGCGCCGGATTCTGTCCCGGTTGCCCCTCTTCCAGGCCAGCCCTCTGCTGTGGCCCGGGAGTGCAGTGGAGGATGGCCCAGGTGCTTGGGCCCTGCACCCCATGGGAGACCAGGAAAAGCACCTAGCACCTGGCTCCTGCCATCGGACGAGTGCGGTGCGCCGGCCGCAGCGCGCTGTCTGCGGCGGCCATTGGAGGGTGAACCAACGGCAAAAGGAAGACCTTTCTCTCTGTCTCTCTCTCTCACTGTCCACTCTGCCTGTCAAAAAAAAAAAAAAAAAGAAATTTCTTTTACTTCCAAAGAACTGTTTAGAGATATTGTGTTTTATCATACTTATACATAGACTGGAGGAATTTTGAGTATATAATAAAGAAATATACACTAAAATAATTTTTTAAATATTCACTTATTTATTTTTAGTTTTTCAAAGGCAATGTGGCGGGGGGGGGGGACAGAGAGTCAGAGATCTTCTCTCTACTGGTTCACTCCCCAGTAGCTGCAACATCCAGGGCTGGGACAGACCGAAGCCAGACAGCAGGAACCCCATCTGAGTCTCCCACATGACTGGCAGGGACTCAAACACCTGAGCATCATCTCCACTCTTTCAGGCAGATTAACAGTGATCTAGATCAGAAGCAGTGTAGCTGGAACTGTAATCAGCACTCTGATACAGCACTCTGATACGTAGGTGTCCTAAGTGGCAGCTTAAGCCATGGTGCCAAAATGACCACGCTAAAATAATTTTTAAAATATTTATATTTATTTGAAAATCAGAGTTTCATAGAGATTAAGAGAGAGAAAGAGAGACACAGAGAGAGAGAGAGAGAGAGAGAGAGAGAGAGATCTTCTATCTACTGAGTCACTCCTCAGATGGCTGCAACAGCTTCTTCCAAGTCTCTCACATGAGTGGCAAGGGCCTGAACACTTGGGCCATCTTCTACTGCTTTCCCAGGCCATTAGCAGAGAGCTGGATTGGAAGTAGAACAGTCTGGACACGAACCAGGGCCCATATGGGATGCCAGCATTGCAGGCAGGGACTTAACCCACTACACCACAATGCCAGCCACCTAAAATTTTAAAACCATAAGCATACATATTACTTGCCTCTTGCAAGTATTACAAAAAGAAAGAAATCATTTTAGAAGTTTTGATACAACATTAAAACCTTAATTTTACTTATCACTTTATACAACTTACAACATTATTATTTATATATGTTATGGCATAAAGTGACAAAACCTTGATCCAAAAGAAAATGTTAAAAATCAACATCTATAATACCTATTATACCTGTATACATTGTAGCTAATGCTTTCAAAACAATTTTTTTTTAATTGAGGGCAGAGTTACAAAGAGAGGAAGACAAACACACAGATACACACACACACAGAGACAGAGAGAGAGACAGAGAGAAAGAGATATTTGGGGCCCAGCGCTGTGGCATAGGGGGTAATGCTGCCGCCTGAAGCGCCAACATCCCATATGGGCACCGGTTCGAGTCCCAGCTGCTCCACTTCCGATCCAGCTCTCTGCTATGGCCTGGGAAAGCAGCAGAAGATGACCCAAGTCCTTGAGCCCTGCACCCACATGGGAGACCCAGAAGAAGCTCTGGCTCCTGGCTTTGGATCAGCGCAGCTCAGGCCATTGCAGCCAATTTGGGAGTGAACCAGCAGATGGAAGACCTCTCTCTCTCTGCCTCTCCTTCTCTCTCTGTAACTCTTTCAAATTAAATCTTAAAAGAGAGAGAGAGATCCTCTATTCACTGGTTCACTCCCCAAATGGCCACAATGGCCAGGGCTGGCCCAGGCCAAAGCCAGGAGCCAAGAGCTTCTTCAGGGTCTCCCACATGGAAGCAGAGACCCAAGCACTTGGGTCAGATTCCATTGCTTTCCCAGATGCATTAGCAGGGAGCTGGATCAAAAGCAGAGCAGCCCGGTCTCCAAACAGTGCCCAAATGGGATGCCAGCATCATAAGCGGTGGCTTAATCTATTATGCCACAATGACAGCCCCTTTAATTTTTTTTAATTTATTTTTTATTTATTTGAGAGGTAAAGAGGGAGAGACACAGAGAAATGTCTTTCATCTGCTGGTTCCCAGGCCACTGCTGAGAGCTGGATGGGAAGAGGAGCAGCCAGGACTCAAAACGACGCCCTATGGGATGCTGCCGCCACAGGATGAGGTTTAGCCTACAAAGCCACAGCACTAGACTTGGATTTGTTTTTAAAGATTTATTTATTTTATTTATTTGAACAAGTTACAGAGAGGAAGAGCTAGAGAGAGAGAAAGTTCTTCTATCCGTTGGTTCACTCCCCAAATGGCTGCAACAGCCAGGGCTGGGCCAGGCTGAAGTCAGGAGCTTCGTCCAGGTCTTTTATGCATTAGTAATTCTCATTTCTCAAGTTATTTTAGCAATTTATATTTTTAATAAATTACTTATAGAAAAGTAACTGACAACTGCCACTTAGCTCTTTAAAAGTTAATATTGATGCTAAAATCAGTGTGCTCAAGTTTGAGAATAAACGAGGTATTTGTATAGCCTCAAACTATTTCCAAAAAATGTTAATGGGGCCAGCACTGTGTCTTAACAGTTAAAGCTGCCGCCTGAGGCACTGGCATCCCATATGTGCCAGTTCATGTCTAGGCTGCTTCGCTTCCGATCCAGCTCTCTGTTGTGGCTTGGAAAAGCAGTAGAAGATGGCCCAAGTGCTCAGGCCCCTGCACCCACATGGGAGACATGGAAGAAGCTCCTGGCTCTGGATCGACTCAACTCTGGCCTTTGTGGCCATTTGGGGAGTGAACCAGCAGATGAAAAACCTTTCTGTCTCTCCTTCTCTCTGTTTGCAATTATAACTCTCAAATAAATAAATAAATCTTTTTTAAAATGCTAATTACAAAGGAAAACAATAAAGAAATTTACAGTGAAAAATCCAGCCAACACCACTTTAATCAACTAATAAAGGGTAGCATCACCAGAAGTAATACACATCATGTAGCTCCTGTTACGATCCACTGAGAAGGGCATATAACATTTGTATTATTCTTTTTTTTTTTTGGACAGGCAGAGTTAGACAGTGAGAGAGAGAGACAGAGAGAAAGGTCTTCCTTTTCCGTTGGTTCATCCCCCAAATGGCCGCGCCCTGCACCCATCCGAAGCCAGGAGCCAGGTGCTTCCTCCTGGTCTCCCATGCAGGTACAGGGCCCAAGCACTTGGGCCATCCTCCACTGCACTCCCGGGCCACAGCAGAGAGCTGGACTGGAAGAGGAGCAACTGGGACAGAATCCGGCACACTGACAGGGACTAGAACCCGGGGTGCCATCGCTGCAGGCAGAGGATTAGCCTATTGAGCCACAGCACCGGCCCTGTATTATTCTTGCCAAAAATGCAGAACTTTAATCAAATCATGAGAAAACATCTAACAAGCTCAAATTAAGGGAAATTCCACAAAATACCTGATGAGTCCTTTCTAAAAGTCTTTTAAAATTTTTGATTAATATGTAATAGATGTACATTTTCATGTAGTATAGTGCAATTTATTTATCTGAGAGAAAGAGATTGAAAGATGCCAATCACTGGTTTACTCCCTAAAAGTCTGCCAAGGCCAGTGCTAAGCCAGCCCAAAGCCAGGAGCTGGGAACTCAATCCAGGTGTGGTGGAGGGTGGCAGGGACCCAACCACATTAGTCTACCTGCTGCCTCCCAGTGTCTGCATTGTGCAGCTAGGACTTGAACCAAAGAACTCTAGTACGTCATGTGAACATATTAACCACTAGGCCAACACCCACAATTTCTTAGTTTTAATAACTATTCTAGTGGCCGGCGCTGTGTCGCAGTGGATTAACGCCCTGGCCTGAAGCACTGGCATCCCATATGGATGCCGGTTCAAGTCCCCTCTTCTAATCCAGCTCTCTGCTATGGCCTGGGAAAGCAGTAGAAGATGGCCCAAATGCTTGGGCCCCTGCAACCGCGTGGGAGACTCGGAAGAAGCTCCTGGCTTCGGATCGGCGCAGCTCCGGCCGTTGCAGCCAACTGGGGAGTGAACCAGCAGATAGAAGACCTCTCTCTCTGCCTCTCCTCTCTCTGTATAACTCTGACTTTAAAATAAATAAATAAATCTTTAAAAAAATAACTATTCTATGGTTATAGAAGATGTTAACTTAGGGAAACCTAGGTGAAAAGTGTATGGGCCTACTTATACAACTTTTATATCCTCTAAAGTTACTTCAAGTTTGTTTGTTTTTTTTTTTAAAGAGGAAGAACTGTTATAGATTGAGAGAGTCTTCAGAGATAAATCAACCAAATGTATTGTGTGAATCATGTCTGGATATTAACTCATGCATCAACTGTAAAAGGATATTTTTAAGACAATTTTTGGCCGGCGCCGTGGCTCAACAAGCTAATCCTCCGCCTTGCGGCGCCGGCACACCGGGTTCGAGTCCCGGTCGGGGTGCCGGATTCTGTCCCAGTTGCCCCTCTTCCAGGCCAGCCCTCTGCTGTGGCCCGGGAGTGCAGTGGAGGATGGCCCAGATGCTTGGGCCCTGCACCCCATGGGAGACCAGGAAAAAGCACCTGGCACCTGGCTCCTGCCAACGGATGAGCGCGGTGCACCGTCCGCAGCGCGCCATCCGCAGCAGCCATTGGAGGGTGAACCAACGGCAAAAGGAAGACCTTTCTCTCTGTCTCTCTCTCTCACTGTCCACTCTGCCTGTCAAAAAAAAAGACAATTTTTTAGGGAGGAAGGATGAGCAAGGACTGGGTATTTGAAGATAATAAAAAATAATTACTAATTGCATTAGTTCTAATACTATTGATGAGTGTGTATTTGAAAAGCAATTTATATTTAGAAATCCATACTAAGCTATTTATAGGAGAAACAGAAAAGTTATTACCATTACTTCACAATTTTTATAATATTTTCCTTTAAAGACATATTTACATATTTATTTGAAAGGCAGAATAATAGAGAGAGGAAGAGAATTTGTGCCTTATGGTTCATTCCCAAATGGCTCCAACAGCCAAAGATGGGCCAAGATGAAGCCAGGAGCCAGGAACTCCATCAGGGTTCCCCACATGAATGACAGGGGCTCACCTACTTGTGCATTATTTGCTACCTTCCCAAGCGCACTGATAGGGAGCCAGATTGGAAGTGGGCCAACCATGTCTTGGGACTCCAACCAGTGCACCGATATGGGATACCAGAGTCATAAGCAGCAGCTTAACCCACTGCGCCACAACACCAGCCCCTACTGCATATCTTTGTTCTTGAGTTCACTACTGGTGAGTATATGCAAGAAAATCAATTTGGTCCTACTCAAAGTTTATAAGTTCATATGTAGATGCAACAGCTCTTCCCCTATAAAATAAAATAAATCCTGTTAATAACCAGAATGTTTTTTGAAGACTTATTTATTTACTTATTTGAAAGGCAGAGTAACAGAGAAAGGGAGAGACACGCAAAAAGGGAGAGAAAGAGATCTTTCATGCATTGGTTCATTCCCCAAACAGCCACAACAGCCGGGGCTAGGCCAAACTGAAGCCAGGAGCCGAAACTCCATTTGAGTCTTCCACATGTGTGATAGGGGCCCAACTACTTGGCCCATTATCTGCTTCCTTCCCAAGTACATCAGTAGGAAACTGGATGAGAAGCAGAGCAGCAAGGACTTGAACCAGCACTCTGATAAGAGATGCTGGTATCCCAAGCAGCAGCACAAAACCAGCCCCACAAAATGTTTTCAAAACTATCATCTTAAAGGCACTCCCTAAAGATGTTACAAATACCATTTCTTCTATCCTCACAACCACTTTATGAAGCAAGAACTAATATCCCCATTTTATAAATGAGAACACTGAAGCACTAAGTAAGAAGCAGTATAATGGTAGCTGATTCCAGAGCCTCCACAATACATTATCTTAAAGTAAACCCAAGATACCTGCATATAACAACCAAAAAGCTAAAAATGCAACACTATCCTTCACAAGTGCAATACATTCTAATTGGTTTTATCCTTTGCTAATTTTTATTAAATGCTGATTGCAACCACTAAATTGTTCTCAATAACTACTAATGAGTCACCACCACAGGGAGTTAAAATCACCACACTAAGCCTCCCTGGGCATGACGACATTCTTTATTTCTCATATGATACATGCCCCAATAAAAATCTGAATGTCTAACTCATGAACAATTTCAATTAAGCCACTCCAGAATAAACAAAGCTATAAACAGGAAATATCCTTATTTGTGTGCTTAAACTTACAAATCAAGATAATACCTAATTTCAAATGAGTATTAATATCTTAAGATTCACATTGATTTTATTTATAAGTTTTTTATTTAATTGAAAAGCAGAGTGACAGAGAAAGGAGGAGAGGAGGAGCAGAGAGAGAGCAAGAGAGTCAGCATGTGCTTCCATCTGCTGACTGACTCCTCAAATGCCCACACCAGCTGGGACTAGCTCAGGCCAAACCCAAGAGTCAGGAACTCCACTCAGATCTCCCACATGGGTGTCAGGAACCCAGGTACGTGGGCCATTGCTGCTGCCTCCCAGCCAGTTAGCAGAGAGCTGTATCAGATGTCTGGAGTATCCAGGACTCAAACAAAGCACTCTAATATGCAATACAGGCATCCAAAGCAGCAGCTTATGCTGTGCCACAATACGTGCCCAATAAAGATTTTATATAGATAAAATTTAAATACAGATCTTATCATTTATTTACTTATTTATTTGAGAGGCAGAGAGACGGAGCTCCTATCTGTTGGTTCACTCCCTAAACTCCCACAACGGCCACTGTCGGCATCTGGGGAGTGAACCAGCGGATGGAAATCTTTCTCTCTCTCCCTCTCTCTTTCAAATAAATAAAATAAATAGCTCTTTCAAATAAATAAAATAAATCTTAGGCTGGCGCCGTGGCTCAACAGGCTAATCCTCCACCTTGCGGCGCCGGCACACCGGGTTCGAGTCCCGGTCGGGGTGCCGGATTCTGTCCCGGTTGCCCCTCTTCCAGGCCAGCCCTCTGCTGTGGCCAGAGAGTGCAGTGGAGGATGGCCCAGGTGCTTGGGCCCTGCACCCCATGGGAGACCAGGAGAAGCACCTGGCTCCTGCCATCGGATGAGCGCGGTGCGCCGGCCGCAGCGCGCTGTCCGCGGCAGCCATTGGAGGGTGAACCAACGGCAAAGGAAGACCTTTCTCTCTGTCTCTCTCTCTAACTGTCCACTCTGCCTGTCAAAAATATTAAAAATAAATAAATAAATAAAATAAAATAAATCTTAAAAAAAAAAAACACCCACACAGAGCGTCCTTTTCCACACTCATGAAAACACTTCCTGAGGATTAGGTAATAATTATAAAGATTTCAGAGTGGGAATAAAAATTTAATCTCTTACACTTTGATATATGTTGGCCATTTTTATTAATATAATTTAGGAATTCAATTACTAAAGGAAAACCTTAAAGAACAAGTGGCTTTGATTCGTTATATGCAATTCTTCCTTAAACCATCAGATGGGAGTGATTTTTTTTAAACTGAAACTACCCTAATCACCATTCAAAAACATATATTAAAATGGGTTTAGGAGTCTGTGCTGTGGCACAATGGGTAAAGCCGCTGCCTGGGGTGATGGCATCCAATGTGGGCACTGGCTGGAGTCCCAGCTGCTCCACTTCAATCCAGCTCCTTGGTAAATGTGCCTAGGAAAGCAGCAGAGGATGGCCCAAATGATTGGGTCCTTGCACCCACATAGGAGACCCAGAAGAAACTCCTGGCTCCTGGCTTCAGACCAGCCCCACTCTTATGTTGCAGTCGTTTGGGGAGTGAACCAGTAGATAGAAGTTTCTCTCTTTTTCTCTCTCTGTAAGTTTGCCTTTCAAATAAAATAAATCTTTTTTTAAAAAATCGGTTTAGATTCTATTATTTCATTAAACAAATCACATTCACTGTAAGTGCCATAATTTAAACTGTAAGTATTTTCTCCACATATGTGAACAATACACTCTTTTAAGGGCCACTGAGAATCCATATCCCTCAACTTCTGTCTTCCCCTTCTCTAATGATTCAACAACCTGCACTTCATTACTCTGTGCACTTCAATACTCAAGTTTCCTCTGTCTCTGGGAAACATAAATGCACCCGGCCCCCCACCTACAAATCCCATAAATAAATTGCCCACTCAACTCATCTTATAGGACAATGATAATTTTATAGTAAAACCTGATTTAAAACTTCAGAGCCTTGATAATTTGTTCTTCAATGCTTATTGGTTGCTAAGTTCTAACAAAGCCAAAAAAAAAAAAATCTTACTTCCTACATTTAGAAAAATCTCAGAGATCTGTTCAGTCCTTAAAATGCGAGCATAACAATGTGGCTTTTTTAATTTTTTTTTAAGGGGCCAGGCTTCTCCTGATCTCCCATGCGAGTGCAGGGCCCAAGCGCTTGGGCCATCCTCCACTGCACTCCCGGGCCACAACAGAGAGCTGGCCTGGAAGAGGGGCAACCAGGACAGAATCCAGCGCCCCGACCAGGACTAGAACCCAGTGGGCCGGCGCTGCTAGGCGGAGGATTAGCCTGTTGAGCCGAGGCGCCGGCCCAACAATGTGGATTTTTATAATGAAAAGGTACTACATACGATATACTTGAAAGCCAGCCATAGAAAATTCAAAAAGATTCAACAGAACTTAGAGACAACAATAAATTAAATTAAAGGAACCGATTCACTATAATCAAAGAAAAACATAAACAACATGAAAAACGTTTAATCTTTAATTGTAGTATTCCAGTTTCCTGGCACTCTAAAACAGTTGGTGGAACTGTCTAAGGTATGAGTTGAGAAACTGATACTTAGAGCCTTAAAAATGCTGACATAATTAGATCTTAGTCTTCTACAAATTGACCCTAAGAAAATAGTTAGGCAGACTAATTCTTAAGTATTAAGCTGCTCCTCATAAAATCACTTATAAAAGCAAAAATTAGATTCAACACTTGTTATACTCATGCTTTGAAATCCTGCAAAATCTTTAGACATATTTAAGATATTTAAAAAAAAAGTTTGGAATGTTTTCTAAATACAAAATAAAAAGACTATGTATTATGATCTTAAATTGGGAGAGAAAAATAACAATGGAAGGAAATAAAATGCTAACATTGTTTTATTACTGGGAAGTGTAATGACAGATGTTTTATTTTATAATTCTCTAGTTTCCAAATTTCCCACTATGAAAATATACTACTTTTCAAACCATCCTTTAGGGGCAGGCATTCTGGTTTAGTGGGACACTGCCTGCCAGTCCCAGCTGCTCCACTTGGTATCCAGCTCCCTGCTAAGCAGATGGACCGTGTTGGGGTCCCTGCCACCCACGTAGGAGATCCGGATGAAGCTCCTGGCTTTTATCTTGTTGCAGCAATCTGGGGAGCATACCAGCCACAGAAGGTCTGTCTCTCCCTCCCTCTGTAACTAATCATAAAACAAACAAAAACCCAACCTTTAATAAAGTCTCCTGAATTACATTCATGTAAAAAGTACTGAGATTCGAACTAGGTAATACAAAGTGCAAAGTCAATGAAACTGTACATGCAGCCTTCATCATCACATACCAACAATCTGACTATGAGAAATATGTTGTCACAGCAGCACTTAAGAAACTGATCCAAAGGTTGGAAAGAGAGAAATAAATTGAAGATGGAAGTCAAGGTACCAAAATCGGGATTGTTTTAAGTCAATTATTTCACGCTAGATGGGTATCAGACACAAAATTATTTTTGAGAAACAATCACCACACATCCTTCCTATTCTGCATCCTAAGTAGAAACCAGGGAAAACTTTTCCAAGAAAATTATCCCCCAAGTCCCCAGTCTCACATTTCCTTCACGACTCTCTCCCAAGGCCTACTTCGCTAACTTACAAACCTCCCTGGCAGCAATTCAAAGAAAATTCTGAAACACAAGATAAAACCGCTACAAAGCAGAAGAGAATTCACCAGCTAGAACCCGACATAAAGATGCAAGTGTCTTAGAGGCAGCAATGCCACCCCCACTGCCACTAAACCCCCTGAACTCTGGGGCTGCACACAAAACAGCGCCCCCACGCCCATCTCTCTCATTCCTGGCGCTGTACCAGTCCCGAGGGAACCCTGGCACACTGAACTCAAAGTCCTGAACTCCAATGTCCACGTCTCATTCCTCTTTGTAGTCTCGGCCCAGGTCCTACCGAAGCCCCCCTTCGGATGAACAAATGAAGACTGGGGGCAGACACACGTGTCAGGGACAGTGGACACACTGCTAAGGCCACACGGTAAACTCCAGGAGGAACTGCCTGACGTTGGACAATCTTTTGTCTGTGTCCGTTTTCAAAACGCACGCAGAAAACTGAACATGGCCCACAACTGTTAATGTTTCCTGAATCCGGGTCTCCGCCCTCCGGCTCATCTTTCTGCCTCTTTGCCAAAATCTCCAGGGGACGCTGGGCAGACCTCGGTCCCGCTTCTCCCCGCAGGAGGTGCCGCACACAACCGACCCCTCCCGCAAACTCCCACCAGCCGGACCCAGAACCGCGGGCCGCTGAAGGCCGGGGGTCGCGGCCCGGCCCCTCCCGGCTGACGAAAGTCAGAGTGGGCGTTTTCTCAGCTTTCGCTGAGTTTTTCCTTGGGACCTTGACGCGCCCCGAGCTCCCGCCCCCGAGCCGCCCCGCGTCGCCCCCAGCCCCGCGGCCCCGCTCACCCTCGGGCAACTCCACGGTGCGCGCGCGGCGCAGCGAGCGAGTCAGGCGGTTGAGCTGCTCCATCGCTCTCTCCATCCTCGGCGCGTCCGCCGCGATCGCCCCGCCGCGCCGGCGGCCTCCGCGCCCAGCGCCCTACATCCCGCCCCGGACCCGTCCAGAGAGCGGAGGAGCAAGATCAGCCAGCGCCTGGGACTGCTCGTGCCGTTCAGGGGCCACGTCCTCCGGCCAGCTAGCAGTGGCCACCGAGGCGGGGGGACACCGCCGCCGCTCCTGCTCGCGCCTTCCTGCCTCCGCCGCTGCCGCCTCCGCGGCTTCCCTCCCGGGCTCGCAAGGCCTTCTGGGAATGGTAGTTCAGCGGAGCAGCGCCGCGGGCCGGGGGCGGAGCCACGCTGGGCGCTCCGGGGGCCCGGCCAAAAGTACACCGGGCAGGGATTTGTGATCTGAGATCAACGCCAGGACTGCCAGTCTCTGGAGAGACTTCCTGGGGGCTCTCACGCCTTCTCCTATCCTCCAAAGTTGTGCAGGAGCAGCCCCCTGCACGTCTGTCACTGCCCTAATGGAGCTGATTGGAGGTGCTTCACCACCATCTGGTACTGGTACATTTGTTTTCCAGATATGTGAACTCTTACAGTATCTCCAGATGTCACATTAAAGAGTAATAAAATCGAACACATGCAAAAGAAAAATACTCTTTTCCCCCCTTTGCTGTATGTAACTTAACAGCCTTTCTTCCAGTGGGGTGACTTCACGGGGGGGGGGGGGGGCAGGAACACGGCTGGTCTTACACCTTGTGCAATCCTGTACTTTACCACAGCACCTGGCACAAAGTTGGAGCTTGGGGGACAATTTAAGTGGTGACAGCCTGAAAGAAAAGTATTTGCTTATTTGGTGCAGTACTGAAGTCGTACTGTGACGATGACCGATCTCAGTGGGCAATCTTTGACTTGTGAGCTACAAACACTGAACACTAACAAAGCATGGAAAAAATGACAAGGAATTGGTGGGGGGTGGGGCGTATCCCTGTTCTCAGCTGGCACAGGAGTTGAGCACCAGGCTGGGTTAAAACAGAAATCAGAGCAGAATCCAAGCGGCAGAATAGGAGCCCAACACCACTGACAGTGAAGAGCTAAGGGAAACCTGATTTCTTCTTGGATTCATCAGAAGGGGCCGAGGTGATTCTCAAGTAAGAGAAAGGCAAAGGGCTTGCCCTTCTCAACTTTTCCTTCCTCAAAGAGGTGAAGCTGTTCCTGTATGGGAGACAAAGTCTCACTTCCCTAACCAGGATATAAAGGAACAGATGGTGTTCCCTTCCTAGGTCATCCTAGATGAGTTCCAACCTCAACTACTGGGCCCTTGTGCCAGTGACTACAGGCTCAGAGAACTTCCAGCATCCTCACACAACCAGCTGATTCAGCTGAGACCTAAACCAGTCTGGCAACAAGGTAGGAGAGGCCCAAGCTTCAAAGGAATGCCAGATGCTATGGGTCAGTCTGGGCCATGCCCATCCCTTTTCAACCTGGCTTCAACTGGAAATGGCCCAGCCTTGCCTGTCTTCTCAATATCAGTCGAACAAGATTCCCACTGTGAATAGAAGTGAAGCCCTCAGCCCCTGTTGTTGCCAGGGCTCCTTTCACAGTTGCTCCATATAAATCACCTCCAGTGTCCAGTGGCAACCAAGCCCAGAGTTTGTGTGCAGCCCCCAGTAACCTTCCTGGTGGGCATTGCTTCCCACGCTGATCACTGTTCACCACAGGAGCAGAAGATACTAGGAGAACGTTAAGAATGCTGTCATAGATGTCAGTTCCAAATTCTGAAATGTGATGCAGCTAGCCAAATAGCTCTGCTCCAAGGTGTCTGAAGCTGCAGGATATATAGGCTTATCAGATCCTGTCCAATAGAACTTTCTACAGTGATATAAATGTTCTAGAATCTGCTGTGTGCAAAATATTAGTCACTAACTATAGGAGCCTATTGGGTGTTAGAAATGTGACTTCTGCAACTGATTTTAAATTTGTATTTAAACATAGTTAAAGAGCCACATGTGCCCCAGTCTACCATATTAGGGTTGTTCATCACACCAGGAAGGAAGCTGTGCCAGAAGACACACACACACACACACACACAAATAGTTCCTCATAGATTTTTTTTTTTTGACAGAGTGGACAATGAGAGAGAGACAGAGAGAAAGGTCTTCCTTTTTCCATTGGGGCACCCCTCAATGGGCGCTGCAGCCTGCGCTGCAGCGGGCACACCACGCTGATCTGAAGCCAGGAGCCAGGTGCTTCCTCCGGGTCTCCCATGCGGGTGCAGGGCTCAAGCACTTGGGCCATCCTCCACTGCCTTCACAGGCCACAGCAGAGAGCTGGCCTGGAAGAGGAGCAACCAGGACAGAAACCGGCGCCCCGACCAGGACTAAAACCTGGTGTGCTGGCACTGCAGGCAGAGGATTAGCCTATTGAGCCATGTTCCTCATAGATTTTTAAAAGCCACAGATTTTCTCACTTCTCCTGTGGACACCAACAACAATATTAACTGGAAGTTTTAAAAGTTCACTTTGTATCACAATTTCCATTACCAAAAGCATAAAGTTGAGGCCAGTGCTGTGGCATAGCAGGTAAAGCCACCGCCTGCAGTGCCAGCATCCCATATGGGTGCCAGTTCGAATTCCGACTGCTACATCTCCGATCCAGCTCTCTGCTATGGCCTGGGAAAGCAGTGGAAAATGGCCCAAGTCCTTGGGCCCATGCTCCCACGTGGGAGACCAGGAAGAAGCTCTTGGCTTCTGGCTTCATATTGGCACAGCTCTGGCTGTGCAGGCCAATTGGGGAGTGAACCAGTGGATGGAAGACCTGTTGGTCTCTCTACCTCTCCTCCTTTCTCTGTGTAACTCTGACTTTCAAATAAATAAATCTTTAAAAACAAAAAAAAAGCACAACATTTTCATGTACAGCAATCCAGATTCTTCTGTGGCCCAGTTTTAACTTTCTCTTTTTCGCCATTTCTGGATTTCCCCACCCCACGCCCCAAAGTTGTTTTTTAGAAGTCCCCAAGCTTATGTGTCTCCTTTTAAAATAAGAATCAATTCTCCACATTGCATATGGCCCTGTCTAAATGCCAATGGAGTTTGTGGACTCAAAAGGTTTCCATAGCCTTGGCAGCTCATGTCAAGAGCCTCAGGTGGTCACTGACATAAAAAATAAGAGTGTTAATTGTTAAATCAACAACAGGAGTCACTATGCACTTACTCCCCATGTAGGATCTCTGTCCTTAATGAGGTGTACTATGAGAATTAACAATAAAACTTGTCTTCAAACTGTACTTTATACTTTGTGTGTCTTTGTGTGGAAACAGTTGAAATCTCTACTTAATATAGACTTGGTCTTCTGTATATAAAGTCAATTAAAAATGAACCTTAATGAAGAATGAAATGGGAGAGGACAGGTGGGATGAGAGTTGGGGGTGGGAGGGCAGGAATGGTGGGAAGAAACACTATATTCCTAAATGCTGTACATATGGGCCAGCGCCATGGCTCACTAGGCCAATCCTCTGCCTGTGGCGCCAGTACCCTGGGTTCTAGTCCCAGTTGGGGCGCCAGTTCTGTCCCAGTTGCTCTTCTTCCAGTCCAGCTCTCTGCTGTAGCCCAGCAAGGCAGTGGAGGATGGCCTTAGTGCTTGGGCCCTGTACCCACATGGGAGACCAGGAGGAAGCACCTGGCTCGTGGCCTCAGATCAGTGCAGCGCGCCGGCTGTGGCAGCCATTTGGGGGGTGAACCAACGGAAGGAAGACCTTTCTCTCTGTCTCTTTCTCTGTCACTAACTCTGCCTGTCAAAAAAAAAAAAAAAGCTGTACATATGTACATATGAAATTTGTATTCATTAAATAAAAACCTTCAAAAAAAGAATCAATTCAACAAATACAGGAAGAAAAGAGGTGGGGGAAATCACAGAAAAATTATCATAAAAACATAACACAAAATAAGATGGTAGAAACAAGTCCCAATACATCCATAGTCACAGATAATATACACATAATGACTGAAAAACAGAGGTTGTAGATCTTATGTTGAAAAAAGGAAAACAGAGGCCACAGTTCAGATATACTCGAGGCTAACCGTGGACAATCTTGTCACCAAAACAAGTCATCTTGATTTCCCCAAGATATTATCTCTAATCATAAGCACACAACTGAAGCTTTATATCCTTGTCAGCGTGATTCAGTGAAATTAAGCCAGTCAACTTGGATAGCTGTTTTAAAAGATTTATTTATTTATTTGAGAAGCAGAGTTACAAACAAAGAAAGATCTTCCATCTGCTGGTTCACTCCCCAAATAGCCGCAGCGACCAGGGCTGTGTGACGCAGAAGCCAGGAAATAAGAACTTCATCTGGGTGTCCCATATGTATGCGGGGGCCCAAGGAACCAGACCATTTTCCACTGCCTTCCCAGGCACAAAGCAGGGAGCTGGATCAGAAGTGGAGCGGCCAGGACCCAAACCATTGCCCGAATGGGATGCCGGCACTGCAGGCGGTGGCTTTAAACCACTGAGCCATAGCACCAGCCCTTGTTTTCCCCTTTAAAAAAGTTAACCATAACAACCAATCTCAAAAAAGATGAGTGAACTTTCTCCTTTTATGTTTTATAAACTATGATGGAATGCATTAAGGCAGGATTCTTATCATTGAGTCTAAGTCTCCTAGATCACAATCTGCATTTTTTGTATTACAACAAACTTTTGAAGCTTTCCTGATTTCATTTGTGACATATGAAAAGGTGAAACAAAATAACTACTTGCTCTTTCTAAGAGATTACCATTTCCAGACCTCCATTTCTAAGAGGAATATATATATATATATACCTGATTAATGCTAACCAAAAAAATGTGGTATAACAATTTTAAGGGTTCTCCAGAGAAACAGAACCAATAGAATACACACACACACACACATTCAGATTTATCATCAGAAATTGGCTCAATGGTAATAGAAGCTGGTGAGTCCAAATTCTGCAGTGTAAACCAGCAGACTTGAGACCTAGGAGAGCCAATGCTGCAGTTCTAGTCCAAGGGCTGCAGACCCAGGGCAGGAGGTGAAGGTGGAAGGCAGTCTACTAGAGAATTCTCTCTTGCTCTAGGGAGCTGGTCTCTGTTCTATTCAAGCTGTCAATTGGACAGGAAAAGACTCACATGGCAGCAAATCCGCTTTACCCAACATTTACCAATTTAAATATTGATCTCATGAAAAACAATCTCCAACTTGACACATCAGTCAACATCACAATCAATATTAATGTCAACAAAATAAACTTGAACACCAAAAAACCTTATTAGAGTCATAGAGAATCACCAGGAAGTTTATAATAGTCATGAGCCTACACCTAACAACATAAACTAAAAATAAATCTAGACTTGACAGAATTGCAAGAATAAATTTAACCACCACTGTGGAATGTTTTTTAACACCCTTCTCTCTCAAACTGACAGAGCTAGCAGAAAAAGAAAGGTAAGACTATAGAACATTAAAAAAATACCCAACTACAAGCCTCATCCACATTCACGTGTGAATATTCACCTCGGCTACCAAAGACAGAATACAGTCTTTTAAAGCACATATGTACACTTACAAAACTGTGAAGGGTCGCTGTCTCTTCTGCAGAATACTCTCAGTGAGAAGGCAACCAAGGAGATCATGAGTAACACCAAACTGGGGTAGGGTAGAACCCCAAGGAACTGGCTGGACACAGGTAGCTATCAAAGGAAAATAAAGCAGTCTGTAAGTCTGGAAGCCACAGAAAGGAAGGCAGTTGACACAAAAGCCAGGGGAACAAACTCTGGGGTTGAATCATGAGAAGTAGCCACCTTCTCTCAGTTGGTACCCATGCAATAAAGTGTAAAATCCTACATTTGTCATGTTGGCTTTCATTTTCAATTATTGAGGTCATTAGGGGCCAGCGTTGTGGTGCAGGGGATTAAGCCACAACCTGCAACTCCAGTATACTATATTGGAGTGCCAGTTCAGGTCCCAGCTGTTCCACTTATGATCCAGCTTGCTGCTAATATGCCCAGGAAAGCAACACACGGGAGACCAGAATGGAGTTCCAGCCCCAGCGGCTGTGGCCATTTGGGGAATAAAACAACATTAGATGGAAGATCTCTGTCTCTCCTTCTCTCTGTGTCACTCTGCTTTTCAAATAAATAAAATAAATATTTTTTAAAAAGTATTGAAGCACAGGGCCAGTGCCATGGCACAGTAGGTTAATCCTCCACCTACGGAGCCGGCATCCCATATGGGCACTGGTTCTAGTCCCGGCTACCCCTCTTCCAATCCAGTTCTTTGCTATGGCCTGGGAAAGCAGTAGAAGATGGCCCAAGTGCTTGCACTCGAGTGGGAGACCTGGGAGAAGCACCTGGCTCCTGGCTTTGGATCAGCACAGCTCTGGCTGTGCAGCCACCTGGGGAGTGAATCAACGGAAGGAAGGCCTTTCTCTCTGTCTCTTCCTCTCACTTCTGTAACTCTACCTCTCAAATAAATAAATAAAATCCTAAAAAAAAATTCAGGAAAAAAAGTATTGAAGCCATTATTACAGCCCAAAAAGATCTTTTTAAATCCTGTATCAAGTGTGTGGTAAACATCTGTGCTGGAAATCAAGGGCGGATTTCATAAACTCCCTCTCTGTGTGAAGATTTAAGTCACAGATAATAATAAATAAGAGAGGACCAAAGGAAAAAAGACATTTAAAATTGTGATTTTTAAAATCATCATAAGATCACTTAAACATTCCACACATTCTCTTTGATTCGTTTATGGGCTGTTTGGGGAGAATGTTTCATCATCTACTAATACATCTGTCTACACACTGAAAGTCATTAGAATGGCTCTTTAGCTTTTGATCTATTCACTCACCTCTGGATATATAGGCCAAGAAAATAATCTAGAAGACAAAGGTTTATAGGAAATATATTCATTTATTCATTCAGAAGTATATGTTAAATACCTTTCATGATTCAAGCCCTATACTCATAACCAAAAACATCAAGATCTACTAATAACAGATGAATAGGAGGTATCTAAGCAAGTGAAGTAGCGAATAAAAAAGGGTCTGGGTGAAGAGCGTGGAATTTTCAAGGATCCTGTGATACATGCCATGTTCAAGGAACCTAAAGAAAGTTATCTTGGGGCTGGTGCTGTGGCTTAGCAGGTAAAAGCCACCATGTGCAGTGCCGGAATCCCATTTGGGTACTGGTTCAAGTCCTGGCTGCTCTGCTTCTGATCCCATTCTCTGCTATGGCCTGGGAAAGCAGTAGAAGATGACCCAAGTCCTTGGGCCCCTGCACCTGCGTGGGAGACTCGGAAGAAGCTCTTGGCTCCTGGCTTCAGATCAGCACAACTCTGGCCAATTGGGGAATGAACCAGCAGATGGAAGACTTCTCTCTGTTTCTGCCTCTCCTCTCTCTGTGTAACTCTGACTTTAAAATAAACAAATAAATCTCAAAAATAAAAAAAGAAAGACAGAAAGTTATGTCTTTCAGTTGCATCTCTGAAAGTCAAGGAGTAAAAGGAAGTATGCTGTGAAACAATGACAGCAAGTTCTTGCAAGGCTTTAGAGGCTGTGTTAGGGCCTTCAGCATAGAGCAGTGGAAAAGCATTAGAGACTTTTAGCAGGTGGGAGTGTTGTGATCAGATCTGTGTTTTCAGGGGAAAAGGCCACTCTACCTCAGTATGAAGAATGGATTGGGGCCAGCAGCAGGTTAATGCCCTGGCCTGAAGTGCTGGCATCCCATATAGGTGCTGGTTCTAGTCCCAGCTGCTCCTCTTCCCTTCCAGCTCTCTGCTATGGCCTGGGAAAGCAGTAGAAGATGACCCAAGTCCTTGGGCCCCTGCACCCGTGTGGGAGACCCAGAAGAAGATCCTGGCTCCTGGCATCAGATCAGCTCAGCTCCAGCTGTAATGGCCTTCTGGAGAGTGAACCAGCAGATGGAAGACCTCTCTCTCTGTCTCTACCTCCCTCTCTAACTCTGACTTTCAAATAAATAAAATAAATCTTAAAAAAAAAAAAAAAGAATGGGTTGGATTGATGGTTGAGTAGTTAAGGAGAATATTTAGTGAGCTACTAGTTAGTCTGGGCTAGAAATGATCTTGGGGCAGGCATTGTGATGCAGCAGGTTAAGCCATGCCATGGGGTGCCCGCATCCCATTTCAGAATGTTTGGATTAGGTCTTGCTTCTGCTTCCACTTCTGATCCAGTTTTCTACTAAAGTGCCTAGGAGGAGGCAGATGATGGCTCAAGACTTGAGTCCCTGCCATCCACGTGGGAGATATAAATGGAGTTCCCAGCTTCTGGCTCTGGCCTAGACCAGCCCTCGCTTTTGCTGGTATTTGTAGAGAGAACTGGCTGATGAAAGATCTCTTTCTCTCTCCATTTCAAACAAACAAGCAAAAAAAGTTCTAAATCATGGTTTATGCTAATCTGAAAAGCAGTGCTATATCTTCCAAAGTGAGGCAATGGATATCACTAGAAATAGATTACATTTGAAATGCTACTCAGAACTTTACAATTTTAAAACTTTAAGCATTAAGTCTTTGGCTTTCATAAAAGTGAAATGAAATCAGTAACCAACCCTTGAAAAATTTTTTTGAATTTTCTAGCAAGCTCAATGACCTTAGTGATCACTTGAGAGAGCAACATGATAAATCATGCTTCCTGCCAAAAAAAAAAAAAAGTGTCAAGAAAACTAGTGTCACTGAACTTACTATATATTGTAAGCCATTTTTATTTGTGTTTAACTTTTTTCTCATGTAAAAAAGTATTTTGCTTCATTTTTAAAAAATATTTATTTATTTGAAAGGTAGAGTTACAGAGAGGCAGAGGCAGAGAGAAAGAGAGGTCTTTCATCTGCTGGTTCACTTCCCGATGGCTGCAACAGCTGGAGCTAGGCCAGGTTAAAGCCACAAGCCAGGAGCTTCTTCTGGGTTTGCCACATGGGTGCAAGGCCTCAAGCACTTGGGCCATCTTCCACTGCTTTCCCAAGCCATTAGCAGGGAGCTGGATGGGAAGTGGAGCAGCTGGGACTTGAACCAGTGTCCATATGAGATGCCAGCACTGTAGGCAATAGCTTTACCAGCTATGCCGACCCCTGAAATGCTTTAAAAAAAAAAAAAACATTCAATTTGGGCTAGATAAAAGGTGTTGAAAGGTGTTGGTGTATTCATTCCATCATCAGTACTTAGTTTCAAATTCAATACATATATTTATGTGCAAAGTTGAAGTACAACAAAGGATAAGAGATTTTTCTTACACTCAAGAAGTTCAACTTCTGGAAACAATCTAATAAAGACATGTACACCAGTGACAGTGATACACAGGAAACTGTGGGGAATCCTCCAAGCTGTGCCTAACGCCCTGTGGATGTGAGGGAGAGAATCATCACTTTAGTAGCAAACACAGTCAAATCAGGAGATGTCATCCTGAAGGAGGTCACATTTAGACATGTGAATAGAAACAAGCAGGACAAGCCTGATTAACAACAAATAACAACAGCTGATACTTGTTGAGCATTAATAGCTGATTTAGCTGAGGCTTATGGGTAGTTGGGGAATTAAGGCTAACATGCTGTTAGTCAGATTTCAGTTAGCCTTGGATGACATGCTTAGGAGCTTGAAACCAGTTCAAGCAGTGAGGAGCAACGTAATGAGATGGGAGTGGGAAAGAGTGGCAACAGCTGAAGGAGTAAAGGCTGCTACAGTTACACAGGTGAGTGAAAACAAGACCCCATATTAAGGTGGCACTGAAAGATGGATGCTAAGTATTGTGGACTATCAAGATGCAGAATTTAGACTCTGGATGGCCAATGGACTAGATGAGTAAGAGTTAAAAATAACTCCAAGTGCTGAAGTCTAGCCCAGGGGTTAAGACACTCTTGTCTCACATCAGAATACCTGAGTTCAACACCTGGTTCTAGTTTCTGACTTCAGCTCCCTACTAAATGCAGTCCCTGGAAGGCAGCAGTGATTGAGTTCCTGTTATTCACATGGGAGACCTGGATTGCATTGTTGGCTCCCAGCTTTGACCTGGCCCAGTCCCAGTTTGGGGAGTGTTCCAGTAGGCGGGAGCCATCTCTTTCTGTCTCTCAATTAAACAAATAAATAAAAATTGAAGATTGTTGCTGTTGATTTCTTCTGAGAGGATGCATTCTGAGAGGAGGAGCGTGGTGGGGGCAAGAGGCACGGAGTCACCACACAGACCCCTGGAGTCGGGTAAAAGCAGGCCTGAGGCAAGCAGCCCACAGACTCCTTTATTTCAGTTGCTACAGCTGCTTATATAGCCAAAACCAGCCAATCCAGTCAAGGGGTGGTCTATGCCCCAACCAATCACAGCCTGTTGCCAGGCAGTTTCCAAAGCCATCCAGTCACAGCCTGGTGCCATTCAGGCTCTTGTTGCCAGGCAGTTTCTGAAACCATCCAATCATGGCCTGCTGTCAGTCAGGCTCTGTTGTCATGTGGTTTCTTCTGTTGTCATGTGGTTTCTTCTGTTGTCATGTGGTTTCTGAAGCCATCCAATCACAGCCTGTTGCCAGGCAGTTTCTGTTGTCAGTGGCCATCTTGGCATGACCTTTTCACCTCAGCAGCCATCTTGATATGACCTTTTCACTTCATTCCACCACATTTCCCCCTTTTTGTTTATTTTTGAGCAATGGGAGGCATGATTCTTGGCCATACCATTGTTGACCCCATTTCTATGTGGTCTCCATACGCAGCTGTACCTGTCTTAGGTTGTCCCCTAGGGGATCTTACCTGTCATTGACTAACCAGCACTCAAAACAGGAGACCAGAGAAGTGCTTGCTCAGATAGGGGTAGGAATGAGGAACAGTGGTAATCAGGAATGGCATGACCACACACAGGCTGTGGGCCGTTCAAGTGGCTGACCAGAGCTAGTGGGGTATAAAACAGTAACGGATGTGGCTATGGACAGTTTCTCGGAGTAGGATGATAGGGAAGGTGCATCTGCTAACAAGGCGGACTCTCAGTCTTGTTCAGCTGGTTCTGGTTGACTGTCAGCTGCAGGCTTGATGTTTCTGGCTGGTACCCAAATGGGCTGTTCTGCATTCGTTGGAAAGACACAAGCATATCCTCGACCCTTGGTTAGCAGAAGCCTTTTCACAGGCGTTGGAATCCAGGGCCTGAATTTTGCATACACTTCAACATTAACAGCAAACTTGCGGGTGGGATGGGGTCTAGTGGCTGCCCTGAGAGCTTGGGGTGCCCAGGGACTGCCACAAATGTGGGGATCCTCACTGGGTGCATATGGGATGACCTCCCATGAGTTATTGTCTCCAGGTTCTCTAAGTTCATCCCACGGGTATGTGGGGTGTGGCTGACTAGGCATTGCTACCTTGTTTGCTACCTTGTCATTTTCACTGTCAGAGCTCTCTCTCCCTAAGTCATCAACTGTTGTCTGTGAGACAGGGACCTGGAGTGTCAGTCTCTGATCACTCACAGATTCACTATGTTTGATAATCTGCACGGGATTCTGAGAGGGGGGTATATTTCCCATGTCTGAGTGCTTAAGAGTGGCATGCCACGCCAACTCCAGCCAAAGCAAAGATGCACACAGCACTG
Organism: Sylvilagus floridanus; assembly: GCA_949820135.1. Classification (NCBI taxonomy): domain Eukaryota; kingdom Metazoa; phylum Chordata; class Mammalia; order Lagomorpha; family Leporidae; genus Sylvilagus; species Sylvilagus floridanus. The sequence continues at coordinate 64,386,132 of OX463227.1, read as the reverse complement.
CTGCCAAAACAAAACAAATTCCTAGCACCTCAGTGGCTGATGGCATTCTGCAGGGGTTTCCATACGTTGGACAAACAGACAGTGGTGTATCCGATCATAAGTATGTCCTGTGCTTAGTGGGGGACTTCCTTGATTCGTTAGGTCAAGGCCGTATGCCCACACGGTGTCTTTGGAACAGCACCTCTCTCGAGTGAGGGAAGATGACTTAGTTCCAAATTCTGGGATGATCAGTCCCTTATGCGAATTCGCCAGGTGAACCGAAAGTAAAAGGAGAAGCCAAGAAGCGGCATACGCTTCTGGGCAGTATGTGCCTAACCTGGGGTCACTTAGACCAAGGATAAGGACAAGGAAAGGGGCTTAGGAGGGGGTTCTGTGCTCACCCTCATAGAACCGAACAGCACACAAAACACCAAGGGGCTTTCTTGCTGAAATCCAGGGGGGGGACCTTGCCGAGTCCAACACACTGTCTCTCTCTGTCACATTGGAGCGCCAGATGTTGCAGTTGATTTCTTCCTGTTTTTTCCCATTCAATGGGGATTGGGCCTGGCTTTTGTATGAGGTGAGCAGTGGCCCTAGAATTGGGGGTGAATCTTACCTGTAGGCTCTCCATTAAAGCTGCTGGCTCATGGAGGTTTGTGATCTGTAGTGAGGACTGCTTGCATTTGTAAGAGCACATCTCTCCCCCATAAGGTCATGGAAACCTCAGCAATTAGTGGAAAGATGGTTCCTGTACCTCCACTGTCATCTTACCACATTACAGGCGTGATGACCTGATCAGCCAATTTTAATCCTCCAACGCCTTGGAGGTCAGGCCCAGGCGCTGTCTTCCAATGTTGCATTTTTCTTGCATCCCTAGCTTTTAAGACAGTGGCATCTGCTCCCCATATCAATTAAACCCACAAAGGCAATGTCATCTAAATATAGGGTCAATTTCGGCCTCAGATTGAAGATAGGCATCAACCAGTTAATGGTGGTGGGATTCCCTCTTACTTGCTGGGCTGAGGGCCACCCTGCTGGGAGTTTAAAGGCTTGGTCTTGCAATCTTTTTTGCCCAATGAAAGCCTTTTTTAATCTGGGACACAGCATTTTGGGCTTGCCCTGTCTCAGTGTTTGGGCAGTTTCGCTGCAGGTGTCCTGTGTCCTGACATCCACAACAAACTGGAGGATCATTAGACTTCCTTGTGTTTAATTTGTTGATGGCCACAGTTAGGGTCTTTATGGGTGGGGTTTACCTCCTTTGTGGCTACTATACATTTAGAAACGCCTTCACTACAGACTGCAAAGTTGGTGGTAGTCAGGATTAGAATAGTTCTTTTTTTTAAAAAAAAAAATTTATTTATTGATTTGAGAGGTAGAGTTACAGACAGTGAGAAGAAGAGAGAGAGAAAGGTCTTCCTTCCATTGATTCACTCCCCAGATGGCCGCAATGGCTAGATCTGTGCCGATCCAAAGCCAGGAGCCAGGTGCTTCCTCCTAGTCTCCCATGTGGGTGCAGGGACCCAAGCACTTGGGCCATCCTCCACTGCCCTCCCGGGCCACAGCAGAGAGCTGGACTGGAAGAGGAGGAACCGGGACAGAATCTGGCGCCCCAACCGGGACTAGAACCAGGATGCCAGCGCTGCAGGCAGAGGATTAGCCAAGTGAGCCACGGCGCCAGCCACAAATTCCCTATATCCTAAAATGTTATAAACTCAGTATCTTATAACACAGGCAGCAGATCTACCTCAGTAATGTTTGAGATAATTGTATAATCAGCCCTCTGTGGTCTACATCCATGGATTTAACCAAGGCTCAAAAAATATTAAAAAATAATTGCATCTGTGTTGACCATGTACATATTTCTTATTGTCACTACTCCCTAAACTATAGAGTAGACCAACTATTTACATAGCATTTACATTGTATTAGTCATTGTTTTTAATACAGAGATGATTCAAAATGCACAGGAGGACATGTGTGGGTTGTATGCAAATACTACACCATTTTATATAAGGGACTTGGGCATGCCAGACTTTGGCATCCATGGAGTTCTCCATGGAAACACGGTCATTGAGGGTTGACTGTACACAGATAAAAACAAAAATCTGGATTTTGAAGGAACAGGAGATATTTTAAGACATCGATGTGTCAACAATATTGAATGGCTTTGTGTTTTCACTCTTGTTAATCAAAACAAATGGTGGTTTATGTCCCGGCTAATGCTTAGATGCTGTAATTACAATAATTGTCTGCTCAATAAAAGTAAGAAAGTCAACTGACAGGCAGCTATGAGCTCATGGATGACCCAAAACAAAGTTACCTGATTGAGGCTATAATTATAGGACCAGAGGCTCAGAATCATGGCTCTGGGAAAACAAAAGAAATATTTCCAAATCTCTGCTGCCTCCAGTTAACACATTTCCATGCCTACACGGATTAGAGAAACAACAGATAGTAAATATTTCTTTTATCTTTAAAATTGCATCCTTTGTTTTGTTTTCTACACCAGGAAGGCTCTGACTCTTGTTATAGAAAAATGAGACAAAAGAGGCAGCATTTGGTACAGCCAATCAGATTAAGATGTCACACCACATCTCATATTTGAGTGCCTGGGTTGGAGTTCTAGCTCCTCTTCTGATTGCTGCTTCCTGCTAATATGCACCTGGAAGGCAGGAATGGTAGCTCAAGATTTTGCCCTGATTGAGCTCCAGGCCCCTGGATTTGGCCTGTCCAGCCTCAGCTATTGCAGGCATTTGAGGAATTAATCAGTGGGTTGATGATCTCTCTCTCTCTCTCTCTCTCCCTCTCTCTCCTCCTCTGCTTTTCAAGTAAAATGAAAATGATTTTTAGAAAAGAATGAAATGAGATTTAGTCTAAAATGAAATAGGTATTTTAAATAGAAGAAGCAAATTCCTCTTTAGTGACTATTACTACCTCCTAAACACAGTAAGTTAAAAAATCAATTGACCAAAAAAATTACATAATATGATAACATATATATGAAAATACTTCAAAAGCTCATGTATAAAAGTATGTTAAGTTTGAGTTTATACTGGTGCAATAAAAATTTTTGAAATCCATGTATAGTTTTTCATAATATGCATTTTTCACCTATATGAAAAAAATATTTTGCCCCTCCAATTTTTTGCATCAAAATAAACTTATACTTTCAATTCTAATTTTTAATTAACTTTTTGAAGCACTCATGTATTATAATAGAACCATGAATGCTTAAATTTACATATCAACATTAATTCAGTTTTTAAGTCTGTTAAGATAATACTCAATTTACAAGAGAGAAAATAATATCTTTTCTTTGTCCATTGCAAGGATCATGTCTGTGAACCCTATAGCAAAAGATAGATTAACTTGAGAAAGGCATAACAAACTTATTTAAGTTTTATTTTAAAAGACTTTATTTATTTATTTGAAAGACAGTTACGGAGATACAGAGAGAGGAGAGAGAGAGAGAGATTTCACATGCTGGTTTACTCCCCAAATGGCCGCAACAGCCAGGGCTAGGCCAGTCCAAAGCCAGGAGCCAGTAGTCAGAAGCTTCATCTAGATCTCCCACGATGGAGGTGGGGGCCCAAGCACTTGGGCCATATTAACGCTGCTTTGTCAGAAACATTAGCAGGAAGCTGGATTGGAAGTGTCGGGAACCCTCGCCAGCAAGGGTCCAACCCACGGATTCACGCACAACACGACCGCTGTTGATCAGTTCTCAAGGAACTTTTATTTTTAGTGATAGAAGAAGGAAAGGAGGGAAAGAAAGAGAAGAGCAGAAGCAGCCGAGAGAAAGAAAGAGAGAAAGAGTGAAGAGGCTGCCCCCCTTTCTGCCCCTATCCACGTCTCTTATCCATTCTCAGTCCCCTAGGGCAAGCAGTCCATTGATCAGATCAAAGGGCATGCATATCCTCAGGTTGAAGGTGTATCTCTTGCATGTCTTGCGGTCAGTACTTCCTTGACTTTGTTATGCTCATCAGGCTAAGGCAGATTGCAATGAGGAGGTCCCCACAGGTGGCCTGCCTGGCCTGTGGTTCCCCACAGGAAGCAGAGCAGCCAGGACCCAAACTGGCACTCACAAGGAATACCAGCATTACAAGTAGCCACTTAACCCACTGCACAATAGTGGCCCCTAATATGTTTTATGTGACAAGAGTCTCTCAGCTCACCATCATGCACAAATTAAGGTGTAAAGGAGAACCCCACACAGGAACTTCACATGCACAAGCTCTTACTCAATATCTGTGTGGGGAAGAGTGGAGACAGACTGACTGGGCAGCTCACAACCAGACCCTTGTGCTTTCCAAAGCTAGATACCCACACTGGCAGATCTTTTTGCAATGGGAGGAATGAAAAGACACTGTTCACTGCATAGTCCATGGAGCCAAGGCAGAAGAAATCCTAGAGAGGGGCCAGTGTTGTGGCATAGTAGGTTAAGCCTCCCGCCGCAGTGCTGGAATCCCTTTTTGGCACCGGTTCATGTCCCAGCTGCTCTACTTCTGATCCAGTTCCCTGCTGATAGCCTGAAAAAGCAGTGAAGGATGGACCTTCACCCATGGGCCCTTCACCCATGTGGGAGACCCAGAAGAAGCTCCTGTCTCTTGCCTTCAGATGGGCCCTGCTCCAGCCATTGGCAGCCATTTGGGGAGTGAACTGAAAAACTCGAGGAACTCCCCCCCCCCCCCCCCAGGTTAGCCAATACTCTATAAGTTTCGAGAGAATTCCACTCCCCAGTTCCGGTTTCCCCAGAAAAAAACTGGTTGTAACTCCCGCCCAGGCGCCCGCCTGGGATAGCCACGCCCCCCATCTAAAGGATCCAATGAGTACTCTTGGTAACTTTCAAACTGGCCAATCAAACCAAAGTGCACGAAATATGTTAATCTTGTGGTTCTTCTCTTTAAAAACTGCTTTTGACTGCGGGGCCTCTCTTCGCCATTGCTGGAGGGAGCCCATTTGCACAAATGCTTAATAAATCCTCATGCTCTTGCATCAACTTGGTCTGGAGTTTGGGTCTTTGAGCGACCACCCGAGCATGTGGGATTCCTGATTTTGGGGTCCTTCAGAACCAGTGAATGGAAGCCCTCTCTCTGTCTGTAACTCTGCCTATTGAATAAATAAATAAATATTTAAAAAAGAAAGAAAGAAAGAAAATCCTGGAGAAAGAGCTGAAGATGCATGAGTATGAGTTAAGAAAAAATGACTTCACAGATACTGGAACCTTGGCTCTGGGATCTAAGAACACATTGACCTGCAATCATTTAAGACCCAAGCATTGATATCTATGGCCTGGATTGGGCAGGCCAGGTTTTAGCACTGCAGACAAGAAATGCAGGACAGGCTACACTGGGGTCAAATACAGAATCAGTTAAGAGGAAGCCATAAGCTAATTCCAGCACAGGTTTGATGAGAACTTCCTTCCTGGAAATTAATTCCCATTTATATCTAAAATTTATTTCAATTTATATCCCAAGAAAAAGTTTCAATGAAATGTTTAAAAGAAGAAGAAGAAAAATCAGAAGAGGAAGAAGAGGAAGAGGAAAAAGAAATGAAGACCTAAAGACCCAGGAAAAGCTGAGGAGTTTTTTATGTTTTTGTTTTATTATTTTGTTTTTGTTTTTGTTTTTTTAGTTGAGTGGCAGAGATATAGGGGAAGAAAGATAGAAGGAGAGAGAACTCTCACCTGCTGATTCACTCCTAAAATGAGCCAGGAGAGGGATAGGCCAAAGCTAGGATCCAAGAACTCAGGTCTATTATGTTAATGACACCAACTCAATTACTTGAGCTGTCACCACTACCTTCTAGGGTCTGCATTAGCAGGAAGTAAGTTGGAGTCAGGATCCAAGGTAGATATTGAACTCAGGTACTCCAGTATGGGACATGGGTGTGTTAGCCACTAGGCCAAATACCGTCTCCACTGTGCATTTTTATGGGTAGTCATGCAGAAGTATGGAAGACAAAAAGGTATGTTCTAATGGCAATCAACTAGGGGAACTTAGCAAGACCTGTCCAGCTTCTCCTTGGCTGCCAGGTATAGGGCAGGACCCCTCTGCAAGGAGGATACTGTGACCTGCTTCCAGGGAAGGTAGCTCAGAGAACTCTCCTTTGATCTGTTTTAGGGGACAAAGGCAGGTGAAAGTCAGGCATCCACCTTCTTGCTTCTGTAGTTTTCTCAATTTCCTTCATTTTAAAATACTCAGTATGCCAAGGTATTATATGTGAAGTATCATGTTCTCTGAGGACTAACAGGACAAAACCTCAGGTCACCTCTGAGGAGAACATGGTATTGAGGAAAGAAAAGTTAAGGTTATAATGATCTCACCTCTGTATGTTTACAAAATCCTAAATTGTATTAAGTATTAATCTTGCCAATTTAAAAAAATCTTGTAAAAAATCTTGTAAAGCAGTAGAGCAGAACTTAGTCCAGGCTAGAAAGAATTTTCATGTTCTTAATAACTATATTATAATAATGCAATTATATTACAAATAAATTGACTTGAAACAGTCTAGAAGTAATTTTAAAATGTGTCTGATATTGTATAGATGTAGTGTAATTTTATTTATAAGTCTTTTGTTTTCAACCATTTAAAATAATTTTTAAAACTTTTTATTATGGAATTTTCCAAATACATACAAACAGAAGAACTATATATAAGTACCTTTCAAGTATCCATAATTCAGTTCAGTGATTATCAATTTATGACCAAACATTTTTACCCAAAATGAAAACCTGGCTTCCTCTATTCTTTGTTTGTAATCAACTTTTCCTGAAGGTAAAAAAGAGATTTTATGAATATCTGGATTCTGATCATTCTTAATAGCTCTGCCCTTTAAAATCCCTTCCAGGGATATGCATTTGGCATAGCAGGCTAGAGGCTGCTTGAGGTGCCTGCATCCCACATTGGCATGCCTGGGCTCAAGTTCCAGCTCTACTCTTGATTTAAGCTCCTTCTTGATGACACCCTAGAAGGCAGCACATTATGGCTCAAGTGCTTGGGTCCCTACCACTCATGTGGAAAATCCAGATTGAATTTCCAGTTCCTGGCTTTGGTCTGAACCAGCCAAGGCTGTAGTGGGCATTTGAGAAGTAAACGTCTCCCTCTCCCTCTCCCTCCCCCTCCCCCTCTTCCTCTGCCTTCCTCCTCTTCACCCTCTCCCACTTTCTCCTTTTTCCTCTCCCTTTCCATCTCTCTCTCTCTTTCTCTCCCTCTCTCCCTATCTTTCAAACAAATAACACAATTTTACAATTTCTAAATCCCCCTCCATTAATCACAGGGTTATTTATCTACTATTTATTTACTATCTATGATAAATTTATTTAAAATCCAAATCCCCTAAGATTTTTTCTGTCCCCAAAGCAATTCAAAAATATAAAAACCTTTTGCAAAGATCTATAATGTAGTTATTTATACAAAGTGTTCAGTGAGTATTGACAATTACAGTTGAGTAAAATAGAAGGTAAATATAAAGTAAAATAGAAGAAAATAAAATTTGGAAAAAAGAATTATAAGATATATCCACACTTAACAATTTATTTCAAGCCATGGCCTGGTTTCAAGTATCTTTTGTTAAGGAAAGTTAAATTCAGGCGGCAAACACAGGGCCAGTTTACTATTTCAATGCCTCCACATAGCATCCTTCTAGGGAGGTTTTGTCATCTAAAATTGTGTTCTTGTCCAGTGTGTGGCAGAGGAGAACTCAGAGTTCAGGACCGAGAACTAGACTGAAGAGCAGAATGGAAGGAGGGTGGGTAGATTAGAGAAGACAACAGCACAGGATGTTTCGGCACAAGGGTGATTCAGAACCATGGACAGAGTTACATGAACCATCACTTCCCATATCATCCTTATTGTGGATGCTTTGCTCATACGAAAAGGCTTCTGTTTCTTTGAATCAGGAGTGGCTGGAGCAAGGGCACAGGCAAAATTCAGAACCAACTGCGGAGGCCAATATGACAGCCACAGAGCACAGGCTGAGGCAAGATAAAGGCCATAAAATACAAAGACAAGCATTCAGGGTCACACTCATGGAAAAAAAAGTCTAATCTGAACACAAAATGAAGAGCTGGAGTATAAACAAAGGCTCTACAACATAGAAAAGAGAAGGTATCTGGACTAGAAATAGTACTTTCAAGTGTAGATGCAAGTAAGCAGGTCCCCCCAAAAGTGCAACTAGAATAAGATCTTCCTGCCCTTTGTTCTGAATTGAATTCAATTTAAATTGATTCAAATCCACAAGTACTCAATGCATGCTAATAATAGTGAGATCATGGTTTTAAACTGTAATCCTGATGTAAACAGATAAGAGCTAAGAGATTTGCAAAGCTCACAGACGTGAACAGGATTGAACAGATGCTATTGATTTCACCTGTGGCCTAGGTCTTCTGGAACCTTCATGATCTTCACATTTGGAAGAATATATATGTATGTGTGTGTATATATATATATTATATATAATGCATATATACATATGTATATAAGATTTACTGATTTACTTGAAAACAACAGAGAAAAAGGGATGGGGTAGGGGAGACAAAAACAGAGACAGAAAGAAAGAGAAAAAGAGAGAGAGAAAGACAGAGAGAGAGAGATCTTCTATCTCTTGGTTCACTCTCCAAATGGCCATAACAGCCAGGTCTGGACCAAGCTGAAGCCAGCAGCCAGGAACTCCATCTGAATTTCCCACATGGGTAGCAGGGGAACAGGCACTTTGACCATCATCCAGTGCCTTCTTGAGCACATTACCAGGAAGCTAGAACAGAAGCACAATAGCCAGGACTCTGATCTGCACTCTGATAAAGTATGCTGGGAGCATCACAAAGAATAGCTTAACCTGCTGCACTACAATGCTAGTCCCCTGGAAGAAGGTATCTTAATCCATTACTAATTCTTTTATACTAAGCCAAAGAAGACAAAGAAAAATAGAGTGAAAAGAAGAGGTAACTGGGAAAGGGAAAATTGATAAGTACTCATATGGTTATTCTTCCTTTAACCTTAAGTATTTCACTTTAGCTTTTTTAAGTATCTCAAGGCAAGAAAAATATGACTTTGTATGGACCAAGTTTAGGGAGCAAACCAAAAGCCTATGTGTGTGCAGAGGGTGGGTGGGTGTGCATATATAGGAGAGTACATGAAAAAGTGGAATTATAAGTTTATGTTGGTGCAAAAAGAGAAATCCATGTGTAGTTTTTGAAAATGCTTCATTAGCCGAGAATAACTTTCATGCTTATTTTAGCCAATATTCTTTTTTTTAAAGATTTATTTATTTATTTGAGAGGTAGAGTAACAGACAGAGAGAGAGAGAGAGAAAGAAAGGTTTTCCCAAATCGCTGCAATGGCTGGGGCTGTACCTATGCAAAGCCAGGAGCCACGTGCTTTCTCCCAGTCTCCCCTGTGGGTGCAGGGGCCCAAGCAGTTGGGCCATATTCCACTGCCTTCCTGGGCCATAGTGAGAGCTGTATTGGAAGAGGAGCAGCCAGGACTAGAACCGGCACTCATATGGGATGCTGGCACCACAAGTGGAGGATTAACCTTCTGTGCCATGGCACCGGCCCTCCAATATTCTTTTTCCTTAATAATTTTAAAATGAAAAAGTCAGTCTTGGATTATAGTCTGTTTGAAAACTGACCATGAGCCCGATTTGGACAATTTTTTCCAATTCCTCCAAGGAAAAAGGTAGATAAAGTTTAGAGTTATTTGGCCCAAAGAGAGTATTGAGATGTGGGCATATCACCAAAGCCAAGAAACCATAAATAACTTCCTAAAAAAGGATATGCTTCTCCTCATGACAATACCATCTGTATTTTCATTTCTTTGACAAAATTATTTTACTTCTTGGGAAAACTGATGCTTCCATTCCATACAAGCAGTGGTGTTTGTAGGAGTATATAGATAAGGAAAACTGCTGAAAAACTCAAGTGGAGTATTTACTACCCTCCTTGACTTTCTTATTTACATCAAAGCTATTTAAACAACAATCCAAGAGAATACACATACTTATTTTATATGCGTATATAATAAATTAATATATATTTACCTGTTGTTGCCAGTTCACATTTTCTATTTTTGTAGAGCACAGTTTTCATATATAATTCCTATATACACACATATTTATATTATAAAATATCTGTTTGATATTTATATGTGTGTGCTAATATAGTATAGTGGGTGGGCACAACACCATAAGATACTTGACATACCCACAATGTAGCTAAAATGTCTCCAGCGCTGCTTTATGGAGCAGAAATCTCATATTTGGAGAAAAAGGGTTCTATATTTGTCTGACTCCTATCACCAAGATACACTTTGCCTGTTTCCATTTAATCAACCATCCATTGCTCCTCTGAGAGGGGAAGTGTTTCATAAATGTAGTATTTACATTAAACTTATTATCAAGAAGATAGCACAGTACAAATGGATTCCATATATGCTAATTACCTTACAGAACACAGAAGCTATACAGAGATTAGAGTAGTAACTGGAATGGATAAAGAAATAGGTCAACTAGAGATGAGTGAACTGATTTGTCTAATATTAGAATCAAGCCCTATAAAACCCTGACCAAACCAAGTCATTCAGTTGCTTCTGCTACTTTAAAGAATTTCTGGTATGTTTCATACATTCAGAGTTTAAATGTTTCCTATATTTGCCAGTCTTCTGACTCTTGAGGCTTCTAAGAGACATAAAGACACACTCTCACAAAACTGCATTCTTGGAGGCTTATGATCAGTCAAAAAATCTCTACCATCCTGTAAGGCTTTCATGACTTCCCTAATACCCATTAAGAGTTTCCAAACATAAAATTTCCCAGCAACTACATGGACTGAGGTAATGAACAAATGCCAGGATGCAATATAAAGCTGTTCTTCCATAACATTTATGCAGGGATGGGACTTTGTGATTTGAGCAGATAACATAAGGTTGTGAGTTAATGGCCAAGACAGAGGGTTTGCAGAGTAGAAGTCAAGGGAAATAGACTTAGTTCACTTCTTCTTTAAAGAAAGTTAAGCCATTTGATGTAGTACGTTATTTTTCTCCTTTTATAAAATTGATTCCACATGCTAGTATCTATACTTCAGCTAACACTAAAGTTGTTTAAAATAAGGAAAAGGAGAAATATAATTGTGTTGCATTTTTCCATGCCTTTCAAATGTACCATCTTAATCTTCATCTGAGATCCACAAAATGAAACTAGCAGATCTGGTGAAATAGGAAAGAACATGACCCAAATACATTTGTATACCACTTAAGTAAATGTTTTAATGGAATGTAAACTCCCAATATAATCAAATTTATATTTTACCATTAGCTAAGCAAAAAAAAAAAGAAAGAAAGAAAAGAAGGAAGGAGGAAGGAAGGAAAGAAGGCGATATTGGGGAATATAATTCAACACTTTTTTAGCTAAAAGAGTTCACCATTCTATTTTCACATTTCATAATACAAATAAAACCTGCACACTCTTTTTGTCCCATTACGCCCCTCCAAAATTATTCTCTATTTATTTATTTATTTATTTATTTATTTTTACAGCAGACAGGCAGAGTTAGACAGTGAGAGAGAGAAAGGTCTTCCTTTCATTGGTTCACCACAAAAATGGCCACTACGGCTGGCACGCTGCGCCGATCCGAAGCCAGGAGCCAGGTGCTTCCTGCTGGTCTCCCATGAAGGTGCAGGGCCCAAGCACTTGGGCCATCCTCCACTGCCTCCCCGGGCCACAGCAGAGAGCTGGATTCGAAGAGGAGCAACCGGGACAGAATCCGTAGCCCCAACCGGGACTAGAACCCCGTGTGCAGGTGCCGCAGGCGGAGGATTAGTGAAGTGAGCTGTGGCGCCGGCCTCTATTTATTTTAAAGGCAGAGAGACAGGATTGGGGTGGGGAATGAGAAAGAGAAAGTGAGGGGGAGGAAGAGTGAGTGAGTGTGTGTGTGTGTGTGTGTGTGTGTGTAAGAGAGAGGGACAGAGAGATTTTATCCACTGCTTTACTCCCCAAATACCACAACAGCCAATATGGGCCAGGCTAAAGGAAGGAGCTAGAATTCAATCTGGGTCTCACATATGGGTGTCAGGGACCCAATTGCTTGGGCCATCACCTGCTGCCTCCAGAGTGTGCATTGGTGGGAAGTTGGAATCAGGCATAGAGTCAAGACTTGACCCCAGGGACTCTGATATGGGCCACAGGCATCCCAGGCAGTGTCTTAACTACTGCAGATAATACTGTCCCCTACTCTCTGTTTGATAGGAAGTGGAAACAAGTCTTCCTTGTCATGCTGTTAGGAAACTCCCATTGTCATAGCTCCAGGATCAATTTTTGAAGTAGAACAAGTAATATAAAACTGATAGAAGGCGGCGAGAGTGGGTCTAGTTGTCATTATTCCAGGAGGAATACGGTCCGGCCTATGAAGCACTGGCATACCAGGGCAAGAAGGACCCAGGAGACTATAGGGAGGTGGGATCACAGCCTCTGCAGGAGGAGAGGACAGAATAGGAGGTATCTATCATTCTTTGTTGAAATGAAGCCTTGCTTGCTCATTCAGGCTCTGAGTCTGCCCTTCCATTCATATCTGATGGTTTTTCTCATTCTCTTTGTGAATCTTATCACTGCAGCATGTCTTTCTCAGAGAGAGAGTTATAGGTGAGATATGTGTCACAGTCATCACAATAAAACTTGGGCGTGTTGTTCTGCAGATCGTCAGTCTGTTCCATGCCACCCAGAAATGACCAATTTAACACTTAAATTTTCTTAGGCAACCAAAAACCATCTTTATATATGCTGAGCAGACATCTCAGCTGTGTGGTGAGAATTTAATAAGAGACAGTTTAAGTAAGATCAGTTGTACCACCACAGGAAAAATGGAAGACTACCCATATGCTTGCATATAGTGGGGCCCCTGTTGAGTCAAAACCAGCATTAATACATGTCTAGACTTGAATTTTGACTTGCTTTTCTTCTTCTAGAGTTTATTTATATAATATCCATTTGTTTGAAAGGCAGAGTGAGTGAGAGAGAGAGAGAGAGAGAAAGAAGGAGGAGGAGAAGAAGACGGAGACAGAGAAGGAGAGAAGGAATGGGGAGAGGAGGGGAAGGGAGATGAGGGGAGGAGGGGAGGGGAGAGGGGAAGGGAGGAGAGGAGAGGAGAGGAGAGGAGAGGAGAGGAGAGGAGAGGAGAGGAGAGGAGAGGAGAGGAGAGGAGAGGTCTTCCATTTGTTGGTCAATTCCCCAAATGCCAGCAACAGCCAGGCCTGGGCCAGGCTGAAGCCAGGAGCCTGGAATTCAATCCAGGTCTCCCTAGGGGTAGCAGGGGCCCAAGTACTTGAGTCATCAACTGCTGCCTCCCAGGATGCATTAGTAGAAAGCTAGATTGGAAGCAAAGTAGCCAGGACTTGAACCCAGGCAGTCTGATACCAGCAACTTAACCTGTTGTACCACAAAGTCTGCTCCAGATTTTGTTTTTTTAATTGAGGTAAGAGTGACATATAATAAAAATATATATTTAAAGTGTACAATATTATAAATTTTGACATATTCATACACTCATGAAACCATCAACAAAACCAAGGCAGGAAAACGTCAGCAAAATCAAGACAGTGAACATACATCCATCACCCCCAAAACTTCCTTGTGCCCCTTTGTAATTCCTCCATTTTGCTCCTCCCACGCCTACTGGATTCCCAGGCAAACATAAATTAACTTTCTGACACTAAAAATTAATGTGACTTACCTAGAATGTTATATAAGTAGAATCACACAGTATATACTTTTTAAAATCATCTTTCACAGCTTAATTTCTTTGAAATTCATCTATGTGGTTGTGTATATCAATAATTTATTTTTAAAAGAAACTTGACTAGTAGTCTATTGTATGTATTTGCATTTATCTACACTCATGGATATTGTGGGCAGTTTCTTTAAAATTCATTTGACAGGTAGAGATATAGATAGTGTGAGAAACAGAGAGAAAGGTCTTCCCATTGGGTCACCCCCCAAATGGCCACTACAGCCAGCGCTGCGCCGATCCAAAGCCAGGAGCCAGGAGCTTCTTCCTGGTCTCCCATGTGCGTGCAGGAGCCCAAGCACCTGGGCCATCCTTCACTGCCCTCCCGGGTCACAGCAGAGAGCTGGACTGGAAGAGGAGCAACCAGGACTAGAACCGGTGCCCATATGGGATGCCGGCACTGCAGGCGGAGGATTAACCTAGTGAGCCACAGCACCAGCCCTGTGGGCAGTTTCCACTTCTATGTATTCAGAGTCATTGTCCTTGCAATATACAATGTCTAATCAGCTGTTAGTCCAGTCTAGTGCACTTTCTCATCTCAGATATTGTTCTCATCTCTAGAAATTTTATTGGGTCTTTTTTTTTTTTAATTGACAGGCAGAATGGACAGTGAGAGAGAGAGACAGAGAGAAAGGTCTTCCTTTGCCGTTGGTTCACCCTCCAATGGCCGTTGCGGCCAGTGTGCTGCGGCCGGCGCACCGCGCTGATCCGAAGCCAGGAGCTAGGTGCTTCTCCTGGTTTCCCAAGCAGATGCAGGGCCCAAGCACTTGGGCCATCCTCCACTGCACTCCCGGGCCACAGAAGAGCCACAGAAGAGAGCTGGCCTGGAAGAGGGGCAACCGGACAGAATCCAGCTCCCTGACGGGGACTAGAACCTGATGTGCCGGCGCTGCAGGCGGAGGATTAGCCTATTGAGCCGCGGCACCAGCCTTATTGGGTCTTTTTATGTCTTCCATGTTTCTACTTAATGTGAAAGACATGGAATATAGTGAAAACAATGGATTGACTGTCTTTTTCTTTATGATTTCTACGTCTGTTCTGAGTAAGTTTCAATTGATTTATTTTTCTTCTTTATAACTCCTATTTGCCTGTTCCTTTGTATGGCTAGTGATCTTGGAATGGATACTATGAATCTTACTTTGTTTATTGTTGCATATTTTTGTATTCCTCTAAGTTTTATGGAGCTATTTCTGAAATTTAATTAACTTAAAACAGTTTTTATTCCTTTGTGGTGGTGGGGGGCAGTTCTCAATTGTAATATCTGTTTACGTTTACGTGGGTGGCCAGAGCAGTGATTAGTTTTAATTATTCTCCATCACCACAGCAAGACCTTTGTGAGAATTCCACACAATCCAGACTTTGTTTCCAGTCTAGCTGATGGGAAGAAGCACTACTTCAGTCCAGGTGTGAGCAGAGCGCACTGTTCCCTCGAATCCTCCAAGGCAGCTTTTTATTGGCCTCAGATACCAATTCAGAGAAACCCCTGGCAGAGCTCTGAGCCTATCTCTGTGCAGGGGTCTCTCCTGAGAACTCCTGCTGCCTTCTTCCCAGACTCTCAGCTCTGTTCTCAGCTCAGGGAGTCCCAGGCTCTGCCACATGGCCTGGGACATTTCTCCAGGCAGTAAGCTCAAGCAATTGAAGAACTGACTTCATCTGTTTCTCCTCTTCCACAATTCACTATCTTTTGTTATAAGATATCCAGTATCTTAGAAAATTATTGTTTCACAGATTTTGTCTGAGTTTTCTGATTTTTTTCGGGTGGGCAAATAAATCTAGTTCCCGTTATTTCATGTTGGCTGGAAGCAGAAATAATGACTGTTACTTTAGAATACTTTATTTCCTTGCAAGTTTATAGAATTGACTATTTAGTGATGACTGCGTAATTCAGTTGGCTCACAAAATTGTTGAAAGTTTAACCATGGACCCTCGCAAGCCTATACCAGCGGCTAAGCTGCCTTTGGCACTTCTCTACTTGAGCTTCACTTTCTATACTTTTCGACAGAGACTGATTTATGCACTTTAAGATCACTTCTAGGGAATGGTGTGGTATAGAGGGTCAAGCCAACGCCTGCAATACCAGTATCCCATAGAGCGACTGTTCAAATCCAGGCTGCTTCACTTATGATCCAGCTCCCTGCTAATGTGCTTGGGAAAGCAGCAAGAAGATGGCCCAGATGCTTGGGTCCCTGTACCCACATGGGAGACCAGGATGGCTTTGGCCTGGCTTAGCCTTGGCTATTGTGGCCATTTGAGGAATGAACCAGCAGATGGAAGATCTCACTGTGTATTTCCCTCTCTCTCTGTTACTCTTTCAATTAATAAGTATTTTTTTAAGTTTAAAAGAAAAATGTCATTTCTAGTTTGTCAAGTCTGAATTTCATGGCATTAGTAAGAACTTATCTGATGAGGGCAAGTAAAATTAATAAATCTCTCAGGACTCAGACCCAGGATGTGACCTTACTGTACTGCTCTCTTTTTATTATGCAGTCTCCTATCTCTATGCAGAGTAAGAGACATTTCCACTTCAGATCTTTTGTTATGTCTAGAATAAGAAGTTACTGCAACTGGTGCTTTTGCTTTTCATCTCTTTCCCCTTCAATCCATGCTCCATGGCGTCAGGATAACCAGCTCTCTAAAATTACAGATTCAATCAATAAAAAGAATATAAAAAGATAAGGGCTGGTGTTGTGGTAAGCTTAACCCACTTGCATTCCTGCTACCCATGTAGAAGACCTACACAGAATTTCTGACTACTGGCTTCAACCTGGCATAGCCCCAGCCGTTGTAACCACCTCTCTCTCTCTCTCTCTCTCTCTCTCTCTCTCTCTCTCTCTCTCTCTCTTCACTCTGCCTTTCAAATAAATAAGTAAATCTTTTTAAAAAGGAAAATAACAAGAAAATTACTCCCAATCTTAATTTCCTTGGTAGTATTAAGCATATACTCCTAAGTCTTGGATGTATGGAGTTATCACGTGCTTTCCTTCTCCTTAACTTTGAACTCAGTCAGGTGGTTGGTTTGACCACTGGAACGTAACAGATGTGATACTGGCAGAGGCTTAGACTTGTGTGTCCACCAAGAAGAACATACTCTGGCAGCCTCTGTTCTTACAGCCTGAAGCAGAGACCCTAGACTAGCTGATTTGTGGACTAAGAAATATGAAAATAAACGCTGTAGAGATTTTTGATTGTTTATTGTACAAAAAAGCTGAAGGATACAATAACTGATATCTCAGTTCTTACCCAGGGAACTTTCATGTTAGCTCATTTATCTTTCACAATAATCTGCAAAACACTCTTCCATGCATTGTACAATGGGGCAAATGATATTATCAAGGGTATGATATCTGCTCAAGGTCAGATAGCAAGTGTGGTGGATTATAGGATTTGTCCTACCACTTTCCTCACAGCATACCTCATTTCTTAGTATTTCTCAAATTTCTTTCATTTCTGCTTGAAATATAATTTATAATTCTAGTCTTTGCATATTCTCCATTTAACTAGGCAT
This sequence comes from Sylvilagus floridanus, assembly GCA_949820135.1. Taxonomy (NCBI): domain Eukaryota; kingdom Metazoa; phylum Chordata; class Mammalia; order Lagomorpha; family Leporidae; genus Sylvilagus; species Sylvilagus floridanus. The sequence continues at coordinate 64,368,874 of OX463227.1, read as the reverse complement.
ATGATAAATATTTTATAAATATTTATTGAGTGGTTAGAGAATAAACAGCTGTTTAGCCTGCCTCCCTTTTAACAACTGAATAATTCATAAAAAATCATTAAAACATGGTTTAGGGCCGGCACCGTGGCTCAACAGGCTAATCCTCTGCCTTGCGGCGCCAGCACACCGGGTTCTAGTCCCGGTTGGGGTGCCGGATTCTGTCCTGGTTGCCCCTCTTCCAGGCCAGCTCTCTGCTGTGGCCCGGGAGTGCAGTGGAGGATGACCTAGGTGCTTGGGCCCTGCACCCCATGGGAGACCAGGAAAAAGCACCTGGCACCTGGTTCCTGCCATCAGATGAGAACGGTGCGCCGGTCGCAGCGCGCCGGCTGTGGCGGCCATTGGAGGGTGAACCAACGGCAAAGGAAGACCTTTCTCTCTGTCTCTCTCTCTCACTGTCCACTCTGCCTGTCAAAAAAAATAAAATAAAATAAAAATAAATAAATAAAACATGGTTTAGACATTACTCCTATGTGGATTTTTTTCTTTATCTCCAATAAGTCCCTTCTTGGTGGTTTTTAATCCTTTACCATAGCTCAAGTATTCTGCCTTTGAGTGCTAAATTGCTAAATTGCAATTATCTTATGACATACTTGTTTCCCTTAGCACATTTCTCAATGATAAGGTTCACAAGAATACATTTTGTGCCCCTAGGGCTAAACTGGAAATAGCACATGCCTAATAAATCTAAGTATTTTTTTGTGATTACCGAACTAGTACTAGAATTAAGCTTCTATGAAGTCCCAAGGAATTTAGCAGTCATGACTATCCAACAACACTGTCTGCCCTCACAAAGACATAAAATGAAAATGAAAATAGTGCGTTTCATGGAGTTTTGGAAACTTCATATCTGTCCTCTAGGACTTCCCACCTCTTTTCCACACCCCTATTGATAATTTTGTTGCATGTAGCAGGATGTCATGAAAGCAGAGGACTGCACTTATGAATAGCATACTTACAGAGGAAAACAAGTTTGAAAACTTTGCATTTCATACCAAAAGTTTCCAAATGATGTTTTGAAAGAGTGAGTTATTTATTTATTTATTTGAAAGGCTGAGTTACAGAGAGTTGGGGAGAGACAGGGGAAGAGATTTTCCATCTGCTGGTTCACTCCCCTAATGGCCCCAACAACCAAGGCTAGACCAGGCTGATGCCAAGAGCTAGGAGCTTCTTCCGGGTCTCCCACGTGAGAGCGAGGACACAAACTCTTGGGCTTCCACTTTTTTCCCAGGTCATTAATAGGGAGCTGAATTGGAAGTAGAACAGTCAGGACTCAAAACAGCACCCATTTGGGATGCTCGTGCCGCAGGCAGTGGCTTAATCTGCTAAACCTCAACACTGTCCCCTAGGAATGATTTTTTTTTAACCAAAGTATTTCAAATGCATGAAGCTTTATAAGGAGAAATAATACAACCTAAATTTGGAAGTAAGACAGATTGTCTAGACAGAGAGAAGACAGAATGAGGAAGCTCCCTCCTGCAGGCTGATTTTCTAAAAGTCTGTAAGGGCTGGGGCTGGGCAAGGCTGAAGCAGGAGCCAGCTTGTAACTAGAAACTCAGCCCATGTCTCCCACATTGGAAGCAGGGACTCAGTTACTTGAGCTTCACCTGCTGCCTCCTAGAATCTGCATTAGCCAGGAAGTGGGATTGGGAACCAGAGCTGGGACATGAATGCAGGCATTCCAAAATAAGATGCAGACTTTTTTAACCAGCATTTTAATGGCTAGATCAAAAGCCCACCCCAGTAAATACTTTTTAAATCATTTTTTGATGTCTCCAGCAAAAGGAAACAAACTGCTTGGATAGACCTTTACCAAAGAATAGCAACAACCACTAGATGTCAGCACTTCTGAACTGTAATCCAGCCAACATTGATCTCTGCTTAATTTTTGATTTTTAAGATTATGATTTATCAGAAAAGATCATTGAAACACAAACACAGAATTTTTGCTTGAAATATACAAAATGAAATATTTAGAACATAATGGAATAAATCAATTATGATGAAAATTCTTTTGTCTAAAAAATGTTTATTTATTTTCACCTACTTGAAAGGTGAAGTGTCACAGAGGGAAAGAGAAACATATATCGCAATCAGGGCTGTGCCAGGCCAAGGACAGGAAACAAGAACTCAACCCAGGGCTCTCACATGGGTAGCAGAACCCAAATACTTAAGCTATCCTTTGCAGCTTCCCAGAAAGCATCAGCAGGAACCTAGATTAGAAACAGAGTAGCTAGGACTACTAGGACTACCTAGGCACTCCAATATGTATGCAGGTGTCCCAAGCAGCAGTTTAATGGGCTGTGCCACAACCCCCACACCTCTTTAATTTTCAAAAATATTTATTTATTTATTTTTATTTTTATTTGGAAGGCAGATAGTGAGAGATCTTCTATTTGTTGGTTCACTCCCCAAATGCCTGCAACAGCCCAGGTGTGGCCAAGCCAAACAGCAGCCTGGATCCTATGCAGGTCTCTCATATGGGTGGCAGTGGCAGTGACTCAAGTACTTGATCCATCATCTGCTGCCTCCCAGGATGCAGTAGCAGGAATCTGGATTGAAAGCAGAGTAGCTGTAATTCAGGCATCCCAAGCAACAACTTAACACTGTGCCAAACATCCACCCCATATGATGGCAATTCTAATAAGTGTGCACTTTGCAAGTCTTTGGAGGGCCACAAGCTGGTATTTCCATTGAAACAGAGCTACAGCAAAATTCTTTGTTCAAGGATTCTCCATAGGCTAACCTAATCATCTGATAAGAGCCAAATATGTGTGCATCAGGATTTCCTTCAGGTAAGGAAAGCAAAATATTCCTCTTCATAAAAGAACGTGCTATAGTCCTGCATGTTTGCTCTCAGTAGCCATTAGTAGCTATCATGAGTTTCTCCTTTTAAGATTTATCTGAGGGCTGGTTCTGTGACACAGCTGGTAAAGCTGCCACCTGTGATGCCAGCGTACCATATGGACACTAGATCAAATCCTGGCTATTCAGCTTCCAATCCAGCTCTCTGCTATGGCCTGGGAAAGCAGTAAATGATGGCCCAAGTCTTTGGGCCCCTGTACCCATGTAGGAGACCTGGAGGAAGCTCCTGGCTCCTGGCTTTGGATCAGCCTAGCTCTAGCGATTGCAGTCAGTTAAGCAGTGAATTAGTGGGTGGAAGACCTCTCTCTTTGTCTCTCTCTCTCCTCTCCCCGCCTCTGCCTCTCTGTAACTCTGCCTTTCAAATAAATAAATAAATCTTTAAAAAAAAAAGAGAGGGAGAAGATTTATTTGAAAGGTGGGGTGTGGGGGGTGTTCAGAGAGAATCTTTCATCTGCTGATTCACTCCCCAGATGCCCACAACAGCAAAGGTTGCTCAGGCCATAGCCAGGAGACTGGAACTCCATCTGGGTCTCTGACATGAGTGACAGGGACCCAAGTACTTGGACCAACACCTGCTGCTTCCTAGGTGCAGTAGCAGGAGGTTAGATCAGAAGGAGACAAGGAGCTGATCTCAGGCACTCCAATATGAGATGTGGGCATCCCAAGAGGTGGCTTAACCTGCTGTGCCTCAACATCCACACCAGTTTCTCCTTTGGATTTAAGCAATGGAATTCCTCGTTACTCCTCTTTGAAGCATGTTCAACAAGGCAAATCAAAACCAGTGCAGTAACAGGATGCTTAAAATACATTTTTTTTCCTAGAACACAAAAATTCCCATTGAGCAGAGCCTGAGTACAAACACAAAGTGAAATGTACCAACAGCAGGGATCACACCAAAGGTGAGTCCATAGGGTGGGACCTGTGAGTCTGCGGCTGACAGTAATACAAGTCCAATTAGCTGCCTAATGAACCATTAGGAAGCTGTCTGGGGTCCAGTGAGGAATGCACACACTTGGCTCAGCTGACTGGTATGGTTTTGATTGGAGTCCAAAATGAAACAATAGAATTTGTTAAGTCATTAGATGCTTCCATAGGTGGATCTCTCTTTTATCTGAGGTTCTATAGCACTCTGTAGCTAGGTAACCCCTGGTTCTTGTATCACCTGAACTTAAGTTTAGAGAATAAAGATGGTTTTTATTCTTATTTTAAAAATAAAAACAATAAAGTCAGATCATAGAATTAACATATCTAGTGTGTGTTCCTCTGACACAGGCTAACTAACTCCACTTTTTGTTTGCATGCTCTGAGAATTTTGTCCTAGACTGTTAACAGTTAAAGGGTTATGATGATACACTGATTTTCCTTCAATAAGTTTTATATCCTGTTCTCCAACCAGTTACCATTTATTTAAGTTCAATTATGTGTTTAAAAAGATTAAATGTGCATCACTAGTCCTTTCCTACAAAACTTGAACATTTATTTTCATTTATCTCTTAAGGAAAAAAGTTTTTGAATAACTTTTTTTGGATTATTTGTTTTAGTAAAGACTATGTGGATAATTTGAGATAAAGTCAGAGTTGTTTGACAGTGTTTTTTCTTGTTTTGTAAAGCAGACTTTCTTTCATCTCCTTGAAAATCAAAGCAATTATATAAAATTCTTTTCTTCCAAAGTATGCCCTTCATTATAATTTACAATCTTCATTGCACTCTATTTTTATTCCAGCATTTTCAGGTCCCATGTGGATGTTTCATTTGTCAAAATATAGTATTGATGGAATCATCTTGCTGTTTTTTTTCCTTACTTATTTGGGGCCATTAGAATCCTTAACATAAAATGTGAGCTGAAGATTTCATTTTTATTCCTTTTATTCTTTGGTCAGTCTTCTATTTGCTTAAGGGGAGTGGGTGAAAATCTGAGATGCAGGCAGTCACAGTAACAGGACATTAACCGTTAAAAATCATCTACCACTGTAGAGTTTTGTCAAATCATGAAAAATTTCCTATCTTTCTTATTTAATGGAATGTCCTGAGGTGTTGGTGTAGTCTTTATCTTCAAGGTGAGTCACATAGTTTGGGGAAAAATTACTTAGTATGAAACTCCATGATTTGTTAACTGTTTTCTTCTTGTCTTTTTTGTTTGTTTGTTTCATTTGCGAGTGAACCAAGTTATCTTTTTTCTGCATTTAATCATTTTACTCTTCTGTCAGAAATTTGGATCCTAATATATAATCCCCTCTCTCCTACTCTCCAGAGCTCTCTCACTGTGGTCAGGGAGCCAGATTAGAGACTTTTCAACAAGGGAGCTAGTGGCCACAGGATCCACTACAACAGATCATCTGTGCTGGGGAATGGGCTCAAGGAGGCTTGATCTTTGCCTCTCCATGCTTCCAGCCTTCCATTTTCTTATCTTTTTTTAATCTGTGACAGTTCTTTTTTTTAATTTAATGAATGCATTTTTACATTGATACAACTTTAGGAATACAGTGGTTCTTTCCCCCATGCCCCCTACCCCGCTCCCATCCCACCTCCCATTCCCTCGCCCATCTCCTTCTTCATTATGGACCATTTTTAGTATGACTTTATATACAGAGGACCAACTCTATGCTAATCAAAGATTTCAACAATTTGCCTCCACACACACACACACAACATATAGAGTACTTGGGGAGAGAATGTGCAGTCCATTCTCATATTGCAATTCAATAGGGACAGAGGTCCTATCTGGGGAGCAGGTGCACAGTGACTACTCTTCCTTTAACAATTAACACTCTTTTTTTTTTATGATGTCAGTGATCATCCAAGGCTCTTGTTGTGGGCTGCCAGGGTTATGGACTCCTTTTGTGACCCTAGACTCTGTTGGTATTTGGATACGGCCATAAACAAAGAAGATATTCTCCTCTCCCTTCAGAGATGAGAGTCTCCTTTGATGACCCTTCTTTTCCTCTAAGATGTCACAGAGATCCTCCATGTAGGATTTTTTTTTCCCACAGAGTCTTGTCTTTCCAAGCCTGAGATTAGGCTTCCATTTTCAAATGAAAGATTATAGTGGGAACTTTATCACCCTGACTTATTTCCTACAACTCTACAAAATTATCTCAGGGATCAGCATTTGGCTTAGAAGATCAAACCCAGTTAGGATGCCCACTAGGACCCCTGAATCCCACATCAGAGCAGCAGGATTTTGAGTCCAGCTTCCTGCTGATGCCCTGGGAGGCAGCAAATGTTGGCTCAAGTAATGGAGTCCTCACCACTCATGTGGGAGACCTGGACTGAGTTACCCACTCTTAGCTTCTGCCTGGCTCAGTCCCATCATTTTGGGCATATTGGGGAGAAAACCAGATGAGCAATCTCTCTGTCTCTCCCTGTCCTCCATCTCTATGTCTCTCTGCTTCTCAAATTAAAAAAAAAAAATACCAAGCGTTTAAAAACAGGAGAATGCTTTCTTAGCAATTTGGAAAAATATACCAAACCCTTAACTCTGAGAATTTAATTTATCACTTAAATAGTCTAGCATGTTGTAATCTTAAAAATAAGCTTATTTCATTTCAATAACCTTAAAGTTTTAAAAACTAATCAGTGCTGGCGCCGTGGCTCACTAGGCTAATCCTCCGCCTTGCGGCGCCAGCACACTGGGTTCTAGTCCCAGTCAGGGCACCGGATTCTGTCCCGGTTGCCCCTCTTCCAGGCCAGCTCTCTGCTCTGGCCCGGGAGTGCAGTGGAGGATGGCCCAAGTGCTTGGGTCCTGCACCCCATGGGAGACCAGGAGAAGCACCTGGCTCCTGCCTTCGGATCAGCGTGGTGCGCCAGCTGCAGCGCGCCAGCCTCGGCGGCCATTGGAGGGTGAACCAACGGCAAAGGAAGACCTTTCTCTGTCTCTCTCTCTCACTGTCCACTCTGCCTGTCAAAAATAAATAAATAAAATAAAAAATAAATACATAAAACTAATCAGCAAATAAAAATTTGATATATTTGAAATTTGAGTATAGACAGGCTATTTGTAAATAATAAGAAAATATTTTGATTGATTATTATGGCTTCACAGTAAGTCTTGAAGTTAGGTGGTGTCTGATTTCCTACTTCATTCTCTTAGTTCTGTGCTGGCTATTCTGGGTCTTCTGCCTCCCTCTGTAAATTTTATAATCATACTGTTAATATCCACAAAATAACTTGCCAGGATTTTGACTAGTATAGCTTTGAATCTATAGAGCAGTTGAGAAGAACCAACATTTAAAAAATATATTTATTTGTTTTATTTGAAAGTCAAAATGATAGAGACATATGAAGATGGTAAGAGAGTGTGAGAGGGAGAGATACTCCATCTGCTAAATCACTTCCTAAATCACTTCCATAACAGCCAGGGCTTGGCCAAACCAAAGCCAGCAGCCAGGAACTCCATCAGGGTATTCCACTTGGGTAGTAGGGACCCAAGTATGTGGGCCATCTTCAGCTGCTTTCCTAAGCACATTAGCAAGGAGCTGTACTGGAAGCAGTGTAGCCAGGACTTGAACTGGAACACAGACTTAACCCACTGCACCATAATACTGACCCCAAAGAACTGACATTTTGACCATATTGAGGCCTTATATCCATGAACATGGGATATGTCTCCATTTATTTAGTCTTTCTTTTATTTCATTCATCAAAACTTTAGTTTTCCTTAAATATAGAGATTATGTGAATTTTGTTAGACATATCTATATATTTTATTTTTAGGTGCTAATGTAAATGGTATTATGATTTTTTAAAAAAGATTTATTTATTTGAGTTACAGAGAAAGGTTGAGACACAAAGACAGAGAGGTCTTCCATCTGCTGGCTCACTCCCTTAATGCCCAAAATGGCCAGAGGTATGCCTATCTGAAGCCAGGATCCAGGAGCCAGGAGATTCTTCCAGGTCTTCCACATGGATTCAGGGGCCCAAGAACTTGAGCCATCTTCCACTGCCTTCTCAGGCCATAGCAGACAGCTGGATTGGAAGTGGAGCAGCTGGGACTCGAACCAGCACCCATATGGGATGCTGGTATTGCAGGTGGTGGCTTTACCCGCTACACCACAGCACCAGCCCAGGCATTGTGCTTTTAATTTAAATTTCCACTTGCTCACTTCTAGTATATAAGCTATAGGAAAATGACTGACCTTTGTATATTAACCTTGAATAATGCAGACTTGCTATAATTGCTTATTAGTGTCCATTGTTTCCAATTTTCTATAGATAATCATATCATCTAAAAAAAAGTTTTGATGTTTCCTAAACCTGTATACCTCTTACTTCATCTTCTTGTCTTACTGCTTTAGGTAGTCCTTCCAATATGATATAGAAAAGAAGTAGAGAGAAGGGACATCCTTGTCTTGTTTGTTTGTAGGAAAGCTTTGAGTTTCTCATTATTAAATATGATGTTAGTTACAGGATTTTTGTAGATATTCTTTATCAAGAAACTTTCCATCTATTCCTAGTTTTCTTTTTTTAAAAAAGCTTTTATTTAAAGGATATAAATTTCCAAAGTACAGCTTATAGATTACAATGGCTTCCCCCCCATAACTTCCCTCCCACCCACAACCCTGCCCTTTCCAGCTCCCTCTCCCCTTCCATTCACATCAAGATTCATTTTCAATTCTCTTTATATACAGAAGATCAGTTTAGTATATATTACATAAAGATTTCAACAGTTTGCCCCCACATAGCAACAGAGTGAAAAATACTGTTGGAGTACTAGTTATAGTATTAATTCACAATGTACAGCACATTAAGGACAGAGATCCTACATGATATTTTTTTTAAAAAATGATTAATTTTCTATGCAATTTCCAATTTAACAACAAGGTTTTTTTTTTCATTTTCAATTATCTTTATATACAGAAGATCAATTCAGTATATACTAAGTGAAGATTTCAGTTTGCACCCACACAGAAATGCAAAGTGTAAAAATACTGTTTCAGTGCTAGTTACAGCATTACTTCACATTGGACAACACATTAAGGACAGATCCCTCATGTACAACACATTAAGGACAGATCCCTCATGTACACAGATGTTGATTTAACAATTTGACACTCTTGTTTATGGCGTCAGTAATCTCCCTAGGCTCTAGTCATGAGTTGCCGAGGCTATGGAAGCCTTTAGGGTTCGCCGACTTCGATCTTATTCCGACAGGGTCACAGTCAAAGTGGAAGTTCTCTCCTCCCTTCAGAGAAAGGTACCTCCTTCTTTGATGGCCCCATTCTTTCCACTGGGATCTCACTCGCAGAGATCTTTCATTTAGGTTTTTTTTTTCCCTAGTTTTCTAAGAGTTTTTATCTAGAATGGCTATTGGATTGTCGAATGCTTTATCAATTGATAGAATCATGTGAATTTTATTTTTTAGATTGTTGCTTTGATGAATTTCATTAGCTGATATTCAAATGTTGAGCCAATCTTGCAGACCTGGGATAAAATCCACTGTCTAGAATTAACTGTCTTTGTGCATCATTTTATTGCATTTGCTAACTACAAACAACTCCATGCTTACAAATTTAGATGAAATGGACAAATATCGGGCCGACGCCGTGGCTCAACAGGCTAATCCTCCGCCTTGCGGTGCCGGCACACCGGGTTCTAGTCCCAGTTGGGGCACCGGATTCTGTCCCGGTTGCCCCTCTTCCAGGCCAGCTCTCTGCTCTGGCCCGGGAGTGCAGTGGAGGATGGCCCAAGTGCTTGGGTCCTGCACCCCATGGGAGACCAGGAGAAGCACCTGGCTCCTGCCATCAGATCAGCGCGGTACGCCGGCCGTGGCGGCCATTGGAGGGTGAACCAACGGCACCTCTCTCTCTCTCTCTCACTGTCCACTCTGCCTGTCAAAAAAAAATTTTAAAAAAAGAAATGGACAAATATCTTGAAAGATACAATTTGCTAAAACTCATACAAGGAGAAACAGGCTATCTGAATAGGCAGTATATATTAAGTAAATTAAATCAATAATTTGCACAACAGAAATTATCAGGCCCAGATGGATTCACTGATGAATTCTGCCACTTTTGGAGAAATTATGCCAATTCTCCACAATCTTCTGTTTAGAGTTTTACTTACTTATTTATTTATTTAAAGGCAGAGAGAGAAAGAAAAAGAGAGAGAAAAAAATCTTCCACCTACTGGTTCGGTCCCCAAATGCCTGCAGTAGCCAGGGTTTGAACAGGCTGCAGCCAGGATCTGGAAACTTCATTTGTGTCTTCCATGTGGGTGGCAGAAAACCTTTGGACCATCATCTGCTGCCTCACAGGCACATTAGCAAGAAGCTGGTTGAGCAACAGAGGTGGACTTGATCCCATGCACTCTGAAAGGGATGTGGTATTCTAAGTTGTGGCTTTACTCCCCTGCACACAATACCTGCCTCTCTACAAACTTTTCCAGGTGATGGAAGCAGAGGGAATACTTTCCAACTCATTTAGTGAGGCCAGAATTATCCTAATACCAAAGCCAGACAAAGACATCAAGGAAAGAGAACTACAGAGCAGTATCTCTCAAGAACATAGATGCAAAAATCCTCAACAAAATATTAACAGTCCTAATGTCTTCTAAACCCTAGCCTAGAATCGGAGGATGGCCTAGGTAGGCTTATTTATCCCCTATATTGAAAATAAGTTTTGCCAACACCACCAGGCAGGCCAGGTGATACCGGCAAGAAGAACATATTAGAAGATTCTTTGACAACAAGTGGCCCTGCGGAACCACTTTTCATCCCTGGAGACTGGAGATTTCCTTCTCCCACCTAGAGACACCAGTGGCCTGGACTGAGGAATTAAATTCTGTGCCCATATGTGGCAACTTTAGTGATCAATAGAAACTCTAGTGGCATCAGAGGAACCAAGCAAACCAAAAGTTTTGAAAATTAAATTGCCATTGAAAATATGGTCTTCACATAGAAAATGATCTGAATGCTGAACTAAAACAGAATAACTGCTAGCTAACAAATTTAAATAGTATTCAGAGGGGTTGGGCATTGTGGCACGGTGGATAAGATGCCACTTGGAATGCCGGCATCTCAAATCAGAGTGTCTGTTAGAGTCCTTACTCTGCTTCAATTATAGCTCCCTGATAATACACATACTGGGAGTCAGCAGGTGATGGCTCAAGCAGATGAGCCCCTGCCACCAGTGTGGGATACTAAGACAGAGTTCCAGGCTCTCTGGCTTTGTCCTGGCCCAGCCCTGGATGTTTTGGTTATTTGGCAATGAATCAGAGGATGAATGAGTCTGTCTCTTTCTACTGGTCTTCCTTCAAATAAATAAAATTAAGTTATTTTTTAGAAAAGGAAACAAATGTCTTATAGTACTTTTAAAAAAAATGGACTCATAAATTCCTAACATCATAACTGAAATGTCCACAATACAACAGAAAATCACCTATCATACTAAAAGCCAAAGACGTCACAACTTAGATGAGAAAAGATATTTAATTGATACCAACACTGAGATGAATTTGATGTTGGAAATATCTGAAATGGATTTTTGATCAACTATCACAAAAATGCTTCATAAGAAATTAGGAATTCAGAGAGCTAGTGCTGTGGCACAGTAGGTTAATCCTCCACCTGCAGCACCAGCATCTCACATGGGCGCTAGTTCAAGTCCCAGCTGCTCTACTTCCAATCCAGCTCCCTGCTGAAAGCCTGGGAAAACAGTGGGAGATAGCCCAAGTGCTTGGGCCCCTGCACCCTCATGGGAGACCTGGAAGAAGCTCCCAGCTCCTAGCTTAGGATAGGCCCAGCTCCTGCTGTTGAGGCTATTTAGGGAGTGAACCAGCAGATGGAAGACCTCTCTCTGTGTCTCTCCTTTTCTCTGTCTGTAACTCTGTCTCTCAAATTGATAAATAAATCTTTTAACAATGGTTTCTTTTTCTAAAAAATTAATTAGGAACTCACTTGAAATGAATGAAACCAGAAAATCTCAGGAAAGGGCCAGTGCTGTGGTGTAGCAGGTTAAGCTTCAACCTGCAGTGCTAGCATTCCATCCATGTGGGCACTGGTTCAAGACACAGCTGCTCCACTTCTGATCCAGCTCTCTGCTGGTAGCCTGGAAAAGCAGTGAAAGATGGCCCAAGTGCTTAAGCCCCTGTACCCATGTGGGAGACCTGGAGGAATCTACTGGCTCCTGGCTTCAGTCTGGCCCAGCTCCAACCTTTACAACCATTTAGGGGAGTGAACCAGTGGATGGAAGACTTCTCCCTCTCTGTCTCTCCCCACTCTCTGTAACTATGCCACTCAAATAAATAAATGAAAGAAAGAAAGAAAGAAAAGAAAGAGAGAGAGAGAAAAAATAAATCTCAGGAAAGAAACAAAAGTTTGGAAAGGAATTAAAAGAAAAGTAGAAAATTGAAAAAAATCTAGGGTTTTCAAAGTGTTCGTGGTGGGGTCCAGAGCTGTGGCATAGCAGGTTAAGCCACCACCTGCAGTGCCGCCATCCCATATGGGTGTTGGTTTGAGTCTCAGCTGCTCCCCCTCTGATCCAGCTCTCTGTATGGCCTGGGAAAGCAGAGGAAGATGGCCCAAATCCTTGGGCTCTTGCACCCACGTGGGAGACCTGGAAGAAGCTCCTGGCTCCTGGCTTTGGACTGGCCCAGCTCTAGCCATTTGGGGAGTGAACCAGCAGATGGAAGATCTCCCTCTGTCTCTCTCTCTCTCTCTCTCTGCCTCTCTGTAACTCTTTCAAGTAAAATTAATAAATCTTAAAAAAAAACTTCAAAAAAAATGTTCATGGAAAGCATGTCCTCTAAAAACACCATGCATGGATCTCAAAATTTTTCCACCAAAATAAACATCTTTTAATCCAATTTTCTGAACACTTTGAAGTGCTTCTGTACGGTATCTGAAATTAAAAAAAAAACTCATTTAATGGGTTAAATCAGAGTGGTGATGACAGGGTTGAAACATGAACTTGAAGACAGATAAATCTGCCCTTCCTGAACAAATGAGAAAAAATTGAAAAGCAAATCCTTTCCATGTTGACTAGGAAGAACCTCTCTTTAACTAGGAGGTGAATTATTTCACTTCCTGATGCATTAAGTCCCATTCCCATTCCCATTCTTCATAGCAGCTGGGTGGATTGTTTCCTTTCTTTGTCTTAATTTCAAATTACAGGGACCTAGCTGTTAGCTTCAAGGCTTTCCCCCAAAGAATTCTGGGACTCCAAGCAAATAGGAAGCTTTGTAACCTGCTTTCAGCTTTGCATTAGGTATATTAACAAACAATAACCTCTCCATTTCCCATCCACCTGGTTGTCCCATTACTTAAAAGCTTCAATATCCTAGCGAGAATTTGTTTATGATAGACTTTGAGGTCCAAAAGTTAGCTCTATTAAATTTGAGGAGTGTTTAAATCAAAATATGTACAACAGCAGGTGGTTAGCCTGGTAGTTAAGGCACTGAGTCCCATGTCAGAGTGTTTTATTTTAATTTCACCTCTGATTTCTGATTCTAGCTTCCTACCAATGCAGACCTTGTGAAGCAGTGGTGATAGCTCAAGTAACTGGGTTCCTGCTACCCATGTCGGGTACCTGGATTGAGTTCCTGGATGGCTCTGGTCTCACCCAGCCCTGGGCATGGCAAATGCCTCTCAAATAAATAAATAGCAACCTTAAAAAACTTATGTATTACGCCGGCGCCGTGGCTCAACAGGCTAATCCTCCACCTTGCGGCTCGGCACACCGGGTTCTAGTCCCGGTCGGGGCGCCGGATTCTGTCCCGGTTGCCCCTCTTCCAGGCCAGCCCTCTGCTGTGGCCCGGGAGTGCAGTGGAGGATGGCCCAGGTGCTTGGGCCCTGCACCCCATGGGGAGACCAGGAAAAGCACCTGGCTCCTGGCTCCTGCCATCGGAGGAGCGCGGTGCGCCGGCCGCAGCGCGCCGGCCGCGGCGGCCATTGGAGGGTGAACCAACGGCAAAAGGAAGACCTTTCTGTCTGTCTCTCTCACTGTCCACTCTGCCTGTCAAAAAAAAAAAAAAAAAACTTATGTATTACAATAGTACTGTAAATTAGTTATTCATTATACAATGTGAAAAAGATAACAGTGATATAAAAGAAATGTTACCTTTTTTAGGTACAAGTCACAACCCTGTCAAAGTAAATATTAACATTTATCAATGATTAATCTTTGGTTTTCTTTGCTACCTTTAAGACAAATAGAAATCTTCTGTTTCCAGTATGTTGGACTTGTTCACAATCATGTTTGCTGCTTCACTCAATTTGTGTGTTCTACTTTGGGGGCAGCTTTAATATCTAAAGCCTTACTTCAGCTGTTTCATCTGCTTTGTAACTTTAGGTTTGCAGAGCTTAGGCTACAAGTCTGTTGTCAACTAATTAGCTCTGGCTAATTACTTGCATATCCTAATTACCCTAGCTATCTATGCCTGAATCCACCATAATCTCTAGGACTTCAGTTCTTGGCACTTCTCTCACTTGCTGATTTGGCTTCCCTCTATTCTGAAAATTGGCTGCTAACATGCCTCCTTTCTGTCTCTCTTCAGACCAGAAGAACAGCAAAGGAAAACACAGACTCCACATAAAATGTAATTCTGGCCATTACCTTCTCCTAAACTCATTGGTTTTCTCTCTCTCTCTCTCTCTCTCTCTCTCTCTCTCTCTCTCTCTCACACACACACACACACACACACACACACACACATATGCACGTTCAAGAAGGGCTTACAGTGTCCTAGGTAAGGTACTAGTCTTTTGAGGACAGTTCATATTTAAATATCTTCCCCAATTAAGTCTCTTCCTACCTGGTATATTGGATTTTGTACTCTTAAAATTTTGAGAATTTCGGCCGGCGCCGTGGCTCAACAGGCTAATCCTCCGCCTTGCGGCGCCGGCACACCAGGTTCTAGTCCCGGTCGGGGCTCCGGAATCTGTCCCGGTTGCCCCTCTTCCAGGCCAGCCCTCTGCTGTGGCCCAGGAGTGCAGTGGAGGATGGCCCAAGTGCTTGGGCCCTGCACCCCATGGGAGACCAGGGAAAAGCACCTAGTACCTGGCTCCTGCCATCGGATGAGCGCGGTGCGCCGGCCGCAGCGCGCCATCCGCGGCAGCCATTGGAGGGTAAACCAACGGCAAAAGGAAGACCTTTCTCTCTGTCTCTCTCTCTCACTGTCCACTCTGCCTGTCACAAAAAAAAAAAAAAAAAAAAAAAAAAAATTTTTGAGAATTTCCCTGAGTTTAAATTGTAGCTTAAGACCTACTTGCTGAGTGTCCATGAACATTACTTACTCACTCCACCCCTAATTCAAGTCTCAGTTTATTATAAAATAAGAAATATACTAATACCTATGTCATGATTGTATGGTAAAGATCAACTGTATAATGGAGTTCTTGGGAAATAATAAGCACTCAATAACTGTTTGCTATTATCACCCTTCTTACTTCTGTTATTGAAATACGTTGTTCCTATCTCCTTTTTCTACCAAAGGATAAATTCTATGAAAACAGGACAGTTAAACTCATCTCTGCATATCATTTTTGGAAGCTCTATCTGAAACTGACTGACCCTTATCACTGCCGTTGTCACCACTGCTGTGAACCTTGTGTTATACTCTTTTAGCCAAGACTCCCTATCATATGGTCAACAATATTTTAAAAAAAACAGTCATGGGGCCTTCTAACTTTAGGGAAATCCCATACTTGCTTTACTGTGATATCATCAAGTGTAACAGGAAGCAGCGGAGGGGGTCCCTGGCTCTGTTTTTTTACACAATTCAATTAAGGGTCACAAGCACTGAAGGCCAGGCATTTGCATTTCCAAAGACCACTATGTAACTTCTTGAGCTGTACAGTAATTCCCAGTGGATTATATAATTAATTCATATAATTAATTATGGCTTTACATGATATGTTGACTCTTTTCAGGCAAGCTGAAATTCAAGTAAGGTTGGTTAATCAGGGGTCTGTAATGACACATTCTTTCTCTCTTTTAGAGAATTTATTTATTTGAAAGGCAAAGAGAGAGAGAGAGAGATCTTCCATCCACTCATTTATTCTCCAAATTCCTACAACAGCCAGGGCTGGGCCAAGTTTGAGCCAGGGGCCAGGAACTGCTCTGGTCTCCTACATGGTGGCAGCAGTCCAAGTACTCAGCCCATCAAATGTTTAAGGTGCACATTAGCAGGTACTCTTGTATGAGATGCAAGTATCTCAGTGATGGCTTAACCTCCCATGCCACAACACTCACCCCTCATTATATTTTTATTGATTGATTGATTGATTTTTATTATTCTAGATGCTGAGAAAGAAAGAGTGGGAAAGAGGCAAAGGGAGGCAAACAGACATAGCTAGCTCCCTTCTTTTGGTTTATTCTTCAAATGCCTGCAACAGCTAGGGCTGGCCTAGTCCAAAGCCAAGAAGTAGGAACTCAATCCAGGTCTCCCTCATGATGGCAGGAGCTCAATTACTTGACCTATCAACTACTGCTTCCCAGTGTTTGCTTCAGCAGGCAGCTAGAATCAGGACTGTACTGTAGCACTATGATATGAGATGTAGTTGTCCCAGCTGGCATCTTATCCACTAGGCCAAATGCTTGCCCTTGTTATGGCATCATCTTAACTGTATTCTTAAATATTAATTGGGAGAGAGAGCATGAATTTAAGCAGTAGAAGTACAAACTTCCTACATTTCTGCCAGGCCTTATTACCCTTCCCCTGGCTCTGATGTTAACTAAATTTTACTTAGGTTCCCACTAGGAACTAGAAATAGTTTTGTATCTAGAAATGAAATAATCTAAATATGTCCTAATTCACTTTTCTTAATACCCACACCCAACCTAAATATGTCTTTCTAGAAACATGGCTGCTTGTTGCTTGTCTCTATTACAACTCTCTAGGCTTGACGAGTTTGAAGCAGTGATGCCAGGTAAGTGGGTTATCCCAAGGTCTAGACTTGTTGAGAAGTATTAGGAAGCCTGACTGTTGATCTAAGCCCTAGTTTTCAAATCTAGCCTTTTTTGTTTCAATTCCCTTCTGTCTCTGACCTCTATATAAATAATTTAATTGGTTCAGACCTGGGAAAAGGAAAAGGGTGTATTACTTAACATATCGCCCAATATGGCCAGAAACTAGTGACAAATCCAAGGCATTGTTAGTGAAGGAAAAAGAAAAATTGATGTAGAATAAAAAAGTAGGTAGAAAACAGATACTGAAATAGTAAAGCAAAATAACTACACACTAGCAATTACTTTTGATGTTATCCCTGACAGTCTATTGAGGAAAAGATTGGGCAGATGCTAAAGCCTAGAATATTGATCTCTTCCCTCTTTATTATGCTGTATTTATTTGCAGATTAAAAAAATCAGTATTTTTTATGACACAGAACTGTAATTGTAGATGTCACCATTGATCATTAAGGAAATCTGTCATGAAGAGAATTGGATTGACTGACGACTTATTTTATTTTTTAATTTTTTTAAAAGATTGATTTATTTGTTTGAGAGGCAGAGTTACAGAGGTCTTCCACCTGCTGGTATACTCCCCAAATGGCCACAACAGCCAAACTGGGCTGATCTGAAGCCAAGAGCCGTAAGTTTCTTTCAGGTCTCCCACGTGAGTGCAGGGACCCAAGCACTTGGGCCATCTTCCACTGTTTCCCAGTAGCATTAGCAGGAGTTGGATCATAAGTGGGGCAGCCAGGACTTGAACCAACACCTACATGGGATGCTGGCAATGCAAGTGGAGGCTTAACCTCTATGCCACCAGCCTGACCCCTGACCAATGACTTTAACCTCACCTACCAAAACAGAAAACTCTCATGTGGCTTAATAATTTTCATATAATTGAATACATCAGTTCTTTTGAAAGTGCACCAGTAATTATGACACAGGGGAATCTGAGTTGAGGGATTTAAACTTCTATTAAGCTCTCTACTTCACTTTGTTGTGATTTGTGGGACACACTTTAAGAATCAGAAAGTTAGTTGCCTTAGAATCCTCTTTGCAAATGGAAATGCTTTTGCTCACTTCTTAGATTTCTTATATGAATGAGATAATCTATACAAATGCTAAGAGTAGAGTCTGGCACCCTGTACAGATTACACGTGTTAATTCTTTTTTTTTAAGATCTATTTATTTATTTGAAAGGAAGAATTACACAGAGGGAGGGAGGGAGGGAGGGAGAGAGAGGAGAGAAAGTCTTCCAGGCCGGTGCTGCGGCTCAATAGGCTAATCCTCCGCCTGCAGCAATGGCACCCCGGGTTCTAGTCCTGGTCAGTGCACCGGATTCTGTCCCGGTTGCTCCTCTTCCAGGCCAGCTCTCTGCTCTGGCCCGGGAGTGCAGTGGAATATGGCCCAAGTGCTTGGGCCCTGCACCCGCATGGGAGACCAGGAGAAGCACCTGGCTCCCAACTTCGGATCAGCAGCAACTGGGGGGTGAACCAATGGTAAAGGAAGACCTTTCTCTCTCTCTCTCTCTCTCTCTCTCTCACTGTCCACTCTGTCTGTCAAAAATTTAAAAGAAAAAGAAAGAAAGTCTTCCATGCACTGGTTCACTCTCCACATGGTTGCAATGGCCGGAGTTTGCGCCAATCGGAAGCCAGGAGCCAGGAGCTTCCTCCAAGTCTCCAGACGGGTGCAGGGGCCCAAGGACTCGGGCCATCTTCTATTGCCTTCCCAGGTCATAGCAGAGAACTGGATTGGAAGTGGAGCAGCCAGGTCTCGAACCAGCACCCATATGGGATGCTTGCACTGCAGGCAGCAGCTTACCCACTACATCACAGTGCCAGCCACATGTGTTAATTCTTCACCTCTACCCCTTCCTATTTTAGGAATTGTTTTTCACTATTCAAAAAAGAAAAGTGCTGAATTACAATATAATTTCCACCTACTCAATCAGATCACAATAAATACACTCTGGCGTTCAGCTAGATTTACTTCTGAATAGCTTTGCTGACTGCTTAAAACTGGTCTGGCACCTGCCCTGAGTTAACACTTACTATA
Source organism: Sylvilagus floridanus (assembly GCA_949820135.1). Classification (NCBI taxonomy): domain Eukaryota; kingdom Metazoa; phylum Chordata; class Mammalia; order Lagomorpha; family Leporidae; genus Sylvilagus; species Sylvilagus floridanus. The sequence goes on along the minus strand of OX463227.1, from coordinate 64,350,035 downwards.
CTGTGCCCTAATACATGGAAACCAAGATGACTATCACTGTATTTAAACTGTGTCTCATATTTTCAGTTAACTTGTTCATGCCTTATATACTATGCATTTCAAATACCAAATACCACTTGTACTTTAACACTGTCCTTCATTGGCTCAGTCTGTAGGTCTAAAATAACAGCAATTTCAGTTTCTTATGTAGGATTAATTAAGGAAATAACCACATGGCACATCATCATTTGGGAATTCTTCACTGTTTAATTTATACCAACTTTTTAAAAATCAAGAGTTTAGTATAATTTATGGTAAAAGGTTTTTTTTTTTTTTAAAAAAAAAAGAAAAGCTGGGTGTGAATTTGGTGAAGTTTAAGCCATCTCCCCTTTTCATTTTTCGGTGTTTCAAAATAAGGTGCAATGAAATGCATCTGATGCCCATCTTAACAGATATATTCTCTGGGACAACCCTTGAATCCTCTGTGAATTTTTATTAGGGGAGGGTCAAGCACTCAAAGCTTGAAAATGGGCTCCAAAAGTTAGCAGAGAGATCTTATTTTTTAAAATATTTATTTATTTTGATTTATTTGAAAGGCAGAGAGAGAGAGAGAGAGAGAGAGAGTATCCATCCACTAGTTTACTCCTCAAATAGCTGCCAACAGTCTGAGCTCAGACGAACTGAAACTAGCAGCCAGGAACTGCCTCCAGATTGTCCACATGGGAAATGAGGGGAATTACTGCAGCCAATTTTGCATAGAATTGAACACAGAGTTGGGAAATATATTTACTTTCCTCGCACTTTCATCTAGTGTTGGCAGTAGTAATGTTTGCCATTTTTGTACTTTATGCCTTCAACATTTAAAAATGTATTCATTGATTTGAAAGGCAGAAAGAGGGAGAGACAGAAATAGCTCCCATTCACTGGTTCACTCAAGTATCCACAGTGGTTTGGACTGGGCCAGACTGAAGCCAACTCAATCCAGATTTCCCATGCACAGCAGGACCCCTACTACTTGAACTACCACCTGCTACTTCCCAGGGTGCACACTGGCAGGAAGCTGGAATCAGGAGCAGAGCATTCAGGTACTCTAATATAGGGTGGGGCTTAACTAGTATCTTAACCTCTATGCTGAACACCCGCCCCCTCCATGGTTTATTTTGATTTGAATTTGCTCTCTCATCTTTCTCTAATGGTGGTCTTCTTCATTAAATCTTCCATATCTCCTACCTGTCTCAGTTCTGTCAAACCACCTCCCCCCAACACACACACACAGTTATCCCAGCCCTACTCTAAGAATTCTTAGCAATTACTTCAGGGTACTGAAGGTAATAGATGAGGAAAGGCATAGAGACACAAGCAAAGGAAATGCCAGATAAGAGAGAATGTCCTGTGACTACAAAGCAATATGATGGGTTTCCTGGGATGGAAAGGGCACTTCTAAAAGCTTTCAGAAGAGGAGTGCCAAAGAGGCTCAAAGCAGGAGTGCTGGAATAAATGTTCTGAAAATTAGACCACATTCAATCTGATGGGCAAATTCAAATTTGCTTTTGAAAGAAGCAATCTCATTACCTTACACCACCACTTACATTACAATGCTTAAACAGTGAAGGAACACTAGCATGGTACTGCCTGCAAGCTACAATGATGAGGTGAATGTGCACAACCTGTGCTTGACTGTTGGACTTAGGATCTGTCTGAGCACTAGATGAATTGTTGGTTCAATCTGAAGTGAAAACATCAACCAGTATTTACTGACAACTTACAATGTGCCACACATCTGCCCATTTTATACATATGAAAGTAGAGGAGGCCAACATGGCATAGCTGGTAAAATTGTTGCCTGTAACACTGGTATCCCATATGAGTGCCAGTTTGTCCAATCCAGCTCCTCACTAATGACCTGGGGAAAGCAGTGGAGGATGGACCAAGCACTTGGGCCCCTGTTACCTACGTGGGAGAACTGGAAGAAGTTCCTGGCTTCTGGCTTCAACCTGGCTCAGCCTTGGCCATTGAGGACATCTGGAAAGTGAACCAACGAATGGAAGATTTTTTTTCTCTCTCTCTCTGTAATTTTGACTTTCAAATAAATAAATGAATAAATCTTAAAAAAAAAAATAAAGCTGACATTCCAGGAGGTGTAACAGTTTGCTAAAAAGTCCCTGAACTCATTAAATAACCAAGGCAAGACTCAAAACTGTCTTCTGTTTCTGGAACCAGGGATCTTTGCACTACATCCTGCAGCCATTCAAAAATCTCTAAAAGGCTTTCTGACATAACAAGGCAGTTGCGGTAGAGTCAGCATACTCAATGCAGTGCAGGCAAGGACTGGTTAATGCACTGCTAAAAAGAGTAAAAAAAAAAAAAACATTATGCTGATTAGATGACAAGTTGAGAAAGTGGAGAAGTTTTCTGGTTTTCAAATACAGAGATACCAGCCACCTAATTATGTGTAGGCCAGGCCAGGAATATTTACATTAAAATGTAAACTGGGCAAAGCCCTTGGATCACTTTCTAGAGCAATCATTAGTACATTGTGAAATGTCCCTACAGAATGTTAATATATATTATTATTATTAGTGATTTTTTTTTTATTTGACAGGAAGAGTTACAGACAGAGAGAGATACAGAGAGAAAGGTCTTCCCTCCATTGGTTCACTCCCCAAATGGCTGCCACGGTTGGCACTGCACCAATCCGAAGCCAGGAGCCAGGCACTTCCTCCCGGTCTCCCACAAGAGTGCAGGGGCCCAAGCACCTGGAACATCCTCCACTGCCTTCCTGGGCCACAGCAGACAGCTGGACTGGAAGAGGAACAACCAGGACTAGAACCCGGCGCCCATAAGGGATGCTGGCACAGCAGGTGGAGGATTAACCAAGTGAGCCACAGCACCAGCCCTCATGTGATATTATTTATTTATTTTTATTTGACAGGTAGAGTTAGAGACAGTGAGAGAGAGAGACAAAGAGAAAGATTTTCCTTCTGTTGGTTCACTCCCCAAATGGCCACTGCAGTCGGTGCTGCACTGATCTAAAGCCAGGAGCCAGGTGCTTCTTCCTGGTCTCCCATGTGGTACAGGGGCTCAAGCACCTGGAACATCCTCCACTGCCCCCCCGGGCCACAGCAAAGAGCTGACTGGAAGAGGAACAACCAGGACTAGAACCCAGCGCTCATATGTGATGCCAGTGCTGCAAGCAGAGGATTAGCCAAGTAAGTCATGGCGCCGGCCCGTGATATTGTTTTTTAGACTTATTTTATCTATTTGAAAGGCAGATTTATAGAGACAGAGTGGGAGAGACAAAGAGAAAGGTCTTCCATCTGCTGGTTCACTCCTGAAATGGCTGCAACAGCTGGGGCTGGGCTAGGCCAAAGCCAGGAGCCAGGAGTCAGGAGCTTCTTTTGGGTCTCCCATGTGGGTGGCAGCGGACCATGCACTTGGGACACCCACTGCTGCTTTCACCGGCGCATGAGCAGGAAGTTGGATCAGAAGTGGAACAGCTGGGACTAGAACCAGTGCCCATATGGGATTCCAGCATCATAGGTGGTAGCTTAAGCTGTAGTGCTGGCCCCTAATGATATTATTTTAAATATTAGTTCTGTTGCATTGTTCCATATGGCAGCAGGATGTCTGTAACAATACACTAGAAATAAACCCCTTCTTTACTGAGTATCAGTAAGAGGTGATGGGATATAATGTTTTTAGTGGATGATGGGAATAAGAGCACCATAAAATCAGAGAAGAGGGGCTGGTGCTGTGGTGTAGTGAGTAAAGCCGCCACCTGCAGTGCCGGCGTCCCATATAGATGCCTGTTTGAGTCCCGGCAGCACCACTTCTGATCCAGTTCTCTGCTATGGCCTGGTAAAGCAGTACAGGATGGTCCAAGTCCTTGGGCTCTTGTATCCATGTGGGAGACCCAGAAGAAGCTCCTGGCTCCTAGCTCCTGGCTTTGGATCGGCACAGCTCTGGCTGTTGCAGCTTACTGGGGAGTGAACCAGTGGATGGAAGACCTCTCTTTTTCTCTCTGCCTCTCCTTCTCTCTGTGTGTAACTTTGACTTTCAAATAAATAAATAAATCTTTAAAAAAAAAAAACAGAAAAGAACCATGAAAGGATGAATTTAAAATAAATCATTTAAAAAGTGCTACAACTTTGTAATTATGAAATTGAAGGAAAAGGTTGAATAACAAGGTAAAAATATTTACACCCAAAATTTTAGCTAAATATAAACATTGAGGGAGAGATATTATAAGCAAGGGTAAGATTAAAATGTGAGCATTTAAGAGATCCTTGGAATGGGAAAAATGTAAAATTTTTTTTCACAAGTGAAAATTTTTCATAAGTAAAAAATAATTGCTGAAACATATCCTTGCTTGTGAGTCAAATTCTAAAACGAAACATGTCAAACTAAAGAAGCCCTGGAATATATAGAGAATGGCGCACTGAGCATCAGGCAATCCGAATTTGAACATTGGTTCTATTTCATTTATTTTAAAGATGTTTACATTGTTATTTATTTGAAAGAGAAAGAGAGAGAGAGAGGCACTTTCCATTTGCTGGTTCACTTCCAAATGGCTGCTAGGGCCAGGTTTGGGCCAGACTGAATCCAGGAGCCAGGAACTCCATCCTGCTCTCCCACACTGGCAGCAGGGGCTCAACTATTTGAGCTATCCCCTGCTGCTTCCAGGCCACATCAGCAGGAAGTTGGATCAGAAGCAGAGCAGCTGGGATTTGAAGTGGCTTCCTATAAGGATGCTGGCTTCGAAGGAGGTGGCTTAATCTGCTGTGCCACAAAGAACAATAGTTCTTTTACTTAGAAGTTTATTCATCTCATGTAAGATGTCAGTTTTCAGATAATTAAAATGTGGCTAATGAATTCCAAAGAAAAAAAGGACAAGCACCTGTCCTCACAGGGCCAAATAATTATTACTTTGTAGCATTAAAAAAAGGCACTACTGATGTGCCTACATTTTCTTGGATTTTAGTTTTTCTAGAAATGGGATAATTTTCCTATTCATCTGTGCTCTTTCATTTTTACGATGCCCTTAAGCAATAGCAGGGCAGGATTGGCACTGCTTCTTGTCTCCGTAGTGGCCACAGTGACAAGATGCTGAAAGCCAGTGGTGTCCAAGTAGGATAAGCAAAGAAAACAATCCAGTAAGGTAGGGGAAACATATAATTACAATTTGATTTTATCACATTATTTTAAGTTCTCCTTTGCCCATGTTTCACAATGCACACAACCTTTGTATACATATGCATACACTGAAGGTGATGGAGTTCAGAACCTACTACCCTAAAATATGGTATCCTGGCAACTGAGTATTTTAAGCATCAGGAGTTTGGGAAATGCAGATGCTGGAACGACTCTCTGATCTTTCCCTTGTCCCCTGAAGGAGGTCTTATGAGAGGTGCCTTTCCTGTAGGCAGAGGAAGAAAACACCTCATTTCTGAAATCAGGACACCAAAAGAAATCTGAACAAGCCTTACTAAATTTCCTCAGTTTACCATCTTTCACTCATACCCTCTATCCTAGCATATTTTCCCATGATTCTCCACACTTCAACAAACCTAGTATAAAATCCCGAAGATGGAGGTGGGTGTTTGGCACAGTTGCTGTTTGGGACACCCACATCCCCTATCAGGGTGTCTTTGTTCAAGTCCTACCTCTGCTCCTGTTCCCAGCGTTCTTGCTAATGCACACCCTGGGAAGCAGCAGGTGATAAATCAAGTAGTTCAGTCCCTGCCACCCAAGTAGGAGACCTAGACTGAGCTCCTGGTTCCCAGCTCGTTCAGGGTTTCAGCCACAGCCCAGCCCTGACCATTCATGTGTGGATTAAACAAGCAGATGGGAGACTTCTTTCTGCCATTCAAATAAAATAAATTTTTAAAAAATGCTTAGGCTTAACCATTTCTTCAGGTCTTTATTACCTTATGAAGGCTCCCATGTCATTTAAACTTTAAATGCCTTTCTCTAGTTAATTACAAGCCAAGGAATCTAAAATGAATGGAAAGATTTTTCCCTTCCCCTCAGAGGTGTGTTCTCAAAACATTTCTTTTTCTCACATTAGTGTAACAAAAAATTTTACATGGTGATTTTAGTAATCTAAAATACAACTAAAAATGCCTAAAAAGAAGGAGCAATGGTTCTTTCATAAGTTGGAGCTGGATGAGGAAGGAAGGAAAAAGCTGGGGTCAGTAGGTCCATGGAAGACTGTGAGTGTGATAATAAATGGCCTTTCTATCAAGCATTCTTTTTTGTTTTTCTGGTCATTTCACTTGACCAGACCACCTATTCCCAGGAGGATTTACAGGTTATTTCTAGCCAGCTACTTTAAACCTCTTAATCAGGTAGATTCCTCCCAAAGTCTAGCATTTCTAGCTATGCTCGTTTTAAACATTTTTAAGCAACTCTTAGATTTTATAATTTTAGTGATTAACATAAAACATGTGAAAATGGGGGCCAGCACTGTGGCACAGCAGATTAAAGCCCTGGCCTGTAGTGCCAGCATCCCATATGGGCGCCAACATCTCATATGGGCACCAGTTCAAGTCTTGCATCCAGCTCCCTGCTAATACACCTGGGAAAGCATCGGAGGGATGGCCCAAGTCCTTGGGTCCCTGCACCCACATGGGAGACCCAGAAGTTCCTGGCTCGTGGTTTTGGATTGACTCATCTCTGGCCATTGTGGCCATTTGGGGAGTGAACCATTGGATTGAAGACCTCTCTCTATAACTCTATCTTTCAAATAAAATATAAATCCTTTTAAAAATGTGACAATGTTCAAAGATAAAACTAGAGAGACTGGAAGTACAATACAGTGCCATCTCCACATTACCCAAATTTAAAAGCAAGCAAGATTTTACCACATATGCTTCACTTGTCCATTTCCTTTTTTTTTTTATAGTCAACTCTTCTAAAAATTTAGTTTTCAAAATAAGGGGTTCAAATTATTTTTAAAATTTTGAATTGACCCCAAAACTATACCTATTTACAGAGTACCATGTTTTGATATATGTAATGTTCAAATCAGGGTGAGCATGGCTATCTCTTCAAACAACGCATCATTCTTTGGTGGTGAAAATATTCAAAATCTTTTCTTCTATATTTTTTTGAAATATAAAAAATATGAGTGTTAAAAATGGTTTCCATAAAAGTAGCATTAAGTTTGTCATATTTTATTACTTGTTAATAGATTCACCTGGTTCAAAACTATGTAACAAGCATACATTAAGCTTTGCTCCAACCTTCATGTCCATCTACTCTGTTCTCCCTCTTTCTCAAATAGGCAACAGTTTAGGGAGCCTTTGTATGTGCAAAGATAAACATATACATTGTCAGGATCTCCTCCCTTTCCCACTTAAAAGGCAGCATGTATGGTGTTTGGCAAACAGCTTATATTTAACAACTTGTGTTGGTGCTCTTTCCATACAAGCAGAGAGATGTTACATTTATTGTATCAATGTACCATTGTTTATTTTTTTAAGACCCTGTACATGGATACTAGGTTATTTTCTTCTGCTGTTATACCAGGTACTCATATCATTTGCTATGTGACTTGTACCTGTAGAATAATTTTCCAGAAGACAGACTGCTAGATCATATAATACACTTATAATTTTGATAAACTTCATCAAATTTCCCACTCTAAATGTGGTACCACTCTTGCATTCTCACTGGCAATGCATGGAAGTATGTTTACTGTCAGCGGCGCCAACACTGCATAGTCCATCTTCAGGATTTTTGCCAACTTGATAGGCAAACACGGATTTGTCCTAACCTTTATAAATGTTAAGCTTCCTATTTGTCGCTCCTTCGGCCGCAAAAGGAACGACGCTGCTCGCAGTTAATCGGTCTTTAGTAGACTTTTACTTAGGAGGAGTGGGAAAGAGAGTGGGGGACCGGGAGAAGGGGGAGAGATGGCACGCACGTTCCTTAAGGGGGAAAGCTGGCATGCCCCGCTCCTTCTCCTGAGGTCTGCTTATATACCAAATTCAACCAATCACAATCAATCAATCACAGTCCATGCACAGAGCTCTCCAATCCGGCACTTGATCACGATCAACTGTGGAGTCACGCAGCAGGCAGGGCATCAGCGCCATCTTGTTGTTTACCACGATCCTCAGCTAGATGTAAAGTTCAATCAGCTGCTACATCCGCATTACTGCTATAAGCCAAGCCCAGCATTGGGGGTCCCATGGCAGACCTATCCATGGGTCCCCACACCTATTTATTATTTTTCTCTTCTAAATAGGAAGGGACACTCAATAGATACCTTTTAATTTGGGTGATACTTCTTGCCACTCTAAACTTTCACTTTGGAAATAAGATAGTTTATATTCATGATAGATATACAGAAGTCTAAAACAAGATATTTTTTACTGGAATCATTTCTTTCACTATGATAAATGGAGAATGCCTATGTAGATCCATTCAATTCTCTGCAGAAAGATACTCATTTTTCAGGGAAGAAGCAAGGTCATCAGTTTAACAATGTTATTTTTTATGGATTGAATTGTGTTCCCTGAAATGATGTTGAAGTCCTAACCCCCAGAACCTGTAAATGCAACTTTATTTGAAATAGCATCTTTGTGATCAGATCATTAGGGTGTGCTCCTAACCTAACATGCTAGTGTCCCTGTGAAAAGAGGAAGCCTGCACATTGGAACAGCATCTATGAAGGCAGGACGGTGTGATGACAGAGGAAGATGTACTCCAGGAACACCTGAGGCTGCCAGGAGCTAAAAGGGGCACAGATCAGCATCTGCCTCAGATCTCTATGAGGGCATCAACTCCACTACACCTTTACTTCACACTCAGAGCCTCCAGAACTGTGAGACAACAAATTTCTATTGTTTCAGTCTCCTGGTTCATGGCACTTTGTATGGCAGCCTGAGCAAACGTGTATATATATATATATATATATATATATATATATATAAAATTCCCCATTATGCCATGCTGGCCCCTCATCTTAGTCTCTTTCACCTTGTTTTAAGAGTAGGCGAATAAAGAAACAGAGAGCCTCGTTCTTCCATACTGTAACAGTATTTGTAATTCACAAGTACAATGACATGATGTATGGGATTTCTTTGAGATATAAATATGTGTGTATATATATATATATATGTGATAAAAGGCAAGAGAGATATACTGCATTTTGTATTTTCTAAATGTCTTGTTAATTATTTGCTTGAAATGTAATCAGGGTGTAATCTCACACACTAATTAAAAAGCATTTCTTCCACACTACTCTGTGCTAGGCACTATTGTAAGCAGTGGAGATGTTAGGACTAAGATAGAGCCTGCTTTCTTTGGGAATAATTATTAGGCATCATTTTAAGACTAACACAAGTCATCACCACAGTCACAGACAGGAAAGATAGACTTTTCGGCAGAAATTGCCAAGAAGCATACAAACAACTCATTTGTCTTGTTGGCTTTTCATCCACTTCTAATCATACTTATATTCCTTAGTAAACGAACAGCCCAACAGAGCTGTTCCATGCATATGAAATATTAAGTATTATATGGAGGGACAGGGGTTGTGGTGCAGTGGGTTAAGCTGTCACCTGTGATGCTGCCATCCCACATTGGAGCATCCATTCAAGTCCCTGCTGTTCTGCTTCCAGTCAAGATTCCTGCTAATGTGCATGGGAAATCACTGAAAGATGGTCCAAGTGCATGGTCCTCTGCCATCTACATGTGGGACCCGGATGGAATTCCAGGCTCTTGGTCTAGCCCTGGCTGTTGTGGCCATTTGGTTAGTGAATCAGTGGATAGATGATCTCTCTCTCTCTTTTTCTGTAACTGCCTTTCAAATAATCTTTAAAAATATTATATATGAAAAAACATGTACATGAAATAATATACTAAGTATGTCTCCTTTTCTGTTTTAGTGGAAGCAGAGCACCATCATAATAATTAATTGAAATAGAAAAGAAAGGTGACTTCTTGATTGCATGGGATACCAATTCTGGGAGTTGGTTTTTTTTGTTTGTTTACAATTCTTAAGACTTTAAATGAGCATTCTATAAATATATATCACACCTAGTTATACTGAAACTCCTTTTCCTTTTTTAAAGATTTGAGGGGCCAGCACTGACACAGTGGGTAAAGCTGCTGCCTGTAGCTCTGGCATACGCCAGTTCAAGTCCCTGATGCTTCACTTCAATTCATCTCCCTACAAATGCACCTGGGAAAGTGCTTGAGCCCCTGCACCCACTTGGGAAACCCGGAGGAAATTTCTGGCTCCTGGTTTCAGACCGAAAGGCAGAGTGACAGAGATGAAAGGTCTTCCATCTTCTAGTTCACTACCCAAATGGCTGTAACAGCCAAGTCTAAGGCAGGATGAATGAAGCCAGGAGTCAGGTTTTCTTTTCCCACATGAGTGGCAGGGGCCCAAGGACTTGGGCCATCATCCTCTGCCTTCACAGTCAGGTTGGCAGAAAGCTGGAGCAGACTAGACTTGAACCTGGAGGCTGGTGTCAAAAGTGGCAGCTTGGGCTAGTGCTGTGGCATAGCAGGTTAACATCCTGGCCTGAAGCACAGGCATCCCAGATGGGCGCCAGCTCAAAACCTGGCTGCTCTGCTTCCGATCAAGCTCTCTGTTATGGCCTGGGATAGTGGTGGAGGATGGCTCAAGTCCTTGGGCCCCTGCACCCATGTGGGAGACCCAGAGGAAGCTCCTGGCTCCTGGCTTTGGATCGGCGCAGCTCCAGCCATTGCAGCCATCTGGGGAGTGGACCACCGGATGGAAGACCTCTCTCTCTATCTCTACCTCTCTCTGTAACTCTTTCAAATAAATAAAAGAAATCTTAAAGAAAAAAAAAAGTGGCAGCTTAACCTGCTGCATCACAATGCTAACTCTCATACCAAAGTCTTATAAAGCACCTTAAAAAAAGTTCATCCAGAGTGCATTATTTGTAAGTTCAACTCATAAATAATTACTGTAATGCTTTTAAGTAAAAGCATATCACATTTCAGATGTGATATATAATTAATAGCTCCGTTTTTATTTCTAGCAATCAATGTTGCATCCCTTTCCTCTATATTTGGAATCACAATGCAAAGTATATATTGTAATAAATCAATTATAATTGATTGATGCAATGATTGTGACTAAGAATTGTATCTAAAGAACCCTCTCTGCTACTTAGAATAATGTACTTTATGTACTTGCCAATGCAAAAACAACCTTCAAATAAGTAATGTTTTCCACTGGTCCAGTGCAAAGCCATCTAGGGAATTTGCTGAAGGTAGCCCATCTAGAAAACCCTTAGGCAGCATCGCAATGGGATCTTGTTTTCTGATCAGTTTGTATTTATCTCACCCAGAGCCAGAGACACTTTCTTTTAGAGTTATAGTTATCCCCAAGAGATGAACTGATTTCCTACCTCACTCCAGATATTGTACATGAGAACATGGGCATCACACAGCAACAGTTTGCAGAATCTTTTAGTCACAGAATATCATCCAGCTAACTGGCCTGTAAGAGTCAGTCTTAAAGCTATTTCTTTTACATTTTATACTTTTCATTTTCGTACACTTCAGGTTTCTAGTTTGCTGGAATATTTAATATCTTTAATCAATTAAAACAGTCCAGATCGCAAGACTATCTTTCATTGTTGTAGCTGGTCGGTTAAGGGATGTGCAAAACTGCTGAGGACTGATAGCGTAAGAAGGAACTTTGAGAACTGTGAAACCACCAGGTAGAAAAGAGAGAGCACTCATAGTCTGGGAAGATACCAAACACCAACGCTGAACATAAACCTAGCACAGTTGGAGTGTTTCTGTCCACAGACCCTTTGGCTCTCTGCAGTAAAGTGTAAGTCTCTATTCAGTCTGAGATGGAGTACTTATCGCTCAGGAAACAAACAGCTGGTACTAGATTTCCTTCATTTCTGATTCCGTCAACGACGCCCACTGGACTCCAAGCTACATCACCAACGACTACTTTGAATCGCGTCGGAATTAATTATTTAATTAACTAATTACCTCACGATATCTCCAGAGCGTTTGTAGTGAGGGAAAAGAAGTTAGGCGCTTCAGGAAGGATTTTGCTACGCTTCGTAGTTTCACTGCACCAAGCGGCGCTATTGCGCCTCCCTGCAGGCGCCCCCTGAGCAGCCACCTGGGACGCCCCGGGGGTCCCGACGCCGCCCGCACGACCGACCGGTCCTGCCCTTCACAGCCTCCGCCGGAGCAACCAGCAACGGGGCCGCGCCTTCGGGGTCGGCCGCGGGAGGCTGCGCGCGGCCCCGGGAGCCCCCGGCGGAAAGCCCAGGCGCGGCCGCGCGCGCCCACCCGACCCAGGAATGAATGGAAGGTTCAATCTCGCGCGCTCGGCGCCGGCAGCCAATGACGCGGCCGGGAAGGGCGGCGGGCAGGTGTGCGCGTGCCGCCGCCTGACGCAGGGCCCCAGTCGAGCCGCCCGGAGCCGCGGCCGCCGCGCCCCCCTCACCGCGTCCGCCACCCGCCGGGCTGCGGCGGCGGAGCGGTGGCGACAGCGGATTCGGCGTCCGGCAGCTGCGCGCCGCGTCCCCTCGCCGGCTCACAATGTGCTGACCCTCCCCGCCCCGCCGCGCGCATTCCGGGTCTCCGGGCTGCCGCCGCGCTCGCTCCCTCAGGAAGTGCCAGGCTCCAGGCCCCTTCCTCCGCTCCGTCCTCCCGGACTGAAGGCCACACGCGTTCCTCACACCCTTCCCCGCCTTCACCCGCCCCATCCCCCGCTCACGCCCGGGCTAGAGACGCGACCATGAGGCCCCGGAGGTAAGCGGCTCGCGCGCGCGAGCGTGGCCGGGGGTGCGCGCGGGTGCGAACCCTGCCCGCGGCCCCGGGGCTGGCACGTGAGCAACGTCGAGGGGCGCTCGGCGAGCAGGAAGAAAGGAGGAGGCGCGAGCGTCAGGGAGGGGCGAGGCGCGGGCCCGGTGGGGAAGTGACAGGTCTCGCAGCAAGTTGCCGCTCCGAGGAGCCGGAGCGCCGCGTCCTTCCTTCGTCGGCCCTGATTTATTAACCCCCGGGACGCGGGCGGTCGATGTACTTCCGGGTTCACACCTTTCTCTCCCCGCTCCGCGCCGCTGGGTCGGCGCTGCGTGTGGGCGCGGCAGGGCCCGTGCGGTGGCCGGGTGCGGAGGGCCGCGAGCGCCGCCGAGGGCTGCCGAGGGCGGGGCGCGGGCGCCTCGGGGAGCAGCGGCGCGGTGCGGGCCGGGGTCGCCGCGGAGGGTCGGCGCGGCAGCTGCGGGCGCTAGTGGCGCGCGGGGAGGAGCCGCCAGGGGGCGTCCGCACCTGCCCTTCACGCTCCGCACACGGAGCTGCTTTGTACCGGGCAGGCGTCGGGGGTCCTCTTCGCCTCGGTGTCGGTGATGTAAATTCTTGAGTGAAAATTGAGGATTTGGAGAGAACGGAGAGAAAAACGCACTTGGTTTGAGGTGGTTTTTGCAGTGGAAAGGCCCAGGAAGGAACGCGTTTGCAGAGACGGTTTCACTGAGCACCTACCGGAACACTGGCTGCGGGTGCTTTACAAGGATTTGCACTCTAAAAAAACTTTTTAAAAAATTGCATGTTAATAAATATTGAGTGTTTTCGAGTAACACCTTACAGTATGTATGTAGTGCCCTCATTGCGGAAATTTCTTAAATGTAAGTAATAGTAAGTCGGCCATTTTGAATTGTTTCCTGTAACACAGAATGAAATCTTAGGTGCCTGTGTTCCCCGGGAGTTCTCTCTGGTTCTTTCTGTGGGTTTCTTCTCATAGTTTTTTAAGGCTAGTAAATAATATGACTGTTCATAGACCTGAATTCTCCAGGGAGGAGCTTTATACCTATAATTGTCAACGCAAGGGAAAAAGAAATTATGCTTGTGTTTTATTGAAGCTTTTATTTCTTGATCACAGATGTGTGGGGAAGTGAAGATTATGAGACAACTGCTATTACAGTGAATTTTTAAAATTTACAACGTTGCTGGAAAAGCATGACTTAGAGTGATTTTTAAACTCTGATCAGGAAAATCTTCGTTTCATTTTTAGTGCAAATTATCAAATGTAGCTGGATACAAGACAAAATCGTTTTTGTACAAAAGTAAATTTTTAAGTCTAACAGTAAGTTGTAAAACATCACAGTTTAATTTTATGAAAGCTTTTAAGGAAACTTTAAAAATTAAAATTGAATTATTGGAAATATATGCTAGTTAGTGATTTAAAATTAAGTTTGTTATGAAATTTGTGGGGTTTTTTGTTATGGATTTGCGCAGATTTAATAGAGGAGGAAGACTATAAATTAACAAAATAGCATGTAATAATCAGCCATTTAGATGAACAATTAAAGCCTTGCCCATTTTGGGGGTGATTCTTGCTTCTCTTTATTTTTGCATATGTGAAATACAGCAATCTAGTGTGCCTAATTTCCTAAAGAGCTTTAGGAATTAAACTGTCACAGGCCTCCTTCTTGTACTTAGTGGGCAGGGGACAATTATAATGAGTTATTAGATTTTTCCATTTCACAAGTAAGATCACATAGTTTGGCTTTATAGTGTCAGAAGAATTTAAGAAATGGAACATAGTGGTTATTGGAACTGTTTATAGGTACTTCTCAATAGATCTAGAACCAGATGATTTAATGTCTATTTTCTCATTAATTGTTTTCAGATTGTCTTACATGTATAGTGCCAAACTTCTTTCAGAAAAGAATTTGTTAAATTAATCAGGATTTAAATACAACACCTACTGAGTTGTGGGAGGCGGGGAGGGAATTCAGGTCAATGTAAATGAAGCAGATGAAGATTTAAAACAGTAGTGCTCAAAGTTATGTTTTCAGAATGATGTATTTTTAAAGGGTGTTACATGTATAAGTTCCAAAAAGTCACTAGAATTTTGGTAAATATAGTGGATTTAAGTGTTTTTCTTCCTCCTGTTTACTCTGAAGAAAGAGTACCCACCAGAAAGTTTAATAATGCTTGTTATCTAATCATGTAACTTTTTTTGAATTTGTAGCATGCAGCTATCATAATTTACAATTCATGATGAAAAACAAAAAATAAGTTACTAAATAAAAATAACTCTTCATGTATAGGATGGTGTCTTTTTAAATTAATCGAAGTGCTATGCACAGCTACCAAATTTGCAAACTGTATAAGCAAGCTGAGGCCAGGAAAAGACGCAGAAACATTTATCTTAATGGATAGTTAAACTGATAAAAAGAAATGGGGTTGTAGAGATGAACCATTTACAAGTAATGAAGCCTATTGATTATGAAAGGGACATTATGCATTTTTTGTCAGCTAAAGGGTTTCTTATTTAATATTTTTTAGAATTTAATTTTTCTTTTAAAATTCTCAAATTTTTATGTTTAAACTCTTTAGACCCTATACTTGATTTTCTTACCTTTTAAAAAAAGGGACTGCATTTTCTTTACAAATGAGTACTGTTTTTTTGTGAACTGTAGAATAATGCATTTCTAGCCAAACAGAACAATGACAGTTCTTTATATCAGATACTTAAGGTTGATTTATACAAACGTATGTAGGAATATGCAGGATGTAGAGACACAATGCTCTCAGAAACTTAGCCTGTACTGTCATGGATAATAGTATTGTCAGATTTCTCTGACACAATGGGGCTGCATGAAGTCGCTGACCATAGTGCTGAATCAAGCAGCCATATTGGTCGCTGCTAAATCTGACTGAAAACTATACAGATACTGTGTAGAGGTTCAGGTAGCTTCAAGACTGTAGGAAAATTCATTTCATGCATTTTTAAAAACTTTTTATCTGGTAGAAATGGAATTGTCAAGAAATTTTATTTCTGAAATGCATTAATTTACTGTGTAACACTGATTTGGAATAATCTCAGTAACGTCCATAGGGTCAGTGGTAGAGGTTTCTTTTTAGAAAGCTGCCCACTTGCAGATGGTGACAGGATCTCAAAACCAGTTTAAGCAACTAATGAATTCACTCAAAACCACAGTTTCAGTTGATGCTGCTGTAAGGTTGAGTATGAGCTTGATGTTCGTAGTTTTTGAATCAGATTTATATTCTGACATTAGCAAAACCAACATCAAAATATGTAATTGTCAAACTTAAACTAGAAACTTTTCATTGAATAAATTCCACTTAAGAGCAATGTGAGTAATTTTTTAACGAAGAGAAGATCATGAATTTTACAGTTACAGCTGTCTTGATCTAGCACTTTTGGGAAATTCTCTATTGTTTGAACCAGGGCAAACAACAGGCTTTCATTGCCTACAGTGTTGCCATGCCCCACATTGTGTGAACAGTTACCTGAAAAGGACTGCTATAATTCATGTAGTATTTCACCAAAAATTACTATTTTTAGCATAGAACTTTGACATTATTTTACTAAAAATAGAATGAGTTTATATGCAGGATCATCAAATGAAGGGTCAAAGGTGACAAACCAGGACAAAGGGCATGCAGCTCATTTTCAAGCAATCAGTTTCTAGTTTTTTCATGGCTGAACAAAAGCTTAATTATATAGAAAAAAGGACTGAGTGTTGAATGACCAGTTCTAATGGTGGAAAAACATGTTTTAGATTTTCTAGATATTTTCAAATCAGTATTTCTTTCAGAGATAAATTTACTTGGGAAGCAAGCACTTAAATACTACTTTTATGTTTTCAGTCAATTCTCTTCTGAAATATTAGTTCAGACTACAGTAACATTTTGTAACCAAAATGTTCTAGACTGAACAGTTTAAACATAGACTGGACAGTTTAAAAGCAGACTAAATTTTTTGTAGCTTTAAATTTTTTTTACAGCATAAATTGTGTTTTGTCTTTTTACATTAACCTAATTTCTGCTAGTTATAATTGTGTTATTTTTATTTAGTATTAATGGTACTTATTACACCATTAGGTCACTGTCAGTGATTAAAGATGAGCAGTCTCTAAAACATCTCTTTATTACGTAAAAATATTTGTGGAAATTTTTTAAAAATTTAAATTGACACTGTATATTTATATGTTACAGTGTGACATTTCAATACATGTATATAATGTGTACTGATCAAGACAGGATATCGAAAACATTTCAAATGCACTGAAAGTTTTCCTTAATCTCTGGTGGTATTTTAATTTTTAACATTAATAATGTATATTAAAGCTTAATGTGTATGACATAAAAATTTCATCTTAATTGATTAAGCAAGTATTAGTTTTACAGGGAGTCATTATTATTAAAGTTTTGATGGGCCTTCAAAATGTATGTGATTAACTTTTTTAAAGACAGGAAGTTTACAGGATTTTTTACTCTTTCTTTAATCTGAAATCACTACTGCTTCCTTTTATTTTTCTTCTATTTTGTATGCCCTACACAGTGACTCAGCTGTGAGCTTTATTATATAAAACTGTTGTTTCAGAACAACAGTCAGAAAATGCAAACATTTGCTTTAGCAAAACCAACTGGGCTGTGGCTCAGCTCTGTTAGTTACATTTAAGCTGAAGAATTGTTTATCAATATTTGTGCCATGATCGTTGCCTTTAAATAATCTTGACAGTATGCCATTTGAATTAAATGATTATTCTTTGAAGATTTTTATCTTCTAGAAAAAAATCTTTCCTTATTACACTATTTGAAGAAAATGATAGAGCTGCCCATATCTTTTTTGTGAAACCAATAAAATTTCAGTTTGTAAAATGGTTGAGAAAGTTCAATTCATCTCTGTGGTTCAGCAGTATTACAGATATTACCCTCTATGATTAAGTGTTTCTCATAATGCATTGTAAATTAAATCATTTACTTTGTACTCATTTAAAAAGAATGCAACTTTGGAATGTTTTTTCTTAAAGTGCTGTAAAGTTTTCCATTCTCATAATTTTCAAAATATTGCACAAAATGAGAAGCTTCCTGCTTGAGAATTCCAATAATCTTAAGATTATTAAACTGTTAATATTTTTTTCATTTTAAGGAAGCTATTTTCTTTAAATTTTCTATGCTTGTATATGATTGGGAATACAGCATCAGCAACATTTTCATTTATATCCAAAATTATATTTTTTGTTCAGTGAAGTGCAAAACAACTTCTGATTTTTGCTTAAGTAGCATTTGAATATACTATATTGAGTGATTCTAAAGAAATAATTACAGTAAAAAGTTTTAACTCCTATTAAACACTTTTAGAGGAAAATGTAAGAAAATATTTTCATGAAGCATCCACATTCACTTCAGTTTTGAACTTCTACATCCAGTAATTTGATATGTGTATATATTGTATTTTAAGTTACAGTCAATTCAAAGAAATACTGTGCTTTAGATTTCACCCAGGGTCTGTGTAGTGTATTTGCTGTGATTTTACATAGTGCACTTTAAAACTCCCCCCAACTGTTCAATTAAGAAGAAAAATCGCACTACAGTTGGCTTTCCAAAGAATGCATTTACTTCAGTGAGAGATAAAATGTACTGTAAATTTTTTCTTGTTGTAAATCACCAAGTGAATAGTTAGTAAACATTATGTACTTTACACTTACGTTATTTTCGAAAATACTGATAATAGTTTTTAAATGTTGAAAAATTGTGATGAGATTAATGAAATTTTTCTTTTATTATGCTGAATATTCTTGATTGCTAAATCATTTTTTACTGACATGAAGTAATCTTTGCATTATATTAGTATTAGAAGTAAAAGTTAACATGATGTAAGTTGAATTGAAATAAAGTTCTATGTGATGTGTTATATATTAGTATTGTATTTTTATTCATTACTCAATTCTCTGGGCTTAACAGCTTGTCTTTTTTTTAACAAATTACAATATATAACTTTTAGAACCAGTTATTTCTTTTACATTAGTTAAAATCACCAGTAAAGTACTTGAGAAGAATATTGTTATATATTTAAAAGGAGGAAATATGAAATCTAAGAATGTCCATAATGGATGTTTATTTCTATGATATTAAATCCATATCTTTAAAGTAAAATTTAAATTATACATATATTTGTAATAGTCAAATGTTAATTGCCTATCACATTCTTTTTTCATAAGGTGTTTTTAAATTTTGTGTGCAAGTTGATTTCTTCTCAAAAAGTCATCTAGATAGAGTCAACCAAGCTACAGAAATTCATTGTCATTGATTCATTCAAAACCATATATTGAACACTAAAGAATGCCAGTATTCTAATAATGAGTGAAATATGCAGAATCTCTGCCACTGTCCAGCATGAAGTCAAGTTGGGAGAGAACATCTTCATGGACTAGTACAGTAAATTACAACACCCTGTTAACGTTGTACTCAGGATGGAACAATCAGGAAAGAGGTCTAGTGGAGACTGAAATGATGAACAGAGACTATTCCAGTGAAGGAACACAGAAGTGTATGCCAGGATTTTACAGTTTTTATTAGATTTTTGTTTTCTAATAAAAGCTAATGAGTTTTAAAAAATACTTTACCAAAAATTTGAATATTAAAAATACCCAGGTATAAAATATAAATATTTGTTTTGGAAGTATTCATACACTTAAAATTATTTTAATTTCTTGTTATTTTGGTTAAAAAATAGTCACCTGGAATAACAAAAATTGTAAATAATTTATAGAACTTTTACCTATCTCATTGCTATGATAGTTATTTAGTAAATATTAGATGGATAGATCATAATATCCATTTTAATCTTAATCCTGTTTTCTTTACCAACTCTTGTTTTTGAAAAAAATTAAAGCAGTACTCATTTTCTGTGAAATGTATGAATTGTCTATGAAATAATACCATTTTACTTTCAAAGGGATGCTAATATTAAAATTAATATTAGCTGGATAGTGAAAAAATCTGAACATCTTTACATCTTTATTATTCAAATTGAATAACAAATTAAAACCCCCAAAACTTAAAAAGTTCTTGAATTAAAAAGCTTTATGTTGCTAATTTTATGTTATTTGATTCTGACATTATTTAATCTACCATTTATAATAACTATCCATTTTGAAAAGTTTTTGATGAAATTCTGTGGTTTGACATTTTAAAAATGTGTTGATTTGAAATTTTCTGAAAATATAAACATTGGATTAAGCATAGACTGTGGGATATTAGGATAGAAAGGCATAAGCCAATGGTTTTGCAAAAATATGTATGCATAATTAAACACATAAAGCAAATGTGTGAATCAAAACTTGATACAGGCTCAGTATAAAGGAAAGCTCTATTTCAATAAGTTTTAATTATGAATTTTGTTAGGATCTGTCATTGTGTCTTTTGGTTGTAAACACAGGATAACTGAAGGGTTTTATGTATAGAGGTTCACATGCCTTTTGTTCATTTTCTTCTAGTCTTTTCAAATCTTATTCAGTGGGATTGTCTTCCTTTGTAAGAAGAATCTTGGGTCAACATTCAGTAGAACTCTGCACTTGGAGAATCTTCTGTTTGAGAAGAAAATTAGATCACAATTTAAAGAATTTACACAGAGTGGTTTATTTTTATATAAGCTGTATATGTGTATGTGTGTGTATGTGTATATATATATATATAAAATACATATGTATGTGTATATGTACATATTGTGTAAAAGTTAAAGAAAGGAAGATAAACCTGGGAGGTAGCAGGTGAGTTGGATGTATATTCAAACCAATTTATTTTCCAAACCTTAGTAACTGTAACCCAAAGGTAAAAATGATAATTCAGTGCCTTCAAGATATTCTCATCCAGCTGTTGTTACTAGGTGGCCTCTTCACTGCAATTTTTATTGTGTTGTAACATCTGTCAGCAGCAATATCAGAAACAGTATTAGAAACATCAGTACTTACATTTTAAAATGAAAATTGTTTTTGCTTTATAAAGTGTACTAGATTATCTTTAAAAATACTTAGTGATTGCTATACCTTTTTCTTAAAAAAACATTTAAATACAACAGAAAGACCCAATATCAATGGTAACAGTACCATAATTAGATGCCCATGAAGTATTTCCCAAAGTATATCTGAAGAGATACGATCAAGTAAGTTCACCAAGAAACAATATTGAAGGCTAGGTAGATTAGTATTATGGGTGGAAAAATACTGGGATTCTTGAATTACAGTGTAAAATTAAAAACTTTAAAAGTTGCCTTGCTGATGAAATTGGCAACTTTTGACTACATCTTAACAGACTTGTTTTAAATGTTTTTTTAAACCAGAGTCCTTTAATAGAAATCAAAGGCAAGTTTATGCCAATTGCTTATCTGATTTTGCTAGGTGAGTCTTAAATTGTAAAAATAAGTTTACAAGTCACTTCACAGAGTCAAAACCTGGGCATTTTATTGCTTTCTAATGAGCCATTAAGCTGAAGAAGAGGCAATTAAATAGGCAAATAATGTAGTACTGACTTGAGCTCTCTGATTTTAGGTTCTTCAGAAGACGATGAGGTCATTCAACCAGGTTTCATCAGCCCCAGGT
Organism: Sylvilagus floridanus; assembly: GCA_949820135.1. NCBI lineage: Eukaryota > Metazoa > Chordata > Mammalia > Lagomorpha > Leporidae > Sylvilagus > Sylvilagus floridanus. The sequence continues at coordinate 64,328,688 of OX463227.1, read as the reverse complement.
TAGTCTTTTTTTGTTTTTTGATAAATATTTCATTTACCTTATGTTTTAAAGATCACTATAAGCATCTGGGAGAACTTGATAGCCCTCAAGAATTTTCCATCCTGACTTTCCATTTTGGCAAGATGGTCCTACTGTACGCCATCCAGATTACTGCATCTGTAAAGCTAAATTCCCACCAGAATTGTGTGGATAACGTCTTCTAATTAATTCTTTTCCCCTCTGATTTTAGCAATATTGGACTTTGTAATTCCCATCTAAAACCCCAGGAACATAGAAAATAGGTGAATCAAAAGTATTCATAGCTTGTTCATTTTTGTAATTCCCAAAGTAAAATAGGCATTAACGAATATATCTTGAATTAAATTAAAAGGAGGCTTGGTGCCGTTTTTAAATAATTCACCATAACATAAATACCACAATGTTTTAGAAATTTTTGGTGGAATTTCTCTAATCCAGGAATCTCCATTTATGTTGCTTTTCATGAACATGTATCAAAGTTTGTTCTTCATTATCATACTACAAAAACTGAATCATTTGAACTTCTTCACATTTTAATCTTAGACTTTTCACATATATTTTCCTCTGTCACTGGAATGAACTTAGGTAACTTTTTTGAGTAATCGTTTTATTTAATAATGTACTACCCTGATAGCATTTAATAATGTCTTGGCTCAGCTCTTGACTAGCAACAAAACACACCTAAGAACTATGATGTGCCAATGTTTATGCACAAGTAAAATGATGTCATTCTGTTATTAAAGTTAGTAGATACAGGATTGTGGATAGCAGGAGGTTAGGAATAAGGATTAAAATGTTGAATGAGAAAACCATGAAAGATTAGCATTTGACACTTTACTATATGTTTTGAGTGAATCCTTTAACATGGAGATGATGCTCTAATGAGTATCCTAACAATGAAGATTCTCAGAAGTCATTACAATATTATAATACGCCTGGCAGATTCCCTTGATTATTGATACTGGTTTTTCTCTGGGGGCAAACTGGTAACAGTGTAGAGACCTTTTTGTTTTCTGTTGGGAAATAATGTTAACACCAATGTGTTAAGTGACTGCAATAAAGTTTCATGTCTGTGTTTCCTTGTGATTAAAAAAAGGGGGTTGAAGGGGAAAGGCACCACTTTCACCAAAAGAAAGGTTCTTTCAGGAGATTACATTTTAAATTGAAAGTTTCCACGTGAACAGGTCCAGTCTCCTCATTTTGTAGGTGAGGAAACTTGGGCTCTTCGAAGCTTATCCCAGGGCCACAAGCTTCGTAAATGGGACCAGAACCCTGGCCTCCAGTAATTTCTAGCTGAATGCTTTTTCTCCACAGATTGGCTTCCCTGATAGGCATCTTTACAACTGAAGATTTCCCCCTCATTTGTCTCAGCCTTTAGTCTCCCTCTCTTCTTTTCCTTCCTAATTCTGATATACCTGTGCTCTCTCAGCAAAGAAACTCAAAGTGTAAATATTGAAACAAAATGCCTGACCGTCCCCACTTTTATTTCAGTTGATTATTTCTTTTGATATTATTATGGTTTAAAGAACACACTTTTATTCATTGCTTTGGAGGATGAAAAAGGAATTCTGTGTTTACATAGTGTCTTTTCCAGACTCAGAATATTTACTGCAAAAAGATCTTTAATTATGGAACATACATGTTCCAAGTAGTTCAGCTGAAAAATATCGACTTTCATTTGTCAAATAAAACAAGAAGTTTTCTTTTGTGTTATTGTGGGCAAAGTAAAACTTATTACTAAATGATTTTTCTAACGAAATTTTCTAATGAAATCACTTGAGGAATTTGTTGAGTAGAGTTTGTAAAATATTTGAGAGTAATCATAAAATTTTAATTTTTCCTTTTACTTGGGAGAGAAATATATTAATAAAACAGGGTTATTTTTGCTATTCCAGTTTCTTTTAAAAAATGATACTTTATACAAACGGTGGGCTTAAAATAACCTTCCTTTTCTGAATTACTTTTGTTGCTCTCAATACTTTGTTGAAACATAACTGACCAAAAAAGAAGGAAGCATTTACAAATGGTTGTTTTATTTTACTCTTTTGAAATATAAAGGTAATCTTCCTGGGAAACTTAAAATTTACATTAATTCGTTCCTAAGTTTCCAGTTTTGCTGTTATTTCTGGGGGAAATGTGTCAAGAAGGTAATTAAGGAAAAGCTCAAGAAATTTTACAACTGCATACAATTTTAAAAGTGGAACAACGGTGTTAAGCCAGAGCATGTTTGTCCATGGATTTAGAAATTAAATGAGATGAGAACGGAATTTTGCGTTTCGGGAGCTAAAACAAAGCGCCCCCACATTCCGACGGGCGGGTATCCGCAGACCTGCGCCCGGGCGGGGACCCCTTTCGTGGGGAGAAGGCAGGCGGCCGGCCGGTGGCCCGCAGCTCGCCCGACGTGCGCGCCCCGGCTTTTGCGCGGGAAAGATCGCGCCGGGGGCCGAGGGGGCTCCCGAAAATCGTCGCGCCCGCGCGGCCACCCCCGCCCGCCGACGGCCCTCCTGACCCTCAGGCTCCAGGCGACGTTTCCGTGCCTTCCCGATAGGACGGCGCCGGGTCCGTTTGCAGACGGCTCCATTTTGGGCAGGGCCTGGTGGGGGCGGGAGTGGTCACTTCCTGGGGTCCTCCTGATTCTGTCCCTTTGACCGCACTTACCTTACCCTGAGGAGCTTCTCGCATCTCCTAGATCAAGGGGTCAAATTCTAAATGACACATGTCTGGCAATTCAACACACGCGGAGGGTTTGCGCCTAGTGTTTTTGCCATCGTAGCTGAAGGCAAGGGTTCCTTTTGTTTGTTCTTGGGGACCAGATGACAGATATAAAATCCCTCCTAATGAGTTTGAAATCACCGGCCTTCCTCGGAAGGGTCTGGACCTCCACTGGGGGTGGTGATGCGACGACTAAAGGGAGAGGTGAGAGGAAGTTGTAAGGACGGAGGTGCACGCTCAGCGCGAGTTCGCGGGGCTGCCCCGGCGGCGCTGGCGTGCGGCTCGGACCCCAGCTGCGGGGAGCAGAGGGCGGGTGGGGCGGCTCGGCGCGGTGCCGCTGCTCCTCCTCCAGGTTTAAGAAGAACCGAAGCATTGTTTCTGCTTTAATAGAAGTCACTCGTTGCTTGTAGTTGAAAGCAGCGGTGGTAGGCTCCCCGCCTTGTACTGTTGGGGGCTGGGGGCAGGCTGAGAAAAATGTGTACCTGTTTTACAAACGGGGGAAACCTGATTGAGCGAACCACGGGCCTCCTGGATCTGCACCACCCCCTGCCCCCAGGTCTTTGTAGCTACTTGAGCTCATTTTAAAGACATTCTGAAAGAACTATGATAAATCAAGCTATAAAACATTGAGTTTTCGCAGGTACAAAACATGCGTTTTGAGTCAAACACAGATCTTTGTGGCACTAAAAACAAGTAGGAAATGAGAAAAAAATTAAAACCAGAAGACTTCAGGAAGGTGACAAATTGGAAAGCATTCTGGGAGACTCAGGACCATTTTATGTGGAAGAAGCACTCTGCGAGCTTTAAGGGCTTATGTGCGGTTTATAAAAGGATCTTAGGCTCAGAAGATTTGGGAACAGGGCAGAAAAAGATGAATCTATTTAAAAGAAGCGCCATATTCGTGAATTGGGACTGATGGTTTCTGTGTCTTCCTCCTTCCTCCTCCCTCTACTGTCCCCTCGGCTCTTTTTCCCCACTCGTTTTACTCTTCCCACCCCCAAGGTATGTAAATGCATTTGCCTGAAATTCTTTGTGAATGAATTTTGGAGGATTTCTCAGGGTTCCCAGTTGGAAAAAGCCTTCCACACAACTTGAAAGGCTGATGTCCCTCTCAGGAAATGAATGAGTCGATAACCTCTGACACCAGTGACCAGTCCAGTGAACCCTACCTTAATTCCACTAATACGGAGGCCCCCAATCAGGCAAGACTTTGAGTCTCCTAACTGTGCCATCCAGCATAGCTCAGTTAAGAACCCTCACACTCTTCATTTGTGTGGTGATAGGTTCGAATTTCATCAGACTTAATAGTGATTCTGAAACCACCCACATACTGGCTCTGATTTTATAGTGAGTGAGCCTCTCTGATTAAAAGCAAACTTATTAAAGATAAAATGGTGCTTACCATAAATATTTAACAAAACCAAGCTATGCTGGTTTATGAGATTATTATAATCACATAAAATCAACCCTTCACCTCAATTTACATGAAAATCTTTCAAATTATGTTTCTGATATGCGATGTTCATTTTTAAATATAATTTTTATTAAAACTAGTTTTTCGCATGACATGAAATGTTTAACCTGTAATGCTTTTGTTAAAGGTACTTCCTTAGAAGTTTATGTAATCTGTAATAGTAATAATCAGTGTCTGTTAAAATAATGCCTTGTAGGTTTTGTTAGCAAATAATTTCTTCAGAGCTCAGAGCTTTTGTTGTATTTCCTAAATCATTTGTATTTTAGTTTTTCTTTCCTCCTCACCCTCTGTTACCAAGGTTATTCCTTCCAAAATAAATGAAATGAAAAAGCTTGCCCTTTTCCCTGAGAATCAACAGAAAGAAACAGATGAAAAAAATCTTTCCGAATTGATCAGTTTTGATTGATGCCTTTATCACAAACAGCTGAAAATAACTTCTCCTCTTGAATACATCCATTTCTTTCAGACCCAAGCCAATTAGTTTGAATTTCGGTTTAGTTGTTGAGTCTGGGGAGGAGGTGCAACCAGGGGTGTGTGTGAGAGAGAGAATGAGTGTGTGTGTGTGTGTGTGTGTGTGTTGATTTCTGGGGAGGAGGTGTAACCAGGGGTGTGTGTGAGAGAAAATGAGTGTGTGTGTGTATGTGTGTGGTGATTTCTGGGGAGGAGGTGTAACCAGGGGGGAGTGTGAGAGAGAGAGAGAGAGAGAGAGAGAGAGAGAGAGAGAGAGAGAGAGAATGAGTGTGTGTGTGTGTGTGTGTGTGTGGAGTCTGGGGAGGAGGTGTAACCAGGGGTGTGTGTGGGAGAGAGAATGAGTGTGTGTGTGTATGTGTGTGGTGATTTCTGGGGAGGAGGTGTAACAAGGGGGGAGAGAGAGAGAGAAAATGAGTAAGTGTGTGTGTTGAGTCTGGGGAGGAGGTGTAACCAGGGGTGTGTGTGAGAGAGAAAATGAGTGTGTGTGTGTGTATGTGTGTGTGGTGATTTCTGGGGAGGAGGTGTAACCAGGGGAGAGTGAGAGAGAGAGAGAATGAGTGTGTGTGTGTGTGTGTGGTGATTTCTGGGGAGGAGGTACACCCAGGGGTGTGTGTGGTAATTTCTGTGCCTTTTCCGTCCCGATCGCCCCCGTTTGAGGTGCAACTAGGGGTGTGCGTGTCTGTCTGTCTGTCTGTGGGGACTTCTGTGCCTTTTCCGTCCCGATCGCCCCCGTTGGAGTCCCAGAGCTGCAGTGCTGGAGTGCCTGCAGACTCGGTCGCCGGGCGGGGAGGGGTGGCGGGCACGGTGGGGGAGGGTCAGCCCGGCAGCTTCGCCGAGGGGAAGTGGTATTTGTACAGTTAGTTTTTCCGTAAACTGCTTGTTTAAGAAAACGGGGAGGGGGGTGGGGGACTAGGACTGCTGACACTTTTTAGGGCTCAAAACAGAGATGTTTCATGTTTTCAACGGAAAAAAAAAAGCGTCCGGAGCTGGAGTGTGTTTGCTGTAGTATTCGGTGAGACCGGTAATCTTGTCAGTATCTAGTTAGTAACCAACAATTTTCTGAACTGGGTAAGGGCGGGCAGGCGGGGAAGGGACGAGCCTAATCCGTTACTGTGCGTTCGATTATCCGATTCTGCCGCCGGCTAGTACTGGACCCTCAAAACGTGAGGGGGTTCGGGGACCAGCACCCGCATTCACCTTCCGCGCGCCCCTCCCCCGCCCGCCCGACGCCGTCCCGCTCGTGGGGAACAATCGCGCCTGATTGAGGTTCACTCCATGGAAGGCTGGAGAACCGGGCTGCTATTTAGGAAGTCGTTAATCACATCTCCTCCCCCGGAAAGAGATGGCGGGGAAACCTGTGAAGTCCAATTCCTTCCCAACCCTCCTCTCCCTCCCACCCCCCCCTCCGCAAAACGTCCAGAAATGATAAACCCAAATGCAAGGGGATGGCGCTCCCCCCCACCCCGGTAGCATTTTTCTTTTAAATTGGAATAAAAAAAATTTCAGGGTGCACACTTCAGGTAATTGTGTGTTTTTGCTCTCCCTTGTTATTGGGGGGGGGGAGGGAGGGAGGTGTGTGTCACCTTTATTAAAAGTTTCATGGGAATGTAATTAGGTTTCATTCGATTTTTTACAAATCGTACGTTTTCCCCTAAGAAGCAAAGACGCGGGGAGCGTGCCGGGCAGGCTTGCCGCCGCGGAGGGGCTGCGAGCTTGGGGGAGAACCGCCCCCACGCGCCGCCGGGTGCGGGCGACCCCCTCCCCCACGAGCCGCTTCCCCGGGCTGGGGTGTCGGGCACGCGCGTGCACACTCGGGGCCGTGCCGGTCTCCTAAACCGGCGATCCACCGGGACCCTCCATTGTGTTTATGTGGAAGCACGAAATCGGCATTCTGATTTATCGTGAGGAAGCGTCCCAAATTGTCTTTCAAGATAACGTGTCCGAGTTTTTTTTTTTTTTTTCGCGTTCATTCATAAATTATTTTGATGTCAGCACAGATGAAATGGCGATTGGTTATCTCTTCCTCTTGCCAGCCCCTTAAGGATCCGAGGTGAAATTAGTAGCAAGAAAGCATGTAATTGACAAAGTCACGTGTGCTCAGGGGGCCAGAAACTGGAGAGAGAAGAGGAAAAAAAAAATCAAAAGAAGGAAAGCACATTAGACCATGCGAGCTAAATTTGTGATCGCACAAAATCAAGATGTTAGATTGATGCAGAAGATCACTCCGTTCCAAAGGGAAAGTTTTCATCTCACGAGTTTGGAGCTGAGGGCCCGTGGGGCAACATGGCCGAAGGTTAATTTTCTTTTCTATTGTTTTACTGTGATTTTCTTCCTTCTTTCCTCTCCCCTCAACCCCCTCGCCCACCCTTCCTTGCCCGTCCCCCCTTCCTCTTTTACCCCAATACTGAGCAATACCTCCCTGCCCCCCATTGCGCAGAGGGGCTTTCTGCAAACCTATTGTTATAGATCTCCAAAAATGTTTTGTACCGCCCACCCTGATTCACAACTTGAAAAGCTTTCAGGGGGCTATTGTTTGAATTGTGTGAGTGTGATTAAGCGCAGTTTCAGTTAGTGAGCCCTAGAAAACTTTCATACACCTGCCCCCTCCCCCCTTCCACCCCAACTTTAATTGAAAGTTATGGTGAGGGGGGAGGGGAGGGGAACGCACATTGCAAATAAGCCTGGATTCACGGCCGCCGCATGTGCATTAACTGGTAGTGCTAACCATCTTCCCGATTTCTCTTTCCTCCTCGTGCCCGACGGAGGGGCTGATTGGGCTACAAATCTGTCTTTGTAAATGGGATCAGTGTGAAATCAGCAATATGCAAGCCACGTATGGGATGCCGTACTGTAGTATCTGGCTGAAAAACTGAGTTAAATGAAAAAGTACGCGCGTATGTACAGAAACGTGGAAGTTGGCGTGATCGATAGAACAGTGTGGCTTTCCCCTCCCCCGCTTCCCTTTTAACCCTTTTCGTGTTAGGCATTTTCTGTAGAGGAAAAAGAGGCAGACCATTTATTAGTGTGTTTTCTGTCTTTTCTCCCTCTTCCTGCGCCCCCCCCCCCAGCAGTTTTCTTTTTAATCCTCTCGTTGAATGGGCACAGTATGAGAAAATACACTAACTGACTTTTTTTTTTTTTTTTTTTTGTCTTGTTCCGTCTCAGGCGGGGCAAGCAGAGGTGGCGGAGAAGAACTCGGGAAGCTGCCGGAGCCGGCAGAGGAGGAATCCCAGGTTTTGCACGGAACTGGCCACTGTAAGTGGTTCAATGTGCGCATGGGATTTGGATTCATCTCCATGATAAACCGAGAGGGAAGCCCCTTGGATATTCCAGTCGATGTGTTTGTACACCAAGTAAGGCAAACTTTTTCCCCCCCTCTTACCTTTTTCCGTGTTGAGTTGATCTGCAGTTAAGTCAATAGATAGGCAATAATGTGCCCTTGTGTATACTGAGAGACAAAACCTTCCTCTGAAATCACGAGGTGATCCAGTTTTGGGCGGACTTGTGTGAGCCCCTTCCTAGGTATCTTTCCCTAAACAGAAAATGAAGCCTTTGAAATTCCACTCTTTGGAATGGGGTTGATTTTGCTAGCGTTTCCCCCTCCCTCCATTCCTCAGCAAAATTGCCTTCCTGCAGCTTCCGGTGTTATCGGTTACAATATTCCGTCGCCCATGGCGCGTGGATGGGTGGGAAAATGAATGAAGAATCAGTGATCGCTTTAAAGTTAAAAAAAAAAAAAAAAAGGCAAAGCAAATTGTTGTTGTAAGAAATGGTCTAGGTCCCCTTATTTTAGTTACCTCCAGGCACAGTAGCTTCTTCTGTTATCATCACTGCTTGCTCTGTAGTCATTTGTAGATTCCGATCAAAATAATTTGATTTCATAGTATAATAAAATAAAGCACTTGTTGGCCCAGGATGGATTTGAAGAAATGTTGGCGAGCATAGTTGATAGCCACACATTTTAGAAATAGGCTCCAAAGAGCGTTGGTCCAAGGATTCTGTCTCTTTAAGAGACTGAATGAAAAAAAGCATGTGGCCAAGAGCGGCTCTGGCTTGTGTGTTTAAAATTTGACTGCTATCCTGGGTAAATTTCCACCATTGCTTGTATTGGGTTGTAGTTTGTTAAGTTACTTAAATACCAAACACTGTCATTGCCTCCTCCTATATTCGAATTCTGCTCCAAATGTAATGAATTAATAATCTCTTCCCCTTCCATTGCTTCCTATTGCTTAATCTCTTTACAGTTAAAAAAGATATTTATAGTTTGCAAGCTTGATTGTTTCATCCACAGAAGCTAAGGAAATGTATATTCTCTGTAGTGAATTCAGAGTTAGAAATAAAGAGGCTTAGGAGTAAAGAGGTTTATTTTGGCTTGACATCTAAGTTAAAAAGAAGTGAATGAATGGCTTTAATAATACAGGTTGACTGACAGAGATGAATGCCTGAAATGCCTAGTATCTGTGCATGAACAATGTGTATTTTATTTGATTTTGTGTTACGTATTCCTGGTAATATTTGCGCCCTCCCTCCCCAACCCAGCCTTGCTAAGAAATATCATCTTCAAATTAAGTGTATAAACAATAGAAACAGATGAAACCGTTCTGTTTTGATCTGTTGTCCTGTGGTGCCTGACCTTGCTGTGTGGTGTGTGTTCCTTTTCCAAAAGTCTGGCCGTCATTACTGGCTGTTTACATGTGGCAGGATCAGCATAATCTGTGAATTGATACAGGGTTTAAACACATAAATATGAGTCCACTTACAGGCTACTGGGTTTTATGCTTCCTATTTTGTGTTGTAAAATGAAGCTACATTTTCTGAATTTTCTTCTTTCTCCTCAGACTGAATGACTAAAATCATTGACAAATCCATTTTCTCTCAGGCTCTTGCTTTCCCCTTTGAACCTTCTTTAGGTTGTTAAATTGTTCTTTACGATCTCATAAATTTGTTTTATAGATGAATGAAAAAAATAACACTTTTCTTCTTTGATCACACCTTGTTATAATTTGTTTTTTGTTTAACTTTAAAATATTCAAATATTAGATATTTTATTTATGCTAATATTTAGAACCACAAGACATCAGGTTTAGCCTGTTTAACACTTATATGTCGATAAATATATCCGCTGAATTAAAAATACATTGCTGGTGACTTTTTTAATATATAGCTAACAGTTTCTAGATTATAAATATTGGTTTTTGATATTTGGCTTGCCTTGATCTTTTACACATCACTTATGTAAGAAAAGGAGAATCTTAAATGATGCCTAGTTATGGTTTTCTGTCATACTTTGACATTTGTGTAAATTCCATATAAACTGTATGAATAATTGTTTGAAGAGGAAAGGAACCCTACTGATTTAGCCAGGCAGCCACAAGTAATAATTAGGATGTATGTAGAGGTATCATGTGAGCATCCCCTTGCAGTCAGGTTGAAATTCAGGTCCATTTTATAAACTTCTAAAGACATTACTATTTTAGTTGCCATTTGTACTATTTGTACATTTTTTTGAAAACATACCAGGTTTTGTGTATTTATTAGTTTTTTAAAATTATGTCTATGTACTACTTTGTTATCAAAGGAAATGCCTTATAGATATAAGGAATTTTAAATGATCAACTGGATCAGTATAAACTCTAAATACTTTAAATATATGTCATCTTTTTTTTTTTGAGTGTTAGAAATACATGTCATTTGATTTTTCTAAGTATTCTGAAACACATTTTTAATACTATATGATTGAGGAAATAGGAAAAAATATTGATTTTAACTTTTTGAAAAAATAATTAAAAAGTTATACAAGGCATCCATATTTTTTTTCTCTTTTAAAAATATTGACTGCTAAAAATTAACAATTAAGTTGTTACAAAGTAGAAGACTAGTGTGTGTTTGAATAGAACTGCACATTTGTAGTTGCATAACTGTATTTAAAATTAGTCAGCATTAACATGACCAGACTTTCTTGTCCTTTCTTTGATGTTACCAAATCCTCAAATTTAAACACATGCCCAGGTGCTGTACTTTCCCTATCTTTAGAGGTGTTGATAGATAACAGTAAGAGTCTGCCATTTGTGGGTGGTGTGTGGCCATTGCTGGTTTAAAGTGACAGTTTTCATATGATTTTCTAAAGTTAATTTGTATTTTACATGCTAATATTTGTATGAATTGGAAATAAATATGTGTTTTGACCCTTGTTAGTGGTAAAATATTGAATTCAATAATGAATAGTTTTACAAGTTAGCAAAAATATGTATTACACTAGTGAATTTTGTTACATTTCACTGTTTTTGAGGTGTTCCTTAAAATATTTAAGTGGATTTTGATGGTGACTTGGTTTGTAAAATAGGTTAAATCTTCAGAGATGTCTTAAGACTCCAGTGCAAAATATGGAAATTTGTCTGTTGAAGTAACTGTGTGTGTGTTTGTGTGTGTGTGTGTGTGTGTTTAATATATGTTTGTAAATCTAGGCTCTTAACTAAGGTGATTTTATCAATTAGGTTATAGCTGCTTTGTGTCAATGATTAATATTTGTTTTTATTTTCTAAAATTAGTAACGATAAAAAAATCTGTAGCCATGGTTAGATTGTAGGAAAGCTTATTTAAACTGCCTAGGAAAAAGTCACTAGCAACTTTTAAAATATTATGAATTTTTAATAGGACTTACCTTGATGGCACTTTAGAGGAAATGCATAGTAACTGGTTATTAGATCTTTTTTAGACAAGGACAGTAACAACCTGTTGATGTTTGTTATCATCTAAATTTTTCTTTTAATAGATTTCTATGCTTAAATTCATTATAATAGCTTCACCTAAGAAGATAAGTGATTGTTTGAATTTTATTTTGTTTGTGGTGGTACAGAATCCCTTTTCCTTACTGCCCTATCTTCAGTTCATTAGCATACTAATAACTTCACATATTGAGTTTATATATGTATAGAATTATTTGCCATGAAAAGTGATGCATTTCATTTATTTAATAATTTATGCATGATTTCTTTTCCAAAGACAGAATAATTTCAAAAGAGCCACAGTGAAACTTATTATTCAGTAGGTTTGAATATTTATTAATAATTTGGTCTTGAAATCTTTATTTATCTTTGAATGTTGGCATTTTCTTTTTAGGCTCTTTATTTCTTATTTATTTTGAGTGTTATGAATAATCAAAATGTGCAATATTGAACAGTTTATATATTTTATGTTCTTTATTTTATTTAGGAAATATCTCAAGGAGTAACGGAAATAGAATAAATAATTGCAATTAAAATAAATTTAAAGTGTTATTAACTGTAATATGAAAACATTTGGGTATGACTAAATGTATGAAAATGTTGAAGAGTATACACAGTTCAATCACTTGATTGAGCATAGAGATCATATCTGTATTTTCAATAATAAGTATATAATTTATGACAACAAGTTTATCCCTGTATGTGCATATGTAAGGACTTACCATAATATTTCATTGCTTATTAACTAGCTGTATTTACTTCTATCTTAGTTTAGCATGATAACATTTTTCAAAATAGAATATAAGTGATTATTATTGTCCGGGCCATTTAAAATCCCAGCTAAAAATATTCAGAAAGAGAAATCTTAGAAAATTAAGAATATAATCATGAAATGTTACAGCTCGTTTATACGATGAGTTATATATTTTAATATTTTTAAAATAGTTTCTTATATACCACATTTTTAAGATTTTTTTGCCCAGGTGACATTCAAAAGACTCCCAAACCAAATCCCTAAAGCTGTTTAATCATAAAACCACATTTGTAAAATATTTCAATCAAAATTTTATGACTTTATTGTAGCCCTAAAGATATTGCTTACTTCCCTTTTGATTTTCAAATGATAACACATCTTCCAAACTCTTTTTTTAACTTATAAAAAGATATTCTACCCGTAAATTTAAACTTGAAGTGAAAATTGGTATGTATCTTAGATATAGTTATTGCTATACTTCTTCAATATTTTTGTCTCTCTTCTTTTAATGACTTCAATTTTTTCCAAGCAGTTTAGGGTCACAGAATTAAGAAGAAAAGTACAGAGATTTCCCTTACAGCATCCCTTAATGTACAGATGCATAGCCTCCCCCACTGTCCCTATCCACTGCCAGGGTAGTACATTTATTAAAATTGTTGAACCTATAGTTGTCTGTAATCACCTGAAGTTCATAGTTTACATTAGGGTTAGCTCTTTGTGTTGCATACCTTATGTATGTATGTATTGAGAGGCAGCAAGAGAAGAAGAGGTAGAGAGAGAAAGAGAGGGAGAGGGAGAGGAGAGAGAAGAGAGAGAAAGCTCCTATTTGCTGGTTGCCTGCCACAGCCAAGATTGGGCTAGGCCAAAGCCAGGAGTGGGGAACTCAGTCCAGTTCTCTGACTTGGATGGGAACCATCAATTTTTGCCAGAGGATCCACATCAGGAGGAAGTTGGAGTCAGGTCCTGGAGCCAGTCCTCAAACGCAGGTACTGTAATGTGGGTCTAGGAGTACCTTAACGCATCTTAACTCCTAAGCCAAATAGCTACCCCTCTTACTTATTTTCGATTCTTTTTTTTTTTTTTAAGACATTTATATGAAATGAAGGCAAGAAATCAAATAATTATTTTCTAAATAAATATGTAAGTGGCAAACCACTTAGCACATATTCAGTTTTATATCTTTAACCCCTCTTTAACTTATTTCAGAGTTCTTGGGCTTTGTGAGAAGTTAAAAATCTGTTAAGCTAAACTTATTGTGGTAGGTCAAAAGTGAGAACTTCATTGTAGTTTTTGTTACTTTTGGGCAGCAGTGAAACTTTTTATTTGGATTGAGTTTAATTCTTCCTATTCAGAAATTAAAGAAATATGGCAGATAATTTTGTATATCTTAACTGAGCTGTGCTTTTGATATGGTGATTAACTTAAAAGTTGCTAGTTAAAAATAGGATATGTTATTTTATTTCTAAATCAAATGTAACCTAAATAAAGTGAAGACATTTTGAACAAATCAGAAAGTTATCCTAAATGTGATATTCTATAGACTTGATTTGCAGCTAAACAGGAAATAAGTATTTTTGTCATTATCAAAGTTGTTACTACTTCTTCACATCTTGAGATATTTTCTCCTCAATTTTAAGTGACAGGAAATTTACCTATGGCACCACACCCTATACAGTGAGTAACTTGCATAAGTTAAGGAAACTTAAATGACTCATATTCCTTTCTAAAAATAATTTGGCTATAACATCTTCCAACATCATGAAAGGTGATAACAGTATTATGTCTAAGCTAGAACTTTGCAGATTAATAGGGTGTATTGGAAACGATATTGAAATGAGTAGTCTATTGAAGGAGTGACAAAAGTATTTTTTTTTTGAGTTTTGATACATCAGGATTCATCTTATTTAGCAACAATGATAATTGCTTCCCCCTAATATGTTAATATTTGGCAATTTGACAATGCCTTCTAAATAACATTTACAGATAATTGGTAGATTTAGTCTTATGTAGTCAGCTGTAAATTAGAATAATAACTAAATTTTAGGTTGTTTTGATGAATAAAGATAAATGCCGTATGAACTGCCTAATAAGTATGTGTTGAATAAACTAAAATGTAAACTGACCTTCCTTTGACAGAATAAAATCATGGACATTTCCCATGGTATATACTCAGAATGGAAAAATATATTGGTTTGTTCTTTTATGAACTTTCCTTGTAATTGGACAGAATGTGTTGTACATCAGTAGCTTAGTTTTCATTGCTGTATACTCTGAAGTTTTTTTTAATTTTTATTTATTTTTATTTTTATTTTTTGATAGGCAGAGTGGACAGTGAGAGAGAGAGACAGAAAAAAAGGTCTTCTTTTACTGTTGGTTCACCCTCCAATGGCCGCTGTGGCCGGCGCGCTGCGCTGATCCAAAGCCAGGAGCCAGGTGCTTCTCCTGGTCTCCCATGGGCTGCAGGGCCCAAGCACTTGGGCCATCCTCCACTGCACTCCCAGGCCACAGCAGAGAGCTGGCCTGGAAGAGGGGCAACTGGGACAGAATCTGGTGCCCCGACTAGGACTAGAACCCAGTGTGCTTGCACTGCAGGTGGAAGATTAGCCCATTGAGCCGTGGCACGGGCCTATTCTGAGGTTTTTAATTACAGTTTTATGGTCTAAAATATTGCTTAATGTTGTTTTAAATATCAGTATATAAACTGAGGCTTGGAAATGATTTTGCTATATAGATATTTTTGTTTTATTTAATAATTTGTTGTACCATGAAATATTTGTTTATGTATTCAGGTATACATATCAAGTTTGTGTATTTTTCATTATAGGCTAAGGAAAAAGTTCTGTTTTTTAAACAAAAATGTTATTTATTTTTATTTTATTTGAAAGGCAAAGGGATTAACACACACAGATGGAGGGAGATCCTCCATTTGCTGGTTCACTGTCCAAATGTCCACAAAAGCCAGGGCTGACCTAGGCCAAAGCCAGGAGCCAGTAAATCAATCCAGTTCTTCCATAAGAGTCTTCCACAGGGACCAAGTACTTGTACCACCACTGTTGCCCCCCCCACACCCTGGGGTGTACATTAGCTGGAGGCTGGATCAGAAACAAAATGGTGTCCCAAACTAGGCCCTCTGATATGGAATGTGGGCATGGCAAGCATCGAATTAACTGCTATGCCAAGCACTGCCACCCAAAAACATAGTTTTAAGTGGACCTGCTGTGATAACATTACCTATTGCTCTGTTCATAATTATTTAATCACTGTAGGATTGGAATGTGTGAATATGTTACGGCATGGTGTATAGACTCAGGTCAAATAAATGCAGTATTCAAATACCAATTTACTAGAAGTATGTGGGGAAAGCAGATTACTTTGTCAGTATCTTAAATGCCCTATAAAAAGACTGACAAAAATAGCATTCACTTTGTATAGGGTTATTATGAGAATTAAATATTACACATGTAGGGGTTGGCACTGTGGAGTAGCAGGTAAAGCTGCCACCTGCAGTGCCGTCATTCCATACGGGCACCTGTTCAACACCTGGCTGCTCCACTTCTCATCTTGCTCTCTTCTATGTCCTGGGAAAGCAGTAGAAGACGACCCAAGTGCTTGGATCCTGGCATTCATGTGAGAGACCTGGGAGAAGCTCCAGGCTCTTACCTTTGGGTTGGCCCAGATCTGGCCATTGCAGCAATTTGGGAGAGTGAACCAACAGATGGAAGATCTCTCTCTTCTCTCTCTGCCTCTGCCTCTGCCTCTCTGTAACTCTGCCTTTTTTTTTTTTTTTTTTGACAGGCAGAGTGGACAGTGAGAGAGAGAGACAGAGAGAAAGGTCTTCCTTTGCCGTTGGTTCACCCTCCAATGGCTGCCGTGGACGGCGCGCTGCGGCCGGTGCAACGCGCTCATCCGATGGCAGGAGCCAGGTGCTTCTCCTGGTCTCCCATGGGGTGCAGGGCCCAAGCACTTGGGCCATCCTCCACTGCACTCCTGGGCCACAGCAGAGGGCTGGCCTGGAAGAGGGGCAACCGGGACAGAATCCGGCGCCCCGACCGGGACTAGAACCCGGTGTGCCGGCGCCGCAAGGCGGAGGATTAGCCTGTTGAGCCACGGCGCCGGCTGTAACTCTGCCTTTTAAATAAATAAAAATCCAGATTTGTTTTTTAAAATTACATGTGTAAAGCACTTAACAAAGAGCTTGGCAGATAGTAAGGATTTACTTTGACAGACAGCAAGAACTTAAGAGTCTGTTGTACATAGTTACTCCTGCAAGAAAGAAGTTGTGTGGTTTGGTGAGAGAAGTAATGCTGGAGATGGGGCTTTGCATTTGGCTTTTACTCTTGGGGGCTTTCTGACTTTGCCTCGTAACTTTGTCATAGCTTCAGTGTTCTAATAACTATAATGTGGTCAGTGTAACATCTTTCCTCTTGTCTTGGAGGGCTAAGGTAAGGGTTTGTTGAACTAATACTTGTGAAAGTAAGTTAAACACTATAACAGTCTTGGGTTTGAGTCTCAATCTCTATTTTGAACAGTTTATTTTTTATTTAAATATTTATTTATTTACCTGAGGGGCATAGCCACAGAGAGAGGGAGAGACGGAGAAGTCTTCCATCCACTGGTTCCCTCCCGAGAGGGCCACAACAGCTGGGGCTGAACTAGGCCAAAGCCAGGAGCTAGGAGCTTCCTCCCAGTCTCCTATGTGGGTGCAGGGGCCCAAGCACTTGGGGCATCTTCCACTGCTTTCCCAGGCCATCAACAGGGAGCTGGATTGGAAGTGGAGCAGCCAGGACTTGAACAGGGATGCCAGTGCAACAGGCAGATGCCCAACCTACTACGCCACAGTGCCAGCCTCAAGCAGTTTATTTATATTAATACTTTCACCACATAAATGGTTGCCAGAATTTTAAAAAGATAATTAGCTGATATGATTTTATTGTCTTTTTGCCTTATCAGTGTTAGTAAGGTATTATGTTTACAATAAAACTCAGCACATACGTACATATAGTTAGGTGAATTTTGGCTAATTATATAACCACCAGTGCCATCATGATAGAAAACATCATCCCCAACTTAAAAAGTTCTCGTTCTCTCTGTTTGTTGTTGAGTTGTGGTAACTGTGCAGTTAATTGGTTTGTCATATTTATTGTTTCCTTATAATTGTGTGTCATTAGACATGGGCTATAGTCCAGTATTTATCAAATAAGATCCACATTTGTGGGCCAGCGCCGTGGCTCACTAGGCTAATCCTCCGCCTGTGGCGCCAGCACCCCAGGTTCTAGTCCCGGTTGGAGTGCCGGATTCTGTCTCTGTTGCTCCTCTTCCAGTCCAGCTCTCTGCTGTGGCCCGGGAAGGCAGTGGAGGATGGCCCAAGTGCTTGGGCCCTACACCCACATGGGAGACCAGGAGGAAGCACCTGGCTCCTGGCTTTGGATCCGCAGCGCGCTGGCCATAGCAGCCACTTTTGGGGGGTGAACCAACGGAAAAAGGAAGACCTTTCTCTGTGTCTCTCTCCCTCTGTCTTAACTCTGCCTGTCAAAAAAAAAAAAAACACATTTGTTTCCAGCAGTTCTGGGCTTGGAGATTTGTATTCCATCAATCTTTAATCTTAATTTCATTTATCCTTATGGTGCTTTTTCATAAAATACAAACTCACTGCTTAGCTAAAGGACATAATTATTTTTATTGATATTCATTTTTCTTATAGGAAATATTTTTTTAATTTTTGTCTGAACCGTATTTTTATATAAACATTCTTAGAGGTGGGAATCAACAAGATAGCTCATTGTAGACAAGTGTTAATTTTTAAGAAACTGGTTACTCTAGAAAAAGTGTAGTTAAATAATGTACCCAACTAACTCTTATTTGTCACATACTCTGTGTGAAGCATTGTATAGGATTAAGCATTCTGCTCTCCAGCTCCCTATATATTTTTTAGTTTTTCATTTCAAAACTTTTTTTTAAAGATTTATTTATTTATTTGAAAGTCAGAGTTACACAGAGAGAGGAGAGGCAGAGAGAGACGTCTTCTAATCTGCTGACTAACTCTCCAATTGGCTGCAACGGCCGGAGCTGGGCCGATCTGGAGCCAGGAGCTTCTTCTCCGTCTCCCATTCAGGTGCAGGAGCCCAAGGACTTGGGCCATCTTCTACTGCTTTCCCAGGCCATAGCAGAGAGCTGGATAGGAAGTGGAGCAGCTGGGACTCGAACCAGTGCCCATATGGGATGCTAGCACTGCAGGTGGTGGCTTTACCTGCTCTGCCATAGCCCTGGTTCCTTAACATAGTTTTTAATAAGATTTCTTCAGGTAATAGTCATTCTTTAAATACAAAACATAAAATCAAAAGATAATTGTTCCTAGGCACTACCATTTTCTTTTATAGATTTAATTATATAGCCTCCATCCACTTAATTTGGGGATACCCTTGATAGAAATATTTTCCAGCTAAATTTGAGCTAATTTTAGTGACTTCTTAACAGTCTTAACAGCTATGTTTTTCAGATTTCATGCAGAAAACTGCCTCTGCCAGTGCTCAGAATCCTGCTAATTTATTATGCTATTAATAATGTACTTAATTCTTACCAGCTGCTTTAAATCTTTTGTTTAGGTCCATTTTTTAAAAGCAAAAGTTGCTTAAATTTGTTACTTTTGTTAATCCTAAAGGTAGACTGTGCTTTAAAATGTTGTCCATTCAATTTGCTAATTACTGTTTTTTGTTTAGTTTATTGGACTATATGAAAAAGGGATGCCATGTTAAGTTCAAATTACCTTTACTTTGGCCAGGGTTTGTTCCTGTTCTTTGCTTTTTCTAAGCTGTGTGAGCAATTTTCAAGGCCATTAGACATAGTGACCAGGATGTTCTCAGACAGTATCATGCCTAAATTATTTTACCTGAACTTTTTTTCATTTAAATGAGTTATTTTTAAGTTTGTAACAAAAGTTTGGCATATAGGTTATATCTTTATGTACTTTATAAATCATTGATATGTTGTAAAGTTTAGCATGAATTATATCAACTTTTTTTTTTCCAAAGTATGGTTTTAAACACATGATTTTGCTTACAGTTAGAAACACTGGAGTTGGAAATTATTTATATTTTCAGCAGTTTCTTTAAATAGATAAAATGGTATTAAAGATACATACCCCCACACACTTTAGTGTAAGCCATACGTTTAAAAAGGATGAATGAGTGTTTGTCAGGTTTTTTTTTTGAGGTTAAGTAAATTTTTTTCTAAATTTTACCAAGGAAAAAACCTTTACTCTTTCAGGATTGGTTAAAACTATGCATCAGAAATTTAATTACCAAAAAAGAAAAAATTCAATCACAGCAAATTTTTGAGCCAATAAAAAAATTTTATTTTTGAACTAATCAAAATTTTTGGTTGAATAATAAATCTAGGGACATTGGATTTGCATGTTTGCCCCTTTAACTGTTTCTTCCTCCTGCCATTGAAGAATTTTGAATGGTGAGGAATTTGCGCCCTTTGGCTCAGGTTGCAGGCCCACTTGATCAAGCCAAAGAAGCCAGGCCAAACTATTCATTGCTTATCTTTTCTGTGGGCTATTTGCAAGTCCTGCTTTCTCTTCTGGGGGGTGGGGGTGGGGGTTGGCAAAAAGCAACAGAAAAACTAAAAAAAAAAAAAATTTATTTTGAACTTTATCAAACCTGGGGTATAGAAATGAACATGATAATTGATGCTTTGCTGAGATTCCACATAGGTTGATTTAATTATCTTAAGAAATTTTGAATTACATTGCAACTTATCCGATGTGTATAATTTTACTTAAATACATATTGTTCTATGTAATTTTATAAAAATATTTTGTTGGTATGGTGTTATAATCTCCCTTGGTTTGAGATTTTACACTTTCAAAATGTGGTGATTACTTTTCAGTAAATTGAATTAGTTAATTTGAATCAGATCTATAAAAACGCCCAAAGTGTTTTATTTTGGTGTTCTTATTTTCTAACATTTATGCTGAAACTTAAAACTTGGCCTGAATCAATAATAACACAAGTTTATGAGCTGTACCAATAACAGCATAAGGACTTTACATCTAGACCCAGGTTTAAACAAACACAAAACACTTTGTTCTTATCTCAGCATCCCTTAAAAGTATACAGCTCTGGTTCAGGACCTCGAGACCACCCAGCACCCTGGACACTGGATACTCCTATTTATTCAAGAGGCTTGTGAAGTGCTTGTGTGCCAGTGGGGGATGGTGTGTGTATCTGTGTAGGGAATCACAGTTAGGTGATTTTACCTCCAGCAAAAGCAGCAATATTGTTTATAAACTGAAATACGCCCTGGGCAGAATTTTCTAGTTGCAAAACCTAACTTACATTCAACACTTGTTGTTTTATCTTTGTACTGGTTGCAGTCTTCACATTCTGATACTTTCAGAAAGTTAAGTGGGCCCCTATTTACCATTAACCTCCATCCATTACAGCTTTTTGGCCTGCAGGCCCCACCCATTGGCTTTGGATAGCTAATACCAAGCTTTTGTTTCTTTCTGTAGAAAGGAAGGGAAAGAAAACTTTTCTCTTTCATTACTGAAGTCATGTGACTTCCCTTTTACTTCACAGATAGGGCTGAAGTAAATCTCAGAATGAATGAGATGTCACAGTTTTACATGTTTAGGAAATATTCATTGAAATGTGCCTCTTAATTCATGTGTTTAATTTGTTAAGAATTTGGTTTGGAATGGCTATCCCTTCTTTTACATCCATGGTGTGTTTAGAAGGCAAAAAAGTTTATTACTAAGTAGAGTTTTGAAAAGAATCCTTATCTTTACATCTACACCATGGTAACTTCTTGGTGTGCGTATTTTTCATCAGTTATCTTTTAGCATCATTTGAAGTTTCTAAACTGTAGCTTATTTCTAAGAACTGATATTGTGAAGGAAGTCAGGGTGATGGTAGGAACGACTTTAGCAAGAAAAAATTGCTGGTAGAGAAAAAAGAAACTTGTTACAGGACTGCGTGTAAATATGAGAAGGGATCAATTAGATATATTTGTTCTTGCTCCTCTTCCCACCTCTTAATAACGATGAACATAGTGTAACGAGCTGTTTGGGAGAAAGCAGTATCCAACTTTTACAATATTTTTATCAAGCGACTTAATACTTACAAAGTTAAATGAGTATAAATGTTGGATCCTTTGTTCTAAAATTATATAATTTACTATGAACTATTAAGTATTTAATCTTTAGGTTATTCTAATTTGTTCTTAAGCTACTTTTCAGACATTTAAGCTCTATTCAGTAACAGTATTGGTATCTGCAAATAAATTACATGTTTAAAACAATAGAAGTTTCAAAGGAAATATCCTCTGTCATTGATTTTTAACACATACTGATTTTGGGCTTATGGTATTTCCATGCAAAGAACTCTTTTGAAGGACAGCTAAGAAAAATGTTATTTTAAAGTTGATTATACATTTTTATGTAATGCATCTTATTTTAATAAAATGTTCCAGAATATTGTTATACTTAAAAATATGTTCTTTGCACTTTCACTCTTAAAGATCTTTTTTTTTTCTACTCTTAAAGATCTTAAAAAGCAGCACTGTGTGATTATATGATTTTGCTATAAATCTGATATAAATTGGTTAACTAGATTTGTAAGTATCTTATAGTCCTTTAGGGTGAACATGAGAAAAATAAAGCACTTAACCTTTAGGAATATGTTTTTCATAAGTTGTTTTACCTGTAAAAGTTGAATGAAAGATTTGTTGAGCTACATAGAAAGACTTCTTAAATTTCTGTTGATGCAGTGGGAAATTCTCAAAACTAGGATCTGATATGAAGTCTGTAATTAATGTGCTGGTTCATGTTTTCATTAACAATTAACATTTGTAGTAGGTGATCTGATTCTTTGTGTTCTTTACAATTGAATGTTTCATCTTCTGTTTACTTAATACAGTTTTATTTTTTGAATGATATTTTAATTAGTGTTTGTCATGAAAATATTGCTTTTGAGAAAGGTTTAGAAGACTAAATATTTGAATCTATGATTCCCATTCTTTTACCATGTGGTTAGCAAGGTATTAATAAAGTACTAACATTTATTGTGAAATAATTCTTTTAGTATCCTAGTGTCACTGTGGAGTTTAAAATAAAGATTAGCAAACAAGCAAAAGCCTACTTTAAAAAAGTTAGTATGGGTCCTAACTTATAAAGGAACGTTCCTTTATAACAGTTTTCTTTAACTCCTGTTGGTAAAAGTCATTTTCAAAATGAACGTTTTACCTTAAAGTATCTTCATTTTTTGTCACATGTAAAAGGCTCATTGTTGCTAGGGGGAGGCATGTAACACCATGATGTGTTTATTGTCCCTTGTTTTCATGTAGGTTATTATATACAAATGTAAGGTTGATGAATGATTTAGTTTCTGAATTTTCTTTCTTAAACCTAATAGTAAATAGAAAATAATTTTTATGTTGTTAGAATATGTGAAGAAGTAATTAAATGTTTCTGCTTCTATTCATTAGGGTTGATATAAGATATTCTGATATTAAAAAATCTTAATGTGCTACTTGGGAAATTATTTTGTTCGGTGATGGCTGCTTTTCCACCCTCTTTGCCTTTAGTTTTGAAAAGATTTGGTCACTATTAAACCATTAAAGATAATTCAGAATTCAGTGTTCAGTAGATGTTTAGAAATCTAGTAAGACATGCGATAAGATGTTCAGAGTGAGATTTTAATAAAATAGAATTCATTAGTTTGATTTATATTTTTAAATTTTCAGCTATAAATTGCAAAAAAGAAATTACCCAAATCGCTACTTCATTATGGTGTTCCTAAGTTATTCCTTGCCCTATCACTATCGTTTGATATGCCACCCGGAATGATCACATCCCTAAGTGATCTTTAGTCCCCTTTTTTTCTCTTCCCCCATCCCCCTACCCCCACCTAGGGAAGGAAGCCTGAGGCTCCAGCTCTAGAGATACCAGGAAAAACCACTCCCTCAGCAGAAAGCGTGCCCGCAGCACAAGTGTCATTCCTTAGAGAAAAGCTTCATGGGGAAGAAGTTAATGACAGATAAGTGTTTTAGAGTTTATTTTGAATTAGTTTAGAATTTATTTTTGATACAGATGGGTATTGCCATCCTTATGAAAAAGGAAGTCTACTCTATGTGCAGACATTAGCAAAGTAAAATCAAGTCACTTTCCATTTTTGTCTTTTTAGTTACATGAATTTAAATCTTTTATACTTTTTCGCAGACTATTGTTGTTGATTTCCTAATAATGACAAGGTAATGTTCTTATCAAGAGCATCACATGGTTAAGTAATTTTTAAGTTTCTACATATTGCTGATCCTATATCAATTTCTGAAGAAAATATATATGAGAATCTGTTTAGCTTATTTTTACCTAGAAGGCTGACCCATAAATAGGCTAACAAGGTAAAACAGTTAATACTGATAGACCTATGAATGCTTTCTTAAAAATGTTTATGTATTTGAAAGGCAGAGCTAGAGAGAGAAAGAGGTTGATATGTGATGTGGGCATCCCAAGCTGGGACTTAACCTGCTTTACCACAGTGCCGGCCCTAGAAATGTTTTTTCTTAAGATATACTTCCGTGATCCGATTTTTCTTTTTATTTTTGAAAAGATTTATTTATTTATTTGAAAGGCAGAGTGACAGAGAAACAAATACCAAGACTATCTTCTGTCTGCTGGTTCACTTTCCAAATGGATACAGCAGCCAGGTCTGGGCCAGGCTAAACCAGGGTCAAGGAACTACATCTTAGTCTCCCAAGTGGGTGGCAGGACCCCAAGTACTTGGGTCACCTTCCATTGCCTTCCACAAAGCAGGCAGGACATAAACACCAGCACTCCAATACAGGATGCTAGCACTGCAAATGTCAGCTTAACCTGCTGTGCCACAACACTGGCCCCTAGTTTAATTTTTTTTAATTTTTATTTATTTTTATTTTATTTGAAAGGCAGAGATAAAGTCAAAGAGACTGAGACAGAGTGATCTTCCATTCTCTGGCTTACTACCGAAATGCCTGCAGGGCTAGGCCAGGCTGCAAGCCCATCTGGGTCTCCCATTTGGGTAACAAGGACCTAAGTACATGAGCCATCTGTCACCTGCTGCTTTCCAGGTTGTGCATTAGCGGGAAGCTGGAATCTGAAGCAGACCTGCAGCCTGGACTCAGACCCAGTGCACTTTTCTGATATGGGATACAGAAAGGTCTTTTTTGTTTTTTTAAGATCTATTTATTTTATTTGAAGATTTTATTATTTATTTATTTATTTTTAAGATTTATTTTATTTATTTGAAAGTCAGAGTTACAGAGAAAGGTAGAGCCAAAGAGAGAGAGAGAGAAAGAGGTAGGTCTTCCATTGCTGGTTCATTCCCCAGATGACAGCAATAGCCAGAGCTGAGCTGATCCTAAGCCAGGAGCTTATTCTGGGTCTCTCATGCAGGTGTAGGGGCCCAAGGACTTGGGCCATCTTCTACTACCTTCCCAGGCCATAGCAGAGAGCTGGATTGGAAGCGGAGCAGCTGGAACGTGAACCAGCTCCCATATGGGATGCCGGCACTGCAGGCGGTGGCTTTACCCACTACGCCACAGCACCAGCCCCCAGACATGTCTTAACCCCGTACCCATTCCTAGAAATGTTTTGTCTCCTTGCTAATGTTCACCTCTCCCCCAAGAGCAAGATAAAGCAGATTCAGTGGCATAAACATTACAAACATAGTGTAATATTGCTGAAAGGACCATGTTTCTTCAACTGTGTGGTAGCTATATTTACTATAATTTCTTCATCTTAAAGGATGATCTCTATATTTAGCTCCACATGCATTTGGTTGAGCCTGTAATACTTGAGCCTAGTTTTAAAAACGTAAGCAATTGTGGTCATAAGATCCTTACAAACAAGACTTCAGAAGTAATGGTTTAGATCTGAAAGACAATAAAAATGAATATTACATGATATTTATGCTTCGTGGAGTGAACTAAAAATATTTTGAAATTTTTGAAAATTTTTTGTTGACTGGGCAAGTAAAAATAGTACTAAGTAGATTTCAGGTAATATAAAAATTGAAGAAGTTTGTAAGTAATCTTCTGAGTAATTTTTAAAATGCAGCTAGTTTATAATCCTATATTCCTCCTATTGGTCTCAAACCCTGTCCAGATTAACATTGATATTTACTCTGTTTTAGCTGCCCAGTAACGTTAAGTTCTCATAGCTGCCAGTCCATTGGCATAGTGCTCAGTTTTCCAGCATTTGTTCCAACTGATCATCCAAGGCACCTCTGGTGTAACTCTCCTCTACCAAGGCCTCTAACTCAGGAAAATTCTTATGCTACAGCCAGTCAATATTAGAGTAATAATTGTAAACATGTTCAAGTTCTTGGAAAATGAGATCAAAAGATAATTTTATTTCAGCGCAAAAAAAATTTGAAATCCATACATACAAGTAGTGTCACATAATTTACATAGAATACAGAGTTATGTCAAGTGCTGTGCATCTTATATCCATTAAATTACTACAACTCTAGTTGTATGATTATTGTCCTACTTTTCTTTTTAAAGATTTCTTTTATTTATTTCAAAGACAGAGTTACAAAGAAAGGTAGACAGAGAGAGAGAGAGGTCTTCCATCTGCTGGTTCACTCCCCAGATGGCAGCAACGGCTGGAGTTGTGCCAATCCGAAGCCAGGAGCTTCTTCCAGGTCTCCCACGTGGGTGCAGGGGCCCAAAGACCTGGGCCATCTTCTACTGCTTTCCCAGGCCTCAGCAGAGAGCTGGATGGGAAAGGAGCAGCTGGGACTAGAACTGTCGCCCATATGGGATGCCGGTGCTTCAGGCCAGGGCTTTAACCTGCTGTGCCACAGCGCCGGTCCTGATTATTGTCCTACTTTTTTACAGATGAAAAAGAGATCATAGAGTGTCACTTTGAGGCAACTGAGCCAACCATGTGATTCCAGACCAGAGTTCTTAAATTTGGGTTACAGCCACACTTCGGTGTTTTGAGGTTATATGAACATGTTTTGTGCTCAGTGCTGTAGATCTGGTTTTTAACAAAAAGCAAGGTGGGATTCTGACCTAATGAGCTTAAAGAACCAGGTGACAGACATCTGATCACACATAAGAAAGAAGAAGTGACTGCCTGCATTGTGGCATAGCAGGTTAAGCCTGCAATGCTGGCATACCATATGGGCACTGGTTTGATACCTGGCTGCTCCTCTTCTGATCCAGCTCCCTGCTGATGCACCTGGGAAAACAGCAGGAGATGACCCAGGTGCTTGAGCCCTTGCACCCATTTGGGAGACCCAGAGGAAGCTCTGGGCTTCTGACTTTGGCCTGGCCCAGTCCTGACCATTGCAGCCATTTAGGGAGTGAACCAAGAATAGAAGATGGATCTGTCCTCTCCCCATTCCTCCCCTCCCCCATAACTCTGCCTTTCAAACAAAACAGAAATCTTTATTAAAAAAAAAAAAGTGGCCGGTGCCGTGGCTCAACAGGCTAATCCTCCGCCTAGCGGCGCCGGCACACCGGGTTCGAGTCCCGGTCGGGGCACCGGATTCTGTCCCGATTGCCCCTCTTCCAGGCCAGCCCTCTGCTGTGGCCCGGGAGTGCAGTGGAGGATGGCCCAGGTGCTTGGGCCCTGCACCCCATGGGAGACCAGGAAAAAGCACCTAGCACCTGGCTCCTGCCATCGATGAGCGCGGTGCGCCGGCCGCAGCGCGCCAACCGCGGCAGCCATTGGAGGGTGAACCAACGGCAAAGGAAGACCTTTCTCTCTGTCTCTCTCTCTCACTGTCCACTCTGCCTGTCAAAAAAAAAAGAAGAAGAAGAAGAAGAAGAAGAAGAAGAAGAAGAAGACTGCTGTGAATTCAATGAAGAAAGATACACAGGACTGTGTGTAATGATGAGAGATCTGACCTGTTCTTGGGCTGGGGAATCTTCAGGGCAGTAGTTCTATGATGAGGGGTGATCATTGAGTAGGCAGAGAGTAAGGGAAAACCACTCTAAAAAGGAAGGATTTGTATGCACAGGCTTTGGGGCAGGAGAAAAAATGGAACTTTACAAAGACAAGTAATATCTTTGTTTTTTAAAAATTTATTTTTATTTATTTGAAAGAGAGGTAGAGAGAGAGAGAGAGAGAGGGCTTCCATCCGCTGATTCACTCCCCGAGTGGCTGCAATGGCAAGAGCTGAGCCAATCTGAAGCTGGGAGCCAGGAGTTTCTTCCCAGTCTCTCACTTGGAGGCAGGGGCCCAAGTACTTGGGCCATCCTCTGCTGCTTTTCCAGAGGCATTAGCAGAGAGCTAGAACGGAAGTGGAGCAGCTGGGACTCAAACCAGTGCCCATAAGCAATCCTGGCACTGCAGGCCAGGACTTTAACCTGCTGTGCCACATTGCCAGCCCCAAGAATAAAAATATCTGATTCCAGTCTTTGAGAGTTTAAGTTACGTGTGTATGTACATGCACAGACATATGTAGCTAATGGCTTCCACAGAATAGGTGCTAGAATAACAGCACTGTCGTAGGAGTTTCTCATGCTTTTGGTAGCAGAGATGACTGTACAAAGGAAGAGACCATTTGAGACAGACCTTGGAAATATCTAGGAATATGTTGGCCGGAAAAGACTTTCTGTAGAATGAATGTGCAAGAATGTGGGGAGGTGAAAGAGCCTCTTGGAAAGGCCAGGGTGAGGGAGCTTTGTAGGTGGAGGGAGCAGGGCAAGGATTAATGGAGGAGGAGCAGTTGAAGGTGAAGCTGCTGTCAAGATGGGCCAATTTGTGAACTGGCAGCTTCAACCTTTGTATTGGTCGACAACCTGGACATTCATGTTTATGAATTCTCACCCAAAAGCTTCATTGGCTGATTTTTAGCCAGACAGCTAAGCTCTTCATGATCTAATCAGATCGACTTTCCCAATCAATTCTTTCTGCCCATAGTTCTTATTTAAATTATTTGCTTTAACAGGAAGTGTCGGTCCTTCGGCTGCAAAAGGAACGACGCTGCTCGCAATCAATCGGTCTTCAGTAGACCTCCACCTAGAAAGAGTGGGAAAAAGAGTGGGGGACTGGGAAAAGGGGGAGAGATGGCGCGCACGTTCCTTAAGGGGGAAAGCTGGCTTGCGCATTCCTTCTCCCGCGGTCCGCTTATATACAGAATTCAACCAATCACAGTCAATCAATCACAGTCCATGCACAGAGTTCTCCAATCCGGCACTTGATCATGCTCAGCTGTGGAGTCACGCTCAGCTGTGGAGTCACGCAGTGAGCAGGGCATTAACGCCATCTTGTTTACCACGATCCTCAGCTAGATGGAAAGTTCAATTAGCTGCTACATCCGCATTACTGCTATAAGCGAAGCCCAGCATGGGGGTGGTCCCATGGCAGGCCTATCCATGGGTCCCCACAAGGAAGTAACTGCAGTTTTGCAAACATGCCCTATACTTTTATTGCCCCTTCCCTTTGCCAAGGCAGTACTGCTTTTCCCCCAGATCCTTCCTCCATTACATTTGGAAGTTACACCGTGCTTCAGACCCCAGGCCTTTCCTCATCTTGTAGCCAGAGTTGCTCTCTTCTGTCTTGTAAATTCCACAACTCTATAAATAACGGGTCACTTGTCACAGACTATCTGATGTTTTATTTTATTTCCTTGATTATGCTACTAAATTATAAACTCTTCAGTGAAAATTGTTTTACCAAATTTTGTATTACTATAAGATGTGTTTTTCTTATGATTCCTACTTTAAAAGGATTTCTTGAACAATAAGTACATTAGCACTCTTTTTTCCTGTCTTCCACTGGATAAAATGGTAAGGATTATAAGAAACTAGCTGGATTCATATTGTCCAAGAAAGCAGATGTGAACTCTCATGAAAATCTTTTTCACTTCTCTTTTAATATAACTCTTGCATGTTCATTATGCATTAAGTGGTGTATGGTAAACTCTATCTGAAGGCCCAGGGAGCTTTTGGACTTCTTGTTTTTAACAGAAAAGATAGTGGTGTCTGTTACATTTATCACTACTTTACTGTTAGGTCTAAAGTATCTGCAGTTTATTGGTGGGGAGGTAGTTACCTGTCTAGTTCTCTTTTTAGGTGCAGAAAACATGTTCTGGTAGATGGCTCTAATTCTTTTTAAAGTTTTAATTATTTATTTGATAGAGGAAGAGAAAAGAGGGGGAGAACACATGTTCCCGTCAGTTAACTCACTCCCTCAATGGCTAGGGGGCTGGGTAAGACTGAAGCCAGGGTCCTGGAACTCAATCCAGGTCTCCCATATGTATGGTAGGAACTCAGATACCTCAGCCTCCTAGGGTCTGTGCCAGCAGGCACTGCAGTCAGGAGTCAGAGGTGGATTATAGACCCAGGCACTCCATTGTAGGAGGTGTGGGCCTGTGAACTAGTATCTTAACCATGAGGCCATACCCTTACCCTTGAGAGTTAATGTGTTTTAAGTGTCTAAGTCCAGTGACTACAGGGAATAAAAGGTTTCCTGACTATCCTTTGTAGCGGCTGCTGTTGATTGCACACACCCAGCTCTTCCCTTCTAAAGATCAGAATCCCAATTGCTTTGATCATGTATCCATATCTACCCACAAATGCCTTGGGAAAGGTGCCTGACTCCATCTGTTACACTGGGGTGGTTCCTCATCAGTCTCCTGCCAACTATTGTAAATCCAGGAGCAGGAATGAAATTCCCCACATGGCTGCAAGGGTCAGGCCAAAGTCAGGAGCTGGGAACTCTCCCAGGATCTCACACATGGGAATGAAATAAGCAGATCATCATCTGCTGCCCTCTCAGGTGCAGTAGTAGGAAGCTGGATTGGAAACGGAGCAGTCAGACTGGAACCAGCACTCCAGTTTGTATGAGATACCTGTGCTGCAAGCAGCAATTTAACTTGCTGCACTACAGTGATGGTCCCTATTTCTGACTTTTGACTCTTCTTTATTGCTCATATCCAGTCAGTAACTAAGTTCTCCTATTTTAAAATATCAAAATGCCACACAGCTTCATATCACCTGTACTTGAAATCTTAATGATTAGAGTAGAATCTTGACTAACTGCTCTAGGGTCTGTATGTAGACAAATGAGATAAAGAAGTATTGAGATTTAAGGCTTGATGACTTGATACCAGTGTCTTCCAGTAATGAGCGGATAGATCGCTTTCCAAAGGGAACCTGGTGACAGCCAGTCAGGGTTTAAGCTCCATCAATTCATTCAGCATATAATTAATTGGACACCTAATATGTGAGATTCAAGGAACACTGAACAAAAAAGAGTTAGTGAAATTACCTCCCTCATGTACCAATTCCCACCCCCTCATCTCTTTTCTTTTGTCATTTTCTTTAAATTTTTTATTTAGTTTTTTTTTTTTTTTTTTAAAGGCAGAGAGAGAGACATCTTCTTTCTACTGGTTCACTCCCCAAATGCCCACAGTAGTTAGGACTAGGCCAGGCTGAAGCCAGGAGGCTGGAATTCATTCCAGGTCTCCCACATGGGTGGTAGGGACCCAATAAATTGACCCATCACCTGCTGTCTCCTGTGGGGTATATCAGCAGGAAGCTGTGTCAAAAGTGGAATAGCCAGATGCTTGGATAGGTGATGCAGACATCCCAAGCAGTGATTTACTTCTGTGCCAAACACCAAACACATCTTTTTTTTTACTATCTCTAATGTGAAAAATAGAAGAAACTAATAATATTTAGTACAAAATTCAGCATCTTTAAAAAAATCTCATATTAGCATTTGAAGTCTAGAAGACAGTATCAGAAGAATTTGAATACGAGGGGCATAAAATAGAAACATGCTTTATTGGGAAAATAAAATAAAAATAATATCATATAAAAATAATATATATGTATATGATGTCATATATATAAAAAATAATATACATATGATCACATTGAGAGAGAGAGAGAGATATCATTCATCCACTAGTTTATTCCCCAAATGCCTACAGTAACCAGGACCCTACTGGGACTGAAGCAAAGAGTACAGAACTCCATCAGGCAGAGACCCAAGGATTTGAGCCATCACCTGCTTTCTTCTATGGTGCACATTATCAAGAAGCTGGAATTGGGGGTGGAGCAGGGTCTCAAACCCAGGCACTCAGATATGGCATGTGGGCATCCTAATCAACAGCTTAACCTTTGTGCCACAGCACCTCCCCAACATTTTTAATTTTAAAATGGACTGTATTGTTCTTTTTATAAATGTAGCACATATTGATTGTAGGAAATTTGGAGGCAAAGAAAGAATATAAAAACAGTAGTAAAAATCAACCATTATTACATCATCCATGATAACTAGTGGTTAGTGGTTACTGAGTTTTTTTTTTAATTCTTTTTTTCCTCTATAATTTAAGAACAAATGCTGTTTCTGAATTACTTTATTTATGCTAGTTGCTTACAACTTTTTGCATAAATAAAGAAAATACCTTTCAGTTTTGTTTGTTAGGTGATATCCAATTAT
This sequence comes from Sylvilagus floridanus, assembly GCA_949820135.1. Classification (NCBI taxonomy): domain Eukaryota; kingdom Metazoa; phylum Chordata; class Mammalia; order Lagomorpha; family Leporidae; genus Sylvilagus; species Sylvilagus floridanus. The sequence continues at coordinate 64,297,087 of OX463227.1, read as the reverse complement.
AAATTATGGTATTAATCAAATATAAGCAAAGAGGTATGTTTGGAAAATGAGAAAAGAACATATGTACTATGCACTTAAATACAGATGCTCTCTGAACCTGATGAAAAGTATTTGAAGAGTGTACTTTTTGAAAATAAGAGTAATTCTAATTATATTATTTTCTTAATTTAATCTGCTTTACTGTAACCTGCATATGTAATTTGTTAAAAAAAATGAGAAAGTCCTTTGGGAAGTTTTGTAGCCTGGCTAGAGAGAAAAGCTATAGAACTATGTTATTGTGCCTTTATCTTCATATGAAAAATGTAAAAAGGATTGGCTTATTTTATATAAAATTTAGGTCATCATTAAATCTTTAGCTAATTTTTAAGTTTCATATGTAAGTTAATGTTTTGTTCTAAGTAATATGGAATTTAATTCTTCTACTTGGAAATTATGCTTTGTTTAATATTCTATAATATATGTGTCTTAAATTTAACAAAATGGCAAGCAATAATGTCAAAATTTGTAGGTTTTTTACAAGTTTGGATAAATCTATATATGTATGATGTAATCAAAAGCATGTTAAGTACCTTTTGCATATTGAATTAAATATAAAGCATATCAAGTACCATTTACAGTTGAGAGAAGTGCAATTTTATTTCTCTGAGAAAGCAAGAGGTTTTGTCGGGCTGTAGAACAGGAGGAGGAAAGCCTTCCAGGGAGGGAAAAGGAGGTCAGTGTTAAGAGACAGAAATAGCTCTTTGACTTTCGAAGTTTTGTGTGATGGAGGATTTCCCAGGAGTCTCACTCAACTTTATCTTCCTAAACTGATTTCAGAGATGCAAAATGTACATATTCATTTTATAACCAGGATATCAAGTACTAACTGAAATTAAAGAAACAAATGTACTTAGGTTCTGCCTTACATTATGTTAAGGGAAGTTAATAGGAGAAAAAAATGGTCGTTATACCCTCTTTAAACTTGTTTCTCTCTGTAAAGATCAATTCATTCTGCGCTCATCCACATCATTTTTAGTTGTCACTCATGTGTCTTTTCTATACACCAAGATTTCCTCGCTGCACAAAAGCTGAATTAATGTTTTCATATCTTTTCTGCTTAAATTGTTAAATACCTTACTCATCTTCTCAAAACAGCCACTGTGAATCACCTTATTTATTAATAATGTATTTCCCTTATATTTTAAAATACATGCCAAATACTGTCATCTTATATTATTTTTCATCTACTTGAAGGTAGAGAGGAAAGAGAGAGAGCGAGGAAAAAGAGAGAAAGGAGGGAGAGAAAGTATGAATGAATTAATATCTTGTATCTGCCTGCTGGCTTACTCTCCAGGGTTGGGCCCAGGGGGAAGTCAGGGACTCGGATCGCCATCTATCCAAGTCTCTCATGTGGTTTGCAGGGGCTCAACCATCACCTACCTGCTGCCTCCCAGAAAGCCATGTTGGAAGTGAAGTAGGCTGGACTCGAACCAGGCACTCCAGTATGGGTTTTGGGCATTCCAACAGGCAGCTTAACCTTCTGTGCCACAATGCCTGCCCATTCTTAAAGTAGTGCCAGGCAGAATTGAGGCTGGATACCACAACAAGTTGTAGAATATTTTGTTTTAGTTAATAAAAATACAGCAACACAAAGGATGCAGAACACAGCCTTCCATGTTGTAAATTCACCTTAGTGTTGGTTTCCTTTGTGTTATTTCCTGCCTTTACTAAAACTACCATGTAAAAAGTCTTCCCACTCAGTTTTGCTCCTCTCACCACTTTGTCTCAGCTCCCACCCCAACTCCCTCTTCCTGGTATAAAAAGCTTCTGTAGGAAATTGATAATCTTTGTCTTTCTGCTTCAAAGTCTTTAACACATGGAGCTAGCTGTTAAGAGAAATTGACCAGGTTCCTGTGATCCTTGTCAGTTTCTCTGATCAATTTTGCTTTACTGGAGAAGCTGTGCTTAACAGAAGAAAACTAACATAAAATTGCAGTCACGTATCCATTGCCGCTCAGCTTGTACCCTTTTATTATATGAACTTTTAATTCTACATTTTCTGTTGTCTCATTTTTGTAGAGACTGAAGAGCTATTTTCATGTAATTCATATATCCTCAGTGAGTTTAATGAATTCAGTTGATTGCACAATTCAATTTGTAAAGCTGCTGGCTACTCAAAAGGCAGTAATTACAAATTATGAGTAATATGAGTATATTTGTTACTTTTCCAGCTCTTTGTTGACTTCCCAGCAAAAACAAAGGAAAAGCAATTCCAACATGCTTTTAAAATGGAATTATGCTGTTATAGAAACTAAAGCAAAGAGATGTAGAAAAACAAAGGAGAGTTATTTGTTGCTGTTTTTATAGGCGTGTTTCTTTAAGCAGGTCCAGCACTGTTATACTTAGATACAGAGTTAAAGGAATTTGTCATTAGGTCATGGACAAGTTAAAGCAGTCAAATTAGCCTGAAAATAAGATGGTAAGAGCTGATAGAATTTTTGCAAAATGACCAGAATGTATTTGGAATATCATTTAGGCATTACATGTAGGTATTTGTATGTACTTGTAATACATATAGACAGGATTATCATAGAAGGAATTAATATGAATGACGTTTACTAGTGAGATTGAATGCTGGTTAATGCTCCACAGCAAGTTTTGCAAACAAGTTCAAGTAGTTCTGTAGTGTATGAAAATTCATTTTAGAATTCAGAAATTCTTTTAAACAAAATCAACCTGTTTTTTCTTCATTTAAATATATGATTTCTCCATGTCTTTTTATACTATGGTGTACTGTCAATCTCCAAGGAAGGAAAATAAGATGTAGTATTTTCCATACTTGTTAAACATTAACACGCCCCTCCCCTTTTTACCTACTTTAAAAAAACATTTATTTATTTATTTGAAGGAGGTAGAAGGAGAGGCAGGAAGAAAGATCTTTCATCTGCTGGTACACTCCCCAAATGCTTGTAGTGGCTGGGGCTGAGTCAGGAGCTTCCCCAGGGGTCTCCAATGTGGAGAGCAGGGGCCCAAGTACTTGGGCCATCTTCTGCTGCTTTTTCCAGGACACTAGCAGAGAGCCTGATTGGAAGTGGAGCAGCCAGGAATTGAACCAGCACCCATAGGGGATGCCAGCCCCTATAAAAAAATTTTTTAAAGCAAACTTGTTTTCTGATCAAATTAAGAAGTTTACTAAAATAGGATAGTGTGATGGTTAAGAATTTGGCCTCTGGGAATATACTAGGTGTGAATCCTGGCTCTGTCCCTTTCTGTTATGATCTCTGGTGCCTATATGGGTTCCCAGCGCTGCAGGCTGGGGCTTTAACCCTCTGTGCCACAGCGCCAGCCCCTATTTATCAAATTTATATCATTACTATTTAACTCATAATTAAGTTAAAATTTTAGAGGTTCTAGAAGCATCCTCAAAGCATAATTAACAATATGTTTTTGTTTTACAAAACCAGAGACATAAATAAGATTCAGAGCACCTAGAAAAGCCAGGAAGCGTGTAGTTCACCATATATAAGTAGTGTAACAGATGAGCTAAAATCAGGCAAGTAATTAGAAAACATCAACCTTGCATCTGCCCTTTTTTTTTTTTTAACATTTATTTATTTATTTGAAAGGCAGAGGGAGAGAAAAAGACAAAGTCAGAGATGTTCCATCTCCTGGTTCACTCCCTCAAATTCCTATAACAATCAGTTCTGGACTATGCCAAAGTCAGAAGCCAGGAACTCCAACTAGGTGTACCTCATTAGTGGCAGGGAAACAAGTGCTTGGGCCATCACCCTAGCAGGAAGCAGGAGCAGAAGCGGATTAACCGGAACTCAAACCTTCACTCCAAATACTCCAGTCTAGTAGGAGAATGGACATCTTAAAATAGGAATGAAGCTAGTTTAAGACTGCCAAATGGCGGTGGTGTTGTAGGGAAGCTGAAATTTGGCCTTAATCTTCAATCTGTGAGATTAAAACAGAAATAGTAAGTGATACACATTCCTGTTTCACTGGCAACTTTTGAGAATGGCCAGTGGCTGGCTTTTCTTGAGTAGCAGCCACATTTGCGTGAAGACAGCTCTTCCAGTTATTTAACAGGATAGTGTCAGGTTACTCTCCGGGCTAGTCTTGGTGCACTACAGCAGTGCCTCTCAAGCTTTTTTTAAAAAGTTTCTGGTCTGCTGTAGACCAAATACTTGTGTACAAATGCCTATTGTCAGTTTATGTATTCGTCAAGGTCCAAGGATGACCATCTCACTGACCTGCACTGTACTGGAGTGTCATCTCTTCTTTCCTGCTCCCAAATTGAAGATGTCCTAGCATGAATAACTGCTTAAAATTTCTCCTACTGAGGGTGCTATCTTTTATTCCATAAATAGAAAAAGAAAGGTGATTTAAAAATTATAAATAGCTTCTCTGGATCAATGTTTATAAATTTAAAATATATGCTTAGGGCTGGTGTTGTGGTGCCCACTACCTGCAACACTGGCATCCTATATGAGGGCTGATTTGAGTCCTCGATGCTCCAGTTCTGATCCAGCTGCCTGCTAATGCTCTTGGGAAAACAGTGTAAGATGACCCAAATGTTTGGATGCCTGCTACCCATGTGAGAGGCCTGGTTGGAGGTTCAGGCTCCTGGCTTTGGCCTATCATAGCCTTGCTCTGGCTGACCATTGCAGCCATTTGGAGAGTGAACCAGCAGTTGGAAGATCTCTCTGTTTTCTCTCTCTTTCTGTAATGCTGCCTTTCAAATAAATAAATACATTTAGTCTTAAATTATTTCCATTTTATTTGAAAAGCATAGTGAGAGAGAGATCGATCTCTTCCATTCACTGGTTCACTCTCCAAATGCCCACAGCTGCCAGGGCTGGGCCAGGCTGAAGCTAAGTGCCTAGAACTAAGTCTGGATCTCTCATGTGGGTAGTAGAGACTGAGTATTCGAGCCCTTACTGCTGTCTGCCAAGGTACCCAGCAAGCAGGAAGCAGAGGAGAAAGACCTCAAAGCTGGCGCTCCAATATGGCATGCAGACATCGCAAGCAGCATGTTAACCATTGTACCAATGAGTGATCATCTTAACCTGCCCCCAGTAATTATAATTTTGGGCCCATTAAACTTAATTTTTTCCCAATAGATGACTTGGCCATAAATTTTTAATAATTGATCTTGAAAAAAAATTGTGTGTATGTTATGAAAACTTACTGATATAAAGGATATAGCACACAATTTACAAATAATAATAGATATACAATATCCCTTATAAATTCCAGATAGTTAATCAACTTTCACTGAATGCTTTTGTTGATTTTTTCTGAATTATTGTATTTCTAGCCAAACTCACAATATTTTGATACACAAAAGAAAAACATTTGGGGCCAGCATTGTGGCATAATGGGGTAAGCCTCTGCCTGTGATGCCAGCATCCGATCTGGGTGCCCATTCGAGGCCTGGCTGTTTCTCTTCCGATCCAGGTCCCTGCTAACGTACCTGGGAAAGCAATGAAAGATGGCCCAAGTTCTTGAGCCCCTGTGCCATCGTGGGCGACCCAGATGAAGTTCCTGGCTCCTAGATTTGGCCTGGCCCATCCTCAACCATTGCGGCCATTTGGGAAGTGAACCAGCAAATGGAAAAATCTCCTCCTTGTCTCTCTCTCCCTCTCTCTGTCTGTAACTCTGTATTTCAAATAAATAAATCTTTTTCTTAAAAAAGAAAAACAACAAAGAAATATGCCAGAACTTTGAGCATTTTTTCTGAATTTATTAGCAATATATATATATATATTTTTTTTTAGGTGATTTCTTCTTTATTTATTTATTTATTTATTTTTTTTTTTTATTTTTGACAGGCAGAGTGGACAGTGAGAGAGAGAGACAGAGAGAAAGGTCTTCCTTTTTGCCGTTGGTTCACCCTCCAATGGCTGCCGCGGACAGCGCGCTGCGGCTGGCGCACCGCGCCTGTCCAATGGCAGGAGCCAGGTGCCAGGTGCTTTTCCTGGTCTCCCCATGGGGTGCAGGGCCCAAGCACCTGGGCCATCCTCCACTGCACTCCCGGGCCACAGCAGAGGGCTGGCCTGGAAGAGGGGCAACCGGGACAGAATCCGGCGCCCCGACCGGGACTAGAACCCGGTGTGCCGGCGCCGCAAGGCGGAGGATTAGCCTGTTGAGCCACGGCGCCGGCCAGCAATATACTTTTTAAAGATTTTATTTATTTATCTGAGAAGTAGAATTACAGACAGAGAGAGAGGGAGAGACAGAGAGAAAGGTCCTCCATCCACTATTTTACTTCCCTAAATGACCCCAGTGGCCAGAACTGGGCTGAGCTGAAGCCCGGAGCTTCCTCCCAGTCTCTCACATGGGTGCAGGGGCCAAGTGACTTCGGCCATCTTCTACTGTTTTCCCAGGCCTTTGCAGAGAGCTATGACTAGAACCCACCCATATGGGATGCCAGCACCACAGGCAGAGGCTTAGCCCACTACGTCATAGTGCTGGCCCCACAACATTTTCTTAATTTGGAGGCTATTTACAATGTAATGGCTTAGATGACAAATTGTTCAATTTAATGTGTGTGAACATTTTCTCAGTCACTTTTCCTAAATGTTTAGTTAGACAAGAAAACAAAGCAAGCCAAGACTTGCACCATTTGCCAATTTCCATGCTATAAGTACTTCTGCCATGGCCAATTTCAAGCTGTTCATGTGATGTCAGTGAGTATGGATTTGGGAAGAAAATGCATAGCAAGTAACAGAAAGGTAGAGAAAATAATATTTTCCTCCTATACTTCTTAATTCTTTGACTGAGATTCTGTTAGACCAACAGAAGACAGAATAACAAGAGAAAAATCTACAAATTTATGTGATACAGGAGGCTTCGTAAGGAAATAAATACATCAGGAAACAAGTAGATGTGTTTTTATAGTGGATATGATGACCAATGGAAAGTTGTAAAAAGATAGGGGGCCAGCGCTGTGGCACAGGGGGTTAAAGCCCTGGTTTGCAGCACCAGCATCCTATATGGGCTGGTCTTTGGGGTCATTTGGGGAGTGAACCAGCAGAATGGAAGACTTTTCTCTCTCTGTAACTCTTTCAAATAAATAAAATAATTCTTTTTTTTTTTTTTTAAGAAGAAAGATACTATTGGACAAAGGGGTACAAGCTAAGCATGGTAAGCTAGGGGACACATAGCAAGACCTGTTTGTTCATAATTCTGTTAAAGCTTAATTAATTGTCCTTTAGTGACTTGTAGGAGTTCTTTATGTATTTTTTGAGTGTACATACCTTGCTGTGGGCTTTTCATTATGTACATGTTCAGGAAATATCTTGCCCCAGTCTGTGGCTTGTCTTTTTTACTTTCTTTATGGTATCTTTGAATGAATGGAAGTTTTAATTTTTCATTGAAGTCCAGGTTGTTAGATTATTTTCATGGTTAGTGTTTTTTTGTTGTTGTGGTTCTGTTTAAGATATCTTTATGGATAGGATTAAGTGTTAAAGGAATCACATAAATAAGACCAAGTGTCTGCTAATACTAACTGATAGAATTAAAAAGGAGAGAAAGATCCAACATGGGAAGCAGGACACACAGCAGACTCATAGAAGGACAAATACCCTAAACAGCACTCTGGCCTCAGAATCAGTCTTTAAGGCATTCGGATCTGATTAGAGCATTTCAGGCATGGAAAGCCAAGACACTGTGGCAACAAATGACCTACATGAAAGATCTCTGTGAGTGAGATCCTGTGGAAAGAAGTGGCCATCAAAGAAGGAGGTACTTTTCTCTGAAGGGAAGAGAGAACTTCCACTTTAAGTTCTGGTCTAAATAATGTCGGAGTTTGTGAACTCAAGAGACTTCCGTAGCCTTGACAGCTCATAAAAAGGTACTCTGATGTTGGATCAGGTACTCTGATGTGGGATGCTGGCCTTTTAACTGCTAGGCTAAATGCCTATTTGTGAACAGTTGATTTTTTAATATTGCATTTGGATCTTGCAACCTGGCTGAATTTTCTTATTCTAATAGTTTATAGATTTCAAAGTTTGTGTGTGTGTGTATAAACCTTGTAATTTTCAAATAGTAATAATTTTGTTTATTTCATCTTAATTCCTATTTTTATTGTTTTTCTTCACTTATTAGGACATTGGCTATCAGCAATAATATTATACTTGTCAATGGAAAAAATGTGTAATAACTGATCATTAAGCATAATGTTAGCTGTAGGACTTTTGTAAATATATTAAATTATATTGCTTTGCTTTTACCCCTGGATTTCTGATACTTTTTTATTATCAAACAGATACCTTAACAATGCTTTTTCTGCATATATAATTTTTTAAAAAATTTATTAGAGACAGAGTAAAAGAGAGAGAGAGAGCACACTGCCATCCACTGAATTGTTCCCCAAATGCCCACAGTGGTCAGGGGGCTGAAACTAGGAGCCAGGTCTCTCACGTGCGTGATAGGGACCCAATTTCTTGAGTCATCATCAGGGTCCACATTACCTAGAATCAGGAGCCCAAGTCAAGAATTGAACCCAGGTACTCCAGTGTGGATACTAATCACTAAGCCAAACACTCAGCTCCTAGTATTCTTTTTTGTTACTATGATAACTTGTTTTGATTGGTTTTCAAGTGTAAAAGCTGACATAATCTTCCAGGAACAAATCACACTTGGTTATGATGCACCACTGTACTTTAAAAAGTTAACAGAAAAATGCAATTGAAAGATAAGTTAATTTTTATACCAAAAAATTTGAATTCCCTGCATAGTTTTTTCATACTACACATTTTCCACAAACTTTTTGAAGATCTTTCATACTATTTTCATACTTATATGTCATCGGATCTAATTTGCCAATATTTTCTTTAGAATATTTATGTCCATGTTTATGACATGTAGTGTTAATTTCTTTGTTGTTTTCTATCATATTTTGTTATAAAGTAAGGTCTAATAATAAGATTCATTAATCTTTCCTCTTTCCTTGAAAGCATTTTTGTGAGATTTGTATTATTTTGTCATTAAATGTTTGGAAGAATTCACTAGTATGGCCATATAGTCTGGAGTTTTTTTTGCAGAAAGATTTTGAATTATTGATTCAATATTTTAAATAGATGATTGTTTAGATTTTTAAAAATTTTCATGTCAGTGTTTCCAAGTGGCATTTTCAATGAATTTCTGTATTTCATATACATTTTAAAATTTATTGTGGAAAATAGCCCCTAATAGTCACCTCTCATTTTCCTCATAATTTCTGTATGATATGCAGTGATGTTCCTCACTTTGATTACTTATATTGGAAATTTCTGTTTTCTGTGTTTGGGGTAATCTTGTGAGGAGATTTTTTTTAAAGATTGATTTATTTATTTGAGAGGCAGAGTTACAAAGAGAGGGAGAAACACAGAGAAACATCTTCCATCTGCTGGTTCACTTCCCAAGTAGTGCAATGGCCAGAGCCACACCAATCCAAAGCCAGGCTCCAGGAGATTCTTCTGGGTCTCCCATGTGGGTGCAGGGAACCAAGGACTTGGACCTTGTTCCATTGCTTTCCCAGGCCATAACAGAGAGCTGGTTTGGAAGTGGAGCAGCCAGGACTTGAACCAGTGCTCCTATGGGATGCTGGCATTGCAGGTGGCTGTTTTACCTGCTATGCCACAGCACTGGCCCCTGTTCTATGTAATTTTAGTCCTTTCAGATTCACTGTGACCTGAGATGTGACTTACTAAGTGGTCTATTGTATAAATACTTGAAAAGAATTTGTATTCTGCAGTTTAGACAGATAGTATTTTATATATCCTCTAAGACAAGCTGTATAATCATGCTGTTCAAATCTATATCCTTCCTGATGCGTTTTTTATTAAGAAACGTGTTAAAATTTCCAACAACAATTAAGGACGTCTTCATTTTTTTTTAGTTGTATCACTTCTGGTTTTGGTTTTAAGCTGTGTTACTAGGTCTGTACACATTAAGATTGTTATATCTTCCTTTTTAATTAATACTGAAAGAATTTTATTTTAGATTATTATTATTTCTTTATTTTAAAGGCAAAGAGAGAGAAACAAAGACCATCCATCTGCTGGTTCACTCTCCAAATGCCTGCAAGGCTGGGCCTGGCCAAAGCCAGGAGATGGGAATTTAATTCAGATCTCCCACATTGGTGGCAGGAACCTTGGTACTTGAGCCATCGTCACTGCCTGTGTATATTAGGATGCTAGAGTCTTGAGTGTGGTTTGGGTATCAAACCCAAGCACTGTGATACAGAAAGTGAGCATCTTAACTGATGTCTTACTTGCTAGGGTAAACAACTCTCCTTGAGTTCCGTGACTGATCATTTGGATATGTCTGTGTGCGTCTTTGAAGAGAAGTCTGGGTTCCAGTCATAGATTTGGGAGTAATCAGATTTTGGTAGTAGTGAAACTGAAGTGGATAGCATTGCACAAGCAGAAGATGTAGGTTAGAAGAAAAAGATCCAGAAAACACCATCATTGATGATGACATATCTGTGGTCTTTTATTGAGGTTTGGATCCACAAGAAAATTATCTTTTTAAAAAATAGAAATAGGGGACAAATATGCATGTGTTTGTGATACGGAAAAAATTTTACTTCATGACAGATAAGAATATATTGAAATGTTCATGGAAAATACAATTAAAATTATTTGGGTATAAAAATGTTTTGAGATCCATGAATATTAGGAGTGTTGATAAAGTTTGTGGGAAAAGTGTGTTACAGAAATTGGGTTTAAAGTATTTTTGCATCAAAATAAACTTATATTTTGATATCCATTTGGGGGCTTAGTCTTTTCTGCAGTGGTTAAGACATTGCTTGGAATGCTCATATCCTATATAAATGAGCGTCTCAGTCCTTTCTGTGCTGTGGATTCCAGTTTGCTGCTAATCCACAACCTGGGAAACAGCAGATGATGGCCCAAGTGTTAAGTCCCAGCCATCCCAGCCATCCATATGGGAGATTTGGATGGAGTCCCTAGCTCCTGGCTTTGGCTTGACCGAGATATTTGCTGATGGGAAATCTCTCTGTCTCTCCATCTGTCAAATAATATTTTTTAAAAAGATTTATTTATTTATTTGAAAAGCAGAGTAACAGAGAGGTGAGGCAGAGAGAGAGTGAGAGAGAGAGAGAGAGAGAGAGAGAGAGAGAGAGAGAGAGATCTTTCATCCGCTTGTTCACTCCTCCCCAAATGGCTACAATGGCCAGGGCTGGGCTGATCCGAAGCCAGGAGCCAGGAGCTTCTTCCAGGTCTCCCACGTGGTGCTGCTTTCCCAGGCCTTAGCAGAGAGCTGGATCGGAAGTGGAACAGCCAGAACTTGAACTGGTGCCCATATGGAATGCCAGCACTGCAGGTGGTGGCCTTATCTGTTATACCACAGCACTGACCCCATATGTCAAATTAATTTTTAAAAATTTCCAGCTTTTTACAAACTGTCCCTTGTATAAGGAAACAGGAAAGACAACAAGGATTATAAAAGCATATGATAAACTAAATATAAACTTATCGGGAACCCTCGCCAGCAAGGGTATGACCCACGGATTCACGCACGACACGACCGCTGTTGATCGGTTCTCAAGGAACTTTTATTTTTAGTGATAGCAGAAGGAAAGGAGAGAAAGAAAGAGAAGAAAGAGAAGAGAAGCAGCCGAGAGAAAGAAGAAAAGAAAGACTGAAGAGGCTGCCCCACTTCCCGCCCCTATCCCGATCTTTTATCCATCCCCGGTCCTGTAGGGCTAGGAGGAGCAGTCCATCTATCAGATCAAAGGGCATGCATATCCTCAGGTTGAAGGTGTATCTCTTGCATGTCTTGCGGTCAGTACTTCCTTGACTTTGTTATGCTCAGCAGGTTAAGGCAGATTGCAATGAGGAGGTCCCCACAGGTGGCCAGCCTGTGGTTCCCCACATAAACTAAAAATTAAAAATTAGGGTCAGCATTGTGGTGGAAAAGATGAAGCATCCCATATGGGTGTCTTGGCTGTTCCACTTCCAATCCAGCTCTCTGCCAGTGCACCTGAGAAAGCAGTGAAGGATGGCACATGTGCTTGGGCCCCTGGAACCATGTGGGAGACCCAGATGGAGTTCCAGCCTCCTGGTTTTGGCCTGGCCCAGTCTCAGTGGATGGAGGATCCCTCTTTCTCTGTCCCTCCCTGTTTGTCTGTAACTCTGCCTTTCAAATACATAAATTTTCAAAAATATTTTTAAAAATTCTGCTAAAAATAGTTTAGCTGAAGCCAAACTAAAAATAACTTCAGGTTAGATGGAGAAATATTTCTTAGATAATGTTGTTTTGAGTCAGCAGTAAAAATAATTACACACACAGAAGAAAGATAACTGAATCCAACAAAATTAAGTTTTTAAATTTGTTGCAATGAGGGACAGAGCACATTCAGAATCTTGGAGCATCTCACAAGAGGGTGTTAGGGGGCCTGGCGCTGTGGTGCAGTGAGTAAAGCCTCCATCTCCAGTGCCAGCATCCCATAAGGGTACCAGTTCAAGTCCAGGCTGCTCCACTTCCGATCCAGCTCTCTGCTAGGGCCTCCTTGGGCTCCTGCACCCGTGTGGGAGACCCAGAAGAAGCTCCTGGCTTCTGGCTTCAGATTGGCACAGTTCCGGCTGTTGCAGCCAACTGGGGAGTGAACCAGTGGATGAAAGACCTCTCTCTCTGCCTCTCTTTCTCTCTCTGTGTAACTGACTTTCAAATAAATAAATAAATCTTAAAAAAGATAACCAGAGTATGTTAGGAAGGATTTGACTAATTAAGATGTGAGTTTATATTGGATGATCTGGGAGAGGTGATTTGGGGGAGTGTCAAGGAAACAGGCTTGTGCTGGATTGTGCTGTCAAAAAGCAGGGGAATGGGCCGGCGCCGTGGCTCAACAGGCTAAACCTCCGCCTTGCGGCGCCGGCACACCGGGTTCTAGTCCCGGTCGGGGCGCCGGATTCTGTCCCGGTTGCCCCTCTTCCAGGCCAGCCCTCTGCTGTGGCCCGGGAGTGCAGTGGAGGATGGCCCAAGTGCTTGGGCCCTGCACCCCACGGGAGACCAGGAAAAGCACCTGGCACCTGGCTCCTGCCATTGGACAGGCGCGGTGCGCCAGCCGCAGCACGCTGTCCGCGGCAGCCATTGGAGGGTGAACCAACGGCAAAGGAAGACCTTTCTCTCTGTCTCTCTCTCTCACTGTCCACTCTGCCTGTCAAAAAAAAAAAAAAAAAGCAGGGGAATGGGTGGGTGTTTGGTGTAGTGGTTAAGAGGCTCATACCCCATACTGATGTGCCCGAGCTTGAGTTCTGGCTCTGCTTCTGATTCCATCTGTCTGCTTAGTGCTTCCTGGGAGGCAGCAGGTGATGGCTCCAGGTTTTGGGTCCCTTTCACCTTGGTGGGAGACCTAGATTGGAATTCCTGGCTCTGTGACCTAGGCTTGGCCCAGTTGTGGCTGTTACATGTATTTTGGGAGTGAACCAGTGGATGAGAGTTCTCTTTTTCTCTCTGCCTGTCTCTCATATAAATATAAATAAGTAAAAATTTAAAGAAAATAAAAAGCAGGAATAGTCCCATGATTGGATATTATAATAATTCTTACTCAGAAAGCAAGTGGAATGCACCAGGGCTGAAACAGGAATTGTTAAAAAAAAAAAAAAAAAGCAGCTGTATTAGGAAAGGGGAGTGCTTGGTTTTTTGGTTTAGATAATGTTCTCGTTTTTCATCTGTTCAGACAAGGTCACAGAGTAGCTTTCTTTAATGTTGGTATTCTCTGAAATTATTTATGTTCATCAGGCGAACACCCTGACCTAACTGATAGTGCCAGGCCAGCTCCTTGCTGTCAGGGGCTGCTTTTGTGTTTCTCAGGATGTGAGGGTGATAAGGGAAGAGGAGAATTGAGCAAACACTTGGTGGCAGAGACAAGTGTTGGGTGTTGTTAGGAAGTGCTCTGGTGGTTCTCTTGTTGAGATATAGCATGGAGAGTCACTAAGGGAAGTTTGGAGGAGTAGTAAGATAAGAAACAAACAATTGGTGCATGGTTTTAATTGATAAACTCAGAATATTGTTCAGGTAGTTTCTTTTTTTAAATATTTATTTGAAAAGCAGAGTTATAAAGCGAGAGAGGAAAAAGAGGTCTTCCAGCCACTGCTCCACTCCCCAAGACACTGTAATGGTCAGGGCTAGGACAGGTAGGACAGGAGCCTGGAACTCCATCCAGGCCTCCCACGTGGGTGGCAGGGACCCAAGCACTTGAGCCATCTTCTGCTGTTTTCTCTGGCACATTAGCAGGGAGCTGGATAAGAAGTAGAGCAGTTGGGACTGGAACCAGTGCCCATGTGGGATGCCAGCATTGCAGGTGACGGACTTAATCCACTGTGCCACAATGCTGGACCTCAGGTTCTTGAACCAGGTTGTGATGTGATGAGGTTAATGAACCTAGCTGTCTTCTAAAAATTTTCAGTGTCTAAAAATTATTTTATTGAACATTTTCTTATGTAAATCTGTACTTCAAATGACTTTGTTTTTCTTAAAAGTACTTATTTACGTACATTTTTACATCATTTTTGTAGTTTTATGCTCTGAAATATGTGTATATCAGAATACTGTGACTTACATATATTGAGAGGATGGAGTAAAACAGAATAAAAAATTCTGAGCCCTCGATAGTGACAACATTGAACTATATCTAAATACAGTTTCTTAGATGATGAATTATCAGTTTCAAAAGAATATAATACCCGTCAACTTAATCTCTGTGAGATTCCTGAAAGTTACTATAATGACCTAACTGCTAAAATGAGAAAATGTTTTTCAGGTTGAAATGTCTGACATTTGGTAGAGAATGATAGTAAGGATAGAATTTCTAATGTTCAGTTTATACTCATGCTGAAATAAAAATTCATAATCTGCACATGGCTGATTTCATATCCCTTAAAAATTAGCCTGAGCACATTAGTTGAAGGCTGGCGCTTCTGGGTGTGATTTCCAGCATCCCCATTAGTGTTGCTGGTACTGATCGGAAGCAGCAGAGAAGCCTTTCGTCCTTAATGTGTTCCCTTGTGCCTTTTTGATGAGGTTGTCTTCTTTTAGATGCTTTTGAAAAAACACTGTCTTAATTTATACATGAAAATAAACTGAGGAGACAGTTTCCATCATTGGAGAAGTGTGATTGTTGGGATACTGTTTTAAGTTTATGTTATAAGATTTAAAAACTTGTGTTATCAATTTGTTGTAATCATAAATATAATAGTTTTAGAGAGAATGTATAACACCAATCAAATCATACTATTACAGACTTGTTAAAATATACACACTTAATTCGTGACCCATGTTTTTAAAAAGTGCCTCATGTTACGTAACCCCTATATGGAAAAATTCTTTGAGGAATAATTGAAGTTGCTTGCAGTAGAATTTAACTTACCGTATTAAGACTATATTTGACTCATAAAGCATGAAGTTCAAACTAAAAGAGGGATATAAAATTTGTTCATGTTTTATTATTTCATTTAGATTTTTCAGTGTTAAACTCTTAGTATAGCTAAGTTTAGCTATATGTTTATCTCATTGTTTTAAATTAAGAGAGATAGAGGGAGAAAGAGAATATCATTATGTTCTTAGAATTGTATCTATGAATGACATTGAATCTGTTAAAAACCGATTAAAAATTAAAATAAAAAAATTTAAAGAAACAAAAATACATACAATAATTAAATTATTTGTGATTTTAAAAATTTCTTGAACTTCATCACTTACATCTAACTGCCTTTCCCTCTCCAAACTTACCATCTGCATCATGTTATAATTGCTTGTATAAAAAATTAATTTCTTCTTGTCCATACATTTCCTCTTAGATTCCAGTATCATTAATCACTCACTGATATGACTTAATGTCAATTTTTATAACCTATTTAAAAATAATGATTGCTCTCTATTTAGTATGTGAATTCTTTAGTTCAAATATATTTTAATTCCATAAATTTAGTTTACTTAACTCATTGGTAGTCTTATACATTTGAATAAAGTGAATAGATCATATATAAATTAAAAATATGCATATCTGAAAACTAGGATATGCCAGATACTTTTTTGAATACTATGGATAACCTGTATCTTTGTCATTTTAACTGTATTTTATTATTAATTAGACTTAAGTAGCTTGTTCAGAAATTGAAAGTCACATTGCAACTTGAGAAAATTATAAGATATTGGCAAAGGTTGCAGTATGAAGAACCCTTGTGAATTAATAAGACAGATCAAACATCCTTGTAGGACATGGACAAATCACAAAAACTTAGAAATTCAAGAAAATATAATATAGAAATTAAAGAAATATAAGTCAAGATATCATTTATTAGGTGAAAATTTGACACAGTTATTATGTTACTAATGATGTATAATGTTGGCAGTGTTGTGGAGATATAGATAGTCACACATACCTCTGGCACAGGTATACGGATAAAAGTGTCTTGAGTAGAGTTTGGCTATCTATGTCAAAAACATGTAAACAAGGGGCCGGCACTGTGGTGTAGTGGGTGAAGCCGTTGCCTGCAGTGCCAGCGCCCCCCATATGGGCACCGGTTGGAGACCTGGCTGCCCCACTTCTAATCCAGCTCTCTGCTATGGCCTGGGAAAGCAGTAGAAGAAGGCCCAAAGTCCTTGGGCCCCTGTACCCACGTGGGAGACCTGGAGGAAGCTCCTGGCTCCTGGCTTCCATCAATGCAGCCATTGCAGCTATCTGGGGAGTGAACCAGCAGATGGAAGACTTTCTCTCTCTCTCTCTCTCTCTGCCTCTCCTTCTCTCTCTATGTAACTGTGATTTTCAAGTAAAATAAATAAATCTTTATTTAAAAAAATGTAAATAACCTCAATATACAAAGATATATACTCAGCAATTTTATAAAAAACCAAATGTTGTTCATCATTAGGTGATTAGTTAAATTATGAGCTTCAATGTCTTGGAATACTGTGTAGTCAATTTAAACAAATGAAATTTTGACCTTAGATTGTTGGCTTATGTTCGGAAATTTGCTTGATTTCCTTGGTGATATTTTGAGAACTGCTGAGAGTGGAAAAGACTGAGCATATTTCGATTCTGTTTCAACCACAGAGGCTTTGTCTTTTTTTTTTTTTTAAGATTTTATTTATTTATTTGAAAGGCACAGTCACAGAGAGAGAAGAGAGATCTTCTACCCGCAGGTTCACTCCCCAAATGGCCGCAATGGCTGGGCTGGGCCAGGCCAAACTAGGAGCCAGGAGCTTCTTCCAGGTCTCCCATGTGGATACAGGGGCCCAAGGACTTGGGCTATCTCCCACTGCTTTTCCAAGCACATTAGCAGGGAGCTTAATCTGAAATAGAGCTGCCAAGACTCAAACCAGTGCCCCTATCCCACGTGGGCACTGCAGACGGCAGCTTAACCCACTCTGCCACAGAGCTGGCTCCTTTTATTTGTCTTTTACATAGGAGTTTTAAATACGAGTTTACCTGGAAAAAGGGCAAGCGTGGGGAAATATTTGGCTTCTAAAACCATGACCTTAAATGTTCAATGGAGTGGGAAGATTTTCATGTTACCTGACAAAAAAAGTAGTGTAAAACATTGGATATAGCAGGAGCCCAGTGTTTTAGAAAAAGTTACATCTTGGGGCTGGCACCATGGCTCACTTGGTTAATCCTCCGCCTGCAGCACTGGCATCCCATGTGGGCGCTGGGTTCTAGTTGAGGTTAGTCCTCTTCCAGTAGTCCAGCTCTCTGCTGTGGCCCGGGAAGGCAGTGGAGAATGGCCCAGGTACTTGAGCGCCTGCACCCACATCGGTGACCAGGAAGAAGCACCTGGCTCCTGGCTTCGGATTGGCATGGCTGTGGCCATAGGGACCACAGAAGGAAGACCTTTCTCTCTGTCTCTCGCACTAACTCTATCTGTCATTAAAAAAAAAAAAAAAAAAAAAAGCAGTCATTATATCCGTAAATGGTACCAGCTATAAAAAAAGAAAAAGAAAAAATTACATCTTTATTTGTCTGTATATATGATAAAAGGTAATAGTAGTAACAAATTTTCTTTTTTTATTTTTTTTCTCTCTTTTTTTTTTTTTTTGACAGGCAGAGTGGACAGTGAGAGAGAGAGACAGAGAGAAAGGTCTTCCTTTGCCATTGATTCACCCTCCAATGGACGCCACGGACTGCGCGCTGCAGCTGGCGCACCGCGCTCATCCGATGGCAGGAACCAGGTGCCAGGTGCTTTTCCTGGTCTCCCATGGGGTGCAGGGCCCAAGCACCTGGGCCATCCTCCACTGCACTCCTGGGCCACAGCAGAGGGCTGGCCTGGAAGAGGGGCAACCGGGACAGAATCCGGCGCCCTGACCCAGACTAGAACCCGGTGTGCTGGCACCGCAAGGCGGAGGATTAGCCTGTTGAGCCATGGCGCAGGCCAACAAATTTTCTTTTTAAAAAGATAATAGAGCTGGCATTGTGGCACATGGGGCTAAATTACCATCTCCATTGCTGGCATCCGGGATGTTCCACCTCTAATCCAGTTCCCTGCTAATGTGCCTGAAAGAGCAGTGGAAAATGGTCCAAGACGATGGGGCTCTGCATCCACGTGAGAGACTCCTGGCTTTGGTCTGGCCCAGTCCTGGCTATTGTGGCCGTTTGGTGAATGAACCAATGGTTGGATGGTCTCTTTCTCGCTCTCTTGGTGTCGCTTTCACTCTTACTCTATCTCTTCTTCTCTCGCTGTAACACTGCCTTTCAAATAAAACAATAAACATTTAAAGCATTGTAAAAGGCCTTAGTGGTGTGGTGAGATTTTAGATGATTTTTACCCTGTTTTTATTATTTGTAATTTTTTAAAGTAAGCAGTTGCTACTTATTATGAGGGTAAAAAGCAGTCACAGTCACTTAAAAATACTTTTACATGCAGAGTCCCCGTGTGATGCTGGTTTGGTCAGAACTCATTTCACCTTTACAGGGCAACTGTTCAGGAGACCTTTATCTAATAAATAACTGCGTTGTAACTTGTTTCTTCTTGCACTAATATTTTTAATTTAAGAGGTAAAATTATTAAATTATTAAAAGACCATGAAAAGGGCCAGCGCAGTGGCTCACTTGGCTAATCCTCCGCCTGCAGCGCCTGCACCCCAGGTTCTAGTCCCGGTTGGGGCACCGGATTCTGTCCCGGTTGCCCCTCTTCCAGGCCAGCTCTCTGCTGTGGCCCGGGAGTACAGTGGAGGATGGCCCAGGTGCTTGGGCCCTGCACCCCATGGGAGACCAGGGAAAGCACCTGGCTCCTGGCTTTGGATCGGCACAGCATGCTGGCCGTAGCGGCTATTGGGGGGGTGAACCAATGGAAACAGGAAGACCTTTCTCTTTCTCTCTCTTTCTCTCTCTCTCTAACTCTGCCTGTTCAAAAAAAAAAAAAAAAAACCACCATGAAAAGAGAAGAAGTAGAACTTGGATTAAAAAATATTTATTAAACTTAAAAAAATAAAAAAATGTTTCCTTAACCTAGTATAATAAAGGCCAAGTATAAGATTTACTACATTCCAGACACAGTTATATTAATTTATCTAATTATTTTCTTTGTTTTAAAGTTAGTTTTTTATTTAGAAGGCATAATTACAGAGGAAAAGGCAGAGACAGATCTTCCATCCACTGGTCCACTCTTCAAATGGCCACAACAGCCAGGGCTGGGCCAAATTGAAATCAGGAGCCAGGAGCTTCTTCTGAGTCTCTCACAATAAGTGACAGTGGCCTAAGCACATGGGCCATCCTTGGCTTTCCCAGGAGCATTATCAAGGAGCTTGATACTAAGAACAGCTGGGACTTGAATCAGCGCTTCTAAGGGCTGCTGCATTGCAGACGGAAGCTTAACCCCCTACACTACAATTCTGGCCCCAACTCATCTGATTCTTAGAACAACACTATGTTAGATATTACTGTTACATACAGAGAGCTTAAAAAATACCGTCAAGGTCATGCTACTATTTTAAACTCCCCAAAACTTTGCCTGTTGTGTTTAAAGCGTTCTATCTCTTTGAACTACAATTTATAATCCTAATTTCATTCAGTGTCAGAAGTAGTTCACAGATGGTAGGTGAGGAAACATAAATATATTGATATGTATGTTTCTATTTTACTGGTATTTTCTGGGGTTGTTTGTTTTTAGATCTCTCCTGTTTGAAGCCTTTGACTTGCTGCTGCTATTATTTCACTCATTGCCACTGTAGTATGCAAATATTAAACAAGAGGATAATTTTGGTTAATAGAGATACCCGTTCTTGTTCAAATGTTTTAGAAGCCTGTCTGTGGTAGATACTATGCATTTATTTTTAAAGCAAGCTGAGTGTAACTATGCACAGTATCTACATGCTGTGCCTATGGAATACATATAAATTATTTGTCTTTGGACTGTAACAGAGCATACTTTCTTTATATTAGAGGATGGCATTTCTTTGGGCATTTATATCATAATCCAGACTTCCCAAGGTCAGCAATGTCTACGCCTGACTTACTTATGGTGGTAGCTGACAGTGCTGAATCAGCCATGTATTCTCTTACCCATGACCTGTGGGCTTTCACAGAGAAAGCTAGTAGGGAAGAGTTCATTTAGAGGCTAGTAATCCCCATGTATCTATGTATTCTCTTTTCCAACACCAGCTGCTGCATTTCTGAAGTACTGTTCAGGTTTGATGAGTGACAGAAAAAAAAATTAGAATTATCCAGGAAAAGAGACATGTAAAAACAGTGAAAAATGATTAGTAAGGTTAATGAAATATGAACGAATAGATAGAGAACATACAGAAAAATCATAGAAATGAAAACAGTATGGAAGGATTATGAGTTAATTAAGGAGATATTCTGATATCTCTAGGAATAAATGAGCCCTTCTCTAGGATTTTCTTGATATTAGAAAATATCTTTTTCTCTAGGTCATATATTAGAAGAGGAAGAAAGAAAGTACAGTAAAATCATAAATTAATGCAAGTTGAGAAGCAATGACTTGAATAGCCCTTGACTGTCGAGGAACAATTTTTATTTGTTTATTTTCTTCTATTTCTTCTACTATTTATTGAACTCTTAACAGAGTTAATCATATGTATACAGTCAATTGAAAATATATCTCAGCAAAAAATAAGAGTGGAAATAAGAGAGGGAGGAGAAGTTTGTAACTGTAAAGCTGTATAGTTCTGTATACATTCCTACAGACTTACTTCTAAGGATACAGTTTAAAATCTTGCTTGGGACCCCAAATCTCATGAAGCTGGGTGGTAAAAATGTCATCTTTAGTGTTAAAATGATCATAATAAATGTTAAAATGAATATATAGATAGGATTAAGTGTTAAAGTAATCATATAAATAGAATCAAATGTCTGGTAATAAAAAATAGATAGAATTAAAAAGGAGACAGTGTTCCAACACAGAAAGCAAGCCACACAGCAGACTCATAGAATGACAATTGCTTTAAGCAGCACTCTGACCTCAGAATCATCCCTTAAGGCATCCTGTTCTGACTGAAAAGCCTATGAGAACATTTCAGGCATGGAAAGCCAAGGCAGTGTGGCAAAAAATGTTCTACATGAAGGATCTCTGTGAGTGAGACCCCAGCAGAAAGAAGTAGCCATCAAAGAAGAATGTACTTTCCCCTGATGGGTAGAGAGAACTTCCACTTTGCTTATGGCCTTATGTAAATACTAATGAGGTTTGTGGATTCAAAAGGCTTCCATAGCCTAGGTCACTCATGTCACGAGCCTCAGGTGGTCACTGACATCTTAGAAAAGAGTGTTCATCGTTAAATTAACAACAGGAGTCACTGTGCACTAACTTCCCATGCAGGACATCTGTCCTTAATGAGTTGTATTATGAGAGTTAACTGTAAAACTTATTCTCATTTTTTTTATGTGTGTGTGTATGTGCACATGTGTGCAAATTTTCAAAATACTTAGTATAGAGTTGATCTTCAGTGTATAGAGTTAATTGAAAATGAATCTTAATGGATAATGAGACTGGGAATGGGAGAGGGAGGAGGAGGAGATGTGGGAGTGTGGGTCCCACACAGGGCAGGTGTGGTGGGAAGAATCACTATATTCCTAAGTTGTACTTATGAAAATTGTATCCCTTAAATAAAAAGTTTCTTTGGGAAAAATAAATTAATTAATGAAGGCCTTGTTGAAAATTAGAACTCTTCTTTTCTGCCTGGTTATTTGGAACTGTTTGTAGTAATATGATAAACCTGGGCCATTGCCTTACATGTATCCAATGACTTACTCTGTCAAAGAATTAGAGCAGAGTTGTAGAACTTGTTTCATGCCTGGAAAGATTCCCTGGGGCTTTGTGACCCCTCTGTGATCATTGGAGCAATCTGGGCACTTGAAGAGATCTGATTTTGTTTTAGAGGAGGAAAGTTTGTTTATTCTTTACCCAACCTTGCACTAGTCACAAGGGTTTTCTCCTCAGATTTTAAGAAAAATGTGTTCAGGTGAATAAAAGCATTTCGATACAATATGACATAGTCACTACCTGTGTTAAGTCTTACATTATTAGGATTGAACAGTGGAGAGATGGAATCTATTTTCAAACCTCCTTTGCAGAGTATCTCAGATTATGACATAATTCTAGAACTGTAATGTGCAAGATGGTAGTCACTTATCCCATATGGCTATTTAAATTGAAATTAATGAACAAATAAAGTGTTTAACTTCTCATTTGCACTGAAGTATTTTTTTTTTAAGATTTATTTATTTTATTTGAAAGAGTTACAGAAAGGCAGAGAGAGACAGAGAGAGTGAGTGAGTGTGGGAGGGAGGGAGAGAGGTCTTCCATCTACTGGTTCACTCCCCAGATGGCTATGACTGCCAGAACTGTGCTGATACAAAGCCAGGAGCCAGGAGATTCTAATGGGTCTCCCATGTGGGTACTGGGGCCCAAGGACTTGGGCCATCTTCCACTGCTTTCCCAGGCCACAGCAGAGAGCTGGATCAGAAATGGAGCAGCCAGGTTTCGAACTGGTGCTCATATGGGATGCTGGCAACTGCAGGCAGTGGTTTACCTGCTACACCACAGTGCTGGCTCCCGCAGTGACAGTATTTCTAATGTTCAGTAACCATGTGGCTGGTTAGTAGTTACCATCTTGGACTGAGCAAGTATAGGACATTTCTGTCTATCATTGCATAAAGTTCTATTGATCAACACTCCTCTGCAGCATATCTTCTCAGGAAGTCATCAATACTGACTCATTGATGGCTTTTAAAGTGTAGGTTTATCGAAGAAACACTGTTGTGGTTTTTTTTTTTTAAATTGAACGGATGTTGTTCTTATAACTTTGACAGTATATTGCAATGACAGAGATTTGTGAGTTAGCTAACTATACTACTATAGCAGAAAGTTTCATTCAGGTTAATCAGTAATAGAAGCTACTCAGCCTATGAAGCTGGGCTGGCTTGTGGGTAATAGCATGGTAGTAAAAAGGATTCTAAATTTGAAGACAGGAAGCATGTAATCTTGTCTTAGCTTGCCAGTGACCAGTTATAAGACTTTGGGCATGTTAATCTGTGATTTAATTTCTTCTTCTCTAGATTGTAGATTTAAATGCAATCCTTTATAAAAATCCCTTTTGTTATGGTGGGCATTTGGCACAGACACCACTTGGGACACTCACATCCCCTATTTCAGATCAGATTGTCTGGTTTCAGCCTTGGCTCCTCTGTTCCCAATCCAGCTTCCTGCTAATACACACCATGGAAGACAGTGGATAATTCAAGGACTTGGGTCCTTGCCTCTCACATGGGAGACCCACATGGAGTTCTGAGCTCCTGATTTTGGTCTGGAATAGACCCAGCTATTGTGGGCGTTTTGAGAGAATGAGCCAACAGTTGGAAGATATTGCTCTGTCTTTCCATGTTTCAAATAAAATGAAAATAAGTAAATAATAGTATAAAACAAAATTTCCTCTTGTTATAATAGTTAATTCTGCTAATTTATCCCACCAAGTATAACTGTTATAAAAGACCTATGATTGACCAGCACCAAGGCTCACTAGGCTAATCCTCCACTTGTGGCGCCGGCACCCCGGGTTCTAGTCCTGGTCGGGGCGCCGGATTCTGTCCCAGTTGCCCCTCTTCCTGTCCAGCTCTCTGCTGTGTCCCAGGAGTGCAGTGGAGGATGGCCCAAGCCCTTGGGCCCTGCACCCCATGGGAGACCAGGAGAAGCACCTGGCTCCTGGCTTTGGATCAGCGCAGTGCACCAGCCACAGTGGCCATTGTGGGGTGAACCAACGGAAAAAGGAAGACCTTTCTCTCTCTCTCTCTCTCTCTCTCTCTCTCTCTCTCACTGTCCACTCTGCTTGTCAAAAAAAAAAAAAAAAGACCTATGACGGGCCAGCGCTGTGGCGTAGTGGGTAAAGCCACTGCCTGTAGTGCTGGCATCCCATATGGGCGCTACACTTCCAATCTGGCTCTCTGCTATGGCTTGGGAAAGCGGTAGAAGATGGTCCAAGTCCTTGGGCCCCTGTACCCACATGGGAAATGTGGAAGAAGCTCCTGGCTCCTGGCTTCAGATCAGCGCAGCTCCAGCCATTGCAGACAATTAGGGAGTGAACCAGTGGGTGGAAGACCTCTCTCTCTCCCCTTCTCTCCCTCTCTCCCTCTCCCCCCCCCCCACCTTTCCTTCTCTCTGTATAACTCTGACTTTCAAATAAATAAATAAATCTAAAAAAAAAAAGTTCTATGATTTTAAATGACAAAGATAATACAAAGAGAAGGAAAAAATGTTGATCAAATTACTAAGAGAATCCTACCCTTATTAAAATCAGTTTAAGATAGAGCAGTTAACTGTGGAAACCATAAACCACTGCCCAAGAATACAAGAAGGACTCTGTTGTTCTTAAATTGTAGCAGTGTGGGGCCAGAGCTGTGGCAAAGCAGTAAAGCTGCCACCTGCAGTGCCAGCATCACTCTAGGTTCTTGTCCCAACACCAGTTCAAGTCCCCTCTGCTCCACTTCCAATCCAGCTCTCTGCTATGGCCTGGGAAAGCAGTGGAAGATGGCCCAAGTCCTTGGGCTCCTGAACCCATGCGGGAGATATGGAGGAAGCTCCTGGCTCCTGGCACAGCTCCAGCCATCGCGGCCAGCTGGGGAGTGAACCATTGGTTAGAAGACCTCTCTCTCTCTGCCTCTCTGTAACTCTGCCTTTCCAAAAAAAAAAAAAAAAAAAGACTTTAAAAATTCAAAAAGACCTATAAAAAATTGTAGCAGCTTTTCATAAATACTGTTTTCATCATATTCACTTATGCATAAAATCCTTTACTTACTTTGGAATCTTATTTTAGTATTACTTATGTTCCCTAGCCCTGTGACCTTGAGCGATTTACATAACTTACTGCTTCAGTTTTCCTATTAGATGAATGAAATGATGTAGCCTGTAGTCATGTCAGAGAAAAAGACAGGATTACAATAATAGGGGAGAAGTTCTGTCTTGTGTACCAGATATTATGAAAACAGAAAGAGGGGCCAGGACTGTGGTGCAGCACCCATCCGATATGGGTGCCAGTTCAAGTCCCTGCTGCTCCACTTCTAATCCAGCTCCCTGCACCTGGGAAAGCAGTGGAAGGTGGTCCAGGTGCTTGGGCCTCTGCAGCCATGTAGGAGACCCAGAAGAAGCTGCTGGCTCTTGGCTTCAGCCTGGTCTAGCCCCAGCTGTTGGGGCCATTTGGAGAGTGAACCAGAGGATGGAAGATCTCTGTCTCCTTCTCTTTCTGTATCTCTGGCTTTCAAATAAATAAATAAATAAATCTTTTTAAAAAATTAAGCCTTGGAATATTTGCAGGATGTAGAAAATAATGACCAACAGGAATTATTTTTTACCTTTTATTTAATGAATATAAATTTCTGAAGTACAGCTTATGGATTACAATGGCTTTTTCCCCCCCATAACTTCCCTCCCACCCATAACCCTCCTCTCTCTCTTTCCCTCTCCCCTCCCATTCATATCAAGATTCATTTTCAATTATCATTATATACAGATCAATTTAGCATATAATATGTAAAGCTTTCAAAAGTTTGCACCCACACAGAAACACAAAGTGTAAAATACTGTTTGAGTACTAGTTATAGCATTAAATCACGATGTACAGCACATTAAGGACAGAGATCCTACATGGGGAGAAACAGTGACTCCTGTTATTGACTTAACAATTGACACTCTTGTTTATGGTGTCAGTAATCACTCTAGGCTATTGTCATGAGTTGGCAAGGCTATGGAAGCCTTTTGAGTTCACCAGCTCCAATCTTCTTTAGACAAGGTCATAGTCAAAGTGGAAGTTCTCTCCTCCCTTCAGAGAAAGGTACCTCCTTCTTTGATGACCTGTTCTTTCCACTGGGATCTCACTCAAAGAGGTCTTTCATTTAGGTTTTTTTTTTTTTTTTTTTGCCAGAGTGTCTTGGCTTTCCATGCCTGAAATACTCTCATGGGCTCTTCAGCCAGATCTGAATGCCATAAGGGCTGATTCTGAGGCCAGAGTGCTGGCCATTCTATGAGTCTGCTGTGTATCTGCCTCCCATGACCAACAAGAGTTTAAACTTCACCTTGAACATTGTGGAAATACATTCAAAGATTTTTGAGCCAGTATGTGTGAGTGGGGGCTACATGAATAAATGAGGAGCAGATGAGCACACTGTGCTAAAGAGTGATCACTCTAGCAACAGTGTGGAGAATGGATTAAAGGCTGAGACACCAGTGGGAAGCTAGTTGTACACTGAGGAATTGTGAAGAATTGTATTGGGGAACCTGAAGGAAGGAAACAGATTCTACAGTTAAGGAAGTAAAATCAGTATTAATTGAACTTGGTGGCCAGTTGATATGGGAATAAAGGAGATGGAGGTTTCTGTCTCAAGCACTGGAATTGTGGCTTTTCACTGAGAAAGGAACACATTAAGAAAAGTTGACTCGAGAGGTAAGCAGTGTGTGAGATCAAGTGGGAGCCTGACTTCCTAGTTCAAAATCCTGACTGCCGTGTGTTAGCTCTGTGGCCCTGGGTGTATTGATTCTTTGTGCCTCAGAATCCTACATCAGCTTCATTTGTACATGGGCTAACAGGCTGGAAATTAATAAAACAGTTTCTGGTGTACAACAGACACTGGGTGTGCTTGCTGTTACTCTTAGTGGAGGACATGAATTAGTTATATTTTAGATGTAATGAGAGAGAGAGTCATGGGGAAATACATGTAAGCAATGAAATACACAAGGCCTCACAGCTCGGTAGAGAAGGCTGGGCTGGAGGTATGAAGTTATAAGGTATGGGAGTTAATAAATAGCAGATGAAACCAAGGAAATATTGAAAATACCCTAGAGGAAGTGGGTACAGTGGGAAGGCGGCCAAGAGGGAACACTAGTGAACCATAATTTAAGAGTTGAGGAAAACAAGGGGGGGTGGACAGAGACATGAGGAAGAGAATTAGGCCTTTGGGTCCCAGATAGCAGGGGGAGTGAGAGAATAAGTGATGATGTGAAATGCTGTAAGGCTGATAAGTGTGATAAAGAGTGAAAAATTCACTGAACTTGTATCACAGAGTTCTCAGGATGACCTTAGAACATTTTGGTTTTATAGAGATTTGGGGACACATGTCACATTACCAAGGACTGAGGAATAAACAGATGAATGGGTCTCCTCCACTGAAATTTCATTTTTTATTTAATTTTACAAAGTATAATTGAAAAAATATAGTTAAAAAATCAAATAAAAGGAAAAAATAAAACCAAATATTCCTGCACCCTCTTCCTCTTCCTTTACTCCCTATTTTTTGATACAAGCGACCAAATTTAAATTGTGTGTCTG
This sequence comes from Sylvilagus floridanus, assembly GCA_949820135.1. Taxonomy (NCBI): domain Eukaryota; kingdom Metazoa; phylum Chordata; class Mammalia; order Lagomorpha; family Leporidae; genus Sylvilagus; species Sylvilagus floridanus. The sequence continues at coordinate 64,269,322 of OX463227.1, read as the reverse complement.
TTTCTTTAGGAATTACTGTCATGTTTCATACTGCTAGTTTTCTTTTTCTCACCAGATACTATCTGTACCCTTTACTGTAGAAGATAAGAGTTTAGCTTGTTTATTTACATCACCTTTTCTGCTATTCCTCTAAAAATGTTTAGCACATTTGGATAAATAATAATTCATTGCTACATAAATGTTGTTCACAGTAGAATTACAGTATACTGTGATTGCTTTTCATTTATTAATAAGAACAGCCATTGCAGATAAAATTGCTTTTTTCTTTGAATTCTCTGTATGCATCATCAGTGTGTTTCCAGAATCTTCAACAGAATGGGAAATCTGTTTTCAGTGACATCTGCCATTTCTTTTTCTTTTTTTTTTCCTGTTGGAAAGTCCTTGATGTAGCTTGCCGCAGTCTTGCTTGGTCTAAATAGTAAACTACTTAATTTTCATTTTATTTTAAATGCAGAGAGAGGGAGCAAGAAAGAGAGAATATCTTCCATCCATTGACTCACTCACCATGTGACAACAGCCCAGGTTGGGCCAGGCTGAAGCCAGGAGTCCAGATCTCAATCAAGGTTTCCCACATGTGTGGCAGGGCCTTAAGTATTTGAGCCATCACCTGCTGCCTCCTAGGGTGGACATTAACAAGTAGTTGGTAATGGAAGCAAAGCCAAGTTTACTTTCCAAAAGGCCACAATTGCCACGGCTGAGCCAACAAAAAGCCAGGAGCCAGGAGCTTCCTTAGGGTCTCCCAGGTGGATGCAGGGGCTCAAGGACTCAGACCATCTTCCACTGCTTTCCCAAGTGCATTAGCAGGGAGCTGGATAGGAGTAGAGCAACTAGGATTTGAACCGTATTGGATGATGGTGCTGCTGGTGGCAGCTTAATTTGCAGCACACTGGGCCTCCTGCCTTACCCCCACCAAGCAGAATCTTAACTGATGCACCAAATGCTCCCTCTTGTTTTTACATGGCTTAAAATCAAAAAGTTTAGATTTTTTAAAAAGATTTATTTTATTTATTTGAAACACAGAGTTAAAAAGGAAAACCTGTTGAAGTGAAATGGACACTATGAGAAACAATGACTTGATCAGCCCTTGTCCTGTTGATAAACAACTTAATACTTTATCTCTTTTAGTATTTTGTTGTTGTTGTTGTTCTACTTAATACTATTGGTTGAACTCTGTAATTATTCTTAGGTGTTTAAATCTAATTGAAAAGTGATCCCTGTTAAATATAAGAGTGGGAATAAGAAAGGGAGGAGAAGGCTGGCGCCGCGGCTCAATAGGCTAATCCTCTGCCTTGCAGTGCCACCGTCACACCGGGTTCTAGTCCCGGTCTAGGCGCTGGATTCTGTCCCGGTTGCCCCTCTTCCAGTCCAGCTCTCTGCTGTGGCCCGGGAGTGCAGTGGAGGATGGCCCAAGTCCTTGGGCCCTGCACCCACATGGGAGACCAGGAGAAGTGCCTGGCTCCTGCCATTGGATCAGCGTGGTGCACTGGCTGCAGCGGCCATTGGAGGGTGAACCAATGGCAAAGGAAGACCTTTCTCTCTGTCTTTCTCTCTCTCACTGTCCACTCTGCCTGTCAAAAAAAAAAAAAAAAAAAGGAGGAGATATACAGTTTGGCACATGCTCAATCAGAATTGCCCCAACGGTATAGTTAGAAATGTGCCTGGGGATTCCAATACAATCCCATCAAGGTGGCATGTACCAATGCCATCTCACTAGTCCAAGTGATCAGTTTCAGTTCACAATTGATCATAATGATAAGATTAAGAGCCAAAGGGATCACATAAACAAGACTAGTGTCTGAAAATACTAACTGATAGAATTAAAAAGGAGAGAACGATCCAACATGGGAAGCAGGGGATATACAGCAGATTCATAGAATGGCAGATGTCCTCAACAGCACTCAGATCTCAGAATCAGCCCTTAAGGCATTCAGATCTGGCTAAAAGGCCCATGAGAGTATTTCAGGCATGGAAAGCCAAGACACTGTGGCCAAAAAAAAAAAAAAAAAAAGAGAGAGAGAGAGAAAAGAAACATCTCTGAGTAAGATCCCAGCAGAAAGGAGGTACCTTTCTCTGAATGGAGGAGAGAACTTCCACTTTGACTATGACCTTGTCTAAAGAAGATTGGAGTCAGCAAACTCAAAAGGCTTCTATAGCCTAGGCAACTCTTGACAAGAGCCTGGGGTGATTACTGACACCATAAACAAGAGTGTCAATTGTTAATTCTACAGGAGTCGCTGTGCACTTACTCCCCATGTAGGATCTCTGTCCTTACTGTGTTGTACTATGTGAATCAATGGTATAACTAGTACTCAAACAGTACTTTTCACTTTGTGTTTCTGTGTGGGTGCAAACTGTTGAAATCTTTACTTAGTATATACTAAGTTGATCTTCTGTATATAAAGATATTGAAAATTAATCTTGATGTGAATGGGATGGGAGAAGGAGCAGGAGATGGGAGGGTTGCAGGTGGGAGGGAAGTTATTGGGGGAAAAAGCCACTGTAATCCAAAAGCTGTACTTTTTAAATTTATACTTATGAAAAAAAATTTTAAAAAAGAAAAAAAATTTAAAAAAAAAAAGAGTTAGAGAGGTAGAGACAGAGAAAAGTCTTCCATCCACTGGTTCACTACCCTGATGGCCACAACGGCCGGAGCTGCGCTGATCCGAACAGGAGCCAGGAGCTTCCTTCAGGTCTCCCAAATGGTTACAGGGGCCCAAAGACTTGGGCCATCTTCTCCTGCTTTCCCAGGCCATAGCAGAGAGCTGAATCAGAAGAGGAGTAGCCAGGACTAGAACTGGCACCCATATGGGATGCCAGCACTTCAGGCCAGGGCTTTAAACCGCTGTGCCACAGCGCCGGCCCCTAGATGTTTTTTTATTACTTGTTCAGCTTAAGAAGTTCCTGATATTTCCTTCATTTGAAGGTAAAGTGGTTACACTTGTTGATTCATTTATTGATAGTGTTCAATATATTATCATATACATGCCAGCCTTAATACCTTATAAAGATAAAAATGATGATACCTTTAGGCCGGCGCCACAGCTCACTTGGCTAATCCTCTGCCTGTGGCGCTGGTACCCCGGGTTCTAGTCCCAGTTGGGGCACTAGGTTCTGTCCTGGTTGCTCCTCTTCCAGTGCAGCTCTCTGCTGTGGCCCGGGAGTGCAGTGGAGGATGGCCCAAGTCCTTGGGCCCTGCACCTGCATGGGAGACCAGGAGTAAGCACCTGGCTCCTGGCTTTGGATTGGCGCAGCACGCTGGCCTTAGTGGCCATTTGCAGGGTGAACCAAAGGAAGGAAGACCTTTCTCTGTGTCTCTCTCTCTCACTAACTCTGTCAAAAAAAAAAAAAAGAATGATTATATCTTTAAATTATCATTTAAAGTAAACATAACATCTCATAAAGTTTCTTGTGTTAAAGATGTATTTTTAAAAGTACTTTTAATGAAATAGTTGAAACATACAAAATAGTGGAAAGAATTTTAACAGTGATGCCATTACACACAATATCTAGATTATATAATTAATATTTTTCTAAACTTTTTTCCTTATATGACTCTACATCTATTATTCCTTTATGGATCCATCTGTCTTCCTTTTGATGCATTTTAAAAGAAGCTGCAGACATCAATACACTCTCCCCTCTCAGTCGTTAGGCAGTCATATCATTCACTAGAATTCAATATCTTTTTAGAGATAAAATTGATGGACATTGAAATGTGTGAATTGTAAGTGCATCATTGAATAACTTTGGCAATTGCCTACTCTTTTTTAACCCTAACTGCTTTTAACATTGTATATTACTATCACTCCAGAAAGATCCTTGTGTGTCCTTCTTCAATCTATACATCCACTAACAGGAAACAGCTATTGTAATTTTTTTTCTAGCATAGCTTAGTTTTGTCTTTCCTAGAACTTCACAGAAATGGAATCATGCGCTCTCTACTGATGTTTTTCTAAAACTTCCTTCACTTTATATTGTTGGGAGATAATTTTCTTTGGATCTGTCACTCAAGATTGCTGCATGTCCTGTGAGTGAAGCTCTTACTGCTCTTTGTCCAGACTTTCTTTTCAAAGATGTTTATGTAGTTACTGCTTTGGAACATAGAGATTGCATTTCCTTCTAGAGTAAAGGGCAAGCTTGCTTACTGCCCATTATAAAAAATTTAGGTTTCCTAAGGTCAGGGTTCCTGTCATGTAATGCAACCCACTGGATATATAGGTTTCATCTGACCTTCTTCCTGTCATCATGTGGGAATTGGAGCCTCTAAAACCAAGACAAAAATGCTGATAGTTGGGCTTCAACTCTGCTCTGAATACTAAACTATACTTTCTTTCTGATGCTGTAGTATGATGCCTTCACAGTACTAGCATCTGAAATTGTGGCAGCCTAGGTTGTGAGCTTGCACTAGAGGAAAAACTCCAAGACCCCTTGTCTTTTTTTTTTTTACCTTTATTTATGTTCTGTATACCAGTAATACGTATTTATTACTGAGTAATGTTCTATTATATGTACACAACAAAATCTGCTTATCTCTACTTTTGTTTAAGGTAGCTCTATTGCTTACAGTTTTTGTCTGTTAAGGATAAACATATTATAAACGTTTGCACAGAAGTCTTTAGACATGTATTTTCATTTCTCTTGGATAAATACTTTGGAGTGGAACCCAGGGTCATAGGGCAAGTACATGTTTAGTTCTGTTAGAGATTGAAGAACTTTTTCCACAGTATATCAGTCATTTCATATCTCTGGCTACAGTGTATATGAGTTCTAGTTGCTCCACATCCTCAGCAACTTGTAAACCATTTTAGTAGATGTGGACTGTATTGTGGTTTTATTTATTTATTTTTTTGGAAGACTACCAATGTTGAGCAACTTTTATGTGCTTATTTTTACACATATATCTTTTTCTCATAGGCATATCTATTCAAGTCTTTTGCCTGCTTTTAAAAATGTAGTTACATTTCGCTAGCCTTCTTATGAAAGACTTCATACAGCTTGAGCAACCTAGTTTTTTCTTTTAAAGATTTGTTTTATTTATTTGAAAAGCAGAGTTAGAGAGAGGGAGAGACAGAGTGAAATATTCCACCCAGTGGTTCACTCCCAAGATGGCCACAACAGCCAGGGCTGGGCCAGGCCAAAGCTAAGAGCCAGGAGCTTCTTCCAGATCTTCCACATGGGTGCAGGGGCCCAAGCACTCGGACCATCTTCGTCGGCTTTCCCAAGTGCATTAGGAGGGAACAAGATTCGAAGTGAAGCAGCCATTGCCCATATGGGATGTTGGCACTGCAGGCGGAGGCTTAACCTTTTATGCCACAGCGCAGCCCAGCTAACCTAGTTTTTAAGAGACCCTTTGCTTCTGGAAGGTGATCCAAAAGTCTGGAGTAAATAGTGTTTTTTCCATAAGGCTGACAGTACCCTGAGCATAACCCTGGGAAGGGGGTGCTGGGATGGATAAAGCAGAGTCACAGGTCAAGTCTTTGGAAGACAAATACAAGTTAATATATAGAATGATGTGGCAGGAAAATGAATATATATGGCATTTATGAAGAGATACAAGAACTCCCATGCCAAATATGTTTTAAAAGTTTTTTTATTTATTTGAAAGTCAGGGTTACACAGAGAGAGAAGGAGAGGCAGAGAGAGAGAGAGAGAGAGAGAGGTCTTCCATCTGCTGGTTCACTCCCCAGTTGGCCACAATGGCTGGATCTGAGCTGATCTGACCCACGAGCCAGGGTCTTCTGGGTCTCCCACATGGGTGCAGGGGCCCAAGGACTTGAGCCATCTTCTGCCTTCCCAGGCCATAGCAGAGAGCTGGATCAGAAGTGGAGCAGCCAGGGCTCGAACTGGCACCCATATGGGATGCTGGCACTGCAGGCGGCAGCTTTACCCGCTATGCCACAGTGCCGGCCTCCCCCATGTCAAATTAATTTGTTTTGTGGAGTAGGGACTGAGAGATTGTGGATATTCAGGAATTTCCTACCTAAGAAGATCATCTCAAACAGGGGAAGATGGTTAAATTCAGTGTGATCTTCAGCGAGTAGTTTTGTCAAAGTAATTTCTTTTCTCTTTTAAAATTCTCTTTCTCTGAATAGCTGATAAGAACATTTATCAGAGCTTTGATTGTCACATCATTCTGTCGAGCGGGAGTCAGAACACCATGGCCGAATCCAGCCCACTGTCTTTTTTTTTTCCTTCATAGGAAGTTGTAAGCGTATATATGTTTCTGTGTAACTTTTACTCTTCCTCTCGAATGATAAAACCATGAAATTGGGATTGGTAAAATCCCCACTTAGTCACTTTGCATTGCTATATATAACACATACCATAGCCCAGGGGACTTTAAAAACATACATCCGCACCCCCACCCCTACCCCCGCAGTTCTGGAGGCTGGGACGTTCAAGATGAAGGAGCCAAGGGATTCTGTGTCTGTCCAGGGCTGTCTTCCTGATTTGTAGACAGCCCCCCTTTTTTCTGTAGCCTAGACTGAAAGAGAGAGAGAGAGATTGAGAACTTGTCTCTGGTGTTTCCTTTTTTAAAGGAATGAATGCTCCATCCGCATGGCTGAATTACTTCCTGCCCCGTAACGCTATCATATCAGGGCTTTAACACATGAATTCTGGAGGGGGCACAAACATGCAGGCCATAGTAAATCTGCAGAATTTATTGGGATGTCAGCAGATATTACATATCTATTCATTTGAATGTGTATGTGTGCTGCCCATTGTTGTTGGACTCTTTTTCTATTATTGAGTTGTAAGAGTTCTTTAAATATGCAGAAAACCAGTCCACTATCAGATGTGTTTTGTGAATATTTTCTCCCGATTCTGTCTTTCCTATATATTTTCAACGGTGTCTTTTGATTTGTACAAGTGATGATATCTCATTGTAGCTATTGCTTTATATGTCCCAAGAAATGTTTGCCTATCCCAGTCCTCAGAAGCTTTTTCCTCTAAAAGCTGCATTGTTTTGGTTTTTTTGACTAGATCTGTGATCAACACTACTTATTGAAAAGACCTCTTCTCCTTAATGGAGTGCTTTCACGTCTTTGCCAGAAGTCAGATTATCAATGCCCAAACCTATTGGAGTCATTTGAAGAACGAAATAGTGGGTGGAAGATCACTGTCCCTGCTCCCACTCCCTGCCATTCTGCCTTGAAATAAATAAATAATTAAATTTTTGAGGGAAAAATAAAAGGAAGTTCAGGGATGTAAAAATACTAATCCAGTGAAGGTAAAGGACAAAGGTAGGCTGGATCCAATGAAATAGCAGGTGAAAACATTCAACACAATGTCTGCCTTTGAATAGATTCTCATCGCATCTTTGTTTTCTCCAGTGGGTAGTGGAATACACTGTATACTTCTAAAAATAGGATAGGGCCTGTGTTGTGGCATAGTGAGTGAAGCTGCCACTGTGCCCCCTGTATCCCATATGGATGCCGATTGTGTCCCAGCTGCCCTACTTCTAACCCAGCTCCCTGCTAGTGGCCTGGGAGAACCAGTGAAAGAAGGCCCGAGTGCTTGGAGAGACTTGGAGACTTGGATGAATCTCCTGGCTTTTGGCTTCAGCTTGGCTCAGTCTGGTCATTGTGACCAATTGGGGAGCGAACCAGAAAGTGGACAATCTCTCTTTGTCTCTCCGTCTGTCTCTGTAACTCTGACTTACAAATAAGTAAATACATTTTAAATAAGTGGTACAGACTGTTTTTTTTTACTTACTTTTGTGTGTCCTCAGTTTTGAAGTACAGGCCGGAGGGCAGTACTTAACTAATAGTTCCTGTAACATTTTCCTTTCATATTCAAGACAAGTAAGGTGGCTAGGTGTTTGGCTCAGCAGTTAAGACACTTACATTCTGTTTGTTTGTTTTTTTTTCTTTCTTAAAATATTTATTTATTTGAAAGGTAGAGGGACAGAGAAAGGGTTGGGGGAGAGCAAGAGATCTTGCATCTTCTGGGTCACTCATCAAATGGCTACAACAGCCAGGGCTCAGCCATGCTGGAGCCAGGAGCCTGCAACTACATCTAGTTCTGCGACATGGGTGTCAGGATTGCTGTACTTGGGCCATCATCTGCTGCTTTCCTAGGTGTATTAGCAGGGAGCTGGACCGGAGGCAGAGCAGCTAAAACTCTAGCTATCACTCCAATATGGGATGCTGGTGCTGCAAGCAGCAGCTTAGGTCCCTGCCTGACAACACTAGCCCCAGAGTACCTGGTTTTGTTTCCTGACTCCAACTCCTGACTCCAGCTTCCTGCTAATGAGGATCCATGGAGGTAGTCATGATGGCTCAAATAATCGGGTTCCTGCCACCCCACATTGGAGACCTGGATTGAGTTCTTGGCTTTAGCTCAGCCCAGACCCAGCCACTGAGAGCTTGGTGAGTGAATGAGCAGAAGGAGTGCTTGTGCACTTGTGTGTTCTCTCTCTCTCTCTTTCTCTCTCTTTCTCTGACAAATAAATAAATGAAATTCATTTTTCACCCTATTATGTGAAATATAATGAGTTGACCATGGTTAAGTTGAATTAGATAGATTAAAACTCTCAGTAAACATGGACTTTTACACTGCCATCATACTTCTTTTAACTTTTGTTTTTTTAAGATGTATGAATAAAGAAAAAACTAAAATATTCCTTTTCTTGGGTGAACTGGGCAATCCAAAGAATGCATAATACCCATTCATTTCCTTCTTTGTCCATATAGACAAAATGAAGTCATATGATTAAAAAAAATTCCTACCATTCGTGATAGTGATCCTACATTTTTTTTTAACAGAAATGAGGGAAACCTGCCCAATGGCAAGCAGCTTATCCACAGTTGTGGGATACACAGTGGTTGTGGCGCCAGAGCTGGATCCCGGAGATCCTGGCTCAGTCCTGAGCTCTTCTGTTGTGCTCTTCTAGGTGCTTCAGGCTTAAGGATTCCTGGAGTATCAGGCTATTAATTCACTGTTTCAAGGAGTGGTGATAAAGAAGGCCAGAATTTGGCCAACTGTGTTAGATGATCATTTCAGACTTGGCGTTGTCTTCCAAAGATTTGTGTATACTATTACATCATTGTCTCTATCCGTACTAACAATACGTTGTTATATGGGACACATAATAATTTATAGTAGGAAATATGTATAACTCTGAAAGGTTTTACAAAATCAATTTCTCCTGTCTTTTTTTAAAAACTATGTGTAATTTTTGCTAAGATTATTATGGTTACCTTTTAACAGGCTTCCCACATATATTCTTCCTGTTTCCTAACATCTACATTATTGCCAAAGCAGTTATATGTTTTAAAACACTGATTTGATCTTGCAACCTCTAAAAGAAAAAAAGTGAGTAGCTATTGTAGTAGACCTCATCAAATACTTAAGATACCAATCATAAGTTTTCATTATTTTCCAACCTCATTTTTGGTGACCCTCTTCAAAGGAATACCCTTAAACTATTCTAGTTGTCATCCTCAAACTTATATTAACTATCCTGAACAAGCATATGGGTAAACCTTTAATTTGGATTACTGTCTTTCATCTCCATTAAAATCCATTAAATCTGCTCTCTTTTTTAAAAGATATATTTATTTATTTAAAAGGCAGAGTTACAGGGAGAGGCAGATAGAAGAAAAGGGATCTTCTTTTTTTTTTTTTTGATAGGCAGAGTGGACAGTGAGAGAGAGAGACAGAGAGAAAGGTCTTCCTTTTGCCGTTGGTTCACTCTCCAATGGCCGCCGCGGATGGCGCGCTGCGGCCGGCGCACCGTGTTCCTCCGATGGCAGGAGCCAGGTGCCACGTGCTTTTCCTGGTCTCCCCATGGGGTACAGGGCCCAAGCACCTGGGCCATCCTCCACTGCACTCCCGGGCCACAGCAGAGGGCTGGCCTGGAAGAGGGGCAACCAGGACAGAATCCGGCACCCCGACCGGGATTAGAACCCGGTGTGCCGGCGCCACAAGGCGGAGGATTAGCCTGTTGAGCCACGGCGCCGGCCAAAAAGGGATCTTCTATCCACTGGTTCAGATGCTGGCGCTGCATACAGCAGCTTTACCCACCACGCACAGCGCCAGCCCTTTGCTGTCTATGCACTCAAAAATGTTCCTCGTATCTAAAAAGTTCCGTAATGCTTCTTACTGGTATAGACCTCTGCTTGGTATTATTTCTGCTAGTTTAGGGAAACTTTCTTATATTACTCATTTCATAACTTTTCCTCTATTTTTTAGATTCTCTGTCCTCAGAACTCAAGTTAAAGTTGAATCTTTATCTTTTTGGGTTCCTCCTCTGCATTTATTGTTTTTTTTCTCATTCCTTCCTTTCTTCTATTTGCCTATGTATAGTTAGTTTATATCCTGAGAAATTTTCTAATCTTTTACTTCTAACCCACCTAATCTTAGCAATCATTTTTAATTTTCTTAGAATGCTTTTTCAATTTCCTGGATTTTTAATGTTGTTTTATTAATGTTATCTCTCTCGTATCTCTGGATATTGGATTTAACATTTCTTTTGTTCTCTCATTTGTTTTTGCCTTTGTTATGCTGCAATTTTTTAAAATAAATATTTGTTTATTTGAAATGCAGAGTAACAGAGGGGGAAAGGGAAAGAAAGAGGGGGAGCAAGAGAGAGAAAGAGAGATATCTTCCAAATGCTGGCTCACTCTGCAAATGCCCACCATAGCCAGGGCTGGGCCAGGCTAAAGCCAGGAGCCAGGAACTCCATTCAAGTCTTCCTTGTGGATGGCAGGGACTCAAGTTCTTAAGCCATCATCTACTTCTTTCCCAGGCACATTAGCAGTAAGCTGAATCAGAAGTGGAGCAGCTAGAACTTGGACTGGTGCTTAGATATAGCATGCCAACTCCCAAGTAACAGCTTAACCTGTCACACTACAATACCATTCCCAGTCATGCTGCACACTTTCAGATTCTTGGGTAGCTACTCAGATAATGTGAAGGTGTGATAAGAATGAGGGATGAGTATGATGTAAGACTGAGTGTGTAGGGATTCAGTGGCTTCTTTGCTGACAAGATGAATTTTAGCTATTTGTAGTATCCAATATTTCATTGGTTACCTAGATATTTCTTCCCAGTTTCCTTTTTTTTTAACTTTTATTTAGTAAATATAAATTTCCAAAGTACAGTTTATGGATCAATGGCTCCCCCCCCATAACTTCCCTCCCACCCACAACCCTCCCATCTCCTGCTCCCTCTCCCCTTCCATTCATATCAAGATTCATTTTCAATTATCCTTATATACAGAAGATCAATTTAGTCTATATTAAATAAAGATTTCATCAGTTTGCACCCACAAAGAACATAAAGTGTAAAATACTGTTTGAGTACTAGTTATAGCATTAGTTCACATTGAACAACACATTAAGGACAGAGATCCTACATGAGGAGTAAGTGCACAGTGACTCCTGTTGTTGACTTAACAATTGACACTCTTGTTTATGGCATCAGTCATGAGTTTCCAAGGCTATGGAAACCTTTTGAGTTCGCTGACTTCCATCTTATTTAGACAAGGTCATAGTCAAACTGGAAGTTCTCTCCTCCATTCAGAGAAAGGTACCTCCTTCTTTGATGGCCCATTCTTTCTACTGAGATCTTGCTCGCAGAGATCTTTCATTTAGGTTGTTTATTTTTGTTTTTGTTTTTTTTTGCCAGAGTGTCTTGGCTTTCCATGCCTGAAATACTCTCATGGGCTCTTCAGCCAGATCTGAATGCCTTAAGGGCTGATTCTGAGATCTGAGTGCTGTTGAGGACATCTGCCATTCTATGAGTCTGCTGTGTATCCTGCTTCCCATGTTGGATCGTTCTCTCCTTTTTAATTCTATCAGTATTAGCAGACACTAGTCTTGTTTATGTGATCCCTTTGACTCTTAATCTTATCATTATGATCAATTGTGAACTAAAACTGATCACTTGGACTAGTGAGATGGCATTGGTATATGCCACCTTGATGGGATTGTATTAGAATCCCAAGGTACTTTTCTAACTCCACCATTTGGGGCAAGTCCAATTGAGCATGTGCCAAACTGTACATCTCCTCCCTTTCTTATTCCCAATCTTATATTTAACAGAAATCACTTTTCTGATAAATTTAAAGACGTAAGAATAATTGTGTGTTAATTACAGAGTTCGACCAATAGTATTAAGTAGAACAACAACAACAAAAAAAATCATGCTGAGTGAATTAAGCCAGTCCCAAAGGGACAAATATCATATGTTCTCCCTGATCGGTGACAACTAACCAAGCACCAAAAAGGAAACCTGTTGAAGTGAAATGGACACTATGAGAAACAGTGACTTGATCAGCCCTTGTCCCGACTGTTGATGTACAATTTAATACTTTATCCCTTTTAGTATTTTTTGTTGTTGTTCCCACTTTCTTTAGAGAAAGGCCCATATTATTTCCCTTGAGGCACTGTTTGGCTGTTTTCACGTGTTGTAGGTAGGTATAGGGATGGGAGGATGAAATGGACATCTTGTTCTTTTTTTTTTTTTTTTTGACAGACAGAGTTAGACAGTGAGAGAGAGACACAGAGAAAGGTCTTCCTTTTTCTGTTGGTTCACCCTCCATGTGGCTGCTACGGCGTGCTGCGTTGATCTGAAGCCAGGAGCCAGGCGCTTCCTCCTGGTCTCCCATGTGGGTGCAGGGCCCAAGGACCTGGGCCATACTCCACTGCACTCCTGGGACACAGCAAGAGAGCTGGACTGGAAGAGGAGCAACCAGGACAGAATCTGGCGCCCCGACCGGGACTAGCACCCCAGGTGCCAGTGCCACAGACGGAGGATTAGCCTAGTGAGCCATGGCGCTGGCCAAAATCTTGTTCTTAAAGAAACCTTTCATGGAACCCCCACCAAACCCACAGCTTGCTCCTGCCCTTTTTCCATGTCCAGTCTGAGCATAGTCTCAGTGTTCTTTAGGAATGCCAGTCCCTACTTCTGCTGCAGTTTTCAGTCAGCACTCCAACTTACAGAAGTTTGTTGAATTATATTTTCTGTTGATGGCACCATTCTCATTCTCTTATTCTGTTAAAAATTATTTTTACTATCATTCTGATTTCTTTTAAAGAGTAACATGAGACCTCTGTCAGTCTGTCATTTCGACCTGGAAGGCAGTTTATGCTTCCTAGAGAAGAAAATCTGTCTCTAAGGAGAACCAGGGATTACAGTTTAGAAACATTTCTGAATTTTCACAGTCTACTTGGAAAGAAATAATATGTGCCAAGAGAGATCATTACTATCTGTATAGATATCTTACTAGAAATACTTGGCAAATAAAGTATAATATTTGGACTGCTTTCACTTGCCTCCATCTACATGTTACTCTTCTTTGCAATTTGTTTTTAAGCAGATGGAAATAGGAAAAGGAGTATAACAAGGAAATTAAAAGCAAATAAAAGCAAAGATTTTTAATTGTGAGCCAGAATGCATTTTAAAAATTGGAATTAAGGGAAGTGAGAAACAGGAAACGGTGTTTGGTTGAAAGAAGAGCACAAATGAGAAGTGTTTGATGTGCTACTTAATAAATGCACATTTAGAATTGGTCTTTTCAATAGTAAGTATATGGTATTGTGGTAGGCATGGCAGCAGTTTCTTCTAAATACTTCATTCATTTTGTAATTCCTTTGTTCACTGAATTATTGAATGAATATTCAGTAATTGTGATTCTCTTCTATAGAGAATAAACTTCTAACTTGTTAAAAAAAGGGGGGGGGGCACAGATGAAAATGTAACCCCAAACTCCGTAAGTTCTACCTCATGTAACTCTTAGTATAGATTCAACAAAAATGTACATGAAGTTGTTCAGGTTAGTGGTTGTTCATGTAGGTAGCTCTTCATAGATTGCATCAAATTTGGATATTTCCTTAGAAAATTTGAGTAGGGAAGGCAGTTGGCTCAGTGGTGAAAACACTGCTTGGACTGCCTTCATGCCACACTAGGCTGCTCAAGTTCCAGATACCGACTTGTGATCCTGCTTCCTGCTAATGTGCACCCTGGGAGGCAGCAGTGGTGGCTTAAGTACTTGGATCTCTGATACCCACATGGGAGACCCAGATTCATTTCGGGGTTCCTGACTTCAGCCTAGCTCACCCCTACCTATTGCAGGCATTTGGGGCGTGAATAAGTGGGTGAAAGTTCTCTCTTTTTCCATGTCTCACATAAAGAGAGACTAAGGAAGAAAAACGAAAATAAGTTCATGTCATCCTCTAAGTAGAGTCGTCTGACAGTGTTATTACCCTCAACCATTATAATCCTATCACTGCTTTCCAGATGTGCTATATACTGTCACTTTGACATTAAAAATAAGAAAATGTATATAGTAGAAGTATGAGCCAGCAAACTTGATTTTGCATGAATAACTCATTTAAAGGAATTCAGTCAATGGTTTCCCCTCCTCCTCCAACATGAGAGTTCCACTAATAATCCTTAAGGATTTTCCTGATGCCAAATCTAAAATTCTTTTTAAGTACTTATTGAGTGATGGCTATTTGCAGGCATTATGCTAAGCCTTTTGGGAAGTACTAAGATATACATTGCAATCCCTGGCCTTCAGTAAAAGATAAATCCAAAAGAGTAAAGAAAATGGGAGGGTAGTATACAAATATTGGCCTTATACAGCAGAGTACTATAAAAACCCCACAGAATAATCAGTTAAGTGAATGAGAATTCCCAGTTTGGCACAATCGAGGATCATTGTATAAAGGATCATTTGAGCTATTCCATGAGATTTGCCTAGGATTTTGGTAGACTGCTGCGAGTAGAAAAGTGCATTTTCAACCAGAATAAACTGTAATACAGAGTTAATAAAATCTACAAGGAAATGTAAGATAGCCAGGTTCACTAATGGAGAGGTGTGGGTTAGATTGCGGGACAGGAAGTGGAATGTAAGTAGAGTAGGGTTATAAAGGATCTCACCTACAAACTAAGAGCAGTGTTGTCGATTTCCGAGACAGGCTGAGATTTATTCAGAGAAAATAAACAGGTGTAGGAGAAGCCATGGAATATAGAGGAGAACTCGTTGCCAAAAATATCTGTGACGAGACTATCAGACTTGTCCTGGCAGAAGATAGTGAGGACCTGTGGAAGGATTATGCAGACCAACAAAACGGATGAAAGAGAGATTTTGAAGTTACAGATGCACAAGATTCAGCACATGGTTTGGATAAAATTAAGAATTGTAACCGATGTGCCTGGGAAAATGGAGGAAACTTGCATAAAAATTGACAAGTAGAGAGGAGAAATTTGAATTTTGTGAACTAATATAATGAGCTAAGTATCTATTTTCCAATGAGTTTTTTGCTATCTATATTATAGCTTTTTTGATATGATAACATAGAGTGAACATTCTCTGTGAACCCTCATCTTTTTGTTGCAGAACCTTTATAATTTCTTAGGGATATTTATTATCTTTTTGCCAAGTAGTATAGCTCGTGTTATACATACTATCATGTGTGTGTGTGTATATATATATATATATATATATATATACATATATATATATATATATATTTGAGAAGGGAGGCATAGATAACAAAACTTTAAAAAGTGCTCTTTCAGAATATCATGATAAATAGCCAGAATTTTGTTGTCCATAAGAGTGGAATTTTCTGGCCGGCGCTGTGGCTCAACAGGCTAATCCTCCGCCTTGCAGCGCCGGCACACCAGGTTCTAGTCCCGGTCGGGGCGCTGGATTCTGTCCGGTTGCCCCTCTTCCAGGCCAGCCCTCTGCTGTGGCCCGGGAGTGCAGTGGAGGATGGCCCAGGTGCTTGGGCCCTGCACCCCATGGGGAGACCAGGAAAAGCACCTGGCTCCTGGCTCCTGCCATCGGACGAGCGCGGTGCGCCGGCCGCAGCGCGCCGGCCGCGGCGGCCATTGGAGGGTGAACCAACGGCAAAGGAAGACCTTTCTCTCTGTCTCTCTCTCTCACTGTCCACTCTGCCTGTCAAAAAAAAAGAGTGGAATTTTCCTTAAGATTTGGCAAAGCAGTTTTATTTACAAGTGATACTTACCAAAAATTAAAACAGTGGAAGATGAACTCATTAGTAAAAGTGAACCCATACACTAGGAACTATGAGAAATTAATAAATGATAGAATTTTTGTTACAGAAAAATAACTCTGATTAAAACTGTCCCTTTATTCTCCTAATTTCAACAGCTGAACTATGCTCTCCTTCATCTAGTTTAAAAGAAATAACCTACATTTTCTTAGTAGGAAGGAAGAAGAAAGGGAATTGAAAGCAAAAGAACTATTTATAGGGGCTGGCGCTGTGGCTTAACGGGTACAGCCACCGCCTGGGACACCAGCACCCCATATGGGCACCAGTTCGGATCCCGGCTGCTCCACTTCCAATCCAGCTCTCTACTATGGCCTGGGAAAGCAGTAGAAGATGGCCCAAATGCTTGGGCCCCTGCACCCTCGTGGGAGACCCAGAGGAAGCTCCTGGCTCTTAGCTTCAGATGGACCCAGCTCCAGCCATTGCAGCCATTTGAGGAGTGAACCAGCGGAAGGAAGACCTTTTTTCTCTGCTTCTGCCTCTCCTTCTCTCTCTTCCTTTCTCTCTCTCTCTGCCTCTGCCTCTCTGTAATTCTGCCTTTCAAATACAATAAATAAATCCTTTAAAAATAAATAAATAAATAATAACTATTTATAGTTAGTGAGAAGACTTGGGAGAAAAAAATTAGAAGATGCTTTAGAAATGTGAAAATAACTTCAAAAATAATTTGAATAATTTGTGATTTCAGAGTGTGTAAACAGAATTTTTTTTCTACATACCATCAGACAGCTGGAAAGGCTTCATCAAATTGCAGACTTCAGCATGAAGGGTTTCATTATGTCAGGTGACCAGCACTAGAAACAGGTTAATAAGTCTGTTTTCATGTGTCATATCACTTTCCCAATGAATAGCTTCCTTTTGCTTGACTTTCGAAGTGTTTTTATTTGTCCCATGAAATGCTTTGGTTATTTATAACAATAGTAGTCCCTTTTATCTGCAGGTTTTATGTTCTAAGACCCCCAGTGGATGTCTGAAACTGAAAATAGTGCTGAACCCTACATTTAATGCGTTTTCCATCTTAACTAAACATTTATGTCTTATGGCCTCTGTAGCTTTGATAGTTGAGGTGCAACAGCAAAACCAGCACAAATTTCTTTTTCTTTCACAATTTCACAGATAGAAGATTCATTGTAGCTATAAATATCAGCATTCTTAACTTAGAATTCTTTCCACTCAACAGGAAGTATTTTATAGCTTTTCTTTGTTATATCTGAATTGCCAGTGTTGCTGCTTTTGTGCTTTGGGACCATTAATAAATAAAATAGGAATACTTGAACACAAGTACTGTGGCACCACAGCACTTGATCTAATACCAAGATGGCTCCTGAGTGACTAGTGAGTAGGCAGAGTATACAGTGAAGAGACACTGGATAAAATGTTGATTCACTACAGCTGGGATAGTGAGAAATTCCATCATACTCCTCAGAACTGTGTGAAGTTAAAAACTTATAAATTACTTATTTCTGACACATTCCACTTAGTATTTTTAGATTTCGGTTGTTCTCAGGTAACCCAAACCTTGGAAAGAGGAACTATGGACAAAGGGAGACTGTTGTATTTACTGATTTTGAAATCTGACAGAGGCAGACAGTTCCTAGTCACTGGTTCACTCCCCACATACCTGCAGTGGCTGAAGCCAGGAGTGGGGATCTCAGTACAGGTCTTTCACATGAATGGGAGGGACTCAAGTACTTGAGCCATCACCTGCTACTTTCCCAGACTGTGCATTAACAGGAACCTGGAATTGGAAACAGAACCCAGAACCCTGGCACTGTGATATGGGATGTGTGTGTCCCAAGTGGCATCTTAACTGCTGTGCCAAACATCTGCCTGGAATTGCTGTATTTAGCTGCCTTTAGAAGCATGGACTTGAAAGGGGGTTACATGTAGTTGAACAAGATATTTTTATTTTATTGATTATGTAGGAACCTTTTAATGTGCTAATATGTGAGCCCACGGAGAAACAACACACATAGCATTTCACAAACTTAATTTGGCTAGGAACTCCTCTCTAGCTTTTTCCCCCATGGAGTCTTTTTCAGAAGCACTATTATTCAGAAATCAGATCACTTGCATTTACAAATAAACAGAAAAGAGATTAAATGACTCATTCAAAACTATGTAGTTATTTATATAAGGATGTGGACTTGAACTAAGGTCCTCCACCATACTGTGTTTCTTTTCTTCTGCCCCACAACTTCAGAAAAGTATTTAAAAACAATATGATATTTTAAATTATATCTGTAAAATATTCACAGAGGTTTTGAAGAAATAAGTAAAACTAATTCTTTTTAGTATATTTTGAATTGGCTGTCTGATGAAAAGAGTACTACTGAAAGAGCCAATGAATAATTAAAGCCATGGTTACAATTTTGTAATTAGGAAACTGGGGGGAGGGGGTGCAGAAAAATCAACTGTCTTTCAAATTGTAAAAATCAATTTCCTCTCAAGTTATAAAAAGCTCAGACAGTGCAGTGAAGTGTATACCAGAAAGCTTCCCCACTTTCCCAGAACAGGACTGGAAAGAATGACTATCGTTCACTGTCTATAAATGCACACTCTAACTCTACATAAAGACATAGATACCTTTCAGAAATCTTAATGTTGATAGCTATATGATAGTCACATTGTTCTTTGAGCTTCATTTTTTCAATTAAATGCATACAGATCTAAATATAAATCTTCTCCTAGAAGCTTAATAATATAATACTACTTGGCTCTATTATAATTTAAACAATTTCCAGTCGATAGACATTAGATAATTGTAATTCTTTTTAATTAGACAGTACTGTGGTGTGTTTTGTATTGAAACTTTGTGTGAATATGTCTTCAGTAGAGTCTTTGAAGTAGAATTGCTTGTTAAGAGAACAGATACATTGTATAAGGATTACCAAATTGCCTTAAAAATGGCATTAGTTTATTCTCTCACTGCCAGCAGATAGGAAACCTTAAAATGGTATAAATTTCACTAAACTTAAAAGAAAAAAAAAATGTGACTTTATGCTTTTGTAATGGGTAACAGAATATCTTGCTTTGCTAATCTTAAAATTATAGAGATAATTTATAAAACAGTGACGATAATCATGTTCTCACTTTCTCTGCTCCTCCCTTTACAGAGCAAACTATTCATGGAAGGATTTAGAAGCCTAAAAGAAGGAGAACCAGTGGAGTTCACATTTAAAAAATCTTCCAAAGGCCTTGAATCAATACGGGTAACAGGACCTGGTGGGAGCCCCTGTTTAGGAAGTGAAAGAAGACCCAAAGGGAAGACACTACAAAAAAGAAAACCAAAGGGAGATAGGTAAGCATTTTCCTTTGCCAAATTTATGAGCTTATTCTACTTGGGGAAGATTTTTGAAACTTTACTTGTTTTATTATGTTAATGGACTTTATATAACTTAGCCAAAAGAAAATGCCACCACTGTGGTTGAGCTGGATGAAGCTGTCTTGCCACTGGCATTATCTATAAAGTGTACTGAACTGAGCACTCAGCATCAAGTGCTAAAATTTATAGTGGCTTGACTGCCATTTCTACCAAATATCTGAGACCCCCAGGTGAGGGGCGGAAGTTCCCAAAAGAGGTGCCTCTGTATGTGCAGAATTTGCCAACATATCACCTATTCTTTCAAATTAAAACATATGCATTGTTCTGACTGATTTTAAAAATACAATGCAAAAAAACTAAAAAAAAAGAAAAGAAAGAAAAATCACTTGAAATTTGAGGTGGAAATCAAATAAATGTGTATGCTATTTTGAAACTTGTAGTTTTGTTTTTCACTGGAAAGTATACCACAGAATATTTTATTTAATCAGTGACACTTGCATATATTCCCACTGTATGAATGAATCAAAATTTAATTTTTTAAAGATTCATTTATTTATTTGGAAGAGTTACAAAGAGAAAGGGAAAGACAGAGAGAGATCTTCCATCTGCTGTTTTACTCCCCAGATGGCCACAATAGCTGAGTCTGGGCCAGGCTGAAGCCAGGAGCCAGGAAGTTTTTCCAGGTCTCCCACTTGAGTGCAAGGGCTCAAGCACGTGGTCTATCTTCCACTGCTTTCCCTGGTGTATTAGCAGAGAGATCGCGTGGAAGTGGAACAGCCAGGACACGAACCAGTGCCCATATGGGATGCCAGTATTGCAGGCAGCAGCTTTACCTGCCATGCCACAACACCGGCCTCTCAAAATTTAAACAATGCTGTGTTCCCATATTTTGAATTTATTGTTAACATTGCTATGATAATCCTTACACATGCATTTTTGAAAAGTTGTCTGATTATATCCTTAACATAAATACTTGGCAGCGAAAATTCTAAATAGAATAAAATTCTAAATAGAAAAAAATGTACTTAACCAATTTTGATATTTGAGGCTAGCGTTGGTATAGCAGGTTGAGCTGTCGCCTGTGATACCTTCATTCCCTGCGGATGCTGGTTTGAGACTCAGCTGCTCTGCTTCCCATCCAACTCCCTGCTGTTGTGCCTGAGTAGGCAGAGGAGGATGGCACAACTGGTTGGTGCCCTCTACCCATGTGGGAGACCCTGGGGAAGCTCCTGACTCCTAGGTTCTGCTTGGCCCAGCCCCAGCCGCTGCAGCCTTTTGGGACTGAACCACCGGATTAAAGGTGTCTCTGTCTCACCCTCTCTCTCTCTGTGACTCTGGCTTTCAAATAAATAAAAATGAAATTTTTTTAAAAATTTGATATCTACTTGTAAACTGCTTTCCAGCAACTATCTGGACCAGTATAGAATCTCTCCAGAAGTGAGACAGAAGCTCACTGAGTGTTACCATTTCTAACAGTCTTCTAGTTACACGGATTCAGAGATGCAGCTCGTTGTTTCTCTTTGCATCCTTTATTACAGTAAAGGTTGAACATATGTTTATGTTCTCATTTTTTCCTTTTACAAGTTGCGTGTTTCTTATCCTTTGACCATTTTTCTGTTGAAATGCATTATTTGTAAATTCTTTTGGTAGATTTAGAATGTGAACTTTTTTGTCTCACAAAGAAGATTTAAAATATTATTTTCAGCTTGTGAAGTGTAATTTAGCTCTAGTGATAGTGATTTTTAAAATAGTGTTGAAGTTTGGGTTTTTATAGAGACAAGTCTGTAGCTGACTCCATAATTCTATATACCCTTGATTGCTAACAGGCTTTCTAAACTACAAAATAATAAAACACTATAATATATCTATACTCTCTTGTATAATTTGTATTCATTTAGCTTTTGCTGTTAACTATTCTGTTTGTAGTGTAACTTGTTTTCAGAAAGAGGGCCATAAGGACCTAGTTTTTCTTTTCTTTCCAAACTGCCAGCCAGTTGTCTCTGTAGCACCTGTTTCCTAGTCCCTATTTTCACATTGGTTTGAAAACCCATTGAGGAATGGAATAAATTCCATTTCATCCACACTTGTAGGAGCTCATTTTGTACAAAAGAAAGACCATGAGTATATATATATATGAGAGTGTTGATGCACATACTTATTAACTTTGTTAATAATATATACCTACAGACAAGTAAAGGGGAGTAAGATAAAATGGTTCTTTATTTTTCCATGTATTCTAAATAAAATCTTTAACAATGTAGTTCTAGAATGTTTTATGCATGGTTTTGATTGGAATCAATAAGAAAGGAGAATGGTAGAGGTTGAAGAGTAAGGAAGCAAGAAATTCCTTCATAAGGGACCTTGTTGACCAAGGTAAAGACTTTCCTTCTGGGAAAAAAATGGGAAGCTATTGTGAAATTTTAAGTTGAAAAGTAACATGGTGTAATTTGAACTCTTGAAAGTATCAGTGTGGCAGCTCTGTTGACAACAGAATATAGAGAGGCAAGAATGGACAAAGACCAGGAAAGAGATGGTGATGGTTTGGTCTGGGGTAGTAGCAGAAGTGGTGAACAAAAATCCTGATGTATTTTGAAAGCAGGTCTTACTGATGGTTCTGATGTGAACTGTGAAAGAGAAGAATCCAGGAAGATTCCAAGGTTTGTTTGGCCTGAGCAACAGGAAAGATTGAAGGACCATTTACCAATGGGGATGAGTATGGAAGGAGCAGAAAAATGAAAAGTATTGTTTCAGACATATTTAGTTAGCGATACATGATTGACAGTGAAGTGGAGATATAAATTAGGCAAATGGGTGCAGGATTTCAGATTCTAAGGCTAGAGATAAAAATTAGACAATAGACTCAACAAAAAATGGTTTGTACAATGATAAGCCAGAATGAAATCAGTATACATAGAAAAGAGAAAAAAACTGAGCTCTAGGGCTTTCCAGCACTGAGTCAGCAATAGTAGTAGGAGGGCACTAAGTTAGAAGGAGGGTAGTAGGGAAATCAAGAGAGGAATTTCGTCTTCTAAGTCAAGGAAAGATTTTCAATGAGAAGATGTTAACAGAGGTATTAACTGGTGCTGCTGGTGAAATAACCTGGTAAGATGACCACTGAAACTTCACCATTTAGCAACATGGAAGTCATTAGTGAAGTTTATAAGAATTAAGTTTGGTGGGTTGTGTTCAACAGAGAATGAAAGGAGAGAAATCAGAGACAGCAAGTGTAGACGATGTTTTGAGAAGGTTTCCTATAATGAGAGCAGACAGTGAAGCAGGAGCTAGGGGGAAGAAATTACAGCATGTTTATGCATTGATGGGAATGGCCTGGTAGAGAGAGAAGACTGGACAGGCAGGGGAGAGCTGGACATGTGAGTACAGATGGCTCATTCTCAAAAACTGGATACAGGGCATAGCATACAGGCACAGATGTGAATGGGTAGATATATATGAAGGCGGGATTAAGTGAGATTTCTCACCTTCTTATACTATTTTCTTAGTGAAATTTGAAGCAAGTTTATTACACTGAGGGTGATGGTAAAAGAGATTTGAGGATTTAACAAGAAAGGAGAAAATGTGAAATAGGAAAATAAAATAATAAATTTGTTGTGGAAAAGAAGTAAAATTCCAGGCTGTACTATGAAAAATCTATTTTAAGAAAGTTAATGGACATGAGTTTAAAGTTGTTAAGTCAATGTGATTGCGTATTTTCTCCTGCCATTGTTGACTTCATGGCTACAATAGTGAGGTGAGCATTAAAATGGATTGAATTAGAATTCTATGTTTCCAAGTTGAGAATGACACAGGAAGAGAAGCAAGGACATTGAAGATATATGCAATAGAGCAATTGTAATGATAGATGACAGAATATACATTGAATAAGGAATGAGGACAAGAGGTGGTAGGTTCCTGTGTAGGTTGCAGTGGGAGCAGAAAATTGTTACTGTTGGAGTACTAGAAGGAATGATCTGGCAAGGCAGAGGGGATGGACAGAAGAAGTAACTGCTCCAGTCACTTACATTTATTGCTTGTCTTACCATGATTATGACTTTGACACATTTGGTATCAAAGGATTTTCAGCTTCCTATTGAGTTTGGGATACCTGTTCTTTTTGTCATTAGGATTAGCAATTTCAGTTTCTCATGAGCTACTTGTTTTTATAAAAGTCATTAAATATAAATATAAAGACTCCTGTACTGAAACTGGAAATAGGGGAAATGAAGTTTGGCAGTATGGT
This sequence comes from Sylvilagus floridanus, assembly GCA_949820135.1. Lineage (NCBI taxonomy): Eukaryota > Metazoa > Chordata > Mammalia > Lagomorpha > Leporidae > Sylvilagus > Sylvilagus floridanus. The sequence goes on along the minus strand of OX463227.1, from coordinate 64,245,729 downwards.
TGCCAGAAACAGATCTTTGTCAACTGATGGTAAACACAGTTACCAAGGCAGTGATTTACTCTCTTAGTGTTTAAAAGACTTAGATTTTTGATGACTTTCTTGCTTTCTTTTTTCTTTTCTTTCCTTTTTTCTTTTCTTTTCTCTTCTCTTCTTTACTTTTCTTTTTTCTTTTTCTTTTCTGGACAGGCAGAGTTGGACAGTGAGAGAGACAGAGAGAAATGTCTTCCTTCCGTTGGTTCACCACCCCCCCCACCCCCCCGCAAATGGCCACTATGGCTGGCGCGCTACGGCCAGCGTGCTGTGCTGATCCGAAGCCAGGAGCCAGTTGCTTCCTCCTGGTCTCCCATGTGGGTGCAGGTCCCAAGCACTTGGGCCATCCTCCACTGCACTCCCGGGCCACAGCAGAGGGCTGGACTGGAAGAGGAGCAACTGGAACTAGAACCCTGGGTGCCAGTGCTGCAGGCAGAGGATTAACCTAGTGAGCCATGGCGCCAGCCTCTTTCTTGGTTATTAACCTGGTCTGCTTCCTAAGACAGTTTTATTAATGAGAATAAAATTGTTCCTTGATCCAGATTTCATGTTTTATTAACGTAGTTATAGAAAATGGCTTTAAAAGTCTTATAAAATATTCTGCAGTCTGTGTTTCAAAATGCCTCTTTTCCCTTGATTAGGTATTTATGCTGGTTTAAATTATTCCTACTTCCTTCCATTTTACTTTATTTTTACTTTTTATATTCTGCAAATTTTCATAATACAAGATAGAAGGAATAAACACAGCCAACACCCATATATCCTCACTTGTAATATTTCAATTATTATAAATATTTTGTGGAATTGTTTTAAAGTATGTTACAGATGCCATGGCACTTTATCCCTTTATCATTCCTATCAAATTAACTTTGATTTTCCAGTTCCTGGCTCCTGTCTTTGGCCTGGCCCAGGCTTGTCTTACACAGACATTTGGGGAGTGAACCAGCAGATAGCAAATCAGTCAATCAATAAATCAATCACTCTGTTTCTTTCTCTTTCAAGTAGATGAAAAGAAAAAATTTTTTTAAAAATTGTATTTCTGTATGTTTTGTTTGGAGCACTGTTTAAAATTCATACTCAAATTATCATATGGTAAAATTGACTTCTTTTTGTTTTTGGTATACAGTTCAATGAATCTTAACATGTGAATATGCCTGTGGTCACCACCACAGTCTGGATTCAAAAGAGTTATCCCACCAAAAATGTCCCTCTTATTATCTATTATAGTTACCCCTCCCCCACCTATGATCTCTGGCAACCAGAGGCTTATTGTAGTCTTTTGGTGAACAGCATATAAATGGAACCAAATATGATACAACCTTTTGAAGTTAGACTTTTTCACTTAGCATAATGTCTGTGAAATTCGTCCAAGCTGTTGGATATACCAATAGTTGATTTCTTTTTATTATTATTATTATTATTTCAATTGATTCCTTTTTATTGTTGAGTAGTATTCCATGATGTGGATGTAGTTATTTACCCATTCATCTGCTGAAAAGCATTTAGGTAATTTCTAGTTGTGGCAGTTAGGAATAGAGAAGCTATAAACATTTGTGTACAGATTTTTGTGTGAACATTAGTTGTCATTTTTGGAGTGACATTGCTGGATGATATGGTTGTAGGTGTAGATTTAACTTTGTTATAAACTACCACATTGTTTTCTAGAGTGATTGTATTATTTTGCATTCCTACCGGTAACGTACAGGAGTGTCAGCTGCTGGGGATGTTTGCCAGCATTTGAGTTTGTCAGTTTTTTTTAACCTTTCTAACGGGAATATAATGACAGCTCACCATGGTTTTAATTTTCATTTCCCTAATGGCTACTGATACTGAACATCTTATGTTTCTTTGTGTCATTTGCTTCTTGGTGAAGTGTCTGCGTCTTTTGCCTGTTTTCTACTGGGACATTTGTTTTCTTATTGTTGCGCTTGGAGAGCTCCTTATATCCTGGATACCAGACCTTTTAGCTGTATGATTTGCCACTATTTTCTGTCAGTTGGTGGCTTGCCTTTCCAATTTCTCAGTAACTCTTACAGAGCAGAAGTTTCTGATTTTGTTAAAGGCAGTTTATCGATTGTCTATTTCATACCACGTTTAAAAGAATTCTGTGCTTAACTCTCGTCCACGAAGATTTCCTCTCTTGTTTGCTTTATTTGTTTTATAGTTTTATGTTTTACAAGTATGTCAGTGATCCATTTAGAGTTACTTCTTGTATAAAGTATGAGTGTTACTTCAAGGTTCATGTATCCTGTGAATAATAGATACTGTTCAAGCACCATTTGTTTAGAGGATTATCCTTTCTCTTTAAATGCTTTTTAGGTTACAAAATTTAACTAATGTAACTAATTTCTGTTTTTTCTATTACATGGAGTTAATATGCTTAACAAATTGAAAATTTGATTTTATCACTCAAGAAAGCTTATTTATTCTATTATTTATATGTAGAATAGAATCATATTTTATGAAGAATTTTGTCTTTGTGACAAAAAAACATAAACTAATTTTGAAAATTCTACCGTACATGAGTTTACCATTTTTTAATAGAAAACTTTTATTTGATAAATACAAATTTCAAAAGTACAACTTTTGGATTGTAGCGGTTCTTCCCCCCTTAACCACCCTCCCACCCATAAACCATCCCATTTCCTTCTCCCTCACCCATCCCATTCTTAATTAAGATTCATTTTTAATTATATACAGAAGATCAGTGAGTTTACTATTTACAAAAGACAATGAGTTTTTTTTCTTTCTGTCTTAAAATTCTGATGAATTTAGTGGCCAATAACTTGTGTCCAGGCACTGAATAACAGTAAATGTTGTGTAATTTTGTTTTAAACCCTCCACATTTGAAAAATTCTATTAAAATTTCACATTAAATAACTCCAGATTTATTTTTTAAATTTAGTTTTTCTTATGTTCATTTTCAAAAGGTTAAAGAGATTTAAATAAGATGAAGAGTATGTTAATAAAAGACTAAGAAACTGTTTCTTTTAATAAACTAGCCTATGCTTGGTGCCTTTTTATTCTGTTAGATTACACAGTGTACTATCAGGAAAAGGAAGCAACTTCCACAGTGTGAAATTGTGAGGGTAGGGTGATGGAATGATGATTTTGTTTCTGTTATTGATTTTGGTGTTTATATGACATATGCCAGCCAATAACATAGAATTGAATATTTTATGGAATAAAATTTTAGTTTGTGCTACCAGATATTTTAAATGAATAAAAAGGCTTTGGACTGCAACTACTGGTCTGGACATCTTTCTATATAGGTTAAATGATTTTAATGCTTATTAGTGATTACAATATATGTAACCTTTAAGAATATTTGAAGTGCCGCATATGTGGTAGATGTATATATTGAGTGTGTACATATATCTTTGTACTTTTTTTTATTGTTTATGCTTTCTCTTTTTACTGTTTCTTAATTTTATTTTTTCCCCAGGGTAGTGGCTATTGTCTTTGTTCTCCTTAACCTTCCACATCTTTTGACCCAACCACAGAACTTGAAGTTTTATTTATAATAACGCAAGTTCTCTTTTCAGCAATATTGATAGATCTTTAAAATAACTTAGAAAATTATATTAATATCCTTATTTTTTTCATTTGGTGCAGTATTTAATTTACACAATAGCATTAGCACATGAGTAAGATCTTAGATTTTTCTACATGAGTTGAAACAGTGATATATTTTGTTTAGAAAGATGGTTAATTTTTAAAATGTTTGATATTACTACTTTTGGCATGAAAGTGTAAGAAATTGTTTTCACTTTATCACATTAGAGAGACTTGTTAATTCCTGATTTTAAGACACCCTTTGTTTAGAATTAAGAATTGATTATAAGATTTGGCATTCTTTGTAGTGTAGTATTAAAATGGGATGTTATGATATGTTTATCATTCATGATCAGAAAGGCCAGGGTGTGCATAAACAAGCTGTTCAATGTCTGATTTACTCTCAGCTCAGAGGAGTTAACTTGCCGCCTTTTTTTTTTTATTTAAGAAAGTGGAGATGTATTATAGTAAAGTTATTTTTATAGGGCCCTAATTTCTCAGGTTGAAACATTTTTCTAATTTTTAAGGTTTTGGAGGCCTTAAGATTTTTGGTTTGAGGGTTTTAAAAACAAACTTTTAGGCTTTCTTCATTGAAGTGCTATATATTTTCATTTATTTTAATTATTTAAAACATTTATTTATTGCCTGCATTCACCTTTAAAACAACTGAGCTCAAAAGTAGTGTGATACCCAACACCAACCTACCTACAGCAGTGGTGTAACCTCTTCCACTCATGATATCTGGTGTAATGTGAAATTTTTCAGGTACTTATCCTTGGGAAATCTAGTAGTATACTTTTAAAGAAATCTTCATAGCATTCCTGAATATAAGAAACCTATACTTCAGTTTAGGATGCTATTTTATTAGGGAATATAGGTTTTAGTTTAAAAGTTCTTTCAGTGATGTGATTGTTCATGTTTATGATGTCCCAGAACCTGTTCCCCAAAGAAAAATGAAAATTTTCCTTAGGTCTTAGAGATATTTGAAAAATGTAAATCAACAAATTCCAATAAATAACTGTTTCACCCTGATACTTGTGTGATTAGATTTAGGAATTTGCTGTTTAGTAGATTCCTATTGTGGCAGAGAAATCTTTCAGGCATGAATTGATAGTCCAGATCCTTTGAGGTCTGTCTATTCTGACCTATGACCCCTATTCTTACAAGGTCAACATCTGAGGGCAGGAGATTAAGGCAGTTTAAAGACCAGAATGGTAAATGGAATGGAAAAATTAGCCAGCACATTTTGGGTGCAAAACATCAAAGTCATCAAATAGTTTGCTTATTTTAAACCTGACTTATGGGACTAGCAAGCTAATTTTAATGTGTTTATTGGCATAATAAATTTAATAATCATAACTTACTTTATGATATTATTTAAACTGTATCACACAATTTAAACTGATACAACTTTACCTCAAAATATCAGGAAATGCAAAAGTACTTTGCCATAGTTATCAGTCCATCTGTACAGTTTTAGAAAACATTTTCCTTAGCTTTTACTATCAAATATTTTAATTTATAAAGAATGTTTAATAGCATGAAATATATACACCTATACTGGCTGATAATTTTAAGTGGCAGGGAATTAAGTTTTAGTTCTATACTGTTGACTTTAAGAAATGCATATTTTTAAAGGATGGAGATAGAAAATAGGAGAAGGTAAGAGGCAATTTGTCTTTCTTTCTTCCCTGCCTTTTTGAGTCTTTGCTCTTTTAATTTTTCATCTTTACCTCTGAAAATAATCCTTAAGCCTTTTAATTGTGTGCTTTTCATTGTAATTCTAAAATGCAGACCATAGATTTTCCTCCTTAGTTCCTGTGTTTTGTTTCCTTGTAAGAAATTGTCCACAGCCCTTTATTTTACATTTGTTTGTGTCCTGGACAGCTGTGAATTTGCATCTTCTGCTTCCTACTAATGACTGGCAAGGGCTAGAGTTGAATAACTGAGCTGTTGCATCCAAATTTTCATTCATCCATATAGTGACTAAGGAAATTAGTAAAACCAATACAATACCAGAGTCTCCTCAATCTTCTGCATTTTTTATTCTATCGTAAATTTTCCATTTTATAGACCTAATTTTAGGGTAGTTTTCCATGTCCTTTCTTTTTGTGATTATTTGACCAGCGATCTCTTAATGAGGCAATTATAGTTGTTTCCTTCTTTCACATTATCTTAGCAGATGCTCCCCCTGCTGTGACCTCTGTTCAGGCTGGGCAGACAATGTGCCATTCTCATCACCCTCTGCCAGACATTGTGTAAGGCTGAGCTTCACTGGGTGCTGCATAGGTCTCCCAAGATGCTGATGGAATGGTCCGAAGCCAAGTGGGAGTTCATTAGAATTTTAGGCTGATTTTCAGATTGTTATTTTATCCTAGGAATAATAGGTAGTAAAATAATGTATACAGGGAGAAAAAAAGTCCCAGGAGCAACTTTACTTCACTTTCTTCCTTTAGACTTCCTTTAGCCTCGCTAAAATGAGGTCAAATATTTAATGTATGGTTTCAGCATAAGGGTATTATGAAAATTGGGTAATTTTGTAAGATTTTGAGATCCTTTGAAAAGAAGACATTAATTTAGCCATTTAACCTCTAATATAAAATGTTTATTTTTAAATGAATATTTGACATTGTTCAGAGTTTCAGTTAAGTTTTAGTGTTGTTTTTAAATCTTAAAATGTGTGTTAATTATCTTAAATATAGATTCACATGTTTTCTATCTCCCTTTCATGATGTCAAATCTGTTCCCATTTGAATAGAATAAGAACTGATTAAGATGAAAGCTAATTAACAGAAAATATCTACATAGGAACTACTAAATCCCTCCACTGAGGAGTTAGGTCTATTGGCCAACCCCAAGTAGTCATCCAAGTGAATCACGAAGTTGTCAATAGCCCTTATTCTCCATTAACAAGGACTATGAATCAAATTCTATTCTGATAAATTTGAAGAGCCTGTGCAAACTTTCTTCCAAATTTACACTGCAATTTTAATTTTTGAAACTTGGTCAAAATAAACAGATTAAGAGCTATGACTTGAGCTGTTCTCCTATAGAAGTTTTTATTTTTGTTGGTATAATGGGGTTACCTTATTTATATTGTAATTGATAATTTAAAATATAATAATATGTAAGTTATAATCTATTGCACTTACCAATAAGAAATAGTAATTTAGTAAAGCAGGTTTAATATAAGCTATGTAAGTCAGTCATCTGCAATGCTTGAAACTGGAAATGTTTTGAACTGTGGATTTTTTCTTAGATTTTAGAATATTTGTATATAACAATGAGATGTCTTAAGGATGGAACCTAAGTCTTAATATGAATTATATTTGTTTCATGTATGCTTTATACACAAAGCCTGAAGACAATTTTATATAGTGTTTTTAATTCACTAACATTTTGACTGCAAGCTATCACATGAGGCTAAATATTGAATTTCCAACTTATGGGCATTTTGGTGCTCAAAAGATTTTGGACTGGGGCAGGCATTTGCCTAGAAATGTCCATGTCCATATCATAGTACCTGAGTTCAATTCCTATTCTAGCTCCAGATTCCAGCTCTGCCAATGCAGAACCTAGGAGGCAAGTAATTGGGTCCCTGCCGCCCATGTGGGAGACTTGGATTGAGTTTCTCACTCCTGACTGTGGCCCTGGAACAGTCCTGGTGACTGGAAGGCATTTGTGGGATAGAGTGGCAGATGGGAACTCTCTCCTGTCTGTCTGTCTTTCTGTCTCTCTCTCTCTCTCTCTCTCTCTCTCTCTGCCTGTTGCAAAAAGCTTTTGGGGTGTGAATGTTTGGCACAGCAATTGAATCACCACATCGGTTACCAACATACCATATCTAAATGCCTGGTTTGAATCCCTACTAATGTGCACCTGGGGGGCAGCAGGCGATAGATAGCTGAAGCACTTGGGTCCCTGCCATGCACAGTAGGATGCTTGGATCGAGTTCAATCTGGCTCAGCCATGGCTTTTGGGAAGTGAACCAGCAAATGGAAAATCTCTCCATCTGTCTCTCTATTTGCCTTTCAAATAAAATGAAAATACGTTTGAAATTGTTTTTAAATTTTTGATTTTGAAGCATTTCAAATTTCTGATTTTTGGATTAGAGATCCTCAACCTATATATATGGAAGTGAAAAATGAAATGTTGGTCCATTGAAAGGAAGATAGACCATTAGGAAAGAGAATGTAGTTTCTCTATATAAATATATACAAAAGAGCTTCAAGTTTTGTAAAAAATGGAAATAAAAGATTTTGATGCAAAAACATTTTTAAATTCATGCATAGTCTTTTCATAATGCATAATTTTTCATAAACTTTTTTAAAGAACTCTGTGAATTTCAATTTTTTCCACAAAATAAGCTTATATTTTAATTCCATTTTCTATGGACTTTGTTTTAAAAGATTTTATTTATTTATCTGAGAGGTAGAGTTACACAGTGAGAGGGAGAGACAGAGAGAAAAGTCTTCCTTCTGTTGGTTCACTCCCCAAATGGCCGCAATGGCCAGAACTGCTCTGATCCGAAGCCAGGGGCCAGGAGCCAGGTGCTTCTTTTTGGTCTCTCATGTGGGTACAGGGGCCCAAGCACGTGGGCCATCTTCTACTGTTTTCCCAGGCCACAGCATAGCCGGATTGGAAGAGTAGCAGCCAGGAGTAGAACTGGCGCCTATATGGGATGCCAGCTCCACAGGTGGAGGATTAACCCACTGTGCCACGGTGCCGCCCCCATCTATGAACACTTTGAAATACTATCATTCGTATATATATCTTGATATATGACAGAAGTGGAAAATGGGCCTGGGAAAATTATCTACTTATAGAGGAAAAAGTAAACTTGAACTCATACCATATTTAACTTTACAACTGTATTAGAAAAAAATGGGAGAGTAAATTTATCACTTTAGGTTTAGGAAAGACTTTTTTTAATTAAATAAATTTCATAATCTTTACTGTTAACTTTTAAAATGGATACATAATACACTTACAAAGTATGCACTAATCAGAAACACACAGATCAGTGCATTGTTGCAAAATACACACATCCATGTAAACATCACAACGGTCAAGATGGAGAGACCACGGGCATCTCCACAGCCTTCCTCCTGCTGCCTCCCAGTCACTGCTACTTTATAGAAAAGACTTTTAAAACAACAGACAAAAAGCATGAATCACAAGGGATAGGATTTATAAATTGACAGCTTTAGAATTTAAGCTCCTACCTAGTAAAGTCTTCACTCAGGAAGATAGAACCCCTCAAAGTATTATAGGATTTAGGAATTTAATATTGTACAAATTTGGGGATTTGGGGGTAGTGGAAGAGTCAGAGCATTAGAGAAATAGCCACTCATCAGTCTCAGAAGCACTGGACGGAGTGAACAAATAGGAGTTTGCAGAGAATTGAAAAAGTCCAGCACATCAACTATTGAAGGGGAACTAGAACAGGGAATTCCTGGAGAGACATTTGCAAATCACTGCCTCCTGTGGTTCAGCCTCTGAGTTTGCAGACCAGAGCTGGCAACGGGGCCAACAGTTGGGAAGACAGCCTGGCTGCAGAGCCCCAGAGAGAGAGGAAACAGCCAAGACTCACTGGACAGGTCTGCCTGTTACCGTGTCTGACCATGATGACCTTGCAAGAATAATGGCTTGTGCTTCTCTTTTGCCTTCCAAATCTTGTACTAGTTTCTCTCTTGGCTTTTTCTAACCTGGAACCACACAGAGAAGGGAACTATTGGAAATGCAGGCACCAGCCATAACCAGATTGACATAAAACAATACAGCACCAATAATATAAACAAAGCAAGAAAACAAAAGTGAAAAAAAAAAACATTTGAAATGCTTGTAATTGATAAAGTATGATCACTGTACTAGCAATAGCATCATGGACTCCTGTTAGAAATACAGATTATCAGACCTCCCCCCACCACTTATCTGTGGGGTATGGATCTCAGCCATCTTTATTTTCTCCAACAAACTCTTCATGTAATTTTGATATTCTCTGAGATTTGAGAACAGTTGGCTTAAGAGGAGTTGGGGCAAGAAATTGCTGGCTTGCATAATTTATAATTCCTAGATTTAAAATAGTTTCAGGTAAATAAGGATTTGGATGCTCAATTCCAGTGCCATAAGGGATATAATTCACATTAGTTCTTAAAAAAAAGCCCAGGATTGATTCTATTGCTGGAACCTAGAATGTGGCACTCTGATTTGCTGTACTTGGGTCCTTTGCCCACCCTTTTTGCTAGGGAGTCCGGTGAGCTCCATCCAAGTCACAAGGATTAAAAATTGAGGAAGAGGGCCTGCACTGTGTTGAAGTAAGCTAAGTCTCCGCCCATGGCACCAGCATCCCATATGGGCACTGGTTTGTGCCCTGGCTGCTCCTCTTCTGATCCAGCTCTCTGCATATGGTCTGGGAAAGCAGTAGAAGGCGGCCCAAATGCTTGGGTGCCTGCACCCATGTGGGAGACCCAAAGGATGCTCTTGGCTCCTGACTTGGGATTGTCTCAGCTCTGGCCGTTGCAGCCATTGGGGGAGTGACCCAGTGGATGAAGACCTTTCTCTCTGCCTCTCTGCCTATAACTCTGCCTCTCAAATTAATAAATAAAATCTTTAAAAAAAAAAAAGTTGGGGAAGAAGGATTCTCCAAAAGAAAATCAAAATGCTGTTATGAGAAGTGGCATGTGAGGAGGCAGGTGCAACTAATATTTATAAAACAGCACTACTCAGAATAGCCCTTCTCCAAACTATTGCTGATTTTCAGGCTTGTTAATGTAAGTAAACATGCCTGTTCTTCATCAAAAGGCCTCCGTACAAAAACAGTGTTGCTTGCATTAAATCCCATTTCTTCTTGTGCTCAGATATTTTCTTCGATTATTTGCTTACATGCTTTGTTTTTTATCGTTTCCTTTTCTCTTTTTAGAAATCCTGTTGCTCAGTTGTTAGCATTCATGAATTTGTCTTTCAGGTTTCCCATCTTTTCTCTCAGCATTCGCATCTCCCGTCTTGCTGTAGTTGTTGGCTCATTATTTTCTTACAATGAGTTATTCCAGAACATTGATTGAGATCTCAAGTGTGACCAATTTCTTTCACTGTAATTTTCTATTTAATTTTAAGATTTGAACCAGGTCTTTAGTTATAGGAAGCCTTTTTGTTTGGTTGGTTTTGAACTGATTGGTTTACATAAAAATTCTCATCAGATGTCAGTAGAAGCCATACTTTCTAAAAGTGTAGTTCTCTCCCTCACGTTGCTCAGTCCTAATGAGTAGCTGTATTTTTCTATCCAATCATTGTTTTTTCTTTCCTTAACATGAGTGCAGAGTTGACTTTTCACGTCTTTTTTAATTAATTAATTTATGTATGTATTTATTTATTTTAAGATCTATTTTATTTATTTGAAAGACAGAGTTACAGAGAGACGTAGAGACAGAGAGAGAGCTCTTCCATCCACTGGTTCACTCTCCAGATGGCCGCAACAGCCGGAGTTGCGCCAGTCCGAAGCCAGGAGCCGGGAGCTTCTTCCTGGTCTCCCACGTGGATGCAGTGGCCCGAGCACTTGGGCCATCTTCTTCTGCTATCCCAGGCCATAGTAGTGAGCTGGATCAGAAGAGGAGCAGCCGGAACTAGAACTGGCACCCACATGGGGTGCTGGCACTTCAGGCCAGGGCTTTAACCTGCTGTGCCCCAGCACCGGCCTCTATATTAATTTGAAGGGCAGAGTTACAGAAAATTTCTCTCTCTTTTCTAGGGGGGGAAAGCAAGAGAGAGAGGGAGAGGCCTTCTACTTGCTGGTTCATTCCCCAAATGGCCACCAAAGCCAGGGCTGGGCCAGACCAAAGCTAGGAGCCAGGAGCTTCTTCCAGATCTCCCATTTGGGCAGCAGGGGCCCAGGGTCTTGGACCATCCTCCACTGCTTTCCCAGGCATATTATTAGAGAGCCAGATTGGAAGTGGAGCAGGCGGGACACAAACTGGGATGCTGGTGTTGCAGGTAGCGACTTAACCCGTTATGCCACAATGCCAGCCCTTTTCTTGTCTCTTGGGTAGAGGCAGAATGTAGCTGTGGAAGGTATAGTTTCAGCTCCTGTGGGCTGGCACCATACAAACTATCATTTTATAACCCTGCTGTAAGGAAGATGGTAGGAAGGTAAAAAGGTGACCAGCCAAGGAAAGAACCTCTCTCTGCACCTTACTCTAGTCATTGGAAGAACATGTTCCACTTATCAAAGGCACAAAAGAACTGAAAATACTTAGGGTTGAAGCTTAAAAAGAGACATTCAGGATCTAAAGGAAGGAAACTAAAAACTGACAACAGTTCAAAAAGTTCATTTAAAAATGGAATTTTTTTAAAAGGTGAGTTTATTTTTAATGCAAAATATTGAAATCCATGTACAGTGGTTTTTTAAGCAAAAAGACCCTTGTGTACAGCTAGAAACAATAATTGAATGGAAAAAATGACCATTTCACCCATATACAGTAAAATTTAAAGTAATCACAGATCATTAAAACTATATTAGTATAGGGAACAGTGCTGTGGCACAACAGGTCCCAGATGGATGCGGGTTTGGGTTCTGGCTGCTCCACTTCCGATCTGGCTCTCTACTATGCCTGGGTAGGCAGTGGAGGATGGCTTAAGTCCTTGGGCCTCTGCACCTGCATGGGTAACCAGAGGAAGCTCCTGGCTCCTGGCTTTGGATCGACACAGCTCCGGCCGTTGTGGCCATCTGGAGAATGAACCAGCAGATGGAAGACCTCTCTCTCTCTCTCTCTCTCTCTGGCTCTGCCTCTCTGTAACTCTGCCTTTCAAATAAATGAATAAATCGTTTTAAAAAACCATATTAGTATAATATTCTCTCTCTTTTTTTTACCTAGAAACCTTTGATTTAAAGTACACAAACTTCATGCATTTCATATATACAAATTTAAGAACATAGTGATTCTTCCTACCCTGCCCTCCCTCCCACCTACACTTCCACCCTTCTTTCACCTCCCTCTCTTATTCCCATTCTTATTTTTTACTAAGATCTATTTTCAATTAACTTTATACCCATAAGATTAACCCTACACTAAGTAAGTACAGTGTTTCAAAATATGAAATCTCCATGAACTTTTTGAGTACTCTGCTATGCTTAGTTTTAATTCAACTTTCCATGAACTTTTTGAAGTACTCTCATATACTGAGTTAACATAGACGAAAACTTGAGTAAATCTAAACACACATATAAAGCCTATACTGGGATGTGTGTGTGTGTGTGTTGTGTATGCTATTGAAAACAGGATCTTTTCCCTTTATAGTTTATCAACTTTTTCTAAATAGGATTAATTTTATATAATTTTTTAAAATCTGAAAGACAGAGAAAGAGACAGACACCTCCCATCTGCTGGTTCACTCCTCAAATGCCTGCAATGGCTGGGGCTCGGCCAGCGTGAAGTTGGAATCCAGGAACTTAATCCATTTCTCCCACACGGGTGTCAGGGGCCCCAGCTGCCTCCCTGCGTCCTCATTAGCAAGAAGCTGAAGCCCAGGCACTCCAATATGGGTTGAGGTTCTTAACCACTATGCCAGCTGTCTAGCCTTGTATAATAATTTTGTAACCACTTTACTAACTTTTATTGATTTTAATAATTTAATGCATTTATGATTTTCAGACATAAAATATATTCAACTAAAAATAATTTACTTCCTATGGTTATTTTGGTATTTCAAATTATATTGCCCTTTCTTCCATTTTATTTGTTTCTTATTTATCCAGTGGTAAAATAAATATTGATCCATGTTTCTCCTGATTTCTTTGTATTAACTCTTAAATCCATCAAAACTTACTAACTTGATAATCGATAGCAGGCTAACTATTCAGTTGATAATTTTGTGAATGATGTTAGAAATATCCAGATGACCCTGGGCAGAATAAAAGATTCCCAGGCCTGCTAAGAGGTGCATAATAAGTTCTGAGTAAATATTTAGTAAGTGAAATAGCTGTGACCTTGGCAGGTAACTTCCCCAGCACCTCAGGTTTGTCGTATGTGGATTCTTGCTTTTATTTCAGAAGCTTGTGTTGAATGCCTACCATATTCCAGGAAACTAGCACCGAGCAGAGAAAGGGTTATCTTAGGGTCCTGCTACTGTATAGCAACCATTTGGGAGTATGAGCCAAATAAACAAAAACAGATATACAGGGGCCGGCGCTGTGGTGCAGCAGGTTAACGCCCTGGCCTGATGCACCAGCATCCCACATGGGTGCCGGTTTGAGACCCAGCTGCTCCACTTCCAATCCAGCTCTCTGCTATGGCCTGGGAAAGCAATGGAAGATGGCCCAAGGCCTTGGGCCCTTGCACCCACATGGGAGACCTGGAAGAGGTTCCTGGCTCCTGGCTTCAGATTGGTGCAGCTCCGTCCGTTGCAGCCAATTGGGGAGTGAACCATCGGATGGAGGACCTCTCTCTCTCTCTCTCTGTGCCTCTCCTCTCTTTGTGTAACTCTGACTTTCAAATAAATAAATAAATCTTAAAAAAATAAACAGACGTACAAATAAACATATACTATGATGTCAGGTGGTAGAAACTCTCCTGAAGAAAAATAGAGCAGGGTGAAGGGACAGAGGATACAGTTTGACTGAAGTTGGATGAGGAAGTGTCTCAGGGGTCTAATGTCTGAGCAGAGACCTGACTGTATGAGAGTCCAAACCTTGTCAATATCTGGGGGAAGTGATTTCTAGAACAAATCCTTGCAAATATTCTAAGGCAGTTATGGATTGAGCAGGAATGAGGAGCTGTAGGCCAGCAGGTGTGACCAGGTTGGATTAGCTGATGAGAGAGGTTCAGGATCAGAGAAATGGGCCATGTATTGGCCATGGTTGTTTATGTTGAGCTGGGTAATCATTGAAGGGTTTTGAGGAAGTGAATAACATGGCCTACATTTTGTTTTGCAAAGATCATTCTGGCTGCTAGTGGAAAACAGAGTATGGTGAGGTAAGAATAAAAGCAGAGAGACAAATTTGGAACATGTTACATTAGTGCAGGTTGGTGAGAGATGATGATGGTATGGAGCATGGATTTGGCTGTAAATGTGGGAAGTAGCTGTCAAATTCTGGTTTGTTTGTTTGTTTGTTTTTAATAAATGATTTATTTATTTATTTGAAAGGCAGAGTTACAGAGAGATTTTACACTCACTGGTTCACTCCCCAGATGGGCACCAAGGCCAGAAATGGAACGAAGCCAGGAGCTTCTTCTGGGTCTGCCACATGGGTGCAAGGACCCAAGCACTTGAGCTGTCTTCCACTGCTTCCCCAGGCCATTAACAGAGAGCTGGATTGGAAGTGGAGCAGCCGGGACTCGAACCAGTTCCCATATGGGACTGCAGGAGGCTTTACCTGCTAAGCCACAGAGCTGGACCTCTAGATGTTTTGAGTGAGTCAGCAAGAGTTGCTGATGGATTGTGATTTGGCAAGGGAAGGAGAGGGAGGGATTCAGATGATTCCTGGGGCCGGCACTGTGGCATAGCAGGTAAAGCTGCTGCCTGCAGTGCTGGCATCCCATATGGCTGCCAGTTCAAGCCCCAACTGCTCCACTTCCTATCCAGCTCTCTGCTAAGGCCTGGGAAAGCAGTAGAAGATGGCCCAAGAGCTTGGGCCCCTGCACCCACATGGGAGACCTAACAGAACCTGGCTTCTGGCTTTGGAACGGTGCAGCTCCGTCCGTTGCAGCCATTTGGGGAGTGAAGATCTTTCTCCCTCTGTCTCTGCTTCTCTGTAACTTTGTCTTTCAAATAAGTAAATAAATAAAAAAGATGACTCCTAATTTCTGGAGTGAGCCTGAAGGATTATGCAATGTATGATGACACTGCTTGGCTGAAGGCTGGTGAAGTTGACGGAGATAAGGATGAGAACAAGAATGGTTGGAGAATCAAGCGTCCTGTTTTGGATGTGTAAATTTGAGCTGCCTCTAGAGCAGAGTGTCAAATAAGCATTTGGATGTCTCATCTGAATTTAAAGGTAGAAGTAGGGTTGGCGATACACATTTGGGAACCATCCATATACTGAACATCTTTAAAGCCACGAGAATGGATGAACTCACTATGAGGCCGAAGGATTGAGGAAAAATTTAAAAGTTGTAATTAGAAGATGTGGTTAAGAAAGAGTAGGCAATGGGCGAGGAAAACAAGGAGAGAATGATTCTTTGTATGCCAAATTAAAAAAAAAAAGTCTCAAGGGAAGAGTGATAAAGTGCTGAGAAGGCAAAATGAAATTCAGTCACCTGGTTTCATAGGGTGGGGAATGACTGGTGAGTTTAACAAGGGGTGAGGGAGTCCTACTACATGTAGTAAGAGGGTTAGATGACTGCTACCTCATCTCAAAAGAAAAATCATTTTCATATTGATTTTTACATACAAGCTATGTAGTTCTTTTTGTTTTGACCTTGGGAAAAAAAGGAGACATTGATTCTTCCTGTGCCGCAGATATTTAGTGTTAATATTTAACATTTTTCAAGTAATTTATTGAACATATAACACTTTTTTTTAAAACAGCTGTCTTTCAGGTCATGTGTATATATATAAATATATTTTATATTTAATAT
Source organism: Sylvilagus floridanus (assembly GCA_949820135.1). Lineage (NCBI taxonomy): Eukaryota > Metazoa > Chordata > Mammalia > Lagomorpha > Leporidae > Sylvilagus > Sylvilagus floridanus. The sequence continues at coordinate 64,229,575 of OX463227.1, read as the reverse complement.
ACAAATATATATAATATATAAAATATAAATATATACTCATAAATATACACAAATATATAAAAAGGTTTATTTATTTATTTGAAAGGCTGGGCCAGGCCGAACCCAGGAGCCAGGAACTCCATCCATGTGGATTCATTTGAGTGGCAGCAAACCAAGTACTTGAGTCATCTGTCCTCTGCTTTCCCAGGCACATTAGCAGGGAGCTAGATCAGAAGCAGAGGAGCCAGGATTCAGACCAGCACCAACAGGATGCTGGTATCTTAAGCAGCAGCTTAACCTACTGCACCACAATACCAGCCCCTAGATAGCAATTTCATTAGGGCCGATTTGGTGATTACACTCTGGTATACTTATGCGGGTTTTTTTAAAAAAGATTTATTTATGTATTTGAAAGGCAGAGTTACAGAGAGGCAGAGGCAGAGAGAGACAGTCTTCCTTCTGCTGGTTCACTATCCAGATGGCCATAATGGCCGGAGCTGGGCCCATCCAGAGCCAGGAGCCAGGAGCTTCTTCCGGGCCTCCCTCATGAGTGCAGGGGCCCAAGGGCTTGGGTCATCTTCTGGTGCTTTCCCAGGCCATAGCAGAGAACTGGATTGGAAGTGGAGCAGCCAGGACTCAAACCGGTGCCCATATGGGATGCCGGCACTGCAGGCAGCAGCCTTACGCGCTGTGCCACAGTGCTGGCTCCTATGCTGTTTATTTTACTGACCATTTTGATTGGTGTCCAAGGATAACAGTTCTGTTCTTGACTGCTCCTCATCAAACAGTAATACCTCCAGTACTTTAAAGGCTATGAACCTTCTCTGAACTTAGAGCCTATGTTTTACTTTTAGTTTTTCAGCCTTACAGATGATGATTTTTGTTATAATGAGTCATTTCTATTTATGTGTTTAAACAATGGTATACTCACAGTCCTTTTTCCATCTCTGATGTTTCTTCTGGGATCATCTTACTTTTTCCTATGTAAAATCTTCTAGATTTCTCTTGATAAAAATATTTTATATTTTTCTATAGCTGCATTTGTGTTGCATTCTACTTTTTAAGTCTGAATATATGGTTTTTAAATTCATTTAAAAACTAGTTTCACAGAGCTTACCTTCCAGTTAACAGGTGTTTTCTCTCAGTATTTTTTTTTTTTACTTTTTTTTAATTTGACAGGTAGAGTTATAGACAGTGAGAGAGAGACATAGAGAAAGGTCTTCCTTCCATTGGTTCACTCCCCTAATGGCTGCCATGGCCGAATGTTGGCCTCTCAGGCTGTGGCTTTACCCACTATGCCACAGCACTGGCCACAAAGCTGACTGATTTAATAATTTATTATTTATTTGTTTCATTTATGTTATACAGAGAAATGCTAATGTGATCACTGCTGGTTAGTGACTGAATAAACCAGTGAGGATGGTAGATGGACCTTGAGTATCCGTTAGGATGACAAATCTCTGACATGGCATAAAGGCAGGATACTAGGAATCTATCCACAAATGGATAAGAAGCTGAAAAAACTGTTCATAAGTTTAGGAGCATGATTATTTGCATGATAGTTTTAAACACCAAAATATAAGGAAGGTTTTAAAAGTGCTTTTTCCTTAGAAATGAACCAGCTAAGTACTATACCAATAAATACTATGAATGCAATGATGAATGATGGAACTTTTAGGAAAATCAGTCCATGTATGAAGAGATTTGGAAACTAGGAGTAAAGATAATCTTGTAGTTGAGTTTGAGATTAAGACATTAAAGTAGGAATAATCTATGAGTGTGCTATGTAAAGAAAATAGTTTATGCTAAGGAAATAGATTAGGTTTTTTGTAAAGATTTATTTATTTATTTGAAAGGCAGAGTTACAGAAAGGCAGAGCCAAAGAGAGAGAGAGAAAGAACTTCTAAGATCAATCCCATTCACAATAGCTTCAAAAAAAAAAAAAAATCAAATACCTTGAAATAAATTTAACCAAAGACATCTAAGAGCTCTATGATAAGAATTACAAAGCATTAAGTAAAGATATAGAAGATACAAAAAAAATGGAAAAATCTTCCATGTTCATGGATTGGAAGAATCGATATAATCAAAATGCTCATCATAATACCAAAAGCAATTTATAGATTCAATGTGATACCAATCAGAATTGAAGGACATTCTTCTCAAATATAGAAAAAATGATGCTGAAATTCACATGGAAACACAGGAGACCCCCAGTAACTATAGCAGTCTTATACAACAAAAATAAAGCCACAGGCATCAATCAGTACCAGATCAAGACATACTATGGGGCGGTTATTGAAATGAAAACAGCCTGGTAGTGATACAAAAACAGATGGATAGAGCAGTGCAACAGAATAGAAAGGCCAGAGGCCGGCGCCGTGGCTCACTTGGCTAATCCTTCACCTGTGGTGCCAGCACACCGGGTTCTAGTCCCAGTTGGGGTACCGGATTCTGACCAAGTTGCTCCTCTTTCAGTCCATCTCTCTGCTGTGGCCCGGGAGTGTAGTGGAGGATGGCCCAAGTGCTTGGGCCGTGCACCCGCATGGGAGACGGGGAGGAAGTACCTGGCTCCTGGCTTCGGATTGGCGCAGCGTGCTGGCTGGCGCAGCCGGCTGTAGTGACCATTTGGGGGTGAACCAACAGAAAAGGAAGATCTTTCTCTCTGTCTCTCTCTCTCACTGTCTAATTCTGCCTGTCAAAAAAAAAAAAAAAAAAAAGAAAAAAAGAAAAAAGAAAGGCCAGAAAGCAACCCACACATCTACAACCAACTTATCTTTCACAGAGGAGCTAAAATAGAGCAAAGACAGTCTCTTCAACAAATGGTACTGGCAAAAATGGTTCTCCAAGTACAGAAGTATGAAGCAGGACCCCTACCTTGCACTTTACACAAAAATCCACTCAAAATGGATCAAAGACCTAAATCTATGACCTGATATCATCAAATTATTAGGGAACATTGGGGAAACCCTACAAGACATCAGCTTAGGCAAAGAGTTCTTGGCAAAGACCCTAGAGATACAGACAATCAAAGCCAAAATTGACAGATAGGATTATATCAAATTGAGAAGCTTCTGCACTGCAAAAGAAATACTCAGCAAATTGAAGAGGTAACTGACAGAATGGAAGAAATTATTTGCACACTATGAACTAATAAATGATGAATAATCAGAATATATATAAAGAGCTCAGGAAACTCAACAACAACAAAACAAACATCCCAGTTAAGAAATGGGCAAAGGACTTAAAAAGAAATTTTTCAAAAGAGTAAATACAAATGGCCACAGACACATGAAAAAATGCTAAGGATCACCAGTTGTCTGGGAAATGCAAATCAAAACCACAATGAGGTTTCACCTCATGCCTGTTAGAATTGCTTTCATACAGAAATCAACAAACAACAAATGATGGCTAGGATGTGGGGAAAAAGGTACCCTAAATCCACTGTTGGTGGGAATGTGAACTGATGCATCCAGTGTGGAAGACAGTATGGAGATACCTCAGAAATCTGAATATAGACCTACCATATGACTCAGCCATCCCACTCCTGGGAATTTACCTAAGGGAAATGAAGTCAGCATATGAAAGAGTTACCTGTACCCCCATGTTCATTGCAGCTCAATTCACAATAGCTAAGATATGGAATTAACCCAAATGTCTGTCAACTGAAGACTAGATAACAAAATTAGGGGATATGTACACCATGGAATATTACACAAAAACAAATGAGCCAGCACCGTGGCTCACTAGGCTAATCCTCCACCTGCAGCGTCAGCACCCTGGGTTCTAGTCCCGGTTGGGGTGCCGAATTCTGTCCCGGTTGCTCCTTTTCCAGTCTAGTTCTCTGCTGTGACCTGGGAAGGCAGTGGAGGATGGTCCAATTGCTTTAGCCCTGCACCCATATGGGAGACCAGGAGGAAGCACCAGGCTCTTGGCTTAGGATCAACGCAGCGCGCTGGCCGTAGCAGCCATTTGGGGGATGAACCAATGGAAGGAAGACCTTTCTCTCTCTCTCTCTCTCTCTCTCTCACTGTCTAACTCTGCCTATCAAAAAGAAAAAAAAGTTAAAAAACCAAATGAAATCCAAAGTGAATTAAACTGGAAAATATCATATTTAGTGAAATAAGCCAGTCCCAAAAGGACAAATATCAAATGTTCTCCCTGGTCTGTGATAACTAATAGAAGTGAAATTGACATTTTGAGATGCAAGGACTTTGAACAGCCCTTGTCTGAACTATTGAGGAACAGCTTTTCTTTTCATACTATTTGTTGAACATTTACTTAGTATAATCTTACGTGTATAAAGTTAATTGAAAAGAGATCTTAGTAAAAAATAAGAATGGGAATAGGCGAGGGAGTAGGATGAAGGTTGGGAGTGTGGATAGGAGGGTGAGTATGTTGGGAAGAATCACTGTGTTCTTAAAGTTGTATTTATGAAATACATGAAGTTTGTATACTTTTTTTTTTTTTTTTTTTTTACAGGCAGAGTGGACAGTGAGACAGAGAGACAGAGAGAAAGGTCTTCCTTTTGCCGTTGGTTCACCCTCCAATGGCCGCCGCGGCCGGCGCACCGCGCTCGTCCGATGGCAGGAGCCAGGAGCCAGGTGCTTTTCCTGGTCTCCCCATGGGGTGCAGGGCCCAAGCACCTGGGCCATCCTCCACTGCACTCCTGGGCCACAGCAGAGGGCTGGCCTGGAAGAGGGGCAACCGGGACAGAATCCGGTGCCCCGACCGGGACTAGAACCTGGTGTGCCGGCGCTGCAAGGCGGAGGATTAGCCTGTTGAGCCACGGCGCCGGCCTGAAGTTTGTATACTTTAAGTAAAAGGTTCCTAGGGGGGAAAAACCCAGTGAACATGGAATGGAAATTATAATTACAGAGCATCTACAAGATACACATAGTCATATGCTATTTTGTTCTCTTTGCTGTTCTTCTAAGGAGAAAAATACTTTAATCTTTTCATGTTATTTATTTTTGCTCTTGTACTTTCTAATTCATGAGGCTGTTGGATCTTCCATGAATTATCTTACCACTAACGTGGTGAAGTTGCTTCAAGAATATCCAAGATTAGGAAAAGAAATCTCACCTACCTTTATATGATGTACAAGGCATTTTAAAATATCTCACTTGAGAGCAACAGCAGCCAGGTGAAATAAGAGGGAATTTGCTTTATCTTTAAAAACAGATTCTAGAGGATTACATTTATTTATGGATGAGGAAACTCTTGAAAGATTAGGTGGTTTTATCACAGATCACCTGAGGTGTATAGACTGAAATCCTAAATTCTGCATTAGTAGATTTGCAGTCACAAATAATGTACACATGAACTACGAAACCCAATTATTTAGTACTATAAGATAAAGTTTAAATATTAGGCTGAAATACTTCCTTTAGTGCAATACTTCCTTTAGTGATCTTGGATTCTGTTTTCTTTCTGAAGCCAGTCAACTTACCTTCTTAAACCTGTCATCCAGTTTTCCACTTGTCTTCTTTTACATGCCATTTGTTCACCATGTTTTATTTTTTTCTAATGTATGCATGTATATAAGCCTGAGGCACTTTTTTTTTTCATTTTAAAAAATTTATTTGAGTGACAGAAACACAGACACAGAGCTCTCATCCCCTGGTTCATTCCCCACATGCCTGCAACAGCCAGGGCTGAGTGAGACAGAAACCAGGAGCCAGGAACTCAATCCAGGTTTCCTGCCTGAGTAGCAGGGACCCAACTACTTGAACCTTCATCTGTGACCTCCTGGGGTATGCATTATTGGGGAGCTAATCCGGAGTGGACTTGAACTTGACCCTCATCCCAACTGGCAGCTTAACTGCCAAGCTAAACACCCACCTCCTTTAATTACTTTTTTAAAAAATGTTTTTTTATTTATTTGAAAGGCAGAGTTACAGAAAGGGTGAGACAGAGAAAGTTACTGAAGGAGAAAGTGAGAGAGAGATCTTCCATCTGCTAGTTCACACCCCAAATGGCCACAATGGCTGGCTCTGGGCCAGGCTGAAGCCAGTAGTCTAGAACTCCCTATGTGTCTCCCACGTGGGTGGCAGTGGCCCAACTCCTTGGGCCATTTTTGGCTGTTTTACCAGGCTCATTAGCAAGGAGCTAGATAGGATGTGGAGCTTCTGGTACTCCAACCAGGGCTTACATGGAATGTTAGCCACTGCAGCTCAACCCTCAAGGTAACATGCCAGCCCCTAATTTTTAATAACTTCTAATACCATTATTACAGCCAAGCTGATTCCTTTACAAAGCTATCCCAACTGCTCCTATTAATTGTTGTTAAATCTTCTTTTTCTTCTTTAAATTTTTATTGGGACCAGCCTTGTGGCATAATGGGTAAAATGCTAAGGGTACCTGTTCAAGTCCTGGCTTTCCACTTCTGATCTAGCTCCCTGCTAATGGCCTGGGAAGAACAATAGAGATGGCCCAAGTGCTTGGGCCCCTGCCACCAACTTGGGAGACCCAAATGAGCTTCCTGGTTCCTGGTTTAGGCCTGACTCAGCCCTCACCGTTGCAGTCACTTGGGGAGTGAACCAGCAGATGGAAAACCTCTCTCTCTGTGGCTATCCCTCTCTATATAATTCTTCCAAATAATTAAATTTTTATTGATTGTGTTTGAAATCCAGAGACAGAAAAAGAGCTCTCCCATCTGCTGATTCATTCCTTAAATGCCTACAACAGCTGGGGCTGAAGTAGGCCAAAGCTAGGAGCTTGAAACTCAATCTGGTCTCCCATATGGGTAGCAGGGGCCTAATACTTGAGCTTTTACCTGCTGCCTCCAAAGGTGTATATCAGCAGCAACCTGGAATTGAGAGTATCGCTGGGACTCGAACCCGAGGTCTGGGATATAGAATGCAGATATCCCAAGTAGTATCTTATCTGCTGTGCCAAAAACCCATCTGTCCCCTGTCTTCTTTTGACAAAGCCATCACCAGGAGGAATAGGCAACCATTTTCCATTAAAATCCAAAGGGGCTTTTGAAAATGTTTTTAATTTTTTTTTTTTTTTTTACAGGAAGAGTGGACAGTGAGAGAGAGAGACAGAGAGAAAGGTCTTCCTTTGCCGTTGGTTCACCCTCCAATGGCTACCACGGTCGGCGCGCTGCGGCCAGCGCACCGCGCTCGTCCGATGGCAGGAGCCAGGTGCTAGGTGCTTTTTCCTGGTCTCCCATGCGGGTGCAGGGCCCAAGCACTTGGGCCATCCTCCACTGCACTCCCGGGCCACAGCAGAGGGCTGGCCTGGAAGAGGGGCAACCAGAATAGAATCCGGCGCCCCGACCGGGACTAGAACCCAGTGTGCCGGCGCCGCAAGGTGGAGGATTAGCCTGTTGAGCCACGGCGCCGGCCTTTTTAAAATTAATATTACGGCTCACTAGGCTATCTTCTGCTTGTGGTGCCAGCACCCCAGGTTCTAGTCCCAGTTGAGGCACCAGATTCTGTCCCGGTTGCTCCTCTTCCAGTTCAGCTCTCTGCTGTAGCCCGGGAGGGCAGTGGAGGATGGCCCAAGTGCTTGGGCCCTGCACCCGCATGGGAGACCAGGAGGAAGCACTTGGCTCCTGGCTTCGGATTGGTGCAGCACGCCGGCCATGGCGGGGGGGCATTTAGGGGGTGAAACAACGGAAGGAAGACCTTTCTCTCTGTCTCTCTCTCTCTCTCTCACTGTCTAACTCTGCTGTCAAAAAAAATAATAATATTACAAATGGTTTACAGAGCCAGCGCCATGGCTTACTAGGCTAATCCTCTGCCTTGTGGCGCCGGCACAACGGGTTCTAGTCCTGGTCAGGGCGCCGGATTCTGTCCGGTTGCCCCTCTTCCAGGCCAGCTCTCTGCTGTAGCCAGGGAGTGCAGTGGAGGATGGCCCAAGTTCTTGGGCCCTGCAGCCCATGGGAGACCAGGAGAAGCACCTGGCTCCTGCCATTGGATCAGTGCAGTGCGCCGGCTGCCGCGCGCCAGTTGCGCCGGCCATTGGAGGGTGAACCAACGGCAAAGGAAGACCTTTCTCTCTCTCTCTCTCTCTCTGTGTCCACTCTGCCCGTCAAAAAGGAAAAAAAAATGGTTTACAGATGTATAAATAAAGAGATGATCAAAAGAAATCCCATCACTGTAGTGGGGATTCATGTGAATTTTTAGGTATCTCAGATTTTTACCCATCTTTCATTGTGAAGATAACACATGGGTACCTCAAAAACTTAGTATAAAGTTAAAATTGAAAGATTTTGTTTTGGTGCAGATTTTCCATTTTACATGTTTTTGTGAACTTTCTGAAGATCCCTTATGCATGAATTTCAAATTTTCTTTTGCAGCAAAATAAACTCATCTTTTAATTCCATTTTCCATGAATTTTTTGAAGTCCCTTTATACATGACCAGGTTGGACAGTAGCTTTTGAATGCCTGGAACTACACATGGGCTATCCTAGAACATACCTATCTTAAAAATACGATGTGATTTCAGATACATTTCTAATAGATTCCAGTATATTATTACTTTGGTTGTTCTGTTGTTAATATCCACAAAATGGAAAACTTTAAATATTTTTCATAGCTCATAATTTTGTTGAAGAGAGAGTCGTAATTTTCTTCAGCCTATAATTATAAAACATTTTCATTTTTAGATTAGAATAGTCAATTATATAGTTTTTTTATTTCTATGCTGTTTTCTTTTGGCTGCTTTCTTTAGCACTTACAAACCATATTAAGTAAATTTCTTTATATAGACCTCATAAAAGGTAAAAGAATACTGTCACATATCCTTTCAGCAAATACTTTTTTGTCCCAAATATTCCATGATGACATTGTCTGTATAGAATGACTGACTAGATAAGAAATTCCTTTGTTGTCAGTGTTGTTTTGCGGCAGGTTAAGCTGCTGCCTGGGACAATGGTGTCCCATATGAATACTGGTTTGAGAAGCAGCTGCTCTGCTTCCCATCCAGCGCCCTGCTAATGTGCGTAGGAAATTAGTGGGTATTTGGCTCAAATTCTTGGGTTCCTGCACCCTTGTGGGAGACCAGATAGAATTCCTGGCTCCTGGATTTGTCCTAGCCCAGCCCTAGATTTTTGCAACCATTTAGAAAGTGAGCCCGTAGGTAAAAGAAGTTTTTCCCTCTCTCTCATTCTCTTTCTGTGACTCTGACTTTCAAATAAATAAAATAAAATTTTAAAAAAAGAAAAAATTACCTTTTTGTCCTTAGAAGTATACTGTTCACTCATTGATTCTTGAGTTTGGGAAAATCTGTGAAGGATATTACTTTATGTAAAGACTCATCATCTGTGGTTTAGCTGATATAATTAATTCTACATCATTATTAGAATCTGGAGTGCTGTTATCTGCCTTTTTGTATTTGTGGTCCATAAGACATTTTTGTCAGTCCTCTTTTCTCTGCCATTAAGGCCAAAAAATAAAATAATAATCTTTTTTAAAAAAGTGAATTTTTAACTGTGTTCAATGAAAGATTTTTTAAAAAGACAAAATGCTATCTTATGATGTCATTTATGTTCTTGGAAATCAGAAAATACTTTCAGAAATGCAGTGAGAAAACAAAGATGAGATAGTGATGAATTATTTCATTAATTTATTATTCCTCTAGGTGATTACCTCATTCTTTTTCTTAGTGCTTCAGTACCCCTCTCTTAGCATTTTATTAATTTAATCAATTATTTTGGAGCAATTTTAACATTAAAAATACTAATTACATAAGAATTTCCTTTTAACTTAGTTAAAAGTAATTCCCAGGATTACAAAAGGAAGAAATATTTCAAGATATAGGAAAACTAAGATCACTGGAAAGAAGCATGAAAACTAAATTTGGGTCCAATAATCCTGTTTAGTTGGTTGTCCATTTGTCTTATCTCCTTTAGGAGTCTCTGTGCTTAAAAGTGCAAGACCTGTGTCCACTATGATTTTCCATCTTGTGCAGTGGTTTCGATGGTGCATATTTAATGTATGTTAAAGGATAATTTTCAAAGAAGGTAATATTGTGACTCTTAGATATAAAATGAACCAAGTGTTAAAGGCTTTATATATAGTTCATAGGAGAATCCCAAGACAGACATATTTATAATCAGGAATATTGAATATGTAAATAGAGACAAAACTAGCTTCTTCCACAGTGAGGAAAGAAAGTCAATTGCACCTGTTTCTATCAGGAAAGAAGTTACCTCTTCTAGAAGAGTGCTTTGAGTGATCAGCCATGTCAGAAGCCATACTGTAGCCTTGATAGAACCATACAACCACATCATCCAGAGGGGCGCTGTGAACCTGGCCAAGGCAATTTTCCAGTGAAGCACAACTTTCCCCTTGCACATGTTGCATTCAATCAAATTACAGAAATCAGACATATAAAGAAAGCTTCATGTTCAATGTGATAAATAAATAGCATTTTGCACTTTGCAGCTCTCATATTTTTAAATGTTTGTGAGTTTTGAAACATACATTTTTAGAGCATAAAGATATTGTCCAAACAAGTTTATCCCCTTTTCCATACCCGCTAAAATACAAGATTCTCCTTTCTTGGAAAAACAGAAAGAAAAAAAATAGCATCTTGCTTTCTTTTGTTCCACTAGGAGAAGTAGTCAAGTTCTTCATGTAAACTTCTACCAGTCAAATCCAAAGAGTGACCATACTTAAAGGAATTGTCCTCAGCAGAAAGCTATTGAGGGGAGGGACTTAACAGAATAAATAAACAAACAAATCTCTTAACACATAGCTTCTAGCCCTAACAAGAAGCAGTTATTCAGAGGAAGTCTAAACAGTTTGGCTCCGTGCAAGGATTTATCTGTTCTGCAGGTGCTTACCTTCAGTTTTTACCTTCATCCTTGACTTGACAGCTGTCTCTTAGTGGCCATGTGTTTGCAGGGTCACAGCCTTGAAGTATTCAAATGGGGAGACCAGATTCCTTAGGGGATCACTGGTCAGAGAAAAGATCTGTAGGGATATTTTAGCAGTTGGGCCATCAGGCTTTCACCATACAAAAAGCTTCAGCCAGTGAGGAGAAAAAGCAGCAGCCAGGAGACCAAGCATACCTTGCCTGACTTTAATTTCAGTTCTCATCTTCAAGATCCAACTTGTACAAGAGGAAATAATACTACTACATTTTTCAGGGTTATCTGAACATGGTAGCAATTTGCACCTGCCTGCCTACGTAGTGAGCAATGTAAGAACTGCTGATTCTTGGTGAAGGGCAATGTATGGTCAGTCACAAGAAGACCACTTGGACTAAAGGAAGAAATGGACACAGGTCATTTACTTCTCATCTGTACCACATCATTTTCATCAGCAGTAACTGGTGCCAGAATGAGATGAAAAGTATTGATCATTAGAAACCTTTCCTTGGTCATTTCAGCAAAATAGTCTAACTCCTCCTGATTACTGTGTAGCTATTCACATAGGAGATGGCTTGGTACAATTTTCTTTTGCCCCTTGCACATGTGAGTTAGTCCTGCAGGCATTTTTTCGGTAATTGATACCAGGCACTGTGCCCTGAAACAGCTGGTCCACAAAATATTTTTAAATGATGTACTATAAATATTGTCAGAATGGAAAGTGTATTATTATTTCTTACTATTTCAGCAATATAAGAATAATTCAGTGTTAGTAATTCAGTATTCAGGAATACAGCAGCAGTAGGAAGGTATTTTAATGCTTTATCTTCCATTAAAACCCAAATGCTACCAACATTATTAATTGTATCAAAGGTAACTCAGTCATTAACCTAATAAATATTCATTCTGCTAAAACTGGGATAACGTCTTTTAATCTAGCCCTCTTTGTCCCTCTGGCTTGTACACAACCAGTATAAATCTGGAACTGTTATCTTGCCTGCGTTACTATTCGTCAGTCATGCCACCACAATGGATTCTTGACCTCTCCGCATCTTTCTTGTATTTGGAATTCGTCATGCCGTGTCTTCCTCTGTTTTTAACGGAGAAGTATGTGATAGAATATGAGCTAGTCACTCTGTTTATTTTGTAGTCCTTATTTTCTATACCTAAGGTGCTTTGAAAAGTGTTTAAATCCATCACATCTTGTTTGGTTGTTTACATTCACTTCACTAGATAACAGATTATTGTTTTACTTACATGTAATCATGCTGAAATTTGTCTTTTGAAATGTTTTGTTGTCTTGTCAAACATTTTAATATAAAATAACTTTCAGTGTACATATAGAAGATTCCCAGCAAACACATTTGACTTCGGAGTAACTTGTGAAATAATGTTGTAGATAAAAAGGTAATACTGCTTTACAGAGCCAAAGCCTAAAAGAAATCTTATGATGAGCAAGGAAAAAAAGCATTATAAAAGTTGACACAGAGCACCAGTGGAATGGTATCTCTTCAGGCTGAGCCGATGTGTTTATAGCAGATGTCCACCTCTGACACTGGTGAATTTGAAATGGCCTGGTGAGAAGCAAGCAGCCCTTAGGGGTTTTCAGTTTTCAGCAAGGCTGCTGTACTACATAAATGAACAACCATTTTCAGACCTTATATTATAATCTGATTCTTCTATCTAAGCAAACACCTAATTTTCACCATTTCAAGATGTTAAATATTAAATGTCATCTCTCAGATTTAGTAGTAGCACCAACCTTCTAAAACATTCTGTACCTAAGGATCAGAATGACCAAATATGGGAGATAAACTGTAAACATCCAACATGGATGAAAGTTACAGTTTGGATGGTTCCAGTGCTGCCACCACAAGTGTGCATTCGGATTTTATTAATTTTGTGTGTGTGCGTGTGTGAGCACACATATGTATGTTGCTCCTGACCTGAATACTCCTCCTTCATTGTCTTGGATTGTGAAAGCAGTGCTGGCAGAGTGCCCACTGCTTGTGGGATTGGCTCCTATTTCATAACAAACTGCTTTTACTCCCAAGAAATTGGAAAGCATTAAGCTATCAGTGTTTGAGTACATATTTCTCCTTGTTTTTTCAACTTTTCCATTAGCCAGGACAGATTACCTGTCTGCGATGTTGTCTGTCACCTAGAAGAGAGATAACATTTCTGTTTCAAATAAAGATTTAACTTATGACCTAGAATTCATTATTATGTGCCTTCTCAAATTATGGTACAAAGCAGGATACTCTCAACAAACGATAGCTTGCCAATGGATTGCTTCAGATTCTACCAAGTATTTTTAAACCCTATGGAATGAAATATAAAAACGTCTGGTTTATAACTACCCCTGATTGAAGTGTGCTTACATAAGAAAGGTTCCTCTTGTCCCCAGGCCTCTGGTGATTTCCCTCCCCTTCTGTGGCCTCTTGTCTTTTAAAACTGTCCCACGTTCCATCGCTGCTTAATGATCTGCGCTGCCATTTATTATATACCTATCCCCCCTACATTTTCCATCTTCCTGTTTTTATAAGATGATGAAAGGTGATAGATAGAGCCATTACTGTATTTTAGCTGTTCCTCAAGATACTTTGTTGTATTTTTATTTGCTGTTACAAGGTTGATCATGGCATTAGTCACAGAGAGCATTCAAACACTGAAAAATGTAAAACAGTCCAAAAACCCGTCAGTAGACATCAAAGATAAAGCAGATAAATATATATATATGTTTGTTTTATTATCCAGACAACTGTTCACTTACCTTTCATTGGCATCTGTTAGAAAGTTGTGCACACAGTAGATGTTATTAAATGTTTGCTTTTCATTTGATTTTATTCAAATGATTAGATGTTGTGGGTAGTTGAGTCCACTAAAGGGTAAAGTATTTAATTTCCCACTGTATAACCAGGTGATAAAAGAGATTAGAAGAGTAGTTGGTAAGTAAAAAAGTGCTTTTTCAACTCAATAAAACCCCAATTCAATTTCGTTGGTCTGAATACTGGGGTTTGGGGCACTGTAGAATATTCATTTCCATGGCCAGCAATTTAGGGGTTTTGAATTCACTTTGGTTCTATGCCAGCACGGACAGCCTCTGACTTGCTACTTTGCCTAGGACTAGGCAATACCAAGCCATCCAAAAACTGAATGGCAATGATATTAACTAAATTTCCCCTTTTATTTAATAATATTGAGAACCCCCTTATGTTGAACTTCTTTTTCTCTTAAAAATGGAAAACAGAGTAGTTACCTTATTAATGATCCTATTTTAGGTAAATTGTAATTTAAGTGTTAGAGGTTTTGAAAATTACATGACTAACCACTTATATAAAACAGAGATACTGTCATTATATTTATATGCATGAAATAATAATCTTCTATTTAAGACAGTAGACTTTGGCCTTTAGGAGAGATGTTTGCAAGAACATATTCTCACTAAACAAACTTACATACTTGTCAAAATTAATTTAGATGTAGGCACTAGAAGATGAAATATTAAAGTTTTGGGAAGTCAGCAAATATTAATTATTAATGATGGTGAAATTTAAGGAAAGTAACAACTGATTAAAGAGCTATAAATTGCCATCTATTTTGGTAACATAAGTGCATATATATTGAATCTATTCTTGATCGATAAACTAAAATAATGGCCTCAGAACAAAGAAACCACTTCTGGAGTGAAACTCAGTTGGAGTTTGCAGTCTTTTCCTTCCAAAGTCATCAGGGATCGGTGATGGTAGAAGGTTGCAGGCTTTTCTGCCATCACAACCCAAAATTTCAGGGAATCATTTTTAGTTCCCAGTAAGGAAGTAAGATAAACACACACACTTATCCTCCCTCCCTTGTTCCCTTCCTTCCCTCCCCCTCCCTTTTCCTTTCTGAGGCATCAGTGACATGTTGAAAACAGTGTTTGGAGAGATTTATTCTGTTTTGACCCATGGTTCTCAAGTAGCTACACACTGTTATCTCCTGGGAAGCTTTTAAAAAGTACTGGGACTTTGCCCTCAAAGACTCTGATTTAATTGGTTTGGAGTAGGACCCAGGCAAGGCTTCTTTTAAAAAATACTTTAGTAAGATTCTAGAGCCACGGGTATACGAGTCCGTTGTCAGATGACTAACCATAATAATGAAAGTCAAAATAGATATGGAGTCTCATAAGTATGATTACTCCTTTAAATTATACATGTATATTCTTATTATTTTAAAAAGAAACTATATAAAAATTTGTGGAGTAAAAATGAAATGCCCCTTCACTGTACTAACTGTTCTTGTCCCCACATGTAACCACTGTTAATTTGTGAATTTACTGTGTGTGGTTTTTTCTGTGAAATTAACAATTACCTATAATCATATATTGTGTTTTTGAAACAAATATACAATTATACTATATTTATGGATGAGGATGCTTCAAAAAGTTCATGGAAAGTACAAATTTGAAAAAACTATGCATCAATCTTAAAAAATGTTTTGCATCAAATTAATCATTTAGTTCCATTTTCCACAAACTATTTGAGGAACTCTTGAATTATCCCATGGTTTGCTTTTAAAGATTTATTTATTTATTCGTTTGAAAGGCAGAAAAACAGAAAAAGAGGGAGAGACAGAGAGAGATATTCCATTAGCTGGTTCATTCCCATAAATGACTGCAACAGCCAGGGCTGAGCTGGACCAAAGCCAGGAGCCAGGAGTTTCATCCCAGTCTCCCACGTGGGTGTAGGGCCTGAAGCACATGGGCCATCATCTGCTGCTTTCCCAGGCACATTTACAGGAATCTGGATCTGAAGTGGAGGTCCTGGACTCTGCCACAATGCCAGCCCTTACCTCAAGATTTTTAAAAGTTCTTTTACTTTTGTTCCCTTTAATATCTGCACAGTGTTTCATAGTGTACGTGGGCTCTAATTTATTTCCCATTTTAACATATTTATAGCTTAGTGGTAAGGAGTGTGGACTCTAAAATCAGACTACCTAGATTTAATTTAAGTATTTATTAGCATTTCATTTTTTCTTTTTACCTGTATGAACAATACTTCAGTTATTATCTTAGTACCCAGATCATTGTGAGAATTCTTATAGGGCAAGTTCCTAGAGTTGGAGTTACTGGGTCAAAGGATATGTGTGTTAATATTTTCAAATATGCTGTCAGGTTGTCCCTAAGAGAGAGGGGGCAGTTCATTGGTTGTGTGCAGTCTAACCAGTAGGATCTGATTGCAGTGATCAAAGTCTGACTCACTCACATCACAGTATGATTTCATGAGCTAACTAAATGTCAGGCTTCTCTCTCTTGATTAGCATTTTATTGAGTCAATTTGATAGCCCTGATTATAGCATGTCAACCTTAAGTTCTGACTCAGTCTTAAACACAGGATTAAAAAAGAAGGGGAAGATTATTTTTGAATTTTCTTGGACAAAAGTTATCAATATATAAAGTACAGGAGGGATAAAAATACGACCCAGCCTTAGTAGTAAAACAAACCTGGACTGGAGAAGACCCAACTTTTTGTTAGTTGGGATAACTCAGAGAAGCTAACCTCCCCCTAGCATAGTGACTGAACAGCACCCAAATCTCAGGAAAAATCTACTTCAGATTTTGTATGTCTGTGTGGGTATGCTCATGTATCCTGATGTTTTAACTTCAAAATCCTGTATAGTTTTAGGCTTACATATAATGATAATACATCAATATTATTGATTACAATAATTTTATATGATAAAATGATAGTGACACTTATCATTAAAATTTCCTTCTAGGTAATCTTTCTGAATCTTCATTTAATCATCAATATGATGTAGATATTGTAGTACCCACTTTCTAGGGCTTGGGGGAAGATTGATTTATATAACACATACAAAAAAAAAAAAGCTTATAAATAGATATTTGGCCTGGAGTTAAGACACAAATTTAGAAACCTGCATCTCTGGGGCCAGCACCCTGGCGCAGTAGGTTAATCCTCCGCCTGCGGCGCCAGCATCCCACATGGGCGCTGGTTCTAGTCCCAGCTGCTCCTCTTCCAATCCAGCTCTCTGCTGTTGCCTGGGAAAGCAGTAGAGGATGGCCCAAGTCCTTGGGTCCCTGCCAAGAAGAAGCACCTGGCTCCTGGCTTCGGATCGTCACAGCTCCGGCCGTTGCGGCCATCTAGGGAGTGATCCAACAGAAGGAAGACCTCTCTCTCTACCTCTCCCTCTCACTGTCTGTAACTCCACCTCTCAAAGAAAGAAAGAACCTAAAGAAACCTGCATCTCACATTCGTGTCCGAGTTGCTAGGGTCAATATCCGGCTGTACTCTCAACTCCAGCTTCTTGCTCACGCGGGACCCTGGGAAGCAGCAAGTGATGGCTCGACTAATAGGGTTCTAGCCACTCACCTGAGATACCTGTATTGAGTTTCTCATTCCTGAGTTCGGTGACTTTGGCTTCAATGGCTTCACTTCAACTTCAGTTTGGCTGGGCCCACCCACTGCCATTGCAGCCATTTGAACCAGTAGATGCAGCACTCACTGTCACTCTCTGTTTCTCCATCACTGTTTATCTCTCTGCCTGTTAATGAATAATAATAAATAGATTTAGCATAGTGTATGAACTTATTTATTATTTCTATTACTATCATTTTAATTCTGCTTACAGTATGTTTAGCCCTACTGTGCATGGATTATTTTATTTTTAGCATGAATTGAGGTATTCAAGGGGGTTTTGTTGGCTTTTATATTTCAAAAGGTACAAATGAAAACTTCACTGCTGCTAAGCATATATGTGTTCTCTAGGAACTTTTGTTTTGTTCTGTTTTACGGATTTATTTATTTATTTGGGAGGCAAAGAGAGACAGAGAGATGATTCACTCCCCAGATGGCTGCAGTTTCTAGGCCTGGGGTAAGCCAAAGTCAGCTTCATTTGGGTCTCCATGTGGGTACAGGGGCCCAAGGACTTGGGTTACCTTCTGCTGCTTTCCCAGGTGTATTAGCACGGAGCTAGATTGAAAGTGGAGCAGCTGGGACACGAACTGGTGCCCATATGGGATGATGGCATCACAGGTGTTGGCTTTACCCACTATACCAAATGCTGGCCCTTCTAGGAAACCTTAAAAGAACATAATCCTCACCAGACACTGTTTTTGAAAAGCCTGGTATTTTTACCACTGTACTTATGAGGAATATATAAAAGTTAACTTTATTAAAATATTTTATTATTTAATTGGCATGCAGTGTTAGAGATTTGGATATAAGAAGAAGTAAAGAAGCAAATTCTTGGGGCCGGCGCTGTGGCGCAGTGGGTTAACACCCTGGCCTGAAGTGCCGGCATCCCATATGGGCGCTGGTTGGAGACCCAGGTGCTCCACTTCTGATCCAGCTCTGTGCTAGGGCCTGGGAAAGCAGTAGAAGATGGCCCAAGTCCTTGGACCCCTGCCCATGTGGGAGACCCGGAAGAAGCTCCTGGCTCCTGGCTCCTGGCTTAGGATCTGTGCAGCTCGGGCCATTGCAGCCAATTGGGGAGTGAACCAGCAGATGGAAGACCTCTCTCTCTGTGCCTCTCTCTCTCTCTCTCTTTCTGTAACTTTGACTTTCAAATAAATAAATCTTTTAAAAAACAAAAAGAAGCAAATTCTTTAAATTTTAGGTTGACTTGATAGAGATTTTAAAACACCACTTAAAGGGCCTTTCTAGTTCTGTGATTCATCAGTTTCCTAACTCTCCTCCTGGTATTTTGGGACAGATGTTGTGGAGAGAAAAAACTATCTTCACGTTTATATTTAGGGGCTGCCAGAACAGAGTGGGGCTTTCTTCTGGAAGGATGGTCTCAGAATCTGTGTGTGTTGCTATCAGGATGTGCATAGTGAGGGGAGACGACTTTCGCCATCAAAGCCACACCTTGGATCCTTCCCTTTTCCACTCTCGTGGGTTTTCTGATAACATTTCTTTTCTTTTATTTTTTAAACAATTTATATATTTATTGGAAAGGCAGAGTTGTAGGCAGAAGGAGAGAGAGAGAAATCTTTCAGCCCTCATTGGCCGCAAGGCTGGAGCTGGGCCAGGCTGAAGCCAGGAGCCTGGAACTCCATCTGGGTCTCCCACAGGGGTGCAGGGGCCCAAGCACTGGGCCATCTTCTACTGCTTTCCCAGATACATTAGGAAGGAGCTGGATGGGAAGCATAGTAGCCAGGAGTTGACCCTGCACTCATATTGAGTCCACCGTACCACTACACTGACACCCTCTTAAAATATTTCTGTCCACTCCACTTGCTAACACCAGCCTGGGATCCACTCCTATGTCTTGGGTTGACTGACACACAACTGAATTAAATAGCACGTGTTAATACATGACAGAATAAAAAAACTATAGAGTTGAGTAATTTTATTAGTATCATTTCTGGGTTTCACTTGGACTGCATCAAAGTTAAATCTCTTCAAGGAATCAGTTACCTTTTCTTCAATTTAGTTCCTGAAATTTTTTTACCCCTCCCATTTGGAAACTTCACTGATGCTTTTTCTCATCTTTTATTTTCCCCCAGGAATTTGTATATACTATCTTTTTCTGTTCTTGATCATCTTTCTGCCCAAAGTTGGCAAGTCTCTTTTCCCACTGTGTTCATTCTCTCTCTCTCTCTTGTTCGTCTTTGATACTACTATCATTTCTAGTCTTTCAGCTTTCCTTCCTCCTGAGAGGCTTACAGATCAC
The DNA here is from genome assembly GCA_949820135.1 of Sylvilagus floridanus. NCBI lineage: Eukaryota > Metazoa > Chordata > Mammalia > Lagomorpha > Leporidae > Sylvilagus > Sylvilagus floridanus. The sequence goes on along the minus strand of OX463227.1, from coordinate 64,210,091 downwards.
TCTGTCGTTATTCTTAATGCCCCCGTCCAGGCCCTCAGCATCTGGATTTGAGTTTACATGTAAATTCTTATGAACTAACTCTTCCTAATTCAGAGAAGCAACCTAAGATACATTTTTTTCATGGCATTTTAAAAACAGGCCAATCCAGCTCAATATCTGTGGTATCACCCTCTCCCAGATTTTTTAATCACTTGATCAACGGGAATATACAATGAATAAGTGAATTCTTTCACTTAAACCATTGGAGTATTTCTTAAAATTCAACCTCTATGGATATTTTACTCGGTGATCCTCAGTTAATATCAGTTCTGTTATTGCTGCATTCATTTGAAAATACAGTCTACTCAACCAGTTATGTAAATCAAAAAATGAGAACATCTCTAAGATCACAGCAAATCTAAATTCTTATTTCTAAATCAGGGTTTCTATTTTTCCAGTGAGATCCTCAGAAATTTGGGTATGTTTTGAGGAGCTTATTAACTAATGCTAATATGTTGGACTTGATTTATAAAAACTTACATCATTTATTTCAGAACTTAAATAGTTCTTAGAATCTAAAAGAGTTAGTTTTACTTAGCCATTCATTTATATTTATATATGTAGTTGGTATTTCTATTCTATTGTTGGCATCCACCTTTCATTTAAAAATTTGAATCCTATTTTGATAGTCAAATTGACTGCAGTTTGATTGTTATTTATCTTTCATCCTTAACCATTTCTAAAATAAGAAGTAATACTTTTTAGGACGTGCTTATTAGAATTAAAGTATAAAATAATTGTATGAAGAACTTGATAACATTCTAAGATTAAACTGGACATTTTGTTTTACCTTTGTGCTTAATATGCGAAAGCACACTTGATCAGCATTTTACAAAACATTTAACATAAGTCATTTTATTCTTTATGTGGTGCAGTTGGAATACATTAACACATGATCATGGTTCCTTATGTAGTCTTTCTGCTGGGAGACTGTTCTTAAGCATGTAGCTGTACATGGAAACACATGCCATTTCTAGGCTCACATCACTGTACAATGCATTCAAACTGACAAAAACAAACTCACTTGGAGAAGTGTGGGGAATAAACAGAGGGCATGAGCTAGGACCCTGTATGGCTCAGGTGGAGTATAAGGTTGTGGTAACATTTGTGAGTTGAAAGGTAGCTGAACATTTCCATCTTGGTGTGAGTCCCTTGGGAGGAAGGGGTTTTCATAAAGGTGTGAAACGTGCACTCTTATAAGAGTGATTGACAGTGAATGATTAAATAGGAGAATAACTAGCACTCTCTGCCTCTTAAGGCTAAGCACATGTACACTGAACGCTGATCTTTTCAGTGCGGCAGGCCGTCTGGCCTAATGATGGCACATATCTGAAAAAACTGTGCTGGGGGGGATTACCTGTACAGATAAAAATGCAAGGCAACCCAAATCATACAGTATCCTTAAAATAAGTTTTATAACCCAAATGCATTGTTAAGTGCATATACAGACATGGATGGAAGACCCAGTTTGTGAAAGTAGATTCCTGACATCAGGCCCTTGGTCAGTGTGTAGGCAGAGTGGCTTCCTGAATTGGATAACGCAGTGTGCAGCCCAGTGGCTGATGAGATTGATGTGTCCGCAGGAGAGCGGCTCTGTTACTGAAGCCTTTAACCTATTTTCTCTCTCTTCAAAAATGAGCTCCTGAGTGGATGTGATCCTTAAGGAAGTGAATTTAATTCGCAGGAAGATATTTTATAGATGAGCAAATTTAATTTAAGAATTTACCTACCCATTATAGAAGAGAACTATGTGGGAAAACATTATTATAAATAATGCAGTTACATTTTTCAAAGATGCCATTTTTTTAAGTGTATTGCTTTGGGTACTTGTGTTTCAAAAGCATTAGTAATTGTTCTTTAATTTTGCCCTGCCTCATAGAACACACAGCTGAAACTATTGAATCTGCATTGTATTGTTTATCAATTTATTATATTAAAGAATGTAATTGTACTTGCATTTGAAAACATTAGTTCTTGGTTGTTCCCTTTAATTCTTGAAAATATGATCCAGTCTGCCCTAAGCTAAATACTTGGTAATTATTACAAAGACTAAAAGCCTATCTCATGAATCCGTTATTCTGAAATATGTGCAGTAATATTGATAACTATTGGAAGAGGCAATACTTGGGCTAGTTTTTGCCAATTAAGAAAATTGACCCTTTATAACAACTCAGAAGATGAAATACAAAGGGTGCTACCTATACTGCTTAGCTTATTATTAATAGTAAATTAGTAGTTTCTCTTTGAAACATAAGGTAGTATAAGTTTATTAAGCTTGTTCTCTCACACAAATACGAATGTTCTTAATTATAATTATTTTTGTTGTCATTTTAGTCTTAAACTAATTCCTACACTTAGCACATATTTTGCTATTTTTTTAAACACTGTAGCCTATTATTATTTGTGTTTTGTAATTAGAATTAAGGGGTCATAAATATGTATTTGGAAAATACATTGAACACCAACCTGGTAAATATAAATGTATGTATTTTCTTAATTTCTTCACTCTATGGTCTTTTGATATTTTCTGTATATATATGTATTTTTTCATTTGAAAGGCAGCCAGATCTAGAGACTGAGCTCCCATCTACTGGTGTGCGCCCCAAATGCTGTGTTGTAACTCAGTCCAGGTTTCCCACGTGGGTGGCAGGGACTTAATTATTTTAGCCGTCACCTGCTGCCTCTCAAAGTATGCATAAGCTGGAAGCTGGAATCAGGAGCAGAGCCAGGACTCAAACCCAGATGCCCTGAAGATGTATTATGTGAGCATTACAACACCCAAATACCCACACCTAATAGAAAATGTTAAAGGAAATCTGATTGAAATTAAGCAAATAAAGTACAGATGATTTCCTTGCTCCGCTCTTAAGAAGTCAGAGTTTCACACATTTAGTACAAAGTCCTGTCCCTCAGTGTGCAGTTATTAGGAATGGATTTATGTTTATTCAATTTAGAAAATTCACACCAAAGGAAAACTAATTTCTTACAGAAAAGAAAGTGTGTCTTGTCATGAGCATGCTTCCAGCTTTACTAATTTAAATATTTAGAGACCTTCCATAGCAGTATTCTGATTCCTTTAATATATTGCTCTGAAATCATTTGATAATTTGCCAGATATCATTCTGATTTTCTGACTAGATATCTTATATATCAAATTACACTTGCACTACTTAATTTTGTATAAGGGAGGAAAAAAATCCTTTTCAGTTCAACTGGTTCCCACACCATAATTAACACTCAAGGACGTGTTAAACTCATAAAATTTAATTTGGTCTATAATTTTCCCAATTGCTAAGTGAATTGCCATTTCCTATCATATGTCAACAGCTGTATTTTTAAAGCTAGCTGGTGGGTTTTTGTTGACTATTGACTGCCCTCTAGTGGACGGATCTGTTCTTTTCCAATAACCTATCAAATTTAAATGAGAAATCATTTCTATATGGAAGTGATTAAGTATTCCTTCATGGTTTTGTACTCCTGTTTTCCATTGGCTACCAGGTGTAAGACAGCTAATTTTACAGCTTTTCTGGAGCATTGCTAACGATAGTCCTTGAAACAACTAGTATAAACAGAATAAATAAATAACATTATACACTTTTAAGAAGTTATGTGAGGGGCCAGCATTGGCATCCCATATCAAAATGCTGGTTCAAGTCCCAGATGTTATGCTTCCAAAACAGCTTCCTGATAATGTGTCTGGGAAAGCAGCAGATGATGGCCCAAGTGCTACAGTCTCTGCCACCCTATGAGAGACCAGGATGGAGTTCCTGACTCCTGGTTTCAGCCTATCTGAGATCTGGCTGTTGTGGCTAATTCGGGAGTGAGCCAGCAGATGGAAGATATGTTTCTCTCTCTCTCTCCCCCTCTCTCTGTCACTCTGCCTTTCAGATCTTTTGTTTTTAAATGTCACGTGAGAAAGTATGCTGATCTCATTGACAGTTTTATGCATTTTAGTTTGTTTTCTCTTTCTCATTTATTATGTGTTTTCTGATGCATGCCACCCATTTCTAAGATGTCTCTGTGACTCTCACTTGCAGATGCTACAACTGTGGTGGCCTTGATCATCATGCTAAGGAATGCAGTCTACCTCCTCAGCCAAAGAAGTGCCATTGCTGTCAGAGCATCCTGCACATGGTGGCAAACTGCCCACATAAAACTGCAGCACAGCCACCTGCCAGTTCTCAGGGAAGACAGGAAGCAGAGTCCCAGCCGTGCACTTCGATGTTCCCTAGAGAAGCAGGAGGAGGGCAGGGCTGCACGTCACCACCGTTTGCTCAGGAGGCAAGGCCAGAGGTCCTAGAGCGGCCAGGCAGGTCCCCTCCAGAAGCTTCCTCCACGAAGTCATCGGCAGCACCAGAAGAACCAAACAAAAAGGGGCCTTCAGTTCAAAAAAGGAAAAAGACATAACCCTTGCTAGTGTCTCATGTTCTTTACCCGGTTGGGAAGTCTACCTCACGCACGCACAGGGGAACCGTATTTCACCAACAGCAGCTGGCCTGGGACGTTAACTACTGTTGAAGAACTGTGAATTTTTAAAACAGACAAATCACTCTAAGCAAATTACACTTGAGCAGGGTGTCCCGTTTTACATTATTCAGAGAATGAGATGCTGTGTGTATCAGTATGTGCAGGTGTGAGAGGGAGAGAGCCTGACCGTGTGTGTTTATGTGTGTGTGCATGCGCACACGTGCGTGTGTATGTTTCATAGAGGAATGTGGACATCTATGTAGAGGCTTTGTCTTTACATGTGTGTGCATATAGAAACAAGCACACACCCTCCCTCCCATAATTGGACATGTCCAAGTGTTGATAACCCACGTGAAGAATTTGCAGTGGTTTTGGAAATAACCCCCAGAGTTTTTCTTGAAATGCCACCTTTTTTATATTGCATAAAAACAAAATCATGCCTGTTAACCATTTGTGTGAACCAAAGGATACTTCAGATCTCAGAGCTGCCAATTATATGGTACTAAAGGTTTTTAAGACACCCAGTTCCCCTGGAGTTTGGGTTTGCCTCTTTTTCTCAATACCTACAGAGTATTTGAAGGCAGTACCTTAACTCCATATGCCTCTGACTGCCATAGATATTTTTTTTTATTCTGGGACATTGAACTCCAGAAAAGACAATGAATGTGTAATTTCTGTGCCGATATTTCCATGTTTTTAATTCCATGTTTTGATTGTAAATTAGATGCCTATTTAGAGAAATGAAGGCGAGGGTCATCTATAAATGTAGCGACTTGATTATTTTAGGTGGTATCTTGATACCAGTTCATTGTGACCTTTAACGTTAGGAGGTTTTCAAGGGGTCATGGCAACAGCAGCTTCCCTTGACCAAGTCAGTCTTGCAACCCTCGCACAGAGCAGGGAGCCCTCCTTACTTACTACTGAAGACCTTAGAGAAAAACTTGGGTCCTTTGTGTATATTTTTGGTGGCTGTTTTTGTTTCCCCTGGAGAGTTACCTAACTTGTTTTTCAAGCAAACAAAAGCATCACAGAAAGGAATAAAATACTGGAGTTGAGAACAGAAATTAAGTGGATGCTCACAACTGCCCAGTCTGTATGACCTGTCCATGAGGTGTAAATGCGCAGTGTTCAGTGGCAGGCTTCAAGAGTGACAAGCCTGGGGCGGGGGTACTGAAACCTCTCCCTCCAGACAGCTTGAAGTATTTTATGTAGAACACTGATCTTACAGAGGTTACCTTCATGCTTACCCTGAAGTAACCCGTAGGCTAGGTTCAGGATGAACGAACATTCTGTGCTGGGAATCAGGAGTTGCTCAGTCGCTGCTCAGCTTTAGGAATAAACTGGGGATCAGTTGTAGTACTGGTCCCTTTAGGTTACAGTCATGGGAAAAAGATGATTTTGGAGTCATCTTGGTTCCAGATGTTACAGGCAAATTTCTGAAACATCTCCAAGAAGATACCAATTAATTCTACTTAATACTGGAAATAAATATAGTTTTTTATCGGCCTGTTGGTATAAGCTCAGATAATCAAAAAGAGAGAGTAGCATGACTCAAGAGAGACATATTCTGCAAAACAGTTTCTGCTCCCTCTCCCCTTGTCCTGTCACGGGAGACTGGTATAGCTGCTGCTGTTTCAGCCGGCTGCCAGAGAAGAAAATGCCTGCGGCTGGGCTGCCAGGCCTTACCACTCAGCTTGAATTTTGCAACAGTGCTTGTGAGAGTTTCCATGGCGTCTGCTGGAGTATCAGTGTGCCGCGATGCAAAGCTCATCTTTGACGATATTGAATGTGATATAGCTGTAGAGAAGTTACTTCCTTGCCTTACGTGAGGATTTCAAGCTTATTTAAATTATGTAGACAAATCAAAGTGGCATTGCTTAATTTTTAGCAGGTATAATAAGCAGGTTATTAACATAAAAAATGCAAAACAGTAAGTCACTTTGAAAATTCAAACCAAAGTTTCTTGACCTTATAGAAATAGGAAATTATGGACTTGAAAATTGGACATTCCCTGTTTACATTTACAGGTTCAGAGCTGAGATCATGATGAAAAACAGACACAGAAACACTTGAGAACTGTGGACCCTATGGGTGCAATTTAAAATCTTTTCCAGCATCTCACCAGACTGAACTAAGCACATACCAAACATATCTTGTGGTTAAAAGTTGGGGTTTATTTTTTATATGAGAAGATTATCACTATTACATAACATACTCAGGACAAAGAACTTTGCTCAGGGAACATACCATATATATATAATGTTGTTGTGTTTCTTTACAGACTAGACTACAGTCCTGCTTACTCAAAACAAATCAAATAACTTTCACCTTTATGTAAGTACCTGTACTGATGTTAGTAACTACCTCTGAGTTTGACACACATCAGACTTTCTGAATATCAGATACCAGTTCTCTTGTTTTTATTCATGTGAAAAAACACGTCCTCTAAAGCAGAAGTCCTCAGCTCCTTGCATATGTGAATATCACTGATGTAAGCACATTGTTCATTTACATGGGTGAAATATTCTGTTTACAGCAAAAGGCTACCTCATAGTTGACACAAAGCACACCTCTATGCTGCTGCAGCCTTACAGGTGGCTGATAACTCTCTGGTACAGAACCTTTTTATCTGTATTATAGATAGCAATTCACATGTTCACAACTGCATGTTTCTTGCAAACACTTCTGAATAATGAAGCATCTTGTTTTAGTTAGCAGTCTCCAAGCATTTCCTTAAAACTTATCATATATTTAGTTTAAAGACTTATGGGCACCCTTCCAATTTAAGCAAAACAGAATGCATAGCGTAGCTACTTTTGCCCAGGAGTGGAGGGACAGGCAGGGGTAGCAGGAAGGAGGAGGGGTTGGTATAAGTGCATTCATGCTGGGCAAAGTACTATGAAAGATGCCCATCTCCTTCATTTACATGTCTATGCTACCCTTAAACCAAGTGTATTGCTACATAATAACCTTGGGCACATAAGCAAGCAGCATCAACCTGCCAAGAGCAAACATGAAATAGGATGCCATTCTGAGCTACTGGCGAGGAAAGGGTCTGTATAAGCATCTGTTTGCAGGATTACTAATGGTGGGGCAGCATGTCTGTGAATTACGTTGTCTCGTGACCCCACCATCATGTTGACACCAATGTAATTCCATAAAAAGATGTGCTACCAGGCTCCTAGCCCTGTGAGCTATTCATTAGCTATGTGGCTGATTATAATGGAAATATTTTATGCTTGCATTTTTAGTTTTTATTAGACTAAATTACGGTGGAAAGATTTTTACCTGCTTATAACTTGGAAGTTTAGTGTGCAATGTAAGGAAGATCGAGAAATACCATGCTGTTAGCATCAGTCCAACTCCAAATATAGGATGTTTTTATTGCCAATATTTTTGTGTGTATGTTCTGGCTCACTTTCATTTTGCACCAGTGTGGCCCCAAGTTACTGCTGGTTGTATTTAGTTTGTGAATAGAAGCCCATAAGTGTTAATAGACTGTAACATTCACTGTAAGATGAATTATACAGGACATGGGAAATCTCATTAAGTCTTGAAGTTAATTTAAATTAATTTATCTGTTTTCTCTAAGAAATGTTTATCATAAAATATATATGTGTATTTTCCCTTTGGTTATAAAATTTGGGAAAGTATATACAAGTGCGGCTGCACTGACTTTAATTTTCTAGATGTCTTAATGAGATTTATTTGTTTTAGAGAAGAACAACTTGTCGAAAGCATCAAATTTTGTCTTACGTAATGGTCAGCAGCCTCTTCCAGATGTGCTGGTTGTGTGATCTGTGTCCTAGTTGTTCAGTTAGAGTAAGAGGTTGACCTACTGACTCATTCTTTTTTAAATTTCTATATTTGGAATGAAACTGCAAAGTTAAGGTGAAGTACTGTACTGTGAGAAAATATGATACTTACTACATCTGTGGCTTAACACTTATGAGAGTTGCCAGCTTGAAAATGATGGTGTTGACTACCTCTTGAATCACTTCTATCTATCAACCACTGGCACCTACCACCAAGCTGGCTGTCATTAGTATGTGTGCTTTTTTGGTATTAACAACTCTAACCATACTAGAGACCAAAGTGAACCCTGATTCTATATGTCTTTAATACAGTGTTTTATCTAGTATTTTTTAAATTATCCTGTGTAGTATTTAGATTACCTCATTGTCCATTTTGACTTGTGTTGTTTACAAGTGAAAATTTTAAAAAAACGCTTGAACTGTATGTTTTTGAAGAACAAGGAAGGAGTAGATGTTTGGAATGGCATTTCACTCCTGTACAGTCGGTCATCTCGATGGACTACAGCACTGTTTGCCTTTTCTGCAGACCATGGATTTTATCTTCGCATTTCATGCTTGTCTTACTCTGTCAATTATGGATATTTTGAGGCTTATAAAAATTACTTGATTGAAAATAAAACATATAACGTTGGCATTAATGATGAGTTTTGGAGATTATTCCTGATCTGTGTGATTGTTGAATTAAATGAATAGATAAAAGGCCATTAAAGCAGTATTTCTAGCAATCTGAGAAAAGCCTGATTCTAATGTATACCCGCACAGTTTGTTTATGACAACGCAGATGATGAATAATGCTGGCTGAGTGGATAAAGCAGGAAAAGTGGTCCTCTCATTATTAGGGATTATTCTTTGTTACTTTGGGACATTTGTGAATAAAAACACACATTTTGGATGCCCAGCAAAAGTGACATGAAACAAGATGTTTTAAGCCTTTTTTAAATTTTTTTTTTTTTTGACAGGCAGAGTTAGACAGTGAGAGAGAGAGAGAGAAAGGTCTTCCTTTTTCCGTTGGTTCACCCTCCAAGTGGCCACTACGGCCAGCGCCAATCTGAAGCCAGGAGCCAGGTGCTTCCTACTGGTCTCTCATGCCATCCCCCCACTGCACTCCCAGGCCACAACAGAGAGCTGGCCTGGAAGAGGAGGAACCAGGACAGAACCGGCGCCCCGACTGGAACTAGAACCCAGGGTGCCGTCACCGCAGGCAGAGGAATAGCCTAGTGAGCCATGGCGCTGGCCTTTAAGCCTTTTTTTTTTTTTTTTTTTTTTTTTTGACAGGCAGAGTGGACAGTGAGAGAGAGAGACAGAGAGAAAGGCCTTCCTTTGCCGTTGGTTCACCCTCCAAAGGCCACCGCGGCCGGCACATTGCACTGATCTGAAGCCAGGAGCCAGGTGCTCATCCTGGTCTCCCATGGGGTGCAGGGCCCAAGCACTTGGGCCATCCTCCACTGCACTCCTGGGCCACAGCAGAGAGCTGGCCTGGAAGGGGGGCAACCGGGACAGAATCTGGTGCCCTGACTGGGACTAGAACCTGGTGTGCCGGCGCCGCAAGGCGGAGGATTAGCCTAGTGAGCCGCGGCGCCAGCCCTCCTTTAAGCCTTTTTAATAAATCATTTAAAAAGTTTTCCAATGAGTTTTTCGTAATAATTATATTGAATTTCAGAAGAACAAATTAAAGCCAGGAGGTACACGGGTACCAAATATTTAAAATGAGGATATATATTTATCAAATTACCTATGTAGTAGTAATACACTATAAAATCAATTTGATAAAACTCTTGAGTTCTGCCTGGGTGGGAAGGAAGGAAGGAAGGAAGGAAGGGAGGGAGGGAGGGGAAGGGAGGGGGAGGAGAGGAGGGAGGGAGGGAGGGAGGAAGGAAGGAAGGAAGGAAGGAAGGAAAGGAGATCCTAGAACCAAAAAGAAATTCAACAGATGGAGTCAACATCAGGTTAGAGGCAACAGAATAAATGATTAGTTAACAAGAAACAGGCCAATGGAAAGTAGAGGGATGGAAAAATTTTATGGTGTTGATAAGTGTGAAACCAAATTGCAAAAGTTTAAAAAAAATAACAACACAGCCACCACTACTTGTTTGAAATGGAGTTAAGACGGTAAATGTAAAGCAGCAACTAGAAAAGGTAAGAATTTTTTAAGATGAAAAAAATTGCTTTTTGTTAAGTGTATTTGTATTTCATCATTGGAAAAATACATAAACAAGCAAAAATAATAAGTATAAAAAGCTACAGGTGTTAACAAGTTATAATTATTATGCAGTTGTTTCCTTAACAAACTTAACACAGTCTTGCTTTGCAACTTCCTTACTAAAATAGCAGCTGGAAGCCCCTACTGGATTTCTGTTTGCTTTTTGACTGTGCATTGTGGGTATAATTCCCAAAACCTCGTTGTGTGTTTGACATCCTAGTGAATGTGTTACTAAAGCAAACGGGGCAGGGAGATGCTAAAGCCAAAGAAAGATATAAGCCTGTGTCCTCTCCTCCGTGGTGTCCTCTGTGAGCTTGTCCTTTCTCCCCTGGCTCCCCAGCACATGTTCCCCATGGATCCAATGGGCAGAGTCTGAAGTTACTGGAAGCATGGCTAAGTATGGAACTAGTTTCATTTAAGAACAAAGGGCTAGGGACTTGTCACTTCTTATGGTAGCTTTCTAAGTGGCTATTTTGGGAGGACACAAGGTGAATATCAGACTGTGTGTGTATGAACTATGAGAAAGGTATGACTTTGGTGTTTTGATGAAGCTGTCTAGACAGTCATTGAAAAGTTGGGAGTTTGGGGGATCTAAATGTTTAGAAATACATAATGATATTATACTGTTGTACCCACATGCTGATTTGCAGAAGCAGAGTTTACCCTATTTGTCCTTTCCAGGGAACTATACTGGGGAAAAAGATGAAGTTGTAGCACATAAATGATAGAGACTTTCATGCCTGAAATAGAGGTAATCCAATTAATGTTTCTTTTTTCTCTAATAAAGAAGAAACGTAAGGCCCGCTGAGAAGAGAGAAGGGAGACTCAGAGTCCTACGCTTTACCTCTGCCAACACAGAGCAGCACGTTTGCATGTCTGCACCTCCCGTATAAAGAGGTGTTCATAAGAGCTTTTCTGTGAAGCTCTTGCTTGTTGGGCTGTTTAGCTGAAACACTGCCAGGAGACATCCACCATTTCGTGATGGATTCTGCTTCTGCTTCCTTACTATTTGTGTGACATACTCCCTCAAAAGCTTTGTGTAGGTTCTTTTGTTTGCTTTACTTTCTAGAAACAATTGAAACTTAAAAGCTTTTATTTTTACTAAAATACAATTTTTGTTTTCCAAAATTTATAAATCAGCGTGTTACTCTTTTTTTTTTTCTTTTAAAGATTTACTTATTTATTTGGGAGGCAGAGTTACAGACAGAGGGAGAGACAGAGAGGTCTTCCATCTGCTGCTTCACTCCCTAAATGGCTCCAACAGCCGGAGCTGGGCTGATCTGAAGCCAGGAACCAGGAACTTCTTCCAGGTCTCCCACATGGGTACAGGGGCCTGCGCACTTGGGCCATTTTCCGCTGCTTTCTTAGGCCATTAGCAGGGAGCTGGATCGGAAGTAGTGCAGCCAGGACACTAACCAGCACCCATATGGGATGCCAGAGCCACAGGCAGAGGCTTAGCCTACTACACCACAACATGTTACTGTTTCCAAACCCCTCTCCCATCTCACATAACACACACACACACACACACACACACACAATTGGTTTTGGGTACCCTAGGAAATGGTACCTGTTTCTCAGGCTGTATATCAGGGATGATTTTTTTTTTTTTTTTATAAAGCTTTTATTTAAAGAATATAAATTTCCAAAGAACAGCTCATGGACCACAATGGCTCCCCCCCCAGGGATGATTCTTAACACCATATTTTTCACTTTTAAAATGTGTTCTGTATCTACGGTGTATGTGTGTGTGATTTCTAAAATTACTAAACCTTTCTTGAAGATGTGAACTGTTTTCTGAAGGTCAAAGTCCTCAACTTCCATTTAATTTCTGAGCTGTTCAGCCTCTGTAGCTGTCTGCCTGCTTCTATCTGTAAATGTTTTTTAAAGTAGCATCTCCAACCGTGGGTTTTTGCTTACATCCCAGATTACATGGTTTGTCCTCTTTCCTCAAGATGAGTGAGCAGGCTGGACTCATACCTGCCTATTACAGGCAGGGCAGGGCTGCAAAGGAAAGCCAATTTAGCACTTAGGAAGCAATGGCTTGGCTCCAACAGAGCTGTTATTGGCATGTGGGCCTTTACTGCTTTTGCACAAATCCTCCAGAATTATGTGCTGCCCCTCACTATTGGCATGTCACGGATGACCAGGGTTACGTGTCACTGGCACGTATGGCCAGGGTTATGTGTCACTACCTATGTTGAGACCATCAGGTCACATAGTCAAGCTCTTACCATTATCTCCATTTGGCTCTTCAATTTCTCTCATTTCTTCACAAAAGTAATTCTTTACAATTAATTTTCATTAACCAGTCCAGATATTAGTTTGGATAGTGGCTTCTGCCACTCACCCAAAGGAGTTCATTTAAAACTACATCAGTAGACTCTAATGATGTTCATAATAAATTTTCCACTGGCTTGGAAAATAGGCAGAGAAGGTGCTCTGGTGTGAGAGGCTGCTGTTGAATGTTGAACGTTGAATGAGAAGATGTACCATGTCTCACTCTATTTTCTTGGGGGGCAAGAGGCTCATTTCTGTTCATATTGCACAGCATTAAAGGAGAAACAGCAGATTGCTGGGGATAAGTTAACATAGAACAAAATGGCTGGACGAGAACCTGCGATGGCATCATACCCAACCATCCCCCATGGTGATTTCTAAAACCTGCTGGAGAATATTCAAAAAGATCCTGTATAATGTCTCTGCAGTGCCCAAATGTCCCAATACAATCCCCAAACAATGTCCCATCCCCAAACCAAACAGACATTTGGAAACTGTGACCCAAGTTTAGATAATTTAGGAAATCCTATTTGGAAGCACCATATGGACAACCTACAGTGTTTCTTAATAGTAAAAAATATTTCTTAATGGAACACTATCCCCACTAAAATTTTCTCCCAGATTATGTAACAGAGGAACCAAATAATGTAATACAATATAAACAGCATGTCCTAATGTAGGACATTTGGGCCTTTGGAAGTGTAACTTTTTCCTTCTGCTGGAGGTGAAAGTTGGACTTCAAGGACTTCAGAGTTGAATTCTGTATTAAACCCTGAGCATGAGGTGTTTCAGTTGCTGCTTGGTGCCAGCAGAGGGCACTCGTTACTCGCTCACTGAAACTTTTTCAACACCTATCTACTTGAAGATGAGTATTTCCTATGACTGACAAACTTACCTAGGAAAATTTTTACTGGAGAAGTGTGTAATTATAAGTCATGACTTTGTGGAATCTTACACAGAACACAGTCTTCTCAAGGATCCTGATATTGGTAACTTGCCAACGACAAGTATCCCTGGGTATTCCTAAGTCTTCTTGCAATAAGAAACTTCAACACTATAAAACCCACATTGTGTAACATCCTCCTGGTACATTGCTGCCCCATACATTTGTCTTCTATCTTTCAACCTATAAGAAACACAGGCTTCTAAAGTGCTTGGCTGTGATTTTACTGTCTAGAATTTGGATGTTTTTTTCAGTTAGATGTCTTCATAATTCTGCTTATGCTTGCATTGAGAAGACAAAATACCTTGTTGAAATGCTAATGCTATCACATCCTGGGGTTCTGGGTGTTGGTATTTTTTGAAGATTTATTTATTTAAGTCAGGGTTACATAGAAGAGAGGGAGAGAGATAAAGAGAGAGATCTTCCATCCGCTGGTTTACTCCCCAATTGGCCACAACTGTCAGAGCTGCGCCGATCCTAAGCCAGGAGCTTCCCCCAGGGTCTCCCCACATGGGTGCAGGAGCCCAAGGACTTGGGCCATCTCCTACTGCTTTCCCAGGCCACAGCAGAGAGCTGGATCGGAAGTGGAGCAGCTGGGTCTCAAACTGGCACCCATATGGGATGCTGGCACTTCAGGCCAGGGTCTTAACCCACTGCGCCACAGCGCTGGCCCCTGGTGTTGGTCTTAAAAGTGAACACTTAGAAGCAAGGAAAATTAGATACAAGTTCCAAAAAGAATTTCCACATATAATTTAGTGAAGGGATAATTTATGTGTCACCGGTTAATATAATAATAGTGTCTGCTTTGATAGTGCTTTATAATTTACATGGTGCTTTGAAATTTGGTTCTCACAAAACACTCCTAAGCATTTCTGTATTACAAAGGAATGTATGACTTGGCTCAGAGAGATTACATTAACTGCTCAGGTCACATAATGAGACTTGGAGCAAGAAAACACAGCTCAAAATTCTGATTCCATATTCTCCCTGTCACCACAGTCAGGCTGTAATCTTGCCGACTCTGTAAGCAGCTCTAGAAACCCGAAGAAAGTGACCAAGAGAACTGAAAAGATCAGAATCACACATGAGTGAGATGCCCTGGCCATTGCAGCAGGGAAGGCAAATCTTTGTCTCTCTGCCTCTCAAAAAGAGAGGGGGGTGGGAGAGGAAGAGGAGGGAGAGAACGAGAGAAAAGAGGTGAATGAAAGCAAAAATGAGGGCATGGTTGGAAATAAGTAGGTTTTGCAGAGTTGTGTGATGAAACTAGGAAAGTGCCCAGACCGTCTATTTGGGTCTTGGCATTGTCTCATACCGGCAGTGAGACCTGGGATTGGCCCTATGTCCTCTTCACACTCTCCCTCCTTTTCTATAAAGAGGGCATTAATGCCTGTCGTGCCACCTTCATATTATTGTATTCACCATGAAAGGTTAGAGAGCTTTGTTCAAGCAAAAAATGATCTGAAGGGACTTTGAGAGCCTAAACCTATGTCCCTGCCCTGGCTAGTATAGCAGTCACACCGAGAGCACGCACCGGTGGTAACAGAGGGCAGCACTGGCGGAAGGTCTGGCACTTCCATGGGGAGGAGCAGGAGCTTATCTTGGGGGCACCACGGGGGTGCCAGAGTTAACATATGCAGATGCATGATGGGCCCCGTGTGATGAACGTAGCATGGTGGAGTCACTACCCTGGCTGAGGTGCAGGGCATGGAGTGACCGGACATGGGCAGAGCCTCGCCAGAATGAAGTCATCTCCCTGTGGGTGAGGAGGGCTTTCAGGTTTTCATCTCTACTGGCAAAGTTTCCAGTTACTCTAACAGCAGATTGGAAAACCTGAGGCTGGAGGCAGAGAAGCAAGCTGGGGTTGCTTTTACTGCAGGGACCAGGGGAGAGCTGCAGAGGCCAGGAAGAGAGAGAGTGAGAATATTTATTATTCACTTGAAAATGATAAAAACCATTTCAAGCTAACATAATGGTAATGTTTCCTGGGCCGGTGCTGTGGCATAGTGGGCTGAGCCTCTGCCTGTGGCGCTGGAGTCCCATATGGGCAAGTGTTCAAGTCCCAGCTGCTCCTCTTTTGATCCAGCTCTCTTCTATGGCCTGGGAAAACAGTGGAAGACGGCTTAAGTGCTTGGGCCCCTGCACCCACATGGGAGACCCAGAAGAAGCTCCTGGCTCTTGGCTCAGATCCAGCTATTGCAGCCATCTGAGGAGTGAACCAGCAAATGAAAGATCTTTCTCTCTGTCTTTCCCTCTCGCTGTAACTGTACCTCTCAAATAAGTAAATAAAATCTTAAAAAAATGTTTCTTGGAAAAAAAGTCTATTTTAGAAAACAGAAAAAGTGGTAAAAAAAAAAAAGAGTGGCACTGTTTTCCACTTTTGCAAATTTTTTAAGTCTGGCTTCGGGGGCCAGTGCCATGGCTCACTTGGCTAATCTTCTGCCCGTGGCACTGGCATCCCATGTGGGCGCTGGGTTCTAGTCCTGGCTGCTCCTTTTCCAGTCCAGCTCTCTGCTGTGACCCTGGAGGGCAGTGGAGGATGGCCCAAGTGCTTGGGCCCCTGCATCCACGTGGGAGACCAGGAAGAAGCACCTGGCTCCTGGCTTCAGGCCGACACAGCGCCGGCCGTAGTGGCCATTTGGAGAGTGAACCAATGGAAGGAAGACATTTCTGTCTCTCTCTCTCACTGTCTATAACTCTACCTGTCAAAATAAATTTAAAAAGAGCCATGCTGTACCATTAAAAAAAAAAAAAAACAGAGTCTGGCTTCATGGAAGATAGGGCTGGATTCTCACATCTGCTTCTGTATTCGTATGTTGCAATATAGTTTTGGTTGAAGTATATGACCCCACACAGATTTTTGAAAAATGAAGGAGTATTTTAATATCCTTCAGAGATATTCTTGATACTACAACAAAACTCTACAATAGTTTTTTTAAGGTTTATTTTATTTGAAAAGCAGAGTTAGAGAGAGAGAGAGAGAGAGATCTTCTAGCTGCTAGTTCACTCCTCAAATGGCCACAATAGGTAGGGCTAGGCCAGGCCAAAGTCAGGAGTCAGGAGCTTCATCTGGGTTTCCCATGTGGGTAGCAAGGGCCCCTCCACTGCTTTCCCAGGAGTATTCGCTGGATCAGAAGTGGAACAGGCAGGATTCGAACTGGCACCCATAGGAGATACCAGCACTGCAGGCAGTAACTTTATCCACTATGCCACCATGCTGGCCTTAAGTAATTGTGTCCTAAAGGTTAGTTCAAATGTGGAATCTGCAACAGCACCAGTGATCTTTTTGCTTCATTGGTCTAGCTTGCACTTGGATTGGATCTTATATATGAAGCATCATCATGCACTGGCCATTTAAAAATATACTGGCTTATTGAGCTAGGTAAATTTCCCAGAGTTAACATATTTCAAAATAAAATATCAAAAGTCACTAATTCACTGGAGAAACAAAACAATTACCAACAAAATGTATTAAAGAGCTGTCAAACTCATGGTCATCTTCAACTCAGATCCCTCCATGAGTCCCAGACTTATTGATCCAACTGCCTCCCTGGCATCTGTCCACTAGGAAGACCCTTTGAACATTGCTTAAAGAAAACATCACCAGGGCTGGCACTGTGCGGTAGGGCGTAAAGGCACTGCCTGCAGTGCTGGCATCCCATATGGGTACCGGTTCGGGTCCCAACTGCTCCACTTCCAATATAGCCCTCTGCTGTGGCCTGGGAAAGCAGTAGAAGATGACCCAAGTGTTTGGACCACTGCCCCCACATGGGAGACCAGGAAGAAGGTCCTGGCTCCTGGCTTCAGATTGGCTGCAGCTCCGGCTGTTGTAGCCAACTGGGGAATGAACCAGCAGATAGAAGACCTCTCTTTCTGCCTCTCCTCTCTCTGAGTAATCTTTAAAAAAGAAAACATCACCAGGCTTTCCACTCCCTTCTGGTCCTCCACCTTGTCCCTAGCCAGGAATGACAGCAATAATCTGAGCCAGAAACTTTTCTCATAGTCGTCTTCCTCACCACTACCTCTGCTCCCTCAAGTCCCTATCTAAATCCTGTCAACTTGACTGGCTGGGGTCATGTCTGTCCACAGAAAACCCCCTAGTGGACAATGATGGAAACTCTCAGATCTTACATCACAGGCTTATGTATGGGGAGGTTGCCCTGTTGCTGGCTCCGCAAGAAGTTCAGGGGTGAGCACTCAGACATCAGCCTGGGTGACATTCCTTACTGAGCATCAAATCGCTTCCTTTTTGGGAGTATAGGATGCCTCTTTCATTTGGGTCCAGATGTGGGGCTGACTGGGGAAAACAGGTCAGGTGCCAAGGATTTGCTATGAAAAACTCAGGGAGGGGCTGTCAAGTTCCCATCCCAATTCCTAGCACAGATGATAGAAGAAAATGTGGGTTTCTCCGAGAACAGAAACTCTGCCCCCTTGCCCATCACAGAACAGATCTAGGGGAGGTTTTCTGACTCTTTCGTGCGTCGCCTTAGAATGTGGAATGCAAGGATGTTCAGAAGAGTGAAAGAAGCGTTGAAATCCCTCCTTTCCCACAGTACTCCAATGATTAAAGTGCCATTGAGTTGACAAGAAGGAATGGAAGATTCCAGAAAGTTAAGGATGAGAACTGAAAATCCCTCCTTTCCCACAGTGAAACTCTGAAGGCTTCTCAGTTGCCGCATCCAGTCACTGCTCTGTACACACCCTGTGGCTCCTTCTTTCCATGGCCAACAGCAGCCAAAGTGGCAAACCCAGGGCTTCTGAAATTAAATGAAAGGCACCCAAGAGCACAACCTCTCACAACCTGTTCAGACCACCTAATAAACCAGGATTCTGGTTACTTCTGAAGGTAACAACCCACTGGGCATGGAGGGAGGGCAAACCAGCTACACCGAAGTGGGGAAAGCAACAACAGCAAGCAGGCATTCCTAAGTAAGAAATTTATTTCTCCAAATGGCAATATATATTTTAAACTATAAGGCTCTAGTCAGACATAATGTATCTTTATTCTAGAGGAAATGGTATCAATGTAAATGGCACCTAAAAACAGAATGAGTTTCCTATAACTCATGTGTCATATAAATCCTTATAGACTTTAAAACTAGGTTACAAGTGCAACATAAAAACCTAATTTGTACTTAAAAGTGAGTTTCTTGGATTTATGACATCTACATTATGCTATTATGCACAGGTATTTGGGGGATTCTGTGACAATCAAAAAGGGCTACTATCAGTGAGAAAATGTTGCTCCATGATGGGCAGAATCAAAAGCAGTGACGGTGCCTCAACCTCAGGTTCCATGTATGGCATCCCACATTCCAAATCCTTGGAATTCAGAGTTGAATAGGTGAGGATTCCCAATCACTCCAGTTGGAAATATTGAAAAAGGAACTTGGGAAGCCAGGGTTCAAGAGGGAAGGGAAAGGAAACAAAGGCATGGCAGGATCCAACCAGTGACAGCACAGCTTTAGAAATGACCAAGAAAATATATTTAAAAAAAAAAAAGGTAGATTCATGGAGCTGTACCCCAGGGAGGGGGGTAGCTGGGAGGAGAGCACCGACCCCCACAGGTAGGGACTGACCAGCAAGACGTGGGCTCGGCTGGGAGCCACCACACGTTAGCATGACATTTGCTGGACAGACACGTTACAACATGGTGCGCTGGGGAAAGGGCAGTGTGTAGGTGACGTCAGGTTTCCTGGCATCCAAGTAATTCAGCTGTTGGGGCCATGAGGGGACCTGGGAGGCAGGAACTGGCAGCTCCAAGTCATAAAATCAGAAAAGCTTCACACATGTGGAAGGAGGACCCGATACAAAGAAGACGGTGTCCCCTGGTGCACACGGTTTGCAGCAAAACACAAAGGTGTCCAATGATTAAAGTGCCATTGAGTTGACAAGGAGGAATGGAAGATTCCAGAAAGTTAAGGATGAGAACTGAAAATTATATAGCACCCATTCTTACTAATTTAAGATATATAAATACCATTGAGGATTTATGCCATATCTGTACTATTATTTTTATAAATATAAATATTTTAAAGGACACAAACATTCTAGTACGAACATTGCAATTGGATTCATACAACTGAGTAGGTGTTAAGCGCAGTTCACTTGGGGTCCCATCTAGAACAATGTTTGCAGAACACTTTCTGAACCTTAGTCACACAGCTAAGTGAACGCCAAAGGACCTAAGAGGCATCTTCTGGGGGGTTGGCAGCAAATGTGTTTTTATCTATGGGCGAATGCATTACACACAGATAGACTTGTTCAATTGTATAAATGGAGTTAAAGTCATCCGATGGCGCTCTCACATCACAACCTGTCTGCTTTCTTCTCCGAGTCTTTGTGATCCAGTCTACGTGGGAGGGCTGCTCCGTGGCTTTCAGCTCCTTTTCTGAGTCTCATTGTCTTTCTCAGAGGTGTGTATTTAAAAACAGTTTCAAGTTTCTCATTCAGGTTGCGTGCCTCTTTTAAGACTCCTAACGTTGAGATTAGAATCTTCAAAAGCATTGACAGATATACACAAACTCTCCTAAAAACAGTAAATGCTTTTCTATCACCTGCTTTTTGCAGTGTGCTTTTCAAACAGGTTTGTTCCCAGGGCTACAGAAATAACCTCCAAACACAATCAGGCTTATCACTGCACACGACCTCCTACAGGGAAAAAGTGAAATGACCCTAAAGACGGGATGGTACAAGAATTCCATTCTTCTCTGGATCCAGAGAACCTGAGAAACATCAGAAACGTAGCCATCGCAGGAGCCAAAGTGCCTTTCTACTCAGGGAAGGTCGTCTTGACTACTCTGCAGAGTGACTCTGGAAACTGGTCTTCTGTGGGCTGCCTGACCTCACCTGATGGTTGAGGGGAGACAAGGCTGGCGCTCCCCGATCAGCAATGCAGGTGCTGTCCAGCACAGAGAGTGGGCTTGGCCTGATGGACCCTTACGGTCATTCCTAACCCTGAGGCTAAGTCATTCCCCTTTGCTTCATTTCTCCTCAATACGTTCCTAACTTAGCACACTGAAGAGCATTAAGGAGTAAAGTAAAGCCGGCCTTCTTTCAGGGGGATGTTAGGGAGCCAAGCTCCGAGACTCACAGCAGAGCCGCAGGCCCAGTCTGTGTACATTCTCCCAGAGAAGTCCGACTTAGAAAGTCTGACTCAGGTGAAATTCCTAAAATTACTGTCTTCAAGAAATGGATTTGGGAAAATGAGGTGACCCTAGCTTAGCATGTCTCCATACTTCAACAGAAATGACCTCATAGCAAGAGAAAGCTTCTCTGGGCTCAGTCGACCTGGACATCATTTCATCTGGAACTTTTCTTGGAGTACCAGGGACTCACTCAAAGTTGGTTCTAGCAATTAAATAAAATCAACAACGAGGCACAAAAAGCACAGCCAACCAATGGGCTCCACTCAAATGTGTGGCTGCCCAAGTGCCAGCCAGCCACCCTGCCCAGAGCTGGACAATTCCCTTCTCACTTCCTACCAAATACTGCTGTCTCTGAGAACGGGATTCTAGCGGGGCAGACAGACAAGGCCAGGCCCTCAGAGTGACACTGGGTTGGGTGTTCATAGCACTGCCTGAGCTGACCTGTGTGGCCCACCACTGGGCTTGTGCTTTCCGCTCTGGTACTGTGACATCTGGCACATCCTTTGTAGACACACCTATGCCCCTGGGGGAGCAGTCTGGAACTTCAAAACACAGCCCCGGGAATGCAGCTGACCTCTCGGCCATTTGACTTCCCAACCTTCCACCCTAAGTAAAGCGTTTCCCACACCAGGGGAATGGGACAAGATGGCGCCAACCCACGGGCCCCTTACAGTTTGCTGAAGACTGACACCGAGCTCAGAGATGCTTCCGTCCTTATCTTTCTAGCGTCAGATTGCAGACCAGTTTACAAATGGCATAATGTGAGGGTAACATGAGTCAAGTCTGTTGAGCCTGGCTCATTATCAAACCATCTACCCAAAGCCCAGAGAAGTAAGGTGAGCTAGTGGAGAACCATCCTGGCATGAAAGAAAAATGAAAGTAGTCAAATCCCATCTTTCTCTTCAATCCCTACCTCCCACCCCCTCAACTGAATACAGCTTGAGATTCCTTGCTTTTTACTATCATCTTAGCTTTCATCTCCAACTGAGATGGTTGTTAAAATTAAACAGCTAACTCCGTTGCCATGGGAGAGAAAAACATCGTGAGGAAAAAGAATCACAACTTGGAAAAATAAGTAAAAAGGCATTTGCATTGACAGAGTGCCAAGGTGTTTTTTTTTTTTAACTTAAATAATATATCTAGAAAATACTGTGAAATATGTATCTCAAAATAGAATGAGGTCTAGTCAAAAGGCTCAGTAGAACAACTGCTTAAAATCAACAGACCAATAAAAAAAGGACAGGAGGATGAGCGTCCCGCCTCGACCCCGCCCCCAGACCCTGCCAGTCTGGATGTGCTAAAGCAGAAGAACCTAAAAGCCCCGAGGAAGTGCTGGTAGTCGTTGTGATCTCTGCAAGCCATTTCCGTCTCAGGCCCTTCAGCTCTGTCCTGGATCAAGGCAGCTGATGGGCTTTGCGTGTATTCGGAGACACGGGTTCAAAGACCTCGTCATCATCTTCCACACCTTCTTCGATTGGCTTCATCTTGGCAGAGGCTCGCTGGTGTGGGGAGGACACATCTGTGAAAGACAGGGGAAGGAGAACCGCTTAGCGCGCAACCTGCCCTGATGCTGGTGTCATGTGCGAACCCCAACAGGAAAAGAAAAACGCTACGGGCATCTATGGCTACGACCGAGAACGCCATTTCCCTCAACGCCATCTTCTGTACAGCATCTCAGGGAAACAACACTCAAGCCATAGGATGCATGAGCGTCCTAAACACTCACAGTTCAGAGCCACCCCAGAGTCTGTGTAGGTCTCAGGGTGCATGTGCCTACATTAACATATTATGAACAGTTCCTACCCCATACAGTTTATGAGGATTAAATGACTCAAAACTTGTAAAGTTCTTACAGCAATGCCTGAGATATTATCACTTTGTAAATGCTTTTAAGACAATAGCAATAGTTAACATGGTCTTGGGAAGGCACTGGCTTAAATGATGAGAAAACTGATTAAAATTCATCATTGCCCATAGTAATGGCCAAGGAAAGGAATAGAGGCAGGTGTTTGGTGCAGTGGTTAAGCAATTGCTTGGGACACCCACAACCCATATCGCAGTGCTGGAGGCTGAGATCTCATTTCGCTCTCCATCCCAGCTTCCTGTTAACGTACACTCTGCAAGACAAGCAGTAAGGTTTCATGTATGGGGACCCTGCCACCCATGTGTGAAACCCACATTGAATTCCTGGCTTTGGCCTGGCCCAGTCCCGGCTGTTGCAGGCATTTGGGAAGTGAACTAGAGGATGGAAGGGGTGTGTGTGTGTGTGTTTCTAATGAGTAAAAAGAAAGAAAAATTTTAATAGGACTTATGCTGAAACAAAGATTTGTTTCTCAATCTAAGCTGTTCTGAGTACAGCAAAACTGTCTTGTTAACAACAGCAATTGCAGTGGCCTCTATCATATTTTTAGTCTCGTGACTGAATGTCATAAAATATTAAGTTAGGCTGAGTATCTGTGATCAGATAAAATCCTTAGAATAAACAACAAGACAGCATGTCTGAGAGCATTAAACCAAATCAATAATACATAGCATTCAGACGTAAGTGTATAATACACATAACAGAAACACACCCAGCCCATTCTGACTGAGGAGACAGGATTACTTGGTCTCCAGTTTTCGAGCCCATTGTGAAACCAGGACTGCCACTCCATGGTTTGCTGATGCTGGTGCCCACAGAGGAGCCAACATGCTACCCAACCCTCTCAACTGTCTCACCCCTCGTTGCATTTTTTTCAGAAAGAAAAATGTAACTGCCAGTTAAAGGTTCCAATATCACTGGAGGCGGCTGAGTGATCACTTCCCAAGAACTTGCAGTCTTTTTGTGAAAGCCTTCATTCTGTTTCCACTGCATTTGCCTGGGCAAAAGAACAGTTGACGTGTTTGCCACGTAACATTAAAAGGATAAATTCTAAGTAGCCACAGTCCTAGGATGGCACTCAGGGGTCCCCACATGGGGTCTTGCCTACCTTCTAGTCTGTGTCTCAGGAACTCACCACCTCCAAATCCAACCAACCTTTTCCTCTTGCTTTCCTTTTCTTTTCTAAGATTTACTTATTTATTTGAAAGTCAGAGTTCTAGAGAGAGAGGGAGGGAGAGATCTTCCATCTGCTGGTTCACTCCCCAAGTGATTGCGGTGGCCAGGGCTGAGCCAGGCTGAATCCAGGAACCAGGCACTTCATCTGGGTCTCCCACATGGGTTCAGGGGCCCAAACACTTGGGCCTCTGCTGCTGCTCTTCCCAGGCCATTTTCAGGGAGTTGGATTGGAAGAGGAACAGCCAGGACTTGAACCCGTGTCCATAAGGGATGCTGCTGTCGCAGGTGGTGGCTTTACCCGCTACGCCACAATGCCAGTCCTGTCTCGCTCTTCTCTTCCCCTGGAGTACTCTCTCCATTCCCATCCCTACCCATCATATTCCCACCTATTCCTCACATGGAACCTTCCCTTGCACCTCCTTTGGGAAGGTCCGCCCTCTCCTCGTCTCAGCAACCACAGGCTGTACATGCCAGGGTCAGAGCATCTTAGCAGAGGGCGAGCAGGTTGCAGGTGGAGCTTTGGCCTCTTCTCTCCTACAGCCTTGCAGAAGTGCCCCACACAGCCTGGGCTGTCACAATCACTTACACACGTACACAGTGATGAAAAAGCCCTCCTCGGAAGCACACCTGGGGAGCTTCCAGGATGTTTGTCTCTGACAGGTCAGGCCCCCACCCTTCCGAGGGGTACCACCCACCTTCCTCAAGGGCAGACAGGTCTCAGGCGATGGTGAAACCTCACTAGGAAAAGGGACCAGCAGCACTCTATTCCATATCGTTACTTTTATGTAACTGATTTGACACTGCTCACAGCATAAAGGGCAAGACTGTCCTCTCAAGCCGATGCCAGTAAGGCTTCATAGTAGCAGGTGTTTGGCACCAGGTGGGTTAAGACCCTGCTTGGGATGCCTGCATCCCATATCAAAGTGTCTGGGCTGGAGTCCTGCTTCAATTCCAGCTCCCTGCTGATGCGCACCCTGGGAGGCTGGAGGGGAGTGGCTCAAGGACTTGGGTCCTTGCCAAGGGAAACCCGGACTGAGTTCCCAGCTCCTGGCTTCAGCTCGGCCCAGCTGCAGTTGTTACAGGCATTTGGGGAACAAACCAGCAGAAGGAAGACCTCTTCTCTCCGTTTCTGTCTCTCCCTTGTCCTCTCTACCCTCCCCCCCACCAAGTCTCTGCTTCTCAATCAAATACAAAATAAAAACTAAAATAAGGCCTAGTAGTACTGTTAACCTGCTACATTTTCATGCAATCAGTAAAAAGATACAGAGGGTAACTACAGGGTATCAGTTGCAGTGTTAAATGTTGGGGAAATAAAAATCAATCACAAGTCTCCTACTCTCCGTTAATTAGATTTCTCAGAAACTCAAAGCACTTTTTAAAGCAATCCATCCTCACTATATCCATCCTATTATTTTTTCCTTTTCACTTAGAAGCTAAAGTAAAGGCAAACTGAACCACCATGTAACAGTGAAAGAAAACAGAGGGGTAAGGGCTGGTGCCATACTGTAGCACCTACAACATCAGCATCCCATATGGGTGCTGGTTTGATTCCTGGTTGCTGCACTTCCTATCTAGCTCCCTGCTAATGTGCCTGGGAAAGCAGAAGATGGCCCAAGTCCCACCCAGGTGGTAGATCTGGAGGAAGCTCCTGGCTCCTTGCCCAGGATATTGTGGCCATCTGGTGAGTAAACCAGCAGATAGGAGATCTCTCTGTTACTCAGACTTTAAAATAAAATAAGTCTTAAGAAAAAGAGAACAGAAGGGTGGCTGTTGCTGCTACTGTCAAGTTCATTTCTCACCTAGGAGTGAACTTCTGAGGCAGAAACATAACCTCGCAGCACAAACCTGGTGACTCCAACATTCTGTTCAGATTTACTTGTTTTGAAAAATGCTTTTTACTCCAAGGATACATCTCATTGCTCCTTTTCCTCAGGGCAGATGAGAGGACCGTGGCCTGCCTCACACCCTGCCAGGAGCTACAGTGCCAGCTACCTGGCTCCTCCCTAGGAATTGGTCCTCAAAGTGCCCACTCTGCACCTGCCTCAGTTAGCCAGAGCCTCCTGTAACTCTGAGGGCCAGGGGTGATGCTCACAGCCAGGGAAACGAAAGGGTCACCTGGCCTGACCTAGCAATACAGGGCCAGGCGAAGGGGTGGTTTTGGGAGAGAAGTGCTCAGACAGAGTGCTGTCCAACCTCGCCAGGAGACCTCCTGTGGCCCCAGAACCACCCTGGGCCTTCGCTGCACAGCTGGAAATGACTGGCCCCTAATAAATCCAAACCTGATTTGGAGTATAAACAAAAGATGAGGAAATAGCAGACTTCAGGGGAACTGTCCTGCACTTTACAAGTTGAACATTAATACATTCTTTCTGCAAGTTTCCCTGGGTTTTCATTAGTTTTATGCACTGAAGCATTATCAGAAATCTGCCCTGAGGCTCAACCCAGCATCCTTAGATTCGAGAGCAGGAGAGGATAGTGGGAGGAACGGAGCTGATCTTTAGTCAAGTGCTTTTCAAGCTACTTCTGCCCTTCAAGGATGAGCCTGCTTTATGACCTGGGTCATGTTTGGCTTTTCATTTATCTTGGGCTCTAGAGGGGCAAATCAACCCATCCCTGTACACTTCTCAGAAAAATGGATTTCATTCTTCTATTAAACCATTTTTTATAGTTGGGAGACAGAGTGGTTAACTAAATCCCATGGTACTTATTACAACCAAGAAGACATAATTATAAACATTATTTTTTTTTTGCCACTTGCTATAATAACCTTCTAATTTTCTGGGCTCTCTGGCTACCAATTAACACAGCTTATTACAAAAGTATATTAAGCAAATTATCTCATATTGAACTGCAATGCAGACCTAACAGGTGTGAAATTGTTGAACAGGTATGTCAAGAGTTACTGTTGCTTGGGGTGGTGTGTTTCCTGTTATACCACATGGCAAAAAACAAACAAACAAAAAACAAAAAACAAAACCCTCTGCCTAAAGGAATCCACATCCTTTTCTATGGATGCCAAATACACCAAGGAGGTGCAGCCAGAGGGCAGAAGTTGGCCGTGAGCTGTAGCCACATTCATGGCACATCCAGGCGAGAAACAGAACTGCAGCACCAGGCAGCGATCCTGAAGATAACAGAAAAACTCGTTACTACAAAACCTGGGACTCTGAGCAAATGCAGAAGATGGACATCTAGCAGTAAGAGTCCTGACCTGCACAGTGTCCAGCTGGCAGGGAGTGAGGACAGCGTGGATACCCCAAGGGGACCTGGATGTGGCCAGCGAAGCGTCTCCTAAGCAGATCTGTTCAGACAGTGGTTCACACGGGACCCTAGCTGAGGAGGGCAGGAGCTTTCCGGGAAGAACAACCGGGGCCCTGGACTGCAGGTCTAAAGCAGACCCCGGCCTCCACGGAGGACAGGCTCAGGCACCTCACAGACCCTCTTCTGTCTTCCTCAAGTCTTGAGTTAAAGAGGCACAGGAGAATATTTTTATGCGTGAACCAGAGAGATCAATCAGACAAAACTCTGGTAGGGGAGTAGGCATTTAGCTCCGTGTTTAAGATGCTGGTCAAGCTGCCCACCTCCCACGCTGCAGTGGCCAGGTTCAGCTCGCCCCTCCAGCTCTTGCTGGATCCTGGAAGGCATGAGTGAGGGTCTGAATGACCACATTTCTGACACCCATGTGGGAAAGCTCAATGGTACTCCTAGCTCCTGGCCTTGGGCCTGGCCCACCCTAGCCATTGCAGGCACTCATGAAGTGAATCAGCAGATGGGAGTGCTATGTGTGTGTGTGCATTGCGTGTGTGTGTGTGTGTGTGTGTGCATGTGTGCGTGTGTAAAGTGGAAGTAAAACACTCTGGTATGAAATGCAGAAAAAACGGTCAAAGGGATTCCCTTTATCAGAATTCTGTCCCTGGTCAGCTTACTTCTATGTCAGTGTGCTTCCAATTACGTGAAGGCCTGAGGGCCTCTCCCAGGAAGCAGCAGACAGACAGACACACTCAGACTTGCTGTTCTTGATCGAGAGCAAAGGGCGTGCCTGTTGCAGAGGATGAATGAGTGACCTCATGTCTGAGCTTCGAAGAAGCAGAGCACCGTGATGTGAAGCTTGTCTGGGGACTTTTCTCTTTCCTTAAACTGCATCCTTTTGTAAAGTCTCCAATCTTTTGTGCTCTAAGATGTTTTTCCCTCTTCCGCTAACTTTGATGGCATTTTCTTCATTCCTTGCAAAGTGTTATTATTTTTATTATGTTTAGCCATCTGGCCAACTGCTTTAGCAAGTAATTAAAAACCTTACCGGGGCTTAGAATTTTAATTAGATTATACAATTTTTGATGAATGGTGATGGGGAAGGATTTAATGGCTTCTTTGCTACAAAGAATTATCCAGCCTTCCCCTGCCTTTGCCTATTTATAGCACACAGTTTTTTTCTAATTGAGGAGACCAAGTTTGAATTAAAGCTTTCTGAACGATAACGCTGAGCAGTAGCTGTGGCTTTTGTACTTAAATTTCCCTCAGATGGACTCAGCAGCAGCACTGAGAAACTCAAGCAAGAAGTGTGCGACATTAGGCAAAGGGGGAGGCTGGAGCAGGTTAGTAGCTCCTGAGAGGGCTTCCTGCTGACCACGCAGATCGGTCATCAGGGCCCTGACCTGCAATGTGCCAGGTGTGAGCGGCCAAGGGACAGCCAAGGTCCTGAGCCCTCTCCTGCCCTGCGGGAGGAAGCTGGCGGGTGGAGGAGGTGGTGGACAGGCCCGGGAGGAGTGAAGGCCGGCTCCAGAACAGCCAGTCCACGAAGATGGGGCGGCTCGGGGAGGAAGGTCTCTGGCAGGAGGGCTGAGGGCAGGGCTGTCAGGACAGACAAGGCAAGGGTCACCTGCACACGCCCACAGAAACAAAAGGTGGGGTGCAAGGCAGGGTTCAAACAGAGGACAGTCACCCCAAGACCTGAAGAAGGAATAAATGGGTTTCAGCCATAAGACGGAAGAAGCAGCTGGATGAAACAGAGGACGGGGAATAAGATGTTTCCTGACAGCCAGCACCGCGGCTCAATAGGCTTATCCTCCGCCTTGCGGCGCCGGCACACCAGGTTCTAGTCCCAGTTGGGGCACCAGATTCTGTCCCGGTTGCCCCTCTTCCAGGCCAACTCTCTGCTGTGTGCAGAGGATAGCCCAAGTGCTTGGGCCCTGCACCCCATGGGAGACCAGGAGAAGCACCTGGCTCCTCCCATCGGATCAGCGCGGTGCACCGGCTGCAGCGCACCGGCCGCGGCGGCCATTGGAGTGTGAACCAACGGCAAAGGAAGACCTTTCTCTCTGTCTCTCTCACTGTCCACTCTGCCTGTCAAAAAAAAAAAAAGAGAGATGTTTCCTGGCAGCCAACTAAGGCGATAAAATCCTAACAGGGGACAGCAGGGCTTAACCTGGTGCATGACAGGCATACGGATGCAGTTGGGAGCACTGAGCTCTGATGTTCTACCGCAGAGAGACGCGAGAGCAGTTACCAATAACGCATGTATTTCAAAACAGAGAGAACAATTCCAGTGCTCTCACCAGGGAGAAACAATGAATGGCCAAGGTGCTAGACATGCTAATTACCCTAGTTTGACCCTGCACAATATATCCATTATCAAAACAAAACATTGTACTCCATAAATATATACCATTATTACATGTCAATCAAAATAAAACTTTTATTTAAAAGTATACAGATATTTTTAAAAAAGAAAAAAACCTGCTTTTTTATATTGTAAATGAAGGGAAAATAATCTATTTGAATTTGGTATTAGGAACGTTTTTTTTTTAAACGATGTATTTATTTATTTGAAAGGTGAAGAAATAGAAAGAGAGAGATCTAGCTGCTGGTTCGCTCCCCAAATGCCCATAACAGCTGGAGCAAGGAGCCAGGAATTCTAATTGGGTTCTCCTACCTGAGTGGCAAGGACCCAAAGTATTTGGGTCTTCTCTGGCACATTGGCAGGAAGTTGGACTGAAAAGGGAGTAGCCAGGGCTTGAAACCAGCACTCCGCTTGGGATCTGGGCATCCCAAGTTGTGGTTTAAGCTGCTGCACCACAACACCCACCCCAGGAACAATTTCTCTTGAACTGGAGTCATGACGTTGGAACTGAAAAGAAATAAAGTAGGTGAAGCTCACTATTCGATTCTGCATAAAGCATAATACTGTACAACACTGTTTCATTTGCGTTACACTTTTTTTTTTTTTTGGACAGGCAGAGTGGACAGTGAGAGAGAGAGAGACAGAGAGAAAGGTCTTCCTTTGCCGTTGGTTCACCCTCCAATGGCTGCCGTGGACGGCGCGCTGCGGCCTGCGCACCCCGCTCATCCGATGGCAGGAGCCAGGTACTAGGTGCTTTTTCCTGGTCTCCCATGGGGTGCAGGGCCCAAGCACTTGGTCCATCCTCCACTGCACTCTGGGCCATAGCAGAGGGCTGGCCTGGAAGAGGGGCAACCGGGACAGAATCCGGTGCCCCAACCGGGACTAGAACCTGGTGTGCCGGCGCCGCAAGGCGGAGGATTAGCCTGTTGAGCCACGGCACCAGCCTGCGTTACACTTTTAAGCAAGGATGCTGTAATTTTAGTTACAAAATAAGGCAAAACAACCTTGATAATTTCCATTTAAAAGCATTATTTAATATCACAAAAATAAATACTATGAGAACAAAACCAGTGACATCACTTTCTTGAGCAGAAATGGGAAGAGAAGTAAGAAGTGAACTAAGGGCCAGCACCGCAGCTCACTAGGCTAATCCTCTGCCTTGCGGTGCCGACACACCGGGTTCTAGTCCCGGTTGGGGCACTGGATTCTGTCCCAGTTGCCCCTCTTCCAGGCCAGCTCTCTGCTGTGGCCCGGGAGGGCAGCGGAGGATGGTCCAAGTGCTTGGGCCCTGCACCCCATGGGAGACCAGGAGGAGCACCTGGATCCTGCCTTTGGATCAGCGTGGTGCCCTGGCCGCAGCGGCCATTGGAGGGTGAACCAATGGCAAAAGGGAAGACCTTTCTCTCCCTCTCTCTCACTATCCACTCTGCCTGTCAAAAAAATAAAAAATAATAATAATAATAAAAAAGAAGTGAACTAAGTTAGTAGATCAAGGGAAAGGGGATAAATCAGTGTCGGCACTTTGTTTATTTAGCATTGTAGAGGAAATGGCTTCTAATTGATGTTCCTTGGGAGTAGGATGAAAATTACACTGGAGGGGTCAGTTTAAGATGTTCTTTTCATTACCGTATTTGATATCTACATATTTAACTGGATAATTCAGTCTTCTGTTAAAAATGTACAACTGTATAAATCCCTTCACTGTCATCTTATGCATGGGAAAGTGTTGGGTGAGGGCAGAGCTTATCTAGCGGAATGCCGAGGACAGAGGACCCTACTGGCTAGAGGACCAGGAACATGCAGCAGGTAAATGTCACATTCTTCAATGCTAAAGGGGAAAATGCAACACCTGCCCAGCAGGGTGGCTGTGAGGACGTCACAGAATGGGTCAGGCCATGATGGCAACCTCAGCTGGTGAATTCTCTCCCAAGCAATTTGATGCTTATGTTGATACAGCTAAAGCCAACTGAGATCATACAACAAACGGAACCTGTCTTTATTTCAAGGCTAGGCAAGTGACCTTGACCAGGTTATTGAATCTTCCTGGGCTACAGTTTAGTCAGCTACGAAATGGGGACACTGCTTTTCCCTTGCCTGATCACACCTCCTTTCTTCTTCTCTGTATAATTCATGCAAAGCTTGTTGTTTGTTACGTCTACCGCTGTTCACAGGGGGAATGAAAGGCAAATTGAGCTAAACAGATTATTTCATAAAACCAGACTCAAAATGAAGAATGCGGCATTGGCTTTTTGTATCTCTCCATGTAAATCAATCCAGAAGAGATCTGAGAGAAGCTCATTATGTCAGACATGTTGTTTGTCTTTGCAGACAAGCATATTAACCAGATGCAAGCTAACCAGGCTGAAGCCTATTTGTAGAAATTAGTAGATTGGCTAGAGCACCATCTTGATTCTAATAACAAAAAAGTTTCTTTCTCAGTAAGCAATATAGCTAAATATTTCATGGTATCTTTAATACTACCATAAATTTTAATTACTATTTCATACACCAAAAACACCCTCATGGTTTAACAAACTCAATGACGGGTTCCAACTGACTGCATTGCCTACTATATTGGCTCATGACTTAAGAAACATAAACAACCCAAAGGAGGTTATTTGACCCCAATTAACTAAAATAAAATCCTGCAACTTTCAAGGAAACATAATATGCCATGCCTGTTGCCATGGCAATGCCTGGCTCAGCATCACTTATTAGTGATGGAACTGCCAAGTACAATCAATCTGTGTGTGTGACAGAGTGTGGATGCGTGTTTGTGCGTGTGTGTTTTTATTAAGCACATTTAGGGAGCTAAACCTCATAAGGAGAGAAGATGGTAATGACAGGGTGCCCTGATGAGCAAGCACCCTGGTACAGAACAGAGAGAAGACAACATACAGACTAAATCCTTCTCACTTGTCTTGGCCATCCTGGCTGGCCCTGCCCCCTCCCTGTCTCGCCATCACACATGCACACACAAAACCCAGTGAGTGAAGCAACGGGTAAGTGAAAATAGTTAACCAGATTATGAACTGCAGAACAAACAAACAGGATTGGATTTCTCACAGGCTAGCTCCTTGCTTTCTTCCCTTTAAATGACAGTTGGAAAAGGAATATGGCATCTGTGTGATGAAGAGTAGAGATCTTGCTGTGGAGAGGGGATCGTGTGACATGGGTAAAAATAGAGCTCAATGTGAGAAAGGGGAGTGGCAGAGATTTCACTGAAACAGTTCATGTAAAGTTCCCCTTCACCTTCTTGTGAACTGCATTTTTAACTGAACACTTGCTGTATAAAGTTATGAGATAAGAGAGAAATTCAAAAAAGGTTTCTGGAAAATACATGGCATGAAAATTTTTTGCACCAAAATAAATATATCTTTCAATTCCATTTTCCACAAACGTTTTAAATTCCCCTCCTGCGTTTGTAGCATTCTATCCCACACACCATAATCTGCAGGACAGGAAGCCATCAGCACAAGCACAGAACACAGGGAATTCCACAGTCTCCCTACTCAAAGTGTAGCTCACCCACCAGCCACATTGGCATCATCTGGGAACCTATTAAACCCCTGGGCTCCCAGGTCCCACTCCAGACCAGGATCCTTAATAAGAGCTCCAAGAGATTCACATGCACATTCAAGAGCCAATGTTGTACAGGACAGAGGACCACTAAAAGCACAAAACTACACAAAATGCAGAAATACAGACAGACAGAGGGAGAGATGGAAGGGAAGCTCGCAAAACGAAAGAGACTTGAAAAATGTCAACCCAACACAATGTGCATGTGCTACTCAGAACTGGATTGAAAAATAATGGGCAATATTGACATGTACATCTACGCTTAAGCTGACTTGCGTATGTGAGTTAATGAATAGGTGAAAAAATGTGAAAAATGGTTAACTAGGAAAATACATGATGTTAGTTTTTAAAGAGTTGGATTGTTTTAAATCCACTAAGTGCACACCAGAGTGAATGTTCACCAAAAGTTAAACGACTTTGGGGAATACTGGATAATTTTAAAGATTCCTATGTAGGGGCAGGCACTTGGTGAAGTGGCTCAGATACCACTTGTGATGACTGCATCCTTCATCAGAGTGCCTGGGATTGGGACCTGGACCAGCTTCAGATTCCAGCTTTCTACCAGTGTGCACCCTGGGAAGCAGCTCAAGTACCTGGGCTCTTGCTACCCACATGGGAGACCTGGGGTGAATTCCTGGCTCCTGGCTTCAGCCTGGCCTAGCCCTGGCTGTTGTGGCATTTGGGAAGTCAACCAACTGATGGAAGATTTCTTCCTCTCCCTCCTCCTCTGCCTCCTGCCTTCTTAGTGATTCATCTGCAATGGGACAAAGGCTAACAGCTGCTGTGACCACTGTACAGAGATGTCAAGTTTAAGTGTAATACTGGGTATAAAAAGGACCTGTAAATTACAAAGCACCAACCAAATGTCACTTGCATTTTTTCCTTTCTTTTTATAACGCAGAGCCAATCAAAGTGTTAGCTTTGCAATTAGACAGGATCCCTACATTTGGATCCCAGCACCAACCCCTGTGGACTGGAAACGAGTGAATGAGCATCTATCATATTTTCAATTCCCAATCTATCAAATGGAATAAAGCCCACTGTGGTGGATTACATCAATGCCATCCTTCCTGCTCTGTAATCCTGCCTCATGCACCAACTTCTGCACATCTCCCATTCCCATTTCCCTCTTCACGTAGCTATTTTAGTCTCACTGTCTGTCTTTTTAAAATTATTAATCCTTCCCGTTACTCCCAATAACAATTATTAGTGTAGGTTCTTAACTCTCAGCCCAATTGTTACTCAGTTCAACATGTTACGTGGACATTGTTTTGTTCTAAATTCACTGCTCCCCTGAATTCTTCATATCAAATTAAAAATATGGGCATATTAATTTACTCAGTCTAAGTCTGAAGATTGCCACCTTACTGCTCTTAAAATTGTATGTTCTCCTCTCTGCCTGCTTCCTTTGCTTTCTCTGACCAGGCCCTTTCTTCACAGCAGGAAGATTAAATGAGTGACCTCCCAGATGATGTCAGTTCGAGCTGGGTGACTTCTCTGGCCCAGTGAGCATGACTGGAAGTGGCCTGTGCCAGTTCACAGGAGGAGCTTCAAAAGTCTTCATGTGAATCGGCCACCACGGCCTTCCCTCTGTCACGACCATGGCAACAGCCCTGCTGCTCCTCTGGCTGAGTCTCAGAGCGAGAAGGACAAGGCCCAGGGCAACCCATGTAAGTTGTAGCCGGCACCTTCAATAAGCTACTACGGAATAAAATACAATCAGTTTCAATTTCTCATTTGTGGTGCTCATAAAATCCCTTTCAGGGCCATAATGGATTTCTCTGTCTAGATTGGAAAGCTTTGAAATCTTCCATGGGAAAGAGTTAAAATTCTGCCACTATTGACTATTTTGAGTTAAAGGTATTAAAAAAAACCAGGAAATACAGGAAATAAGGGGGCTGATGTTGTGGTGTATTGTGGCACAGAGAATTAAGCCACCACTTGTGATGCCAGAATCTCATATGAATGCTGGTTTGAGTCCTGGCTGCTCCAAGCCCTATCCAGCTGTTTGCTAATGCCTCTGGGAAAGCAGCGGAAGATGGCCCAAGTACTTGTGGGAAACTCGGATAAAGTTCTTGGCTCCTGGCTTCAGGGGAGCCCAGTCCTGGCTTGCTGTGGTCATTTACAAAGTGAATCAGCAGACAGAACTCTCTCTGTCTCTCCCTCTTTCTATATATTTCAAATAAATAACATAAGTATTTTTAAAAAAATAGCAAGTGTAAGATCACTCTCAGGCCAATGCTGTGGTGCAGCAGGTTAAGATGCCATCTGCAGTGCCAGCATCCCATATGGGCACCAGTTCGAGCCCTGGCTGCTCCACTTCTGGTCCAGCTCCCTGCTAATACCCCTGGAAAAGCAGCGGAGGATGGCCCAGGTCTTGGGTCCCTCCATCCATGTGGGAAACTAGGAAGAAAATTTGGGCTCCTAACTTTGGCCCAGCCCAGCCCTGGCCGTTGTGGATATTTGGGGAATGAACCAGTGGATGGAAGATCTCTTTCTCTGTCTCTCCTTTGTTTCTATAATTCTGACTTTTCAAATACATAAATAAAACTTAAAAAAAAATCACTCTGACCTTCCTTCTGTTAATAAAAAATAGATGAAATTCCCATGCAAAAGATGCCCCCCTCCCCATACCAGAAGGAAAACAGCATTCTTATCACTAAGGACAGGAAGCTGAGATGGAAAGAATTTTTGCACAAAGCTTATAAAAATAATGCTTAAAGTCTTTCCACAAGACTTAGTTGTGGAGCCAGCACTGTGGCATAGCAGGTAAAGCAGCCGCCTGCAGTGCCAAAATCCCATAAGGGTATTGGTTCGAGTCCCAGCTGCTCTAATTCAGATCCAGCTCTCTGCTATGGCCTGGGAAAGCAGTGGAATATGGCCCAAATCCTTGGGCTCCTGCACCTGCGTGGGAGACTGGAAGAAGCTCTTGGCTCCTGGCTTCGCTCCAACCATTACGGTCATCTGGGGAGTGAACCAGTGGATGGAAGACCTCTCTCTCTGCCTCTGCCTCTCTGTAACTCTTCCTTTCAAATAAATAAATAAATCTTTTTAAAAAGACTTAATTGCTTTTTCACAACTTACTATTCTTTGTCCAATTGAGTAATAAGTGTTTTACTCTGTTCCTGGGGTTTTCATTTCCTTATGAAGACTCTGATGTCACATAAAACTGGAATGCAATGTGTACATTTTTCTCCTGTTAACCTGACTTATATCAATGAAGTTCTCAGGCCCAGCGAAAACAAGAAACAAAAAATCCTGAAAGGGAAGCAGTAAAGTTTTGCCTCTTCCACACACCAATCATATGGGCTCAGAAATCCCAGCCTCTTCCAACTATGTGATACTTAAAAGTCCTTAATCTGATTTATCTAAAGCATACAAAGTTCCAAGACTATTTACATAAACACTTAGGATTGTTAAATGTGTGCTTACATTTTTAAAAAGTTATTTGGTTTAAAACACTACTGGAAATATGAATAGTTCTTGGTTTATGCAATGGAAGAATTTGCCTTTTTACGATTTCCCGTGAATCTGTTCTAAGTACATATGCTCTCTTTCTTAGAAGAATTCTTAAAACAATTTAGTTTCTCTCATTTTACTTACTAATCTTCAATATGTGTCATTAGTGTTATTTGTATGCATAGAAACAATCTGGGGGCGGCTGTTCGGCACAGTAGGCAAGGCGCCACTTGGGATGCTCCCATCCCGTATCAGAGAGCCTGCATTTGCATCCCCACTTGGTCTATGATCCAGCTGTCTGCTAATGTGCACCCTGGAAAGCAGCAGCAATGACTCAAGCACTTGGGTCCCTGCCATCTACATGGGAGCTCCGGATGGAGTGCTAAGTTCCTAGCTTTGGCCTGGCTTAGTGCCAGCTACACAACATTTGAGAAGTGAACCAATGGATGGAAGATTCTCTTTTCCTTTCCCTCTCGGTTGCTCTTTCAAATGAGTAAAAATAAGTACAATTTTTTACAAAAAGCATCTGAAGAATCTTGGAAAACCTGTGTGTTGGTAGGGATGTGAATGAGGTACCTCGCAGTAGTGTGAGTAAACTCTTTCCTCTTCGGGAAAGTCCTAGCACCCCATTGCTTTTTAACTCCTGGGGCTCACACTGGGATGTTCAGGCAGCAGTCAACATCCAGCAGGTTTTTCCTATGTCTAAACATTGCTGGGTCTAGGCTTTCATTCTAACTAAAATCATGAAAACAAGAACGTCAAAGATCCTCCCAACGACGCAGACCCTAATCCAGTGAGCCGGGGTTTAAGCAGAGTACTTGGCAAAAGCAAGTGAACAAACTGATGCACAAAACCGAAATAAAAGCTTGCTTTTATTGCCTCCTTTAGATTATCAAATACTTGCTGCATAACTTCTCTGATCACAGTCGTCATCTGTCTAACCCCAGTGCCACCCAGCAGAGCCCTGCGGTATTACCCGTTCCGAAGTAACTTACGAAGCGAGGACACGCTAGAGGAACCCCGAAGAAACTGGTGTAGGCCGTCTTCACTGTCGCTGGAGCTGGCAATGCTGTTCCTCATCTCCAGCATGGAGATCTGCGTGCACAGGCTGAGCTGGTGCTCCAGCTTCTTGGCCTTCTACAATGCAAAGTGTTAGGATTTCTGAGATCACACAGTCCCTGTAAGTAGCACAAGCTTCTTCTTGAAACAAGTTAGGGTTTTCAAAGGGGTACCTGGCACCTATTAAGTGCAATATAAATTTAATCTATGATCTTTATTATTACTTTATTATTATATAAATATAATATACTCAATAACCTCTTTATTAATCTGAAATAATAAGCACCAAATTAATTTGATACACCTCCTGGACAAGAGGACAGACAGACACCCATGCTCATTGTTCCTGGAGAATAGGACAATGTATCCTAGAAACAATGTTTCCCAAGCTGTCTTTTGCAATCATTTTAATTTCCTTCTGAACAAATGTGGGGAAATTAAGATGAAATCCCAAGTTGTTGAAGACCAAGACGGACTTGCAATCCCCTACTCCTTTAGTCATTGATGGGCTTCCTGGGAAGGAGTCTGAGCAGGAAGATGTGTGAGGTTGGAGGACATCAGGATTAAAATAGGACTTTTCTGCTTCCTGGGGTCGGTCAGCCTTTGTCCGTCCGCACCCTCCCCACTGATCTGCCCTGTCCTGGCCTCCTCCAGCCCCACTCCCACCCACACCCTTCCTGTCTTCCTGATTGCTTAAAAGGCTCTCTTGAAGGAGGCAGCACCTCAACACCACCAGTGCTGGGCCCTGACTCTTGGAGACCCCTCACTAAGTACTGGCAAATACGGTAACCACAAAATCCTTCCTCACTCGCAAGAACAGGATTCTCTGAAGGATCCCCACACCGTCAGTGTCCCCACTGCACTTAACAGACGACCAGCTAGTGAATATCCAGGAAGACATTCATTCGGGTAAAATACAGTATAGCTCACTGCGCATATTTATTTAACAAAATAGACAGTCTCAGAAAAACACTTACTTTATCATTTAAGGTGGGATCATTCAATGAGTAGAGCTTATTTGTAATGTCTTTTCCTATAAGATACCTAAATATCTCATACAGGAAAGGTTCTGATTCCAGAAAGTAGGTTAACCTTTCTCTTGACCAGCATAAAAATCTGCAGTTATCATCTGCAACAATGGTGACCTGCAAAAGACACAAATGTACAAAGAAAAAAAAAACTATTCCTATTAACTCTTTTTTTTATTTTTTTTATTTTTATTTTATTATTTTTTTTGACAGGCAGAGTGGACAGTGAGAGAGAGAGACAGAGAGAAAGGTCTTCCTTTTGCCGTTGGTTCACCCTCCAATGGCTGCCGTGGACGGCGCGCTGCGGCCGGCGCACCCCGCTCATCCGATGGCAGGAGCCAGGTACTAGGTGCTTTTTCCTGGTCTCCCATGGGGTGCAGGGCCCAAGCACTTGGGCCATCCTCCACTGCACTCCGGGCCACAGCAGAGGGCTGGCCTGGAAGAGGGGCAACAGGGACAGAATCCGGCGCCCCGACCGGGACTAGAATCCGGTGTGCCGGCGCCGCAAGGCGGAGGATTAGCCTGTTGAGCCACGGCGCCGGCCAACTCTTTCTTTTTTAATGTAGTTTCTTTAAAAAAGATTGATTGATTGATTGATTCATTTCAGAGAGGGAGGGAGAGGAGAGAGAGACAGAGATCTTTCATTTTTTGGTACACTCCCTAAATGGCTGCAACAGCCAGGTTTGACCCAGGAACTCCATCTGTGTCTCCCACATGGGTAGCAGAGACCTAAATACTTGGGCCATGCTCCACTGACTTCTCAAGTGTATTAGCAGGAAGCTGGGTAGGAAATGAGTAGCCAGGACTTGAACCAGCGCTATAATATGGGATGCCAGCATCCCAAGTGGTGACTTGGCCTGCTACACCACAAGGCCAGACTCCTATGAATTCTGGTTATAGTAATTTGGAGTAAGGATAGAATAATTTAGTGGATACTATCATCGTCATGATTTGTCCAATTAGTTAAAATAAAATCCAATGCACATCAGCTCCTATAATTATGCATAAAATTATGCTTAAAAACATGACCTCTAGAGAATGAACAAAAGCAAATTCTGTTGAGTTTTGTGGGGTGTTGTTTTGTGAGCTCTGGTGAGTGGCCACTGTGTGAATACCACTACTGCGGGGCTTGCTAGGCTGAGGCTGCAGTTGGATGCGTTTACCACTACAGATTCCTTTATCAGGGCTGGGAACCTTTTCCTGCCAATGATCATTTGCACATTTATAACATCATTCTTGGGGCCATACCAAACTATTAACTTACAACGCCCACTTTCGATTTATTGAATGGCTTTTTTAAAACAAAGATTTATTTATTTATTTTGAAAGTCAGAGTTACAGAGAGAAGGAGACAGACAGAAAGATATCTATTATTGGCTGTTTCATTTCCCAGGTGGCTACAATGGCCAACACTGGGCCAGGCTGAAGTCAGGAGCCAGGAGCTTCATCTGGGTCTCCCATGTTGGCGGCAGAGAACCAAGCACCTGGGCTGTCTTCTGCTGCTGTCCCAGGCCATTAGCAGGGAGCTGGATTAGAGTGGAGCAGCACCACTAACCACTCACATGGAATACTGGTATCAAAGGCGGCGGCTTTACCCGCTAAGCCAAATCATTGGCCCCCAGGTTTATTGAATTTCAAGTCCCAGCTGCAGTTGCCTTGGCAGAGCCAAAATGATTTTGTAGGCCTTACGTGGCTCACAGGCAGGATGTTTCCATCCCTACTACCCTCTTGATTATCAAAGGAAGCTTAAGAACACAGCTTCAAGCAAGTGAATTGCCAGGCAGACTGTGGATACAACACCTCTGCCCAGCCAGCACTGCAAGTACGCACTGGAGGCTGACAGCTCCAGGGCCCAGACTCTTACCAATGCACATGGCTGGTGAGGTGCTTCTGTCCTGTGTTTCTCTAGTGTGACCTTTCAATGGTAGCCCACTGGGGATACACACAGGAGCCACCCTCCCACCTCACCCCAGTTAGCTCAGGA
Organism: Sylvilagus floridanus; assembly: GCA_949820135.1. Taxonomy (NCBI): domain Eukaryota; kingdom Metazoa; phylum Chordata; class Mammalia; order Lagomorpha; family Leporidae; genus Sylvilagus; species Sylvilagus floridanus. The sequence goes on along the minus strand of OX463227.1, from coordinate 64,169,439 downwards.
CTGGGAAGGCATTTCTTTTCCTTAAGTGTTGTTAAGTGGGAGAGCAAGAGGGCACTGTAACTGTACACAGCTCAAGGATTCCTCACATCAACCCCTCCTCCAGGGGCAGGGCCATGCCCTCACGGCTCAGTGTCCAGAGCCATCCTTCCCATACAGGGCTTCTTCCAGCTTCTCTTCCTCCTCCTCCTCCTCCTCCTCCTCCTCCTCCTCCTCCTCCTCCTCCTCCCTTCATTGTAGCACTCATATCACCACATCCACGCTCATCTGTTGACAATCCGTGTCTCCTGAGCCCTCTGATGGCCAGGACTGCACGTCCCCTGCTTGAATGCCTAGAGTCCAGCACACAGTGGTGCTCCATGTTTATTGCATGAAGGAACTAACAAATGAACGCAAATAGTGCTGAAGGCAAAAGCGACTTTTATATATGCAACATTAAACCTGATGCCCGTCCTCATGGGAGTTTAATAAAGGTTTGTTAACTCAACACAAAGTCCTATCTGGGCCTAGGAGCAAATGTTTCCAAAGGAGCTAGTTTCCCTTTGTTACTCACAAAATTAATCACGTATCAGAGGACAAAAGGTATATCTAGAGAGAAAATGAAAAACCCAGCACCAACAGGCTGAATCAAAGCAAATCAGAGGCTTTAGCTATTTTAAAAATAGATCAATGTTCCCAGGAAAAGAAAGTTTGCATTTATTTTTGACGTTACAAGTAGGAATCCATAAAACCAATAAATGCATCAGCAGTTCAAAGACTCTATAAAACATGAAATTTCATTCTTTCAATATACATTGTCGTGCATGCACTTTATGCCAGAAACAACTCAACGCATTGCGGTTTCAATGGTGAACAAGACGTGTAAGACATCTGCCCTGTGAAGCTTGCATTCTACCAGAGAGGTTGAGAATAAAGACAGAAATGAAATATAACAACTCAGATGGCAGCATTTTGAAAAATACAAGAGAGGAAGTGAGAAAATAACTAGGAAGTGACCATTGCACATCATGCCTCTAACTGTATATATATTATACTTTTTTTTTTTTTTTTTTTTTTTTTTTTTTTTTTTTTACAGGCAGAGTGGACAGTGAGAGAGAGAGACAGAGAGAAAGGTCTTCCTTCGCCGTTGGTTCACCCTCCAATGGCCGCCGCGGTCGGCGCGCTGCGGCCGGCGCACCGTGCTCGTCCGATGGCAGGAGCCAGGAGCCAGGTGCTTTTCCTGGTCTCCCCATGGGGTGCAGGGCCCAAGCACCTGGGCCATCCTCCACTGCACTCCTGGGCCACAGCAGAGGGCTGGCCTGGAAGAGGGGCAACCGGGACAGAATCCGGTGCCCCGACCGGGACTAGAACCCGGTGTGCCGGCGCCGCAAGGCGGAGGATTAGCCTGTTGAGCCACGGCGCCGGCCTATATTATACTTTTTAACAATTAAGAGGTGATTTTATATTCATCAAGTAAAACACACTTCCAAAGTGTGTTTTAAAGATTATTTATTGGGGCCGGCACCGCGGCTCAATAGGCTAATCCTCCACCTTGCGGCAGTGGCACACAGGGTTCTAGTCCTGGTTGGGGTGCTGGATTCTGTCCCGGTTGCCCCTCTTTCAGGCCAGCTCTCTGCTGTGGCCCAGGAGTGCAGTGGAGGATGGCCCAAGTGCTTGGGCCCTGCACCCTATGGGAGACCAGGAGAAGCACCTGGCTCCTGCCTTTGGATCAGCGCGGTGCGCCGGCCGCAGTGCGCCGGCCATGGTGGCCATTGGAGGGTGAACCAACGGCAAAGGAAGACCTTTCTCTCTGTCTCTCTCTCTCACTGTCCACTCTGCCTGTCAAAAAATAATAAAATAAAATAAAATAAAAATATAGATTATTTATTGGGGCCGGCGCTGTGGCACAGCAGGTTAACGCCCTGGCCTGTAGCGCTGGCATCCCATATGGGCGCCGGTTTGAGACCCATCTGCTCCACTTCCGATCCAGCTCTCTGCTATGGCCTGGGAAAGCAGTAGAAGATGGCCCCAAGTTCTTGGGCCCCTGCACTCACGTGGGAGACCCAGAAGAAGCTCCTGGCTCCTGGCTTCGGATCGGCACAGCTCCAGCCGGTGTACCCAATTGGAGAGTGAACCAATGGATGGAAGACCTCTCTCCCTCTCTCCCTCTCTCTCTCTCTCTCTGCCTCTCCTCTCTCTGTGTAACACTGTCTTTCAAATAAATAAATAAATCTTTCCAAAAAACATTATTTAATTAATAAATACATCTTTTCCAAAAAATTATTTATTTGAAAGTCAGAGTTACGCAGAGAGAAGGAAACACAAAAATCTTCACTCCTCAGAAGGCTGCAATGGCCAGAGCTGAGCCAAGCCAAGCCGAAGTTAAGGAGTTTCATCCAGGTCTCCCATGTGGGTAGCAAGGGACCAAGCACTGGGACCACTTTCCACTGCTTTTCCAAGGCCATCAGCAATGAGCTGAATCTGAAGTGGAGCACTTGGGACATGTATCAGTGCCCATATGGAATGCTGGCTTTACCCGCTATACAATACTGGCCACCAAAAGTGCATTTTAGATTCTTCTCCATTTTTCAGACAAAATGAGAAGCACCATAAAACTTATTGACAAACACATGTTAATGAATGGCAGAGTGATCTCTTTCTACTTCTAGCCCAGACAGATTTTCCCACCAGGCCAAATTCTACCCAATGTGTCCAAAATTCATCAAGACAACCACCCAGAATTCTTTAGCCAAGTGGCAACAAGGTGTGCTGCATAGCACGTCAAGACACGCTCTTACAGAGAAGAGCTGAATACCGGGTCTTGAAGTCCACATTCTACAGTAGAGAAAGTGAAAAATAACTTTTTTAAATGGATGAGGAAGGGGAAGAGGAAGAGGATCCTCCAAGTTACAGTGTTCTCTCGCTTTCCCGCTTAACAATGCTTGAGGAGAAGGAAGCGGAAGAAGAGAAAACCAGGGGAGATTTGTAGGAAGAGGAATATAAAGTCAAACCAGCCCTGGGGAATTCCGGGAAACAGGAGGGTGCAGCTAAGTCAACAGGAGGCAACAGAGTGGTAACAGGAAGGTGAAAAATGGGTACCTACGGTGGCCCAACCGTGTTCTCAAGTGCTAAACTGAGGTCTCTTCACTGTGCAAAGATGTCATCCTTGACTTTGGAAAACACAGTTAACACAGAGTGGGAAAAGGCGTCGAAGGAGGAATTGAAAAAGTCCTTTTACTTAGGTGATACATAAAGCATTGAGCTTCTCTTCAACTATTTGCATTACCTCAAGTTTCCACTGGGGCAATGACACTTCTACTATGAGACTATAATGTGCTTAGCAACAGCATTTTAAATTGACAGTTGAAAATGACGTTAAACCTGTTTATATGACTACCAACTATAAATGTAATTACAGCCTTCAAATACAGGCTACACCTACAGTACACGTCAGTACTTCACAGGTCCTTAAGAGCAGGCCTTGAGTGGGAAGCCAGTAGTCAGCACACTGACCAAGGTCATTTTCCTTGATAGCTCATGCTTCGTTTCTGCTGTACAGTTCAAGTTAATGACTTCTAGATGAGTGGAATGTATTTTAATAATGCGACATAAGAACTTTTAAAGCTTGGGTAGACTAAATTCTTTTCTTACATTATCTGGAAACTTCAGCAGTGCCATGCTTGAACTCTTGTGAGGAATTTTACTGAAGCGACAAAAGCAAAGATAGCAAAGGAAGACAAAAAAAAAAAGGGTATCTTTTAGGTAAAGAATTACACTAAGCATTGGCAGCCAGGTTTGTCCTGATCACCTAAAAACAGTGGAGCAGTCCCTCATTTTGGACCCAGGTGTTCTATACCCTGCCAAGGAGAGAAAATGATGGGCTCTAACACAGGAGGACGAGGGGACTCGAGGGAACTGCTGGGTGTGCCAGAATCAGAAACCGTAGTCTGACAAAGAGGACTGGCAGACTGTCCTGTAGGGAGAACTGATTATTTCTGCCAAGCATCCTACAGCATCCCGGACAACAGCAACATGAAAACGTCCTAGGAGTGGTCTGTTCCACTAACGCTTATTGAGTTCTCATAAGCACAAAAATACAGGGCAAACAGGCTGCTTAACTGCCTTCAGAGCTTCACCAAAATATTACTTCATATTAAGATAATATTAGCTTAAAGGTTTGCTTTTATTTACTTGAAGGGTGGAGTTACAGAGGAAGAAAGAGGGAGAGAGGGACAGAGAAGGAGAGAGAGGAATTTTTTTTTCACTGCTGCACTCCCCAAATGGCCACAACAGCCAGGCTGGTCCAGGCCAAAGCCAGGAGCCAGGAGCTTCATCCAGGGCTCCCGCATGGGTGCCAGGGCCCAAACACTTGGACCATCTTCCATTGCTTTCCCAGGCACATTAGCAGGGAGCTGGATCAAAAGTGGAACATATAGGACTTGAACCAACACTTATATGGGATGCTGGCATTGCAAGTGCCCCTTTTTTATTTTAATTTTTTTAAAGATATATTTTATTACTTGAAAGGCAATGTTAGAGAGGGAGAGAGGGGATGCTAACTTTAAATATCAGCTAAAACTTAATGTTCAGTTATTTCACAAGAACATGGACATAACGTCTCTAAGACCTTCTTCTTCCCCTGAAGTCAATAGCACCAGGACAAGGCTAAGAGCATGTGACAGAATGCAAAAGAAAAACGTCTAAAGCTCACTTGATATATTGCACAAAGAAGAAGAAATGGGACACAAATTGCACAAAGAAGAAGAAATGGGACACAAAACACTACTCCTACCTTTTGTAAAAATGATTCTCGAGCTTCTATCAATAGTTAAAAGCAGCAGCTATCTAAGTCCCCAAACGACTGCATGCACCGAGGGAGAATGAACTGTAAATTCAGACTTTTCTCAGCAGTAGACTCTGCCTGTTTTCACTGTAATTACTACACATTTACCTGCGCAATACTCTGTCACTGTGCAATCTAAAGGGATGGGCACTGAGTCCTCTTGCCTTTCTTTTCCTCCTACTGTACAATTTATTAGCACCCCAACCACAGAATGAATTTAAAGAAATACAAATTCACAGGAAGTACCTCCTTATGAGAACACCTGTAACAGGTGCAGAAGAAGCGATTAGCAGGTGAAAAGCATGTGTGGGGAGAAGTCTGACTCCTGCCATCTGGCTTAGGTAGTGACAAGTTGGCCCTGGAAGCATGCGGCATTTTCATCTGGGAACTTGGTTCTCTAAGAGGCAATGGGTGTACTGCTCCTACACAGATGTGCAACAGCTATTTTTTACTCTAGCATATCCTGCCAAGAGGAACATTTTATAAACAATGAAAGCACAACTTTTCCCAAGAGTTTTTTCAGATGGACTTGGCTCCCATGGCACAGGACACAGGACACAGGCTTGATGATGTGAGGGTAGTTTTTATCCACTGACCAGTCCTGAAATGCCACACCAGGTTCTTGAGAATCTTTGGGAAAGGCTGCTCCATCCAGCTATGGGGTCCCAACACTGGTCATGGGTTCTGAAACCTTCGTTAGTAGTTTATCAGCAATAATTCCTATCTACTGAAATCCAATTTCTGAAATCCAACCTCCAGTCCCCAAGGAAAAACAGCGCTGTAGCTAGTGGTGGAAATTCCTTTTTTATTCACTTAATTATAAATATACTTTGAAGTCCAGTGGAAAATGTGGTACTTGTTAGGAGCTCCACTTCCCAAGGATAACTTGCTCCAGGAAACAAACAATGTTGAGTTTTCACCCTATCCCCAAATCCTGGGCTTTTCAGGATAAGATGAGACTGAGTTACCATATAAAAGACCACCTGCTACCTAATACAGAGAAATATATACAAAAGATAAATGTTAGTCTTTGGAAGAAGAAACTGTCAGGAGGTCCAAGGAAAGACGGAGACAAGAAAGAAGTGGCCTTGCACTAGTTTGTAGATGGTGGTGACACAAAATACAATTCAGAGCACAAATCCCAGGGTGCAGCTGACCCTCACAACAGCAAAGTGAAGAGTGTGAACTGCAAGAGCCAAGACATTAGCCTTCTCCTTCTGTATCTTCAACCCGGCCAGCTTGGGAACAGTGCTGCCCACTGTCAGGAACTTGGTGAGACCTCCTAGTCAACGCACAGAACTTTAACAAGTTTTACTCAGGCAGAGTGGGAGCAGGGTATGGCTGAAACCATCGAAAACAAAATAAACTGAATTGTATGCCTATAAATAATTTTCTACTTTACTCTATGGCATCCCAAATTGTACTGCATCTCAAAATGACACTCTAAAATAAGATTCTGCCATCAAGATACACTGACATTGCTCACCCCACAGGTGGGAACTCGCCTTCAAGCCCATTTCCTACCTAAACAGATTTGCCCATTTGCTTATAAGCAATCCTGTCCTCAGGATATTTCTGCAATGTTGTTTATCCAGAGGCTGGGACTCCAGGAAGCCCTCACTCATCTTCTTGGTTACCTTCCTACTAACACACCGGGTGAATAAAACAGGAGGATAGGGCTGGGAAGAAACAGGACTAAGTACCAAGTAATGGACAACTTTTTTTTTTTTTTTTTTTTTAATACAAAAAGAATCACACTGAGCAGTCCATGCTTACACTAATGAAGAATTTAATTTGGGGCCGGCGCCATGGTGCAGGTTAATCCTCTGCCTTTGGCGCTGATAGCCCATATGGGCGCCGGTTCTAGTCCCAGCTGCTCCTCTTCAATCCAGCTCTCTGCTTTGGCGTGGGAGGGTAATAGAGGATGGCCTAAGTCCTTTGGCCCCTGCACCCATGTGGGAGACCTGGAGGAAGCTCCTGGCTCTTGGCTTCAGATTGGTGCAGCTCCAGCCATTACAGCCATTTGGGAAGTAAACCAATGGAAGGAAGACTTTTCTCTCTGTCTCTCCCTTTCACTGTCTGTAACTCTGCCTCTCAAATAAAATTTAAAAAATCTTTTTAAAAAATTTAATTTTTTCCTTTAAACATATTCATTAAATATAAATCAATAAGGTGATTTGATTTTTTTCATAAGGATTAACAAAATAAACTTTCTAGTGCAAAATCAATTACATGTTTTTAGGAACACTGACATTTTCCTTGTCTCCCATAAAAAAACTGTATGTTTTCTATGGCAAAATTATAAAAATTCAAATAAGCAAAATGAAAATAAAAAAGCAATTGAAATCACAACCCAGAAATAAGAGAATTATAATTATGGCCAAATTAAAATATATATATCTTTCTAGACCTCTTTTTGTATACTACACACTATTTTAAGTTTTTTAAAAAATGAGGTCATGCATATATGCCATATGGTAGCCTGTTTTTCCAGTAAATCATGGTTACTTTACTATTAATATCTTTTGAATTTTGAATGAGGCATAAACTAGTTTCAATCTTCTTAAAAACATACCTGGAATTTTTCACCTTTGTGCATCTGAGTTGATCTAAATTCTGGAGAATCTATAAAGGCACAGGGGTAAATGTTATGCAGAAAATGTCCTCGATAGGAGACCTTCATTCTGACAACAAAAATCATTGTTAGTAAACACATCACATGTTACAGTTCCTCAACATCATTGTAATCTGACAGGACTATACTTTCTACAGTACCGAAGTTTCAAAAATTCCACAGAGGATGGACATCATGAAAAGTACTTCCTGAGGCACAAGCATTTAATTAAAAAAAATAATGTAAGAACAAGAAAACCCAGCATTCCGTACTGAACCAGACATGAGCCTTCTGATGGCTGTCATCTCTCTTACAAATGGAACAACCACGCAATCTGCTAGTCAAACTGAGAGACTTTTGAGAAAGAAGGGGGAGCTATTAATAGCTTTGCTAGCACTACATACACTGGCTCTGTCCCTAGAGGTCTGATATTCCTAGAAATTATATTTTTGATACTCAAAAAATAAACAAATTGCCTCTGAAGCATGCATAAGCGTGGGTTTGAATGTCTGATTTAAACCTACTTCAAATTTTTCTCATTAACTTTAAATAAAAGATCAAAATTAGTCAAAGTATTTACAATGGAAAATTCTGGTATCAACAGGATTCAGAGCAGTGAATTCTTCTATGTAGCAGGTTGTTCTATTGCACTCTACAGAAAAGTTGTAAAGTGAAATTTCATCAACACCACAATCTGTGACTGCTTCTTCCATGGGTTGGCAACATTTCCTTCCATTGGTTCTTTCCCCGAGGCCACAACACAATTCAAGGCAAACTAGGCCTTTCTGTTTCCACAGAACACTTACTTTCCCTTCAGGAGAATACTCAGACGGTCATCAACTGAGGTTTTATCCTCTGCAGCATAAGTTTGGCCCTTTTTCAGGGTCTGGATCATGCAAAACTGTCCGGTCAACCTTCTGAACAAGTCTGGAGGCACCCGCAGTGGTTCGAACAATCGCCGGTAGATGCCACTGAGCTCCTTTTCGATCTTTACCTGAAAGGCAGCAATGACATGAAGCAGCAGCCTCCAAACATTACCTCCTGTGGCTAAACACAGTTTTGAGAACAAACATAAACCTGTGATATGTATCATCGCCCTCCTGTGGTTAGGTTAATGGAATCTTCCAGCAAGAGTAAGTGGTGATGTAAGTTTATATTTTAGATGCTAAAAGGGCACCTTTGTAGTTAAACTGAATTCTTGAGAGCATAAGGGGAAGATGTGCATTACTGATCACATCTCTTCCTATGGGCTATAAAGCACCTGTCGAGGTTGTGAATGTTGTCACAGCATTCACCTTCCCAATCTCAGCACCTTCTATAAGTGACATAAAACCTTTTGTTCCAAAGAAAGAAATGACATTAAATATTATGGAAAAAACCCACACAAACAACATAGGACTCAATGTGGAATAAAATCTACAAAAAAAAAATCAGTATATAAAGCATTTTATCTTCATGTAATTCTAATGCACCAATGTAAGAAAACACACATCCACAGCTGTGATCACGACTTCTTACTTATGTATTCTCAAGCAAAGTGGAAGAAAGGCAGAGGGTGTGAAAGCGTTTCAGTGTAGCAGTTTCATGCTAAGCTGAAATAAACTCTAAGGCATGGAGAAGCCACTGGTAAATTAGACTGGCTAGTGGAAGAAAAAAAAAAAGAAAAATAGCTTCATCGTCTCTGTGGTCAAATTCTCCAAGGCCCAGATCACACCCCAGAGGCTCCAGGCCCAGCATTCATTTCTGGAAGCCACACTAACTGGGCAGATGGAAACCTATACTGCACTGTGAACAGACTCTGCCCCAGTGAAATCCCGGGCAGATGCCCGCAGAGGCTTGTGGTCCTGGATCACGAGAGCTGACGTCACTCTAATGTTTGTGGTGCTCCTGCTTGTCCTGCTGTTTCATTCTGATGGAGACGTCATTTATATTTTCCCAAAGCAGGTTGATGGTCCCAGGAAAAAGAAAAGCACAGGCCCTAAATGCTTTCTCTACTGTCATAGTACGATCACATCAGTAACTTCTGAACCTTGTATTTTAGGGTTCCAGCAAGTTCTGACATTCAGGAACTGTAATCCTCACCATTCCTCTCACCTATGTCCCCCACTCCAGAGCTCTGGTAACAAGTGTGTAAAGCCATTCCTTCACAAACCCTTCCTGCTTCTAGCCGGTATATAGCCATCGTGGCACAGTCATGAACAAATGATCTGACAACCCACTGGCACATATAAACAACCTGCTCACTCTGCCACTCTCAGCTCAAGCCCAATTTCTCACGAAGCCCTCTCGATTCTTCTCTTTGGAAAACATTCATTCATCAAATGCTTCTGTGAGCCCCTAGTGTGTGCCAGTCATGGCTGATAGGAACAAGGGGATGCAGGAGGAAGTGTTAAAGGCACTAAAGATGTAAGACATTCATTCTTGAGTCTGGACAAAGTAATTTTAAAAAACTTCCAACTTTAAAATCCCTTATTTATTCATTGGAATAGTTACCGGTCTCTTCTTGTACAAAAGGTATAAAAGATGTAAAACGTTCACGCCCAAAAATACCGAGTTCCAGATCATTATATCCAAGGCACAGCGGTAGAGTGTGGCCCACACGATATAAAGGGCACAACCTGTTGGAAGACAGAGTTAACGTGTTAGAGGTCTGGAAGGGCTTCAGCAGGGAGCGTTGTACATTCTTTATCTGTAGTATTTGCAATAACTCATATCAAATTGAGTTTTTTGTCTGAGTATTAGAAAAACACATGCATGGTAGCAGAAAATTTGTAAAGTATAGAAAATAACTTTCAAAGGGGGAAAAATCCATTAATTCTACCACTGAAAGAAAATCAATATTGTTATTTAATGCTCTCTTACAGTTTTCATACACGGTTTACTTGACGGCAAAAGATTTTGTATGTATAATCAAAAGCCCAACTTTTTTATTTATTGCAATGGTTTTCCCATTTTATTAAAATTCTCTGTAAAGATAGTTTTTAATTACTGTAAGTGATCAAACTGTAGTTTATTTAACCATCTCCCTAGTGCTGGACAGATGAGTTTTTTGGTTACAACTTTTGCTAATTAGCCAAAAAATCTTATATATAAAAAATCTTTGTTTTTGTTTATTTGCCCTGGATTACTGCAAGTGACTCAAAGAATAACCTTTATAGCTTTGCAGTCCTATTAACTGAGAATGCTAGTATCAAGTTGTCAACATCGTAAAACAGAAAAAATTTCATTTGATAGTGAGGAATTCTGTATTTTATTCTGCATTTCCATGATTGTTGGTGGGCCTAAATATTTTATCAAAATTTTTTTAGCTATCTACATTTTCACTTGGTGATTTTTCATTTACCTATGGGAATCTTTCTGTTTCTCCTTATCAATTCTCTTACCTTATAAAAAAATCTCTACTTGTTTTGTGTCAATTTGATGGTGTGAGAGTTAACATATTTTTAATTTAAAATAAAATTATCACTAAGGTACAAATACATCAACATACACATGCACACAAAAATCAATCTCTTATATACAAAGTTATTCATTTGCAAATTTTAAATTTTATTATTTATTTGAGAGGCAGAGAGAGAAGACAGAGAGCTTCCATCCATTGGTTCTCTACCCCAAATGCTCTTAATGGCCAGTTCTGGACCAGGCTGAAGCTGAGAGCTGGAAACTCAGTCCACCTCTCCCATGTGGGTGGTAGGAACTCAATCACTCGAGCACCACCACTCATCTGCAATTTTTTGTTTCATCAGAATGATTTAAAGTATCTGAATAAAATCCAAAATGATAAAATTAATGTGTTTTTAAATAATATTTCACAGCAAATGTTGGAATGATTTAAAATATTATAACCTAAAGGAGACAGGGTAAAAGGAGGACCAAGAGACAGGGGAGAACCTGAATTATAAGCCCTGGTTGGGCCATTCTATCCTTGTGTTAATTTTGAGTAGCTCATTCTACTTGTTTAGGCCTCCATTTTCTGCATTTATGGCACAGAGTGTTAGGCCAGGTGATCGCTTTCGTACAGTACTCCTCTAAAACTCTGTTCTAAAATTCATGACTGGGAAGACATTGTGGTTAGTGGTTAAGTCACTCTTTGAGAGCCACAGCCCATATTGGTCCTGGCTCTGCTCTGCGCTCTCCCAGCTCCCACAGGAGTCAAGATGGAGACCACCTTCTTCAATCTGAGTCTGACACGTTACAGGTGTGCAAAACTGCACCTGAGTAAGTGGATAAACAGGGAAATAATCACATAGAGAATAATTCAGCAAGAATCACTGCCCATAACAGATTCAACTGTTTCAATATTTTGATGTAAATCAATTTAACTTGCTTCATTAAGGTTAACTGGAGCCAAAAATAGTATTATCCCTTAACTATTGTATCTGGTAATTATTTTTATTTTCCATTTTGCCTTATTGGCCACAACAAGTATGTGTCCTTTCAAAATATTATTTAAGACCATAATACTTACTGCATTCCAGACACTATTCTAAGGCAAATTTTCTCTCTCCCTCCCTCCCTCCCTCCCTCTCTCTCTCTCTTATGTGCGTGCCACACACATACACACAACTCATTTAATTATCACAACAACTCTAAGAGGTTAAATTATATTATCTGACACATGGAGATAGAACCTTAAATCCCTTGCCCAAATTACACAATAAGGTAAGGAGTGGAATCAGGATTTGAATCACAGTCTGGCTCTAAAGTTCTCACTCTTGCATCTGAATGGATTTTCTGATATACAGAAAATCTGAGCAATATATGAAAACCATAGTTTTATCCAAAGTAAGTAAGCAAGCAATACGGCACGTGAAGGCCTGTGTTCTAAGTCACTGGGCAGACTGAGCAACAGTGACATCTGTTTTCGTAGCTATAGACCTGACCAGGCATACTCTGAAGCCCCAGTACAAAGCCCATCTGCTGCCAGTTCCAGAAGAGTTATGCAAAACCGTCATCAGGTCTCTTACCCATAGTCATCATTCCCCTAAGAAGTATCATATGCAGGTGAAGAGTGGTTGGAATAAGCAACCCAATTGCAAAGCAAACATTTGCTACATGAAAAACTAGATGATGTATCTCTCTCCAGTTTTCACAAGTGGTTGTATTGGAAGGCACAGGTATGATACTTTCCAACTCGGGTATAAAACCTGTTGGAGCCGATTCTGCCAGTGGGCTGGACTCTGTATAATTCATCGTGAAAATTCCTGTTAGAAACAAATCAACAAAAAGAGAGTCATAAAAATGGCAACTATATCTTATCACCGCTATAGATTTTACACCAAAATTATGTGTATACATTAAGTGTTGGTAAACAGACTTCTCTAAGTGCTTACAAATTACATATACTCAGCTACACATCCCAGCTCTGCACGTATTAAATGTATTTATTTCTTTATCTATTAAATACTTTTTCATTTACCTTATGCTGAAATGAAATTAAATACTAAAAGCATTTAGCATAGTATAACAATTATTCCCTGAAATACATATGTATGTATTTATGTGTGTATGCAGGTGTATGAATATGAAGGTACTTCAAAAAGTTCATGGACATGAAATTAAAATGCATCTGGGGGCGGGCACAGTGGCTCACGTGGCTAATCCTCTGCCTGCAGCACCAGAATCCCATATGGGCGTTGGGTTCTAGTCCTGGTTGCTCCTCTTCCAGCTCTCTGCTGTGACCCGGGAGGGCAGTGGAGGATGGCCCAACTGCTTAGGTCCTGCACCCATGTGGGAGACCAGGAAGAAGCACCTGGCTCTGGGCTTCGGATCTGTGTAGCTCCGGCTGTAACAGCCATTTGGGGGGAGGGGTGTGAACAAATGGAAGGAAGACCTTTCTGTCTCTCTCTCTCAATGTCTAATTCTATCTATCAAAAAAAAAAAAAAAAAAAGAAAGAAAAGAAAAGACAAGACAAAAATGCATTTGGGTACAAAAAATTGAAAACCATAAGTATTTTTATAATATGTATTTTCATGAATTTTTAAAGACCACATATATGAATAAATTTCAATTTTTTCACACCAAAATAAACATCTTTTAATTATTTTTTAAAGATTTATTTATTTATTTGAAAGTCAGAGTTACAGAGAGAGAGAGAGAGAGAGAGAGGTCTTCCATCTGATGGTTCACTCCCCAAATGGTCGCAATGGCTAGAGCTGTGCTGATCTGAAGCCAGGAGCCAGGAGCTTCTTCTGGGTCTCCCACATGGGTGCAGGGGCTCAAGGACTTGAGCCATCTTCTACTACTTTCCCAGGCCATAGCAGAGAGCTGGATCAGAAGTGAAGCAGCCCAGTCTCAAACCGGTGCCCACATGGGTTGCCTGCACTTCAGGCCAGGGTGTTAACCCACTGTGCCACAGCACCAGCCTCAACATCTTTTAATTATATTTCCCACAAATTTATTGAGGTTCTACACACTTACGTGGAGGAGGTAATTAGCTAGTCTAAAAGACAATCAGAACAACTAGTTATCAACCAATGTTCATAAACCACAGCAAATTACAAAGTTAGTATATTCCACCATAGTTCCACTGGCAATACTGAATGGAAGCACAGGAAAGATAACCAGAAAAAAGACTTTTTTGAATATTTTCAAAGGCAATAATACCCTTATATTTACTATTTGAAAGCTTAGGATATTTATTTAAAGATTTACTTACTTATTTACTTGAATGGCAGAATGACACAGAGAGAGAAAGAGAGAGAGAGACAGAGACAGAGAGAGAATGAACTTCTACCCACTGATTCATGGCCCAAATGCCCACAACAGCTGGGGCTGGGCCAGGTTGACCTCACGAGCCTTTAACTCAATCCAGGTCTTCCATGTGAGTGGAAGGAACTCAAGGACTTGAGCCATCATTAGCAGAAAGCTAGACTGGAAGCAGGTGCAAGATTCAATCCAGGCGCTCCCACATAGAATACAGGGGTCCAAAGCACTGGCTTAACCCACTGTACCACATTGCCTGCCCTAGCAAAGGATATTTAAAAGAATCTATTTTTGTAGCATCATTAAATCATATCATTTTGTAGCATCACTAAATCACTGTATTATCATATATATACATACAATATATAATCATATACAGTACCATACCTAGGTATAACATTTAAGCTTTCTTTTACTGTCTAGTTTAAATCCCTACTTTTGTCCCATTATCATTTTAGTTGGTAGCATCTAACTACCCTCCACCCTCTGTGAGGCTGGGACAATGTTTACTCATCTATGTACTTCTAGTTTACTTATATGTAGGTGGGGTCATGATTACACATTTGGCTATTTAATATTAAAATCCATAGCAAGCACATTTCAAGAATACACATTGACACATGCATGCTATGTAAAACAACACATAGTGGCACTATTTTCTGCCTATATTACCCGTCCTCTGCTTCTGGTCCTTAAAAAGACTTTTTCTAGTATTATTTATACAAATTTGGTACTTGACAAAAGCTCTGCAGGTGTACAGAATATGTGTTTTTCTGTTTCAGGAAAATATTCCAAATGTTGACCCACTTTTGATTTTAATTTAGAAGTAATGCATTTCTTTGAAAATAAGATTAGGCAACTGACCTTACTTTTCTGTTCATTATTTTCGACATACTAACAGTTTTAGGTTGTAGAATAATTGGTACAGAGTGAACATTTTGAAAGGATGTTATCAGACAAATATTAAAGGATTCAATTCCTCTTCAGATCACAAAAAACCTCACAAATTCACACACTGTGAAATGATCGAATCAATTAAATATCTCTACATAATATATAACAGTAACGGTTGATTTAGTTATTGATTTGCTGCAAAAAGGAAAGCAGCATAAAAACCCAACTGCTTTCCAAATGTCTGAATCAACAAGCTTATGGGGATGAGGGGGTCGTTATTTTAAAAATTCCATTTATACAAAGTGTGCTTTTGAGGTCAAATCAAAATTATTCCTCCCCTAATTTCTGTAGGAGACAGAATGGTAACAAACGCCCTCTGTCTCTCCTAAACTATTGTCAGCTACACTAGCATGCCACCATAATAATCGCCACTCCAGGGGCACTTTGGAACCTGCTTGCAATCCCATTGTCTTCCGTGCACTCTTCTAACTACAGGCAGGTCCGAGGTTTACCCATCTGTGTACTTCCAGAGCTCACCCTCAGTAGAGAACACCCCTGAGGCAGGAACGGAAGTCACAGCACAGGGATAGAAACCCAACAAAACGTGCAGAAATCACCTTTCAGCCTGCCGATCACGGAGAGCAAACAAGGAGAGGGCCTCGCCTTCCTGAGCTGAGTCAAGTTCTGATCACAAGCCACCAGGGAGCCACATAAGCCAGGGAAAGTCACTTCTGCTCCTTGGGTCTGTTTTTCCGTTGGAATGGAGGCCCCTGTACTAGACCGTCTTTAAATCTGCCCAAGTTTCCATAGCCTGTCTCTCCATGGCACATTTAAATAGTAAAGAAGCAACACATATCTCACCTCCCATCCAACTGATTACACCCTACTGCCTGCTGATCCACTGTAGTTCAATTTCAGGTTGACAGAAGTGGTTACGGTGGCACTGAAAGTTAGCAACTGCTGATCCAAGGAAAAAAAAGATAGGAAAACCACAATCTGCTAACCCAATAACCAGAAAACAGGAATAGCCATTTTTAAAAGGTGGGATCATCTTACAACATATTTTGGCACCACACCTTACTGAATATGTCTAATTGTCAATAAATATTCATCATTTAACCGGTTTAACTAACTTTGATTACCAAAGGGATTTATGCGGCTTACCTACCCTGCTACAGAGAATGAATGTGTCTAAGGAAAGTCAGACTTTGGTAAATTGGTAAACTTTCCCATTAATTTTTATAAAATCAAGAGAAACGTTTTCATCAGCTCCTCAAAGCCCAATTCCTTAAATTACCTGGTCTAATAAAGTCCTGTTTGTTATTTTTCAAACAGGTGCTGCTGGGCTAAATAGCTAAATGGTGAAACTCACACCAAACAGTCACCAAACCACAAAAACCAAACCAACACAACCATGAGTAAAAGGTCGTGCTCGCAGACTTAATTCAATCCGTAATTCTAACTGAATCTTGCACATCTTCCGAACGGCAAACGGCGTTAAGATCCTAAGAGTCTTCGCACTCAATGCTACAAAGCAGGCCATTTCTGGGGCTTGTCTGGCCAACAACCCGTTTCCTAAGGCTCGGGAGCAAGGGCTCCTGCGGGTGGCGAGCACCTGGGATCCCCCGCCGCCGGCGCTCCCCCGGGGACTCCGCTCACCCTGCTCCTAAAAGCAGGGGGGTCAGCCGCAACCGTTCTCCTTGACCACGCACCGGGAGCGGCGAGCGCAGAGACCCGACCTGTCCAGCGCCGCGCCCGCCTTGAACCCGGGCGCCGAGCCGGGGCGCGCGCACCTCGGTGCGGGACTGGCGGGCACTACGCGGGGCAGAGTGGGAGCCCAGAGGACAGGAGTGCTGACCTCACCAAGAAGCTCGCCCAGCGCACAGCGCGGGAGCCGGCGCTCGGTGAGAACGAGCACCCGAGGGCACTGGCCCTGTCCGACCCGAGCTGCGGCCGCAGACACCTGAGGGAGGGTCTGCGTCCCCTGAGAGCTTCCAAGGACAGGGCGCCACTGGAGGGCGCGGCCGGCGAGGACGGGCAGAGCGCGGCGACCAGGCAGCTGCAGCCGGAGCCGCCAAAGTTGCTCCAGCGGAGCCAGATCCAACTTTCGCTTCCCGATTTAGCCCGGGGAGCGCTAGGCTGCGAGGAGCCCGGCGCGCGGCGGGCAGAGCGGGAAGCAGCTGCGCCCCGAGCTCCTTACCTGGCTGGTTCCCGGCACGGAGCCCGAGGGGCGCCGGTCAAAGTTTGGGGGTGTCCGCGGCGGGCTACGGGCGCGGCGGCTCGACGGGCTCCCGACGGGCGATCCTGGGCGGCGGGCGGGTCCGGAGGCTCTGCGGCCGACGCTGGGTCCCCGCGTCCGCAGCGGCTTTGACTAAAATAGGCATCGCCGTGCCGGCGGCGGCGGCGGCGGCGGCCGGGCTGGGGCCGCACCGCGCACGCGCCCGCCGCCCAGGCGACCCCCCCCCCCAACACACACCCGAGGGCGGAGTCCGCGCCCCGCCCCGCTCCTCCGCACGCCCAGGCGGTCAGTTCGAAACGCCCGCAGGTTTCTCGCCTGGGTTCCTCAGCGCCTCGGGAGTCTGCCCTTGTTTGGGCATGAGTGGAGGGCGGACGGCCTCGAGGGGCCGGCGGCGTCGGTCGCGCGCCCCCAGGGCGGTCACTGGAGAAGCGGAATCCCCACAGGGAGACACCGGCAGGGGCCGCGCAAACCGGAGCCGTCCGTCGCCCCTCGCACTTGGGCGGCCCGCTGGCTTCTCTCCTCTCGGGCGCTCGTCCGCGACCCTGCCCCGCGGGGAAGGGCACGGAGAGCTCGCGGCTCCGAGCCGGAGCCTTGTCCCCCAGGACGCTGGACGCTGCCGTCGGGGACCCGCCGGGGACCAGTCCTGCTGCCGCCGCCTCGCGGGACCGGAGACTTGATAACGTGCAGCTGCTCTTGCACGTCCCCTCTGAAGCAGGCGAAGCGCCACCTGAGTTTGCCACGTAGATTTGGTGCACCGGGACTCTAAATGGGAAATAAGATAGGCGAGGATGCTCCAGTCGTCACCGTTTTACTGGACAGCTATTTGGTTGTGAGGAAAATAATGAAGAGTTGGCGTGAGGAAGGAAGTTGTAGGACACAGGAGTTGAGTCTATTATTATTTTAGTTTTATTTGAGAGAGCGCCCATTGGCTGGGTCACTCCTCAGGTGCTACCCCATCCCCCGCGCTGGCTCACTGGTACCCTAAAAGCCTGCAGCCCAGAGCGTTGGTACCCAGTTTCCACCCAAGTGTTCAACTGTGGGCTCGAATTTGCCCTGGTTATTATGGAATGAGATTGTTCCTGCTTGCCAAAGGTGACGGAAATAGAAACAAGACTTCCACGGATGGTAGAAAGGTACATCATAAAGTGAGTACCTGCTGGGTCAAGTTTCTCTAGTGACGGTGCGGGGCAGCCTGGTGTTCAAGACCATGGGCTGCGGTGGCACACAGATGCCAGCTCGCTGGGTGACGTTGGGGAAGTCGCTGAGCCTTTCTGTGCTTTGTGGCATGAGGAAGGCGATGATGATGACAACCGCTGCACCCGTACCACATAGGATTGTTTTGTGCAGTAAATGCTATAACACGTAAAGGACTAAGGGTGGAGTTTGGGACAACATTCTGTGCGTGGGAATATGTGTTATATTTACAGATCTCTACCAGGTCTGCCGCTTGCTAAGGACTGCCCAAGATTAGCATTCAAGGCCAATTCTTTCTAGATACTCCATTGCCCGTTTTGGTGGCTATCATTACATACACTTGAAGGTGCAGGTTTAGTAAAACAAGAGGTCTTCAAAAAGTTCATGGATTCTATGAAGAATTATGCATAAATTTCAAAAATGTATGTGCCAAAGTAAACCTAGCTTTTAATTTCATTTCCATGGAATTTTTGAAGTTTCTTGCTGTATGAGCACAGAGATTTCACTGCACGACTGCTAACTGGAGAGTGACATAATTAATGAACACGGGAAGTAATCCAAGTTCTAACCACGAAGGATTAAGTAAATTATGGTATACTCCATCTTGTTCTAAGGGGCCATTAAAGATGATTTATGGAGAGATTGTAGACATGGTAATACTGTCTATTGATTTCAGTATATAGGATAAAGGTCAGCCAACTGTGGCCCAAAGGCCTATTTTTATACAGCCTGAGAGCTTGTACATGGTTTAATCATTGAAAAATATCAGAATAATATTTCACAATATGTGAAAATTATATGGAATTAGAATGCAGTGTTTTATAAAGTTTTATTGGAACCCAGCCTAGTCATACACATGCAGCAGTGAGTAGTTGCAACAGTAACCATGAGACCTGGATAGTCACTGAGTTTACGGACCCCAATTCTGAGTATACTTTGAGCCAGATACATGACTTGGATACATGAAATTACTTAATACTCACAAAGGATCTATGACGAAGTATTCAATACTTATTATCTCCTTTTTACAGATGGGCAACAGAAATAGCAGAGAGGTTGGGTAACCTTCTCAGAGTCACACAGCGAGGGAGAAGCTGAGCTGGAATGGGAACCAGGTGGTCTGGTTCTGGGGATTGCCCTCTCATGCTCTAACAACAAAGTCTTGGCCATCTTCTACTTGTAGCTACACTGCCTCCATGGAAAGATTTTAAATAAATAGCATAAAAAGACAAGTCCAGGATTGTGTTACAAGAATATCACACATCGTCTTCAAAGGCAAGCTGGAAAGATGCAGTGTAATGTTTGTTTTCCTTCTCCCACCCTCACTTCTTTTCATTTATTTGTGGAGGGGATTTACTGTCTTTCTTCTTCCTCCACCTTTTGTGCCTCCTCCTCCTCTTCCTCCTCCTTCTGTGAGCTAGAAAGTCAGGCTGCAAGGGCATGGTCGTGGAGTCACCTGTGACGGGACTCATTCAGTCCTTACCTGTCAAGATAGGATATTGGTAGGCATTTGCATCATACTACAGATTGCATGCTGTTATGAAAAGAGCACTGACTTAGATATTGTAAGACTTGTGTTCTGGCCATTAACATGGTCTGTGTATTCCAAGGCTGTTCTTTTGAAAGGGAAGGTTGGGGAAAAAAAAAAAAAAAAAAACCTCATCCCTTTCCTGTAACCCATGTAAAGAATATAGCCATAATTTGTAAAGCCTGTCTTACTGTATTTTTCTGAACATATATGAATAACAACTATAAAATTTGAAATAAGAATTGGTAGACAGGGGCTAGTGCTGTGGCATGGTGAGTAAAGAGCCACTGCCTGCAGTGCTGGCATTCCATATGGGTGCCAGTTCAAGTCTCAGCTGCTCCACTTCTGATCCAGCTCTCTGCTTTGGCCTGGGAAAGCAGTAGAAAATGGCCCAAGTTAGGCCAGCGCCGTGGCTCACTTGGCTAATCCTCCACCTGCGGCGCCAGCACCCCGGGTCCTAGTCCCAGTTGGGGCACTGGATTCTGTCCGGGTTGCTCCTCTTCCAGTCCAGCTCTCTGCTATGGCCCGGGAAGGCAGTGGAGGATGGCCCAAGTGCTTGGGCCCTGCACCTGCATGAGAGACCAGGAGGAAGCACCTGGCTCCTAGCTTCGGATCGGCACAGTGTGCCGGCTGTAGCAGCTATTTGGGGGGTGAACCAACAGAAAAGGAAGACCTTTCTCTCTGTCTAACTCTGCTTGCCGAAAGAGAGAGAGAGAGAGAGAGAGAGAGAGAGAGAGAGAGAGAGAGAGAGAAAAGAACAGAAAGAAAATGGCCCAAGTTATTGGGCCCCTGCACCTGCGTGGGAGACCTGGAAGAAGCTCCTGGCTTCTGGCTTCGGATTGGCACAGCTCCAGCCATTGCAGCCATCTGAGGAGTGAAGCAGCAGATAGAAGATCCACTCTGCCTGTCAAAAAAAAAAAAAAAAAAAAAAGATCTTGCGCTCGCTCTCTTTCTCTCTCTCTCTCTCTGTCTCTCTGCCTCTGCTTCTTTGTAGCTCTGCCTTTCAAATGAATGGATAAATCTAAAAAAAAAAAAAAAAAACCAAAGAATAAAAGAATTGGTAGACACACTCCCTGGGTTTGGGGATGCCTTAAGCTCACAGGTCTCTGCCTGCTGGCCTGGGAAAGGTCAGATTGGAAGATTCTGAGTAGTGTGTGCAAACCAATGTAAAGCAGAGGTGGGTGCACAGACAGAGGGAATGAAAGGGTGAGAGGCATGAATAGCAAAATACAGGACAACCTGTCTCTTGGAGAAACTGGCTGGTAGAGCTCAGACTGACCTAAACAAGTGTTTCTACCTTTAGTTCTCTTTGGACATTCTTGCCTGCTTTTACCAGTTGGACAAAACCTTGATGAGACTTCAAAATTCAGAGGGAATAAGTGTTGTTACAATAAAACAACATTGGAGGAGTCACTAGTTTAAAAATATTTCTGGCATGTTGAGTAGCATTATCTTCCTTATCTGTAACTATCCATGGTTTTCATCAATGCAAACTTTATTTCGACTGTCACTCTCAACTGCCTGGGGAACCAGAACTGCTTCTGATACAGTCTCATAACACACAGTTCTGCTCAAAGATGAGTTATTAAATGATTTAATTAGATTACTTGTGAATCTCAGTTCTTCTCATTAAATATTTCATTTACTTTTTCATTGACTAATTTGACAACTAATCTCATTGACTGGTTTAAATTTCTTTTACTTTTGTTAAAAAATTAATAGGGTTTTTATAGAGCTGGTTAGGTTTACAGATTGAACAGATAGTACAGTAAGTTTCCATATACCTTATCTTCCCTGCTAAGTTCCCCCCTGTTATTAATATCTTACATTAGTGAAGTGTATTTGTCAAAACTGGAGGACAAATATTGATTTATCATTTTTAACAAAAGTCCATAGTTTACACCAGGGTTCATTCTCCCCCCCCCCCCCCCCAATTTTATTTAGTTAGTTTATTTGAAAGGCAGAGACAGCAAGAGGGATCTCCCACTCACTGGTTCATTCTCCAAATGCCTGTATTAGTCAAGGCTGGCCTTATCTGAAGTCAGGAGCCTGGAACACAATCCAGGTCTCCAATGTGGGTGCCAGGGACCCAACTGTTTGAGCCATTATCTGCTGCCTCCCAGGGCCTGCGTTAGCAGTAAGCTGTAATAAAGAGCAGAGCTGGGACTTGAAGACTGGCACTGTTATAGGATGTAGGGTTCCAAGCAGCAGCTTAACCACTGTATCAAATATCCTACTGTTTGCTTTATAGTTTGAGCTTTGTCAGATCTGTAATGTCCTGTGTCCCCCATTATGGGATCATAAGAATGATTTCAATCCCCTGTTTTCCACCTCTTCACTGTTTTACATGTCTCCCTCTTAAATCCCTGGAAACCAGTGATCTTTTCACAATTTCCTTTTTCCAAAGTGTTGTACAGTTGATGTGATAAAGTGCATTGCCATTTTGTAGCGATTCCTTTCACTAAACACTATGCCTTTAAGTTCCTCCATGTCATTTCTTCCTTTCCTTTTGTAAAACCTTTGATGCAAGTATATATTATGAAATGGTTATCACAATCAAATCAGTTCATCCATCACTCACATTACCTTTTTCTGTATGTGTCGTGAGAACAACTCTCTGAGCAAATTTCAGTACAGTATAGACTATAGTCATCAGGCTGTGTATCATATTCCCAGAATGTATTCCTCTCGTAACTTGAAAATTGTTCCTCTCGCCAACTTCTCCCCATTTTCCCACCCCCAACTCCTGAAAAATCACCATTCTAGTTTTGCTTCAGAGTCTGTTTTTTTTGATTCCACATATAACTGAGATTATAGATATATTTCCTTATGCATTTATCCATTGATGGACACTTAGGTTTTATCCATGTCTTAGCTATTGCAAATACTGCTACAAAGAACATAGGAGTGCAGATGTCTCTTTAGGATATAGATTTGGGGCCAGTGCTGTGGCACAGCAGGTTAAAGCCTCAGCCTGCAGCACCAGCATCCCATATGGGCACCGGTTCAAGTCCTGGCTGCTCCTCTTCCAATATAGCTCTCTGCTAAGGCCTGGGAAAGCAGTGGAGGATGGCCTAACACTAGGGCCCCTGCCCCCATGTGGGAGACCTGGAGGAATCTCCTGTTAGCTTCAGATCAGCTCAGCTCTGGCCATTGCAGTCATTTGGGGAGTGAACCAGCAGAATGAAAGACCACTCTCTGGCTCTACCTCTCTCTCTGTAATTCTGTCTTTCAGATAAATAAAACAAATCTTTAAAAAAAGATATAGATTTGTTTCCTTCAGATGCATGTGCAAAAATGGAAAGGTATCACCCTTCCTGATTTCAAACTGTATTATAAAGCTATAGGAATCGAAAGAGACTAAAAATGGGCCCTTAGACCCATGGAACAGAATGGACAGCCTAGAAATAAACCTAAACATATATGGTCAACTAATATTTGATAGTGGCACCAAGAATATACAGTGGAAAAATTGTCATTGGGAAAACTGGATATCCACATGCAAAAAGAATGAAATTGGACTTGCATCTTACACCACTCACAAAAATTAGCCAACAGATTAAAAACCTAAAATGTAAAACTTGAAAACTATAAAACTCTTAGGAGAGGAAATAGGAAAGTTTCTTGATACTTGTTTTGGCAATGATATTTTAGATATGGCACCAAAAGTACAAGCAACAAAAGCAAAAATAAAGAAATAGAAGTACATAATACTAAAAGTTCTGCACAGTAAAGAGACAACAAAACAAAAAGGCAACCTGTGAATTGAGAAAATATTTGTAAGTCATATATCTGACAAAGGGTTAATATCCAAAGTATAGGGAACTCATACAAAAATTTACACCTAATTTTAAAATGGACAAAGAACCTGAATAGACATTGCCCCAAAGACACACCCATGGCAGGTATGTGGCAAAGTGTTTCATATTACAAATCATCAGGGAAATGCAAATTAAAGCTACAGGGAAACAGTTACCTCACTCTTGTTAGTACGGGTGTTATCAAAAAGATAAAGAGATAACAAGTGGCCAGGATGTGGAGAAAAGGGAATTTTTAGACAATATTAGTGGAAATGTAAATTGATACAGGAATTATGGAAAATCGCATGGAAGTTTCTCAACAATTAAAATAGAATTATCATGGGATTCTGCATGTTAACTGCAAACACAAAATTTTCCTTCTTCCTTTTGACTTGGAGACCTTTTATTTCTCTTTCTTGCTCCAATGGTCTGGTTAGCACTTCCACCATGAAGTCCAGTAGAAGTGTTGACCGTAGGCATTCGTCTCTTGTCCCTGATCTTAGAGGGAAAGCTTTCAGCTTTTCACTATTGAATATGATTTTCAATGTGTATGGCCACTGTAATCCAATTTGTTGAGTTTTTATGATGAAAGTATGTTGAATTATATCATATACTTTTTCTGTAACTATTGAGATTTTTTAGTGCTTCATTCTGTTAATGTGTTGTATCTTATTTATTGATTTGCAAAATATTAAACGATTTTTGTATTCCTGAGGAAATACATCTTTTTTTTTTTTTTTTTTTTTTTTTTTTTTTTTACAGGCAGAGTGGACAGTGAGAGAGAGAGACAGAGAGAAAGGTCTTCCTTTGCCGTTGGTTCACCCTCCAATGGCTGCCGCGGCCGGCGCGCTGCGGCCGGCGCACCGCGCTGATCCGATGGCAGGAGCCAGGAGCCAGGTGCTTTTCCTGGTCTCCCCATGGGGTGCAGGGCCCAAGCACCTGGGCCATCCTCCACTGCACTCCTGGGCCACAGCAGAGGGCTGGCCTGGAAAAGGGGCAACCGGGACAGAATCCGGTGCCCCGACCGGGATTAGAACCCGGTGTGCCGGCGCCACAAGGCGGAGGATTAGCCTGTTGAGCCACGGCGCCGGCCTAGGAAATACATCTTGATCAAGGTGAAAAATCTGTTGGATTTGACTCGGTGGTATTTTGTTGAGAACTTTTGCATCCATGTTTATCATGGATATTGAGTTTTAATTTTCTTTTCTTATTTATTTATTTAATTTTCTTTTCTTCTTCTTGTCTTGCTTTGGTATCAGGATAAAGCTGATTGCATAAATGAATTAGGAAGTGTTGCCTCCTTCCTTTTTGGAAGTTTTGAGAAAAATTGGTGTTAATTCTTAAAATATTTGGTGGAATTCACAAATGAAGCCATCTGGTCCTAGGCTTTTCTTTGTTGAGAGATTTTTAAAAGTTTATTATTTTTTATTCATTTGAGAGGGAGACAGAGACAGGAATAGAGAAAGAGAAAGGGAAAGAGAGAAGGAGAAAGAGAAATAGATAGAGACAGAGACAGGGACAGGGACAGAGATGGAGATTACTCCCATCCACTGGTTCACTCCTTAATTGCCCAGAACCACTGGGAACTGGCCCAGGATCCAGGACCCCTACATGGGTAACAGAATCCAGCTTCTTAAACTATTACTGCTGCCTCCCAGAGTCTACATTAATCAGAAGCTAGAGTCAGGAACCAGAGCCGGGCACTGCAATGTGAGATATGGGACTTCTGTAACCACTAGGATAAACACTCACTCCTTTTTGGGTGATTTTTGATTATCAATTCTTTCCTTCTACTAATTTTGTATTTGGTTTGTTCTTATTTTCCAGGTCTTTGAGATACACTGTTAGGTTATTTATTTTATGTCTTTCCATATTTTTTGACATAGACACTTATTGCTATAAACTTTTCTCTGAATACTGCTTTTTTCTATTTGATATAGTGTTTTTTCATTTTCATCAGTTTTAAGGGATTTTTTTTTTTTAGTTCCCTTTGAGTTCTTCTGTGACACACCAGTTCAGTCTCCACATGTTTGTATATTTTCTGGAGTTTCTTATGTTAATTTCTATCTCTATTCCATTATGGTCAAAAAAGATACATGATATGATTTCAATTTTTTTGAATTTGAGTCTTGGTTTATGGTCTAGTGTATGATATATCCTAGAGAATGTTCCATGCACTGGTGAAAAAAAAATGTGTATTCTGCAGCTGTGGGATAGAATGTTATGCAGCTACCTCTTAGGTCCATTTGGTCTGTAGTGCAGATTAGCTCTGCTGTTTCTTTGTTGATTTTTTTTTCCTTGTTCTGTCCATTGATGAGAGTGTGGTATTGAAGTCCCCTAGTATTACTGTATTGGAGCTTGTATCTCTCTTTTAACACTTGTTTCATAAAACTGGCTGCCCTTGCATTTTGGTGCATATACATTTATAATAGTCACAGCTTCTTGTTAAATTGACACCTTAGTCATTACATACTCACCTTGTCTCTTTTGGAAGTTTTTGTCTTAAAGTCTATTTTTTCTTATATGAGTATGGCTACTCCTGCTCGCTGTTGATTCCATTTATAAGGAATATCTTTTTCCATCCTTTCACTTTCAGTCTATGGATATCTTTATGTGTGAAATGTGTTACTTGTAGGCACCATATAGTTGAGTCTTTTTTAAAAAAAATCCATTTAGCCAGTCTGTATCTTTTGTTTTTTGAAGATTTTATTTATTTATTTGAGAGGTGGAGTTACAGACAGTGAGAGAGACAGAAAGGTCTTCCTTCTGTTGGTTCACTCCCCAAATGGCCACAATGGCTGGAGCTGTGCCAACCTGAAACCAGGAGCCAGGTGCTTCTTCCTGGTCCCCCATGCGGGTACAGGAGCCCAAGGACTAGAGCCATCTTCTACTGCTTTCCCAGGCTACTACAGAGAGCTGGATTAGAAGAGGAGCAGCCGAGACTAGAACCAGCACCCATGTGAGATGCCAGTGCCACAGGCGGAGAATTAACCTATTGTGCATGGCACTGGCCCCTGTATCTTTTTTTTTTTTTTTAATTTGTTTGTTTGAGAGGCAGAGCTACAGGCAGAGATAGGGAGAGACAGAGAGAGAGAAGTCTTCCATTCACTGGTTCACTCCCCAAATGGATGCAATGGCCGGAGCTGGACCAATCCAAAACAAGGAGCCAGGAGCTTCTTCTGGGTCTCCCACATGGGTGTAAGGGCCCAAATATTTGGGCCATCTTTTGCTGCTTTCCCAGGTGCACAGCAGAGAGCTGGATCAGGGTGGAGCAGCTAGGGCTTGAACCCATATGGGATGCTGACACTGCAAGTGGTGGCTTTACTCACTACGCCACAGTGCTGGTCCCTGTAGTTTTTATTTGACTTATTGAGTACTTCAATTCTAATATTTCTGTTTGTTTCTTCTCTATCTCTTTGCTGAACCTCTCATCCATATTGTGTACTGATCTCCTAATTTCGTTTAATTGTTCCTCTGTATTTTTTTGTAACCTTACAGTCATTCTTTTCAATTATTTTTCAGGGATTTAATTGGTCTGCCTTTCTTCACAGTCCAAAATTGATACATTATTGTATTCCTTTTGGGGAATCGTACTGCCTTGGTTATTCAATTTCTTATATTTCTACATTGATTTTTGCACATCTGGGGAATCTCTTGTTTCTATTACTTATAGAAGTTTTTCTTGCCTGAAGGCTTTACTACTGGAGATGTCATCTTGGTATTGGTTTGGTAGAGTGCTTTAGCTTTAGTTCTGGTTAGATTTTGTAGGATAGTCTCCCTATGCCTTTGTTTGCAATAGTTGGTGGTAGCCATAGTAGGGATTTAGGCTGTTGCTGAGATTTCTGTTATGCAGATCTCCTGCAGTCTCTTAAGGAAGGGGCTAGTGTAATGAGCCTCTTAGGTGTTGAGAGCAGGCCTTGCTGGTATTATGATTGTAGTTGGTGCATAGATTTCCAGCTAGTGTCCAAGTCAGGCACTAGAGTTATGAGATCAGTGCTGGCTCTAGGAGCTGGTTGGACTTAGAGATTCCTAGCCATTGCCCAGACCCAGAGCTCTAAAAGCTGCGCTAATGCTAGGTGGATGAGGCAGGACCCACAGATGCTGTCCGAGAGACTGGCTGGATCCATGACATTGGTTTTGGCTCTGTAACAGTTAGATAAGGTATCTTGGGTCACACTCTGTGTGTTGCTTCCTAGGTTGGGTTGGTGCAGTTACCTCAGGCCCAAGCATCAAATGACCAGAAGTACATGACATCAAACAGCTTCCATGGGAGAGGCTGGAACCCAGAGCCCCGAGCCCCACACTGGATCTGGGCAGAGCCTAAATCCCAGTAAGCCATAGTACTGTACTATGCTGGGCTCAGCACAAAGAGCCAAGTTATAAGTTCCAGTGAGCAGGGTGTTTCTGGACTGGGTGGAGTGTGTAAGACTTTCACAAGAGCTCAGGAGCATGTGCTTGGCGAGGCCAGGAAGCTCTGGGCACTGTTCATGGGATGGGCAAGAATTTTAGAGTGGTACCTGAGATGGGCATGTTGCAGCACCTCTGGCTACTGTCAGTGTGGATGGGGCTATGAGATTCTGCTGGTGCGCTCAGTCTCCCAGCCCATTTTTATGTGAGGGTCCACCGAGCTTATTCCCTTCTCAAAGTGAGCACACAGTGGCAACACCCTTCACCAACCCAAGTGTGCATTCCATGCAGAGCACTGACAGGCTGTAATGTACCTTTTGACCTCACTGCAAGATCTATCCCTAGTGTGCATATGCAGTGTCCCTGGGTGGATATGCAGGACCCCAGCTGTAACATGCACTTTTTCCAGTAGCTATGGCATGGGAGGCAGTAGGGAAGAAGATGATCCCCAATTCTTATAGGGCAGATTCCCTTTACCTAGTGTCCTAGGGGCTGTCTGTCCCAGGTGTCCTGCCCTACCACCTGCTACAATGCAGAGTTCTTTGCCCTGCCCAGTTGTACCCATCTGGCTCAGTCTGCCTCACTAGAATGAAGGAATGTCTTTGGAGTCCCTGGGAAGAAGATAGGCATGGGCTTCTGCCTCCCAGCACAGTGTGGAAGAACACAGTGACTTCCCCTCTCAAGATAGTGCCTCCCTGCTCTTAGGGGTGAGGGAGAAAAGTGTGCAGGTTCCTTCTCTGAAGTCAGGGAGACCTGAGTTCTCCAGGAATCGCTCCTTACTGAGCTGCTGCTCTGAGGAGGTTGGTTTCCTCTCTGGAGATGATCGCCTAGGTGAGGGGTTTGTACAGATGGGCTCTGTTTAATGCTTTCCGCCTCACCCTTTCCCTTGAGAATCCCCAACCATGGGGCTAGGGCTTCAGCCACCAACAGTTTGGCTTTGTTGCCCTTTCTCCTCTCTTAATTGTCACACCTGTTATCACTTCCCACTGTTCTGCTTCAGGTGCTCTTCCTCTGGCACTTACCTCCAAGCACAAGTGCCCTGGGTTTTTTCCATGGAGGAGGAGGTAAGCGCTGGACTTCTCTATATGAACATAGCAGGTTAAGCCTTTGCCTGCAATGCTGGTATCCCTTATGGACGCCAGTTTGAAACCCTGCTGCTCCACTTTAAATTCAGTTCCCCTGTGCCTGGGAAAGCAGCAGAAGATGAACCCCTTGTAATGTGAGAGTCTTAACTGCTAGTCTAAATGCTTGCTCCCTTTTTACAAAACTACCGGGCTGGCACTGTGGTGTAGCAAGTAAAGCCACCGTCTGCAGCACTGGCATCTCATGTGGGTGCTGGTTTGTGTCCTGGCTGCTTCACTTCCAGTCCAGCTCCCTGCTAATGCCCCTGGGAATGCAGAAGATGGCCCAAATGCTTGGGTCCCCGCACCTACATGGGAGACCTAGAAGAAGCTCCTCACTCCTGGCTTTCGATCAGCCCAGGACCGGCCATTGTGGCCATTTGGGGAGTGAACTAGTGGATGGACAATCTCTCTATCTTCCTTTCTCTATGTGTAACACTGCCTTTCAAATAAATAAATAAATAAGTCTTTGAAAAATTATTATTTTTTTATTTGAGGGGCCAACAGAATAAACAGTAGGTTCACAATGAATAAGCTGGTGAATTCATATAATTTATTTAACATTCCTATTCTGTTTACTTTTCTGTAAAATCAGAAAAATAATGATTAATGGGATTATTTTGACTTTTATAGACAATTTTTAAAATATTTATTTATTATTTACATATTTGAAAGGCAGAGTTACAGAGAGAGGAGAAGAGACAGGGACAGAGAAAGAGAGACAGAGAGATCTTTCATTTGCTGGTTCACTCCCTAAGTAACTGCAACAGCTGGGGCTGGGCTGGGCTGAAGTGAGGAGCCAGGAGCTTCTTCTGGGTCTCCCATATGGGTGCAGGGGCCCAAGCACTTGTGCCATCTTCTGCTGCTTTCCCAGGCACATCAGCAGGGAACTGAATTTAAAGTGGAGCAACAGGGTTTCAAACTGGCACCCATAAGGGATACCAGCATTTCAGGCAAAGGCTTAACCTGCTATGCTACAATGCTAGCCCCCTAGACCATTTTTAAAAATGCCCAATATCTAGCTCTTGGTAGTTTAATTGTCTTCTCATGTGTCCTCATGATAAGCCTGCTTATGGTACATAATCAATAAAAGTTAATTGAATTTCAGTTTACTTTTTTAATTGAGATGAATACCAATTATCAAAATTCTTTAGTATGAAGAAATAATTGAACTGTCATGTGAATATATGAAATAGCTAAGATGTAGTTTCATGTTCTAAGTTTTTACCTGTTTTAAATATATGAAATACAGCATACCCAAGATATTTCAAATAAAGTTTGTTTATAAATTATAAGACTTCTGTGCATGCTAAAATTTTCAGTGGTTTGGGAGTTCCCAGGAGTAGCCAAAAATGAGATATTGGTTTCAAAAGCAAACTCATGAAATATGCAACAGCATAGATTCTAGAAACTGGACAGTTGGCAGAGCTAAGTTACAGTAATTCGCCATCCTGGCATTGGCAGAGATGTGCATACAGTGACTAGAGGCCCGATATTCTCCCCTTTCTCCCATCTCTTTCCTTCTAAAATAGTTACATTTATGCATTATTTGTTCTAAATATTAATAATAGCAAAGATCAAGATGAAACATTTAATAGCATTTATTAATTTTTTGCAAAAATATTTCAGCGAGAAGGAATTTATTGTAAGCAACCAGGCATAGCAGAAGCACGCTTTTGTTTTTTTAAAGATAATTTTGAAAAGAGGATCAAAGTGGCTCTGAATATTCCATTCAATAGCCTCAAAGTCAAGGAGAGGAGGACGGATCCTCTAACCAAAACCAGGAGTGGGCATTTGACCTAGTGGTTAGGATGCCAGTTGAGATACCTGTATCCCATATCTGAGTGCCTAGGTTCAGGCCCTGGCTTTGATCCCCATTCCAGGTTCCTGATAGTATGGATCCTGAGAAGCAGCAGGTGATAGCTCAAATCGTTGAGTCCTGGCCACCTACATGGGAGACCTAGATTGAGTTCCTGTGCAGGCTTCAGCCTGGCCCAGCCCAATGTGCTGTGGGTGTCTGGGAAGTGAATCAGTGAATGAACACTCCATCTGTGTGTCTCTGTTTCTCTCCCTATCAGATAAATAAAAATTTAACAGCAACAAAACAATACTGGGTCTGATCCAAGGGCAGATTCATAGCTCCAGTAACAACTATTGTGGCAACCCCTCTTGTCTTTTGTTCTTTGCCTTTGGGGAATTTCTAGGAATTTGCAGATCCTGAAGTCCATCTAAGAATCCCAGGTTAAGCACTTCTCTTTTGCAAGAGGAGAAATGTAACAAGCATTTAGATTCTTTTAAAAATATATGCATATATTTTTACCATAGGAGCAACTTACTTATATAAGCTATTTAGTGATTAGAAAGGAAAATTTATCATAGTAGAAAAACACCTTTTGGCAGTTCTTATTAGCACATACTTTGATGGTATGCATAAGATATTTTAAGATTTATTTATTAGTCCAGCTCTCTGCTGTGGCCTGGGAGGGCAGTGGAGGATGGCCCAAGTGCTTGGGCCCTTGCACCTGCATGGGAGACCAGGAGGAAGCTCCTGGCTCCTGGCTTTGGATCAGTGCAGTGCTGGCCATGGCGGCCATTTGGGGAGTGAACCAACGGAAGGAAAACCTTTCTCTCTGTCTCTCTCTCACTGTCTGTAACTCTACCTATCAAATAAAAAAAAGATTTATTTATTTGAAAGGCAAAGTGACAGAGAAAGGGAGTAGGAAGGGAAAGGGTCAGGGGAGAGAAAAAAAGAGACATCCATCCACTGGTTCACTCCCCAAATGGCCCCAAAAGCCAGGGCTGGACTAGGCTGAAGCAAGGAGCCAGGAACTCTATCATGTCTCTCACATGGATGGCAGGGATCATAGTACTTGAGCCACCTTTCACTGCTTTCCCAGTGCTTTAGCATGGAGCTGAATTGGAAGTGGAGCAGCCAGGATTCAAATTGACGCTTCAATATGGGATTTGCAGGCAGCAATTTAAACCCATTGCATTATAGTGCCAGTCTGGTATGGATAAGATTTAGATGGAAAGTGAAGACATGGAATGATTTTTTTAAACCTATATCTGGTGGAGGCAGACTTTCTATTATGCAGTATCATTCTGTTTTACAATTAATCCTCAAAAAGGGCTGGCTGTGGAGGCAAATGGGAGGACTGTTAGCCAACCAAGTAACTGACATTAGACTAGAAACAATAGCCCAAAGCAACACATGGTAAGGAAGGAATCACCAACTGAAGCAG
Source organism: Sylvilagus floridanus (assembly GCA_949820135.1). Lineage (NCBI taxonomy): Eukaryota > Metazoa > Chordata > Mammalia > Lagomorpha > Leporidae > Sylvilagus > Sylvilagus floridanus. The sequence continues at coordinate 64,136,875 of OX463227.1, read as the reverse complement.
GGAATCCATGCTGCTGTCCAGCACTGATTGCTGTTCAAAAGCACTCAAAGTTCCCAGGAGAAGAGAATATTTAAATGAAAATTTTTATTTTTACAACTACTTAAATAGCTGTAATAAATTCATGAAAATAAGACATCTTTCTAGCTTAATGCCTATATGAAACCTAATGAAATGTTTATGAGCCACTATCAGCAGTTTTATTATTTTGCATAAAATATGGTAAACACCATGAAACATTTCTTTTGTTCCAGACCAAACACACTGAGCCTCATTTAGAACTACACAAAATGGTTAAAATGATACTTGGTTTAAAAACTACAGAGACCCTCACGCATTATCATAAAAGGAAAAAGGTTGTCCTTTGACAATACAGGCATTTTAGAGTCATTGAGTCTCTTTAGAGTAAGGGAAGAGTAGAAAAACATTGGGCAAAGCAGTTTCTGACAGAAGATAATTTTGCTTTATATGCCAAATGCAAACCAAATACGCCACCACTGAGGGAGCCCTGCTATTTCTTGCATTAGTCCTCCCACTTTATCGGATAAGAAGTGTATGAATACATTATACACTCAGAAAATGGCACCTAAAAGCAACAAAGCATCTGCAAGTCAGGAAATCTTGCAGATGATTTGAAGGTTTCATATTACTTAGTTTAATGAATAAGTAAAACTTCTCATACCTAGGAAATTGATGTTGATTGGGGGAAAAATCGAGTAGGGAGTTTTACTACTAATGACTTGGCACTCTGTACTTATGCTGTTAATGATTTAACGTGTTGGCATGTGCTTCCTACTTTTTTTTTTTGAAGTGATATTGCAGTTGTCTGGTTGCCCAGAGTACTTTCTTTCTGTTCCTCTTATAACCTTTATCATTGGCTACTTTCTACAGATTATGTAAAAGTCTTATTTCTCTTTCTAGGTTGTAAGTTTCCAGAGGGTAGGAAGTGTGTCTGATTCATCGTTAATATCTCCAGGATGCCTATCACATGATTTACATAAATTTGGAACCCAGTACATTTTAGTTGATTGGATAATTGAGTGCATTTTCAATAGAAGAAATAATGATTATTTCACCAATAGAAAAACTAGTATGTATTTTTTAAAGATTGTGTTTTATTATATCTTAAATTGTTATGAATGAGCAAAATAAAAGAAGCAATATACGAACATGTTAATAGAAGTTAGGTTAGGGGGACTAGTGTTATGGCATAGTGGGTAAAGCCACTGCCTGTAATACTGGCATCTCATATGGGTGCCAGTTCATGTCCTGGCTGCTCCACTTCCAATCCAGCTCCCTGCTAATGGCCTAGGAAAAGCAGTATAAGATGGCCCAAGTGCTTGTGCCCCTGCCACCCATGTGGCATGAAGCCCCTGGCTCCTGGCTTTGGCCTTGCCCAGTGCTGGCTGTTTTGGCCATCTGGGAGTGAATAGCAGATGGAAGATCTCTCTCACTCGCTCTCTGTCTCCCTCTGTAACTCCGACTTTCTAAATAAACTAATATTTTTTAAAAAAGAAACTGAGTTAGGATAGTGAAATTGCTTTTCTTTCTTTATTTTATTCCAACTTGCTTATACTATGGTAATATTATTTTCTAGTGGAAAGAGTAAATACAACAAAATGCAAATTAATTTTCTACCAGATTAGATCATTTGTTACAATAACAGTGACCTCCCTCACCATGACGATGGCATTCTACTAGTACCCCAGTCCTACCTCATACTTCTCCTCTCCCTTCTATCTAATCAATAAAGGGACAGAAGCAAGATAGTAAAGATAGGTTTGTAATGAGGGCACAGTGACAGCTGAGCACAGAGAAGGTGTGACCTTGAGCTCCACTGAGAATTCATTTGCTCCTTCGGAAGACTGAGTGGTCTGATAGGTGGGAAATGCCTGGCATCAGCCTGCAACAGCAGGAGAAAGACACAGAAACCTCAGTGTCTGAGACCACACTCTAGTGACATCAGTCCAGACACCCAGGGACCAAGTGCAGTTGATCCAGGGAGGACTGAGAGGACAGGGAGAGGCCCAGACACCTCTCCAACTGTGCCAGGATGTCCCCAAAGAAACAACACAGAAAGATGAGGAATTCATTTTAAGTACTTCTTTAAAACGGAAAGAAACTTACATGGTAGGATCAAGTGTTTTCTGCCCTCACTGCGAAGAGGATGTGGCCACAGGGTGAGAGATCAAGGTCAACTTAAAAGAGAGGAATGTTTTGCATATGTTTGATCAATGTCTCCTCAATTTATTCCTGATATATATTATATTAACATTTTTCAAAAATAATTTAATGAGCACTTGTTACATAATAAGTACTAGACCAAAAGTGATTTTTGCACAGAAAAATATAATCATAAACATAATGTCAAGGAGGGATCGAGACTGGCTTTATGTAAGCTCAGAGGAGCTCCAAACTGTTCATGTCTGAAAAGAAAATGAATTTAAAACCAGTCATGGGGCTGGTGCTGTGGCGCAGCGGGTTAACACCCTGGCCTGAAGCACTGGCATCCAGTATGGGTGCTGGTTTGAGACCCGGCTGCTCCACTTCTGATCCAGCTCTCTGCTATGGCCTGGGATAGCAGTAGAAGATGGCCCAAGTCCTTGGGCCCCTGCACCCGTGTGGGAGACCTGGAGGAAGCTCCTGGCTTTGGATTGGCGCAGCTCCAGCCATTGTGGCCAACTGGGGAGTGAACCATTGGATGGAAGAACTCTCTCTCTGTCTCTGCCTCTCCTCTCTCTGTGTATCTCTGACTTTCAAATAAATAAATAAATCTTTAAAAAATTTTTTAAAAAAACCCAGTCATTATTTATCATTTAAAATGGAATTACAGGTGCTGGCTTGGTGGCATAGTGGGTAAAGTCGCCACCTGCAGTGCCAGCATTCCACATGGGCACCAGTTCAAGTCCTGGCTGCTCCACTTCCGATCCAGCTCTCTGCTATAATCTGGGAAAGTAGTATAGGATGGCCCAAGTCCTTGGGCCCCTGCACCCACTTGGGAGATGCAGAAGAAGCTCCTGGCTCCTGGCTTCAGATCGGAACAGCTCTGGCCGTTGTGGCTACCTGGGAAGTGAACCAGCAGATGGAAGACCTCTCTCTCTCTGCCTCTCCTTCTCTGTGTAAATCTGACTTTCAAATAAATAAATACATCTTTAAAAAATGGAATCACAGTAGAGGCAATTACCTGTCACATGTTTCTATAAAAATTAATAATAATGAATTAGGAGGCTATTAATTGAGAGAGCTGCAGTGCCTTGTGTTCCTAAGTAAGCACACTAAAGCCAGTTGTAGAGTAAAATGAAAATTAAGTTTAATCAATCAGAAACCACCAGCCAACATCCAACCAGAGACATTACTACTCAAAGACCATCACCTACCATCTAAGCAGGGACTTTCTATTTTTCTTAAAGATTTTTTTTTTTTTACTTTGAAAGGGAAAGTTATGGAGAGGGAGAGACAGAGAAAGAAAGAGATATTCTTTTTTTTAATATATATATAAAGCTTTTATTTAAAGAATATAAATTTCCAAAGTACAGCTTATGGATTACAATGGCTCCCCCCCCATAACTTCCCTCCCACCCGCTACCCTCCCCTTTCCCGCTCCCTCTCCCCTTCCATTCACATCAAGATTCATTTTCAATTCTCTTTATACACAGAAGATCAGTTTAGTACATATTACGTAAAGATTTCAACAGTTTGCCCTCACATAGAGACACAAAGTGAAAATACTGTTGGAGTACTAGTTATAGTATTAATTCACAATGTACAGCACATTAAGGACAGAGATCCTACATGATTTTTTTTAAAAGAATTGATTAATTATCTATGCAATTTCCAATTTAACACAAAGATTTTTTAATCATTTTTAATTATCTTTATATACAGAACATCGATTCAGTATATACTATGTAAAGATTTCATCAGTTTGCACCCACACAGAAACACAAAGTGTAAAATACTGTTTCAGTACTAGTAATAGCATTACTTCACATTGGACAACACATTAAGGACAGATCCCTCATGAGACGTAAGTACACAGTGACTCCTGATGTTGATTTAACAATTTGACACTCTTGTTTATGGCGTCAGTAATCTCCCTAGGCTCTAGTCATGAGTTGCCGAGGCTATGGAAGCCTTTAGGGTTCGCCGACTTCGATCTTATTCTGACAGGGTCATAGTCAAAGTGGAAGTTCTCTCCTCCCTTCAGAGAAAGGTACCTCCTTCTTTGATGGCCCCGTTCTTTCCACTGGGATCTCACTTGCAGAGATCTTTCATTTAGGTCTTCTTCTTTTTTTTTTTTTTTTTTTTCCAGAGTGTCTTGGCTTTCCATGCCTAAAATGTTCTCATGGGCTCTTGAGCCAGATCTGAATGCCTTAAGGGCTGATTCTGAGGCCAGAGTGCTATTTAGGACATCTGCCATTCTATGAGTCTGCTGTGTATCTCGCTTCCCATGTTGGATCATTCTCTCCCTTTTTGATTCTATCAGTTAGTATTAGCAGACACTAGTCTTGTTTGTGTGATCCCTTTGACTCTTAGACCTATCAGTGTGATCAATTGTGAACTGAAATTGATCACTTGGACTAGTGAGATGGCCTTGGTACATGCCACCTTGATGGGATTGTATTGGAATCCCCTGGCACGTTTCTAACTCCATCATTTGGGTCATGTCTGATTGAGCATGTCCCGAATTGTACATCTCCTCCCTCTCCTATTCCCACTTTTATATTTCACAGGGATCACTTTTCAGTTAAAATTTAAACACCTAAGAATAATTGTGTGTTAATTACAGAGTTCAAGAGATCTTCTTGAGCTAGCACTGTGGCATAGCAGGTAAAGCAGCTGCCTGCAGTACCGGCATCCCATTGGGGCGCTGGTTCAAGTCCCGACTGCTCCACTTCCAATCCAGTTCTCCGCTATGGCCTAGGGAAGCAATAGAGGATGGCCCAACTCCTTGGGTCCCTGCATTCACGTGGGAGACCCAGAAGAACCTCCTGGCTTCGGATCAGTGCAGCTCTGGCTGTTGCGGCCAATTGGGGAGTTAACCAATGGATGGAAGACCTCTCTCTCTCTCTTCCTCTCTCTCTTTCTCTATGATTCTTCTTCTCTCTCTGTGTGTAACTCTGACTTTCAAACAAATAAGTAAATCTAAAAAGAGAGAGAGAGAGAGAGAGAGAGAGAGAGAGAGAGAGCGCTTCTATGCACAGGTTCACTCCCCAAATGGCTACAGGATCCTGGAACTCCATTTGGGCTTTCCACATGGGTGGCAGAGGCCCATGTACTTGGATCATTTTCTGCTGCTATCCCAGGTGCCTTAGTAAAGAACTAGATTGAAAGTGGCACATCCAGGACTGGAACTGGTGTTCCAATGTGTGATGTCAGTGTCCCAAGTGGCAGCTTAACCCTGCAGCACAACACCAGCCACTGGGGACTCCTCACTTTTTTTTTTTTAAAGATTTATTTATTTATTTGAAAGGCAGAGTTACACAGAGGTGTTGGGGGAGAGAAATAGAAAGAGAGAGAGAGAGGTCTTCCATCCTTTGGTTCACTCCCCAGATGACCACAGGGCAGCTGAACCTTGCCCATCCAAAGCTAGGAGCCAGGAGCTTCTTCCGTCTCCCACACAGGTGCAGGAGCCCAAGGACTTGAGCCATTGTCTACTGCTTTCCCAGGACATAGCAGGGAGCTGGATCAGAAGTGGAGCATCTGGGACTCGAACCAGCATGCCCATATGGGATGCCAGCACTACAGATGATGGCTTTACCTACTATGCCACAGCACCAGCCCCCTGGACTCTTCACTTTTACCAATACAATATGTCTTCTTTGTCCTGCTTCTCTGAGTACATTATGCTCATTATAAAAGTTTCTCTCTCACCAGCCCTTCTCAGTGGAGCAGTGCTCCCCTTGTGGTTTGGTGCTGCCTGATTCATTAATTGCTGTCTGCTCAAAAAAAACTCTTCAAAATTTTAATGTGCCTAAGTGTATCTTTTAATTCCAACATAAAGAGTCTCTAAGCAAAACAAAGAATAATCTTGGGAAGCCATTGTAATCTATAAGCTGTATTTTGGAAATTTATATTCTTTAAATAAAAGTGTTACAAAAAAAAAAAAGAATAATCTTGGAACCTAAAAAACAATTAACTGTGCATTCTTTAAAAAAAAAAATGTTGCTTTCATTTAACAATTTTGAGAAGTAGAGAAAAGGAGATAGAAAGAGACAGAGATAGGGAGAGTGCTCCATCTGCTGGTTCACTCCACAGATTCCTGTAATAGCTGGGACTGGCCTGAGCCAAAGCCAGCAGCCAAGAACTCAGTGCAGGTTTCCCACATGGGTGGTAGCAATCCGATCACTTGGGCTAAAACTGCTGCTTCCCAGGGTCTGCACTGGTGTGAGAGTAGTCAGGAGCAGGAGCCAGGAATCAAATCTAGGCACTATGATGTTGGACATGGGCCTCTTAGCTGGTGTTTTAACCAGTAGGCTAAATGCCCACTCCCTACTGGTACATTCTGAATGAATGTTATTCAATTCACTTGAGAAGTATCATCAAGAAAAACACAGCTTTGAGATTCATTTACAGACATTATAATTGTGCACCATGCATTTTATTTCATGATAAATTTCCAATGGCTCTGCACAATTAAATCAGATTGTAGGGGAATTCAATGTTAAAATTCAGATAATGGATTCAAGAACAGATGAAATTTCTTTCTTTCTCTGTAACAAATATTTACAAAGCAGCTGCCATGTGCCAGGCACTATTCCCAAATGGTGAACAAAATAAAGACTAGTGGAACATTAAAAAGGAAAACTCCCTTTCTCAGAAAAACAAATCCTGTGCTGTGTATTGGCTCAACTTGGATTTCAAAGGCACGAGTGTGTATCTCACAACGACATCCCATTCTACAGAAGCTTCACTTATAGCACACCAAAAATACCATCCTTGTCTTAGAGCCCACAAAGTTTCTTTTCACATAACATTTTATTCTACCTGGGATCAAAAAGAGAAGCAGCACTACAAGTGGCACTGAATTAATGTTCCTAAATTAGAATGAGGCAGGAGATGGCACATAAAGCAGGGTGGGCTGGGGTGATGAAAGCTTCTCAACAAAATATCTCAGGAGATTGAAAACGAGCTGTGGAAATATCACAAATGAAATTACATGGATCCAAATGTACAGAATTGATTGAAACCGCATTAAAGAAACTGGACCCTTCCCTTTCATTTTATAAACTTATAGCCATGTAAATAGTGTTCCACTTAATGACAGTTTACTTGTAGACCACATTTGAGCTCAAGCTAGTAACTGGTGATTTCAAAGAAGAAGGGTTTGAGCTTGGATAATGCTACTGTGGCTGTTACTAACAAAAGATGTGCAATTAGCATTTTGGCATTGGATTTTGCTTCACTTAGGATTGGGGACATGTTGATACTCTCCAGCCAGGAGCACAATCAGGAACACAGGATATCATGAAAAAGACAAGGATGATGATTTGGAAGAACTGGATATAAGTTGAGTGTCACCATTTACTAACAGTGATTCAGCCTTTCCAATTTTTTTTTTTTTTGAAAGATTTATTTGTTTAATTGAAAGGTGGAGTTACAGAGAGAGAGAGAGAGAGACTAAGAAAGAGAGAGAGAGAGAGAGATCTTCCATTTGCTGGTTCACTCCACAAATGGCTGCAATGACTGGAGCTGGGCCGATCCCTGAAACCAGGAGCCAAGAGTTTCTTCTGGGTCTCCCACATGGGTGCAGGGGCCCAAGTACTTGGACTATCTTCCACTGCTTTCCCAGGTACATTCGCTTGGAACTGGATCAAAAGCTAAGCACCCAGGACTTAAACTGGCACCCATAGGGGATGCTGGTGCTGCAGGTGGTGGCTAAACCCAATATACCACAGCACCAGCTCTGAACCTTCCTAATCTTAATTTGTAAAATGGGATTCTTGAGCTTTGGGCACAACAGTTGAAATACTATCTGGAATGCATACATCCCGTATCAGAGTACCTTGGTTAAAGTCCCTGCTCCTTTTGTGATCCAGCTTCCTGCTGATGCACACCCTGGGAGGCTGCAGGTGATGGCTCAAGTTCTTAGTTCCCTGCCATTCACATGGGAGGCCCGGATTGAGTTCCAGGCTCCTAACTTTGGCCTGGCCAAACCCTGGCTGTTGTGGGCAGTTGGGGAGTGAACCTGCCAAAGGGAGCTCTCTCTGTCTCTGTCTATCTCTGTCTCTGTTGCTGTGCTTTTCAAATAAATAATCATAAGACTTTAAAAAAGAGATTCTTCCAAGGAACAAGCAAATGAAATGACAAATACTTTGTAAACTATAAACATGCACTTTGTTAACTATAAAGTATTAAGTAGCTATAAGACATTATTTTTGAATTATATAATGTGGGAGATAATTTTACATTTAAGGAGTGGTAACCTTAGTTTTTTTATTTATTAAGATTTTATTTTATTTATTTGAAAGTAAGAACCGCAGAGAAAGAGAGATTTTCCATCCACTGGTTCACTCCCCAGATGGCTGCAACAGCCAGCATGGGCCAGGCCAAAGCCGGGAGCTGGGAGCTTCAGCTGGGTCTCCCACGTGTGTGGCAGGGACCCAAACACTTGGGCCATCCTCTGAAGCTTTTCCCAGGCCAACAGCTGAATCAAAGTAGAGCATAATCAGAAGTAGAGTAGAGTCCCAGCTAGGACATTAACAGGTGGCCATGTGGGATACCTGCATTGCAGGCAGCGGCTTAATGGGCTATGCCACAATGCCAGCCCTGGTAATTTTTGTTTTGATGACCCAAACATCCTGCGTCGTTATCAAATGGAACTAAAGTCCTACTATGAAATTATGTGAAAACAAATGTTATGGAATCCTATCAATAAAACAAAATCACATCTATTAAGATCACCAAAGTTAAATGAGTAATGGGAAAAATTATAGCTCGTGGGGCAGATTGTCAGTTCTTAAAGAGAAAAAAAATCCTTTTAAAAATTGCCTGTCAATCTTTAATAGCTAACAGGTTTTAAAACTAGTCAAATTTAGCATAATAATTAAACTTCAAATTATGTTCAAACTATGCTGATATTATATGCAAATGTACAATTCAGCATTAACATGATGGTAATACTCAGGGTGCAGTGAATAAGAGCTAAAGTAACTGATGTTTCATTCTTGCTGCATCCTTTCATGACTGTAAGATTTTTTTACCTTGAAAATATACATATTAAACCAGTCTTTTATTATAATAGGCCTATATTATGATATTTATTTGCACTTTTAAAAAAAATTATTTATTTGAGAGATAGAATTACAGACACAGAGAGGAGGATAAGAGACGAAGGTCTTCCAACCACTGATTCACTCCCCAAATGGCCGCAACAGCCAGAGCTGAGCCAATTTGGAGCCAGGAGCTTCTTCTGGGTCTCCCATTAGGTCATTTTCTACTGCTTTCCTGCACCATAACAGGGCACTGGATCAGAAGGGGAGCAGCTGGGACATGATCTGGCGCCCATATGGGATGCGTGCAGCACAGGTGGAAGCTTAGCCTACTATACCATAGTGCCGGCACCTATTTGTACTTTATTGATTGTGTTAAATTTTAGTAGAATGAAGAAATTAATTCATTCCATTGATCTCTTTAATTTGTATGAAAACTATCTGTTACTAAAAATAATATTAAGTTGGGAACATCATTTCTTTTTTTAAATTAAAAAATTTATTTGTGAGGCAGACACAGAGAAAGAGATATTCTACCTACTGGTTCACTCCCCAAATGCCTGCAAGAGCCGGAGCTGAATCAGGCCAAAACTGGGTGCCATGTCTCCCATGTGGGTGGCAGGAAACCAAGTTCTTGAACCATCACTTGCTGCCATGCTGAGCAGAACCAGAACTCAAACCCACTCTGACTTGGGATGGCAGGTGTCTCAAGCAGGATTTTAATTGCTGTACCAAATGCCCACCACAGGGACCATCATTTCTAAAAGTTAATGTCTTTCACAATGTGTGACACAGAGAGAAGCATGGAACCTAATTAGAAAGTGCCATTCATGGGTGGGTGTCTGGCACAGTGGTGAAACCAGCACTTGGGCACCACATCAGAATACCTGGGTTCAAGTCCTAGCTCTGCTCCCACATCTGGAAAGCAGTATCACTCAAATACCTAGATTCCTGCTACCCAGGAAGAAGGCATGGGAATTGAGTTCCAGGCTCTTGGCTTTCGCCTGACCCAGCCCTTACTGTTGTGGGCATCTGTGGAGTAAAAAAGTGGGTGGAAAATCTGTCTCTCTGCTTTTCAAACAAATAACAATTTTTTTTTTTAAAAACAAAGTGCCATTCAGCGCCACATATATATTTATGCCCTTGATCAAACTAGACTTCTTGTGTTCATCATTCTGTGTAATGAATTGCTTTTACAATAACATGTACTATCTGCTGGCTTATTTTCTTTTGGCTTTTGTCAGCTCAGTCAGATTTCACTCGGTAACTGCTCTGTCAAATCAATTGTGTCCTTCTGGGCTTGTGCGTTGTAACAATGTGACACTCAGAGCTTATCCAGATGAGCAGAGAGTAAATGCATCGCTTTTGCTCCTGTTGAAGAGGAGAGAAAAATTCTCCCATCTCAAGGGCTCAGAGAGCATCCTACTACTTCTTTATGGTGGATTAATTCCAGGAGCATGAGGGTGCACAGTCTAGAGCAAAGCCCACTTTCCATTCTCACTTTTGCACAGGGTCAAATCAGGTTCTCAGGAATAGCCCTGAAGGGATCTGGGGGAAGAGGGAAGGGAAGCCCACCAACAACCAAGTGCAGTGAAGGCGGAGCAGGAGACTCCTGCAGCCTTCGGAAACAAGCCTTGCCAACTGGGATAGTGTTGTTTATGGGCTGGTTTGGTGCCAAAGCCACTTCCTTTCTCTGTCATGGTACTTTTGTCCCTCCTGACCACAAAGTTAAACACAGAAAATCATAAGGCAGGCCAGCACTGTGGCTCAATAGGTTAATCCTCTGCCTTGCAGAGGCAGCACACCGGGTTCTAGTCCTAGTCGGGGCACCGGATTCTGTCCTGTCTGGCCTGGTTGCCCCTCTTCCAGGTCAGCTCTCTGCTATGGCCCGGGAGTGCAGTGGAGGATGACCCAAGTGCTTGGGCCCTGCACCCCATAGGAGACCAGGAGAAGCACCTGGCTCCTGCCATCAGATCAGCGCGGTGCGCCGGCTGCATTGCGCCAGCTGCGGCAGCCATTGGAGGGTGAACCAACGGCAAAGGAAGACCTTTCTCTCTGTCTCTCTCTCTTACTGTCCACTCTGCCTGTCAAAAAAAACAAACAAAAACAAAACAAAACAAAAAAAAGAAAAGAAAAAAGAAAAAATCATAAGGCAGTCACCTAGATTTCTTCAAAGGCATAGGGACAAGTCTTGGCCAGGACCAGCATCCTGGGCATGCTACCTGTGCTGTCATATAGGGCGCAGGTGTACAAGGGCTCCACTCTGCTGTCTCTGTCTTGAAATTCTTAATACTTTTTGAACAAGGAACTCCATTATTTCTGGATATCCAGATAATGCATGCAAAGCTATTAAGTGTTTTTTTTTTTTTTTTGAAAGGCAGAGTGGACAGTGAGAGAGAGAGAGAGAGAGAGAGAGAAAGGTCTTCCTTTGCCGTTGGTTCACCCCCCTCCCCCCAAATGGCTGCTACAGCTGGCGCGCTGCAGCCAGCGCACTGCACTGATCCAAAGCCAGAAGCCAGGTGCTTCTCCTGGTCTCCCATGCGGGTGCAGGGCCCAAGCACTTGGGCCATCCTCCACTGTACTCCCAGGCCACAGCGGAGAGCTGGCCTGGAAGAGGAGCAACTGGGACAGAATCCGGCGCCCTGACCGGAACTAGAACCTGGGGTGCCGGCACCGCAGGCGGAGTATTAGCCTATTGAGCTGCAGTGCTGGTCTGTTAAGTGTTTTTAACACAAGAACATGACCTATTCTTTTTCTTATTGCAGTCTTACCAATAGTAAGAGAACCAAAGGAATTTAGGATTGAAAACAATTAGGCAGGCTGGCACCGCGGCTCAATAGGCTAATCCTCTGCCTGCAGCAATGGCACACCGGGTTCTAGTCCCGGTCGGGGCACCGGATTCTGTCCCAGTTGCCCCTCTTCCAGGTCAGCTCTCTGCTATGGCCCGGGAGTGCAGTGGAGGATGGCCCAAGTGCTTGGGCCCTGCACCCCATGGGAGACCAGGAGAAGCACCTGGCTCCTGTCTTTGGATCAGTGTGGTGCGCCGGCTGCATTGTGCCAGCCGCGGCAGCCATTGGAGGGTGAACCAACGGCAAAGGAAGACCTTTCTCTCTGTCTCTCTCTCTTACTGTCCACTCTGCCTGTCAAAAAAAAAAAAAAGAAAGAAAGAAAGAGTAAAAGAAAACAATTAGGCTGAGATGGAAACGGACCCAGTTTTTAATAAAAATTGAATTTTGAGTACATTATATTACAACGCTAGGATATCCATCATTTCTGCTTTTTGTCTGGATTGATTAGAGTATTTTACAAAATGTGGCTTGCTAGACATGGTAAACTAGATATAGTGTTGCCACATGGAGGTCACTCTAAGGTTTTTGAGAAAACCTGGGTATCAACCAAGGTGTTGGGAAATGTAGCATACCTATTAATAGCTACAGTGCTAGCCCCATTGAAAACTGAGGACTGTGAGGTTTCAATGCATCCCTTACCCTTCCTTTGTCCCTTTATGCTTGTATCCCCTCCTTGTCACATTTAAAATAGCTATGTTTTTGGCAAGATTCTCATTCTCCCTCTGTCATGTGATTGGATCAAAAAAATCTACATTCCATTTTCATGTGGCTTTGTTCTTAGTTGACTTTCCTGATTAGAAAGCAATCTAAGCCTTTTCACCAAGATGGCGCCCCAGGAGAAGGAAGCTCCTGCCCCTCCCCAAATCTCAGTCAAAGCAAAGGCTTTCAAGGCCAAGAAAGCAGTGCTCCAAGGTGTCCACAGCCACAGAAAGAAAAGATCTACGCGTCACCTACATTCTGGTGGCCCCATTCACTATTCCTCTGGCAGCAGCCCAGATATCCTCAGAAGAGCACCTCCAGGTCTGTCTGCGGTGAAGAAGACAGAAGATAACAACACACTGGTGGTCACTGTGGATGCTGAGGCCAACAAGCACCAGATCCAACAGGCTGTGAAGAAACCCTATGACATCGATGTGGCCAAATTCCTTGGTCAGATCTGACAGAGAGAAGAAGGTGTATGTTGGACTCGCTACTCATTATGAAGGTTTGGGTGTCACCAACAAAACTGGAAACACCTAAACTGAGTCCAGCTGGCTAATTCAAAGGATATGTTTATTTCACCATTTAAAAGAAAGAAGACAATCTGATCATTAATAATATCTGTTAAAGTATTACCTGGTACTAACTTGAGATGTGACTTCTACCTGGAGTGCCCTGTATCTTCATACTCAATAACACAGTCTTAAAGACTCAAAGAAATAAATCTGTCTGAGAGCCATTGTGAAGCCATGATAAGCCAGCAGGTGCATCCTGAAGGCCTTTTATTGCACCAGGTAGATAGCTGTCTTTATGTGTGCTTCTAAGTGCTGCCCAAGATGGCCTTGTGCAGTCAGGAGATGGAAGAAAGCGTCCCAATGTTTCTTTCATTCGTCCTGAACTTGAGTAGCTCAATAACTCATCCAGAATAATGATTCAGACCTTGTCACTCCATCCCACTTATGGCAGAGGGTAACTTACAGAAAAAAGTAGATGTTTTTATACAACCCCATCCTCCTTGCTGATGCTGCTCTCCAAGCCACTGAGAAAACAGAAGTAATCACTAGAGAACTGTCACAAGCTCCCCACGTTTTGTTACCAACAAATGCTCACCCATATACTCTGCCTCCTCTTCACTCATGGTGAATTGTCCACATTTCTGTGTAAGGCTGTCAGATCCCTTTGTCACTCACCTGCAGCACTCCAGTGGTTCATCCTTTGCTTCTGGATCATTTCATTATTACTTCCCTTATCTTAAAAACAATCACAACTACCTCTCTTGATTTCACTTCCAGCTCAGGCTACTGTCCATTTCTATTTCCTTTCACATCAAAACTCCTTTTAAGAAAACTTCCCTATTCTTGTCCCAAAGTCTTGTCTCCCATTCTTGAACCTGCTTCATTCAAGTTCTTGTCCCTAATAACTCCCAATACTGTTCTAGTTAAGTTAACCAGTGACTTCCTTCCACGTTGCTCAGCCCAATGGTTTATTCTCAGACCTCTTGACACCTGACTTCTCAGCACATTTGAGACAGTTCATCACTCTCTACACTTGATCTTAGCCAAAAGGCTGAGAAGCTACAGCTCATCACTCTCTTCTTCATACTTTCTTTTCTTGGCTTCCTGAATCTCACCCTCTCCTGATATTTTTTCCACCTCACTGGCCATTCCTTTTCATGTTCTTTGCTGATTCTTTCCCCTTCTCTACATCCTCTTTAACTATAGAAGGCCTACCCAAGAAAAGATCCTTGGACCATTTTTCTTCTGAATCTATATTCTATTCTTCGGTGATCTTATCTGGACTTAGGGCTTTCAATGCTATCAGTATCTAAATATTCCCAAAGCACTAATGCCAGCCCAGGCCTTTCTCTGAAACTCGATTCAAATATCCAACCATCTCCTTCAGTGTCTAAGAGGCATCTCGTTCTTTATCCTGATCTTCCTTTCCAAGTCTACTATTGTTCCCTCTCCCTCCAGCCTATGCACAGCAGGCTGACTGGAGGAAATCCTATTAAAATACAGTGCAGATGACATCACTCTTCTACTTCAAACCCCACAAGGCTTCTGCTCACTCTCAGGATACAAATCAGAAGTCTTTGCTGTGACTTATGAGGTCTCACCCCATCTATACCTCCTTACTATTCATTCTGTTACGCCTCTGTCCCTCTCTAGTGCTCATTCTGCTGTTGCCACACCACCTTCCAGCTGGAACAGGCCAGTCATGTTCATGCCTGAGGGCCTGTCATTTGCTAACCCTGTGCCTAGGTGCTTGTCCCCCAGATATCCCCCAAGATGTTCCTTTGCATCTTTCATGTCTTTGTCCTAAACTGTGTTCTTGCTGAGCTCTTTCTGCTTATTAAAACTGCAATGCTGCTTCCTATCCACCTTCTCTGATTGATTTTTCTCCGGTGTGCTATCACCTTCTAGCAATGGGTTTTTCTGATTTTTTTTTTTTCATTCGTGTCCCTCACACCCATAATAAACTATATGAGGGATGGGATCGCCATTGATACCTGATGTATCCCCAGGGATCGGGTTAGCAACTAGAGCCATATAAGATGTTCAATACACAGATGTGAAATGTGTGATAATGTATATTCCTGCCAAGGGACATGGCTTGCACAGGATCTTCAGAAAACCAGTTTCCCAAAGATAGGGATCAGATCTGCAACCAGAGCTCTCTTTTTCACACTCTTCTTCACAAGCCTGTAAGAATGACTGCAGGGTGTATGCCTATGTTTGTGTCGTGAGCTAAGCAAGATTTGCTGTGAGTCCAGTCAGACCACTGACTCTTGCCCTTCGAGCTAAATGTGTGCAACTGAAATGCTGTGCAACATTTTTCTTATTTGTTCATGGCTATTCTTTTTAACTCAGTAATTATGATGTATCTTGGTTTCCTATGAACTGCATCTTTTAAAATGCTATTATAAAGATTAAGTTTAGGAATCATTTGTAGCAATAAATAGTATTCAAGGCTGGTATATTATCATCTCTTGCATTTATTCCATTTTTTGGTTATATTGAATAACTTCACATTTAAAATAAATAATTGCTGCCCCCACAGAAGTACATCTTGCTTTCATCAGAGGTTGTAGCAAAACAAGTGAGTTCTGGAAATGCTTATTTGGACAGCAGCAACCTGCTGTCATCTCAGAACACTTGCTGGCAGCTGCTGGAGAATTGGTGCCTAAGCCAAGGGGGCGAGCCGACACACTGAGCTAATGGGAGGAGATAGCTGCGAATCAGGAGTTTCAGACTGCCCATACTCGTCCTTCTCCCTCCCCAATTATAACAATAAGACATACAAGAAACATTTGTAAAATTTATTTGCAATGCAGGATGTAAGATGCACAAAATATCTGGCAGTGGCATCTTGCCTCTGAACTTGATTTATAAAAATATTAGTGAGCTCAGTCTTCTGTATTTTTCAGTTTATTTGGGGAATGATGAAGAGAGTCTTTTTAAAATAGATATAAAACTTCAGACTTTGATGTCACTTATCACAGTATCGTCTGGAATTCCGAAAATGTTCTGTCAGCGGTGATTTGGGTCTTTCTGGACTTGACATTTGATAGAAGTTGGGTAACCGAATATCATAATGATATCTTTTTCCTATGTAAACCCTGTCATTCAAGGCATAGAGTTTATCTGCGATGTCACTGCCAATTAAAACTGAAAACAGGCGGGAGATGTAACGATGCTGAGCAAAGAGCAAATATAATTTCTTTCTCCTCCAAGATACATATCGACAGTCAGTTTCTGCTGTTAGGGTTACCTGAGAAAACCATGAAACCACATGTAAGCAAACATTAGGAAGTAAGAAAATTGTGCCATACTTTTCCTGTCACCAATTTTAAATGAATTTCATTTGTTTCCTTTTTAAGATTAAAAAAGCTTACTAACTCACAAAAATACTGTAAAAATAGAAAAATAAATTACAAATTATTACTATATATAATTTATTTTATGAAAAATCACCATGTTTGCCCACCTCCAATTTTTATCTCTTTTCCTAAATTCAAGTATCTATATTTTATATTTTATTGGAGGAAATGCTACTTGATATTCAAAAAATAAGGTTGGCTAATGTTAAAGATGTCTGAGGGAGGGTACTGCAGGAAGTTCACGAAAAATGGAATTAATAAATAGGTTTATGTGACCATGAGACATCACCTCACCCCTGTCAGAATGGCTGTTATCCAAAAGACAGAATAACAAGTGCTGGTGACAATGTGGACAAAGGGGAACACTTATACATTGTTGGTGGGAATGTAAATTAGTGCAGCCACTGTGGGAAATCAATCAATCAATCAATCTCTCTCTCTCTCTTCTCTCTCTCTCTCTTTTTCCTTCTAAGATTTATTTATTTACTTGAGAGGCAGAGTTACAGACAGAGGGAGACACAGAGAGAGGTCTTCCATCCACTGGTTCACTCCCCAAATGGCTGCAACGGCTGGAGCTGGGCTCATCCGAAGCCAGGAGCTTCTTTTGGGCCTCCTCCAAGGGTGCAGGGGCCCAAGGACTTGGGCCATCTTTCACTATTTTCCCAAGCCAGAGCTGGATCAGAAGTGGAGCAGCTGGGATTCAAACCGGTGCCCATCTGGGATGCCAGCACTGCAGGTGGATGCTTAGCCTACTATACCACAGCGCCGGCCCTGGAAATTTCTTAAAAAAATAGAAATAGACTTGCCATATGATCCAGCAATTCCACTCCTGGGTAAATACTCAAAAACTTGACCACAATACATCAAAGAGATAATTGCGCCACCATGCAGCACTGTTCATAAAAGCCAAAATACAGAGTACAGAATCACCCATGTCCATCGTCAGCTGAACAGATGAAGAAAATGTGGTATAAATGCCCAATGGAATATTGTTAAACTATAAAAAGAATGAAAATCTACCATTTGTATCAAAATTGATGCAACTGGAGGGCATCGTATTGAATGAAATACAAATACCACATGTTCTCCCTTTTTAATTTTTAATTCTTTTTAATTCTCCCTTATTTTTTTAATTTTAAAAAACTTTTAAAAAAACGCAACCAAACAAAAAATGCCTGTGTGTACTAGTATTACTGCAAATAATAGTTTTGTCACACTTTGTTTTATATTTTGTCAAACCAATGATTAAGAATGTTATATACTATAGTTTTAATGACATGTGATTTCTTTAAAATTTACTGTATATGGATGAAATGGTCATTTTTCCATTTGATTACTGTTTACAGCTGTTTATATTCCTGCCAAACTAAGGTCTTTTTACATTTTAATTGCTGAAATCTTTATTTAGTGGAGCATTAAGCCTTGGACTGTAATGTAAATTAAAAATGTTATCTCCGGCCGGCGCCGTGGCTCAACAGGCTAATCCTCTGCCTTGCGGCGCCGGCACACCGGGTTCTAGTCCCGGTCGGGGCACCGGATTCTGTCCCGGTTGCCCCTCTTCCAGGCCAGCCCTCTGCTGTGGCCCGGGAGTGCAGTGGAGGATGGCCCAAGTGCTTGGGCCCTGCACCCCATGGGGAGACCAGGAAAAGCACCTGGCTCCTGGCTCCTGCCATCGGACCAGCGCGGTGCGCCGGCCGCAGCGCGCCGGCCGTGGCGGCCATTGGAGGGTGAACCAACGGCAAAGGAAGACCTTTCTCTCTGTCTCTCTCTCTCACTGTCCACTCTGCCTGTCAAAAAAAAACAAACAAACAAAAACAAAAACAAAAAACAAAAAACAAACAAAAAAAATGTTATCTCAAAAACTAAAAAAGAAAGGGAAGGAAGAAAGGGAGGCAGGAGGGAGGGAGGGAGGGAGGGAAGGAAAAGAAGGAAGGAAAGAAGAATGGAAGAAATGGAAGGAGGGTGGATGAGAGAGGAAAGGTGGCAAGGAGATGGATGGAGGGAGGGAAGAAGGGAATATCGTATTGTTAGAATTGTTATCCATGAACTGCACTGAATCTGTTCTCTTTGTATTAATACCACATTAACATGAAAAATTAT
Source organism: Sylvilagus floridanus (assembly GCA_949820135.1). NCBI lineage: Eukaryota > Metazoa > Chordata > Mammalia > Lagomorpha > Leporidae > Sylvilagus > Sylvilagus floridanus. Next base: position 64,118,138 of record OX463227.1, on the reverse strand, counting down.
CAGATGGTAAAAATAGGTTTATGTTGCTGGTGCCGTGGCTCAACAGGCTAATCCTCCACCTTGCGGCGCCAGCACTCCGGGTTCTAGTCCCGGTCAGGGTGCCGGATTCTGTCCTGGTTGCCCCTCTTCCAGGCCAGCTCTCTGCTGTGGCTCAGGAGTGCAGTGGAGGATGGCCCAGGTGCTTGGGCCCTGCACCCCATAGGAGACCAGGAGAAGCACCTGGCTCCTGCCATCGGATCAGCACAGTGCGCCGGCCGCAGTGCGCCAGCCGTGGCGGCCATTGGAGGGTGAACCAACAGCAAAGGAAGACCTTTCTCTCTGTCTCTCTCTCTCACTGTCCACTCTGCCTGTCAAAAAAAAAATAGGTTTATGTTTGCACAAAAATATTGAAATTCATATATAATTTTTTTCATTATATGCATTTTCCACAACATTTTTGAAGTTTCATTGTATTTTCCAAGTCAATTCTGAAGCTATGGGCACTTAACCCTAACTCAACTTTTGTAATACAACAGAATTTATATACCTATTTTGCATGTATATTGATTTATATATGCATATATGTGAATATTTATGTTTATGAATCACAGGAAACCAGTATAACATAATCAATTGATACTACTGACATGGTTATCTTTCAAATCTACTAGAAATGGCAGGAGAGAGTGGTGACAATAAATTGTTAATATGCTGTTGCTGGAAAACAACTGATACCCAGTAAACTTTGAAAAATCTCAATTACTTTACATGTTAATCCCCATATATGCAACTGCATGAAGGAAAGCTTAAGAACATTCATCACAGACTCCTTACTGTCATATATCACATCTGTTCTCAACATTGCTGTACCTATAGTGACAGCAATCAGCATGAGTTGACCAGAATTGGGAAGCCACATGTGCTCCAAAGTTAAATGCAAATTATTCTTATGTGCGCTGCTGTTCTGTTTGGTTTTTAAACCAACACCGCTCTTCTGTTTGGATGACAGAGGATTAATTGTGTGTCTAGTTATCTCTTACCTGAAAAATGCCTTCCTCTGTGGGTCTCAGTGAATCCCACTCAGGAGAATCCAGGAACTGAAAGGGGAAAATGTAATGCAGAAACTCGCCGTCAACTGTCACTCTGATCCTACCAAAAACAAAAGCATCATTTATGAGGGAAGGAGGAAGAGAGCAGATAATTGGGGGTAGGAGCAGGGAAGGAGTGGTTCTGAATACCTCTCTAGAATTTCGCAAGTCAAAATATTAAATTTATACATTAAATGGTACAATATCCTACAAGATTCATGTACTGATGTTCCTCACAGGATTCTGGAATATTGAGTGAAATGCATTAGAAAAGTTACCAAGTTATACACTTATATATCCAATTATGTGTGCATATTACACTTCAATACAAAGTTCCAATGTACTGAGGCAGATAAGAACATAAAGGAGTTTTGCTACAAAGAGCTTTGTAAACTCAAATTTTGACCTTTCAGAAAACATGAATAATCACATTACTGTTTCCCCACCAAACTTTGTTTCTGAAGCTTAGGTTTATTTTCTTTTTTCTTTCTTTCTTTCTTTTTTTTTTTTGACAGGCAGAGTGGACAGTGAGAGAGAGACAGAGAGAAAGGTCTTCCTTTGCCGTTGGTTCACCCTCCAATGGCCGCCATGGCTGGCGCACCTCGTTGATCTGAAGGCAGGAGCCAGGTCCTTCTTCTGGTCTCCCATGGGGTGCAGGACCCAAGCACCTGGACCATCCTCCACTGCACTCCCTGGCCACAGCAGAGAGCTGGCCTGGAAGAGGGGCAACCAGGACAGAATCTGGTGCCCCGACCGGGACTAGAACCCAGTGTGCCAGTGCCGCATGGCGGAGGATTAGCCTGTTGAGCCACGGCGCCAGCCATTGAAGCTTAGATTTCTATATATATATCCCCCTGCTTCCAGCAAGTAGGTAACTATTAGAATTTTGATAACTATAAAAATTAAACCTCTATTGCTAGTCATTGACACATTCCATTTTATGAATAACTAAATCTTCTGACAATGAAAAATACTTTAAAATTTGATTCAAAATGCCTTTTAGAATACATTGATAGAGTGTCTACTAGATGCCGGCTACTACAAGAAGAACTACAGATAAGGTATACTCATAGGTGGGGTATAATCTCTGTCTTAAATTGTGCTATCATAGTCTGCAATCTGAACATGATCCAGAGGTAATAGAAATTGTATTTCACTTTTACAAAGAAGGGGCTTGGGCTGTAAGGGTTTTGCTCTGATTCGATTGTAACTGTTTAATCAAGTTACTTTATGTAAATCACTTTACTTCATTGTTTAATAGAGTAAACTTGATTATACTGTTTATAATTTGGCCTGTCATTCTATTGAGAGAGTTATAGTATACATTATATTTCAGATAATAATATTTAAATTCCAACATTTGTACTATTCCAATTTTCATGTTGTGGGAGTAACTAAAATAGACTTTTAAAAATTAAAAAAAAAACTCTATTGCTTACAAAAATGTTTGATCAAAGAGTCTATTTTAAATACTTCACATGCCAATATAAACATTCTAATAATTCAGTGGCATCATCCTGTTCTTGACTTTCAGTGATTATGAGGAGAATAATATCATACCCAGATAAACAAATTCGTACTGTGATTTTAAGACCCACATTATTTGATTTCTGAGATGAAGTAATAAAGCTGTCAACTACTTCCTGCTGCAAGTAAAGCATACCATGTACTCTCAATGTCTATGTCTATGATTCATGTTTCAGAAGATTTTCTCAAGCTTCGGTGGCTAACCACCACCCAGGACTACACTAAGAGGGAAAAATTCAGTGGGACAACACACAGATAATTAATACGGAGGAAAGACATGCAAGCACCAAGGGTACACACCTTCCTGAAACAAGCAGGGAGAGTTTATCAATGGAGGTTTTCCCCTGCATGGCATAACAGTGCTCCTTTTCCAAAGTAACCACTTCAGAGCTCAAAGCAATCGTTCTGAAGACAGGCAAAGAGATCCCCAAAGGCTGGAAAAGGGAGCTGTACAACACCTGGAATTCTCGGGCAAAGGTTATGCTGCGAACTTGATAGGCAATATGAACAAATTGCATGAAGCAGATGATAAACAGTACAAAATTCCAGGAAAATATGTCAGCTGCACACACATCTACCCAAGCCCAGACAGCAGAACAGAGAAAACCCAACCCCAGCAAACTGAAGACATAAAGGAGCCCGAAGAATCCACTGCCACCCATGAAACCTACTACAAATAAAATACTGGCAAGATGATAAATGGCGCCTTCAGCCTCTTGCTTCCAGACTGTGCAGACTGGGTGTTCATCTATCAGGTTCTTCCATAAACTTGAATTTCTTTCCATGGCTGTGCTACTATCTGCTTCACTTTTCAGTTGACTTTAGATGACATTGGGGCAAGTAATTAAGTCCTTTGTATTTCCATAATCAGAGTTTTGCTCAGTCTTCACAAACCACAAAAAGCCTGGACACATGTTGTTGTTGATTAAAGGACTGCTGTGTATGGATCTTGAAAAACTAGGAACCTCATGCTAGTTTCTTAAAGTTCATCTGAGTTCCTGATTAAGATCTAGTCCACAAAGTTTTTCTGTTTCCTGTGCAAGAGAAAAAAAAAAAGAAATAAATGATCTAATTGAATAAAGAGAAAAATTGAAAGGTATATGAAGGTACTTCAGAAAGTTTGTGCGGGGCCAGTGCTGTGGCGTAACGGGTAAAGGCGCCACCTGCAGTGCTGGCATCCCATATGGGCTGGAGTCCCTGCTGCTCCACTTCCAATCAAACTCTCTGCTATGGCCTGGGAAAGCAGTGAAAGATGTTCCAAGTCCTTGGGCCCCTGCATCCTCATGGGAGACATGGAAAGAAGCTCCTGGCTCCTGGCTTTGGACTGGCACAGTTCTGGCTGTTGTGGCCACCTGGGGAATGATTGAGTGGATGGAAGACCGCTCTCTTTCTCTCTTAGCCTCTGCAACTCTTTCAAATAAGAATAATAAAATAAATCTTAAAAAAAAAACAGGGAACCACTAAGTTTAAAAAAAGTTTGTGGAAGATGGAATTAAAAGATAAGATTCTTTTGGTACAAAAATTTTTGGAAGTTCATGCATATGAGGAGTTCCTCAAAAACTTCATGGAAAATGCTTATTATGAAATTAACAAAACTTGTTTGTTTGAGAGGAAGAGAGACAGAGAAAGAGCTTCCATCCACTGGCTCACTCTTCAGATACCTACAACAGTCCTGGACCGGCTAGGATAGAGCCAGGAGCCGGGATCACTATCCAGGTCTCCCATGCAAGAGGCTGGAACCCTATTATCTGAGCAATCATAACTGCCTCCCAGGGTCTGCACAGGTGGGAAGCTGGAGCCAGGGCCAGACTCAGGAGTTGCATTCAGGCACTCTGATAGAGCACAAGGGTTCTTAACTGGTAGGCTAAATGTGGACTCCTTCAACATTTTTTTGGAATAAAACTTATTTTTAATTCCATTTTGTGACAAACTTTTTGAAGTACCTTTACATTTAATGAATCAACAGCATTACCTAAACAAGTTGATTTTCTATTCTCTATGAAGTTAGAATTTTTTAAGCACAGGTATAAAATTCTATTTATTAGCATTAGCTGGCTACATATTGTCAAGGTAGCAAAGTGCTCTTTAATCCTCTAGTCCCTAAAGCAGTGGTTCTGTGTACTTCTCAGTCACTTGGGACACTGACTAAAAACGCAGATTCACAACCTGTTCCCACACACACTGAATCAGACTCTCTGAGGGTGGGACCCGGATGTTTGTATGCTGAAAGAGCTCCCCACATGATTCTGATGTATTAACCCGGGGTCCTCCAAGGTCCAGCCTTTGATGGATACTGTCTGAAAACATGTTATTCACTCTCCATATGGAAAGATCTGAAGCTCAGAGAGGCTGTGTAATTTATCCCAGGTCACACAGCGGTTAGCAGCAGAGCCAGGCTTTGCCACCTGCGCCCATATGTCAGATCCAATCATGTAGCGTCTCATGAAACATGTTTTAGATTCAGCACCCTGAGGAGACCAACTAAATCAATAAACGTAACATACCATAATTAGGAGCCATAGTTTAAGAGCACATAATAGACTGTGAAATGTTTAATAAATTAGATTGAAATTATTTGAGAAATATAAATTTAGTACTATTTTGCTATATTAGTAGTTATTGCAGGCTAAAATTTGCAACCATTCAACTAAATAAACATGGATACTCCTGCTACTTACACATTTATTTACCAGATGGTCAAAAATGTTACCAACTCTGTTCCAACTCTGCACATATATTATTTCCCCTCTCAGCCATATGGCAGAAATGCTAATATGTGATCAGAGTAGGAGAGGATCAGCCATGATACCAGAGCTGTAGGACTTACAAGTATATATCATTTGCCACTAGGTTTCCTAACCAGAAATGGCTTCAATGTAAAGCATTCAATAGATTGATTTTTATCATAATAACATTCAAAAGCCTTGATCTATATTTAGTGTTTTATTTTTGAAATAGATTATTTCCAGAACACCTGTTCATAAAATATCAGATATCACAGATCCTGTCTCAGAAGGAAAAAAAATGCTCACAGAGGTGAAAACGACTTAGCTGGAGTAAAAAAAGGAGCAGTGTAATCACCAGGAGAACTGGAAATGGAAATAAAGGAGCTGCTGTGGTTGAAGTTCCTGGCTTTTCATCTTGGACAGTGATTCATTTCTCAAAAAGTAATGCCTTTAAGAACAGTGCCAGGCAAATCATTCAAAAGAAAGAAAAGGAAAAAATTACTTAGATAAACAACCTACAGTCATACTGTTATTTTTGCTTAACTTGTTTTCAAATACATTTCAAGTATTCAGCATCTCCCTAGTTGGTCTCCCCTGCCAACCCCCTCCCCAGTCAGTCTGTGAAATCCAGGCAGACTGGCAGACTGAACATGTTCAATTTCTCCTCTTTTAAACAAAACATACAACCTATACTACTGGATTGACCAACAAGGAAAAGTTTTTAAAAATGCAATGAGTGGTGAGAACAGCAAAATACCCCCTACTGATGTCAGTCTTCCTGCTGTTTCACTGTTCAGGCTAGAATACTTTAAAGCAATCAGTTCTTCCAGATACCAAACACAGCCGCGAAACCCAATATTAAACTGAATTACAAGTAGAGCTCTGAACTTTGGTTTGAACTTCTTTAAAAATGTATAATCCTCAACAAAATCTGAAAATGATGCTCACAAAACATTAGCTGTGGCAACTCAGAAGGGAACTTAGAGGAGTCTTGTCTCCTTAAAAATTTTGATTTGGGGGGGTACACAGGGGCTCCCACATTCCAGGAGTGTGACTCATGATTAGGAGAGGAATGGCATTTCCGGTCTACTTGTTTCATGAGGCTGATACCAAACCATCTTTCTATCCTTGACACTGTATTGCTCAAGTGTGCTGACTTGCCCTGATTAAATTACTGCACACCCCTCCTTTCTTCACGTAGTGTTTGTTCAGTCACCAAAACAGATGTACTTTATTAGAAGAGGAAGAACTGACAGGGCCAGGTGAGGAGCAGGCGTGTGCCTCTGCTATGTGTCCACAGCACTGTGTGAATGTTGAACATGATTCACCAGCCAGCTGTCCGGCTCACCAGCCTGGAGGCCTTAAGTCATGCTTTGGTGTAAATAAAGGCTGAAATGCCAAAGTGGCACAGTGGACTTCTTCCCTAAGCAATTAAGCTTATCTTCCCCGTGAAAGTTAGTACAGCGAGCTACAAAGGATAAACACAACATTAAATGCAAGTTAACACAAGAGTTCCAATCTCACCCTTTTTTCTCTTTAAATGTTAACACTCTGAGTTAAAAAGGAGTAAGGAAATATAAAAGAAGATACAAGGATGTTCAATGAAATGCAACAGAAACCTGATGGCAAATTGATGACAATCTCAGAAACTGCACTGATGGGTTCAGAACGTTTACATTTATTGTGTCATTGCCATCAGACTAGGTGCCAAGAGGGAGGCAGAGTCTAAATCTTCATGCCCAGCCTCCAAATCAGAAAAGCAGGGCCCAAAATGAGTGACCTCATTGGCTTCAGATAAAAGACGCAGTAAGTGACACACAGTGAGCGGAATGGGAGCTTGAGACTTTCTCCATCCAGCCTCACGCCTCTCCAGGCTGTGAAGCAGATACTAATGTTTTGGGAAACCAAATAAGAATATTCTGAGAGTGGTTTGCTAGGAAAATAATCCTAATGGGATATTTAAGATCTCTTGTATCTGTTTGTAGTGCTCAATCCATAATGCTCAGAATATTTCTGGACACAGAGACGGCCGCTTGTGAAGTAACTTGCTGTGTTATTATTCAATGCGGACAAGTTTCTTCTCCTAGATTCTGAAATTCTTTTTTTTTTTTTTTTTTTGACAGGCAGAGTGGACAGTGAGAAAGAGAGAGACAGAGAGAAAGGTCTTCCTTTGCTGTTGGTTCACCCTCCAATGGCCACTGTGGCCGGTGCATCACACTGATCCGAAGCCAGGAGCCAGGTGCTTCTCCTGGTCTCCTATGTGGGTGCAGGACTCAAAGATTTGGGCCATCCTCCACCGCACTCCCGGGCCATAGCAGAGAGCTGGCCTGGAAGAAGGGCAACTGGGACAGAATCCAGCGTCCCGACCAGGACTAGAACCTGGTGTGCCAGCGCCGCAAGGCGGAGGATTAGCCTATTAAGCCGTGGCGCTGGCCAGATTCTGAAATTCTAAAGGGCAGTAGAGGAAACACAGATGATTTTGTATTTCGGACCCTTGGCTTTTGGTGAACATTGATTAACTATACTGGCACAGAAATACAAGCACCTTGCCTTCTCCATCTCCACACTCGACCCAGACCAGATGTTCTAACATCGTCTGTCACCTAGGGGCATGGAATTGGAGAGCACACAAATATTCAAGCAAAATATGTAAGCACAAGGAACTGAGGAGCTGGGGCATCACTTTTTAAAAAATGCCTGGCACAACCTCAAGTCCACAGGGGAATCCTTTTGTCTGCTTACAACCTTGAGTTCTTTAAGAGCAGTTTAATTACTGCTTTGATTAAAAACAACTCAAATAGCCAGTGGCATGGAGTTCGTTTTGGTTGCTAGGCAACAGACAAGTTCAAAATTCTACCAATATTCTACTCATTAATTAGAATCAGATCCCAGCTTTGGTATGTGTTCCATATGCTAAATTCTCATTTTCTTAAGCTGTTTTTTTTTCTGCTATCCTTGAGGTAGTACATTTACTCAGCAACTATGTGCCAGGCATATTAAAAAAGTTATCTCATTTAACAACCCCACGAGGAAGGTACTATTATTTCCATTTTACAGATGAGGGAACTGAAATTCAGAGAAGGTATAAGTAAGCTGCTTGAGGACAGATTGCTTAGTGACAGAACTAGTATTCCAGCCAGGTCTGCCTGATTCCAAAGCTCATAGTTTCCATTACATTATTCTGCTTCCACTATCCAAGAATTTAGTAAAAGTAGGCTTTCGTATCTTCTCTGCTACTTAGGTGAACTCGGGCATGTTTATTCATCAGTGGAGCACAGGAAATATCATTCAAGTGAGAAAAACCTATATTGCAAAATTCTTTGCAAAATTGGAAAAATACAGAAATAGCACCGCTATCCTTGTTGCTTATATGTAACATATCTGGTCCACTAGGAGGGTTTAGTTGTTAAAAATCTTTCTTTCTCCCTAGATGAGTACAACTGGAGACAGAAACACAGTCACTCTTGGCTGCTAGCAATCTTTATAACTTTTAAGTGCTCATTCCCACACAGGGGTGAGCTCTGTGTTATTCTCCCATCCTTGTGTTTGACCTCCAGAGTGCTGGTAGGTATGGACCCACAAGCAATCCACCTAAGTCATGCTTGTCAGAGGTCAAAAAGCGTGTCTCTGGAAGCCAACAATCATCTTCTACCTTGGAATACTATTCAGTGATTCATAGCAGATGTCCTCAAATCACTTACATCAGAATCATTTGGGTGACTTCTTAAAAATGTCTCTTCCACTTGTGACTCCAGCAACTCCTACTGAAATGCTGGTTTGAGTCATGGCCACTTGGCTTCCAATCCAGCTTCCTGCTAATGCACACAGGAAAGCAGCAGAGGATGGCCCAAGTGCTTGGGCCCTTGCCATGCACATGGGAGACCCAGATGGAGTTCCAAGCTCTTGGCTTTGGCCTGACCTAGCCCTGTCTGTTGAGACCATCTGAGATGGAAGATCTCCCTCTCTTTCTCTTATTCTTTCAAATACTTTTTTTTAAAGTCCTTTCTCTGGTCCCACCCAGAATAACTGAGCCAGACTCTCTGGGGGTGGGACCCAGTAAGATCCTTTTCTAATTAATAAGTTCCCAGGTGATTCTTAAGCAAATTGGAGTTTGAGAGCCGTTATTTTCCATTGTTCCTGAATGACCACTGAATTATCTTTGTTTGCTTGTAGGACTTCAGCTTTGTCCATTCCTGGCTGACCCCTGGCTGTCCCTTTGTGTGCTGAATACTTGACCTGATACTCCGTAGTCCCTAGTTTTCTGTCCATGGGAGGATATGCTGGCATTAACTCCCTATTCTGTTCTTCAGTCTATCCAGCTCACACTCCTACTGCAGAGAAGGGTTCTAATCTTAACTGGGCTCCTAAATAGCTGTTTGATTTTAACCTTCCTAGCCTTGTTTACTTGTTGATAAAATGAAAGAAAAGGGGAATTCAATATAAGGTTCTTTTAACTCCAAAATAATATGACTTTTACAAAATGGAATAGATTATTTTAAAAAACAAGATTAATTTTATTTGAAAGGCAGAATTAGAGAGAGAGAGACAGACAGAGAGCGAGAAAGATTGATCTTCCATCCTCTGGTTCACTCCCCAAATAGCTGCAACAGATGGGGCCGGGAAAGGGTGAAGCTAGGAGCCAGGAGCTTCACCCAGGTCTCCCATGTGATTGCAGTGCCCCAAGCACTTGGGGCATCTTCTGCTGCTTTCCCAGGCACATTAGCAGCAAACTGGATCAAAAGTGGAGCAGCTAGGACTTTGAACCAGCATCCATATGGGATGCCAGTGCTGCAGGTGGCAGCTTAAATAACTATACTACAGTTCCAGCTCTGTAGATTAGTCTTTTTTTTTTTTTTTTGACAGGCAGAGTGGACTGTGAGAGAGAGAGAGACAGAAAGGTCTCCCTGGCCGGCGCCGTGGCTCAACAGGCTAATCCTCCACCTTGCGGCGCCAGCACACCGGGTTCTAGTCCCGGTTGGGGCGCCGGATTCTGTCCCGGTTGCCCCTCTTCCAGGCCAGCTCTCTGCTGTGGCCAGGGAGCGCAGTGGAGGATGGCCCAAGTGCTTGGGCCCTGAACCCCATGGGAGACCAGGAGAAGCACCTGGCTCCTGGCTTCGGATCAGCGCGGTGTGTCGTCCGCGGCAGCCATTGGAGGGTGAGCCAAAGGCAAAGGAAGACCTTTCTCTCTGTTTCTCTCTCTCACTGTCCACTCTGCCTGTCAAAATAAATAAATAAATAAAAATAAATAAAAAAAATAAGAAAGGTCTTCCTTTTCCGTTGGGACTAAAACCCGGTGTGCCGGCACCACAGGCGGAGGATTAGCCTGGTGAGCCGCAGCACTGGCCTCTGTAGGTTATTCTTAACCTGTGCCAAAATACAGAGCTGAGTGGCAGAGCTGAATTAATACTGAAGGTCTTAATACATGAGGATGACGACGGGGTCCAAATCCAGAGATCATTAATTAATTGACCTGCTGTGTCACTCAGGTACTAGCAAATGTTTCACAAACTTCCAAGGGATTTTGATGTGCACCCAGGGTTAAGAATTACTAACTAGAGGTGAGTGTTTGGTGCAGAATTTAATTCACCAGCTGGGACATTCGCATCCCATATCTGAGTCCCTGGGTGTCAGTCCCAGCTCTGCTTCCAGTTCCACTTCCTGCTAATGTGCACCCTGGAAGGCAGCAGGTGACGACTTAAGTACTTGGGTTCCTGCCACTCATTTGGCATACCCTAGGTTGAGTTCCAGATTCCTGGCTTTGGCTTGGCCCAGCTCTGGCTATTGCAAACACTTTGTGTGTGTGTATGTGTGTGTGTATACTCTGTGTGTATTTGTGTCTGCCTTTCAAAGAAATAAACTTTTTAATAAAGAACTCTAATAAGGAAAGGGAGGTGGGGTCAAGAGACAGAACATTCTGCTGAGTTTCTGGATTTCAATCCTCATTTTTACAGGGCTGGAAAGGCACAGTCTCTTGTGTGTTCTCGTTTCCATCCCAATGCAGAAAGGAGGCTTTCTTTTCCCCTCATACTCGTCTCACATGGGCTCAAGGCTTATGGATATTTTGCAGCAGTTTGCCCTGACCATGAAGGCCCAAAATGCACCTTGCAGGCTATGAGTTTTTAATGGCCTTCATTATCTGTCTACTTGGCTTCTATCATGTATTGTGCTATACTGGCAATTACATATTTTTTCCTTTTTAAAAAATATTTATTTATGTGAAAGGCAGAGTGAGAGACAGAGAAAGAGAGAGAGAGACAGAGCGAGTGAGCACTTCCATTTACTGCTTCCCTCCCCAAACGACTGCAACAGCTGGAACTGTGTTAGGCCAAAGTCAAGAGCCAAGAACTCTATCCTAGTCTCCCACATGGGGAGCAGGGGCCCAAGCACTCGGGCCATCTTCCACTGCCTTTTCAGGTGCATTAGCAGGAAGCTAGACAGGAAGTGGAACAGCAGGGGCAGGAACCAGTGCTTGATATGGAATGTGCCATGTTGGCTGCTGTTTGTTTATTTTTATTTAAAGCATTACAATTTGTTTGTTTTCTCACTTGGGGTATGTATTCAGCATTTTTATAAAGAACTGAACATAGATTGTGTGTGTATGTATGTGTCTGTGTGTGTATATGTGTGTGTGTTTAAAGTAAGAGTTTTATTGACTAGTAATTTTAAATATATATATTTACTCTATAGATTTAAAATTCTCCTCTGTCTAGAACAGAATGGGTCTTCAGTATGTGTTTCCTGACTGAGAGATGACAATGCCCAGGGAGAAAAGCTGGGATTAGACCACAGCTTGCTTGCTTGCTTTATTTATTTATTTATTTATTTATTTATTTATTATTAGACAGAATAAGCAGGTTAATAATCAGCATCTCAAGTGAGCTATGACTTGATACCTTGATACCTGAATTGATGATTTAGGTTGTGAGTTAGGAAAAAAAAGAATTGGCTGGCGCTGTGGCTCACTTGGCTAATCCTCTGCCTGTGGCGCTGGCACCCTGAGTTCTAGTCCCAGTTGGGGGTGCTGGATTCTGTCCCGGTTGCCCCTCTTCCAGTCCAGCTCTCTGCTGTGGCCCAGGAAGGCAGTGGAGGATGGCCCAAGTGCTTGGACCCTGCACCCCATGGGCGACCAGGAGGAAGCCAATCCTGACTTCGGATTGGTGCAGTGCACCTGCCGTAGCAGCCATTTGAGGGGTGGACCAACGGAAGGAAGACCTTTCTCTCTCTCTCTCTCTCTAACTCTGCCTGTCAAAAAAAAAAAAAAAAAAAACAAAGAAAGAAAAAGAAAAAAAATCATAAATTAGACAATTGAAGAGAAAGGATCTACTAAGAGGAATAGAGAAGGGCTGAAGACATTTTGAAGTTCTACAAGATCTGGAAGTTAGGAAAGGAATCAGAGGAAAAAGGAATGCAGTTTTAGTTGTTTACCATGATGCTTTTGTTGCAGCAGAATTCACAGCAGCACAGCAGAAGATAAGGGGCAGGATGGAGGTCTCTCTCCAACCCAGTTACTATCACAAAGGACAGCACTGAATTAAGACTGAGGTTGGCAAAATTATCTAGACAGTGAGTGTAGGAAAAAAGAGGAGCAAGGTGAAGGGCCCATGGTCAGAAACTCCAGGTGGGACTTTGTAGTGCTTTCCAATATGGAAGCCGTTAGCCACAAGTGGCAAGGGGCCACTTGGAATGTGGCTGGTCTTTCTGACTTGAGGTGTGTTGTTCACATGGATTTCAAAGACAGTACGAAAGAAAAAGATGTGTCATTAGTAATTCTTATGTTGACTATATGTTGACTCAATAGTGTTTTGGAGATAGTGGGTTAAATTAAACCTATTAAAGTAATTTTCAGTGGTTATTATTTTTTCAAATGTTGCTACTAGAAAATTTAGAATGAAATATGTTGCTTGCATTATGTTTCTATTGGACAGTGCTGATCTAGAACTTCTCAAGTAACAGAAAGGAAATGAAATGACTTGGCACGATGCTGCGCAAACAGTACATATGCATAATGCATAAATGTATAAATACAGAAAAATTATCCAAGATTAAAAACAGAAAGTTGATATAAATGTAAATGATATTGGCTACAGTATTCATTTGGTACAATTAGTCAGATGTTACTCAAGGCATAGATGTTATCATCTGGGTTTCTGTCTACAGAGGTAGCCAACCCCCTATAGCTCTTCTCCCCTTTATCCTACTAAGGGAAGCATCTCTTTTTACCTTAGGCAAGTTCCTCTTTCCCAATCAATTCTATCACATGGTTTAATTTTATCATGTCATCTTTTGATGATACCTCACATAAAACACAGGAAATCTCAAACAATTGCATAATTTTTATCCTGGCAACTGGATTGTGGCCTTCTGGATTCCAGAGTACACACTTGCCTTTGCTTTCACATAATACATAGAGATTTATGTACCACCAGTGGCCTAGGCTGGAGTATGCCTTTGATCTTCCTTACCAATGAGATCCTGGAATCTCCTTGAGACTTGCAGAGGTTAGAGAACATGCCCACAGGCTATGCTGGACTTTCCTGATTCTTGTGTCAGCTAATGTCACATTTGATAATCTCTTCCATGGCTGATCTTTCACTTTTATCAGACACCTGGTAGACAGAATTCTAAGATGGCCCCAAAGATTCCTGCTCCACTGGTGTGCATGGCCTATGGTTCCTCTGCTTGAATGTGGGCAAATCCTGTGACTGGGATGGGATAGATGCTCCCTTGATTAGCAAACATTATATGGCAAATGCTGGTGGACTAGGAACCTCCATGGTTATGTTAGGTTATATAGCACTGAGAAGTACTCAAAGTCAGAGATATATAAAGGCAAACATCCATGTTGTCAATTATCTGTGGGGGTCCCCAAGGAAAGGAACTGAATGTGGCCTCTCTGAACTAAAAGAAGTCATGAACCAGCAATTTAACTTGCAAGATAACTGGCATCTTAGTTCTGTAACTTCAAGGAACTAAATTCTGTCAACCACCTAAGGAGCTTTGAACAGGACCCCAAACTCCAAATGAAACACACAAGGTGCCTGACACCTTGATTGAAGGCTGTGAGGCCCTGGGCTCAAGACCCAGCTCAACAGTGCCTGGCCTCCTGTCCCACAAAAACTGAGATAATAAGTGAATGTTGTTTTAAGCCATTAATTTTTACACAGCAACATAAAAGTAACTACACATATATAATTATAAGCATTCATGATACATGAAGCTTTTCGTTAATCTAATAATCTATTTTTTATGATGGACTTACAATATTGGACTATGAGGCAGAAGACAATCCTTGCAAGATTTAAATCAGAAAAAATAGATGAGAATGGTTCCTCAGTAGTAACTGGGAAACAAGACGCATTAGGAATTATACTTAAGTTCACTATGGAGAACCTTTTAGGCATGGTAGGTAAGATATTGCTGGGGTTCCCAGCATATGGGAGTGCTTTGGTTCAAGTACCAGCTCCATTCTCATTTCCATCTTCCTGCTAATGCCCACCCTGGGAGGCAGCAGGTGAGGGTTCAAGTAGTTGGGTCCCTGCTACCCAAGCTGGAGATGGCCTGGACTGAGTTCTGGGATCCTAGCTTTGGGCTGGCTGTCACAGGCATTTAGGGAGTGAACCAGAGGATGGGAGGTCTAAATATGTTTGATTTGAAGAAGCAGCAGTAAACTTCTCCCCTCAAGCTTGCCATTTGACTGCTTTAAATAATTCCCAGGCTCTGCTCAGTGTCTTCTGACTCCTCCACATCCTGAGGCTGGTTAAAGGCACAAGCGGATGCCATCCCATCTTGAGCAGCTGCTATGACATCATGCAGTATGTTTACAAAAGGGAGATTTCTGATGAAAGATGCCATAGAAGCTCAGCTCAGCACAGCGAGCAGTCTTTCTCGATGTATATCAGTGGGAAACACACGTATTTCCCTTTATTACAAATGAACTCATTTTTTGAATTTGATCACATTTTCAGATTCCTTTCTGGCAAACAGCTCCAACAAGGTCATGTATGATATAGGTAATTAGCAACTACCATTTCTTTTTCCTTCTTCTGGCTAAATAACCAAGTGGACCACACACCTGGCCCAGAAGGAGCCACTTTAGACCCTTGGTCTCACTGACCTGCCTTGGTGCAGAGAATGCCAGGTGTGGGTATCACCCCTATTTGTCTCAATGATATGACATTTAGTGGCACTTCTATGCTACTTTTAATAAACTAGAGTCAATTCTGCTATAACACAACATATGTGATCCTAAAAAATCACTGCACTGTGCAATAAAAACCACAGGGCTTATGGAAAAAAAAATGGAGTTAAGGATATATAACACTTAAAATTTTCATCAGTGGCACATTTTTAACAAGATAGGAATTTAACTAAAACATCAGCACAGTTTTACCAAGATTAAGTGTTAAAAATACAGAAACACAACACTTAGCTTTAGAAGAGACCTAAAGCTTGCTTAGGGGAGTGGCATGGAAGGGTTACAGTGTGTGAATCATTGTGAAGTGCTGGAGAATGGGACAAAAAAACCCGTCACCTTGGCAGGGAGCATTCAGATGTCCACTTCCCACATCAGAGTGCCCAGGGTTCAGTTCCCAGCTCTCACTCCTGACTCCAGCTTTCCTGCAACACACACCCTGAGAGGAAGCAGTTGATGGCTCAAGTAACTGAGCTTCTGCCACCTACCTTGTGAAACCTGGATTGTGTTCCTAATTCTTGACTCTGGCCCTAGCCCAGCCACAGTCTTACCAATCTGTCCTAGTCCAGCCCAGTCCTACCCATAGGCACTCTGTTTCTCTCTCTTTCAAATAAACAAATTATTTTTAAATTAAGAAAACTATTGGGGCCGGTGCTGTGGCTAGCGGGTAAAGCCTCTGCCTGCAGTGCTGGCAGCCCAGATAGGCACCGGTTTGAGTCCCAGCTGCTCTACTTCTGATCCAGCTCTCTGCTATGGCCTGGGAAAGCAGTGGAAGATGGCCCAAGTCCTTTGGCCCCTGCACTGGCATGGGAGGCCTTAAAGAAGTTCCTGGCTCCTGGTTTCTGGTTAGCACAGCTCTGGCCGTTGCAGCCAATTGGGGAGTGAACCAGCAGATGGAAGACTTCTTTCTCTCTCTCTGGCTCTCCTTCTCTCTCTGTGTAACGCTGACTTTCAAATACATAAATAAATCTTTAAAAAAAAAAGAAAAGAAAACTATTACCCTTCCCAGATTTCAATCCCCAGGCATCTTTTTCTCCTTGGAAGTATGCATTTATAATATATAATTGTTTCATCAAAATTGAAATCTTATTTTTAAAAATGATTTTATTTATTTATTTGAAAGGCAAAGTGACAGAGAGATGGGGAGAGACAGAGAGATCTTCCATCTGCTGATCCACCATTGCCACATGGTTGGGACTTGGCCAAGCTGAAGCCAGGAGCCTGGAGCTCCAGCCAGGTCTCCCAGATGGATGATGGGTCAAAGCACTTGGGCCATCTTCTGCTGCTTCCACAGGTGCATTGGCCGGAAGCTTAATCAGAAGCAGAGCAAGGACCATTGCTGTGGCATAGCGGGTAAAGCAGCCTCCTGTAATGTCGGCATCCCATATGGGTGCCTGTTCAAGCTGCTCTACTTACGATCCACCTCTCTGCTATGGCCTGGGAAAGCAGTAGAAGATGGCCCAAGTCCTTGGGCCCCTGTACCCACGTGGGAGACTCAGAAGAAGCTCTTGGGTCCTAGCTTCAGATAGGCTCAGCTCCAGCAGTTGTGGCCATTTGGGGAGTGAACCAGTGGATGGAAGACTTCTCTCTCTCTCACATGACCTCTGCCTCTCTAATAAATAAATAAATCTTAAAAAAGAAAATAAAGAAAAGAAAAAAAAAAATAAAGCAGAGGAGCCGGGACTTGACTCAGCACTCAAATACGGGATGCTAGGTTCATAAGCAGTGGCTCTACCCACTGCACTACAACACCATTCCCCACAATTGAAATTTTCATCATGTGTGTAACCTCCCTCTTATTTGGTTGACTTGTGTATCACTGCTGGGCCAGGCTGAAGCTGGGAGCTGGGAACGCAATCTGGGTCTCCCAAGTAACTGGGCCACCCTCTGCTGTACATTGGCAGAGAGCGGGACTCAAAGTGGAGCCGGAACTGGAACCAAGGCAATCAGGATGGGATGTGGATGTCCTAAGCAGCATCTTAACTGCTCTGCCAGATGCCTGCCCAACACATCACATATAAGTGTGTCTCTTTCTGGGTAACAAAGAACAGGTTTAAAGGTTTATCTGGGGATTAACTAATCTACAGGAAGTATTTTTTTTCCTTTTCAAATCCTTAGCAACAAAACTAATCATGTCTAAAATATAAATCGATATTCTTGTACTTTTCATTAAAAGCTATCATGTTCTTAATGAATTAAATATAAGTACATGTTTCACCAAAATGAAAAAATTCACTGTTTCTTTAAATAATTTGTTACATTAATTAAACAATCACTAAAGTTATTCCTTTTGTTGAGTTATCTCATGTAAAGATTTTTATTAGCACATTGAACTTCTAAGTTCTTACCAGGTTAATATCATTGCACATATTAATAGTGAATATTTAATATATCTGTCAACAATACCTACTAGAATTTATCTGTAGCTTAAAAATTCTTTTAAGACATTAGTTCCACCAATATTTTGATGAACATTAAGGCTTAATATTCAAGCATTTCTTTTCTCATTAGATTTCTTTGATGTACAGACTCCTTAATGTTAGCTGACCATAAAAATGTACATGAAAATTACAGGAACTTGTTTAAAAAAAAGTATCTCGAGGTTGGGATCAAACAGGTCACAGCACGGTGTAGTAAAAGAACAGAACTAGGGGCCGGTGCTATGGTGCAGTGCCGGCACCCCATATAGGCGCCAGCCAGCTCGTATCCCAGGTGCTCCACTTCCGATCCAGCTCTCTGCTTCTGGCCTGGGAAAGCAGTAGATTACCCAAATTATTGGGCCTCTACACCTGTGTGGGAGACTGGGAGTAAGCTCCTGGCTCCTGGCTTCAGACTGATGCAGCTCTAGCCATTGCCGCCATCTGGGGAGTGAATCAGCTGATGGGAGACCTCTCTCTCTCTCTCTTTCTCTGCACCTGACTCTGTAAATCTGCCTTTGAAATAAATAAATAAATCTTAAAAAAAAAAAAAAAACAGAACTAGACACAAAGGAACATGGCATCTCTTCCTGGTCTGACATTTAAACTCATGAAGCATGGGTGTCAGACAGGCACAAGGATGTGTGTGCCCCACTCACACAGGCAACTTAGTTCTTGCTGAATATTGTGAGCCAAAGGTTGTCAGTTCATTTCATTGTTCAAGAAAAGCCTCCTCTTCCAGTCCAGCTCTCTGCTGTGGCCCACGAGTGCAGTGGAGGATGGCCCAAGTGCTTGGGCCCTGCACCCCATGGGAGACCAGGAGAAGTACCTGGCTCCTGGCTTTGGATCGGCCCAGTGCCGGCCATAGAGGCCATTTGGGGGGGTGAACCAACGGAAGGAAGACCTTTCTCTCTCTCTCTCTCTCTCTCTCTCTCACTGTCTATAACTCTACCTGTCAAATAAACAAAAAAAAAAAATAGAGACAAAGGTGAGCAGGCAAAGTTTCTGGAGCCAGATCTGGCTGAAAGCTGCTAGTCTGCAGCCTTGAGAACTCAGAGCTGCTAAGGTTCCTATCAGAGCTCATAAATCTAGAGTAGATTTGCATCTTTTCACGGTTAGCTTTCTCTGCTGCCAGGCAAACTTTATCAGGAATTACCTACCCCAAAGGTGCACTTAGAATCTTCATTTTAAATTCCCTTTCCCATCTGACCAAGTTATTAGTGAAGGAGAATAAACTGACTGATGGTTTTCATAAGTTGCCATAACTTCATTTAAACCTGAACACAAAGAACAGAAAACAAAGTCGAGCTCTTATAACAAACAGCAATTCCAAGAAAATGTTTAAAAAATGTTTTTGTCTTTCTCACTTTTTCCTGTGGAGATTAAATTTCCTTTAACAACAGAGGAAACAAGATACTATCTATCATTCATGCACTGTGGCTTCCAGAACAATTATAATGTAACATGTGTTTGGAACTTGGATTTTAACACAACCCAGCCATCTCAAATGCAGGAAAAAATACAAACAATGACAACCAACATCTGTTACCTACCTGCATGAAGTACTCTCTTCATGTGATTTCACAGCTACAAGAATAGGGGCAGGAGACAATTTCTTTAAGAAAGATTCAGCCCAGTCAAAATCTAAGTATTCACTGCTGACCTATTGCTGTATATGCTAAGTTATACTTTCATTTAGGAATCAAGTATATTTTTAAAAAAAATTTATACATAGTGAATGCATAAGAAAAGAGAAGAAATCCAAATAGAAGGCAATTGATATGGAGAACAAAGATAAGACAATATAAGAACAATTGGCATCTGAAGTAGACAATTATAAAATGGAAAATAAAAATCATTTATAAGCGGAAATGTTCTTAAGAACAAGAGGTTATTCCAACAGAAATAATATACCAGGTTCCATAGGAAGTCACATAGTGCTTAATGATGACGTACCCTAGTTAAGTTATCAAACTTCAAGCAGAAAAAGCAAGCTGACTGTATGGGGGAAAATTCTGAGGCCAACCTTGGACTCCTTCACACAGATGCATTAGATGCCAGAAGATAATGGAGCACGGGCTATGTAATGCGAGACGAGGAAATTAGGGATCCAGATGTTACAACCTGCCAAACAGCAACTTAAGTACAGGAATTAAAGGTGGACATTTCAAACATAAAAACACACAGGAAATGAGCCCTTCCTGGAAACAAACACACGGTGACAAAATCTAGCTAATCAGAGGAAAGGTGCATATGTTTATGTTTACACTGGAGATGCTTGGTAAAAGGACCAGTGATTGACACGATTCTGTTTAGGTTATAAAACTAAGTCTAAATAACATCCACAAAGAGGGTTACAAGGTGCAGGGCAGATGTTCTGAACCCTCACAACATGAAAACAGATATATGAAAGGAATGGGAAAAGAAGTAAAACTACAGAAACTGTGGCCTCAAAATGCCAAAGCTTCATCTTCTATAGCAGGAAGCCACTAACTATCTAAACTAATAAATATTTTAAAGATCTGACCTCAAGATATATTGAGAATCTTTTAATTTGGAAGACCTACTTAAGACTTGCTTTCTTGCAAGATGAAGAGCTACGAATGTTAAGTTCAGCAATTCCTTCACTTTTATTATAGTTTCTTGTACATCTGTTAAAATATCATAAAAATTTTCACTAAATAAACATCTCTGGTGTTATCCAATTAAAGGAAAAACTTTAGACAAATCAAATTTAACAGAGCTTATTTGAGCATAGAATGGTTTGTGAATCAGGCAGCACTCAAAGCCAGAAGTTCAGTGAGCTCTGCCTGGCTGCCTGAGGAGTGAGATCTTACAAGCTGAACACCAAAGCAGAGGAACGACTTGATTGACTTAGCCAGGCCTCTGCCTTATTTGAGCAAGGTGTAATAAATTGGCTGTCTGTGATTGGCTGAAGCTTGGCTGATGGTGATTGGCTGATAACTGGCTATTTATCTTTAAAATAAATCTTATATTTTGATTTGTTTACAAATAGAGGTTGCAGTTTGTTACCTGGGAACTCAAAGTAGGGAGACAGCATCTGGCTGATGTCCTCCTGCTCTGCGTTTAAATTTACAACCTTATTATTTATAAATGATTTCTATCTTCTATCAATAAGATCCTATTTTTAGAAATGCCTAGAAAGATAAATGGAATTTTTTTTTTTTTTTTTGGACAGGCAGAGTTAGACAGTGAGAGAGACAGAGAGAAAGGTCTTCCTGCCGTTGGTTCACCCCATAAATGGCCGCCACGGCCAGCGCTGCACCAATCCGAAGCCAGGAACCAGGTGCTTCCTCCAAGGACTTGGGCCATCCTCCACTGCCCTCCCGGGCCACAGCAGAGAGCTGGACTGGAAGAGGAGCAACCAGAACAGAATCCGGTGCCCCAACCAGGACTAGAACCCGGGGTGCCGGCGCTGCAGGCAGAGTATTAGCCTAGTGAGCCATGGTGCCGGCTGAATGGTTTTAACTTAATGTTAAAGAGGAGTATTTCTAGATGCTAGAACACCATTTTTACTTTTTTTTATATATCTGTACTGTTTATATTCTTTATAGTGACTTTTATAGAAAACAATGTCATTTTATATTCATTCAAAACTTTTAATTTACAACTGTGAACTAATGTAATAAAAATCCACAAATCCATCAACCAGAATGAACAAATATCAACACTGTCATATTTTCTTTAGATCTTTTCATAATAAAGAGAAATTCCACAAAAAAAAAAAAATGGAAGATCACCATGGATTGTTCTCCTCTGCCCCGCTCTGTCTACCCATTATCTATACATAATTTATCTTTAACCATATTTAAATATTCATTAATCCAAAAAACTACAGTTTAAAATGAAATGCAGGATTAGGCATATGTTTTTAATTTTTTCCTGATGCGTAATTTTAAACATAAACAAAAACAGAGAACACAGTATACAATAAATCCCCTAATACTCATTACCCAGATTCAACAATTATCAAGATTTTGCCACATATATTTTTTGAAATTAAATGCAAAAACTATAAAGTGCTGTTTAGCCTACTATTTGTTCATTCAATAAGCAAACACCTTCAAAGACAGGGGGAACCAGGATTAGCTGTGATCTCCCTGCATTCAGGCATCACACTGACCCATTTAGCTGTCACAGAAACTCAGCAACCTAAATATAATCAGTATCATTCAGAGTGCAAAATGAGGCTCAGGGAGGTGGGGATTCTTCTGGCAGCTAAGCCTGCTGCCCGTCATCCTACCACTACCCCACACCCTCCTCCTTGATGACCCACCCTGGCCAATTTCAGAATGTGAGACAGTCACTGGAGGCTGTGATTCTGTTACACACACGCTGAAATGATCTCACTTGAGATCCGTGTGAATTAATACCTGTATCTCTTGGGGTTGGAGGAGTACCCAGAATTGTCATAGGTAATTTAAATCAGCACCTTTGGGTCATTTATGTATTTTAAAAAGTCCTTTTGTAAGTTTCACGTTAAGACCTTTTCCTAGAACTGTTAGAAAAAAGGGAGAAACATTTCTGCTTAAAAAAAAAAATCTAACCAATGATTCAATATACTCATCTTTTATTAACTGGTGAGAACTTTGTATTCCAATGACCACCATTGCAAAAAAAAAAAAAAAATCTCAATTCAGTTTGTAGGCTTGCAAATCTGTGATGGGTATTTTCCAAAGCAGTTTTGAAATTTCTTGCCTGCCATGTTGCTTTGGTATACTCATACTCTGTAGCAAACACTTCCTAGCATTCTTGGTCTTTCCAGGAGACTGTTTCAAAATAAACAGGCATGAGTACTCTACTGTGTCAACCCTAGCAGTCAATTTTGCTGTAAGAAGTATGGGATTCTGGTTTCCCATGGCATTTTTATTTAATAGCATAGAATGTAACCATTTAGAAGCACAGACTACACAATGATTCAGCTATTTTGAGACTGATAGGATTAAAGAAATTCAGCTATCAAATGTCTCCCCTTGAAACATCTAGAATGTCAAGGGCAGATCCTATGTTTCTCTGGACTTCAACTCATGTGTTTCCACAACTCCTGAAGATACAAGCATGTATTTTTCAGGATAGGAAAGAAAAAAAAAAAAAAAAAACAAAACACAAGGATCACCTGGGATCTGAGATGAGCCAGATCTCTCCATTTTGCAAATGTGGAAACTGAGATCCGGTTTTTGTTTGAATATTCTGTTCCATGTAGTTCTTAATTGGTTTCTACTGCCAGAAAGAACAAGTAACCAAGTTACTATACTCTCACATGAGGGATATTTTCATGCAACAGTCCTGAGAATTAAAAACAGGAGAACAAACAGCCACTAAACATAAATTGAAGTGGCAGCAATAGTTTCTTAAGGCCATATTAAAATCCAATTGCAATTTGCAAGTTTGCAAATTCAAAACACCGAAGTATTGGAGTCCAGGAAAAGTCAGGAAAGAAGGAAGTAAATTGAAACATGTTCAAAAGTGAGCCTGTAATTCTACTTTTCCGTTTATGTACATCCGTTTATTTACAAACAGAGTCCTTCGTTTTTGCCAAAAGTCTGCTGGCTAAAACAGTTTTTGCCCTAGCTGTATTTTGATTCTGTGTCTTCCTTTAAACCTCTCCTCAAATACAGATCATCAAAATACCATTTCAACCGACCTGGGCGATAGGCTAATTTAGTGATTTGCAAATCTCTTTACATTTTTATATTTTTATTTATTTTTTGGCAGGGGAATCCCCAAACGGAGAAAACGGGTCTGCGTGACCTTTGATGAAGAGCTTTTCGGTGCGCCAACGCCTCCTCCCCGGTCAGACAGCAAAGGGCCCGACTGGGGTCAGGGGTTTTCATGAACCCCAGTTGGGCGCTAGGGTGGGGACCTGCGCCCTCAGACCCGCGTTTCTCCCTCGCACTTCTGCTCTCCTGTTTGGGGGCGACCTGTGGGCGACCCGGGAGGCAGATTCACAAGGAAGTCTCTCGGGCTCGCTGGCTGACCCGCGAGCCGCGTCGCCCACCCCGAGCGGCGCGGGCACGGAGCGAAAGCCGGGCGGCTGCGAAGCACCGGCGCCCGGGGGTCGCGGCCTCGCAAGCCCCCACCCGGGGCGGGGCCCGGGCTCGAGGCGCGCCCGCCAAGTTGCCCCGAGCCACAGCCAGGTGCGAGGGCGCGCACAGCTCCGGAAGGCGGCGACCGCGGCGACCCCGCGCTCCTCTCCTTACCTTTCCTCCCCGGCGCTGCGCCGAGCTCCGGCCATGCGCCCGCAGAAGTTTCCCACTCGCGTGCGCCGGGCCCGGCTGGCCGGCGCGGAAGCCCCAGCGCCCGGGCAAGCTGCGTGACCGCAGCCGGCTTCCGAGCGGCGCGGCTGCGCGGGCGGGGGCCGGGCACGGGCGCGCGCCCCAGGGCCCGGCGGAGGCGGGCGGGGGCGGTGGCCGCGCCTCGCTCTGCCCGAGCTACCCCAGCCCCAGAGAGCAGGCGGCGTGGCCGCCGGGGCGCAGGCCTGCTGGTAGTCCCGGAGGCCACTGCGGACCAAAGTTTCCAAAGACGCGCTTCCCGTCGTGGGCTCAGCTGAACGGTAAGCCCAGTGTAGGCTGTGGTGCCAGGCAGAGAGCGACGCGGCCGAGTAGTGCGGTGCGCAACACCTGCCTGCCCTCCCAGCCCCTGCTCCACGCGCCAACCGCAAAGCCAAGAGACGAAGGCCCGGAGGGCAGTGGGAACTTTCGGGTGTGTCGCACGCAGAAAGGTTAATGTCTTTATTCGAATCATTTGACGTCTCAAGAAACAAGTGGGTAAAGGGCATAGGCAATCCTGAAAAAGGAAAAAAAGTTTAGAAAGCTCCAGTCAGTAATAAGGACATGTATGCAATATATAGCAGTAATCAAGCACGTGTTTTCTTCCTGTGAAATTAGCAGAGTGTTGATTTCGTGATCAAACCGAGTGGTGATGGGTGAGGGACCAGTGAGGAACAGGGTTTACTTAAGGCGGGCTCGTTCCCTTTCGTTTTGTGTGACCATGTTGGTAAGAGTGATTCCAATAACAAACACTGAGTAATGGATGGCTCTTGAGCCCCGAATAACCACAAAAGCAAAGGATACCGATGGTAAAATTACCCCCCTTTAATTGAGACTGGAACTAAGGGTCAAAAATTCTCATACTCTTAACCCCATAAATGGCTGAAACCACTGTACTCCCTGGCCTTTGCTGTAACTCTTCATTCCGGGGATTTGCTCAGATGTTAGGAAGCCAGCTGAACTGGATCTAGTCCGTGGCAAACACATACACATTGGAAATATGGCTAGGGAAGCGAGAAGCCCACAAGTTTTGATGCCGGTTCTACTCCATTTTGCGTTTAGATTTTAGTCTTTAAAAATTTTTTGAATGTAATTGTTTTTTAATTTATTTGAGAGAAAGACAGATACGTTCCCATCCCCTGGTGCCCTCCCCCAAATGCCTAAACATGTCAGGGATGGGCTAGAGTAGAAGCCAGGAGTTGAGAGCTCAGTTCGGGTCTCCCCCACAGGTGACTGGAGCCATCCCTGCTGCCTCCCAGGGTCTGGTTAGCAGGAAGCTGCAGGCAGGAGCGGGAATGGGGAACTGAACCGAGGCGCTCTGATGTCACTCAGTGTCTTCACTGCTGGACTACGCACACATCCCTTATTTTCACTTCTTATTAATAGTGTTCTCCACTAAAAAAACAGGAATCCTGATTCTATTCAGGGTTATTTTAAATTTAAGAAATTCAAAAGCAGCAAAGATGGGCTCGTGTGACAGATCTTAAGGTAGCCCTGGTGATTTCCAGGACCGCCTAATATTCATGCTGTGATAAGTTCTGCTTGAGTGAGTTGGGGCCCAGTCTAGCTTCTGCACAGTTAGTATGCCTGAGGGGATGGATGATCCTCCTGCCGTAATGTTATATAAGGCTCCTGCTTGTTAGCAGACTGTAGTGCTGTCTGGCTTAGTGAAGGGAAGCACCGGTGTCGGTTAAGTCCCCAAAACTAGGAGATGAAAGGCAACCTCTGGCCAACAGTCAGGCAGCAAGAAGTCAGGGCCCTCCACCCTGTACAGCCAACAACGTAAGTTCTCTCCACAGTCTCAGTGACCCCAGAGGGAGTTTTGTCACTGTGACCACTCCAAACCATCTGAAAGTACAAAAGTTTTCACCTGGTAGCTTGTTGTTCTCCCCTGATAGCTGCTCATGCTTGCAAAGGAAACCAAAGCAGGGAGTTGCTTCTGGGGGCCAAACTGCAGGACCAGCCCAGCTAGACTGATTCACCCTGTTTTTCCAATCCTCATCCGTCCCTTAGTATACTTCATTTACATGTTAAGACCTGCCCCCTGTGGCAGAGGGGGGGGGGCAGCTGACAAACCTGCTGCCCAAAGAAGGAGAGAAAAAAGGAGTTTGAGCTCCCTGGAAAACACCACCCCTTCCAGAGATAAAGGGTGATGTGGTCCACACCCCCTCCTCAAAGCCCACAGGTATGGAGAGTGCCAGCCCTCCCTTCTTCATTCCATAACCTTGGAAAATTCTCCATCTGCTGGCTGAATCCTTTCTCACCCATTGACTTCTGCAGCACCCAGACCAGGGACCCCAGGAGAGGGTGAGAACAGGTACCTCAAGGACCCAGCCCCAAGAGGACTGGTGACAGTTTCTTCCCTGGTCAGGTGTCCAGATGGGAACACAGAGCACAACACCTTCATTGCAGCCTGGTGACACCCGAAGCAGAGGACTCAGTTAACACATTTCTCTGCTGACCCATCCCAAAATTGTCAAAGCATCAATAGTGTGTAACCCCTTCTTTGGTAAATGTTGTCACATATTCCTGCCCTGTTGCATTCTGATTTTTCTTTTTCTTACTCTTTCTTAAGCATTTCCCTGTTGCCCTCTTGCATTCTTTTTTTTTTTTTTTACATTTCTTTATTTGAAAGAGTTACACAGAGAGAGATGAAGCAGAGAGAGAGCAAGAGCAAGTGAGAGAGAATTCTTCCATCCGCTGGTTCACTCCCCAGTTGGCCCCAATGGCCAGAACTGTGCTGATACGAAGCCAGGAGTCAGAATCTTCTTGCAGGTCTCCCAAGCAGGTGCAGGGGCCCAAGAACTTGGGCCATCCTCCACTGCGTACAGTAGAGAGCTGGATTGGAAGTGGATTAGCCAGGACTTGAACCAGTGCCGATATGGGATACCAGCACTGCAGGCGGTGGCTTTATCTGCTATACCACAGCGTCGGCCCCCTGACTTTTCTTTTTCTTATGCCTTCTTATGCATTTCCCTGCCTTGATCATGGCAGATTCTCCATGAGATGAAAGTCTGATAGAATGGTGCCCCACAGAGCAGCAAAGGTCTTGGGCTCCCTGGGACTTCCAGATGTGTTCCTGCTTCAGAGATTGTGGGTTGTGAGGTCCACAGCCTTGCTCCATTCAAGTCCTTGGGGATATTCTCTTGACTGAATCTTCTGTGACTGAACAGGGACACTGTGGAGTCTACCTGTAGCACTCAAGCTGCACAGGAGCAGGTGAAGTATGAACCATGTCCAATCCGCTTACCTTCACAAAGCTTCATTGAGGCTCCCAGGGTCTTCCTGTTTTCCTCCCCTCACATCAACTTGTTCCCCCTCCAAGCCTCAACCTTTGGGGTTTAGGTACTTTACGCTTGTCAATTGTGCCTCTACTCTCCAATGCAAATCCACCTGGCTTGCCTCCCTCCCTTCCTCTCTTCTTTCCTCTCCCTCCTTTCCTCCTTCTTTCCATCCCTACCTCCTTCCTTCCCTCATTGTTTCTTTCATTGTTAACCCTTGAATAATCCTCTCCAGTTCTTTCTCCATGTCCCTCATCTTTTTATTATTTTGCCTTTTTTATTCTACAAGCAACATACAAGCATGATGTCATATACTAATGTATGTTGTGTGGCATTCAACTGCATTTGTCAGACAATCAAATAACTTGAAGCTCATCTCTTCATATATGTATAAACATTATGTTTAATGACTGTACAAAATTAGTACATAACAAGATTTCCATCCCCTCAACTATTTAGGTGTTTCCAGTATTTTGATATGATAAGCCAGGTGTCGTGCCTAACTTCTTGGGCACACATGTGATGACTTCCCTGAAGTATATGTCTAGGAGTAAAGCTTTGATGAGGTCCATTTTCATCTTATTGGCCACTGACTAATTGCTCTCCAAAGTGGCCATGCAAGTCACACTACTGCCCACTGTAAGAGACACACCTTGCTGTACCACCCACTGACACTCTGTCGCGCCCAACTCAGAGTTCTGGTTCTCTCTCATATTCATTTTCTTCTCTCTTTTTTCTCATCCTTCTCTTCTTCCTGTCTTGGTTTCCCTGGCTCTTTTTTTTTTTTTTTTTTGGTAAGATTATTTATTTTTTTGAAAGTCAGAGTTACAGAGAAGCAAAGGCAGAGAGAGAGAGGAAATAGAGAGCAGTCTTCCATCCGCTGGTTCACTCCCCAGATGGCTGCAGTGGCTGGAGCTGTGCTGATCTGAAGCCAGGAGCCGGGAGCTTCTTCCATGTCTCACATACAGGTACAGGGGTCCAAGGACTTGGGCCATCTGCTACTGCTTTCCCAGGTCATAGCAGAGAGATGGATTGGAAACAGAGCAGCTGAGACTTGAACCAGTGCCCAAATGGGATGCTGGCATTGCAGCAGGTAGCTTTACTCCCTATGCCACAGCGCCGGACTCCCCTTAGCTCTTGTTCTCTCTTTCACACATACACACAGGTTCTTTTGCTAGTTGTTTGGTGCAGTGACTGAGATACTACTTGAGATACCCACATCTCATAGTAGGGTGCCTGGTTCAAGTCCAGCTCTGTTTCTGATCCACCTTCCTGCTGATGCACATCCCAAGAGGCAGCCAGTGATGGTTCAGGTATTTGGGTTCCTGTAACCCACACAGGAGGCTCAGACTAAGTTCCAGGCTCTTGGCTTCAGCCTTGCGGAACCCTTGATGTTGCGGGGTTTTGGGAGAACAAACTGGCAGATGGAGGATATCATCCCCACCACACCCCTTGCCATTCAAATTAGAAAATTTAAGTGCTAAGTCCATTACAAAATTTTAGAGTTTAAGACTTTACCTCCTTAGTCTTTGAGCTTCCTTTTTTTTTTTTTTTTTTGCACATCTCAGAGTCAAGGCTGTCAGAGGTACTCCAAGAAAAGAGAATGACATATGTATCTCACACACACACACACACACACACACACACACACACACTTTTTAATGTGAATAGGAGCCCAGCAGGTCTTAGGGCAACAGGACCCAGGTTGGGGATTCAGTCAGAGGAAGAAGAAACCTTATGAGGTGCACTCCAGCAGAGCATAGTGGCTTCAGTAGGTCTCCATTGGCACCCAGGACAATCCTTAGTCATTTCTGCTGCTGTCTGAAGCAAGTGCTGGGTAGTGTTTCTTATTGTTCTTTATTTGTTGTTGATTGTTTTCCTTCACCTTCACAAAGGTTTTTGCATCTTCTCCATTTGAACCTGCTCTTAAAGT
This sequence comes from Sylvilagus floridanus, assembly GCA_949820135.1. Taxonomy (NCBI): domain Eukaryota; kingdom Metazoa; phylum Chordata; class Mammalia; order Lagomorpha; family Leporidae; genus Sylvilagus; species Sylvilagus floridanus. Next base: position 64,088,705 of record OX463227.1, on the reverse strand, counting down.
TAGCCCCTTGAGAGGTTTGAGAGCTTTGAGATTTTAGGTGAAGGTCCCATCTTATGGAAGATGTCTGGATCTCTGTCTCCCCAGAAGCTCTTGGTCTCTGAATTTAATAGTAAGACTAATTGCTTGGAGTAGATTGGGGGATCTCCAGGTGTTCAGGATTCTTATGAACCTCGTAAACACTGATATCTCAGGAGCTTCTAGGTGGTTGAGAATTTCTGTTTGTGAGTATGCATCTTCTTGAGCTATTTCCTAAAAGATGAACCATAAACTTCAGAGTATCCCAGTGAGGTCCAGGCAACTTTCAGTGGCTCATTTCTCCTCCTGAGCCGTATTCTTACAAAGGACAATGAGCAAAAGGTTTAGATTAGAATAGGATATTGGTTTATTTGAAGCAAAAATGCCTAAATTCTTACATGATCAAAACTATATCATCATTAGTTTTACATAAATTTTGTTCAGAATAAATCATTAATTCACAAAATTGAGAACATAGTTAACCAATAGTTATATCTCAAAATGGTAAATAAAATTGTAAAAATATGTAAAACTTATAGTGAGATCTAGGCAACAGCATTATTAAGGTTATTAAACACAGATAAATACTAATATATAAAATGAATAATAAATGATTGTGAGAAATTCCTATTTTGTCTAATCACATACAAAACTATTTATGAGGTAAATAAAAATGGAAAAAATTACAGTTGTCAATATATTGTAGAGTATAAATTTATTCAAACAATCATAAAGAAATTTAAATTCTCATCAAATGAGATTCAATTAAAATATGTAAATATTAGGCAAATACATAATTAAACTTTTTTATATTATAACCACTCAAAAATAATATTCTCCTTTACATGCTGTCCAGATGGTGTTGCTATATAAATAGCTATAAAATGAATGCAAATCATGTCTGGGCCATATAAACATTATTGTCTGAGAAAATTGGATGAAGAGCTAACTATTGTCCAACAGCTGTTTTTCTAATTTGTGTCAAAGAAGTTCTCAGAAAACATTTGAAGGCCACAAGTCAGCATTTGGAAGAACTCTCACTGTATTCACAGCAAGAACTCGAGCACAGCCAATCTTTGAGGTTCTCAAAGGCATGTGAGTAGAACCAAAGCATGGGTATCCACTCTCACAATACTGAATACAATATTGTCCTGGAGGTTTTAGCTAGAACCTATAGGTATGAAAAATAAATAAAAGACATAGAAATATGAAAGAAGAGAGTCAAATTATTCCTGTTTGCATGACAAATTCCTGTATTAAGAAACTTAAAGACTATTAGAACTGATAAGCAAATTCAATAAATTGAATACAAAATCAACACACAAAATCAATAGTTTTTACACACACACACACACACACACACACAGGAAAAGAACCCCATAATCATGGGTTGGAAGAGTTAATATTATTAAAATATCTATTCTACCCAAACCAATTTATAGACTCAACGTAATCCATATCAAAATACCAACGGCATCCTTCACAGAATCAGGAAAAGCAATCGTAAAATTCATATGGAGGCACAGAAGCTCCTGGGTAGCTGAAACAATTATGAACAAAAAGAACAAAGCTAGACGCATCACAATGCCAGATTTCTTTCTTTTTTTTTTTTTTTGGACAGGCAGAGTGGACAGTGAGAGAGAGAGAGAGAGAGAGAGACAGAGAGAAAGGTCTTCCTTTTTCGATGGTTCACCCCCCAGTGGCTGCTGTGGCTGGCGAGCTGGGGCCTGTATACCACAGGCCGGCACACCTCATTGATCCGAAGCCAGGAGCCACGTGCTTCTCCTGGTCTCCCATGCAGGTGCAGGGCCCAAGCACTTGGGCCATCCTCCACTGCACTCCTGGGCCACAGCAGAGAGCTGGACAGGAAGAGGAGCAACTGGGACAGAATCCGGCGCCCTGACCGGGACTAGAACCCGGTGTGCTGGCACCGCAGGTGGAGGATTAGCCTAGTGAGCCGCTGCACCAGCCCACAATGCCAGATTTCAAGACATTCTATAGATCATGTAAGTAAACAACATGGTGTTGGCATAAAAATAGATGCATAGGCAAGTGAAACAGAATAGAATTCTCAGAAATGAATCCACACATCAACAGTCAGCTGATCTTTGACAAAGGTGAGAAAAACATGCGAGAGAAAAGACAATCTCTTCAGTAAATGGTGCTGAGAAAACTGGATATGTTTATGCAAAAGATTGAAACCCCTCTCCTCCTTCTATCTCTCATTCTCTACAGAAGTTAACTCAGAATGGGTCAAAGATCTAACTGTAAGACCTGAAAATATGAAATTGCTAGGAGAAAAAATAAGGGTAAAGGAATTGGAATAGGAAACAATTTTTTGAATAAGACCCCCAAAGCACAGACAACAAAAGCAAACATAAACAAATGGGATTATGTCAAACTAAGAAACTTCTGTACACAAAAGGAGCAGATCAACAGAGTCAAAAGACAACTGACAAAATGGGAGAAAATATTTGAGAACTAGTCATCTGGCAAAGGATTAATATCCAGAATATGTAAGAAACTCAAGAATCTCAACAACAAAAACCCAAAGTATCTAGTTTAGAAATAGGCAGATGAGATGAAAATAGACATTTCTTATAAGAAGAAATACACATGGCCAAACAGATACATGAAAAAAATACACATGGCACAAGTCACTAGCCACCAGGGAAATGAAAATCAAAACTGTAACGAGATATATTTCACTTCAGTTAGGGTGGCTGTTATAAAAAAGACAAGATATGATAAATTCTGGCAAGAATGTGGAGAAAAGGGAACTCTGATACGCCTCCAGTATATTGGAATGCAAATTAGTACAGCCATTATGAAGAATAAATAGTATAGAAGCTCCTCGACAACCTAAAAGTATATCTACCATGTGACCTATCCCACTTCTGGATATATATCAGAAGGAAACTACATCAGCATACGAAAGCGGTATCTGTACTTCCACGTTCATTGCAGCACTGTTCACAGAAGTCAAGATATGGAATCAGTCTAGGAGTTCACTGATGGATGAATGGGTAAAGAAAATGTCACACACACACACACACAATGGAATATTATTCAGTCACAAAAATAATGAAATCTTTTATTACTTTTTTGTAGTTTTTTATTTATATAAGGTAAACAAATTTCATGTATTTCTATATATAGATTTAGAAGGAGGGTGATACCTCCCACCCCGTCCTCCCTCCCACCCATAATCCCACCCTCTCTCCTCCTTCTTTTGTTATTTTTTCTTTTAATTTTTATAATGACATATTTTCAGTTTATTTTATAACCATGAGATTAACTCTCCACTAAGTAAACAGAAGAAAAATACTCTTTGACAACAGTAGAGACAAAGGTTGTAAACAATAATCAGTCCTCAAAACATCAGTTTCACTCATACAGATTATATTTCAGGTACTCTATTAGTTACCACAGGTCAGGGAAAACACATTTGTCTTTTTGGGACTGGCTTATTTCACTAAGTGCAATGGTTTCCAGTGGCATCTATTTTGTTGTGAAAGACTTTCATTCTTTTTTTTTTTTTTAAGGCTGAGTAGTATTCCGTAGTGTATATATACCAAATGTTTTTAATCCAGTCATCAGTTAATGGGCATCTGGGTTGATTCCATATCTTGGCTGTTGTGAATTGTGCTGCTATAAACGTGGGGGTACAGATGACTCTTAAGAATGAAATCTTGACATTTGTGGCAAAATGTTTGAAAGTGGAGATTGTTAAGTGAATTAGGGCAGATGCAAAAAGGCAAATACCACATGTTCTCTCTCATATGTTGAATCAAAAAAAGAAAGTAGATCTGAAATTAAAAAGTGATTATAGAGGGCGGGGTGAGGGCTGGATTATGAGTACCAAAACACAGTCAAATAGAAGTAATAATGTTCTAGTGTTCACAGTACATTGAAAGGACTATAGTTCACAATAATATATTGTGTACACCATATAAAGGACTGAAGGGAGGAAAGGAAGGGAAATGGAAAGGCTAGTTGCCTGGCTTGGTCAATTTTTGCTGTGTGTATGTGTTGGAAAATCACACTGTACCCTGTAAGCATGTGCAAGTATTGCATGTTAATGAAAAATTTGAAATAGTAAAATGATTTTTTAAAAAAGAGCAAAACGACTGGAATGATCCAACTGCTTATGAAACCTAGGAAGAAATGGGGTTTTCTTGGCTTGGCTGATGGTAGGGGACAGAGATCAGAGGCGCCTATTTCTGTGCTCCTCAAATCACTGCATCTGGTACAAATTCATTCATTCAATGAGCATTTATAAAGTAACATCATTTGCCAAGAGCTGTTCTGGACACAAATGGGCTATCACCCAAAGCTCTCACTGTGGTCCATTGCTACATCATGGCAAAGATTTAAGCTCAGTAGCTCACTGTAAAACCCAAATTCCAAGGAAATTGACTTTAGGAAAGAAAGCACATTGGCCTTTAGATATGTTCTGCCCATATCTCATATTTTTAATATGATTCCTAAGTCTCTTGACCTGGTTGATTTAATATATGGGAATAGTGGATGGGGCTGGGACATGACTAATTTTTTTTTTTTTTTTTTTTTTTTTTTTTTGTGACAGGCAGAGTGGACAGTGAGAGAGAGAGAGACAGAGAGAAAGGTCTTCCTTTGCCGTTGGTTCACCCTCCAATGGCTGCCGCGGATGGCGCACCGCGCTCATCCGATGGCAGGAGCCAGGTGCTAGGTGCTTTTTCCTGGTCTCCCATGGGGTGCAGGGCCCAAGCACTTGGGCCATCCTCCACTGCACTCCTGGGCCACAGCAGAGGGCTGGCCTGGAAGAGGGGCAACCGGGACAGAATCCGGCGCCCCGACCGGGACTAGAACCCGGTGTGCCGGCGCCGCAAGGCGGAGGATTAGCCTGTTGAGCCACGGCGCCGGCTGACATGACTAATTTTTATCACATTGGGCCAGCCAGGGTGCTCCAGTTTCCCTAGTACTTGGTGACAATTTCAACTTCAAGGACTATAAATTCTCCAAGAGGGGCAGATTCTTTTACCCTTTAATAAAATGAGGCAAAGATAGTTCCCAAATTAATCAGCTTATTGCAAGGTACATGAAGCAGAACAAGCAAAAATAAGCAAAAGGAATCTTTGAAAAACTAGGGAAAATAGGTAAAAGAAAATTACTGGAGCATAGTGTTAGTAATGAACAAAACAACATATGTCCATGGAGGAAACTTTGTAATGTTCCAGGAAACACTGCCCTTCTGAGTGATGCTGGGTGGTCTAGCTGCTGACAGGGCTGTTCACTCCAGCACTTGCTGCCTTTGCAGAGCGAATTCTCACAGGGGATGGAGTCACAGCGGGACATGTCTTAAATGGCAGTTTGAAGATGCTAACATTTATTGTTTCTTCTGAAAGTGTATTATCTTAGCTTCCAGATATTTGCCCTGGAGGAAGTCCTGGACCTCAGCTGTCTCATCTGTATAGGGTGCATAGTTATTAGTGTGGCTTTCAGTGGGCCAGTGTGAAATAACCGGCCTCTTTGCTAACAGCCAGTCACTTGGCTCCATTACAGCTTGTATTACAAAAAAGGCTCAAAATGAAGCTAGTGCTGTCAGTGCATGGTTATATTAATCATAATTAAAGTACCAATTTACTTTGATTTATAAGAATCATAACACAGCAAGACCTACATCACAATATCTACCCTATGTGGTAACATTTGGAATTGAGATATAATGCAAAGAGAAAAAATATTATGCAAAAGTGTCTCACCATATTAAGCCCTCTATTAGGGCTTGTTGCTAAGATTTTAATTAGGGAAACACATTTTAAAATTCAATAGCCTTAAAGGATTTTTAAATCACAAATCATCTCTTCGTTCTGGAGGATAAAATTGGTATTCATAGCTAGAAGTGAAATGGAGAGTCACTAGAAAGTAGGACTACAAACCAACTAAAATGAAAAGAAAAGAAGAGATGTGTATTCTTGTATAAGGCCTTTATGATTTCTACTGGTTCTGTTTCAATATTATACTACATTCCAAACACAATTGTATTAAGAAATTGTAGTTGAAACTTTTTGTTTAGAAATGTTGGTCGTCTTATTGGTCCTTTCATGTTAGTGAGCTGTTGGTATCAGCATCGTTTTTGGTAGTTATGTGACTAAAGATTATAGAACTGGAAAGAACAGTACACCTCTATGGAAGATCATCAAGATAAGGCACCACTGAAGCACCAGTGAGATTAGACTGCTAAGTCTACCCTTGGCCTGCTGGTTAAGTGGGGTGAGCCATGTTGAATTTTCAGATTAGTGGAGCCCAGGGCCTTTGTGATTCAGAGGCTTATCATTCATGTTCATCTTCATTAATTCTTCCTGGGTTTTAAGTATTAACCATACTTCTGAGTTAAAATTGAAATGAACTAGATGTTAAGCATCACTGGATTCTTAGCTTTGTATATTTGTTAAAGATGGGGTGAGAAAAGTATCTGACCCATTAAAGCAGAGATGCTGAATTGGGCCTGGAGGAAAATCAACACTCGTCTGTAGATTTGCTTCTATTAAGTGACATGATGCAAATGAAGCCCTCAGCACAGTGTCTGGCGCATCATTCCTGTTCTAGGAGCCATATGATGGACTAATGTATACTTGAATTTGGTAAGGAAAGTATGTTATATATATGGATCTTCTAGTAGGAGTGTTGCTTTTCTTCTCTTTTTTGATATTGAATTGTGTATGTATGCTTAGAAAAAAGCAGAGGTGAGACCTCTTTAAAAGGAATGAGGCCACATTAAGAATCCTGACTTTATTGTGGACCAGGCAGTTTGCATAATTGGTGTCCTTCACAAGCCTGTTTATACAGAGGGATGGGCTGCTGGGGTGGGCTCAGGGAGCAATGCCCAGTAACCTTTGCCCTGGTCTCACCAACTCACAGTTGGAGGTCGGTAAGTGTCCTCTGTGCACTGTCTCCAGGCCAGGAGGTAGGGCCTGGACACATGGCACATGGATGGTAATCCATCTCAGGGATGGCCTTTGAGTTCTCCATGGGGAGCTGAAAGGGAAAGCAGGTGCTTTGGGGACCACCTGCCTGGCACAAGTACCCTGGAGTAGTCCCTTTTCCTGGGAATGTTGTCTCTGGTTCTCATTTCCTCATCCTTACACAAGAGGAAGTGATGTGTGTTGTCCCTTTGATGAGGCATTCCAAGAACCAGCTGGTTGTGGGGAGGGAGGGTCTGAGCCCTCTCACTTTGCTGTGCTGATTCGTGGCATCCAAGGTGGGTTCCTAGAACAGTAAGATGGAACGATGTCTCAGGAGGTTGTCTGCCCAGCCCCATCTCTAAGGAGAGCTGCAACCAGGCAGGGAAGACAGCCAGGGCTGGTTCTGCCTCTTCGTGGCATCCAAGGTGGGTTCCTAGAACAGTAAGATGGAATGATGTCTCAGGAGGCTGTCTGCCCAGCCCCATCTCTAAGGAGAGCTGCAACCAGGCAGGGAAGCCAGCCAGGGCTGGTTCTGCCTCTGCTGCCCTGCATGACTTATTGATGGCTCCAAAGCCTGGCAGCCAGAGAGGCCCTCCCAGTTCCTCCCTAAACCTTTCAACTCTCAAAGCAAATCCCCCTTGGGACTTCTGTTGAGCAGGTTCCTTAGTCTTCTCTGGACTACCTCCAATTTCTGTACACTTTGAATTGACGTTGAGGAACTCAAAGCTCAACATTTCCTCTAATAGATACCGAGCAGTCTTGAGAAGAGTAGAAGACAAATTGTATGCCGTGGTGCCTTTGAACAGTGGTTCTGGGCAGAAGGAGTGCATTGTAGAGGGAAAATAGGGACTCCCCGTGTCCTAGGGATCTGAGAAGAGAATTCAGCTCTGCAGTTTGGCTTACTTAGCTTTGTCTCAGTCCTTCACAGGTAAAGTAGTAATAATAATCCTTAAGGTCATGAGGAGTGAGATGGTATATTCAAAGTGCTTGGCTTATGTTGTTCATGGTTTTCATATAAAAAGTCCTTACACAGAAACCAGTTTTCACAATGGCAGAAACGTGATCTGTTCCAAAGGTGGAGAAAGAAAACATCTCTAGGAGACTTCCCAAGAATCATAACTGTTCTGAACGCTAAGGGATTTAACTCAAAGGGAGTTCTAACTATCTTTAATTTTTACCTTAAATTCCAACTTCAGAGCCTACCTCCATGATAAAATCCAACTGAGACGAAACTCTTAGAATTTTACGATTCTCTGGAGTTTACAAAAGCACTTCTATAACCTACTTTTTTTAGGCTGAGCGATTTGGGAATCATTGCCCCAAAGATAAATAACATTTATGGTCCTCAAGGAGAGAAAACTCGATGTAGAAATGTCTTCTTTAGTCCCTGCAAACAGAAGTCCCATGAAATGGAAGAAAAAAAAAAACTTTGATGCAAGCAAATATGAGCAGTGTTTGGAGTATTCAATGCATAAAAGAGACTTACCCATGTTTTTAGAATGACATAAAAAAGTCTTGTAAATGAGTCAAACTTCCTTAGATCTAATAATAAACAAAAGAAGCGAAAATATTCCAGAAAATTGTAGGATGTTTCCTATATGCCCATCAAGGTAAGTAACAGGTAACAACTGTTCATACTAGGTCAGGCACTATTCTAAGTAGGTTACATGTATTAAGGCCTTTAATCTTCTATGTATTCATAGGAAGATATTGTTTCCGTTCTTATTATCCAGACAAAGAAGCGCAGGTGGGGAGAGATGAATTTATAGTGACAGAATTGGATTCCGAATCAGGCGGGCACTCCAGGCGGCCTTATCCTTCCCTGCTGTAGCACTGTGCTTTTTCTGAAAGTTCTGCTGGTGGAAGGCTCCTCGCACAGCCCTGTCTTTTTCCTGACTTGGGAAGTAGTTAAGTGCACGTATTTTGGTATCTAAGTATTTCACCTTTTAATTCTACCTCTGCTACTTTACTGGGGAATATTGGGGAGGGGCAATTTGATGACCTTCCCTGCTGGCACCGTCTCAGATCCTGGCTGGTAAAGGAACTGAGGTCTGAAGGATTCAGATATTTAAAATAGGAAGCATGTTCTGTACCCAAACACTGAGCTGCTTTGCCACCTTCTGAGTCAGCTTGCTGTCATCAAGTCCTCTTGCTTTCAGAAAGCTTGCTGTGTGTCAGCTGTCTCACGTGCACTTAGTGGTGTTTCTTTAACAATACAGAATCTATGAAGTGTACATGCATGAGGTCGTGTGAATGATGGGATTCTAGTATAGTCACACTTTGAGTTCACACTGATTTAAGCAAGATGAATTCTCACCATTTCCTGTAATTCTGTGTGTCGTCATTATTAACATCTCCAGTATAATTGTAACAGCCATTGAACAGTGAAGCAGCTAGTCAGGAGAGCTGCCCTTTGTTGAGCTCTTTCTCAGAAAGGTTATTTCATGGGAAGTTGAAGCAGTCCGTTCCTACTGTAACCTAGTTATGGGGGCAGTGTTAAAACTGACTTGTTCAGGTCCCCACTGTAAGAGGCAGTTATCTAAGAGACATTTTGTTAACATTTGCTTAGCTGTTGATCGCCCTGAGTACCCTGCATCCCTAAACAAACCTCTAATCGAGCAGATTCTGCACTTTGTTCCTCACCAAAAAATCCTCAAGCTGGAAAAACATGAGGCTTATGTATGACTCTCTCAAAAAAAAACTTGATCCAGAAAGGAAGGGAAATCAACTGACAGCATTCTACGCATGTAGACCAAAGGTTAGCCCTGATTAGCTCAACCTCTGGCTCAGTTATTTCACAGTAGCAAGGGCACAGATTCTTGGCTGTATTAATGGCGTTTGGATGAAGCATCGCGTTTTATAGAAATCATCCCTAGATTGTTGTTTTGTTTCTGGCACGTTAATACAACTAATTCATCAGCAGAATGAGCAAGCCATTCTTGCAGCAGAGCCAGGCTTCCTTTGATGAAACAGTTACCACAAGCTGTTCTCTGGAATCTGGGAAAGGACTGAATGAGCCCGTGCTCTGCATCTTTTGCTTTTGAATGCAGTCAGCATTCAACTGACAAGTATGTGATTGTAATAGATGTTTCATGCAACAGGAAACCAAATTACAGGACATCAGTTGCAGGTACTCACTGGTTTATTTTTCAAGAATGCTTTCTCTAAATTACCTAAACACCACCCATACATTCACACACGACTTCAGGCTGTATGAATTTCTTCGATGTATGACCTTACATTCCCTAACCAAAGTGAGTGAGTGAGAGAAGAAACCGCAAATGAGCCTATCTGCAGTGGAAATGGAAACCAAAGCAAATGATCATAGGTCATGTGTCTCCTACTTCCACTGCCTCTCAGAGGCACTCACACAAGTGGCTTAGATCTGGTTGCCATGTATGTAGACAACAGTAGCCATTCTCTTTGCCAGCACTGGGTTGACAAAGGAGCGCTGGAGAGCGGAGACAGCTGGAAAGTGGGTGGTAAGAGAGGTTTTCCCTCCCTTCAGTTTTTCAGGAAATACCGATTCCCTAACAAGTAGAGAAATCGAAGCTTGTCAGTGTGCATGTGGTATCCCCATGACATGTTCCCTCTAAGACATCCCCAACAGCTAGGGAAATTGTACAAAGTTGTGTGGTACATGATTCTCCTGGTGAATTGGGCTTACTGATTTAAAGATTGAATTGATCTTTAGGACTACAGAGGCTGGAGGTCCTCCCTGGAAACTGTTAGTAGCATTTTAGAGCTACAAGGGTGCACTGTTGTCTCCCATGGACTGATGTTAACTAAGTTGGACATTGGTTTTCTGAGAGGGATGGGAGAACTTGACTAGAGGCTTAGGAAGAAGTGGAGATAACACAAGTGCAGGAAGTAAAAAAGTGGACTAGGGACTTACATGTATTTAAATGTAAAATAGTCCTTCAGCTGGTCCTGGGTGTGAAACTCTTAAATTAATCTATCTTATTCCATGTAAAAAAAATCAGACAAAGGAGAAATCATAAAAATTCATCTGAACAGTTCAAAAAAGCAGTTTATATAGCCCACTTCTTAATTGTGGCTTTTAAAAATCCACCCAATATGGCTAGCTACTGAGTTCCATTAGCACTCATTCTAAAACCTTCTTTGTTTTTTTTTTTTTTTTTTTGATCTGCACAGGAGAATCAATTAAAATGACAAGCTGACGTGTTAAATGCAACCTCAGACTTAACTGAAATAATTCCATGCCCCTGTGAAATATAATAATGGATTATTTTCTTTTGTCCTCACTATGGAAGGTCAAAAGAAGTAGAGCCACTAGCCAACCTCTCAAACTTTTCTGAGCAGAGCAGTGGGAGAGGCTGAGGTTTTTAGTATTTCCACTTAGTATTTGAGCTACTTAAGAAGATAGCATAACTTTGGAGAGGCTACAGAGAATACCCCCATCATTCTAAGCCATTTAGTTACAGGGTAGTGCCCTCCCATGTGCTCCTGCCGTGTTCCTGGTGAATTAACACAAGTGACTGAGTTTAAGCCAGAAGATTCTCTGAGAAACAGGTGCCCGTGGAGACGGTCTTGGTGTGAGTGGCAGGCGGCCGTGCTTGCTGTGTGCCCCTTGGCTTCAGCCTCACTGTTGCGGTCTGGGCCTTTTGTTCCTGGAGTGAAGGAGCAGAGCCATGGAGGCAAGTGTCTGTTTGCTCATGGTGGTGGGCTTGGATGAGGCAAGGAGCCGCCTCCTCTTCTCGTAGAAGCTTCATTCAAAAGATGAGAACTGCAGCACTTCTGTCTGGGACAGAGGTTCAAACACAATTAGACACCAAACTTACAAAGCTTTCCCTTTCATCTCCTTTAAGCCTCACCAGAAGCCGATAAGGGAACTGTAGGGGCTGGTGTAATAATGCAGTATGTAACCTCTCTATTTATCGAGCGTGAACCAGGGACCAGACACTCTGTTAGCATCATGAATACAAACATAAATATGAGAGGGCTTCAGGAAGTTCATGGAAAATGGAATTAAAAGATAACTTTGTTCTGGTGCAAAAAAAAAAAAAAATTGAAATCCATGCCTTTGAGAGAATTTCAAAAAGCTCATGGAAAATGTATCTTGTAAGAAAAATGTGCATGGATCCCTCCCATTTTTTGCACTAAAAATAAATATATCTTTTAATTCCATTTTCCACAGACATTTGAAAGGACCCTAATACAATGAAGTCCTTGATCTGAAGGGAGTGATGTGCATTATAGTGGGTATGTAACAGGGAAGTTGAGACAGGAAATTGTACATGAAATTGCTATTAGTGCTGGTATCTATTTTAGGGACAGGCTGAGTTTGGATAAATGGACTTAAGAATTTAGTCTTGGCAAGAAGGTGGGATATTCTGATTTTTATACCATTAAAATTCTTTGATGCATGATGTTTCAAAAATTAGAACAAATAATTTTTTCTTCATATCTACCTCATTTTAATACTACTTGAGCTATATAGGGTCTTCAAAAATGTATCTTATGAAAATGCATAATTCCAAAAACATTTTAGCCAAAATAAACATCTTTTAATTCCACTTTTCCACAAACCTTTTGAAGTATTTCCCTTAAACATTAGATATGGAAAGTATCCAAATTATCTTAGAAGTGGTATCAAGGTTATACTGGCAATGTTGAAGCCACTTTTAAACTTTTTAAATTAACTACTGAGTAGATCAAAAGAATATTTATGAAATATATGTAAGGCATGGTTCTCATCCTTGGAAACTTGAAACAACTTTGTTATGGAAATTTTCAAACTTACATAAAAAAAATAAAGAGTATGATATAATGATTCCCTATACCTATCACCTAACTCTATCAATTATGCCCTGCTTTTTAATAATTATTTCTAGAAATTTGTCTTTAATAAAACTGATTTGGGAAGAAATGAAATACTTCAGCACTCCTAAAGATATTTGATTAATGATTTAAAATGTTCCTCATTGTTTGTCAGAGTATGTATTAATAATTCTACTCCTAGATTTGTACCCTAGGTAAAATCTTGTACATCTGAACCTGGAACATGAGTAAGTTATATTGCCTGCAATACATAATATGCACAGACAAGACAAAAATGGTATGTATTTAGGTTGTCCTCAAAAATACAACCAATGACTCCAAATGACTGCAGCATGACCCTGCATGTTCACCAAAAAGATACAGAGAAGTCTTCATAGCAGTGCTTTCCCAAACTGTCAAAATCTGAAAGTGACAACAAATGTCTACTAATAGATAAATTGTGAAATATTGTACAATGAGAATGAGCAAACTACAACCACATGCAACTATATCAAGACTCTAATACCTACCAGGTGACTTTGTATTAGTTCACAGAATGATGCTGGTGCCGTGGCATAGTGGGTTAAGCCTTCACCTGTGCTGCCAGCATCCCATATGGGCTCTGGTTCGAGACCCAGCTGTTCCACTTCCGATCCAGCTCCCTGCTGATAGCTTGGGAAAACAGTGGAAGATGGCCCCAGAGCTTGGGCTCCTGCACCCATGTGTCAAACCTGGAAGAAGGTCTGGCTTCTGGTTTCGGATTGGCCCATCTTCATCTGTTGCAGCCATTTGGGGAGCAAACCAGCGGATGGAAGACCTCTCTTTCTCTCTCTCCTCTCACTTTCTGTAACTTTGCCTGTCAAACAAATAAATACATCTTTTAAAAAAAAGTTCATGGGAAAATAGGTATTTATTTTGGTGCAAATTATTTTGAAATCCTTGCATAATTGTTTACATAATACACATTTTCCATGAATTTTTTAAGTACCCACATATAATGTTGAATGAGAGATGCACAGTACAATAATATATAAATATGTGATTGCATTTATATTAAATTAATAAGCAAACACAATTTATTATTGTAAAAGTTGAAATGATTGTTACTCTTGAGAGAAGACTAGCGAGGAGGACTGGGCAGGAGGGAACTTCTGTAGACCTATTTCTTTATGTAGAACCTTGTTATGTAGATGTGTTCACTTTGTGAACATTCACTGAATTGCATGCTTTTTAATGTGTGTACTTTCTGTATTATAATTCAATAAATTTTTCCATTAAAATCCCAATTAAATATAAAAAGCCACAAAATTTATTTAAGTAAAGAAATAAAATGCCTACATCATGCTGCTCTTGGTTTAAGAAAATGAGAGGGGCTGGTGTTGTGACACAGCAGTGCTGGCATCCCATAAGGGTATCGGTTCAAGTCCCCGCTGCTCCACTTCTGAGCCAACTCTCTACTATGGCCTGGGAAGGCAGTGGAAGATGGCCCAAATTCCTGGGCCCCTGCACCCACGTGAGAGACCCAAAGAAACTCGTGGCTCCTGGCTCCTGGCTTCGGGTTGGCCTAGCTCCAGCCGTTGTGGCCATTTGGGGAGTAAACCAGTAGATGAAAGACCTCTCTCCCTCTCTCTCTCTCTCTCTCTCTGCCTCTGCATCTATATAATCTGCCTTTCAAATAAATAAATCTTAAAAAAAAAGAAGAAGAAAGGTTTGTGCTAGAAAAAGGTGAAATTGTAGGAGTTTAATGACTTTTTCCAGAGAGTCTGAGGCCTAGGGTCCTGAGAAATGGCAGTAGGAACAGGACACTCCTTTCCCTTAGGTTACACTGTAGGATGATGAAGCGCTCTGTGCTCTTCTCATTAGGCTGTTGGAAGCCTGGCCCACCTGTTGGCCCTATTCTCTGATAGCAGTCCTCTGAGCCTGTTTCTTCATGCATAGAGAGGGACTGTTGGACCCAAGCACCAGCTTTATGCCACCTGGTGCATGATCTTCTGCCTTGTTTATTATTGTTTCTAAAACATTGTGACTAGCAAGTTTGGTTTTCAAGTTTCATTTGTTGTTACCATGACTCATTATCTATATACAGCTATTCCCTGGGGAACCCCTAAATTAGTCCTATGCATGTACCAAAAAGAAAAACCCATTCCAAGCATCCTCATCTCTCTAAGAAACACAGTGGCCATCTCTAGATCTGTGGGTCGCCTTGTGCTGCAGAAGTCCGAGTTCTCCAGAGAACTATTCCAACTCTGCTTAGTCAGCAAAACTTTTTGGTATATTCTTGAATGCTTTACGAGAAAAATTTGGGCTCTTCATTTTAATTTATGCCCTTACTTTAAACATAGATTATCCATTATTCTGTTGTTTGTCAGGATTCCTACATTTTTCATTTTAACCTCATTTTCTGCATCGTAGGTTTCCATTGTGAGATGGAGATAAATCATGCTGTCCCAGCCTGTTTGTAGGGTATTAATCATCCAGTTCTCTTCAATGGGCTCTTCACTTGGTTGCCCGTTTTACATCTGTTCATTCCTTTCTCAGACAAAGTGCACAGCCTACTCCTATTTCCTTTTAAAATTGGATGTAAAATAGTGTATTTTCCCCATGACTTTTCTATTGGTTGATGACTTATCAGAAACTGTTTGGATGAGAGGGACTCTGTGGCTTCTATTCCCATTATTTCTCTGTGTTTCAACTATTTTATCTCCTCCCTTCCCCCTGAAGGAAGGCAAAGCCTGCAATGACCTTGTGCATGGGTTCTTTGAGCCTTGCCTCTTAAAGGGAAACAGATTTCAAATTTCTTCAGGGCAGAGATTACCTGATTTCATTCATCAGCTAATCCATAGATAAACCTAGTGTTCTTTTGCTATGGTAGGTTATAGAGGAATTATTTGCAAAACAAATAGAAAACACTGAGGAAAACTTTTAAGATAGGATGGTGGGAGAAACTTGTTCTTCAAAAATGATATGATTTCTTAAAGATTCAGCCATTCCTGAAGTGAACAAAAATATAATTTTTATTTTAAAATTAGAATTAACATAGAAACTATTATAAACACTTTGTATAGACATTCTTTTAACAAGTAGTTATTCATTCTCACTTTACTTGAAAGGCAGAGGGATGGAGAATGAGAACAGAGAAGGAGCTTCTGTCTGCTGGTTCATCCCCAAATGCCTGCAACAACCGGCGCTGGGCCAGTCCAAAGCCAGGAGCCCAGAACCCAATCTGGGACTCCCATGTAGGTGGTAGGGACCCAAGTCCCTGAGCCATCATCTGCTGCCTCCTGGGGGTGCCCGTTATCAGCAAGCTAAATCAGAAGCAGAGCTGGGACTGGAATTGGGTACTCTGACCTGGGGTGCAGGCACCCCGAGTGGTGTTTTAACTGCTGAGCTATATGCTTGTCTCTGGTGTAGCTCTGCTATTGCCAGTTACATTACTTTAGTCTTATCGTGGTACCATTGATAGACTCCAATAGTCCTTTGCATTTTAGGTTATGTTAATGACAGTGGCCTCTATCTGTCAGTTTGAAAAGATAAGAGATTGCTGAGTTTTCCTCCCCTAGATAAGCATTTGAAGGCTATTGTTGGTGTATTTCAAGACTGTGGTGTCTGCTGTCATCGGAGTAGAAATGGAATTATAAAACATTGCCAGCACTCTCAGTGCATCCACAATCCTTTGGCTGTGACACCTTGGGCAGGTTAATTTTCCTGCTCTCTTGCCATCTCCAGCTGTCCTCTTAAATGCCTGTCTTCCCCAGGCCCCAGCTATAGTCCTTCTCCTGTTACACACTCTCCCCTCCCTCCCACCAGCACCACCGCCCACACTCGGGGGGCTCCCAAGGGCTCCATCTCCACTGTAGCCTCTTTTTTGAGTCTCCGTTTCTCCATACCCAACTGCGGATTTTCCTTGGAGACCTGCATATGAGAACAGGTGCTTTCTGAAGCCACTGACTTGATTTTAACCTGGCGTCTCAACAAGCTGTGTGTTTGGTGGTGTTTCTGTCATACACTTAATATAGTTGCTGTCTCGGCACCCAGGTTTAGACCTGGTGCTTAGAACCCAGTTGTACCCAACCTCCTCTGGCCTAGTTAAGAATGTGGTTGTTTACCGTGTAGCCCACTTGTTCCTCATCCAACTCACATTACACCCAGTAAGCCTCTCAGCTGCTGACCCTGATAAAACCTGATGATCAACAGCAGAGTTAAGCAAATGCACCTCCCCTCTGCACGTGTTTTCTTTAAACCAGCCAATCCACACCTCCCCTAAGGGAGCCTGCCCGTGGGCCTTAATAAGGGCCTGTCTTTGGCTGTCTTTGGCTTCCTGCCTGCTGGCTGAGATCCGGCTGCGTCTGTTCTTCTCAGCAACTTGTGGTCCCCGCCGGCTTCTCCGGCTCTGTAAGTGATCCATTTCTTCTGTTTCCTGTGTCTTGGCTTTGCTTTCTGATTTTGTCTCACCTGAGCCACACACTGGAGCCCCAACTTTCTTCCGAAAGTCAAGGCTGTCCTAGGGAGTGCCTGTCGTGACTCATGAGAAAGGTGGAAAGAGACCCTAAGGATAAGAATCCCAGTCAACCCCATCTGGTTGCCCTCTGATTTAGGTTTAGGCCAGATTTGGTGACTCATTTGTAGCTGCTGGTTTTTTTTTTTCCCTTATTTATTTGACAGAGTTAGACAGAAAGGTCCTCCTTCTGTTGGTTCAGCCCCTAAATGGCCGCCATGGCCGGAGCTACGCCGATTCAAAGCCGGGAGCCAGGCACTTCCTCCTGGTCTCCCGTGTGGGTGCAGGGCCCAAGCACCTGGGCCATCCTCCACTGCCTTCCTGGGCCACAGCAGAGAGCTGGACTGGAAGAGGAGCAGCTGGGACTAGAACCCGGTGCCCATATGGGATGCCAGTGTCGCAGGCAGAGGATTAACCAAGTGAGCCATGGCGTCGGCTCTGCAGCTGCTGTTTTAAATGCCTGCCTTTATGTAGTAAACTGATCCATCCTAATTATCTTCACCTCAATCTTGGATATGCTTTTTTTTTTTTAATCTTGTTGTGTGTATTCATATAACTTTGGTTTGGGACTTTACAGGGTATGGAAATAAGTAATGTGATAGGACTTAAAATATTTTCTATATACACGGGAACACCCTGCTGTGTATCTGCACTCTGGTGGTCCATGTGGGTTAGATTCAACATGTTTGGAATATATTTGCTTCCTAAATTCTCCCCTACAAACTAGTAGTGATTTTTTTCTCTTTATTTGAGAGGCAGAGATACAGATAGAGGGAGACATCAAGAGAGCTTCCATCCTCTGATTCACTCCCCAAATGGCCGCAACAGCCGAGCTGAGCCAATACAAAGCTAGGAGCCTGGGGCTGCTTCTGGGTCTCCCATGCAGGTGAAGGGGCCCAAGCACTTGGACCATCCTGCACTGCCTTCCCAGGCTATGAGCAGGGAGCTGAATTGGAAGTGGAGCAGCTGGGACTCAAACTGGTGCCCATATGTGATGCTGTCACCCGCAGGTGGAGGCTTAATCTATTATGCCGCAGCACTGGCCCCAAACTAGTAGTGATCTTACTCTGACTCTCCTTCCCCTCCTCCAACCTCTTGTTTATCATGGGCTTTCACTTCCAGTCCCCTGTCACTGTCCCAGCTGGACTGGCACGAGTGTCTCTTGCTGCTCTAGTTTATTCTGTTTCTGCTTCCGGGACAATTTTCCTAAAGTGTGTGTCTGATCTTGGTAGTACCCTATGAAAACTCTTCACTGTGTCCGCATTGCCTACAAGGTGAATTCCCAACTACTTTTTGTAATGGCCGGGTCATGATTCCAACAGTGAAGGCTTTTCTCCCAACACTAGGGACTTACTTCCCATCTAGGGCCCCCGAGTCCCCACGTGTGTGTTTGGGTTCCCTTGGAAGCACTCAGAGATGGTGAACAGGAGTCTCATCAGGGTATGCTCTGAGGAATACCACCTGTCAGAGGAAGAAAGCACAAAGGAGTTGAGGGAGAGGTTAGGCTATTGCACACGGAATGCTGGAGCTAGCTTGCATAGAGATGGAGTGCTCTAAATCGCATTCTCCCTGTGGGGAGCCATCTCTAGCTGCAGTGTGTCTCAGTTAAAACCTCAGCTGAACCCACTGAGCTCAGAAGCTGGGCCAGCCTTCAGAGTTGTCCTGACTTTAAAGTGAGGGATCAACCGTTTGTTTACCCATGCTGTCACTCATTTGATATGGCCTTTTCCTTGAAGCAGGTATGACCTTGGGTCTGCTCAATTCTCCTCAGCTGAAGCAATTGCAAAAAGGTTAGGCCAGTGTTGTGGAGCAGTGAGTTAAAGCTGCTACTTGCCATGGCAATATCCCATATCAGAGTTCTGATTGGAGTCCTGGCTGCTCTGTTTTTGATCCAGCACCTGTTATTGATGATGCACATGGGAAAGCAATAGAAAATGGTCAAGTAGTTGGGCCCCTACCACTCGTATGGGAGACCAGCAGAGTTTCAGGCTCTTGGTTTCAGGCTGGCCCAGCCCTGGCTGTTGTAGCCATTTGGGGAGTGAACCAGTGGATGGAAGATCTTTCGCTGTACTTCTCTCTGTGCGTCTTCCTCTCTGATGCTTTACCTTTCAAATAAGTAAATCTTTTTTTGAAAGGTCAGACAGCTGCAGGTTATGTGCTGGTGCCACCACAGCAGTTGGGGCACCAAGTTCAAGAGACTTTTCCCCAGGTTCCATATGGCCTTCTTATTTGTAGCTCTCTGCATATTTTTGTTATCTCAGGTTGATTCATCGATTTCTGACACTACCATAACTGTTAATTATTTTATACATAAACCTTTCAAATTTGTACCTTTGAACCTCTTAGTTACCATATTCACTTGAGGATAAATATGGGTGCATGTCCCCTAAGGATCTTACCTTTGTGATTCCAGTTCATTTCATCTTGAGTTAGCTGTGCTAAAGTAAACAGCACAGCAAATAGTGTGCTAATGAAGTAAAGGAAGACAGCATGGCTTTTCATTTGTGACTTTGATTAATTGTGTGCTTGTCTCTTTCATGGAAGAGAAGTCCACATGTAAAGCTATGGCAAGGCAGAAAGACAATAGACCCTTTTGAAGGGTTCTTAGTTGTAACGTGACATTTTTCTCCTTTATTTTTCTTACTGTGACTTGATGGATCTTTCCATTCACCTTTTCTGACAACAAAGATGAAAAGGCATGTGCTTTATAGATGAGCTGATGATACCCTGACAGGGCTTGGCAGGAGTTTCTGGTAGCACATCTCATAAAATACCAACATTGTTTGGAAGTCTCAGCTTGCCAGTATGAGAAGGCAGTTATTTAAAGCGAACAGTACATGGGGTTAATGAGGCATCTTAAAAAGTATCCAGTCAGGTGAGTTATGACTTCATGTGAAGAGTAGGGGAGCCAATTTGCCTATCACTGTTGGAGGTATTTGGCGTATGTTGGAAGATCCCAGTCTTACAAGGTAATGTACCCAAACATAGGATGGCTTCCTCATTGTTGCCTAAGATCTCCTCCTCTACTGCCATCTACTAGCACTTAAATTTTATAGATGAAGAAGCTGAGTTGTAGGAAAAGGAGACCACAGACTCGGAGTTAAAAACCAAATACATAAAAAGAAGTGATCAAATTAATACTTGTCCCCTTTCAAACAGGGGTGGAGAATGCCCAGCCTGGGAGCTGTATAAAGTCAGTGACATCATTCAGTCCGGCCCTGCCAACGCAACCACAGGTGGGACTCAAATTCAATTAATCTATAGCAGGCTCGTTTTGAGGTTGATAATTTTGTATGGTCCATGAATGATGTCATAAATCTCCAAATGGCCCTTGTTAGATAGAAGCTTCTCCACCCTGAAAGACTCCTGCAAGAATAGAGGGGCTCTTCATTGATCAGAAGTTGGAGATAATAGCACCCAGTTTCTTTTTTAAATTAATTTAAAATTTATAAAACAAAGATTGTGAGGTAGTGCCACACCAGTTTCCATATTGCCCCGCTTATTAAATAATGAAAATGGCAGACTTTCTTAAGTAGACTTCTGATACTGGATTTTTTCCTAAGATTTATTTGAAAGGCAGAATTGGGAGTGCTGGAAGCCTCCATCCTCTGCTTTACTCCCCAGATGGCTGCAAAGGCCAGAGCTGCTCCAGACCGAAGCCAGGAGCTTCTTCCAGGTCTCCCACATGGGTGCAGGGCCCCAAACACCTAGACCACTCTCTGCTGCTTTCCCAGGCATACCAGCAGGGAGCTGGACTAGAAGTGGAGCAGCCAGGCCGCAAACTAATGTCCATATAGGTTGCTAGCGTTGCAGGCAGCAGCTCTACCCACTGCACCACAATGCCAGCCCTGGAGTAGTTTTTAAGCATACAGAAAAGTTGCAATGCTTGTGCAGAGATTTTTACATACTCCACACCAGTTTGCCCTGCTGTCCACATCTTTAGTATGGCACACTTGTCATAATATATTTGTACTGGCTCATTCACTGAAGTTCCTGTAGTTTATTCGGGTTGCCTTAGTTTTTACTTCAGGTTCTTCTGCTCTAGGATCCACATTATCTTTAGTCACATCTTCGGATTTTGTTCGTTGTGATTTCTCAGACTTCCTTGCTTTCAATAGTCTTGACAGTTTAGGTCAGGCATCTTGTACAGTATCCCTCCCCTGCGATTTTTCTTGATTTTTTCTTTTCCAAATAATGTGTCAATTTCATATACTTTTTTGTGAATTCTGTATTAATTACCACATAACAAAAACCATGACATTGATGAGTACACCCTGACATCTCCAGAAATTGACTTGTCGGCAAGAGAGGAATCCTTAATATTCAAGAAGGGAGAGGTGACCTCCCAGCTTGATTCTTCAGAGGAGGGGAGAACCTTCTAGAATTGAGTTAGAAGACTTCAAGAATCACTGGAAAGGAGGAATACTGACAACAGACTCCATGGGCTTGCAGACATTCATGCTCTGTGGGGCTACAACACTTACACTGTAGGACATAATACTGAACATTTCATCATTGGCTGAGCTTTTCAATTTCGGGAACACATGAAATGAAGTTCTGTGGGTATTGGTGGCTGACTCCCTGGCTACCTGAGACTCAAATGTATTAACTTGCTTTGGCTGTGCTTTAGTGTTGAAGCAAGGACTTTGACTTTTCAGTAAAATTGAATTAGATCTCAAATCCACACAGCTATAAAGTGAAATCAATATTTGGAAGCACAAAACATGCAAAGCAAACCTGCAAGATTTTCCTTTAAAAATTGTTTTATTTATTTGAAAGGCAGTTACAGAGAGCTTCCATCTGCTGGTTTTCTCCATAAATGGCCACTAGGACTGGACCAGGCCAAAGCCAAGAGCCAGGAACTCTAGCTGGGTCTCAAACATGGGTGGCAGGGACCCAGGTACTTGGGGCATCTTCTGCTTTCCCAGGCAGATTAGCAGGGAACTGGGCTGGAAGTGAAGCAGCCAGGACTTGAACTGGCACTCATATGGGATGCCAGTTTTGCAGCTGGCGGCTTAACTTGCTGTGCCAAACACCAACCTCAGGATTTTCCTTTAATATAAAAGAAGAAAGAAAATATCAGGGCCTCCAAGTAATCAAGTGAAAGCAAGATGAATTCCAGTAATACGAAAGTTTGAAGAGAAAAGGAACATGGGGT
Source organism: Sylvilagus floridanus (assembly GCA_949820135.1). Classification (NCBI taxonomy): domain Eukaryota; kingdom Metazoa; phylum Chordata; class Mammalia; order Lagomorpha; family Leporidae; genus Sylvilagus; species Sylvilagus floridanus. Next base: position 64,066,309 of record OX463227.1, on the reverse strand, counting down.
CAATGTTAAAAGATGCCCATCGTTGCCTCTATGTAGTAAGAAATACCCTCTTACTATTGTTGCTTGTACTTCCTCCTGATACCCAAGATCGTTCCTCAGACCTATGTATGAGTATATAATCATTGCTTTGCAGAACTTCCCATTTCACATGTAGAATAAAAAATTTCAGCACATTCAAATTCAAGGCACAGGCCTTCTCTAAATTAAAAGGCTTTTACTAGAAAGTAAAATCATCACAAACAGAATTATGAAATTAATTGCTATCAAAATGGAGGATAAAAAGTCTGATTATATAGTATTTGTAGGAAGATACTTTGTTGAGGGTAGGCATTATCCTTTAGGTTTTTATAATTTAGGGAAATAAGATTTGAGTAAGAACTTGAAGTATCTCAGAGTTATTGGGAAATTATTTGCAAAAGATTTGGTACTGGGTAGGGGTGTTAGTTTATAACTGTGTATTCCTTTACCTCCCTTAACTGTAAGGTTAAAACAAAGCTCCTTGCTTTGATGTCATTAACATTTGACTAAATCTCAGGGTTCAGTGCTATACCTTCAAATAATTTAAGGAAAAATCTACACTCAAAGTTTAAAACTGGCTCTTAAAAGAAGATCTGTGGGGCCAGCGTTGTGGTGTAGCCTGTTAAGCTGTGGCCTGCAGGGCCAGCATCTCACGTGGGTACCAGGTGGAGTTGGCTGCTCCACTTTCCATCCAGCTCCCTGATGGTGTGCCTAGGAGGGCAGTGGAGCATGGCCCAAGTCCCTGGGCCCTGCACCCATGTGCAAGATGCAGAGGAAGCTTCTGCCTTTGGCCTGGCCCAGCTCTAGGCATTGTAGCCATTTGGGGAGTGAACCAGCAGATGTAAACCTAATTTCTGACATTTCAAGATTTTTTTAGCCTCTGGTGTTCTGTAGTGTCACTATAACATCTACACGTGAACATTAAAAAATCATACCTGGATTTTGTCAGACTTTTTTTTTTTTTAATTTATTTACTTGAGAGGCAGAGTTACAGACAGAGAAGTCTTCCACCTCCCCAAATGAATATAATAGCTGGAGCTGAGCTGATCTGAAGCCTGGAGCTTCTTCCAGGTCTCCCCTGCTAGTGTTGGGGCCCAAGCACTTGGGCCATCTTCCACTGCTTTCCCAGGCCATCAGCAGGGAGCTGGATCAGAATTGGAGCAGCCAGGACTGGAACTGGCACCCATTTGGGATGCCAGCACTGCAAGCAGATGCTTAACCTACCACAGCACAGCGTCAGTTCCTTGTCAGACTTCTCCGTCTATGAGTTAATGTTTTAAAAATTGTGCAAAACTCAGCCTTTCTCACAGTATTTCTCTCCTCCTTTCTCCTTTCCTTCTGTGACTCTAAATGTAAACGTTTACACTGTATCCTTTATTGTGCCTATCCTCTTTTTAAACTTTGTTTCCGTTTTTCTGCCTTCACTTCAAACTATTCATTTACTTTTATTTGAAAGGCAGAGACGGACAAATCTGCTTTCTGCTGGTTCATTCCCCACATGCTGGCAACAACCATGATTGGGCCAAACCAAGGACCCGGATCTCAACGCAGATGTATCATGTGGGTGGCCAACTAGTTGGGCCATTACCTACTGTTTCCCAAGGTGCTCATTAGCAGGAAGCTAGAATCCAAAATTGAGCCAGGACTCAAACCCAGGCACTCGTATAGGTCTCAGGCATACCAAGCAGCATGTCAACAGTGTGCCAAGTTCTAGTCCATAGACTGTTTTTACAGTTTTTCATTTCACTGGTTCTCTCTTCAGCTAACTGTTTTCTCAATTTCAATTATTTTTTTTGTTCTATATGTTCTATGATTACTTCTCTAATCAGAAATGTTACTTTTTAAGTTCTCAGTTTTTTGAGGAAGTTTCCCGGATTGCCCTTTAGAATATGGTGAGCAAAGTTGTATTATAGTTTGTCTGATCAGTCCAATATCAGTCCAGTATCTGGAGCTGTCATCAGTCTTCCTGTTTTCTGTTCCTGCTGATTCTGGCTCACGTTGTCTTATGTCATGTAACTCATTTGAATTTTTTTTTTGGGTGTTGTACTTGGGGGCAGGGGACTTGAAGAGATGATTGGGAACTAAGGTGATGGCTTGCTTTCTCTAGCAACCATTCCCTTCTCCAGCACCTGAGTGGGACAGTAGGCTAAGCCCAAGATTTGAGGTTGAGTGTTTAGCACCTTCTAGTTCCTAGTAGGTTCTACAGGCCGATTTTTTTTAAAGATTTATTTATTCGAAATAAAGAGGCAGAGAGAGGTTTTCCATCTACTGGTTCACTCTCCAATTTGCAGCAACGGCCAGAGCTGCGCCAATCTGAAGCCAGGAGCTTCCTGCGGGTCCCCCACATGGGTGCAGGGGCCTGAGGAGTTGGGCCATCTTGTACTGCTTCCCCAGGCCATAGTAGAGAGCTGGATCAGAAGTAGAGCAACCAGGTCTCGAACTGGTGCCCATATGGGATGCCAGCACTGCAGGCCAGGGTGTTATCCTGCTGTACCACAGCACCAGCCCCTACAGGCTGATTTTTGATACTCCATTGAAGCACCTCCCAGTTTTCACAAGATCATCTTCTATCTGTAGCCTCCAGACTGACAGGCATTCCCAGGATAGAAGAGACTCCACTTTCTCAAATTTTGGCAAATTCTTACTGTCACTTATCTCTATGGTGTTTTGGGGATGTAAAATTTTCTCATGCACTCTTTCAGTAGAAGAGTTGCTCCAAATGACCTCACTGCCATTTCCAGGTGAAGGTGACCCTTTGGTCTTCTTGTGACACCTCTCTGCTTCCTGGGTCTGTACCTGCGAATGGTCCTTCACTGTAGAAGCTTAAGCTCAGAGAAATTGAATCCTGATCATTGCTGTGAAGAGGGAGAGCTAACTAAATGCCTGGCAGGCAGCCTGTTGAGCTGCCATCTTCACTTTTGGTTTTGAGTGATTTCTCCTGGTGGTCCTCATGCCCAGCGCAGTTTGAGAGAATCATTTAGCTTAATGGATGGTGTGTGTGTGTGTCTGATTATATTATTTTCATGTATCTAGAGAATGTGTACTATGGGCCTGACCAGACCCTAGCTGCTAAGAACCACAAGGCTGCATTGGGGGAATAGGTGGATGTTGCCCTTGCTCTTCCTCTACCTGGTGTTTTCTCAGTCTTCACACAGATCGGCCCTCACTCCCCCAGGTTACACCCCAGAGAGACCTTTCCTGGCCAGCCCACCTGAGATAGCTCCTGCTTCCTATTTCCTCATGTGTAACATGATAAAACCTGTGTTTTTAATCTAATTGTCTGCCCTTCCTGCCCCCTGCGCTGTAACATGAACACCGTGGAAGACAAGCACTCACCAGGTTAGCATAGAGTCTGCATAGGCAGTTAAACTGTTTGGCTGTGACTTGGTAGCACAAACTACTTTTCCATGAGAACTTTTCTTCCCATGAGAACTCCAGGAGGATTTTTAGCTCATGTTTTTTGTACTGATTTTTTTTGACTGAATTCTTTTTGTATCTTAGTTGTGCTTATTACACAAATTTGAGATATTAAAAGTCCACAGTTGTGCTGTTCTTACTAGCTCTCTTATGTTTGCTTACCATGGCCCAATTCTTACCTTCAATGGGTAAACTTCAGTTTTTCAGTCATTTATGGAGGGCTGTAAACTAATTGACAAATATGGATGACATATTAGTTTCTCAGAGTAGGGATTTGGGGTATTTTAAAAAAATTCTTTTAATGTTATATTTTACATATTTAAACTTCTTAAATGACAAAAATTCAATATTTTAACTTTAATTATATAAACCATGCCATCTTGAAACAAAAGGGAATAAAAAGCCAGAAGGCAGGATTGAGGTGGATTCTTATCCATCATGTTCAATGAGGAGTGAGAACATGGGATGCTCTTGTTTGAGAGGAATGAGCAGCAGCATTGTTGTGATGAACTGTGGAAGCTCTTAGCCATTTTCTGCTATGTCTTTGGCTAACTTCCTCAAAACACTTTTTGAATAAGCAGAGGTTATTCTTTGGTTCTCCAGGAAGTCATCAAGGAAAATACCTTGAGCATCCCCTGAAAATGTTGCCATGGTCTTTGCTCTTAACTGGGCTGCTTTTGATTTAATTGGACCACTTTCCACCTCTTAGTAGCCATTGTTTTGATTGTGCTTCGTCTTCAGGACCATACAGGTAAAGCCCCATTTCATCTCCTGTGGCAGTTCCTGTCTATTTTTTTTTTAAGATTTACTTATTTGAAAGGCAGAGTTAGACAGGGATGAGGGAGAAGGGGGAGGGAGAGAGAGAGAGGGAGCAGTCTTCTATCTGCTAGTTCACCCTGCAAATGGCCACAACAGCTGGAGCTTTGCCGATCTGAAGCCAGGAGCTTCCTCCAGGTCTCCCATGCTGGTGCAGGGGCTCAAGGACTTGGGCCATCTTCCACTGCTTTCCCAGGCCATAGCAGAGAGCTGGATCAGAAGTAGACCAGCCAGGACTCTAACCGGTGCCCATACGGGATGATGGCATTGCAGGAAGCGGCTTTACCCGCTACACCACAGCGCCAGCCCTCTTCTAGCAGTAGATCTGTGTGCAACACTTTTGGTACCCATCAAACAAAGTTTACCCCACCTTAATTTCTAGTGAGAATTGTATAAGCTAAAAATTGAAATATCTATGGTGTTCACTATTGTTTCTGCTGTTAATAACTTATCTTCAATTAGGGCATGAATAAGGTTAATTTTTTTCTTGAAAGTTGATGTGGACACTCCACTTCTTCTCATTCCTTCTTGAGTTATCTGTTTGTAAACTGCTGCTTTCTTTGGGAAATTGTCCCTATAAACGTTTCATAAAGCATGAACGACTTCCTTTTTCCACCCAAGTTTCAACCCCATTTGATGTTCTTGCTTCAATTCTAGCAAAATTTGGGCTATTTTCAAATGGATGTCTTATCCTTCTTAGTGCCTAAAGCTTGATCCTATCCAGGCATGCTATAACAAGTTAATACAAGCTGCTGGCGCCATGGCTCACTTTGTTAATCTACCTGCGGCACCGGCATCCCATATGGGCGCTGGGTTCTAGTTCCAGCTGCCCCTCTTCCAGTCCAGCTCTCTGCTGTGGCCCAGGAAGGCATTGGAGGATGGCCCAGGTGCTTGGGCCCCTGCACCCACATGGGAGACCAGGAGGAAGCACCTGGCTCCTGGCTTCGGATTGACTCAGTGCTGGCCGTGGTGGCCATTTGGGGAGTGAACCAACGGAAGGAAGACCTTTCTGTTTCTCTCACTGTCAGTAACTCTACCTGTCAAATAAATTTTAAAAAAGTTAATACAAGCTTTTTTTGGTGTAAAAATTTTTAGTTTTTTCAGAATATGCATTTTCCATAAACCTGTTCTTATACTAGGTCCACTACATTGTAATACAAGTCAAAACAACTGCTGAAATAGATGTGAAATGTTCCCAGTAGATAAAGCTTTTCATAAAGCATTTTATTGCTAAAGCATGAGTGGATTTTGGACTTTACCTGCATATTTGTATGACACCAATTATTTTTGCTTTTCCTATAATTTCATATAATCTAAATTGGCAAACATCAGATTATTGGTTGCCAAAGGAAGGTGGAATGAGTGAGCTTTTGAGGAATCTTTTTGGGGTGATGGAAATGTTTTATATCTTGATTGTGGTGATGGTTATATTGATACATTTATCAATTTGTCAAACTTGTCAAACTTTATACTTAAATGGATATATCTTGCTGTATGTAAGTCATAACATTAAGAAGTTGATTTGGAAAAGATAGTAAGTCCATGTTCTGCAAAATTTTTTATTAATGTAGCATAATTGGTTGTGGGCATTGTGGCACAATGGGCAAAGCTGCCGTCTGGACCTCCTGCATCTCACTTCTGAATGCCAGGGATTGAGCACTGCCTGCACTTCCCATCCAATTTCTTCTAAATGCACACCCTCTGAGGCAGTAGATGATGGCTCAGTACTTGGATCCCTGCTGTCTGTATGCAGACCTGAATGGAATGCCTGGCTCCTGGATTCAACCTGGCCCAGCCCCAACTGTAGTGGGCATTTGGAGAGTGAACCAGCAGATGAAAGATTTTCTCTGTGGCTCTGCCTTTCAAAAAGATTAAAAAAAATTGTACATATTTATGGAATAAAGTGTTATCACATCAGTTTACATTTCTGTCTTAAACATTTATCTTTTCTTTGTGTTAGGAATCTTCAGACTCCTGTCTTCAGTTCTTTATAGTTCCCAGCAATTACATATTTTATAATCACCCTATGGCCCTTCATCCTCACTCTCTATACTTCTTAACCTCTAGTCACCACTATTCTGGTCTTTTATGAAATCCATTTTTTAGCTTTCATATGAGTGAAAATGCAGTATTTGTTTTTCTGTGTCTGGCTTATTTCGCTTAGCATAATGTTATCCAGGTCTATCCATGTTGCCACAAATGATAGAATTTCATTGTTTTGTGGCTGAATAATAGTCCATTGCACATACATCTCCTCTACCACATTTTGTCTATCCATTGAAGGACATTTTAGTTGATTTAATATATTGGCTATGTGAATAGTGCTGCAAAAGACATGGGAGTATAGATACTTCTTTGATATGCTGATTTCATTTTCTTTGTATATATACCTAATAGTAGGATAGCTGGGTCATATCGTAGTTTTTTTTTTTTTTTCTTTTCTTTGGAACATCCATGCTGTCTTCCATAACAGCTATACTAATTTTCATTCTCACCAGTAGTATGAGAGTTCCTCACTTTGTAATCCTTGCAGGCTTTCTTTTTTTTTTTTAATTAGTATAGCCATGCTGACTGGGTTGAAATGTTGCCATGAATTTGCTTTGTATTTCCCTGATTATTAGTGTTGCTGAACATCTATTCATCTACTTGTTGGCCATTTGTATGTCTTCATTCGAGATGTGTCTATTCAGATTCTTTGTCCAGTTTGAAATAAAATGTTTTTTTTTCTGTTCCCGATTTTATCATAACTACTTTTCTAATCAGAAAAATTCAAAACTTTATGAAATTTAATAGTGACCATTACATTTTTTGTTAAAAATCTGTTCTTATATACTATGAGAACTCCTGATAACAATGTTAACGGCCATATTTGGTTAAACCACTATGCGTGTTACTGAGCAAACATCCTGCCTGAAGTAAGCATCCACATCTGGACATACGTTCCTGAAGGGCTTGAAATAAGGCTTGCTTTATGGTTTCTTTTTAACTGCTAGTAGTTAGAGATGATGGATTCTGTGTTTAAGTGTGTGCTAAGAGCAAGGCAGATTGGTGAATGCTGATTTCTGTGTTACTCTTTGGTTAAGGGTTTCATAACTTACTGAACTTTTTATTATAGAAATGAAATTACATTAAAATTGGGCTAATGAGGGAAAATACAAATATCTGAAGTGAAATTTTGTGAGGCTCACAGACAACAATATGAATAAAATAACATTAGCATTTTTGAGAAGTCTTGGAAATTGCAGCCCATTCTAGCTGGTTCTGTGTAGTCTGGTAACAAGCCAGTCGCTTTGTGAACTCAGACTGAGAGTCATTATTCTCTGTTAGCTGTGACTCTGCAGATACTGTCTTATGACAGTCACTCTGCATCTCAGTTGGCTGGAATTGATTTGTAGACTCTGGGTCTTTATTCATAACCCTTACTGACCTTGTAAAATTTAGACTTCTCATTATGGCAAAAGCCCAAAAAGCTTCATGAAGCAAAATGTTTTGGCACAAACATGTGATTATGTGAATACTGGATGGAAGAGAAGTTGCAGTGAGAGACCATGCTACCTAAACCAACATTTTTTTCCTTAAAGTTCAGTGTAAAATATGCACAGTATGTGTTTAACAGGACACATCTAACTTTCTATTTTTGCATCCTTCATATTCCAAGAAAATAAAGCATGCCTTGAATTCTCAAAATGCCTGCATCAATATAAAACACTAACTCTTGGGAAGATCTGTGTTGATGCACATTGAGATCCTTCCCAGCTTTTAAGGGAAGATTGAATTCTTGCATAAGAGAATTGTCTCATGCACTAAGATGTAATCTGTTAAATCTTTCACCATTGGTTTCTTTTTATTTTACTTTATTTTTGACAGGCAGAGTGGACAGTGAGAGACAGAGAAAGGTCTTCCTTTTTGCCATTGGCTCACCCCCCCACTGGCCGCTGTGGCTGGCACACCGCGCTGATCCGATGGCAGGAGCCAGGTGCTTCTCCTGGTCTCCCCATGGGGTGCAGGGCCCAAGCACTTGGGCCATCCTCCACTGCACTCCCGGGCCACAGCAGAGAGCTGGCCTGGAAGAGGGGCAACCGGGACAGAATCCGGCACCCTGACCGGGACTAGAACCCGGTGTGCCGGCGCCACAGGCGGAGGATTAGCCTATTGAGCCGTGGCGCCAGACTCTGATTTTTAAGTTTCTTGATTTCTAGTTTTATTTCACTGTGATCAGAAAAAGTATGTAATTGAAATCGATTTTTTAAAAGTTTTGAGTGTTTTGGCCCAATATTTGCCCTGTTCTAGAGAATATTCCTTGTGCTGATGAAAAGAATGTGTGTTCTGTAGCTGCTGGATAAAATATCCTGTAAACATTTGGTCCACAGTACAGTTTAACTTTAGTGTTTCTTTTTTTTATTTAACTTGGATAATTTGTTCTCTGAAAAAAGTGGGGTATTGAAGTCCTCCACTATTGTATTGGAACTTCTTTTTACATCTACTGGTTATTTTCTAGAATTGCGTCCTCTGTCATTAGGTGCATATACACTTAAAACATTTTCTTAGTTGACCCTTTATTGTTATATGGTGACCTTCTTTGTCTCAGTACAGTTTTTGTCTTAAAGTCTACTTTGTCTGACATAAGCATAGATTGTCGATCAATTTTGGTTTCTGTTTACATGGAATAATTTTTTCCATCCTTTTCATTTTAAGTCAGTGTTTTTACTGGTCAAGTGAGTTTCAAATACTCAGCAAACTATTGGTCCTTATTTTGTATCCGTTTGCCAATTTATATCCTTTAATTAGGGATTTAGTTGTACATTCAGTTAAAAATTTACTTTGAATATTCTTGATTTTCTTTTGTTCATGTTTGTGGTTTGCTAGTTTGTATTGAGGATATTTGATTCCTTTGTATTTTTCATCTGTATCTGTTCATTTAGTAGATCTTACATTTTCACATGTTTTTATGATTCTGGTTCTTTCCTTTTCTTAATGTAGGAGTTCCTTAGTATCTTTCATAAGACCAGTTTGGTAGTGATGAATTCTGTTTTTGCTGATCTTGGAATGTTCTTATTTCTCCTTTATTCCTGAAGGACAGCTTTGCTGGATATAGTATTGTTGATGGGCCGTTTTTTCTTTCAGAACTTGGACTATACCATTCTGCTCTTTCCTAGCATGGAAGGTTTCTGCTGAAAAATCTGTTAATCTAAAGGGGGGATTCCCTCAAGTGTGACTTAATGGTTTTCTCTTACAGATTTTAGAACCCCCCTTTGTTGTACACTTTAGAGTTTGAATGTAGTATGTCATGGTGAAGATCCTTCCTGGTCATGTCTATTGGGGTCCTATGGCCTTCTTGTACTTGGCTATCCATATCTTTCTCAAAATATAAATTTTTTTGAGGTACTATTTCATTGAATCAGTTTTCTATTGAGTCTTCTCCTTTTACAGCTTCCAAAATTTACTTGTATATTGTTTGCTTAACAGTGTTCTGCGGGTCTTGGAAGGGGTTTCCATATTCGTTTTCTCTCGATTATTTTGAGAGAGGGAGCAGGAGACCTTCCATCTGCTGGTTTACTCCCTAATGGTTGCAATGGCCACAACTGGGCCGGATCTCCATGTGGGTGGCAGGGTCCAACACTTGGGACTATCTTTTGTTGCATTTCCAGGCGCATTATCAAGGTGCTGGATCAGAAGTGGAGCAACCAGGACTGGAACTGGTGTCCAGTTGTGATCCAGCATTATTTAACCACCTGTGTCACAGGTATTTCAAAAGATCAGTCTTCAAATTCAGATTCTTTTTTTACTTTAGTCTGAGGCTTTCCAATTACATTTTTATATAACTTATTCAGTTCATTTCTAAGACCTGTTAAGTTCCTTCACGATCCCTATTACCTAATTTTCTCATTAATATCATTTTCCTCATTGCATTAAAATGCCTGTCTCTATTCCCTAATATGTCTTTGAGCATCCTTAAAGTCATTCTTTTGAAGTATTTATCAGGCATTTTGTCAATCTACTTTTTGTTTATTGCTAAAGTGTTACTGTAATCCTTTGGATGTTACAGCAATAAGATTTTTATTCTGTGTTCCTATTGACATTTGTGCATCTAGCAAGCCACTTTTAAAGAGTAGTTTTTGGGGTGAAAAGGCTTTTTCCTGAAGATCTGTCTTCAGGCATCATTTTGGTAGACTATTTTGGATTTAACTAACCCAGTTAGATGCTGTAGTACAGTCTCACTCTTTTTCCTCCAGTGTAATTGATGACAATGGCAGTGGGGGTGTGGGACACTCCTCTCAGTCCCAGCAAGAGTTCTTGGGCCTCACAGTGGCCTGAAGGGATGGGCTAGGATCACAGGGCACCAGTGCCTGGGATTGTGGGAGCTCTGGCAAATTCCCGATAGGTTGCACAGATTCCCAGGTTTCTGTAGTATCGTGGCACCACCCATCTTTTCTCCTAGGCTGACAATTACTTTACCTCTGTTATAATGCCAGGACTGGGAGTGGGGAATGGAGTGAGCAGTTCTCGACCACAACACCACAGTGCTAGCTCACACCTGTAATCCACAGCCTGCAAAGTCCAGTGTGTCCTGGGGGCAAAGCCCAGGCTCACATTGCTGTGGGCTGCCTGCTTGCAGAAGTGAACTTGTGGCCCAAGGCCCAAGACCACTTCATCCAGCAATAGGTGATGCTGGTCAGGGAGTAAGTTCCATTTACTGGGGCCATGAATTTTTTTTTTTAAACAGGCAGAGTGGACAGTGAGAGAGAGACGGAGAGAAAAGTCTTCCTTTGCCGTTGGTTCACCCTCCAATGGCTGCCGTGGACGGCGCGCTGCGGCCGGCGCACCACGCTCATCCGATGGCAGGAGCCAGGTGCTAGGTGCTTTTTCCTGGTCTCCCATGGGGTGCAGGGCCCAAGCACTTGGGCCATCCTCCACTGAACTCCTGGGCCACAGCAGAAGGCTGGCCTGGAAGAGGGGCAACCGGGACAGAATCCGGCACACCAACCGGGACTAGAACCCAATGTGCCGGCGCCGCAAGGCGGAGGATTAGCCTGTTGAGCCACGGCGCCGGCCTGGGGCCATGAATTTCTACTAGGGCCTAGGGCAGGTCCAGAGGCTTCATCTACAAGCACCAGCCTGACACCAGGGACTGTTAGGATCTGCCCAGTGATGAGCTACCTTTAACACCTTGTTAAATGTTTCAGGATAAGAAAGTTAAGGTCTCATCAGGAATACTAAAATTCTGACAAATGCCTGGAGGAGGCATATGTGTCAACCCATGGAGACAGTAAAGGGAAAGTCCTACTGGAATGGCAAATGGTACTGCATGATGAGCATAGACATAGTGTATGGAGCAGGCCTGAGGTGAGGAAAAACAGTCTGGAGATGTACCTAGCAGTCAAACTGTGAGGTTGTAGGCTGGCCTAGCCCGTCTGAGTTGTTGATCATGGAGCATGATTGAATTTCTGAACTCCTGTGGAAAGTATCATTTGGGAGCACTGCTATGGCATTTCACTCATAAATGTTGACCTTAGACAACGTTTGGGTTTCATGGGACAGGGCAGACTTCAGTGCCGGGTGGGCCAGGGGATGCTGGATTGCAGGGTGTGGGAATGCAGATGGCTATGAAGATTCCATGGGCTTCCAGAACTGCAGCTCTGACTTTATCTACTGCAGTTTATCTCTTGGTTTCTAATCTTGGTTCTGATTGGAAACCAATCAGTAGGAAATCTCTTCCTCTTTGCCAGTTCCTTGCTTTACTGATGATTGCTGAGTGGCTGGATCTTCAAGGATGAGGAGCCCTAATTACAAAGGAGAGATTCGGAGTCCTGAAGCCACACCTGGTAGATCTTGAAGCTAATCACAGTGCAGGCTTGTGGCAGGGCTTTAAAGTTTCCCTGCTTTGGGGTAGGAATTTCCAGGGGAAGTTTAAAGTAAGGTCTGATAAATGAGACCCTGGGAACTGTGTCCTAATATTTGTATTAGGATAAATTAAAGTCTCGGTAGCAAAGACATTCAAAAATACTGTGACTCAATAACATTTCATTTTCTTCTCATAATGAGGTCTAGAATGAGCACTGCAGGTCACTGGGACAGCACTGTTCACATGAGCACCCAGATCCTGGCAGTGCTATCCCTTGGCCAATGTGCCTCAGCCGTTCATGGGTATAGGACTCCTCTAAGAATCTTGCAAAAAGGTAGGTTGTGTTTTAGAAGGGCCTGAATGGGACCAGAGACTCTGCATTTCCAACAACTCCCAAATAATGCACTGTAGCCACTCCCTGACCTCCCTGTGGAAGACAACCCTGGGATGTCATCATTGTCCTCATGGTCGCAGCTGGGACTGCTACGTGCAGATTCCAGCCTGCAGGAACAGAAGGCGGAGTGGGGAGGCCCCCACAGCGTGGAGGGGGCATATATCACTTCTCACATTGCTTGGGTGAAAGCTTAGTTATACAACCACACCCAGCTGCAAGGATGTCTGGGAAAGGTAATCATCCTGGACAGCCATGCTCACAGCTATAGTTCTGTGTTGTCAGATGAATTGCAGTCCCTGCCACGTCCCCCTATCTCAAGTCTCCTCACATGCCTTCCAGAGACATCTGAAGGCCACTCAGTCTGAGGCCTGGACACACATGTGCCAGATCTGGCCTTACAACGTACTTGACAATGGCTGTGGCCAACGTCTCCGGAGCACAGAGGTGGCCTTTCATGACTTTGGCAGTGAACAAGATGACCAGATTATGTCCCTTCAATATCTGTGTGTTTAATGATTTCTGTCTTGGGGAGAACAAATTGGTGCTTCAAATCCAATTTCACATAATTCCAGCCAAGACAGTCTTGCTGGGCTGGATCAACTGAGCTGTAGGTTTTCCAACTGATGAGTGAGATAGGATAATAAATGACTGCAGGCAGTTGGCAAGATACACAGGCAGCCTGGGCACTGAACCATCATCGCAGTACATTTACAATAAAGGCCCAGTTTATTCTGTAGACAAGTGGCAACATTAGATGGCCAAATAGCTCAAGGATATTGAATGAAAAACTCATTGTTCGTGAGCGATGGTATTTGCTCTTCTATTTTTATTTACCTGATTGCAAGTGTCTGGCTCATTCACCGAAGGAAATTTTCATTTCCTGATATTCTTCTCAATAGTGAAGCCAATGAAATGGAATTAACGAAAACTGGAATGATATAATCTGCTTTAGCTGAAAGGCTAGAAGGGCACGGGATAATCAAGGAAGCACTCCATGGCTGCTTTAATATGTGCTAAGTACATGAATGTGAGGCAAGAGAATGGGCTTGGAAGAATTAAATATGTGTATTCAACTATCAGAATAGAGGCCTAAGGGTTGCGTGGTTTTTCTCCTCAGCCTGGCATTTTCATGCTTTCACTAAAATTAAAAAAAGTCAACTTAAAACACCAAAATCAAAGGAGCCTACTGTGTCCTTCCATTGGTCTCAACAGTTGTGTGCAGATTTTTTGCATCTGTGCTCTCTAGAGAAACCATATTTGTGTTTCAGGAGGGAAGCTGGGAGTAGAATCAGTTTATTTGGATGCTGCAGGCTGTGGCAGCCATGTAGAGAAGTAGGCAAAGTCCCCCCTGGATTCTGAGTCAGAAGCTGCATATTGAAATCCCTGCTCCTCAGCAGCTGAGCCTCCACGTTAAGTTGTGAGGACCAGGAGGAAGGAGGGGGAGGGTGCCAATGGCCAGGTTTTCTTGGGCAGTCCCTGAGGACACTGCACTGTTCAAATGCTTTCTGCATGTCACTCAATCCCCATAAAACCCTCGGAGGCGAGTGATACTGCCGTCTCGGTTTTACAGTTGAGGGAAGAGGAAGGCACGAAGAGTGTGTAGCAGATGTGGGCCATGCAGGAGGTTTCCTTCTGGGCACATCACAGCTGATGTCTCCCAGCCTCTCTTGCAGTAAGCTACAGCCATTGGAATCGGTACCTCCTGATGGAGGGTGAGCAAGTGTGCCCCCTCCCTGCCGGCTGCATGCAGATTATGAGGAGGTCTGGACAGGTGGCAAAGCAGGGTCCCCAGATGTTCCTACCAGCCAGGAGCACACTCCTTGGGGTATGACATGAATGAAAAACAAACTTCTACTCTTCCGAACCATTGCACCTTGGAGAGGCTACCAGTTATCACAGTGTAGCCTGCCCTTGCTATCACTGCGGGTAGTGGTGGAGTCTGGATCTGAACCCAGGCACCATGGCTGCATAGGTCACCTCTATTATATCACTTCTTCATCTGAAAAATGGGAATGATCGCTTCATCCCGTCCTCCCAGCCTCTAAGCTGGAGATCCTGAGCACTCTAGAAGACTGACCTCCAGGTTGTGGCACAGGCTCTCTGGGACTGAGTAGGAAGCACCCAAGGCAAGTCATTCAGCTTTGCTTGGTTAATATTCAGCCCAGCATTAGAACCTTGCCACATCTGGGACCAGAAAATAGTCCCTGGGGACCTCTGTCATTGGTTGGGGCTCCTTGGGTTTCTGATAATCTTTGCAACTTTCCCTGTCAAGCTGAGAAGTTATCTGGCCCAGGCCAGGTCCCAGCTTGTCCATTCTCTGATTTGAACCATTAGCTTCTCAAGGGTGTATGCCCTAGACAACATCCATTCTCCTCTCTGCAGTCCCTCACACTGTGGCTCTTGTCTGTTTCCTACTTGTTGACTGCTGAGAACCCCACCCCTAATTTGTGCCAACTTGTCCTGCCCTACCTTAAAGCATTGTTGTGAGGATGTATTTAGGCACATACAGCATAAAACTAGATATTAACATTTTAAAATCTTGCATACAATGGGAAATTTTGTTCCAATACATATTAGCAAAAGAATATATTTTTTAAAAAATTGACCTTGCAGGGCCGGCGCCGTGGCTCAACAGGCTGATCCTCCGCCTTGCGGCACACCGGGTTCTAGTCCCAGTCGGGGTGCCGGATTCTGTCCCGGATGCCCCTCTTCCAGGCCAGCCCTCTGCTGTGGCCCAGGAGTGCAGTGGAGGATGGCCCAAGTGCTTGGGCCCTGCACCCCATGGGAGACCAGGAAAAAGCACCTGGCACCTGGCTCCTGCCATCGGATGAGCGCAGTGCGCCTGCCGCAGTGCGCCGTCCACGGCAGCCATTGGAGGGTGAACCAACGGCAAAGGAAGACCTTTCTCTCTGTCTCTCTCTCTCTCACTGTCCACTCTGCCTGTTTAAAAAAAAAAATTGACCTTGCAGGTAAAGTTAATCCAAGTATTCTGTGCTGTGAGAGAACTTAAGAACAGGAGTGGAAAATGCAGGTGGTGCTAATAGTTAGCAAAGATCACAACTGAGAAGTGTGATAGCTGCAGAGAGCACATTCACTACCAGTTCTTAGTGGCAGAGGCTGCTGGATCCTTACGGGTTTCTCTTGTGCTGCATCGTGGCACTGATGGGAACTTAATTACAGGAGGCAGAGACTATGAAGCCTGACCAGAGCTGACTTGAAATCCTCACTTGCTTAATTATGGCAGATGCTGTCCCAGACTCGTGAGCTCAGCCGTGGGGTGGGGTTGCTGCTGGAATGCTCCTTGGATTTCAAGAGGAGAGGGCTCTCTTCCACACTCCCTTATCCTGGTGAGTTTCAGGAATTCCCTTTCACCTTGCAGGCAAAGCAAACCCACGACAAATAAACAAGATGGAGAAACACTTGAATATTTTGAATATTTTTGTGCAGAAATTCCAGTGTTTTTTGAACCAAAATAAACTTAGCAAAAGAAACTGGAATTTAAAATTTTTTTTTTTTTTTTTTTTTTTTGCTTTTCAGGACTATTTTATTTGACAAGTAGAAATAAAGATAGAGAAAGGTCTTCCATTTGCTGGCTCACTCCCCAAATGGCAGCAATGGAGCTGAGCCGATCTGAAGCCAGGAGATTCTTCCAGGCCTCCCATGTTGGTTGCAGGGTCCTAAGCGCTTGGCCCATCTTCCATACTTTTCCAGGCCATAGCAGAGAGTTGGATTGGAAGAGGAACAGCTGGGACTAGAACCGGTGCCCATAGGAGATGCTGGTGCCGCAGGCAGAGGATTAGCCTGTGCTACAGCCCTGACTCATTTTTGCTTTTTTAAAAAAATTGTACTTTTTTTTTTTTTTTGATAGGCAGAGTTAGACGGTGAGAGACAGAGAAAGATCTTCCTTTTCCGTTTGTTCACCCCCCAAATGGCTGCCATGGCTGGCGTGCTTCGCTAATCCAAAGCCAGAAGCCAGGTGCTTCTCCTGGTCTCCCATCCAGGTGCAGGGACCAAGTACTTGGACCATCCTCCAATGCCTTCCCGGGCCACAGCAGAGAGCTGGCCTGCAAGAGGGGCAACTGGGACAGAATCCGGCACCCCGACCGGGACTAGAACCCGGTGTGCCGGCACCGCAGGCAGAGGATTAGCCTAGTGAGCCACAGTGCCAGACAAAAAAAATTGTACTTAAGGTATACAAACTTCATGTATAAAGATCTAGGGACAAAGTAGTTCTTCCCACTCTGCCTTCCCTCTGGCCCTTTTCCCCACTTTCTTCCTCATCCCTCTCCTGTTCAACTCTTAACTGAAAATAGATCTTAAAAAAATTTCCCTTAGGCCGGCGCCGTGGCTCAACAGGCTAATCCTCCGCCTTGCGGCGCCGGCACATTGGGTTCTAGTCCCGGTCGGGGCGCCGGATTCTGTCCCGGTTGCCCCTCTTCCAGGCCAGCCCTCTGCTGTGGCCCAGAGTGCAGTGGAGGATGGCCCAAGTGCTTGGGCCCTGCACCCCATGGGAGACCAGGAAAAGCACCTGGCACCTGGCTCCTGCCATTGGATGAGCGCGGTGCGCCGGCCGCAGCGCGCCGACCGCGGCGGCCATTGGAGGGTGAACCAACGGCAAAAGGAAGACCTTTCTCTCTGTCTCTCTCTCTCTCACTGTCCACTCTGCCTGTCAAAAATAAAAAAAAATAAAATAAAATAAAAAAAAAATTTCCTTTATACTCATAAGATTAACCCTATGCTAAGTAAAGAATTTGACAAATAGTAAGAAAAAAATTGTTCCTCAACAGAGAAAAGGGCTATAAACCACTATTGCATTTCAAAATGTCAGTTTCACACCTACATATTACATCAATATTCTGTTCCCACAGATAAGGGAAAACATTTGGTATCTGTCTTTTGGAGACTGGCGTATTCCACTAAGTATAATCGTTTCCAGTTACATCCACCTTGTTGCAAAAGACAGGATAAAAATTTTACCACTGAGTTGTACTCCATAATGTATATATACTGTAATTTTTTTGAGCGGCCATCAGTTGATGGACATCTTGTTTGATTCTATATTCTATATAGCTGTTGTGATTTTAGCTGCAATGTGCATGGGGTACAAATAATGCTTTCATATGCTGATTTCATTTTATTTGGGGGTTATATGGCATATCTACTTTTAGGTTTCTGAGGGATCTCCATACTGTCTTCCACAATGGCTGCACCAGTTTACATTCCCATCTGGTGGGTTAGGATACCTTTTCTCCACATCCTCACCAACATTTATTGATTTCTGTATGACAGCAATTTAACTGAGGTGACATGAAGCCTCATTGTGATTTTTTTACTTTTATTTAATGAATATAAATTTCCAAAGTACAGCTTATGGATTACAATGGCTTCCTCCCACCCGCAACTCTCCCATCTCCCGCTGCCCCTCCCCTTCCATTCACATCAAGATTCATTTTCAATTCTCTTTATATACAGAAGATTAGTTTAGTATATATTAAGTAAAGATTTCAACAGTTTGCCCCCACATAGCAACACAAAGTGAAAAATACTGTTGGAGTACTACTTATAGCATTAAATCACAATGTACAGCACATTAAGGACAGATCCTACATGAGGAATAAGTGCACAGTGACTCCTGTTGTTGACTTAACAAATTGGCACTCTTATTTATGGCATCAGTAATCACTCTAGGCTCTTGTCATGAGTTGCCAAGGCTATGGAAGCCTGTTGAGTTCACTGACTCTGATCATATTTAGACAAGGTCATAGTCAAAGTGCAAGTTCTCTCCTCCCTTCAGAGAAAGGTACCTCCTCCTTTAATGGCCCATTCTTTCCACTGGGATCTCACTCGCTGAGATCTTTCATTGAGGTTTTTTTTTGTTTGTTTGTTTTTGTTTTTGTTTTTTTTTTTGCCAGCGTGTCTTGGCTTTCCATGCCTGAAATACTCTCATGGGCTTTTCAGCTGGATCTGAGTGCCTTAAGGGCTGTTTCTGAGGCCAGAGTGCTGTTTAGGGCATCTGCCATTCTGTGAGTCTGCTGTGTATCCCGCTTCCCATGATGGATCGGTCTCTCCCTTTTTTTTTTATTCTGTTGATTAGTATTTGCAGACACTAATCTTGTTTATGTGATCCCTTTGACTCTTAGTCCTATCATAATGCTCAATTGTGAACAGCAATTGATCACTTGGACTTGTGGGATGGCATTGGTACATGCCACCTTGATGGGATTGAATTGGAATCCCCTGGTATATTTCTAACTCTACCATTTGGGGCAAGTCCGATTGAGCATGTCCACTGTACATCTCTTTCCTCTTATTCCCACTCTTATATTTAACAGGTATCACTTTTCAGTTAAGTTTCAACTCTTAAGAATAACTTAATTACTGAATGAGGCTAGTGATCCCTGAGCATTTTTTTTCATGTGTCTGTTAGCTATTTGAATTTCCTCTCTTGAAAATGGCTGTTCAAGTCCTTTATCCATTTCTTAATTGGATTGTTTTGTTGTTTCTTGAGCTCTCTATAGATTCTGGATATTAATACTTTATTAGTTGTATAGTTTGCAAATATTTTCTCCATTCTATCAGTTGCCTCTTCACTTTGAGTGTTTCTTTTGCAATGCAGAAGCTTCTCAGCTTGATGTGATTCCATTTGTCAATTTTGGCTTTGATTGTTTGCTTCTGAGGTCTTTCCCAAGAAGTCTTTGCCTATGCCAATGTCGCAGAGTTTCCCCAATGTTCTCTATAATTTGATGGTATCGGGTCATAGATTGTGATCCTTGATCCACTTTTCAAGTGGATTTTTGAATAAGGTATAAGGTAGGGGTCTTGTTTCATACTTCTGCACATGGAGATCCAGTTCTCCCAGCACCATTTGTTGAGACTGTCCTTGTTCCAGTGATTGATTTTAGCACCTTTGCCAAAGATAAGTTGGTTGCAGTTGCATGGATTGATTTCTGGAGTTTCTATTTTGTTCCATTGGTCTATAAGTCAATTTTTTTGCCATTATCAGGCTGTTGTGATTATAACCTCCCTGAAGTATGTCTTAAAATCTGGTATTGTGCTGTCTCTGGCTTAATTTTTAAGACTGCTTAAGGGGCTGGAACTGTGGCGTATTGGGTAAGGTCACCACCTGCAGTGCCAGCATCCCATATGGGCACTGGTTCAAATCTGGCTGCTCCACTTTTGATCCAGCTCTGATCCAGCTCTCTGCTATGGCCTGGGAACTCAGCAGAGGATGGCCAAGTCCTTGGACCCCCCTACACCTGTGTGGAAGATCTAGAAGAAGCTCCTGGCTTCAGATTGGCCCAGCTCCAGCCATTGCATCCATTTGGGGTGTGAACCAGCAGATGGAAGATCTCTTTCTCTTTCTGTCTGTCGCTGTCTTGTCTCTCTGCCTCTATGTAACTCTGCCTTTTAATTTTTTTTTAAAGACTGCTTTAGCTATTCAGGATATCTTGTGTTTCCTAATTTTAGCATCATTTTCTCTAGATCTGAGAAGAATGTCATTGGTGTTTTGATTGGGATCGCGTTGAATCTATAAATTGCTTTCAGTAGTACAGACATTTGGATGACATGAATTTTTCCAACCCACAAATATAGGAGATGATATCCATTTCTTAATGTCGTCTTTCGTTTTCTAATTTTCATTGTAGAGATCTTTGACATCCTTGGTTAAATTTATCCCATTTATGCTCATTTATTCAGTGCCTTTCCAATTTCTTGATGTAGGCACCAATTGCTATAAACTTCCACTTTATGGCATACAGCAAAAGCAGTGTTAGTTTTGATATGTTGTATGTTATTTTAATTCATTTCCAGAAATTTTTTGATTTCTCTTGATTTCTTCTCTGAACCACTGTTCGTTCATTCAGGAGCATATTGTTCAGTCTCCAAGTGTTTGCAAATGTCTAGAGATTGTCATGTTGTTAATTTCCTCCATTGTGGTCAGAAAAGATGCACGGTATGATTTTGATTCTTTTAATAAGAGACTTGCTTTATGGCCTAGCATATCCTAGAGAAGTGCTGTGCACTGATGAAGAGAATGTGTATTCTGCAACTGTGGAATGAAAGGTTCCACAGATATTGTATCCATTTGGTCCATAGTGTCGATTAGCTATATGTTGCTCCTTTTTGATTTTTTTTTTTTAAAGATTTATTGGAAAGAGTTAGAGACAGAGAGAGGTATTCCATCCACTGGCCCACACACCAGATGGTTGCAACGGCCGAAGCTGTGCCAATTCACAGCCAGGAGCCTCCTCCTGGCCTCACACGTGGGTGCAGGGGCCCAAGGACCTGGGGAATCCTCCACTGCTTTCCCAGTCCACAGCAGAGAGCTGGATCAGAAGAGGAGCAGCCAGGACTAGAACCGGCACCCATATGGGATGCCAGCACTTTAGGCCAGGGCTTTAACCTGCTGTGCCACAGAGCCGGCCCCCTTTTTGGTTTTCTGTCTGGTTGATTTGTCCATTGATGAAAGTGGGATGTTTGCCTCAGAATTAACGCTTGCGACATTCGGATCTGGCTAAAAGGTCCATGAGAGTCTCACAGGCATGGAAAGCCATGACATGGTGGCAAAAAACAATCTAAATGAAAGATCCTGGTGAACAAGACCCCAGCAGAAGTAACAGGCCATCAAGGAGAGAGGCACCTTTCTCTGAAGGGAGGAAAGAACCTCCACTGTGATACGGCCTTGACTAAACAAGTGCAGAGTTGGTGAACTCAAGGGGCTTCCATAGCCTAGACAGCTCATAGCAAGAGTCTTGGGTGATTGCTGACCTCATAAATAAGAGTGCCAATTGTTAAATCAACAATGGGAGTCACTGGGTACGTGCTCCCCATGTAGGATCTTTGTCCTTAATGTGTTTTACTATGAAACTTAAAAACAACTCTACTAGTCGAACAATACCTTATACCTTGTGTGGTTGTGTGAGTGCAGCCTGTTGAAATCCTTGTTTAGTATATACTAAGTTGATCTTCAGTATATGAAGGTAATTGAAAATGAAACTCGATGAAGAGCGGGATGGGAGAGGGCGTGGGAGAGGGGAGGGCCACGGGATGGAGGGAGGTTGGGGGGGGAAGCCACAACAATACAAAAGTTGCACTTTGTAAATTCATTTATTAAATAAAAAAAAACTATAACAAACAAAAGAAAGAAAAAAAAGAACTTAATACTTTACCCTTTTAGTATTTTTTGTGTTCTACTTAAAACTATTGGTTGAACTCTGTAACGAATACAGTTATTTTAGGTGTTTAATTAATGCTATAACTAGTACTCAAATAGTATTTTACACTTTGTGTTTCTGTGTGGGTGCAAACTGTTGATCTTAATATATGCTAAATTGATCTTCTGTATATAAAGATAATTGAAAATGAATCTTGATGTGAATGGAAGGGGAGAGGGAGTGGGAGAGGGGAGTGTTGTGGGTGGGAGGGAAGTTATGGGGGGGAAGCTATTGTAATTCATAAGATGTACTTTGGAAATTTATGTTCATTAAAAATTTTTAAAAAAAGGAAAGAGTGGGATGTTGTCCTCATTGTATTGGAGTCTGTCTGTTTAGGTCCATTATCATTTATTTATTTATTTTTTTTGACAGAGTGGACAGTGAGAGAGAGACAGAGAGAAAGGTCTTCCTTTGCCGTTGGTTCACCCTCCAATGGCTGCTGCGGCCAGCGCACCGCCATCCGATGGCAAGAGCCAGGTGCTAGGTGCTTTTTCCTGGTCTCCCATGGGGTGCAGGGCCCAAGCACTTGGGCCATCCTCCACTGCACTCCTGGGCCACAGCAGAGGGCTGGCCTGGAAGAGGGGCAACCGGGACAGAATCTGACGCCCCGACCGGGACTAGAACCCGGTGTGCCGGCGCCGCAAGGCGGAGGATTAGCCTGTTGAGCCACGGCGCCAGCCATTATCATTTATTTTAAATAGCAGGTGCCCTGGCATTGGTGCATATACATTTATTAAAATCACATCTTCTTGTTGAATTGATCCCTTAATCATTACATAGTGCCCTCCTTCATCTCTTAACACTTTTTGTGTTAAAGTTTATTTTGTTTGATATTAGGATGGCTACAACAGCTCTTTTTGTTTTCCATTAGTATGGAATATCTTTCCATCCTTTCACTTTCAGTCTTTGAGATGTGTTTCTTGTAGGCAGCAAGCAGATGGATCTTGTTTTATTCCATTCAGCCAATCTGTATATTTTAATTGGAGGGTTTAGGCCATTTATATTCAAGGTAACTATTGATAAGTAATGATGTGGCCCTGCCATTTTTCTATGAATATTCCTGTTGCTTTGGATTTCCTTTTTATTTTTACTGGGAGGTTTTCTACCTTTACATTCTTTCATAATGATGACTATCTTTCTGTGTTTCTGTGTGTAGAACATCCTTAAGTACCTTTTATAAAGCTGGATAAGTGACAAATGCTTTCAATTTTTGTTATGAAAGTTCTTAATTTCACCCTTATTCAAAAATGATAGTTTTGCAGGTACAGTATTCTGGGTTGACAGTTTTTTTTTTCTTTAACCTTGGACCATTTCTCTCCTGGCCTGTAGGATTTCTGATGAGAAGTCAGGTGTGAGTCTAATTGGAGATCCTCAAAGTAACCTGCTTTCCTCTGATGCACATTTTAGAATCTTTTCTTTGTTTTACTTTTGAAAGTTTGCAATGTGTCGTGGAGATCTTTTCTGGTCATATATAAAAGGAATTCTCTGCACCTTGTGTACTTCGACATCCCTTTCTCCAAATTAAGGAAATTGTAATTGTTTCACTGAATAGGCCTTCTTCTTTTTTTTTTTTTTTTTGACAGGCAGAGTGGACAGTGAGAGAGAGACAGAGAGAAAGGTCTTCCTTTGCCGTTGGTTCACCCTCCAATGGCCGCCGCGGTCGGCGCGCTGCGGCCGGCACACCGCGCTTGTCCGATGGCAGGAGCCAGGTGCTAGGTGCTTTTCCTGGTCTCCCCATGGGGTGCAGGGCCCAAGCACCTGGGCCATCCTCCACTGCACTCTGGGCCACAGCAGAGGGCTGGCCTGGAAGAGGGGCAACCGGGACAGAATCCGGTGCCCCGACCGGGACTAGAACCCCGTGTGCCGGCGCCGCAAGGCGGAGGATTAGCCTGTTGAGCCACGGCGCCGGCCTGAATAGGCCTTCTAATCCATTCTCTTTCCATACCTTCAAGAACTCCTAAGACCTGTATGTTGGTCCATTCGATAGCATCCCATAAATCCCAAAGGTTTGTCTTCTGGCTCAGATATTCTGCCTCACCAAGCTTGTTGGGGCTTTCTACTGCATTTTTTTTTTTTTGATCTATTGAATTCTTCATCTCTAATACTTCATTGTGATTTGTCTTTAAAATCTCAATTTCATGGGAAAACTTTTCATGTCATGTATGGATTTCTTTACTTCATGAATTTGCTTCTCATTGCTTCTGAAATCCTGCGATTAGTCTTGAATTCCATTTCAGACACTTCTTCAGTCTCTTCTTCACATTCTAATACTGAAGTGTTGTGTTCCTTTAGGGGGGTGTCATACTGTCTTCCTGAATCTTTTTTCTTGAATTTCTGCTTTTATTTTTAGGCCTTTGTGGAAATATTTGGTCTTTTTTTTCTGATGGCTATTATCTTTGAACCATGCCTCTGTGGCTTAGTGGAGTGTTGGCTCTTTTAGTAAATACCCAGAGGCATGTGCTGGATGTAGCCAGGGAGTTCTGGACAGTGCTTCAGGGTGGGGCAAATATCCAGGCTAACACCCAAGTTGGGCATCATAGAATTTTCTTTTTTTTTATAATGCAAAAAGGAAGTATGATTACTTCTGTTGATGAACTCACACCCTTACCTCCTCTTCCAAGGTGATCAGTGCCTTGGTGTTAGCCCACAGTGGGTGCAGTACTCATCTATACTGCTTTATGAACTGCATAAAGGATCTATGCAGTCCTCTGTGGGGCATGGATCCTGTTTCAGTGACTCACCCCAAGCAATCGGAGCTCTGAGCATGTGGACTGGCTCAGATTTATTGCCCAGAGACTCGGCTACACCCTGCATCCTCTCGTGTAGTCAGAGTTCCTAGTCTTGGCACACAAGATCACACAGAGGATCTGCTCCACTCCACTAACTTGTCCTGTGCACTGAGAGGTAGAGACAGTCCCTGAACCAGCTGCCTGTGGGTGCTCTGCTTAGGTGGTTTGAGCCCTGGAGCCTGTGATATGTTGAAAGGCCAGAGTCACATCACAGTCCCACCTAGGTGCCCA
Organism: Sylvilagus floridanus; assembly: GCA_949820135.1. Lineage (NCBI taxonomy): Eukaryota > Metazoa > Chordata > Mammalia > Lagomorpha > Leporidae > Sylvilagus > Sylvilagus floridanus. Next base: position 64,041,586 of record OX463227.1, on the reverse strand, counting down.
GCCTCCTGTCAATCTTCCCAGCCAGATTCAAAGTCGGTGGAGAGCATGGATTTCTCCCTCTAGTAAAATCCCTGGATCACACACATGCACAAGAGCTGCCGGCCACAGCCCCTACTCGTTTCACAATGGTGCCTTCTCCCCACCGGTTGCCAGGTGTGAGCTGCTGCTGCCACTGACAAGATGGAGTCTTGTCCCAGCCAGTTGCTGGGTGCGCACAGAAGAGCTGCCACAGCTCTTACGTCCAAAATGGCACTCACCCTCTTTCAGCCGGATGCTGAGTGCCATTATAGGGGGGGATGGGGAGAGAAATGTGCCCCCTCATTTTTTTTCACTGGATTAGCAGGTACCCTATCTCCCTTAGCACTCCAGGCCAAAGTGACACCAAGCCCTCACTCCAGCTGTGTCACCGTGGCATGGGATGCTGTGGTCTGATCTTTCCTCACTCTCCAAAGCTGGTGCTTTCTGCGGCTCTCGTCTGCTGGGATCAGATGTTGTCTCCATGCTTGTGCTGCGTGTTCACAACGTGACACAGATCAACAGTGTCCCTCTTCCTTCTATAGAATTTCCACTGCTCTTTTCTTTTTCATTCCCCCTGAGAATGTATTTTCTCCACTTTTTAAAATTTTTTCCTTGCATAGATCGGTATGCCCCTTTTTACTTCATCATCTTGGAATCCTCAAATTCCATTTTCTAGGAATCTTTTATGAAGATTGTACAAAGATTTGTACTTCACAAAATTCATCAATTTTCTCAGAATATGAGTTCCTCCATAAATGAACACTGTGTGCACATGTGCAATACATGCATATAATTAAAGTTTTAGTTTTTTAATAACTTGATTTATAGAAGATGGCAAATAGGAGGGTACTTCAAGAAGTTCATGGAATAATGGAATTAAAAGATAAATTTGTGGAGCAGGCATTTGGTGTAGTAGTTAAGATGCTACTTGGGATGGTGGATGCCGTATTGGCATGACTGGATCTGAGTCCTGGCTCTGCTTTGGGTTCCAGCTTCCTGTCGATGGGCACTCCAGGAGGCAGCTGGTGCAGACTCAAGCTGTAGGGTCCCTGCTACCTACATGGGAAACCCAGATTGTTCCACAATCCTGGTTTTCTCTGCCTAACCTGGGCTATTGCTGGTATTTGGGGAGTGAACTCATGGATGAAAGATCTGTCTACCTTTCAAATAAAAATAAACATTAAAAAGATAAATTTAGTGCAAACATTTTTTGAAATCCCTGCATAGGTTTTAAGTAATACATTTTCCATGACCATTTTGAAGACCCCTCGACACTCCCTGTCAGCTTCCCTCATGTTAACATGTTACAGAACCAATAACACTTGTGAAAACTAAGAAATTATACTATGAAGTACAGACTTCCATTCAGATTCTCTAGCTTTCCCTCGACTGCACTTCTGTTCCAGGGCCATAAGAAGGGTGCCACACTACCTGTAGTTTTGTCTCCTCTGGTCTCAATTTCTCAGTCATTCCTGTTCTTCATGACATTGAATGTCAAGTACTGTTCAAATATTTTTGTAGGTTGCCTATCAACTCTTGGTTTTGTGACATTTTCTTGTGAGTTAAGTGTTTGGGGGATAAATGGTACAAAGTGTCATTCTCATATCAAGATGCATGTGCAATGAGCAGGACTTAGCACTGATGTTAACGTGGATCAGCTGGCCACGGCAGTTTTTGCTCGTTTCTTCCCTGTAAATAGCTCTCACCTGCTATGCCACAGCCAGCCTGTGCTGTGAACGCTGGTTGCTACATCAAGGGGAGAAGATGCATTTCACCTGCTCCAGGACATGGTCTCGACATCGGTTACTCGGACCTCTTTGTAAAGAGGGCTGGTCTCTTTCCTCACCTTTATTTCTTCCTTTATTCATTCTGGCATGGATGTATGGGTACTCGTCATACGTTGGGTTATAATCCAGTGTGATGATATTCGTTTCGGTGCTCAGATTGTTCCAGCTTTGTCCATTGGGAGCTATTGCAGATTGTTCTTGTGTCACATTGACATGCCTCATCTTACACTTTTGTGTTGGGAGTTCTTCCTTTCTGGCTCTAAGAGATATAAGCTTATCTTGTACTTTTGTTGCCCTACAATCAGCTATTGATTCAAGACACTCGTTCCTTGCAGTCCTTATATTTAATACTACTCTGAGGGCTTTGGCAGTGTTCACTATAGAGAAAATTTGGCACAAGCAGATCCAACTTGGACTCAAACTGAGAATTAAACAACACTAGTACCAAATGGCCCCATAAATGGCTCCAGGGCCTTGGTCCAGAGGGCTTGATACTGTGTGTATGGTAACAGGGTACCACTTCTTAGCTTTCTGTAATTGATAGATGAAAATGAATCCTGTGCCCAGTCTCTCAAATTGAGATGCCAAAGTCCAATATATCTGACTCAAATAGACTCTTGTGGTTGTTATCTGTGATTGTTAGTCTTCTAGAGTATATCTTAGTATCTCTGTGGCCAGTAGCTGTTTTGGTTCGAAATGGCTTTCCTTAGTAGGAGTTGCCTGGGGATTATACATAAAGGATAGATGGGATATTTCTTGAGGATTACATATCGGTGAAAGGTTGAATAATAGTGAATTGTTAGGGACAGAGATGATTCTGAAAAAGCATTATTGACTGGTGTTATAAAGTTTATGACAAGTTTTTTTTAAAGGAAAAGTTATTGTTACTATTTTCTTAGCAGAATAACCAGTTAAGGTATTATGTTTTATGCATACTGTTATAGAAGATTCTAAAAGTAAAAGGTAACTTATCCTTCCCCTTTCTCTTAGCTTCCTACACACATGCACACACACTCACACTCACCTCAGCATACTGCATATTAGCTCTTTGCTTCTGAATTCTGCAGTTCCTAGCTGTTGGAAGGACTTAACAGTTTTCTATGGCTGGGGACCGAGTTCTGAGGAACAAGGATGTAAACTGAAAGGGGATGGAGGCTGTGTTCCACAGGAAAGGAAGGGCTGAGATGGAATCTGTGGACAGCCCATGCTCCTGGAGTTGTCTGGGCATCGATGCATGGGGCGGAGTGGGACATCCAGCACATGAAGAGCTGGAAGGCCCACTGTGATGGACACCTGGGCTATAGGGGGGGAAAAAGGCCACAGCAAAATAATAGAAACTATAGCCTGAAAGCTTCTCGCAGGATGCTTCCACAATTCTAGGGTTTGGAAGGGACCTTAGAAATGACAGTATCTGTCAGCCATGGTGAATGATGGATGTGGACCAGAATTGCTTTAAAAAGAAAACTAAAGAAAAATTACAGCATATGAACTGGATGAATGGCATTTTTGACTTACAGGACTCAGCATCCAGTTGTTACTCATCGCTATGATTTATCCTCGTGAAAGGATACCAAGCACAGTCAGCAAAGGGAAAAAGCTTGTGGCACAGAGTCCAGGCCAAAGCTTCCAAGGGTCCTCTCCCAGTGGAGTCGCACGGGATGTATTCCCCCAGTAAAGTGTGGTGACAAGATGTGTGACATGTCGCAAACATTAGACACTTGGCATCCAGGATGTGTTTTGTAGACTTCTCACATGGGCAGCCTCTGCCTGGCATAAATTCATATTCCATCCTCCCATAAAGAATGTGTTGCTAATAATCTGCATTTTTTGTGCAAATAACCCAAGAGTGGCTCATTGTTTCTAAGTTAATAATGGGAACCTCTGGGGCCGGCTCTGTGGTATAGTGGGTAAGGCCACTGCGTGCAGTGCTGGCATCCCATATAGGCGCCGGTTCGAGACCCAGCTGTCCCACTTCCTATCCAGCTCTCTGCTATGGCCTGGGAAAGTAGTAGGAGATGGCCCAAGTCCTTGGGCCCATGCACCTGCGTGGGAGACCTGGAGGAAGTTCCTGGCTCTTGGTTTTGGATCAGTGCAGCTCCGGCCATTGCGGCCAATTGGAGTGAATGAGCAGATAGAAAACCGCTACCCCACCCTGTGTGTGTGTGTGTGTGTGTGTGTGTGTGTGTGTGTGTGTAAAACTCAAGTAAAATAAATAAATCTTAAAAAAAAAAAGGGAACCTCCTAGCCCCCTCCCACCAAACACTACCACCAAGGGCTGCTACAATAGCTGTTTTCTACACAGCATGGCTTTAGATTGTTTGAGGACGAATTGAGAGGACCTGTGCACTATTCTCACTCAGCTTCAGGAGGCATGGACACCACTGGCAGTTCTGACTCCACCTGCAGTGTTTTTAGTTTATGGAGATGAGGTGGAGTGACAACATGGAGTCCAAGGCCACTGAATGAAGAACTTGTTATTAACCTCTCCCCAGAGAAGGAGGCCACACACAGCCACGGGGGAAGTACCAGGTTTGGTCAGGAGGCAGAAGAAGTAAAAGGAAGGTATAACCCATAGCCTTTATTCTATCTTCTCTGGGAAAGACAAGGCAGGGCATGGGAAACAGCTTAGTTTGAACAGTATTGGTGAGCACTGGGCCATATGGGTGGTCTCTGGTTATCTGGCTCCTGGCCTTAAGTTGATATAGGGCAAAGGAAATGACTGGTGTGTGAGTTAAACGAAGTGGTGGAGGTTATGGATTTAGGATTGCTTGGTTTGTATATGAAAGGCATAGTTGCATGTAAATTATTATCTCTAAGAATTAACTAGCTCTGGAGGGAGCCGTCTCTTCCCAGCTAGCAAGGCCCCAAGATATCAAAACAGCACAAAAGAAAATACAACAAAACAATTTGATTATTCTACCTTTAAGTTCTTTTTTCTCAGATTTATTTAGTTTATTTGAAATGCAGAGCAAGACAGAGAAAGGGAGAAAGGGGTAAGAGTGAAAGATCTTCCATGTTCTGATTCACTCCCTAAATGGCTGCAACAGCCAAGGTTTGGGCCAGGCTGGAGCCAGAAGCCTGATCCTGGTCTCCCACATGGATGACAGAAATCTAAGGAGTTGGGCCATCTTCTGCCTTTCCAGGGATTGGAAGTGGGGTAGCTGGGACTCGAACCAGCACTCCAATGTGGGATGCCATCATTGAAGATTGCCTTGACCTGCTGTACCACACGCAGCTCCTTAATCCAATTCTTACTGCACAATCGCCATGTGGCCGTTTATAGATCCCCTTTTATCTCCACCGATTACATATTCACCAGTGCACAGATCCACTTATAAAGACCAAGAACATTCTTGGTACAGTTAGTGACAGCTGGTACTTATCATTGGCTCTTAAGGAAAATGATTTATGAACTTTCAAGGAAACATTTTAGGAACATTCAAGAAGATTGTTAACAGAAGGATGTTAGCCAGGCAGAAGGATCTATTTTGTAAGAATGGATAGATCATATGTGAATATTACTTAACTATTTGGTTTTCATGAACCATAGTATAGGCTGAAATCCAATTGAGTTGGGGAAGGGAGGAGAGGAATTGGTCAGTGACAGTGTTCAGATGTGTTTATTGAAGCAACTGTGAGTGATCTGTTGAGCTGAAGAACAAAGTGTTAATCATGTATGACAAAAGGGTCTTGTATCTGCAAATGAGGGCAGTTGAAGTCAACGTGCAGTTTGCTGGTAGAAAGCTCTGTAATGAGGATCCTAGGGAAACGAGCCAGGAACAAATAGAGGCTGACCTGTTAAGAATAAAGAGGGTGCCAGCGCTGTGGAGCAGTGGGTTAAGCCTCCGTCTGCAGTGCCAGCATCCCATATGAATGCCAGTTCATGACCTGGCTGCTCCTCTCCTGATCCAGCTCCCTGCTAGTGGCCTGGGAAAGCAGCAGAAGATGGCCTAAGTGCTAGGGACCCTGTACCTCCATGGGAGACCCAGAAGAAGCTCTTGGCTTTGGATTGGGTCAACTCTGGCTATTGCAGCAATTTGGGGAGTGAACTATCAGATGGAAGACCTCTGTCTCTCCCTCCCACTGTCTGTAACTCTACCTCTCAAATAAATCTTAGACAAATCCTCTGGTTTGGCAGTGTGAAGAATGCAAGGCCAAAGGGTAGAAACAGCCCAAAGGCCCATCAGTAGATGGATAGTTGAAATGTGGTATATCCTTACAGAGGAGTATTAGTCATAAAGAAATTCTGATACTGCTACCAAGTGGATAAGCCCTAAAGACGTTCTGCCAAGTGAAATAAGCCAGATAAGGGGCAGATATTATTTGTAACCACTTATATATGAAGTATTTAGGAAAGGCAGATACATAGGGCTAGAAGGTAGAACAGTGGTTACTAGCAGCTGGTTGGGGGGAGCAGATGGGAGTTATTTTTCATGAGTACAGAGTTTCCTTCCAGGATGATCTAAAAGTTCTGGAAATGCTGGTTATAGTTAAACAACATTGTAAATATACTTAAAACCACTGACTTACATACTTAAAATGGTAAATTCTAATCTATGTCTATTTTACCACAGTAAAAATGGGGGAGGGTGTAATGGATTTTAAAGAGAATGTTAGTTGAATAGTGACTGAGCTGACTGGCATGGAGCACGAGATGAGTGGTAGAAATTTGACTCTGAAAGCCAATATCAAGGTAGTAGACTCTTTGGGCCTTATCTTTCTCGAGTGCCTTGCCTTGCCCCATTACCCTGATTGAAGACTGTATGGATATATATCATATATCTGAATATATGTAAGTTTTAGCTCAAGAGAAGAGGCAGTACTGACAAAATGATGCAGCTTCATTAATAGTCTTTAAAAACAGTGAATGCCTTATTAACTGAGCCAGGAAGTTGGGGTGTGTGTGTGTGTGTGTGTGTGCGCACGTATGTACATGCACACAAGCGTATATAGAGATGTATTTATCATAGTAATGAAACCCTGGAGATAACTTAAGAAAATAAAGGACTAGTTTCAGTGGAAACAGTACTAGGTTAGGAATCTATATAACTTTTTGTTCTAGTTCTCTCTCAGCTTTAGCTGCTTGAGCTTGGACAAGTCACTTTTCTCTGAATCCCAGTTTCCTTTTTTTTCACTTTAAAATGGGGAAGATATATACTTTATTTCTTAGTAACTATCTTCAAGATTCACGCTTGTTAACTTTGTCTAAAGTTAAGCAGTATTTCTACCTTTGGGGCTGGTACTATTGATAATTAACCCAGAGGCCACTCTTCCTCCCTTAATGCCACTGATTTGCTACCAAGGTGTTAAAGATACCTAAGGTCTCTTTCCCAGCCTGTTTCCATCAAGAACGTAAGCATGTGACAGAATCCCCACCCATGGGATGAAGGGGAAGTCAGCTGAAGGGGAGAGAATTCCTACCCAGAAATGAGAGATGGGGGAGGAATGTTGCCTTTGTTCACATGGTGCCAAGGTTGAACATTTTTTCTGGTGTGCTTGTGAGCATGTTTCTGGATGAGATTAGCATTCAAATTGGTGGACTTAGTACAGCAGATGGCCCTCCTCATTGTGAGTGGGCATCATCCAATCTGTTGGGGGCCTGGGTGGAGGAAAAGGCAGAGGATTGAGGGATTGGCCCCTTTCTGCCTGATTGCTGGAGCTGGACCATCTTCCCTTGCCCTCAGCTCTCCTGGTGCTCAGTTCAGATTCTAGACTGGAGGTGACATCATCAGGCTTCCTAGTTCTTAGGTGTTTGTAGTTGGATTGAACTACACCACCAACTTTCTTAGTCCAGTGCTTGGTCCCTCTCCCACCCCCCATCTCATCTTGGTTCTGTTTAAGGTACCCTGGCTGACATGCTCATAGATAACACTTCTTTAATCAGATGCTGTTAGGTCTGCTGTAGCCATCTTGCAACTGTGGAGGGACAAGTAAAAGAAGCATGTCCGTACTCTGAAGACTGCAAATGGAAATTCAGAAAGAACCTGGATCTTTGGAGTCATCCCTGAGCCACTGTACCAAACCTGGAACTTTGAAATTATTTCTAATGTTCTCCATTTCCTTTTTCTTTCCCAAAGAATTCTGATATAATTCACTTCCAAAAAAATAACCTTATAAAACAGAAGCAATTGAAACATGACTGCTTCAACATACCCTCATTAGCTCTAGCAAATTGCTCCTGTGAACCTGCACCCTGCTCCCCTCCTTCACAGTGTATGAGTTGTTCATGCACTTGTACAAGGACTACCCCTCCGTGTGTGCAGCTCACGTATTCTGGCTACGAGAGGACAGTACTCTATTCTCAGACTTCCCCTCTCTTGACTTAATCTCATCAGCATACAAACACAGGTACTATCTCACTGAAAATGGACCACACAACAAAACAAAAGTCCTCTTGGCTTCATCTCCCAGTCCAGTCACCACCCTCATTTCCTTCCCTGCCATAACACCGAGATTGTTTGAAATATTTCTCCATATTTGACCTTCCCTGAATAGTCTCCTCTATTCTCTGAACTTCATTGCATTCAAGTTTTTGTTGTTGCTGCTCTTCAGAGACATGTATCTGTGTCACCAGTTATTTCCATGTTACCAATCTGGTAACAAATTCTCAGCCCACAGAACCTGTTGCCAGCATTTGACACGGTTCTTAATCTCTCATTGAAACATTTGCTCACTTGATCCTCACTAGTCCATCCTGTCTCTTCTTTGGGCCCACTAGTTGTTGGCTCCTCTTCAATCTCCTTTTTGAGTTCTTTTCAACTTCCTGACCACTAAATATTGGAGTACTCAGGGCTCAGTTTTCAGAAATTGCCTATTCTCTGCATTCCTCCAATTGACTTAATTTCTATGATAAATCCCAAATATCTTCATCCTGAACAGTAGCTCAGTGTTCTAGGTTTGGTTGTATGATGGGCATTTCAAATTTAACATTGTTTGTGGTCATTACTCTGCTTTTAAAACTGATTTGCTCATGCCTTTTCATTTTCAGTAAATGGCACCTCCATTATTCCAAGTGCTCTGGCCAAAAGTTTTGAAGTCATCCTCGATGCATTTTTAATCAGTAAGTGCCTCTTGATTCTACTTATGCCACTATTCTTGCTCAAACCACTAGCAACTGTCACTCAGATTAACAGATTCTCAATCAGCTAAGGAATAATTGGGTTCTATGACATTGTTTACAAAAATATATTCCTTTCTTGAATGGGGCTTATTCAACTAATGAGATTTAATACTGCAAATAATGGAATCAACTGGATGTAAGATCCCTTTCCAAACATAGTAAGAATTATTGATCGTTCCTCTTTCCTAATAACTGTTGTTCTTCCTCACCTTTGTGAATTATGGCAATACAACCTTGATCTGTTCCTCATTATTTTCTGAAAGCTGATTCTTAGCGATGCTTCAGTGGGCAGCATGTGAATGCCATTTTAATTTCCACTTACACAGTGCTACAAAGTGTGCTTGGTTTAACCTTGATGTCTCCCATCTTTAATAAGCTGGAGGGAATCTGAAATTGCAGGAACAGCAGGCAGCCATAACCTGACCCTTGCTTGGCCCTCACAGAGCTGAGTACTGTGGTACTCATGAAATATTCAGCAACCTATTCCCAGTTAAAAACAAACGGAGGTGATCTTTTCAGATTGTCTAGTGGGTCTGCATTGCCACTGAAGAATGACTTCCCTGCTTCATTAAACATTTAGGCTACTCCTTGGCTTGATGCAGATGCCTGTCATTGTGACAACAAATAGAGGGCAGAAGCATAGACTCCCTTCTTAGTGCAGGAAAACGTCGTATTTTTACTGATGGTCTTTGGAAAAGGTGACAAACGGAGTGGAAGTATCGGCAATAACAAAGTGCTCTAATTCCCAGAAAATTGCCAAGTGTTCTTAAGAAAACATGTTAGAGCTTTCAGATAAGTAGGATGCTTGACAATAGCGTTATGAACATTTATTTCAAGTTTGACAGGCATTATCTCTTGCGCTCTCTGCAGTCTTAATGGAAATGAGAGATCTCTAAGAGCTTAGGAAAAGCCATTCATAAACTTCTAATAATCATATTAATGATGACCTAAACGATACTAAACTTATTTGAATTCTTCTTGTATCTTAATTTATTCCTTTGCATTTATAGTTGTTTAGCCCTCCTAAATGTTTAATTGTCCTCAAATAATGGTTATTTTGTCATATTGTCTTAAGGGCCCACTTATAATTTTGATTGTCAGCCTAAACTTTTGTAGTATATTTTTAAATATCCCCCAAAAGAGCTGAGTGGACTGAGAATTCAAAGGTTTGTTTAACTGAGCTGGTTGGATGATCATGAAGGGGGCACTGCTTGAAACTCCTTATCCCATGTCAGAGTGTTAGTTCCAGTCCTGGCTCTCCTGCTCTGATCTGGCTTCCTGTTAATGCACATTGGAAGGCCATGGATGATGGCCCAAGTACTTGGGTCCCTGAAAGCCAGGGGGATATCCCAGTGGGGTTCCAGGCTCCTGGCTTTGGCCTGGTGCAGCCCCAAACCAGCTAATAGAGTATTCCTTTCTCTTTTATTCTGCCTTTCAACTCACAAAAAAAAAAAAAAATTATGAGAACATGAACTTCTGTGTATTTGTAAAATGCTTTGAAAGTGTGCTTAGACTTTTTTTATTTGCAAGAAATAATTCTCTTAAAACCAATGAAAATGAGATTTTTTTTTGACAGGCAGAGTGGACAGTGAGAGAGAGACAGACAGAAAGGTCTTCCCTTACCGTTGGTTCACCCTCCAATGACCACCGTGGCCGGCACGCTGCGGCTCGCACACTGTGCTGATCCGAAGCCAGGAGCCAGGTGCTTCTCCTGGTCTCCCATGGCGTGCAGGGCCCAAGGACTTGGGCTATCCTCCACTGCACTCCCGGGCCACAGAGGAGAGCTGGCCTGGAAGAGGGGCAACCAGGACAGAATCCGGCACCCCGACAGGTTCTAGAACCCGGTGTACCGGCCCTGCAAGGTGGAGGATTAGCCTAGTGAGCCGCGGCGCCAGCCTGAAAATGAGAATTAAGTATGAATCTATTTTAAATACAAGATCTCAATTTATTTTGTTTTCCCTTCATTTTCTCCTCTTTCACCTACCAGTCTTCCCGTGCATTGTAGCTGCCTCCTGAGGATCCCATGGAGCTCACTCCAACAGGCCTGTGTTGCTCTAGTTGTGTTTTTTTCTCTAAAACTCTTCTCCAGGTTAGGGGCTATTTATTGGTCTTCATGAAATTTGTCATGTGAGACATCAATAGATAACTATGCCTTGGCCCAGTTCTTCTGCTTTCTGCTGGCTCTCACATATCATCTGGTAATGAAATTCCTAGGCTTACTCTGACTTCAGAGATTGTCTTGTTTAACTTCATTGTTTCATTGATGTGAAACCAGGGTCTAGACAGGTGGCAGGCTCTGCCCAAGGGTCTCTTGAAGCCCTGCTCAATGATCTACGTCAACTTTCTATCCAAGGGATACGATGTTCTCATATGTCCCAGACCCTTGGCCTTTGTACTGTTCCACTTTGCTCCCCTGACTGTGCCCCTTCCCAGGGCATGTCTTTCTGAGTTATAGATGTCCTCTTCTCCATCCAGGCACCTCTCCAGCTTGTCATTTTGTGGAGGGGCTGGCCTGACCCTTGGCAGCCAGATTTTATCATAGTCTTCTCTAAGCAGAATTATTAAACTGATACGTACTTATATAAAAATAATACCCACTTCCTCTGATGTAGAGTCAAGACATCTTTGCAGTCTTTGTCCTCCTGTTCATAGGACTTCTGTCCATCCCGTGTCCTCATTTTGTTCCTGTAGGCTGTGTAGAATGAACACAAAGCAGGCACCAAGACACTGCCTAATTTATTTTGTCCTGATTCCTTCTGTTGATACCCGAATCTATCATTCATAGGCAGGGTCTTCAAAAAGTTCATGGAAAAGGTGTATTGTGTAAAACCATCCATGGAGTTCAGACATTTCTGTACCAAAATAAACTTAGAATTCTATTTTCCATGAACTCTTTGAAGTTCCCTGGTGTTTTGGCTTTTTTTTTTTTTAAGCTGATTTTTTTCTTCATGATTTTTCTATTCAAAGTATGTGGCAAGAATTAAGACTGGCCCAGCTGTCATGTGTACATCCTCACTAAAATTCCATTCCTCCACTTCTGGGGTTTTGCATTTTGCTTTAACTCTTGTTTCAGTTTCTCCGGGTTAGCATATACTAATGGCAAGCCTACTACCAGTTACTCATTTGCATGGAGGCATAAAGCACCCGGCCTGGCTAAACCTCATGGGGCTGGCCCCTGACTTGCCTTTTCAAGGCTTCAGGCGGAACCATGGTTTCCTAAGGATGTAGCTCTTTGCTAGAGGATTACAGTACAACAGAATAAAGGAGCACATTATACCCCAGACCTGGAGCCAACACATGATGTGAAATAAGAGACCCATAAGTATTTATTTAAATAGAACTATTCTAATTTCCAAGTTCCCAGCAACATTTTTGCAGTGAATATTTGGGTTGCTTATTCCAAATTCTGCTTGATTTATCTGCTTGTGTCAGCTTCATTTCAAAAAAAGCCTTTTCTAGTTCTTGACTTCCTCATCGCCCCCTTTCAAAGATTTATCCCAAGTTGATAAAATGTACACTTGTTTGCAGCTCTAATACTTAGTTTTCCTTTTTGCTTTTATGGCAAGCCTCTGCCAGCTCTCCTGGTTTCATTTTGCTCTTTTGGTCACTCTTTTCCTTCCATCTAGATGCAAACCCTGGGAATAAAGAATGTGATCTCAAGTTTCATAGTACAGTAGCATCCTTATCTCCTGCATATGTGATTTGCAGAGCAGGGATCTGCTCTCAGTCCTAGCAGGCCACACAGAAGTACAGCTGATCTCTGTGCTAGCCGTTGCATTTTGTTCTGGCCCCTGTCTCCATCCAACTTCCAACACAGCTTCCAGAAGAGAGGTGCCATTCCATCTAAGTGTCTTGCTAGCACTTCAACTGCCTCCACTTGTTCAGAAGCTAATGGACTTAGACTGTGATGGTTTGGTTCAGTCATTTTATTCGTACTCAGTAGGAGAACTCAGTCCCAAGGAGTCTGCTTTTATGACAACTGCAGAACCGCTGTCAGGGCATTTGCCAGAGCGTGACTTGCTGTTACTGATCTGAGATCATGAGAGAGGTGCCCCCTGAGAACTCACTGTGAAGGTTTCCATGGTTTTTGTATCTGTCGTGTTCTCTGTTTATAGTTGATAATATAGATGCTCACTTCTCCTTGCTGCTGCTTCACTGGACTGAACTTTCCTGGGATGTGGGGACCCTGACGATTCAACTCTACATTGCCTATAGCAGAGTGTCCCAGAAGGGGTTGAATAAAAATTACTATAGAAGGAATTTCACAAAATACATTCCAGAACTGTGATTCAGAAGCAGAATCTTTAAGAGTAGTAAAGAACCATTGGAGCAGGAAAAGAAGTTTCTGTAGCTATGAGAGATTTGAAATCTTTTGAAGTTCTTATAACAAGGGATACCTTGTCTTGTGGAATAGAATCTAGAGGAAGGGAGATGAGCAATTTGATCTAGTTGTTTTTAAGATAAAGGTCTTTCCTTTGTGGAAGAAAAAAAATTCCTATATGGAGGATCTCTGAGACCTCAGAGGAAAGGAAGGGTTATCAAAGAAGGAGACACTCTTATCCAATTTGCTTATGGACCATGTCCAATCTATGGTCACAAAGTCTCCATAGCCCTGGCAGCCCACAACAAGAGCCTCGGATGATCACTGACATAGTGTTAATTGTTAAAGGAACAGCAGTAGTCACTGTACACTTGCTCCCCAGGTAGGACCTCTGTCCCTATTGAATTGTAATATGAGAATTGACTGCAAATTCTCTCCCCAAACTGTACTCTGTATGTTGTGTGTGGGCGTGGGGGCAAATTGTTGATCTATGATTAGCATGGAGTTGGTCTTCTGTATATAAATTCATACTAAAAATGACCCATAGTGAAGAAGGAGATGGGAGAGGGAATGGGAGGTGGGATGGGAGTGGGGTGCAGGGCATGGGAGAAAGAACCACTATATTCCTAATGTTGTATCTATGTAAAAATGCATTCATCAAATTAAAAAAAGAAAAGGTCTCTCCCCCCACCCCCGTGTGTGTGTGTGTGTGTGTGTGTGTGTGTGTGTGTGTGACTCTGACTTTCAAATAAAAAAGGTCTTCAAAAAGTTCATAGAAAATGCACTTTAGGAAACACCTATGCATGGGTTTCCAACTTTTGCACCAAAATAAAATTCTATTTCCATTTTCTAGAAAACTTTTTGAAGAACCCTTGCATACATGACCATAGACAGTAGTTGATGAAAGTTAAAAAAAAAAAAAAACACACACAATGACTTGCTTCATCTTCAACTATTTCTTTTTCTCAGTTTCCTTAAATTCCTAGTTTAAATTTTCCTCCTAGGGGAATGTTTCTGAGATGGAGAAACTGTTACAGGAAAACATGTAGCATTAAAAAAAAGTGTGTATGCTCTCCAAAGTATATTAAAGTTCAGATAGGCTCTTTCTGAGCAGAAATATCTGGTTTGCCTTGAAGGGAGGATTACAGCTGATGTAGCAGGAATATGATGAGAAAAAGTCAATCAGACTGACTTCTGGGTCTGATAGATGCATTGGTTGAAAGACGAGCTTTGTGGGGGAGAGAATTTCTTCAGCATTTATTGAGAGCCATCTTGGGGGACTAGATCATAATAAACAGTGGGGGCTGAGAAAATCAATAAGATATGGAGAAGATTGGATGTGAGAAGTTCCTTTGTCAGTTTTTTGTTACTCTAAAATACCTGAGAGGAGCCCCTGAGGATGGAAGTAGTCAACTTTTTGCTCATACTGGAGATTCACAGTTTGAGATCCATTGGCCCTGCTGGCCTGGCATCTGGGGGGGGCTGCCAGTGATACAGTGTGAGCTGAAGAATGATCATGTGGTTAGCCAGGAGGCAGGGAGACACAGGGAACACACAATCTACCTGTCCATTTTATGGGGGTCCTCATATCTGTCCTGTGATTCAGCCATGGGGCTTCACCCCAACAACGTAACTCAATCCAGTCACTTGCCAAAGATGCCACCTTCAGATCCCATCATTGGATGGAGCCTCTACCGTAATCCATCAGCCTTTAGCACTGATCCATTTACTGCTAACCTAAGAGTTTGGGATTCAAAGGTACACATGAGTTTGAGAAGACGAGTCCTGTTCAGTTCTTAAAGAGAAAATGGATGGAGGGGAAACAGGCAATGAGAAAAGCATCCTGGACATTCATCACTGGGCTGATGGCTGGAGGGGAGCCCTGGGGAACAGGTAGACACAAAAGGAAAGGGGTTTATGCCAGCCCCCTCTGGATCACCTCTCCTAGAGTTAGTGCATCTGTCGTGGTACACCCCTGAAAGAAGTTGGTAACAGGCCTGAGACTGCTCCTGGCTCTCCATAGCCTGCAGGAGGTAGGTGGGGGTCTAGCAGTCCTTGAGTGGATGTTTCTTCTCCCTGAAGAAATTCGGGACTTAGAGGGGAGGATGTCGGAATCCCTGGAGCCAAATGTGAGGATGGAGAAACTATGGAGTGAGTGTGGCCGGGATGCTGGTGGCTGGTGACAGAGTGCTATCCCCAGTGGGCAGATGGAAGGGCTTGGTGAACCTCAGCCTTCACCAGTGTAGGGCATGGACCAGACCATAACTCTGCAGTTGAGAGGTGGCCCCTAGAATGAAGGCAGAGGGAGCTCTCTGGTCAAGGAAGTCATGCACTCATTTAACCTTTGCACTGGATAATAGACTTCTAAAATAAGTAGTATCTTTTTTTTTATTTTTTATTTTTTTTTATTTTGTGGTTGAAGGAGCTGAGGCTGCTGAAGTTGAGGGCGATTGACCCAGGTTCACCCAGGGGCTAATAGACTCAGGGATGCAGTCAGCACTCTGCTTCAGTTCATCCCAGTGCCTAACCGCACCGGCTCTGCTCCTGTGAAGTTGATTTGTTCTCATTCCTACCGTTCAGTGTCTCCCTTTCAAAAGAAGCACACAATTCTTCCACGTTTACACGCCAAACAAACAGAAATGCAGTGTGGCTTAGCCCTGTGGTAACGACTCAATCACCTTTTAATAAAACTGCTGAAGTAATCCCAATGAAAAATTCCACACAGTATAAAATTGGCTACTGGGGAAACCTTTGATTAGTTATCCCTGTTGATTTTATGACTCATTCACTTGGTGCTTATTGGATTTACATTTTAGATTCAGAAGTTAGTAGTTAAGCACAGAATATTGAGTTTTCAAATTCAATGAACTTTGTTCATCTTTAATTTTTCTTTCACTTGCTTATGATCAGATTCTGATAGTTTATTCTAGAACTTATATTTTACTCATTAAAATGGAAAAATGTCTGTAATACATTTAATTACTTTAAAAAAATCTATTTCAAAGAGAATATGTGCAAGAGTGCTCTGTCTGCTGGGAAAGTAGCTGAGCACAGCCCAAGTGCTTAGACTCCTGCACCCGTGTGGGAGACCCCGAAGTTCCTGGCTTTGGCTTGACCCAGCCCCGGCCATTGCAGTCATGTGGGCAGTTAACCAGTCAATGGAAGACCCCTCTCTCTGTGCAATTCTGCCTTTCAAATCTTTTTTTAAATAAGTGGAGAGGGAAAAATATACTATAACACTGTGGAAAGAAGCTGGGAGTAGCTAATTTCAAAGCAAGGAAGTTCAGGGATAAAGAATATCAATAACAAATGAGTCAGTTCTCCAGGTAGACAGTAATCTTTAATGCGTATGCCCTTAACAATAGTGTCAGACTATGCAAGGCGAAAAAATAGTGGATTCATCCATTTCACCTTGTGTTTCTATCATTGTTTAGGAACTTAAATGCTCCCATATCACAAATGGACAGATCCAGCAGGCAGAAAATCAACAAGGAAATAGCTGGACTAAACACCATCAATCATCTGGATATGATCAATATTTATAGACTGCTTCACCCAAACTCAGCAGAATATACATCCTCTTAAGCTCATATGGAACATTCACCAGGATAGACCACATACGGGACATTACACAGACCTTAACATAAAAATGTCTCACTTCTGACCACAAGAATATTAAAAATCAAGAATAGAATGGTAACTGGACAAACCTCCAAATACATGGAGATGAAAAAGTCTAAACACAGGGCTCAAAGAGATCTCAAGAGAAAATTAAAAATTTTTGAAATAACACAATTTACCAAATTATGTGTGATGTGTGAAAGCAGTGCATAGAGGGAAACTTACAGCATTAAATGCATATATTAGAATGCATATAGTAGAAATTGAATGCATATATTAGAAAAGATCTAAAATCAATCATTGAGTTTCTACCTTAGGAAACTAGAAAAATGAGTGAATTAAAGCTAAAGTAAGCAGATAAAAGGAAAGGCTAAGAATTAGAGAAATCAATGAAATTGGAAACAAGAAATTGATAGAGAAAATCAATGTAACTAAGTCTCTAGCCAGACCAAGAAAAAATAAGTGACACAAGTTACATCAGAAATGAAAGAGGGAACATTACTATAGCTCTATGGGCATTAAAAGGATAATAAAAATACTCTAAACAAGTCTATGGCCATGAATTTGATAGCCTAGAGGAAATAGACCAATTCCTTGAAAATTAGAGGTTGCTGAAACCCATGCAAGAATAAACAATTTGAATGGTCTTTTATCCAACACACAGAATCGGTAATTATTAAACTTTTCAAAACCAGAAAGCAAACTTGGTGGGCCTTGTACAGTGGGTTATACTGCTGCTTGGGATATACACATCCTATATTGAAGTGACTGGGGTCAAATCCTGCCTCTGCTTCTAATCCAGTTTCCTACTGATGAACACCTTGCGAGGCAGCAGATGATGGCTTAAGGCTCCTGCTCAAATTGGTGAGACCTGAAAGCAGTTCCTGGCTCCTAGTATTGACTGGTTCAGCCATGGCTGAGGAGGGCAATTGGGGAGTGAACCAGTGGATAAAAGCACATTCTCACTTGCTGGCTCTGTCTCTCCCATTTTCAAATAAAAATAAAGTGTGCCCAGATGGGTTCATAGGATAATTCTATAAAACATTTAAGGAAGAGATGATACCAATTCTCTGTAATCTCTTCCAGACAATAGAAGCAGAGGAAATAATTTCTAACTCATTCTATGAGTATAGTGTTACATGAATAACAAGACCAGACAGTGCAAGAAACAAGAACTATAGACAAATTTCTCACTAGCACAGAGGCAAAATATTCAACAAAATATTAGCAAATGGAACCCAACAGTATATAAAAAGAATTATGTACCATGACCAATTATATTTTTTGAAATTTTAAAACAAGTTATACCAGTTTCATGTATTTATATATACAGATTTAGGAACATAGTGATACTTCCTCCCCATCCTCTCTCCCACCCATGCTCCAACCCTTGTTTTTTTTCCCAAGACACATAAAAGTGTTCAATATGTTTTAATGAAATTGGCAAGTATGACAAACAGGTCTTAAGATGAACCAAAATAACATTTTGAGCATATAGACCAAAAACAGCAAACATTTATGACAGTTCAATAGTGTCATTGAAAATGTACTATGTCAGGCCGGCGCCGTGGATCAACAGGCTAATCCTCCGCCTTGCGGTGCCGGCACACCGGGTTCTAGTGCCGGTTGGGGTGCCGGATTCTGTCCCGGTTGCCTCTCTTCCAGGCCAGCTCTCTGCTGTGGCCTGGGAGTGCAGTGGAGGATGGCCCAAGTGCTTGGGTCCTGCACCCGCATGGGAGACCAGGAGAAGCACCTGGCATCCTGCCATTGGATGAGCTCGGTGCGCTGGCCGTGGCAGCCATTGGAGGGTGAACCAACGGCAAAGGAAGACCTTTCTGTCTGTCTCTCTCACTGTCCACTGCCTGTCAAAAATAATAAAATGTACTATGTCGTAAAGAATATTTCTTTCCAAAATTTTCTTCAAATTGAACAGGCAAAGAGTCTTATTTATAATACATAATTCTTTAAAATATTTTCACAAAGTAAATGAAATAAAATGGATGCAATGATATCTGCAGTCTAAAGGCAACATAACTGATGAATTAATGAATTTTATGGGTAATAGAAAAACAGGATAGCAACACAATAGTGTAATGAATCAGACAATTTTCAAATATATCAACTAGTTGCTATAAAACAATGATTAATAACAGATATACCACTTTTAAATATTACATGTAGAATTAATATCAATTTTGTTTTTTAGAATAAGTTTAAGAAAGCTTTTTAATGAATACAAATTTCATAGGTATGTAGTGGTTCTTCCTCCCACTCCCATCCTACTTCCTGCTCCCTCTCCCATCCCATTCTTCATTAAGATAAGTTTTTAATTTTATATACAGAAGACCTACTCTATATTAAATAAAGATTTCAACAATTTGCATCCCTGCCACACACACAAAGTATAAAGTACTGTTTGAGAAGTTTTACAGTTAATTCTCATAGTATCATTCATTAAGGACAGAGGCCCTACATGAGGAGTAAGTGCACAGTGACTCCTGTTTTTTTGTTTTAAAGATTTATTTATTTGAAAGAGTTGCACAGAGGAGAGGCAGAGAGAGAGAGAATGGTCTTCCATCTGACAGTTCACTTCCCTGCTGGCTCACTCCCCAGCTGACTACAGCAATCTGAGTGGAGCTGATCAGGAGCCAGTAGCTTCTTCCAGGTCTCCCATGTGGGTGTAGGGGCCCAAGGACTTGGGCTGTCATGTACTGCTTTACCAGGCCACAGCAGAGAGCTGGATTGGATGTGAAGCAGCCAGAACTTGAACCAGAGCCTATATGGGATTCTGATACTGTAGGCGGCAGCTTTACCCGTTACGCCACAGCACTAGGCCCAACCTATTATTGATTTAACAATTAACACTCTTATTTATGATGTCAGTGATCACCCAAGGCTCTTGACATGAGCTGCCATGATCCAAGTTACATTATCCAAGTTACTCAGAGGTGGTTCAGCACTCAAAAAATCTATTACATCAACAGGTGAAAAGGGAATATACATGATATCAATACATTGAGAAAACACATTTGATAAAACCCAATACAGTTTATGATTAAACTCTCAGTACATTAGGAAGAAGAGAACATATTTAACTTAGAAAAACTAGAAGCTTTTTTGTTCAAATTGAGAACAAGGAAACTATCTTATGTCTGCCACTGCTTTTCAACATTTTACTGAAGTCCTAGCTAATGCAGTAAGACAAGAAAATAAAAGGTGTATGTATTGGGAAGTAAGAACTACATAGAACATCCAACATAATAAAAAAGATCTGGTACTAGTAAGCAATTACAGCAAAGTGTCAGGCTGCAAGGTTAATATAAAATATCAGTCTCTTTCCTGTCATCCAGCAGTGAACAAGTGGAATTTGAAATTCAAAGTTCAATACCATTTAAAATAGCATCCCCCAAAATGAAATATCTAGGTGTAAATATAACAAAAATAGAAGATTTTTAAAGATTTGTTTATTTGAAAGTCAGAGAAAGATCTGTCTGCTGGTTCAGTCCCCCATTGGCCACAACAACCAGGGAGGAGCCAGGAGCTTCATCTTGTCTCCCACATGGGTGGGAGGGGCCCAAGTACTGGGGCCATCTTTCTCTACTTTCCCAGGTGCATTAGCAGGGAGTTGGATCAGAAATGGAGCAGTTGGGACTTGAACCAGTGGCTATGTGGAATGCTGGCATCACAGGTAGTTACCCAACCTGTTATGCCACAACACCAGCCCCCAAAATATTTATGTGAAAAAAACAAGACTATTGATTCTTCTCAGCTTCATCTATAGGTTCATTGCAATCCCAATCAAAATCCCAGTAATTTATTTTGTGGATATTGACAAGCTGATTCTGAAGTTTAAAAAAGCAAAAGACCTAAAGTAGCCAGCAATATTGAAGGAAGAGAAAGATCTGACACTACTTGACTTCCAAATCTACTATAAATTGTGATAATCAAGGCAACGTGATATTGGCAAAAGAACAGACACATAGATAATGGTACTGAACAGGGAATCCCAAAGTAGATCCACATATATACAATCAACTGAACTTGACAAAGGAGCAGAGCTAATACAATTCAGAAAAACTAGACTTTTCAACAAATGGTCTGCAACAACTGGATATCCCCTTTACAAAAATGAATCTAGACAAGACTCTGTCCTTCACAAAAATTATCTCAAAGTGGAAAAATAGAACTAAATGTATAACACAAAGCTATAAAAGTCTTAAAAGAGATCAAAGGGGGAAATCAGGATGATCTCGGGTATCATAAAAATTTTTACATATAATACCAAAGGCATAATTCATTAAGGGAATAATTGATAACTCAAACTTCAAGAAAACTAAAAACTGCTATGTGAAAGACAATGGTAAGAAAATGAGAAGACAAGCCACGGACTGGGAGAAAATTTTTATTAAAGGTTTATTGGGTCTGTCTGTTAATATATATCTGATAAAGGACAGTTATCAAAAATGCAAGCATACTTCAAAAAACTTTGAGACATATAGTTAAAATGTTTATTTTGGTGTGAAAACTATTGAAATCCATGAGTAAGTTTTTTCCCACATACTATAAACAAAAAAATGCACCAAAATAAACTCATGAACTTTCAATTCCATTTTCCATGAATTTTTTGAGGTACCCTTATATAGAAAGTGCTCTTAAAAGTAGGAATAAGAACAAAATCAACCTGACTTAAAAATGGTCCTAAGTTGGGGCCGGCACTGTGGCACAGCAGGTTAAAGCCCTAGCTTGAAGCACCAGCATCCCGTATGGGCGCCGGCTCGAGACCTGGCTGCTCCGCTTCGATCCAGCTCTTTGCTGTGGCCTGGAATAGCAGTGGAAGATGGCCCAAGTCCTTGGGCCCCTGCACCCGTGTGGGAGGCCCGGAAGAAGCTCATGGCTCCGGATGACCCCGGCCGTTGTGGCCAATTGGGGAGTGAACCAGCGGATGGAAGACCCCCCTCTCTCTGCCTCTCCTCTCTCTGTGCAACTCTTTCAAATAAATAAATCTTTTTTAAAAAATGGGCCAAAGTTTTAAGAGGCATCTCTCCAAAGAAGTTATAAAGATGGTAAATAAGCCTGTGAAAGATGTTCCACATCATATGTCTCTGGAAATGCAAATTAAGATGACAGTAAGATCCCTATACACCTCTTAAAATGGCCAAATATGCAACAGAAACCACACCAAATGCTGGCTAAAATAAAGCAACAGGAACTCACATTCCTTGCTGGGAATGTAAAAAACAGTTCAGCTACTTCGGAAGATAGCTTGCCAGTTTCTAATAAAAAACTAAGCATACTCTTAACCGTTTAATCCAGCAGTTGTACTTCTTGGTATTTATCCAAAGGAGTTCATAACCCATTTCCATAAAAAAAAACCTACACAGAAATGTATCATTCATTCATAACTACCAAAACTCAGAAGCATCTGAGATGTCCTTTGAAGTAATTGGATAAACTTAATTTGAACTTTCTTTTTAAATTGTTATTTTCATTTTATATGAAAGAAAGAGATCTTTCATCCAGTGGTTTGTCCCTCAAATGCCCACAACAGCTAGGGCTGGAATAGGCCATGCCAGTAGCCTGGAACTTCTTGTTTCCCAGATCTTTGGCAGGGACCCACGTACTTGAGCCAGCACCTGCTGCTTCCCAGGGGGTGCATTAGCAGGAAGCTGGCCGGGACTTGAATCCAGGTACCCCAATGTGGGGTGCAGGCATCCTAAGCAGTGGTTTAACCATTGTACCAAACATCCACCCCTAATCTGAACTTTGAATTTCTCTGTTGGAAAAAGTATTTTGCCAACTTAGAAATAAGGTTAAGGTTTCTGTGTTGTGAATTATGCTGAAGCTTACGTAAGTCTGATGTGTAGGGTTTTGGAATGTACCCTTGTAAAAGTATAAGGAACTCAGTAGAATTGTTTGCTTAGATTTTAGAAATTCATGAGTGTTAACAAATTTGAAAATATTAAAAATGACTAAAGACATACATAGCATGAGGTAAACTCTCTACGTTTGTCTTTCAAATTGTAGGAGCCAATATGATATGCAGCGTTTCCTGTATGGCACAGATATGCATACTGCCTGGCCTGGGTTTTGAAATATGAGGATTAGGGCTTGGTAAATGCTTTTACTGAACACTGATAGTAGCTATGATCTTTAAACCACGACAGCAAGATTTCACCCATGATCCCAAAAGGATTATGTTATTAGCATTAGGGAGTTAAATGCAATGAGTCTAGGAAACAAAATATTATCTTTCTCAAAAAAAATAACACCCTAGTAACATGCAAATTCTACAGAAGTTAGAATATGCCAAGACTTCTCATTTAGCTGATTATTTATTTTTGGATTTATATAATGCTTGCTGTTATTCAGTGAATCTTTTATAATACTGTCCTTATATGAACTTTACACTGAGCTGAGAAAATCTGATATTCTACCAGTTTGTCACATGAAATTCGGGATTTTAATCTTTTGTGTCAGTTCTTTTAAAAGTTATTTTAATTGTACATTATGGGGTATGGTAGGATAATTCAATATATGTATTCAGTGGGTGATAATCACATCAGGTTAGTTAGCATCTCCATCTCCTTGACCATTAAAAATTTCCTTAACACTTGACATTTATTTGTGGGGTACAGTGTGATATTTCAATAAATGTATAGAATATGAACTGATTAAATCAGGGTGATAGCACTTCTTCCTTGTCATTACTTTGGAGCCTTCAAGCTCCTCCCTTCTATTTGTTTATCAAATAAAGGTTACTATGGACTCGAATCACCTTACTGTCTTAGAGAACATCAGAACTTTTTCTGATTGTTTTGGTATCCATTATCCAACTTCCTTCTGTCTCCCTCCTCAGCCTTCCTGGTGCCTAATAATCAGTATTCTACATTTGTATCTACATCTTTTTTTTTTGCCTTCCACATAGGAGAATATGTCTTATTTGTTTTATGTCTGGTTTCTTTTACTTAACATCTTGTCCTCCAGTTCCATCCATTTTGCGGCAAATAATATTTCTCTTATGATTGAATAAAAATACACTGACTATACAAGGGTGCCTTAAAAAGTTCATGAAAAATGAAATGAAATTTTGTTTTGGGGGTGCAAAAAATTTGGAAATCCATGCATAATTGTTTTATAATGTTCATTTTCCCATGAACTTTTTGAAGACCCTGCATGCATGGACTTAAACAATTTTTGCACTAAACATATCTTTAATTTTTTTTATTTGGAGGAGTATGCAAATTCCTATGTGCTGGTTGACTTCCCAGATTCCTGCAATAGCAAGGGCTGGGCTGGAGCCTCCTGGAAGCTCAATCCAGGTTTCTCACATGGGTGACAGGAACCATTCTGCTGTGTTCCAGCATCTGTATTAGCAGAAAGCTGGAATGAGGATCCAGAGCAAGGTATTGAACAAAGGTACTTTGACGTGGGACTTGGGTGTTCTAATGGGCAGCTTCCCTGCTAGGCCAAGGGCCTCTTGCTTTTGATCTATTTGGATCATTTGCCCATTTTAAAACTAGGTTATTTACTTTTTACTATTGAGTGGTTTGGGATAATTAAATATTCTTTCAAAAAATGTTTATTTTCATTTACTTGAAAGAGACAGACTGAGACTGATTGAGATTGATCGATTGGTTTTCTATTTACTGGCTCATTCTTCAAATGCTCACAACAACCAGGGCTGGGCCAGGCAGAAGCCAGGAGGCAGGAACTCCAACTAGGTCTTCCACATGGGTGCCAGGGACACAAACACCTGAGCCGCCATCTGTTGTTTTCTAGGATGCACCAGCAGGAAACTGGATGAGAAGCAGAAGAACCAGGACTGGAATTCCTCACTCCATTATGGGTTGCGGGCATCCAAGGGTGGGGCTTAACTCACTACTCCACAACTCCCATCCCATTATATGTTCTGAATATTAATCCTTTGTCAGATGTATGGTTTGCAAAATGTTCTTCTGTTCTGTCACTTGTCTCTTCCCTCTGTTGACTCCTTTGCTGTGCAGAAACGTCGTAGTTTGGTACAACTCCTTTTATCTATATTTGCTTTTGTTGCCTGTGCTTTAGGGGTTTTATCTGTAAAACCATTACTCAAGCTAATGTCTTGAATTGCTTCTTTATGTTTTCTCCTAGTAGTTCCCTAGATTTTAGGTCTTTGATCCATTTTTACTTGATTTTTGTGTACAGAGAGACATCAGTGAGAACAGTGTCTAGTTTGAGTCCTCTGCGTATGGATATTCAGTTTCCCCTGTGCCAGTTACTAACATGACTGTTCCTTTTCCAGGATGTGGCTTTGGCAGTTGTGCCAAGAATCAGTTGGCTATGTATGTGTGGATGCATTTCTGGGATCTCTATTCCATTGGTCTGTGTGTGTATGCTGTAGCTGTGTCTTAAAATCAAGTAGTGAGATGTTTCCACTGTGTTCTTTTTGCTCCAGATTGCTTTGACTATTTGGGGGTCTTCTTCCATATGAATTTTAGGATTGTTTTGTTCTAGAACTGTGGAAAGTCATTGGTATTTTATGGGGGTTGCATTCAATCTGTGTATCACCTGGGCATTTTAATTTTAATTGGTATTTTAATGATACTAATTCTTCCGATCCATAAACATGGGAAGTCTTGTGTGGGTCTTCAATTTCTTTCATAATGTTTCATCATTTTTATTGTAAAGTTCTATTGTATTTTCAGTTGAATTTATTTATAGATATTTTTGTTGCTAGTATGAGAACTGCTTTCATAATTTTTTCCATCAAGTTCATTATTAGTGTGTAAAGTGCCATTGTTTTATGTTAATTTTGCATCGTTCAATTTTACTGAGTTCATCCATCAATTATAGCAGTCTTCTGGTAGAGTCTTCATGTCTTTCTGTATAAGGAACTGCATCATCTGCAAACAGGCATAATTTGACTTCATTCTTTCCTATCTGTATGAATTTTATTTATTTCGCTTGCCTAGTTGCCCTGGATAAGACTCCCAGTACAATATAAAAAAGAACAGTGACAGTGGACATCCTTGTCTGGCTCGAGATCTTAGAGGGAGCTGTTCAGTCTCATGTTGGCTATGAGTTTGTTAAAAATAGCCTTTATTCTGTTGAAGTATGCTCCTTTTATACTTTATTCAGAATTTTGATTGTGAATGGATGTGGAATCTTGAATATTTTTTCTACATTAGTTGAAATGATCATTTTTTTAAAAAGATTTTATTTATTTATTTGTGAGGTAGAGTTGCAGACAGTGAGAAGGAGAGACAGAAAGAGGTCTTCTGTCCATTGGTTCATTCCCCAGATGGCCGTAACACCAGAGCTGCGCTGATCCAAAGCCAGGAGCCAGGAGCTAGGAGCTTTTTCCTGGTCTCCAATGCTGGTGCAGGGGCCTAAGCGCTTGGGCCATCTTCTACTGCTTTCCCAGGCCATAGCAGAGAGATGGATGGGGAAGAAGAGCAGCCGGGACTCGAACCAGTACCCATATGGGATGTTGTTACCACAGGTGGAGGATTAACCTACTGCGCCACAGTGCCAGCCCCGATTTTTATCCTTGATTCTGTCGATATGATTAATTGTGTTTATTGATTATTGAGCCATCTCTGCATCTCAGGGATAAATCTCAGTTGATCATGGTGAAAAATATTTTTATGTATTGTTGGCGTCTATTTGCTATTATTTTTGTGGAGAATTTTTACATCTGTGTTCATCAGAGAGACTGGCCTATGGTTTCCTTTATATGTTGTGTCATTGTCTGGGTTTAGTATCAGGGGAACACTAGTCTCAAAAAATGGGTTTCTAAAGGTTCTCTTGTTTTCCGGTTTTTTGTAGTAGTTTGAGAAAAAGTGGTGTTCTTCCTCAAAAGATACATGGAACTCAGTGACGTCATCTGGCCCTGGGCTTTCCTTTGTTGGGAGATTTTAATTACTGAGTTGATCTCATTTCTTATTAATAGTCTGTTCAGATTATTTATTTTTTTATTTATTTAAAAGGCATACTTAGGAGGAGAGACAGAAATATTCTATCTACTGCTTCACTTCCCAAATGGCTACAATGGCCAGGGCTGGGCCAGACCAGAGTAAGGAGCCAGGAGCTTCTGCCACGTGAGTGCAGGGGCCCAAGTATTTAGCCCACCTTCTATTGCTTTCCCAGGCACATTAGCAGGGAGTTGGGTCGGAAGTAGAGCAGCTGGGTCTCTAACAGGCACCCTTATGGGTTGCCGGCGTCACAGGTGGAGGCCTGTACCACGATGTTGCTACACCACCACGCTGGCCCCCTGTCAGGTTTTCAGTGTCTTCATGTTTAAATTTTGGTAAGTTATATGTGTCCAGAATTTATATATTTCTTCAAAGTTTCCGTTTTATTATTGTAAAATTGCTTATAATACTCCTTAATGATTCTCTGTATCTCTGTGGTTATTAGTTATATACTTTTTCATCTCTAATTTTATTTGAATCTCTTTCTTCTTGGCTAGTCTAGATAAAGTTTTGTAAATTTTATTTATATTTCAAAAAACTCTTGATTCATTGTTTTATTTCCTTGTCTCTGTTGTGTTTATTTCTCCTTTTATTTCTTTGTTAATTCTTTTCCTCTGCTAATTTGGGGTTTGCTTTTCTAGCTCCATGAGATGCAACATTAGGGTTATTTGAAATCTTTCTATTTTTTTAAATACCTGAGGGTGTTTTTTTAATAGATTTTATTTATTTATTTGAGAGGCAGAGATACAGAGAGAGGGAAAAACAGAAAAGTCTTCCATCCTATGGTTCAATTCCCAGATGACCACAATGCTGGAACTGAGTAGATCCCAAACCAGGAGCCAGGAGCTTCCTCTGCATCTCCCATACCATCTTCCACTGCCTTCCCAGGCCATAAGCAGAGAGCTGGATTGGAGGAGGTGCAGCCGGAACATGAACTGGTGCCCATATGGGATGATAGTGCTATAGGCAGAGGCTTAACATACTATGCCACAGTTCTGGCCCCAAAATCTATTTTTATGTAGACATTTATCAACACAAACTTCTCTTTTAGTATTATTTTTGTTATTTTGGTATGTTGTATTTTCATTGTTTCAAAGAACTTTCAAATGTCCCTTTTTATTTATTTTTTTTAAAGATTGATTTATTCACTTAAGACAGTTAGAGGGACTGGTGCTGTGGCACAGTGGCTTAACGGTCTGGCCTGAAGTGCCAGCATCCATATGGGCACCGGTTCGAGACACAGCTGCTCCACTTCCAATCTAGCTCTCTGCTATGGCCTGAGAAAGCAGCAGAAGATGACCCAAGTCTTTGGGCCCCTGCACTCACATGGGAGACCAGGAAGAAGCTCCTGGCTTCGGATTGGCACAGCTGCGGCCATTGCAGCCAATTGGGGAGTGAACTATCAGATGGAAGACTTCTCTCCCCACCCCCCCACCCTCTCCTCTCTCTGTGTAACTCTGACTTTCAAATAAATCTTTAAAAAAACGAAAGTCAATTAGAGAGAATGGGGGAGGGAGGGAGGGAGAGAGGGAGAGAAGGAGAGAGCGAGCAAGTGAGCTCTCTTCCATCCACTGGTCCACTCCTCAGATGGCTGCAATGGCCAGGGCTGGGCCAGGCCAAAGTCAGGAGTCAGGAGCTTCATCCGGGTCTCCCCCATGGGTGGCAGGGGCCCAAGTACTTTGGCTATCTTCTGCTTTTCCTAGGCCATTAGCAGGGAGCTGGATTGGAAGTGGAGCAGCCAGGATTCCAAATGGCACCCATTTGGGATGCCAGCATTGTAAATGGTGGCTTTACCCAGTATGCCACAATACCAGCCTCAAATTTGCTTTTTGATTTCTTCAATGAACCATTTGGCATTCAAAAGCATGTTCACTTTCCATTTATTTTTCTAATTTCTAAAGTTTCTTTTATTGTTTATTTCTAGTTTTATTCCATAGGGGTCAGCAAAGATGCACAATATGATCTTAAATATTTAATTTGTTGAGATTTGTAGCCTAATATATAGTATATATATATTAGAGAATATCTATATATCTCTCTATAGGACATGAATCTGGAATGTTGGTGCTGCAGGTGGATGCTTAACCTACTACACCACAGCACTGGCTCAATTCATTTATATTTTAAATGATTTATTTATTTGAAAGGCAGAGTGATAGGGGGATAGAAGGGAGAGACATTGATCGATCGATCTCCCTTCCACTGATGAATTTTAACTTGGGTCATCATCTCCTGCTCAGACACATTAGCAGGAAGCTGGATTGGCAACTAAGCAGCCAAGACTTAACAGGCGCTCAGATATGGGATACCAGTTTTGCAGGTGTGGCTTCACCCACTGCAACGCAATGCTGGCTCCACCCATACATTTCTATATGTAAAGGTCATGTATGCATCTTCTATGAAGTCACTCTGGTGATGAAGAATTCCCTCAGTTTTTGCTCATCTTGGGAAGTCATTATTTCTCCTTCATCTCTGAATGACAGCTTTTTCATGCATCCTTTTGGTTGGCAAGTTTTTATTTTCTTTTAGAACTTGAATATATTATTCCCTCTTGGACTACAAAGTTTCCACCAAAAAAAATCTGCTGTTAGTTTAGCCAGAAGGGTCCCTTAAGTATGACTTGATACTCTTCTCTTGCAGATTTTAGAATCCTTTGTGTCTGTTTTTGAGAGTCTGTGTCACCATAAGGATATTTGCTGTTCATGTCTGTTGAGGGTTCTATGGGCCCTCCTGTATTTGGATTACACATATTCATCCAGATTGGGAAACTTTTCAGCTGTTATTTCATTGAAGTGATTTTTCTCTCATCTCTTCCCCCAAAAATGAATTGGCAGTTACCTTTGTTCTTTTCTATCTTAATATTGGGGGGGGGGGGGGTCTGGGATATTTCAGGAGACCTGTCTCCAAGTTTCAAATAGTTTTCTAAAAAATTTATTGTATCTATTTGAAAGGCAGAGTGATACACACACACACACAAACACACACACACACACACACACACACAGATTGATTGATTGATTGATTGATTGATTCCATCTGCTGGTTTACTCCCCGGCCATAATGGCCAGGACTGGACAAGGCTAAAGAAAGGAACTTGAAACTCCATCAGGGTCGGGTTCTAAGTACAAGGTGTGTGGCTTGCCCAGGTACATTAGCAGGGAGCTTGCTCAGAAGCAGATACCATTGTTGTAGGCAGCGGCTTAACCTGCTTTGCCACAGTGCTGGCCCCTAAATTCAGATATTCCTTCTTCTGTTTGATCTAGTCTGTTATTGAGGGTTTCAACTATATTTTTAATTTGACTTACTGAGTTCTTTATTTCCAAGGTTTCAGTTTTTCAATATCTGTCTTTTCTGAATTTGTCCTCATTCAAATATGCATTTTTCTAATTTTGTTAAATGTTCTGTATTCTCTCATATCTCTTTGAGTATCCTTATAATCACTGTTTTCCATTTTTTCTCAAACATTGCATCCATCTCCTTTGGAGTGTGTTACTAATGCATTATTGTGCTTATTTGAGGACATCACACTGCCTTGCTTTTCCTACTTCTTTTGTCCTTTTGTGACATTTGTACACATGGTGGCTCATTGTCAATTGTTTTTAAAGGGTGGATTTTGTGGTAAAAAACCTTTGTCTTGATGATGTGTCTCTAAGTGTTAGTTTAGTCAGCTACTTGGCTTTAGTTTCAGTTGCACACTCCAGTGTAGTCTCGCTATACTTTCTTCTCTGTAATTGGTAGCAGCAGCAGTGGGAGTGTGGAGTGCTCCTCAGTCCTGGAGGGGTTGCACAGGTCTAGTGGCAGCTCGCAGAGGCAGGGTGCAGGTGTACTGACCTGGAGTACTTGGGTGACACTAGGTCCTGGCAAGTATGTGAAGTTGGGGACAGAATTACGGTATCCTGCAGCACCTGTGGGGACAGGTCCAGAGTCACAGGAAAGTGTCAGGAAGTCTAGGCAGGGAATGCCATTGTGGAAGCAGCCTGCTGAGGCAGAGGTAGGGCTGGGGTCTCAACCTGCAGTCCTAAGGGGGTGCATGCTCCCAGTCGTGCTTTGAGGATGCAGGGATGAGTTAGTAGTTCCTGCACACTCACAGGGGCTGGGATAGGATCCTGAGAGACGTGCTGACAGGCAGTCTGGGTGGGGTATGCAGTCCCAGTGACACCCTGTGGGCCTGGGGTCTCAGGCTGGCAGCCCTGGCAGGGTCCTACAGGTGAGGGAGTGGTACAAGGACCTACAGTGAGGTCATGGGAGCCCTGGTGAGCAATCCTGTTACATGAGGGTCCATGGTGATGAGCACTGATCCAGTAGCAGAGGAGAGGATAAAGTTGGGGGAAGAGACTCACATCTGTGAGGGCAGGTGCCCCTTCTTCCTGGGTCCTGGGGCAAGATCACCTCTCTGTTCTGCCTACCTCCTCTCCCGCCCCAGCTCTTGTGGTGCAGAAAGCAGCATGGGCTCTGGTGCTGGGGTCACGGGTGTTGGGGTCACGGTGTGCTGCTGGGTCTGGGTTGGTTTGGTTTGTGAGGCTGTTGTCCTTTCTTCTGGTATGGTGGAATACCCTTGGGGCCCCAGGATGAGGACATGAAAGGGCTTCTTTCCCTTAGGGAAGAGTGGATTCTGTGACAGTGACTCCTTTCCCAAGGTGGCATCCTGCTGCTGCCACCTGTCCTCTGGGGGGTGGGAGGGAGATGCCAGAAGTCCAGGAAGCTCCCTTTACTGAACTGTACTGTGATGACTGTGCACATCTCTTGCAGCTAGGAATACCTATGAAGGCTGCCCACGGAGCTGGCCCTGACGGGGCTCCCCTGCTTACCCCTTGCCCTACTGTGTGGATTTCCCCAGTTGTGGGACTGGGGTCACAGTTGCCGGTTGTTTTTGACCCTCTCTTTCTTTTGCCATCTTGGCATTCCATGTCCCATGGGGTCCCCACATCTCCTTTGCTGAGTTCCTGTGTTTTCCCTTGGGTGCTCATCTTGAAATGGCTTTGCTGGTTTTTTAAAGAAAACCTTTAGTATGATGTGATTTTAATTGAATGTAGGTACAAAGTTACAGCAGGATTGTAAAAGCATTGCAGACATAGCCACCCCTAAGACCCAGGATCATCTGCGTGCTAGATTGCTGATTTCTCAGCTGACCTCATCATGAGATCCACTTGGGGAGCTTTTAATGGTATAGATCTCAGGTTCCTTCTACTGAGTCAGCATCTCTGTGGGCAGGACATTAGGTTCACAGTTTATACAAGCTCCCCAGGTCATCCTGACTTGCTGCTGGGAGACTGACTTGCCAGCTGCTCAGGGGATCTGTTTCCTCTGCTCTCACCGTGGAGGGTCTGGTCCAGGCTTTGCTGCAGAGATCATCTCTGAGGATGATGGGAAGCTATTGAGGGCTCAAAAGCAAAAGGTGTCTTGATCATTTATTCAAGATGAATTATTTTATTCATATCTACTTGAAAGGCAATGTGAGAGTGAGAGTGACAAACAGAAAGATCTTTCACCTGCTGGTTCACTGTTCAAATGCCCTCAACATCCGGGGCTGGATTAGGCTGAAGCCAGGAGCCTGGAACTCCCTCTGGGTCTTCCACATGGATGGCAGAAGCCCCAGCACTTGAACGGTCATCTGTTGCCTCCCAAGATGCATTAACAGGGAACTGGGTTGGAAATGGAGCAGCCAGGACTCAAACATGGGGCATGGATATCGAGAGCAACAGCTTGATCTACTGTGTCACAACACCAGCCCCATTATTTTCTTTTTAATGCTCTGCAGTCAGTGAGCAGATGGAATTTAAGGGGCGTGAAACTTGGAGTCAGTGACAAATTACAATTGTGATGAGCAGAGAGAAATGGACACATTTGAGGCATGTTTAGTAGGTAGAATCGGTAGAACTTGGTTAATGACTTGATTTAAGAAGCAAAATTCAAATCTTCCAGGCCTAGGTGACAGGATAGATGGTAAAGACTACGTGTTGTGGTGGGGAACTCAAGAAACTTACACACACACACACACACTCTTACAAACTGGGACAAGCATTGTGGCATTATGGGTTAAGCTGCCACCTGCAAGGCTGGCATCCCAAATGAGCATTGGTTAGAGTTCCAGCTGTTCCACTCCTTTTTTTCCAGGGTGAAGCCAGGAACCAGGAGTTTCTTCCAGGTCTCCACATGGGTGTGGAGGCCTAAGGACTTGGGCTATCCCCTGCTGTCTTCCCAGGCACATCAACAGGGATCTGGATTGGAGGTGGAGCAGCCAGGACTCGAACCGGCACCCATATGGGATGCCAGTGCTGCAGACAGCAGCTTCACCTGCCACACCTCAATGCTGGCCCCTGTTTCACTTCCTATCCAGCTCCCTGCTAATGGCCTGAGGAAGCAGCAGAAGATGGCCCAAGTGCTTGGGCCCCTGCATCCATGTGGGAGACCCAGATGGAGTTCCTGGCTTTGGCCTGGCCCGGCCCAGCCTCAGCTAATGCGGCAATCTGGGGAGTGAATAGCAGATAAATGCTGTCTCTCTGTAACTCTGCCTTTTCAAGTAAATACATAAATGTTTTAAACACACACACGCATATATATATATATATATATATATATATATATATATATATGTATATATATAAACATAAAATAAAGTTGTAAATTGTTATAATTTGAATATTTTCCCCAAAAGTGGTGTCTATGCATCTTATTATAGGTAAACGACAGCTTCCCTTATATTACAAACCAATCTTTAAAAGAAAAGCAGCCACTTCACAGCAGAGGAGCTAGGCAGACCCCACCTTAACTAAATGATCCAAGTTGATGCCACCAGGAATGAGATGTATCAGCAGCAGGTGCCTCTTGATACAGTGTATGCAGTCTAAGCTCTGGGGCATTTTTGCAACAGATGCACAAATTTAGCCTACTTAGGAGAAAACATCAAAGTCGAAATGAGGAACATTTTACCAGGTAACAGGCCAGTGTTCTTGAAAGCTGTCTTGGCTGATAAAAGGCAAGGAAAGACCCTGTCACACACTGGAGGAGGCTAACAAGATGTAAGGACTACATGCAATGTGGAATCTCAAGGCAGAAAAAGGACAGTTCCTGGGAGACACTTCCAATAATGTGCACAAGTTAGCAAAAGTATTGTAACCATGATCATTTCCAGGTTTCCATAATTTTACTGTGATTACAGAATGTATCAACATCAAAATCTGAGTGAAGGTCATATAGAATTCTAAGTTTCTAGCAACTTTTCTGTATGTCTAAACCCTGCAAGATATTGGTACCGGCAAAGACTTCTTGGAAAAGACCCCGGAGGTACAGGCAGTCAAAGCCAAAATTAACTATTGGGATTGCATCAAGTTGAGAAGTTTCTGTACTGCAAAAGAAACAGGAAAGTGAAGAGGCAACCGACAGAATGGGAAAAAACATTTGCAAACTATGCAACAGATAAAGGATTAATAACCAGAATCTACAAAGAGATTAAGAAACTCTACAACAACAAAACAAACAACCCACTTAAGAGATGGGCCAAGGACCTCAAAAGACATTTTTCAAAAGAGGAAATCCAAATGGCCAACAGACACATGAAAAAATGTTCAGGATCACTAAAGTACAAAGTTAAAAAATTACCAGCAGCATTTTGCATGATTTGAAAATATCACTAAAAAATACTTTTTTAAAAAATAAAGGCAGAGTTACAGAGAGGCAGAGGCAGAGAGAGAAGTCTTCCATCTACTAGTTCACTCCCCAGATGGCTGCAACAGCCAGAGCTGCACCAATCTGAAGCTAGGAACCAGGAGCTTCTTCCAGGTCTCCCACGTGGGTGCAGGGGCCCAAGGACTTGGGTCGTCTTCCACCACTTTCCCAGGCCATAGCAGAGAGCTAGATTGGAAGCAGAGTGGCCGGGTCTCGAACCGGTGCCCATGTGAAATGCTGGCGCTGCAGTTGGTGGCTTTACCCACTATGCCACTGAACCAGCCCCAGACATCTTTTTTTCTGAAGTGTGCAGCTTAGAAAAATGCAGGTGCTTGAAACAATGGACATGAAATATGGCCAATAGTATACCTGTGAATTAGTTCTGGTTCCTGTGTGCCTAATAATTTCCCTTTTTTACCATTCAGGACTGGTTCTGTCTGAATATCCTCTGTTTCTTTACCACTTTGATCAGTGTGTCAGCTGGGGCTCTTGACATTGTGGGATTCCTGGGGTTAGACCTCTGAGTGACAGATAAGGCCACTCAATCTTGCAACAGCTGTTCTGGGCTAAGAGTGAGAGGCAGGCAAACTTCATTGCCATATCTATTTTCTACTTTCACTCTGGAATCATAGCTTCCTAACACTTAGGTGTTAGCTTTCTGTTACTTTAACTAAAATATCTGAGAGAAGCTTCTTTTTAAAAAGATTTGTTCATTTATTTGAAAGGCAGAGTTATAAAGAGATCTAAAGACCTTCCACTGGCCCCACCTCCTAGCCACCATAATCTGATCTAAGCCTCTACCTTTAGCCCATCAACAATTAACGTGACTGAGATTTTTAAAAAGCAGTTTAGGGGCCGGCAATGGTGTAGTGGGTAAAGCCGCTGCCTGTGGTGCTGGCATCCCACATGGGCGCCAGTTCAAGTCCCGGCTGCTCCACTTCCAATCTAGCTCTGCTGTGGCCTGGGAAAGCAGTAGAAGATGGCCTGAGTCCTTGGGCCCCTGTATCACATGGGAGATATCACACAGGAAGAAACGCCTGGCTCCTGGCTTCAGATCTACTCAGCTCTGGCCATTGTGGCCATCTGGGAAGTGAACCAGCAGATGGAAGATCTCTCCCTCCTCCTCCGCCCCCGCCCCTGCTTCTGTAACTCTGCCTTTCAAATAAGTAAATCTTTTTAAAAAGCAGTTTAATTTTCATTTATTTATAAGGCAGAGTCACGGAGAGAGACATACAGAGACCTACCATCCTCTGGTTCATATTCCAAATGCCCACAATAGCTGGGGCTGGAGCAGTCTGAAACCAGGTCTCTCACATGGGTAGCAGAACCCCAAGTGTATCATCTGCTTCCCAGGGTGTGCTTTAGCAGAAAGCTTGATCAGAGCCCAAAGTGGGACTTGAACCCACATACCCTGTGAAGTGTAGGCATCCCTAGAGGGGGCTTATCCACTCTGCCACAGTGTCTGCCCTAGACTTTGAGGTTTAAACGGCTACATTAGTTTGAGGATTCCAGTCCTGCTCAATCCCTTGCAACCTGCCTCTCGACTCTGACCAGTTTCTTCTTCGTTGTGAAAACTTTAACTGCACTGCATCCAAGTGTTACTCCTAGCTCTACTATTCTCTAGAAAATAGCAAAATTAACTCAAAAGTGCAGGTGTTAACAAATGACGAAGCCCATCTCAGTCATTCTCCCTCTCAAAAGATATTAGCATCTAGCAACTTCCAAGATGAATTAGAACAAATTTTACCTTATGAGGCAGGACAATTAAGGGACTCTGGTGTTCTGGTTTTTGCAACTTTTGGGGAATGAGGTTGCCAGCGCCTGGACATCTGAGGAAGTGCCAGTGGCAGAGCCAACATCTGACTCTCCCGGGGGAAGTTAACGTTCCCTGTGTCTACTCCCATCATTTCCTCTGAAACTTAGGGTTGTCATGTTTTGATCTTGTTTTCAGATTAACCTCTGTTTGACTCTCTTCAAAGTCAAGCTTCAAAGGAAGCTCTTGGTATTTTACCAAAATCTTTAGGTACCTTGTAACTAGAAGACTGTACAATACTTTCATTGTACACTAATGTAAATCACCTTCTAAATTATAATTACCATTTTATTTATAATTCCTAGGGTTATTTGGCATTTAAGAAGGTATTTAGTAATTATGACAGTTATTTAATGATCTCCATAAATGGCTACCAAGACATTTTCTCTTGCACAGTGAAGAAAATAAGACCTTTCATAGTTATTTACCCAGCATCCCCCAGAGCCCGCTCCCTCTGGTCTCTCCCTGCCAGTCTTTCAGTGTGTCTGTCTGCAGGAGGCTCTGAGCCTAGAGAGGCAGACACAGGGCAGAGTCTCAGGTCACGATCAGCAGAGCTGATGTCTGATCTAAAGAGCAGAGCTGGTAGAGCGACAGCCTTGCTCTGAGATGTAACCTGACAGAGACTGCAGTGGAAAACAGCCCTCCGCCCCTCGCCCCAGCTTGATGTGCAGGCTGTCATCTCAGCCCTCTGTCACCTGCCTTGCCCACTTGCATCCCTCTTCCTGGATGGCACTCAGTGAGATTCAGGGTTCCTTTTTCTCTTTATTTCACTCCAGTTTTATTTTGACAACTTTATTGAGGCATAACTCACATACCATGAGACTTGCCCATTTCAAGTGTACAATTCAATGACATTTTTGTAAACTGATCAGGTTGGATAACCATCACCATCATCTAGAGTATTTCCATCAGCCTGGGAAGATCCTTTCTTCCATTTAGTCTGTATTTCCACCTCCAGTGCCATGTACCCACTGACCTATGTTGTCTTTAATGAATTGCCTTTTCTGGACATCCTAAAAAAATGGAATCATCTTTGATATGCGTATTTGTGTCTGGCTCCTTTCACATGGCATATCCTTGAGGTTTATCAGTGATACAGATGTCAGTTATGTGCAGGTTGCTACTACCCCAAGCCCCAAACTCCCTTCAAGGTGCTATGAGCACCTTTTTAAATGCCTTCCTGCTCTATCCCAGGCATCCTAGAGTCAGTCCTCCGTGTGGCTGTGACTGTGGTCCCCCCATGGTGGCTTCACTTGGGCTAGACCACTGCTCTCCCCTACCTGTTCTCCTGGCTCCCCCAACCAGGCTTCTTGCTTTTCCTCCAATGGCCTGATTCCCACCCTCTTTGCCCACTGTCTGTCCCTCATTCTTGGTTCAAGTGTAGCTTCCTGGAGGTGGTGCTCTCTGATCTACGTGGCTACGGTAGCATTCCTTTTCACAGACTGTTCAATTGCCCTGTTTTATGGCTCTTTGAGCTGTTGCTTATTCCTGAAATAACGTTTTGTTTATCTTGCTAACAGATTAGCGGTTAAGCGTCTTAGCCTGTTGGGACTCCTATAACAAAATATCATAAAGCAGGTGGCTTATAAACAACAGAAGTTTATTTCTTCAAGTTCTGGAAGCTGGCAAATCCAGGATGAAGGCTCTGGCGCATAGATGAGATCATCTTGCTGTGGCCTTACCTGGTGGAAGGGAAGAGGGCTCTATATTAGACATGTCTTAGGGCATTCATGCCATTCATGAGTGTTCTGCTGCCATGACCTAAGCTCCTGAAGACCCGCTTGCTAACACCATCACTTAGCAAGGAGGTTAGGCTTTAGTTTCCATGAACTTTTTGAGGCTCTTACATATAAATTTTGGTTAGACACAGACATCCTGACCATGACAGAAAGCAGTGACCAGGGGCTACTACGTTGCTGCCCTGGCTGCCCACTTCCTGGCTAGAGAAACTTGAGCCTTTGCCAAATGAAATAAAGGCAACTTCAGAAGCCACATGGTGCAGAACAAGGTGGCGCAGGGTGCATGCTGAGCAAGACAAGGTGTCGTCATCTGTTGCCTTCTCAGTGTCAACTGGATAAGGGCAGGGATCTTTCTGCATCTCCAGCCCCAGGACTAGGAATGGATGCAGTGTGGCTCCGTGTTCCTCATCCATCCGCCTCATATCTAACACCATTGGCTTGACACTTCCGATAGTCTGATCTCTGCTTCTCTCCAGCCCACCTTAACCCATCTTTTGAGTCTTGCGACTCCTTCTGGACATTTCCTATGGTGGTTTGCCCTGGGGACCTGCTGAGGTTGGCAAGGTGCCTGCCAAACATGACGAGACTGGCCACAGGCTCCCTGAGCTGAAAGTAAACCTGTTCACACTGGTAGCACCATTTGTGTATGGCTGCCGGAACCTTGGCGCAGCGTTCAAGAAACATGATTAACTGCAAGGTTTTGCAACATCCTCGGTATGTACACATTAAATGGCCTACTTGTGATTTTATTTTACAAAGCTAACAAGGGTTCTGTGGTGTGTTCAGCAAGGTCCTGGCAGGAGACAGCTGGACCACCTGTGTAATGTGCTCAGCTATCCCCGCAAAGCTCCACAGACCAAAGACAGACAGAACTGAAGGGCAGAGCACACAGGACAGGTGGCGTCACACAGATTTCCTGAGAGCTCAATTCTTGCTCCCAGTGCTTAACATTTAAGAGATACTATGTTGGTGGGATCAGTTGTCCTGCTAAAATCTAGGTCAGAAAAAGTCTGGAAGAGAGCTCAGAATCAGAGGTCAACTATATGCTGGGCATGTAGCAATCTATTCCTTTATTCTTCATCCTCACCGGTTACTGAACAGCTGAATTGGGATTTGCACGCAGGCCTGGCTGACTCCCCTGGAGATCAAGGGTTCTACACTCTATTTCTACTCTCTGCTGTTGAGGAGACCTCAGTGGGAAAGACTGGCCGACTGTGCAAGCTTGAAAATGCTCCAGACCAAGTGGGTACAACTCAGTATTCTGTACTCGCAATGGCCACATTAGACTGAGGAACAGGCTGCCTTTGGCTTAACTGTGCAGCTGAATTTTACTGTTTTGTTTTTTAATTTTTAAATTAAAACATTTTTGGCCACACTAGTAAGAAGTACCATGGCAGTTAGCTAGTGGCAGCACTTGTCTGAGGGTGAGGTCATCAGTGTCTTGGCATGCACTGGCTACCAGTGTAGACTTGTTCTCCAGGGGGTCTCAGTGAATCAGTGTGCAGTGCCAGCTGCATTACGTACAGTACTTTAACAGCATTCGAAAACAGGATTCTAGAAGAGCAAAACAAAACCATGTGGCCACACTTCAATTGTGCTTGGTTTGTAGTCATGCACAGAAGATGGTGTCTGATTTTGAACTACAACTTGAAGAGTGGAGAGAGTGTCTGAGGAACACAGACATGTACAATTTGGAAAAGAGGACTTGCAAAAGTACAAGTTATTAGAATAATGAAGTAATCTTTTAGGTTACTTTATATAAGGATATTTATACAAAATAGATGGTTAATTATTTTCATCATATCTGATAAAGACCAAGAAAACCATTATTAATTAGCATTTCCTAAGCCGATACCCCAAAGGAACACTGTCCCATGAGATGTTAAAACAGATACATTGCAAGCAAGCTTTTATGGACAGAGCTTTAAAGAATGCTGTAGCTTCTTAATGCTTCTTGGGGAGGGTGATGGGCCTAGAATAAGCCAAACTTTTTTTATGTATTGATTATTTCTATTTCCAGGAAGTGGACCATGGTGGGGAAACAGTTTGGGAAATGCAGAGATTTCTGGTTGGAAGATCAGCTTGGACAAATGCATCTGTTGGAACGATTCACTCACCTGATCCCTTAGTGTCAAATCCAATGTACTCCAATTTTCAGGAATACTTTGTAACCGAATTAATACTGACAGAGGTGAGTTAACTTTAACTTTGGGTTTGGATGCCTCCTGTAAAAACTGCAAAGAGTTCCAGATCAGATCCCAGCTGCCTGAGTGACACGTGCTTGGACAGCGCCCCAACCCAGAGACCCGGGAGGGTGAACACACCTTCTTGTCGGTGCTCATGTTCTCTGACTTGACTGTTTGGAAACTGACGCGTTGCATAAATCTTACTCCCACAGTCAACTATATTTCTGGAGTTGCCCACCTCAATGCAAAGGAACCAGAAATACCTGCCCCCCACTTCTTAAACAGCATGTATTAGCATTGCAAAGAAGTCTCTTCATGAGAGGAGTTCTCACGTTTATTTAAAGATATATAGGTTATGGTTATAGAAGCAAATTTCACTGAGTTGTTAAATACGAAGGATGCCTGACTACGGCCCTTAATTCAGCAATCTAGTATTCACACTGTTGTTTGTTGCCATTTAGCTATTTATCCAAACATGCCTTTTGTTTGCTTTTTTTAAACATGTGCCCAGATAGGGTGGAAAAAAGAAACACTAAGGACTTGTTTAAAAGGAGAAGCCTGAAAAAGATAAAATTCCCATGGCAGTTCTGTCCCACTGTAGTCTGTGTGCAGGAACAGTGTTCACATGGGGAAGCCGTACGCCCAGTGGTTTCTCGGTCTGAATGGTGTAAAAGCCCTTGAGGTTTTCTGTGGCCGTCAGGAGGGAGCGGGACATTCCGTTTACTGAATCCAGTCAATGTTCAGGCACCGTGCTATGAACGCGAACATATCCGAGACTTCTTCTATCACTTTGGCCGTGGGCTTCCCTGCCCCGTGGCCTGCCTTGGTGTCCACGTGGATGAGCAGGGGGTTGCTTTGCTTCTGGCTGCGGCCCACGACATACTGAAGGGTGGCAATGAACTTCAGGGAGTGGAGGGGGACCACCCGGTCATCGTGGTCGGCGGTGAGGAGCAGCATGGATGGGTACTGGACGTCCTCTGCCTCGGGTAACCTCACGTTGTGCAGTGGAGAATACCTAAAAGGCACAGGTGCAGTTGTGAGGCTGGATCTGGGGAGACGCCAGTGGCACAGGGACTCGGGCAGGTGGCCATCCTACCTCCACTAGCAAGGAGCTGGCAGCTAACTAGTCCCTGAGTGCTCATGGCGAGGGCTACCGGGAACCTTTGTCATAATTCTGGCCTGTTGAAATGATCCAAACTATGCATATGCCCTGTCCTATTTTGGTGCAGAAAGTTCATGGAAAAATGCATATTATGAAAAAAAAAACTATGCATGGATTTTTGCCAAAATAAACTTAGCTTTGAATTTTTCAGAAACTTTCTGAAGTACCCTTCATGGAGTGTGTCCATGAAGCTATTTACATTAAAAAATGATAGCTTTCAGACTGAACTTTTATTCCCTGTAGATGTGAAAGTATTGAGGTTTTTTTTTTTTATAGCTGCCACTTTAACTGAATTTCTAAGTGGCAAGCTAGCCATGAAATGAAAAAAGAAAAATTAGAATTTTTGAAACGAGAGAGCTACAAAGAGAAGTTAAAGGATGTCATTTACTCCGTTACTCACAAAGGAGCTGAGAGTCACAAAAGAGACAGCCCTGTGATATTTCAGTAATGCAATTCGTACTTCAAAAAGTTTATGAAAAATAAAACTAAATGATAAGTTTATTTTGGTGAACAAATTTTGAAATCCATGCATAAACCTTTTCAAGACCCCTTGTATCTTCTGCACCAAAGTAAGCTTATCTTTCATTTTCCCATGAACTTTTTCATGAATATGTAGTTGTACTGAGAGTACAAAATATATTTAAAAAGAGGAATATATGGAAGCACAGCTAAGTTCCCTATTTCTTAATTTAGAAAAGGAAAACACACAAAATGATGCATTTTTGCATTCATTTTTGATTATAGCACTAACAAATTAGGGCAAATTTAGCAGCTGAGAATTTATGTCCCAGCTCTGTAAGTCAGCAGTCTGGTTCTCTGCTCTGGGCCTCTCAAGGCCAAATCAAGGTGTTGGCTGTCTGGGTGCTTACCAGGGAGAAAAACATGTCTCCCTCCAAATGTTGATTGGGGGTGGTTCTCAGCTTCTGGCGGTCTTGTCTTCCCCGAGTGCCCTCATGGCTACACCCCGATTCCACCCGGAAAAGGTTCCCTGCATCACGGGTTTCTGGGATTCGCCTGGGACCAGTTGGATGAAGCAGGATAACCTCAGTATTTGAAGGGCAGCTGCCTGAAAGCATGCATTTCATCTGCAGAGCCCTGTCCCGGCAGAACCTGCAGGACCGACCGACTGCAAGGGGACAGGAATCCTTGGAAGTCTGCCTATGAAATCTACGTAGTTTGCTGTTTTTGTTAAAGACTGGATTAAAACAAGGAAGGACAGGTAGGTTTTCCTATCTCCTCTCCAAGACACTGAAGAGGCCAAAGTGGCAAACTTTAACCCTGTTGACTATGTTCAATTTGATATCAAGCCACTAACAAGGTATGCACATCCAGATGAATTCAAACCTTACTTGATAAGCCATTCGAAGTGTTGCTTGTTCTCTGAGCACCCATAATCGGTGGTCCAGGCATGCCCGATGGTGTATTTATGGAACTTCAGCATGTCCATCACTCCAACTTGGGCAATAACACATCCAAAGAGATCAGGACGCTGATTTGCACATGCAGCTAAAAACCAAGACAGAAAGAAAAGCCTATCATCCTGCATCAGAATAGAACAAAACTACACGTAGACGCTTTCAGGACCCTGCTTGCCATTATCCTTAGGGCACAGGAAGAAACCATCAGATATCTCCTGCCTAATGGCCCAGAGGCTGGCCCACAGCACCCCATCCCCACATCCAAAATGTCTAAGGGCTGGGACTGCATCAGCCCTGGGGTTTTGATCCCCCAAGGTGAGTCTCCCTGGGGGAGCATTACTTGGGATGCTCGCGGAATTTCTGAAGAATCTGTGTCCCCTCCCTTGCTTTCAAAGGTCAGTCCTGGATCTCAGTACCAGCCCAGGGTAGAATAGGGTATGAAACACAGCTTAGAGCTCTGACCAGTACTGGCACATCTTGTTCTGGCTGTGAGGGTGGGAGGGGTAGGAATCTTCACTTCTAAAGTAAGCACTCCAGCAAATGGATGGGGCCATTCCATCTCAACAGGCATAAGGAAACTCCTGCATATAAGCTTCCAGAGAGACAAAGCTGTCCCTGGATGAACACGGATATCATAACACAGTTCTCCCATTATTCAAAGAGGGGAGATTCTCCATATCCTTTGCCGTTGAATCTTGGATTCATCGTTGATTCTTGCCTTTTTCTTATACCTCACATTGTAATTCATAAGCTCCAATTCAAAACATGTCCAGAATAGGATCACTTCTCACTACCTCCACTGCCCCACCCTGGATCCCAGTAACTGGAGAGTACTGCTTCTCTTCTCCTGCCTTCCCTCCTACCTCACATCGCAGCCAGCACAATCCTGCTGAGAGAGAAGTCACAGACTCCCCCAGGCTGGCTGTGGGGCTCTATCTGTGCAAGCCTCCCAACACCTACCCCTCCAGACTCGCTG
This sequence comes from Sylvilagus floridanus, assembly GCA_949820135.1. NCBI lineage: Eukaryota > Metazoa > Chordata > Mammalia > Lagomorpha > Leporidae > Sylvilagus > Sylvilagus floridanus. Next base: position 63,997,807 of record OX463227.1, on the reverse strand, counting down.
GGCCCAGCCATGGACAGGGACCTCTTGCTCGAAAACTCTATGAACGCAGAGACACTATCTGTTTTACTCACCAATATGTATGCCCAGTATCTGGAAAAATGCCTGGTACTTCTTGGTGTTCAATACATATTTGTTGAATAAATGGATCTATTTGTTACTTGATAACTAATAATTATATCAGTACCCTTTCTAAATTTATATGATTTTGGACATCTGCATTTTGTTTCTCTAGGAATTTTTCTTAAGGCAAAGAGTAAGAACAGGTGGAGGTTTTGCCATGACTCGGCATGTTTCAAAGACAAGAACAAGTGAACAGCTGGCCTCCAATCCCTCCCTCCCAACATAAGATATAGGACTCAGCAAGCCAAGTTCAGGCCCACCACAGATGTTTGTTTCAAAGTTAAGTGCTACTGAGGAAAAAAAAAAATTTTACTAAGTATTCTAAGTCACCCTCTATGAAATGGGGATGACAACAGCACCTGCCTTCAGAGGCTGTTTGCTCTGGGGTGGGAACCACCCTTACAAACTGTCACTGTTAACTATCTCACTTCTCTGCACCCATGGCATTGGTATCGCATGGCACCTATGCAAATGTCGAGTGATGCTTGCATCTCCCTAGCTCTGAGTAACGCAGAGGGGTTGTCCGGCTCAGTCCTGCACTTGCCGAACCCCAAGAACCTGTGGATCCAATTGCAGGGGGGAGAACTCTGAGCAGGTGCTGGGACAGCATCTTATGCTGTCACAATTTCTCTGGACCACTGTTCCAATCCCAGGTAAACCGCAGCTGCTGCCAGACTACCTGAAAACCACAGGGGTGTTAACTAGTGAGCACAAGGAGTAAAAGCCAGCTCTCACCCACTAGGAGGCCTCCGTTTGACCCTCCATTGATAGTCAGCCTCTTGGGAGACGTGTAACCTTCCTTAACCAGATACTCCGCGGCACACTGAAAGTCATCGAAGCAGTTCTGTTTGTTGGCCAAGATACCACCTGCAATGTGCCCAAGTGAATGACAGTTAATTAACATAAAAATTGAGTTTAACCTAACGGGAGTTCAAAATAATGACAGGGCATAGTTTCAACTATTGATTTGCTTAAAAATAATGGGCTAACACTACAGTGAAGCATGTCTTTAAATACACATTTTATTATGCACTACAACTGCTATTCCCTATCCAGGGCTTTTTTGAAGAAACCCACTAGAACTTGAAAGGCATTTGCCCCCAAAAGAACAGCCGATCTGTTACGTGAGAGAAGCACAAGAACAGAAGCGTGAAAGCATATAATCAAAAAGTCTATGTTGGAGAAGCTGAACTTAAAATAGAAACAAGACCTCCAGTGGTGTCCAGTCCTCCACGTTCCATGCAGCCAGAGCCGGTGCCGGGGGCTGCACGGGCGGGCCCTCCCCGGGAAGACGCAAGCGCTCTGCACAGCTGCACTTCTCACCCAATCCTCTTTGCAGGGGTTGGAAATGGGTAAGTGAAGAAAAGAAATAAATGCTCGAGCTTCGCCCTGGGCTACTGACTTCACAAACGGGAACTGGGTGGTGAGGTGGCACTGCAGGTCACCCCGGTACAGAGTCTCAGTTCTGGCAGGAGAGAGCTCAAGCATCTCCCTGGGGAACCTGGGCTTGCCCCTCGGTGAGTCACTCTAATGCATTAAACCAACCAAAGGGGGAAACAGTTATAGGGGCTTGGGATAGCCAAAGGCGTATCCTCAAAGGAGCAGATGTCTGAAATGACTGCCTCTGAAATGAACAAAGAGCAGACACAGATCTAGATAGATATTTCAGATGAACCGCTTCTGCCGAAATTCAATTAAAGATGAAGCAGTGCTACTGAAGGCATTTTTTCATATTAAAATATTAATAACATTTGTTTTAATGAGAAATTATTGGTGAATTAGAACAGCTAGGATTACTTAGTTTCCAGGAATAATATCATTTGGGTCTGTGACTATATTTTTAAAAGAGCATTAAATTTTAAACTCAATTAATAGAATTTAGATTCATCAATGTTCCATACATGAGGCTATAATGGGGAAAGGTCTATTTCTGGTCCTTTCCCTGTCTTTTTTTTTTTTTAATTTGAGAAAGACAAACAGAGCTCCATCCACTGGTTCACTCCATAAATGCCAGCAACAGCTGCACTCTGCTGGGCTGAAGCCAGGAGTCTGGAACACAATCCCTATCTCCCACGTGGGAGGGAGGAACCCAACTACTTTAGCCATCACTGCTGCCTCAACAGGAAGTTGGAACCAGGGGCTGTACGGGCAGCCTAGCTTAGCCACTAGGCCACATGTTCACCTCTCCCACCCTGAAGTTTGAGAACGTCTCTGACTCAAAAGGTCAACCTTTAGACTTCGTCAAACTCCACTTTGCTGTTCCAGGCTTTTGTATAGTAAGTTGGTTTTAGAAAAACTGAGCCCATCCAGGTCATGGCATCTTCCCCAGCAGAACATGGCTGGGGGGCACCTGCTGACTACAAGGGTTCTTTCAGGAAGGGGCCTAGGGATCCATGCTCTGAGCTTGAGTGTGCACAGTGCATACAATTTAAACAGAAAATCAGGTGAGTTGAGGGGTCTAGACTTAGGGCAGCTGTTTGGGATGTAATTCAAACATGGGAAAATTTTATTATTTAATCTCCTTTTATCAGTCATCTTTTAGTATCCCACCTTCACAGTTGGTTTTGATATAATTAAACTCTCCTATGAAGTCAAAATCATACAATGAACTGTATGCAGTTTCAAATGTGACACTAACTGATCAAGCCTGGGGACAGCGACCTGGTGATGGCAGGTCATCATGTGTTAATATAAGAGCTTCGCTCGGGCTTGAGGAGATTACTGTCTGATGTCAGCCCTTGGGGTGCCCGCTGGATGTCCAGGGGTCAGGCCTGGGCCTGTCCTGTACCTTGAGACCTCCTGGTTGTTTATGAAAATCCCTGTGTTGTTCTGTAAAAGAACACGCGGAGGGTGCTCTCTGAGGCTGCCAGAATGGGCCAACCCCAAGCACTGGTGGCCACCTCCATCCTGGCAGCCCTGTTACAGGGGAGCGTGGGGGGCTGCAAGGGAAGAAGGTCTTCTTCAAACCACTAGCAAGTCTGAGTTCAATTTTGGTCACACTAAAAGCCTGGGCACCCCGCACGCAAAGAAACAAAGAGGCAGGGCTTTAAAATCAAGATGAACATAAAACACAAAACAAAAAACAACCACCCACATGACACTGGCCATCTGGGGTATGAAGCTAAATACTAGTCAATAAACTAGAACCCATGCTTTCAGAGGCGGAAAGGCACTAACACCCCCCTCTCCCCCCAAGTGAGTGTGCCCTTGTGTCTGAACCTACACACACTAGAGTCACAGCAGCAGGGCTGGGAACAAGAAGATGCCCACACTGGGAGCAGGAGAGCTCAGAGAAGGTTTCCTCTTCAGAGACAATGACTGCTTTGCAATCTGTTTCCAGACAGCCCTGTTACAGGTTAGCACCATGTGGCTGCGAGGAGACAGAGTAAGCACTACAAAATTCTCATCACTATGAAAAACGCACCCCGTGTGTGAAGGGCAGAGTGAGTTGTTTTTAAAAGGGGAGTGGTGCCTGCGCTGTGTCTGCAAATATCCTTATTTGTCATTTGTCTCATCAAAATGCTTCTCTGCTCTTCACCCCTTCGGAAGGCTTGGCACAACCTCTGGTTTCTGTAAACACCCTACCTTTATGCCATGTCTCTCCATATTCGCCGCCGCCTCTGATGTTGGCCACTGCAAGGACGCCACCCATGTGCCTCACGAAAATAAGCCTGGACACACTGAAAAACAGTGGACACAGTTACCCTTCTGTGACCCACCTGCTAAGGACCATGTTATCTGTCTTTACCGCAAAAAAAAAAAAATCCCTGGAAATTCTCGGTGAGTAATAGCATCTAAATCTAAAGAGGAGCCAAATATTACTTGATTAATGTCTAACTGCAAAGCTCATACATTTTCATGAGCATTCAATATGTCTCACTTTCCTATATTGGAAATATTTCACTATGCAATTCATAATGCAAATAGAGAATAAACCAGAGGCCCTCATTTCACAGTGAATCTATCTCTCAAACAAGTGTCTTGGCAAAGAAAACACTGTCAGCCCAGGCGTGAATGGCACCGGGCTAGCAGGAGCAACCAGTGCTGGCCCTGGCGTCCTTTCTTTGGGCAATGCTCTCTGAACATGCAAGCTGGAAAAAGCAAGCCAGCTCTTTACAGAACATGGCTTTTAAACATAGCTTCTAGTTCTCAGTAATTTAGCTGTTAAATGAGACAACCCAGAGTGTGAAAGGTCAATGAGATCAAGGACAGAGTTCTCAGGGCTGGAGACACTTTCTAGAAACAAACACAAGAAACTAGCACACAGCCTCTTGGGAGGGTATGAGGTCCTTCGGAAAATCTGTTTATCCCTTCCTCCATTCCACTGTGACCCTAGAAGTGTGGACATTTTTCTATTTGCTGTTAGTTAAAATTACTTTTGAGAACTATTTCTGGGAATTTTATCATTCTCCCATTACAAACTTGATTTTAACAAGGCTTCTGCGAACCTGAGGATCGGGGGTGAAGAGGAGAAAAAGGAAGAGCGGGAGAGATGCATCAATCCATACAACTACACCCAATTCCCATCATTCCGAGGGTCTCTCCTGAAATTACTACCCACTGGGTCTGGGGATGAAAATGGTCCAGGAACTCATCTCTTTATTCCCGATAGTTCAGGTTTAATAAATCTCTGTTGCACTAATGAACAAAGGCAAGAGGTTTTAGCTACTGTAGATCCACTCAAGAATCACTATTGTCTTGATCCCAGCCCCCTGCTGGGACCAAGGGGATGGGGCTCAGGTGCAAGTCTCTCCTTGTTTATTAGAGGAAGCAGGTGTTCATTGTTCCTGCACGCAAGTGTCCCTGTGCACTGAAACTGAGCCTCTAACTGTACCTCTTGGAATGACAAAGGTCAGAAAACAATGGCATATTTTTCGTGTAAGGATGAATCTAATGAAGCAACACCCACTGGCTTGGAGTCTTAGACTAATAATCTCAAGGAATGCATACGGTATATGGTTTCTACCACACAGATACGGATGTATTGAGACAACACATCTCATTGCTTGGGGAACTCTGAAAAGAGATGGGAAGCCTGACTGTGAGCTGCTCTCTCCCACCCAGGGTTCAGGCCATGCCTGGAATGGTGCCTGAGATGGCACTGCCAGTGTAGAATGAATAGCCATCACTATGACACTCTAACTAATTTCCCTGCAGTTTACTCCTATGATGACAACACACAACTGTTCCAAAAATACCGCTCTATGCTTCATTTCACACAAGGCCTTGCTAACAAAAGGATGAAACCAAACTCTTCAGCCAGATGCTTAAGGCAGCCCATAATCTGGTTCTAAACCATTTGAAGGCAGGGACCAATTTTCATATTAAATCTAATATTTTATGGACAGTGAGTGCTCAAAACCAAAGAATAGTTTTCTTGTATTCAGCTCTGGAACGGTTGGTGGAATCTATTCTGCATTTGTGTCCTGTCGTCACCAGTGCATGTGTCTGGTTCCAATTAGGAAGGCTCCTGGGCGGAGCTGTGGCTCTGATCTCCTATGAGGCTCTCTTCAGAAGATGGCTTAGAGCTAGTGTTGCTACTAGGAAATTCTCTTTTTTTCTTTGACAGAGTTATAGACAGACAGGTCTTCCTTCCATTGGTTCACTCTCCAAATGGCCGCTAAGGCCGGCGCTACACCGGTCTGAAGCCAGGAGCTTCCTCCTGGTCTCCCATGCGGGTGCAGGGGCCCAAGCACTTGGGCCATCCTCCACTGCCCTTCTGGGCCACAGCAGAGAGCTGGACTGGAAGAGGAGCAACCAGGACTAGAACCCAGCACCCATATGGGATGCCGACACTGTAGGCGGAGGATTAACCAAGTGAGCCACGGTGCCAGCCCCGGGAATTCCTTGTTTTTAAGTATTAACAATGCCAAAGGAAATCCCATTTTGTAATAGGAATGGGATGTTAAAATCAAGCTTGCAAATACCTAATAGAAGATATGCATATGAACAACATCAAATGTATACACATAGATTTTTCTCCCTGAAAAAGAAGTTATCTGGGAAATAATCACAGAAACAGTGTAGAAAAGTTTAAAATTAAGGAAGTAATAGAATATTCAGAAAATATAGTTGCAACTTAACATTAAGACAATAAGACTTTGTAAAAAATATGCTCATTAAAAGAATCATTCCCTCGGAATACTCCGGGTAGTGGGGTGGTGGAAAGTGACGAACATTTGAAAAAGATTCCTTCCTTTATGATCTCAGCTCATACTGATCTTCTAGACCCTCAACAGCTAGTTCTTAAAGAACGTATTCCACTGGGGACTTTTTTTGTTAATGAGATTAGTTTGTCAGAATCTTACAATTCCTGACCAGAAATTCCGAGACTAAGCACATCATCCTGTCCTTACATGGGAACATCAGAAACTGGGATTTAGCAACCAGTCAGTCGCTAAATCAAATATACAGCAACATTCCAAGAGTGTTCCATGCTTACCTGTAATTGGGTGTGATAGAAATGTTGAAGCCACCATAGCCATATAAGAAGGCAGGATGAGAGCCATCCAATTTTATGCCCTTTTTATGTACAATGAACATGGGAATCTTTGTACCATCCTTGCTAGGATAGAAAACCTAGAACAAAAGAAAGCAGAGATGTAGAGTTAGCAGCACTTAGTGAATACATGCATGCTTTCAAATGGGAAAATATGTGGGTAGCAGATTCTTCAGGAGGTACTGTAACACGATGACCATCTAATGCCACTAAACAGCTACTGGATGGTGAAGCATCTTGCAGTTTTTACGGAGACGGGGTAGAATAATGAAAAGAACATGGGTCTGCAAATAGAGGGATCTGAATGAGAATTCTTACTCCACAGCTATGCAGGCGGGTGCCCTTGGGCAACGTGTTCATGCTCCCTCAGCCTAGGTTCTTCATCTGCAAAATGCAGCCATCATGCCCACATCTTTCCCGAGTCACACAGAAGGGAACGGCCATTCTGTTCTTGCAGCCACTGCTCAGCTCTCCCAGATTTGGCCATCCTGCCAAGCAACTCAAACTAGGTAAACTTCTCTTCTAGAAAAACAAATGTCATATTCCACTTCACCTCTAAGTGTTAAGGCACTCAGCACATCATCATTTTTCTATGTTCAGCTAACAAGCAAATGTTATTAGCAACAACAACAACATATTTGCTTTGAGAGTTGATGAGAAACAGCAGAGAGAGCCCATTATTCCTGGCAATACAAAGATATTTTCTTTGGTATTGATAATTAAGTCTCATCAAATCTTCCTGAATCTGGGCAACGCAGGCGAATTCAGTCACCATTTCCATATTCATTACTTTTTGGATAAAGGATTAAGAGAAAACGGATAAGGAAGGGAACAGTAAATGCTATTGAGGCGATAAAGCCATAGAATAAATGATAAGCCGCAGAAAGCTGATAAGGGTTTCTTCCAGACAGAAAAGCTGTAAATAGCCTTTTCTTTGGGTAAACATGGTGTCGTTACCCTAACTGATGCAGAAAGGGCCCTGATCAGAAACGTCTTGCTCCCACGCTGCTGACAAGGGTATATGCCTTTCATTTGCACACAGTGTGACACTTGACATCCATGGCTGTTCAAGGCAGCAACTCTGTTAGGGGAAGCTGCCACAAAGTCCTTGGAAATAAACCCTGGGGCGGGGAGGGGAGAGTGGGCAGACGATGCACATTTAGAGATGCCCGATATGAGACCAGCACAAACGCCTGCGAGAAATCGCAGTATAAACAGCATTTGTCTCTGACTTTGGAGGGAGACGCTGAGAGAGAGATGAAACCTGCAGTGTAGGGATCATGGAAACCACTCCACGGAGTTCAAAGCTGTCTGAGGGAACATGGTATTAAAGTTACTCAGTGCCAGTTAGTAGCTACTTAACAAAATAGTGGGTGGGTGGGGACAAGCAAGTACAGATAGGAGAACAAGCTACAGGTGACTGGCTGGGGCTAATAAGCTAAAATACAGGGCCTTCAGCTCCGAGCTGGGCAGGCTCTGGAGCTCTGTAACCACAGAGGTTGACAGTATCAGGGCAGCAAACTGACTGACATGATGTCACCTTAACTGAACCATCTGCTAAAAAACAAACAAAACCAGTGTGCCCTCCAGCTACTCCCCCAACTTCCCACCCAGTCTCAAATCCCTGCCTAGGCTGACCCTCTCTTGTTCCTCTCTTCCCCACTGCTGAGTCCCAGCTCCTCCATCCATTCCCAGTTGTTTCCTTCGTCTGATAGGGCATCCTCCTGATAGCACAGTTCCTTGGAAGACACCACCAAAGCAGCACAAAGTCTCCTTTATGCCTGCAGTTTCCAGCGCACATCCAAGCTCTTAAGTTGGTGTGGTTCTGATGGTGTTAAAAGAACATTTTTGAGGGGCTGCCGCTGTGGTGTAGTGGGTAAAGCCGCTGCCTGCAGTGCCAGCATCCCATATGGGTGCCGGTTTGAGTCCTAGCTGCTCCACTTCCAATCCAGCTCTCTCCAATAGAGCGGGAAAGCAGTGGAAGATGGCCCAAGTCTTTGGACCCCTGCATCCATGTGGGGGACTCGGAGGAGGCTCCTGGCTTTGGATTGGCACAGCTTCAGCCATTGCAGCCATCTGGGGAGTGAACCAGCAGATGGAGGACCTCTCTCTCTCTCTGCCTCTCCTCTGTGTAACTCTTTCAAGTAAATAAATAAGTCTTTTTAAAAAAAATACTCCTCTGAAAGGAATACTTAAAAAAAACATTTTGAATACTGTCCCAAAGTGAAAGGGGCATTTGTGGAAGTGATTTTATTGTGGTCAAGAAAACGCCTAACAAGAAGGCTAACATACACACCACATACATGCACATATACAAAGGATCTTCCCAAAGCTCATGGAAAAGGTGTGCTATGGAAACTATGCATGGGCTGCGTGTTTTTTTTTTTTTTGGCATCAAAATAGTTCCTGTTTTCTACAAGCTTTTTAAGTATGCATATGCACACACCCCCCTACCTTTCTGCAAGAGCTACACTCACAGCAGTATTTTGTGTCCTTTCCATTTATGGAATGGCAGTTGTTACTGGATCTACATTGGATTTTGCAATGAAAGGGAGATTGAATGCTCAGTCTTTTGATAACTGGAAGGAGTCCACGTGGGCCTTTTGGAAATGGTGATTGAAAACAGCCTAGGTGTGGGGCCAGCATGGTGCGGTGAGTTAAGCCACTATTTGTGACGCCAGCATCCCAGATCAGACTGCCAGTTCAGGTTCTGGCTCCTCTGCTTCCTATCCAGCTGCCTGCTACAGTGCCTGGGAAAGCCGCGGATGATAGCCCAAGTACCTACGTCCCTGCCACCCACAAAGGAGACCCAGATGGAACTCTGGGCTTCTGGCTTCAGCCTGGCCCAGCCCTTGTTGTTATGACTATTTGGGGAGTGAACCAATGGATGGAATCTCTCTCTCTCCTCCCCTCCCCTCCCCCCCCCCCGCCTTTCACATAAATAAATCTTGAAAAAAAAAAAAAAAGGCGTTTTCCATCATGCACTTAAACTGGCTGCCTCTTGAATCCACTTGCTTCAAAGGTTTTAGGAGGATTTGAAGACCTGCTAGGTTAGGAGCAGAAGTGAGTAAACTCCTTGTTTCCATCTGCTTCCCAAACCTGGCCAGAAAGCCCCACGTCAGAGCCTACGCTGGAGGTCCTTACACCTTGCCAGCGGGGCCGACACATCCGGTCAGGAGTGTCACAAGCTTCATCCCCAGAGGTTGTGATTAAGCCTGCAGATGCAGCACATTGCCTTGATACTGTGGCAGGTGGATTTGGGCACATTTCCTCTGTCACTCCCTCTGCCCTTGCTCATTAATGTCAGTGAGGTCCAGATCGTTCCCCTCAATCCCTGACAGTTTCAATATGGGAGTCTCTGCTTTTCTTTGTGACTTTAGTGATGAAATCAATGACCAATGATGTGCCACATCCTGACCTTGAGTGCCTCAGTATCAGATCTTCATTTCAACTCTTCCCTAACCACTGGCTCATTCCAAAGTCTGCTGCACCTGTTATGGGTCAGGCACTGCGCTAAGCATTGGAAAAGTAAAAGATGAGCAAGACCTGCACACCCGCTGCACCAAATGCAGACATCACTTTGGCCCCCAGAGCCTGAAACTCTGCAGAGAATTTTAACAGGCCCCCTCCCTGGTGACCCTGACTGGTTCTTTCACTGCCTCTTTCCTTATGCCTGGGGTATCTGTCCGTATTCTTTCTTCACTGCTATGATGATGTCCAGTCCCTTATATGATCTCTGACCATCTGTTCGTACTCTCTTGCCCAGCTTGAGATATTTGGACAGCCCCGTAAATGTCCCTAATGCCCCAAATCTCTAATTCTAATCCTAACCCAGAGGGTTTCTTCTCTCCCCACATGTCTGGTCACTCAGAAAATGCCACTCCATTCCAAGTTACATACATCTGAATTCAGCTGGGCTGTGCTGTCGTCTCTCTCCCCACAAACAAATTCCTGTGCCTTGCCCTTCCTATGTGTCTCCTTATATCCTCCCCCCAAATCAATTCACAGCAGCCGTCTGCAAGGGTTTCCATTTCCCACCACTCACTGCACCATGTCCACCTGTGTGGAGTTCTCAAAACACCCAACACTCCACTCATCATCTGCAGCCCCCAAGAGGGATGGGTCATCCAGCCAGTTCCCTTCCCCACTTCCTGAGCCATCACGTTCTCCCAATCACAGCCATTAACAGTTTTTGCATCTTCTCTCTCTCTCCCTTGCATATAGACTCAAATTTCTCCAGTCCTATGGAACAATGAAACCTGCATTGCTCTATCTACTCCTTAAGCTGAATTCCCATTTTCCTCTTTGTCCCTGATCCAACTGACCCACAATAACTTACGCCCATTGCTCACTGCTCTCCTCCTGTGTATTCTGTTGTCACCACTGCTTTTTTCAAAGGTCGTCAATTTGCCCTCCATTTCTACCTTTGCTGCAGGGGGTACACCCCTTTTCATACACATATAAAGGCACATCTCTATACACACATTCACATACACCTAAGCTTATTCTACAGCGATGAATAGAAGCAGGCTAGTATATTGGGTTACAACTTACTCTCCCCACCCTTCACTTTTGTAACATGAGATCATGGAATTCCTCCCAGGTTAGAACACGCAGGTTTATCTCATTAAGAACGGGCAGTGGCCCTAGTGGTTAAGAGGCCTGTGTTTTGGCCGGTGCCATGGCTCAACAGGCTAATCCTCTGCCTTGCGGTGCCAGCACACCGGGTTCTAGTCCCGGTCGGGGTGCCAGATTCTGTGCCGGTTGCCCCTCTTCCAGGCCAGCCCTCTGTTGTGGCCTGGGAGTGCAGTGGAGGATGGCCCAAGTGCTTGGGCCCTGCACCCCATGGAAGACCAGGAAAAAGCACCTAGCACCTGGCTCCTGCCATCGGATGAGCACAGTGCGCCGGCCGCAGCGCGCCGTCCACGGTGGCCGTTGGAGGGTGAACCAACGGTAAAGGAAGACCTTTCTCTCTGTCTCTCTCTCTCACTGTCCACTCTGCCTGTCAAAAAAAAAAAAAAAAAAAGAGGCCTGTGTTCTGTACTGGAGTACCTGGGTTTGAATCCTGGCTCCTGATTCTAGCTTCCTGCTAATGCATGCTCCGAGAGGCAGCAGCTAAGGGCTCAAGCAGCTGGGTCCCTGCCACCCAGCTGAAGAGACCCACACCAAGTTCCCAGTTCCTGGCTTTGGCTGGTCTAGCCCTGGCTGTTCCAAGTATTTTGGGAGTGAACCAGTGATGGGAGCTTACTCTTTCTTTGAATTACTCTTAACTAATTAAAAATAAACAAACCCTGGCTGCATTGTATTTCACTGTATGAATGTGCACACATTTCACTATCTGCTCACTGATACATATTTGAAGGGAAGAGTCTCACTCACTCACTGAGACTGGTCTTCCATCTTCTCGTTCACTCCCCACATGGCTACAGCTGGTGTTGGTCCAGGTTGAAGCCAGCAACCTGGAACTCCCTCCGGGTATCCAACATGGGTGGCAGGGGCCGAGGCACTTCAGCCATCCACTGCTACATTTTCCAGGCACATTAGCAGGGGGTGGGATATTGGAAGCAGAGCAGCTGGGACTTGAACCAGTACTCTAACATGGTATGCTGACATTGCAGATGGCAGCTGAGCTCACTGCATCACAGTGCCAGCCTTGATACATACTTAAACTATTCTTTTTTTTTTTCTGTTATCTACAATGATGGAATAAATCTCTTTGGGATAAATCTTGTGTACTCATGCTATGATTTCTGTAGGATATATTCTTAGACATGAGACTCCTAATCAAAATAGATGCACATTTAAAAATGGATTCTCACAAATAATTCTCCAGAAAGCGCTTATCAACTAAAGCTCTTGGTGACAATGTTTACCTAAGTGTCTAATTCTCATAGGAAGTGGTTATTAAAATGAATTTTTCTTAGTCTACTCATTAAACAGTGGCACTTCATTATTGCTTTTTTTTAAGCAAACATTTTCATCTACTTATTGTCATTTTATATTCTGTCCTCAGAGAACAAAAAGTGCCTGCACTGTTACTGTGTCACCCCTCTGTTTACAGGAGCTCCTCTTACGTTAAGGACATGCTTTGTTTCTATTTCCTCCCAATCACCTATATTTTCTTTTTTAAACTTTTCCTGTAGCATCATAAGCCAAAGAAGTTAATATTTCTGCATCTGTGTCTCCCCTGTCTTTCCTGTCTTATGTAGAAATGATCCCCACCCCAAGTTAACAAGATATTTGTCTATATTTTGAATATTTTATATTTTATTTGTACACATGGCCTAGGGTCTGATACTCCTCTTCCATAAGTGGCCACCTAGTACATCATGTATCGAGGAGTCAAATTCTTGTTCCTTCCCTCTCTGTTCCGAAACACTTTTTCCTTACTGGTTTCTTCACGGCTTCATCTGTCTCTAGCTCTATATGGCAAATACTCTATTGGCTCCTCTGCCCCTGTTTTGCCATTTTCTTCCTTGGCCATCTCTTTTTTTCTCTGGCCGTCTTCAGAATTACTTTACGCCAAAGACCTCTGTGTGCATGCCTGTTGGAGGCCCACAGCCACACTCAAGTTTCCCAAAGCTCATCCACGAGGGTCTGTGGAGGCTGGCCAAGGCCTTTTGTGGCGGCTGGGCTGTCCATGTGCGCAGCTTGCCTGCCTTGGGTCTCTCCTATCTTGGCTAACAGCAGCACTCTTTTCTCAGCTGTCCACCTGTCAACTGTTAGGGACCCACACAGTAGGCCACCAGTCATCCAGTTTGGCATTCACTGCCAGGTCTCTCCTCCTCTTTGAATACTGGCAAACCTGCTCAGAGCTCTCCACGCCACTGGCCTCATCTCCCATGTGTCTCCCTTGTCTCCTCTCATTGACTAATGGGGAGCTGTGGCAGGAATATTGGGACCTTGAACGATTATTAGTACAATGAAAATGATGTCATTGATGTATGTAGAGAATATTAAAGGCACCAGTGCTGGGGGAGTAGACAGCTGCCAAAGCCCAGGTACTGCTTTTCCCTTAGGCAACAGATTATTGCTACCATAACACTCAGGTTCAAGTTAAAAAGACTTCCTTTTTCTAACTCTCTAGCCAGTGAGAGCACTGATGATACACAGCCGTTCACCGTGCGTGTCCACTGGGGCACAGCTCTGCAACAATGCCAGGGCTTTTATGGGCTCCTTAATGGACAGAGAAACAAAGTGCTCACAGGGGATCGGACAGGCGCCCACTTAAGTAACAGCAAAAGCCAGTTGTCATCCAGGGCTAATGGCTTATCACGTTACCACGTGAGGCTGGCGGGCCTCAGCTCCTGCCTTCCTGCCAGGGGCCGAGCAAATGGATCATGTGATGGATCCAGCCAGATGAGGAGCCTGAGACCCAGCACCCACCGTCACCCGAGAGAGAGAGGCACCACCGACTATCTCCGATGGACAGGCAGCCTCTGAATACAACCTCAGCGTGTATCAGTTCCAAGCCTTCGTCAGGGACAAATCAAAACCAAACACCCCAGGGATTCAAAACAATAGTTCAGAATAGTGACCTAGTCAAACACTGACCAGAGTTAAACAATGAATTAAAACCATCTGTCCGGGCTGGCATTGTGTCGTAATGGCCACCTACAATGCCAGCATCCCATGTGGGCACTGGTTCTTGTCCTGGCTGCTCCACTTCTAATCCAGCTCCTTGGCCTGGGAAAAGCAGCTGAAGATGACCCATGTGTTTGGGCCCCTTGTAGCATCCATGTGGGAGGCCCGGATGAAACTCTTGGCTTCAGCCTAGCTCAGTCCTGACCATTGCAGCCATCTAGGGAGTGAACCAGCAGATGAAAGATTTGTCTCTCCCTCTCCCTCTGTAACTCTTTCAAATAAATAAATCTTCAAAAATGCCTTTCCTTAATTTCATTACCCTTCCTCTTCCAAACTTGAATTCTTTCAGCATCTTGGGCAGGAGTTTGGAGGGAGGAAGGCGACCCCGGCCTCTGTCGCCATGAAGATGCACGAGGCCAAGGTGGTGGTGAATGCCCTAAGAAAAGGCCAGTGAATGCTGGCACTGGACAGGTCATCCAGCCCCAAAGGCACCTGCCCTGCTTCGTCCAGCAATGGCTATCCTCTGTAGGCAGCTCAAAGTGCCTCCTAGAGTTAACCCCTTCATCCAGACCCCAGGCCTCCAAGTAGCTACTTGACTGCTTCAGCTGGGCCACAAGTATACGCTCGAGACAAAGCAGAGATGACTCAGAGACTGCTGGCCTGGGCTGAGAAGACAGCAGCTGGCACAGGGATGTCCCCATCAGGAGACCTCCTGTCCTCTGAGCAGGGATTAACACTGTCACCATGCCTTATTTGTTTTTCTGTTTGTATTATGCTCTCAAAAAAGGAGTCTTCCTTAAGCATTTCAGAAGCCACATTCCAGGTTCAGAGGTGGCTCTTTTTATTATAGCAAAATGAATCTGCTTAGAAAGATGGTCCTTTTCCACAAAGTCATCAGTTACAGTCTTGGAGGCTGTTAATACAATTAAAAATCCCACAGTATCATGTCATGCCATGCTACTCAAAATTCCAATTGTAACAGTACTTCTAAAAGAATTACAAGGCACAATGCACTCCACAAATGCAACAGAAAAGTTCTGGGAAGAATCAGACAGCATTCTTGACTTTCCTAGTAACCCATGGTCTGAGTGTCTTCTCTGAAATTTACATTGAAACTTCATCTTCAAATTCATTTGTTGATGACGTGTGAAAGTGTGGCTTTTACACATTTAAAGCCATGTTCTCATGAATGACTATTTCAGCAGATAAGCCCTCACAGACCCTGGAGTTGAAATCTTTACACAAAACAAAACAAAACGAAAAAACCACCAGGGAAAGAAAGAAAAGACTTAACATTTCTAGGATTATGAGAAAGTTGTCAGAATCAAAACAGAGTTGCTTGTGTCAACTCTAACCAAAATAAATGAAGCTGGGTGCTTAAGATGAAACGTTCTGACACACGACTGCCTGACAGTAACCATCACGCCTTGCACAGAGGCTGCCACAACCGTATGCAAAAAAAATCCTTTGACAAGTCACGCGCTGTTAACTGACCCTGCTCCGACATCACCCTGGCTATCAGTGTCCCTAGGTGATCCTCCTTATTGTCACCTTTAAAAACGCCTTGTCTCACCTTCTTTGGGTGTGTCCAGTTTACTAGGGCATATGCGTTTCCATGGCAACGTTCTGCTGGTCCTAAATAAGCAGCATTCTTAGGAGAATCCCCGATTAGTTTTTCACATTGGCAAAGCATAAAGCACACCATCATAAACTTCAGAAATGACTCCAATCTACTGTCACATGTGATGTTCCAGAGGCAACACCAAATATAAAGTGACTGAGCTCCAGAAGTATGTTCCAGCACAGGACGGCAGTCCCCGAGCACATGTCTAGCTGTCTTCACATGGGAGTCTGGTTTCCAACAATAAACCAAAACACCTTCCTTTAAAGGACATTGCGAGGCAAGTCCACACAACAAGCCAAGGGAACACTTCTGTGCCTTCTAGCATATGCCATTAGTTATGGAACGATCAACCACGTGCCCGGAAATGACTGCTCTCCACTTTGGAATCCAATCGACCTTACTGAGACACTCACACATGTGCCCCCCCCCCCCCCAGCCCCTGAACACGATCTTCAGTGACACATCTGGTTTAGATTGGAGGCGGACGCCAGGATCCCGACATCGCCAGCACCGGGACGGGCTCCTTTATGAGAAAGGAAGGTAATGTGCAGAGGGCGCGTCCTTCAGAGAAGAATGTCTGCCGATAGCAACTCCTGTCTAATTTTAGAGGCTGACGGGCTGAAAGGGGAATGTTCATAAAAGGGTGCTGAGCTCCCCCTCTGATATCAGAGCGGACAGAGGCCACTTGTGTGGCCCGTGCTAAGTGCAGCAAATAAATCTGATGAGGAGCAGAACCGCTTGGAGATTCCGCAGTCAGAGAGGAGGGAACGAGACATTGTGTTACTCAGAGGACTGGGCAGAAGGCAACCCTGCGTCTCAACTGCCTTGCAGAACAGGGGACCAGGAACTCTCTAGGACTTAGAGGGAGGCACTGCACATTTCTGTACTGTGCTGGAGTTAAAAATACCAGGCGGGCACAAGCAGGCTGTAATCCTGTCTGTTTCCCAGGCATTTAACTCTGGGGGAGTGGGGAGGAGTCTTAAGAGTCACCTTTGGGAAGACACTATAACGGGGAAATCTATTCCAGACCATTTTGGTTCATTTTTCAAAGAGTGGCAGGACATTTGGGCAACCTTGGGGATTTAAAGACTCCCACAGGGCGCCTCCGGAACAGCAAAGTCAGTCAACTTAAAGACAGATTTTCAGTATCTTTCCTGAGCACCAACAACGAGTGCTGTACTCAGTCCCTGCGGAAACCCACTGGCTCTCCACGGCTTGGCCATCTGTCTGCTGGAATAAGCCGGCTTCTCCCAGGATGGGGCTGAAAGTGCAACAACACACGAAAAGAAGGGCAGTGGCAGGGACACACCCAGGTCTTGTGGGGTTTTTTGTTGTTGTTTGTTTTTTTAAATTCAGAGGTACTTTTAATTCGGTGCTTTGAAGTGGAAAGCCATTGGCAGGGCTCTGATGAACAAATCTGACTTGGTGATAGGACAAAAAAGCCATCTGTAGTTCCACTGCCCTCATTTCTCTCTCTCTCTCTCTTTTTTTTTTTTTTTTGAGGCAGAGTTAGACAGAGGGAGAGAGAAAGATCTTCCTTCCGTTGGTTCACCCCCAAAATGCCTGCTATAGCCGGCGCACTGCGCTGATCCGAAGCCAGGAGCCAGGTGCTTCCTCCTGGTCTCCCATGCGGGTGCAGGGCCCAAGCACTTGGGCCATCCTCCACTGCCTTCCCAGGCGACAGCAGAGAGCTGGACTGGAAGAGGGGCAACCGGGACAGAATCCAGCGCTCCAACCGGGATTAGAACCCAGGGTGCTGGCGCTGCAGGCGGAGGATTGGCCAAGTGAGCCGTGGCACTGGCCATGCCCTCATCTCTTTATGGTCAGTAACAACATTCATCAGACATCTTCATTAAAGGGTAGGGAGCCCACTACATGTAGAGGCCCAAAGAAAGCAGGTCAAAACTGCTCTGTGACAAGGGTCCCCACAGTGGGATGCATATGTGTATATTTTGTTCCTCCATGAGAATAGCATGGTCAATCCACCATCAGGGGTTAGGAGCTCGGCAGTGTTTGCATTCAATAAATATCTGTTGAATGAGTAAATGGAATTCCCGGTCCCTGAACACCTACACTAGCTCGCCTCATGCCTGAGGCTCAGAGCCACCGTGGCTGCCTCTATCTCACCATCCGATCCCTGCCCATCTCCATGAAGGATTTGCCCTCTGCCAGTACTCCTGCTTCCAATCATCAGGCACCTGTTAACAGATCCCCCCCAAATCTCCCTTTTAACCCAAGTCACTCCCCTACTGAAAACAAAACAATGAAGTCCACATTTTAGACTAATAATTAGCTCCACCTTCTGCCTTTAAGCTTTGTGAATCCTTCTCAATTTCAACAGCCCCCTTTAGTGAAACTGCCATTCACACCTGCCAAGTCCCAATCCCCATAGCACATGCCTTCAGAGACTAGGTCATGACCGGGAAGAAGAGCTTTTGAGAATTCACTGGGGTGCCCGCCTCTACTCCCCACCCCCCACTCCCCCCAGCCACATCTCAGGCAGGCGCATCCTTTGCTGGAATATTTCTAGCAATGAGAGGAAACCGTTACCTTAAGACATTCAAATAACTCAAAACACAGGAAATAAAATGAGCCCGGAAGCAGAACCATATGACAGTACATCCCCAGGTCAGCTAAGTATCAGTTACAGTTTCCACATGTTTAAAGACAACTATATGTTTGCCAGTTAACATCTGTATTTTTCACAAAAGGGTGTTCCTTAGTTCTTTCGTCAAAATATGTTATTATTGATTTTACCTGATTTACTGAAAACACTTGTCTGGTTATCCCCATGCACCAAACACTAGTTGTTGATTATTAAATACCAAGCACTAGTGACTGCCATGTGACAAGGACCAGTTTAAGGGCTTTAGAAGTCTTTTTAATCTACATGAATCTGTATAACGAATACTCTCATTTTCAGCTGGGGTCATTCTGACTCAGAGAAGGTTAGCCCAAGTCATATGTCCTGTAAATGATGGAGTCATTTGAACCCAGGTTTTCTGGCTCAAAACTCCTTGCTCCTGGCCACTGTGAACACTGGGTGAGGAATTCCCCAGTGGCTCCTGCACTCCCTGTGGTACCACGTTGTCTCTCCCCTCTAGGCTGTGCCTCTGTATCTGGCATAGGACCCACAAGACAGCAAGTGCTCATAGATCATATGCTGGATAAATGCACAAATGATTACTCTCAACCTGGATCCTGTATTACAATTAAAAATACAAGAAAAAAATATTTTAAAAGGTATTTAATAATTTTAAAAAATTCCACACAAATACAGCAGCCCAGAGAGTCTGACATCAAAAAGTTTATAAACTGAAAACTAAGGAAATAAAAATTAATGCTGGCTGATGCACTTAAGAGAGGGTGTAAGCTTTTTAAGGTCACAAATTTTCAACTTATTACTAATGAAAAATACTTACCATCTGACATTTCCCTTCTGTGTAGCTGTTAATCTCTTAGTTTAGGGCAGAGGAGCTTTATGGCTTTTAAACTGTTTAGTTATGGTGATTTACTGCATGAGATTGCACCTGCATAATAAAAAACTGACAAGGATATTTGAAATCCATTTCAAATCCTCATTAGCTCAGAACTACAGCAGACCATTTATTTTACTGCATTAGGAAAAGAACATTAATAACCAAAATGCTGAAAAGACAAACTCCAGCCAGAGTGTTCATTAATAGAACAGAGGAGAACTAAGGAGCTTTACGAATGTGTGGCTAGTGGTTGCTCACTCCTTCAAAGGGTGAACTGTTAAAGATGAATGCCAGTGTGCGGAAGGCTGCTCAATGTGTGTGCAGCGAGGCAGTTCATGGCAGGGTGGGGGATTAACCATCACTGCGGAGGCCCCGGGGGGCTTAGAATTGAGGACGGCTCTGTCGAAAGTCCTAGAACAGGACCCTGGAACAACTGGCCAATTACCACTTTTTGTACATCCAGGGGGAAATCGAGTGATGAGCAAATACACATGTAGCAATTTTTATTACAGAAAAATGAACCACCGGATTACCGAAAAGGTGAATTTTGAAGTAAAATTTTCAGGGACCAAGATTTTTACCCGAGTTTCTGCTGAACACATCCAAAGCTGCTATTATACTCTGAGCCACTTTTCCTTGGAGTCTCTGGGGCATCACAAATGCAAATCACCCAAGTACACCCTCAAATGAGTAAGAAACAAAAAAGAAACCCGTCACGTATGGTTCCAAATTACTTCGGGCACAACCACAGAGCACCTCATCCCCCCACCAGGCAGAGGTGGGTTTAAGCTGGTGCATGCCAGCTGCAAAGAGATGGTCAATTAGCAGAGACTGAGCCAGGGGCTGGGAGGCAGCATCACAACAGCTACTGGGAAGCAGCTCACCAGGGGACAGGAAGAAAGACTGGGGGCAAATCACCAAGTTCAGAAGTCCCGCTGTGAAGGCCAAGAACACATCTTTCTACACTTGGCTGTGTGAAGTGCTGACTTTATTCCTGTGCAGCAGGGTAACAGCCTTGGCAATCTTTTCAGGGTATCCGCGCACAATTTTCTCTTCTGAGGGCTGTTAATGCCTCCCACCACCTCCTTTCCCCCCAAGCATGGAAAGACCTCTGTATTCCTTTAAAGTATAATATTGGAAACTACAAGTTTCATCTCTCGCTGCCCTCTCCTCTGTTTTATCATCAGCAGTCATCAAGAACAATGGAAGCAGGAGATGAGTAATTGAACCACATTCACAGCAGATCTGAAAAGAACCCTGACTGTGGTGCTGATGATAGATGGTGGATGAGGAACGTCTGACAGTTCAGGAGCATCGAGGTGCGCGTGCAGAAAAGCAGGCTGGCTACAAAGCCAGCACCTGGAGTACAACGACTCTCACTGGGTGCATTTCTGGTATTATTTCTATTCCCCGAGCAACTGACCCACAGAGCGAGGAGACCCTCACTCCATTAGAAACAGCTGGGCTCCCTGGCCCCGTGCACACAGCGGCTGCAGTACCTGCTGTGCACCGGCTCAGGGCCAACCCCATCACTGACTAGCTTCTCTCTGCAATCCTGTGCCCACCTCCTTGAGCCCCTTCTCCCCTTCCTCCTCGTCCCTAAATGTGAGTGTTCCTGTGACAGTCTGGTCCCTGTCTCCCTCCAATCACATCACTGGAGTTTTCAGCTGTGCCCGTGGTTCCTTAACCACCACAAGAGCTACTCGTCATTATTCTCCTGGTGCTAACCCTCCGAGCAAGCACCTGGCCGTAGACGGTCCTCTGTGCATCCTACCAAGGCCCATTCATCAGCTCTTGCCCCCTTTGGGTGGCAGACCAGGCCCATCGAATCTGGACCTGCTGCCCCTTCCCTGCTGCGCAGGTCCCAGCCAGGCTGCCCCCCGCTTATCTGCGGTGCAGCTGCACACGCTGCAGGTGTGCTGGCGCCTTTCTGGCCAGTCTTGGGTGCCCTTCCTTCCCTGAGCTCCCCATCGAGTGCTGGGGAGCTCTGATTACACTGCACCCTCAGGTTTCTGAGTAAACTCAATCCTTCCTCATGTTCCCAATACTGTCGACGCTGCCAGGCACAAGGCATGGCGAGAGCACTTAGGACATGTGTGTGAAATGATCATTTGTATTTGCTTTAGCGTCAGTCATTCCTAAACAGTCAAATGAGAGTGATTTCTCAGGGCAGGTGTTCAGGACACACCCCATGCTGGGAGTCCCTGCGTCAGAGTCCGGGCACTGTGTCTGATTCCAGCTTCCCGCTAAAGCACATCCTAGAAGCAGGTGACGGCTCAATAACTTAGGTCCCTGCCACCCATGTGGGAGACCCAGCTGGAGTTCTGGGTTCCTGGTATCAGCCTGGCCTAGTCCTGGCTGCTGTAGGCTTTGGGGAGTGCATTAGCAGATGGGAAACATCCCTTTGGCTCTGTCTCTCTGCCTTTCAGTTAAATAAAAAAGTTTAAAAGCAAAGTGATTTCTCACTTGAAAAATCCTATTTTATTTAAATTAGGATTAGTGGAACTGGCGCTGTGGCATAGGTTAAGCCTGTGCTTGTGGTGCCAGTAGCTCACATGGGCGCTGGTTCAAGTCCTGGCTGCTCCACTTCTGATCCAGTTCTCTGCTAATGGCCTGGGAAAGCAGCAAAGGATGGCCCAAATGCTTGGGCCCTTGCACCCATGTGGAAGACCCAGAAGAAGCTCCTGGCTCCTAGCTTCCAATTGGCTCAGCTCTGGCCATTTGGGGAGTGAACCAGTGGATAGAAGACCCCTCCCTTCCTCTGTATGTAACTCTGCCTCTCAAATAAATAATAAATACATCTTAAAAAAAACTAGGATTAGGGCCGGCACCGTGGCTCAACAGGCTAATCCTCCACCTAGCGGCGCCAGCACACCGGGTTCTAGTCCCGGTCGGGGCACCGGATTCTGTCCTGGTTGCCCCTCTTCCAGGCCAGCTCTCTGCTGTGGCCCGGGAGTGCAGTGGAGGATGGCCCAAGTGCTTGGGCCCTGCACCCTATGGGAGACCAGGAGAAGCACCTGGCTCCTGCCATTAGATCAGCACAGTGAGCCGGCCACAGCATGCCAGCCGCGGCGGCCATTGGAGGGTGAACCAATGGCAAAGGAAGACCTTTCTCTCTCTCTCTCACTGTCCACTCTGCCTGTCAAAAAAAAAATTAGGATTAGTATAACTGTCACTGTGTTTAGCATCGATGGGTTTCTCTCTGTGGGGTGACTCCTGGGTCCTGACTTGGACTAGCACAGTGTGGGAATACACTATGGCAAACACAAACCAAGCAGCAAACGTGACTCATACACATCAATGAGTAAAACCCTGACAAGCGAGAGAGGAAAAGGAAACTGAACGCACCAAATAAGAGGCTGCTTTAAAAAACATGATGCGAGAAAAGCCAAGAGCCACTTCAAGGAGTGGCGCTTTAAGCTTCCTGCATCTGAACACACATCCAAAGTCATGACCACAAATTCTCATGAAACAAATAAAGGAATCAGTCAATTTGAATTCACGTCTTAGCAGGACTGCTTTTTGACTCCTCAACTTGTCTGAGATTTCCAGACATTTGTAAGCATGCAATAACCCAGAATTGGAGGGATACATGGCAATAAGTGTGTGCCAGGAAAGAATAGAGGCAAATGGATTTTTTGATGCTATAAAAGGGCGGGGCAGTGCTATTTCCTATTTCAATCATACACGGCAGCCAAAATCACACCCAGCATTGCACAGAAATAACCATGGGAGTGAATACTCATTCTCTGATGGCAGTTGTCTATTTCAGAGGGATAGAAGCAAAAAACCTAGAAGAGGAGAGGGCAAAGGCTCAACACGGAAATATGACAAAAAGGAACTGTTCTGGTTTTAAAAGCTTCTAGCAAGAATGAGATGATTTCAGAGTCCATCACCAGTCCTCGCCACTCGCATTTGCTAGTCAAGCATTTAGAGGCTTGTACCCAGGGCACAATGATGGGCAAAACTGCATGCTGCCGGGGAGAGGCAAGCAATGAACGAATGACAGCGTAACGTCAGCTGATGCCAAGTGTCCCTGAGGGACCAGAAAGCAGGCCATGGGGAAGAGGGGTTGGGAGGAGCTGCCAAAGACCTGAGTCTCTGATTCCTGCAGTGAAAGCTGGGGTGGGGTGGGCGTGGGGCTGGACACTCCAGGCAGAGGGGTGGGCTGGGCTGGAGAGCACATGTGTTTGTGCACAGAGGCCGGTGTGGCTTCAGCAGTGTGGACGAGGGGCAAGGGGACAGAGATGGGAGCAGGGCAGAAGCTGGGCCGTGGGAGTCTTGAGGGCACTATTCAAGGCTGGCCAAACCTGCACACAAACATCACCAACAGGGACCCGCAATTTGTTCAGAAGTCACATTACCCTCTGAAACAATGGCAAGGAGTCACGTCCGTGTCTTTTACTGCTTCTTTCAGGACAAAGGTCGCTCTGCCTGCCATCACTGGCCCCAGCTAGGCAGTCAGCAGGCTAAAGTATCCAGAATGACAGCCCTCACTCAGCCCCAAGCAACACCACCACAGTCTCCACACTGCGGGGGCTGGGGTCGTGTGCTCACAGGAGACTGGAATGCACCAGCCTTCTCCCGAGGAGAGTCTGGCTACAAGTTCCCACTGAAGAACATCGCAGGAAAGTCAGTGCAGCCAGGAGAACGCCTTTCTTCACGACCACATAAAGCAGCCCTGCCGTTAGCCCTGGAGCTGGGCAAACACCGAGCAGCTGCAAGGGCAGCTCTGCCCAAAGTGCTCTCCTGGGAGTGGGCGGGGAGGGGGGCTCAGAGGGAGGTGGCCCCAGGGGAAGACAGAAAGGCAGGTGGGCAAGGAGGGGCCGGCGCAGGAACCGCAGGGTCACCAGCAGCCCCCAGTGCTGCCTGCTGCTTCCAACACCTGCCCCAGTCCCTGATCCTGCTCCCACTCACAGACCCTGGCATTTTGGGGACCCTGGGTCCACATAGGTCCACGGGAGAGTGGTGGAGACTAGGAGCCAGAGCAGAGTCCCTACAATCCCAAGGGGAAGCTGCAAGGACGCCACCTGCATCAGCTCCACTCAGGTGGGCAGAAGTGCTGATGGGGGTTTATGTGTTCTTTAGTAAGCAGAGGAGGAAAGTAAATGTTACTTAATAAAAAGCAGTATGCTCCAGACACAAGTGCTTCCGTGATCTTGAGGCTACCAGAGAAAACAGGCAGTCCTGGGAGGTAAAAAAAAAAAAAAAGTTCTTCACTAGATTTTCTTTTCTTTCTTCTTTTTTTTTTTTTTTTTTTGACAGATAGAGTTAGACAGTGAGAGAGAGAGAAAGGTCTTCCTTCTGTTGGTTCACCCCCCAAGTGGCCGTCAAGGCTGGCGCTGCACCGATCCAAAGCCAGAAGCTTCTCCTGGTTTTCCATGTGGGTACAGGGGCCCAAGCACTTGGGCCATCCTCCACTGTCCTCCTGGGCCACAGCAGAGAGCTGGACTGGAAAAGGAGCAACCAGGACTAAAACCTGGCACCCATATGGGATGTCGGTACCGCAGGTGGAGGACTAACCTAGTGAGCCACGGCGCTGGCCCCTCTTCACTAGATTTTTTGGAGCTGTATTATTAAAGAAAATTCTTGGAAAAACGAAAGCTTAAGATAACGACATGGATTTCTCAGTACAGAACTGCAGGTGCTGTGGTGAAAGGGGACAGTGCAAGCCCCACCCCTGCCTTCCCTCAGGGGAGCATGGTGGTGGTAGTGGCAGTGGCATGGCCAGTCTGTTCTCACTCCTTCCTGCCCACCCTCAAGCTGGTCTACCCCAAGAGCCGGAGTCTGGTGACGATACATGACAGGGCGGGAGGTATGGCCTCTGCACAAAAGGACTGAGGATGCAGTGGGCTTTGTGTGTGCCACAGGGAAGGATCACATGTGGGAAGTGTTCAGGGCGGGGGAGCATTCTCAGGGGTCCTGCAGGGAGGGCAGGTGGAGGGGAGCCCAGGCCGGTACCTGATACACAGGATGTGGGAACAGGCATTCATTTGTCCGGCTTTACACCGATGAGATTTAGAACTGCTTGTTAACTGCGATAACCTAGTTTATCCTGATACAGAAAAGACGGCCACGTGGGATTCCAATCCAGCATTTCAGAGTCAAAGTCAGCGCTTCTGGGGCTTGCTTGTGACACTGGCATCCCATACTGGAGCACATGTTCGAGTCCCAGCTGCTCCATTTCTGATCCAGCTCCCTGCTGATGTGCCTGAGAAAGCAGCAGCTGAAGACCCAAGTGCCTGGGCCCCTGTCACCCATGTGGCAGAGCCAGATGGAGTTCTGGGCTTCTGGCTTTGGCTTGGCTCAGCCCTGGCAGATGTGACCATTTGGGGAGTAAATAGATCTCACATCTCCCCTCACATCCCTGGGTCACTCTACCTTTCAAATATTAAATAAATATACTTTTTAAAGATTTATTTATTTATTTATTTGAAAGGCAGAGTTACAGAGAGGGAGAGAGAGATTTTATATCCACTGGTTTATTCCCCAAATGGCCACAATAGCCAGTGCTGAGCCAGGAGCTTCTTCCAGGTCTCCCATGTGGTGTAGGAGCGCAAGCACTTGGGCCATCTTCTGCTGTTTTCCCAGGTGCATTAGCAGGGAGCTGGATCGGAAGTGAAACAGCTGGGACTCAAACTGGAGCGCTTATGGGTGCTGGCATTGCAGGTGGTGGCTTAACTTGTTCCGTTACAGCGCCAGCCACAATGTTTTCTTAAAAAAGAAAGAAGCGAGACAAACAGGATCGGCTCACGGCATACACACACCCATGCTGGGTTCTTCTCCCACCTCCTACCCCTTCCCCTCAAGGCTGCACGCTGAGCTCTGGGGGAGGCACAAGAGAGGCTTCCACAGACGCTGAGATCCGACCACAAACTGAGTGTGGAATTTCAGAAAAAGGAGCAAAAGAAAAAGGCATTCCCAGGAGGGAGCGCGGAGCTGTCCGCGAGTCTGCACGCAGCTGGGAGTGTTTGCAGGGAGGTGGCACCGGGGCACTGGATGGCAGAGGGCACCGAGAGTTGTATAGCGCTGCCCACACTGGACAGATGACAGCCAGGAACCCTGTGTGGCCCCGTGCCAGAGCCTCATGTTGCCTTGCAATCCATGATACCTTCCTACCCTTTGTATAACCCCCCCACGGCGTTTCTGATATACACCTCACATTTAGTGGCAAGGAGTGCAGAAAGGGAACCATGAAGCCAGGTCAGAGCGAGCTTAATCCAAATCAAAGGATTCCTCCTGCCGAAGTGGAGAAGTCTTCCCGCTTCCTTCTCAGACCAGTGACAGCAACGCCAGTGACAGCTTTTCCTCTGGGGAGATGACGGAGCATCCCCAGCACCAGTCTGTTTCTACTCTCAGTGTAACCCCAGCACTGGTGTGTTTCTACCAAGCCCATCATCCGTCGACTCTCAGTGGGACCCCAGCACAGCGGGGAAGAGGGAGGGGAGGACTTGGTGCTCTGGCACAGGGGTTAAGCTGCGGCTGTGACGTCAGCATCCCAAACGGGCATGGGTTCAAGCCCTGCAGCTTCACTTCTGTTTCAGCTCCCTCCAATGCGCCTGGTAAAACAGAAGACAGTCCAAGTGCTTGGGCCCCTTTACCCACATGGAAGGCCCGGATGAAGCTCCTGGCTTTGACCTGGCCATCATAGACATTTGGGAAATGAACCAGCAGATGAATCATCTCTCTCTCTGTAACTCTGCCTTTTAAATAAAAGTGAGAGGACAGGGTTAGGTGGACATCTAGAAACCAGTGTCTGGTTGTCGTGTGGATTTTCTCTTCTCTGGGAAGGCTTTGTAGGAGGGAGGTGGGCAGTCCTTCCCCACCTTGCTGTCATAGTCCCCTTCCTGAACCCCGGGGCTCTTGGGCTCGAGTTCCCCACATCAGCCTGCATGCTCACTTCTGCATCCCTATGAGGAACTGCCCAGTGCCAGGGTGGACATTCAGGCCAACCTGGAAGAGTACCCTGAGGGGCAGCTGGAGGAGACTAGACAAGAGCAAAACCAGAAAAACCCTGGCTTTATTTCCTTGCGGACTATATCTGATGGGGTTTCAAGCCTGCCACATGGTGGCAAACATTTAAGACTTAACATCCTTCAGATGCAAAAAAAAAAATGTGGGTGTGTATAGAGGACATAAATAAATAAATGGATACTCCATTAATATGTAATAAGGAAGTGAACATTAAAATCATAAATATTTATCATTTAAGATTATTTATACAATAAGTCATCAACTAAATATTATTTATAAATCATAAAATTATGGATATGTGGGCCTTTATTTTCTCCCCTTATACACAGAGAGCATTTGTATTTTTTAACAGGTTCCATAAGAGTCTACAGAGTACTCACCAAAGGATTATATGGTGCAAAAACACACCTTTGAAAGTAAAACATCCTGGGGATTTGCAGGCCATTTAGTCTAATTTGCTTATTTTAGAGGTGAAAAAAAAAAAAAAAAACCTCCGTGCCAGAGAGAGCACTAAGAACTTCTCCTGAGGACACAACGCACAGGATTAACATTATCTGAGAGTCTCTGGTCTAGTCTTGGCTCTGTCCGTCTTTAACAGTGTGTAACATGAGAGGGCTCGGCTGGGTGGACTCTGACGGACACACACTGGAAGGCAGACGGCCTCGTGTGCAGGGTGAGAAAGCATACCACGAGGATAAATGCCCAGGCGGCAGCTGTGTGGTCAGGGACCTGGCCACCTGCAGCTGGCCGAGAGGACAGACTGCCCACACCCTGCCCAGGGCAGCAGCGGCTCCGTTATCCCAGGTGAGAGGCAGACGGCAGCACAGAATCAAAGCCTGGAAAGCGAGCTGACCCCGAGCTTACCGAGTTCTTCACTGGGCCAGGCTGCCTCGCAGAATCGAGTTTAGCGCTCAGATTCCCACGCGTGCGTGCGCTACACCTCATGTTCCAGAAGCAGCGCTCCACTGCTTTCTCCACGGGAAAAGCGCCTTTGTCTTCACCCTGTGTGACTTCTGCCATCAACTATGATAATATCTATACACTCAATTCTCAATTTTTCAAGCATCTTCGTTTCCCCAGCCCTGATCCTGTGATGTAGGTACCTGGCCACCAGGTGGCACTTGGGTTCCTTGGTCTCAGAGTCTACCCCAAAAAGCTTAGGTTGAAGGGAGGCCTGGAACTGTCTTCCTGGCAGATGCCAAGTTGTCTCCCCAGTACCCACTCCTCCTGTTTCCTTGACAGTAAGGCCCTAATTTTTAGCTGAACCTATTTTTCCTGGAATGAAACTACATATCCACTACCCTTCTAGCTGGGTCTAAGGCCATTTTCACCAGTGAGAAGTAGGCAGATATAATGCCTGTCACCTTCTAGCAAATACCCTGAAAACAAAGAGGAAAGTGTCCATGCCCATTCCTTCCCCACTAGCAGCTTCCTGCTGGCTAGAAAGTGAATGAGCAATGGCTGAACCCCCAGCAGCCATCTAGGGTCAAGAAGTGTTGGTGGGAATGGAAGCCACGTGTGGTGCTGGGACAGCAAGAGCAGGACCTGGGATTCCTGACTCCTGGGACACCCAGCTGGCCCCGGGTTGACTCTCCCAGTACTTCCTTCATAGGTGAGGGAGAAACACTCTGATCTTCCTCAGGCATCGCTATTCTGGTTTTACTTTTCCTGGCACTCACAGCTGAACCTACACTGACTAACATACCATAACATCCAGACAGGTTTTTTAAAAAACTGAACGATTAAGATGGTAAAACACAGTACCATCAGCAATCATATTATGCCACTGGTCCAGTTCTAAGGAGGAAGTGATTTTCTGTTTTTATAGCATAATGAAATACTAGCATAATCAATGCCATTAATACTAATATTACCATGCTTTTCCCAAGAGAGTTTCCTAGAAAGCTGCAGAGCTGGTGGCTAGCTTTGGGTAACCTGAAATTGACCCATGTCAATAGTAGCAAAGGTCAGCAATAGCAACTGGGATGCCTCTCAAAAGCCAAGATTCTCAGAGCAAAGGGTGAAACTTATTTAAGGGCCTTTCTTACATGTAACAGTAAATCCAGGAACATCTGTAGCCATCTGAAATATTAAAAATCTTGTATATATTTAGGTTGAACAAAGCTGCAATGAGCATGGCGGTCACCCATGGTTCTAAGTTTATGCACAGCCTGACCTGTGGCTGCTATGGCCTCTAAGACAGGAGTTTTCCTAAAAAACAATAAACCTAGGGTGCCTTCCAGAATGGAATCTGAACCATTCATATTGAATCAGCATCTGTTTGATTCAGTGTCTCAGCAAAGAGAGCGATTGGGGCAAAACTGCCATACCAGCCCATCACCCCACGTCGCACGTCCCCAGGAGAGGCGGTTGATGGGGGCTTCCTTTCTTGACCCTCCCCATGCTGTAACCCACCTGGCACAGATTCAGCAGCTTTCTTCATCCCCAGCACATTCATACATTAGACAGAAGCTCGGCTTGGGACTGAGGAGTGGCCCAGCCTTGATGTCCGTCCCGCCTGCCAGAGCCACGCTTGCAGGAGACTCAGGAATCTCCTAGCCCTCCCACCGTGGGAAGTCACAGAGCTCTGCAAACAGACGTTGCTGCAGCCCTGAGGCTGCCCTGCGCCTTTTATATATTATGGGTTATATACTCTCAGGTCGCTGCAAACTGGTGCCCCTTTTCAGACAAGGAAGACAATTTATGTACAGTGGTCTGCAGACTTGGCCCACATAACTTACTTCTCTATTATACAACAGCAAGAAAACAAAGACTCTTGTCATCTCTTAGAGTCAAATTATATCAACACAGTTGATAAACAGAGGAGAGGAAAGAGACACACAAGTTCACGCTCAAATATAAATATTATAACTTCAACAAAGGCTGCCTGCATGACTTGGAGACTCTAAGGTGGAACAGCCATCTGTATATGCAAGAGTATGTCATTGTGAAGTGTAGTATCAAAAGTAACAAGAACTGGCCAGCGCCATGGCTCACTAGGCTAATCCTCTGCCTGTGGCGCCGGCTGGCACACCAAGTTCTAGTCCCGGTCGGGGCGCCAGATTCTGTCCCGGTTGCCCTTCTTCCAGTCCAGCTCTCTGCTGTGGCCCGGGAGTGCAGTGGAGGATGGCCCAAATGCTTGGGCCCTGCACCCCATGGGAGACCAGGAAAAGTACCTGGCACCTGGCTCCTGCCATCGGATGAGCGCGGTGTGCCGGTCGCAGCGGCCATTGGAGGGTGAACCAACGGCAAAAGGAAGACCTTTCTCTCTGTCTCTCTCTCACTGTCCACTCTGCCTGTCAAAAAAATAAATAAATAAATAACAAGAACTGGCCAGCGCTGCTGCTCAATAGGCTAATCCTCCGCCTGCGGCACCAGCACCCTGGGTTCTAGTCCCAGTCGGGGCGCCGGATTCTGTCCCGGTTGCCCCTCTTCCAGGCCAGCTCTCTGCTGTGGCCCGGGAGTGCAGTGGAGGATGGCCCAAGTGCTTGGGCCCTGTACCCCATGGGAGACCAGGAGAAGCACCTGGCTCCTGCCTTCAGATCAGCGTGGTGAGCCGGCCACAGCGCGCCGGCAGCAGCGGCCATTGGAGGGTGAACCAATGGCAAAAGGAAGACCTTTCTCTCTGTCTCTCTCTCTCTCACTGTCCATTCAGCCTGTCAAAAAAATAAAATATAACAAGAACCCACAGGCAAGAAGCTGCCAGGAACAAATGATGCCATTTCAACCAGATTCCCTTATCATAGGTGAGCACAGTTTGAAAACATTCCCTACTCACTCCAGTTCACATTCTGCAGCTTTCTACAACTGCAAGAACACAGCGCTACAGAAAACGTCATCGCTAGTTCAACAGTGAGCTCACCAAGGTGCAGATGAGTCACTTCTCAAAACCTGCATGTGCCACGGGCTCAGTGCAGGAGTTAATGAGCACTAAAACACTAATTAACATGTTCTCCAGATAGCGAAACCTGTATGGCAGCAAGCCCAAACTGCTTCTCACCGAGGGTGGGAAAATTGAAATTAAAGACAAACAAAACCAAAAGCAACCCACTCCCCTTGCCCCAAGGCATGCTGGTGAACCCAAAGAACCACCGTGAACTTGACCGTTTCTGTTCAGCTTCTGGGGAACTGTATTAGGGATGCTCTCGGGTGCGGCATATGCACTACAGTATGTAATCCTCGAAAAGGACAAACTCCTAATACCGGAAGAGAAAAGGAGTAAAGACAATAAAGTGGAAGTTAAATACTTAAAAACTCTCACTATCCTTCCACACTGATTTCAGCTTCCTTCCCATAAAACACGGGTACTTGGATTCTCCTAATCTAGTGTCTTTATAACACGTGGAAACTATTGTTAATGGGATTTATTCATAGCATTCTCAATTTCTTGCTCTTTCAGGTCTGTAGGTCTTGCCTTTTATTTTGGAAGGAGAAAAGCTGATCTCAGCTGGCTGAGTAAGAATGACACACAGCCAGCAAGTGCACCATTGCTACACTGCCTTCTTTCAATAGCCACATCAACCCCCATGCACTTGAGCATCTGCACGTGACAACAGCCAAAGGCCACCCCATCGCCCGGGGTACTGAGGGGATGAGTCTTCTCTAATTTAACGTGGATTACAAAACTACACTGCAACAGAAAGGCAGCCTCTGAACGCAGGGTAAGGGTGAGACTGAGAATCTCGGTGGGGACCTGGGGTCTACGAAGCACCCGCCCCTCAGATCACGCCCATCTTCCACCCCTCCTGGAAGACATCCTCCTGGACCCAGCCCAGCTGGTCTCTCAACACCACAGCGCTGACTGAGGCTGAACCCTACCTCTGATGATGGGGAGACCTTTGCAGCCCTCCACGTCTCTACTGCCCAGTCTGACCATAAACGTCCCATGGGCAGTGCCTGTGTCTGCAGTTTCTTCCTATTCAAATCACACCTGGCATTGCCTGTCACGTCATGAATATTTACTGATAACTTAAAAATCCCAATTACCATTTCCCTGTTCCTTAATTTTGTTTAAAATGAAGCATGTAGGTATTACTGATTATATGTGCAGACAATTTTTTCCAGTTAAGTTCACTTGTAATCAAATAGAATTTCTAATGCTATTTCAACTTCTTTTTAAAAGACACTGGCATATGGCGTGGCTGTTGTGGTACAGCAGGTTAAGCCGCCACTTGGGATTCTCACATCCCATATCGGAGTGCCTGGGATGGAGTCCCATCTCCACTTCTGCTCCAGCTTCCTGCTACTGTGCTCCCTGGGAGGTTGCAGATGATGGCTCAAGTACTTGGTTCCCTGCCATCCACGTGGGAGACTTCAGTGGAATTCCTGGCTCCAGCCTGTCTCAGCCCTGGCTGTTGTGGGCATTGGGGAGTGGGGGAGTAAGGATGGAAGATCTCTCTGTTGCTCTGCTTTTGGTTCTAATCAATTATTTGTGGCCCTGTCTCTGTCATGCACAATAAAAAGCAGGGAAGAGTAAACATTATCAATTGCAGATATTTCCTAGTTCATATGAAATTCTTCTGTGTATTCTAGAATAGAAGGGAAAGTGACAGCTTTTCTAGGATCTGGTTTTCAAAACTGCATTTTCGACACAAATCAATTTTCTGCCCAGAGCTATAATCAGGACGGGATAAAGGCCAGAGAGAGCGCAGCTCTGTCAGCCAAACAGGGCAGTGGCTCTCCCTGCCCAGGCAGTACGCTCCTGGGGTCTTGAAGGAAGGGGACGGTGGTGCAAAGACAGCCTTGGTGGCTGTTCTTCCCTTGCTGTTCCATCACTCGGCTCGGTCTACTTTCCCTCCCCAGGCAGGCGGCACTACTCACACACGTGCATGGTCGCGACCACCACTCACTCATCAGGGCTGAGCAGCCATGGAGGGTGGTGTGGGCTGCCGTACTGGCTTCACAGAGAGGTAGATGCAATGACAAACAGCCCAGGTGTCAGTCTTTAAACCACACATGGAATGAACATAAAAACTAAACCACTGGGGCTGGCGCCGTGGTGCAGGTTAATCCTCCGCCTGTGGTGCTGGCATCCTATATGGGCACTGTTTCCAGTCCTGGCTGCTCCTCTTCCCATTCAGCTCTCTGCTATGGCCCGGGAAAGCAGTAGGAGGTGGCCCAAGTCCTTGGGCCCTTGCACCTGCGTGGGAGACTGGGAAGAAGCTCCTGGCTTCAGATTGGCGCAGCTCTAGCTGTTGCAGCCATTTGGGGAGTGAACCAACGGAAGGAAGACCTTTCTCTCTCTGTCTCTCCCTCTCTCCCTCTCACTGTCTGTAACTCTACCTCTCAAATAAATAACTAAAACCACTGGTCTAAAGGAAGCAAAAACAAAAATCAATGATCTTCCGCCTGCAACTGCTGTGGTTCCTGTAACACACTGTGAAGAGGCCTTCCACTCACGCTCGGAGCCCTCTCTGCAGCCCGCGTTTATGATGAGGGAGGGTCACTGTTGGGAGCACCGCCGGGAGCCTAATGAACATGTGAGAGCACCTGTCACGCTCTCACTTCCTGTCACAGCGCTACCACCTACACTCGAATCTGCGCCACTACACAGAGTGGCCATGCCTCTCACTTCACAGTGCATTTCAAAGGCACCTGTTGGCAAGGAACAGCTGTGCTTTGGCAGTGGCACAAGAGGCACCCCGTGCACACTCGGTAGCTATGAGGCCTTCAGTCACCGCCACGCACGCTCACGGGCACGGCTCCATTTGTCTGAGTCACGGACACGAGCAACCGTGCACTAAGAGCTGCAAGCCAGTGCGTCTGCTCCAGCCACTCTCCCTTCAAATATTTACACGGCTCTTTCTTCCCCCTT
Source organism: Sylvilagus floridanus (assembly GCA_949820135.1). Classification (NCBI taxonomy): domain Eukaryota; kingdom Metazoa; phylum Chordata; class Mammalia; order Lagomorpha; family Leporidae; genus Sylvilagus; species Sylvilagus floridanus. The sequence goes on along the minus strand of OX463227.1, from coordinate 63,963,713 downwards.
CTTCCGCGGTACAAATTAAAACAAAACAAAACAAAAAAAGGTGTGAGTCTTGGAGGAGCTCCATGTCAGGGGATTTTCCTGGGGAGGTGGGAGCCAGGCGTGAGTTTTCCAGGGACACGGACGTGACTGGCAGCACACACGCCCACTCCCCCTCAGCTCAGCCCAGAAACAGCAGGCTGCTGTGCCCACAGCTGACAGATGCTGCTGCACCGCAGCACCTGCCAGTCTGTGCAAAGCTTCATCTCTTCATTTATAAATAAGAACAGTACACATGCAGTGCTAATAGGTGACCATCTGTAAAGAATATCGCAACTATCAGAACCAGGAAGAGCGAGCTATCTGTAGGAGGAAGGACCCCTCGCTACCTGACCGAGGAGAGCAGGTTCCCCCTAAGGAGCTGCCTCGCTGCTGTCCTTACTGCACACGTGTTACACAGAGTGGGGGGACCGCAGAGGAGGAAAAGCTGGGCGCTTCTCAGGAGCACCTCTGCCCAGCCCCAGGGCGCGGTGACTGTGAGCAGAAGAGGGCACACCTGCTGGGTGCTGCCTGGGCGTTCCTGGCGGTACAGGCAGGAGGTGATCTTCAAGATGAGGCCGCGCGAGCCGTAGGACCTGGGGAACACCAGGCAGGGGCCGCAGGTCCCTGCAGGATATACTCCAAGGCAGGGGCTCGCCTTGAGGTGGTGCAGAACTAGAGCTTGTTATCTCTTTTCTAAGATAACATTCTACGAGCCAGACACTTCATACACAGCACCTCACCGTTGTAACATCTCTGTTGTCCTGCCGAAAACCCTGTGGCAGAGAAGGCTGCGTGATGTGCCCGGTGTCAGGCAGTGAGGATGTGGTGGGATCTCGGCCCTTAGAAAGGCCCTGGCCAACTTCGTAGGATGTTTGGATTTTAAATGCCATTTTTGGGCCAGTGCCGTGGCTCACTTGGTTAATCCTCCACCTGCGGTGCCAGCACCCCAGGTTCTAGTCCCAGTTGGGGCGCCAGTTCTGTCCCGGTTCCCCCTCTTCCAGGCCAGCTCTCTACTGTGGCCCGGGAGTGTAGTGGAGGATGGTCCAAGTGCTTGGACCCTGCACCCACATGGGAGACCAGGAGGAAGCACCTGGCTCTTGGCTTCGGATCAGCGCAGTGCGCCAGCCGTAGCAGCCATTTGGGGGTAAACCAACAGAAGGAAGACCTTTCTCTCTGCCTCTCTCTCACTGTCTAACTCTACTTGTCAAATAAAATAAAATAAAATAAATAAATACCATTTTTCGGGTGAAGGTTCGGCAGACTCATCCTGCGTGGCCAGAGCAGCCACGGTGACAGGTAAAGCAATAGGTGTGGCTGTTCTCCAGGAAAGCAGGAGGTCAGTTTGTTGACCCTTGATCTAGAACAGGGGTTGGGATGTGGCCCAGCGCCTGTCTCTGTAAACACAGCTTTCCATGTGACCTGAGTCTAGCCCGTCACCCGGGTGGTACCTCGACAGCTGAGGCACAAGCGACCGAGTTATCCTAACAGCCTGCTCTCACAGAAGCAGCCCTGAGAACAGCCAGTGCTCCCACGTCTCATCTTTCTTCACAAATGATACTCCGATTCCTAATCTGTGGCCTCCCTGGTCCAGCCCTCCAGGTGGGAGAGCCTTGCAAAACGCCTGGTGCCCTCGGGGGAACCTCTGGTTGCAAAAGGAACAGCGACAGTCATTGCCATCAACAACCACCCAGGAATTCAGTCTTGGGACGACTCAGTCCCACTGAAAGCAGAGATTCTTATCTAAGGAAGGCCAGGACCAGAGGCTGAGCTTGCGATGACTGACAGTGACTGAACTCCCTCCAGCTATTCGAGTATTTTACTGAGCATCTCTCAGTGCTGGGCAGAGGGACGTCTGAAATGCAGATGCGAGCCAGAACACAACCCCTTTCCGAGGCAGCAGACTGACAGATGCAGACAGAGCAGCTCTGATGGCTGTAAGAGCCCTGAGACAGAGAACGCTGGCATGCTGGGGAGAGCAGCCGCCACGGGAGCAGAACTTGCATGCCCCAGGAGCGCAGGGTCTGCGCCGGGCTCACTGCAGAGTCCGCCACAGCAGCAGGAGCTTCTGGGTGTTAACCCGGATTCCCTCCGTGGAACGGGACAAGCTGGAGCACGGCTGGCCCAGCTGAGAGCCCCATTCCCCAACACGGTCATGAGATGGAGCTCTCCATACCTGGATGGTCTGGTATTCAGAAGCATCGATTCCTTTTACCGTCACCTCTCGGAAGACTCTGGGCTCCAGCTCCTCTTTGGTAAGATCACAGTGATAAATGATACCTACAAAGGAGAGCACAGGCCAGGTTAGTCCATGGGACTTGTGAGATGTAAGGGGGCGAGGGCCATGTGGTATGACCAGGTGCCAGGAGCGGCCAAGAGCAGCAGTTGTGAGGGACCCCGCTCATCGCCACCCCAGGACAAGAATCCCTATGCAGAGGTGCTGAGCACAGAGCCTGGTGTGCGGAGAGCTCCCAGAGTCCACCTTTACCAGCACCATGGCACGGCACCCTCCTCTCTCACCCCAACACTGGATGAGATTCCAGTACATTCCACGAGTACCAGAAGAGGTAAAAAACCTAGGGGCTGGTGCTGTGGCGCAGCACGTTAAGCTGCCGCCTGTGATGCTGCCATTCCAAGTGAGTTCCGGGTGTTCCACTTCCGATCCAGTTCCCTGCTAATGCACCTCGGAAAGTGGCAGAAGATGGCCTGAGGGCCATGTGGGAGACCTGGAAGAAGCTCCTGGCTCCTGGCTCCGGATCAGCCCAGCTCCGACTGTTGCAGCCACTTAGGGAGCAAACCAGCGGAAGGAAGATTTTCTGTCTCTTCCTCTGTAACCCTGCCTTTCAAATAAATAAATAAATATTTTTTTAAAGGAGAAAGTAAAAAACCTAATTGTGGAATCTTAAGAGGTTTCCCCCAAACCAGACCACTCAGAGCAGGTCAAGGAAACAGTGACCTTTTGGGCCATTTTACCTGAGAGGCAGGTGACAGGCTCACTGTGAGGAGCCCAACAGGACTCTTGATGAGCACTCTGGGGCTCCTGTCACTGGACATCTACCTGTCCGTGGACACACAAGCGGACAGAAGCAGGGACCAAAGGCAGTCAATTCTAAACCACTTTCCTAACTTCGGTTTACTCTAGCAATTATGCACCACACAAAAGGATTGATGGACACCAACAACTGCCATGTATTTAACTAAGGATCAAAATTCCATTTGCTGAACTTCATATGACTACTCCCTAACATTGAGAACTAAAGCAAGGAAAGACAAGTCCTTAACGTTGGGAAACCATGGCACTGCTGTGGTTTATGAAACAGTTAGTCACCTACAGAGTGGCTGGTGTGAAATGGCACCTCCTCACAGCGATTAAACATATGCTGTCAAGTATAGGGAAAAGTCATGAGTGATCCCAGCACTGGAAAACCAGAAACCAATCGGTCCCCCCATGGACACTTCTTGATTGACTGGTGGAGCACTGAAACGGGAGCCCTGCCCCCTTCTCATCTGTTCTGTGCACGTCCATCACTAAATGGTTGGGAAACAAGACTTTGCCCCCAACAGGCAAGGAGGGACACGAGAGATACATCAGTTGATGACAGCCAATCTTTTAAAGCTTTGTTTATTTTCATTTTATTTGCAAAGCAGAGAGACAGAGAAAGATTTTTCCATCAACTGCCTCATTCCAAATGCTAGTGACAGCCTTGGCTGGGCCAGGCTGAAGCCAGGTGCTCAGAGCTCCATCAGCATCTCCCATGTGCACAGCAGGGGCCCAAGTACTTGAGCCACCATCTACTGTCTCCCAGAGTGCGCATCAGCAGGAAGCTGGATGGGAAGTGGAGTTGCTGGGACTCGACCTGGCACTCTGATGTGGGATGCAGTGTACCAAGCAGCAACTTACCTGCTGCACCCCGTACCCTCCCATGATCACTAATCATTAATGTTATCCCAATTCTCACACTTACGGACAAACTACTGTGAGATTACTATACTATGGTGCAGGATTAGCACCAATGGTAAGAAGCTGTACCATGTGACTGAAGTATTTGCTTTCTTAGTTTAAGCTATATTTGGATATTTGTTAGACTATATCTTTATAAATCATGTACTTCCAAACTCTATTCTGTGAGCATGAATTCTAAGTTACCAGATAACAATGAATACTGGATTTGTTTATATGCATGGAATCTGGGAGGAAAAAGACTATTTTCAGATATACTTTACTTGTCAAAAACTTCTTGATTAGTTTCTGGTACCACTCACAAAAAGTCTCTAAATCTTTGTAAAACAAACAAAACACTGCAAAATTGCAATCAAGCCAAAAACCAAGACAGAATAGACCAAGCATGTGCCATCTGAGCACGTCACTCCCTCCGGTGTCAGTGCAGGAAATAACCCAGGCTGTGGAGCCAGGATTCGCAGCGTCGGCAGTTACTGCCTTAGCAACCTTAGACAATTCACTCAAATACTAGAATGGAAATTCCCTAAGTGAAAGACACCGAGTGGGACACACACGCCAAACCCTGTTGTTCCAGAAAGGCTGAGTCATCAAATCTAACTGCAGAATGAAGTAAACATAAAACAGGGGCAGGTCCCTGTGCACAGGGAGAGCGTCGGCTTCTGGATGGCTACCCTGTCCCGGGGCCCAGCAGCAGTACTGGGAGAGAGGCTGTGAAATCTGCAAGTACCAGTGTTTCACATATGAGGACATTTCAAAGAATTTCAGGGAGAAATAAATTAAATGCTCAATTAGGGGCAAAAATTGAAAAAAAAAAAACAAACTGAGACTCATGCACAGATTTTTTTCATAATACTAATTTTCCATGAACTTTTTGAAGAGTCATTTTAGGAATGCTTTCTATTCATAGATCCATCTGGTTAGCCCAACAACACACCATCACACCATAATCTGAGTCTGTCATCTAATGATGCACCATATCCTATCTGATTGGCTCACATTGGATAAGAATAAGGAAGGTGGGCTTTGAAGGATCATGAACCACAGAGGACTGGTTGGGTGAGCTCCAGGAAATGCACTTCAGAGTTGAAGGGTGGAAGAGAGGATCGGTTATGGAAGTCACTGAGGCCAGCAGAGCGGTCTCCTGATGACAACATTGCTTTCCTGGGTTCATCCCGGCATCAGGAGGGAGGCTGGGAGATGAGCTGTTCCTAGGGATTCTGGTATCACGGCAGAAGAGGCAGAATGAACACGAGTTAGGAGAGAGGAACAACTCTAAGAAAAATAGCCAAAGAATCAGAGGAATTGGAAAACTGGACATGGAAAGAGAAGGCAAAGGAACTTTGCAACCCATGCAGATATTGTTTTATCTGGTGATCGGCTGGGTTTTAATGTCATAAAAGAACAAATCTCTTAAAATGTTTGTCCTTGCCAAACAGGCTGAAAGCTTCCCTGATTTCTCAGCCCTGCTCCCCAGGGCCATGCACATGGGACTGCCGCACTGCATTATGACAATTTGCAAGTTGGTCTGGAGCTAACTTGAGGCATTCCCTAAGGCTCTGCAAGCACAGAATTAATCAGCTCAACCACTAAGAGGTTTGAGCCACAGGGATTAAATGCATCACACTCCAAATCACCCCAGCTGCCTGTCTGCTCCCAGTGTGGCTCCCAATGTGGCTCAAGGTACAAAGGACACAAACAGCATGGGCTCAAGATGCAACTACACTGTGCACCTCTGTGGGAAAGGGTCAGCTGGCATGTACCTGCCGGATGCGCCACACGCTCAGAGCGAGAAGCTAGAGCTGCAGCGATTTAAGTACAACTTAGGGCCTTAGCTATTTACTGCAGCAGCCAAGAGCCAACATCAGAGACCAGTGGGAGACAGCCTGTGAGTGGATGTGTGCACGTATACATGTCAATGCACCTACGGACGCGTTCTGGTTTCCTAGGCTCTAGCTTAGTTAACTGATGGCCGGCTTTGGATTTGGCCAGGAGGTCTGAGTTTGGAGAAGAGAAAGATGGAAGGAAGATGGAATGAGGGAGACAAATAGAACATTACAGTAACAAATGATGGCTTGCTCAGAAGCCGCCTGGTGATAAAGAACCAGGAACACACTCTACTTTCAAACTTCACAGCCACAGGCATGGCTAATATTTCATTGCTTGGCATGGAATCCCCGGTTTCACACGAGGACCATGAGCCCTTTCTTCTCCAGGTAATGATGAGCTTGCTCCTGAAATAAATGGTCACTGAAGGCAGTTCACAGGCCTCTGGGGACTCTGGCTTTTATTAAGAGCAGGTGAGTCACCCTCGCACTGTTCTCCTCATGGTCCTACATCTATTTGAACCATTCAAGATGGGAAATTTTCCCAAGTAAAATTTCTGGAAGCAGCAAATTTGAGGAACTCCATGGCGGGCCTCTCGGTGCAGGGTTGAGCAAGGCTGTCTGGAGAAAATGCATTTTCCTTGGTCTGCCCACTGGCTGCTGTGGGGCTCCAGCCTCCAGGGGATGAGGGGGAAGGGAGGTGCAGGACACCCTGAACTGTGGGTTCAGGACTCCCAGCCCTGAGCAAGGTGTTTACATCCCTGGGGGCACGTTTCCCAGCCCTCCTCGGTCCCCGAAAGGGTGCTTGGGAGAGTGAGGCCTGCTAGGTTTTCCCAGGACATCAGACCTACTTAAAGAACATCCTTCTTTTGGCTTTAATAACCCTGACAGCAACTTGTCACCACACTAAAATCCTTATAGACTGCCTGCTCTGGGACTGCACTAGCAGTGAAAGCGGATGAGACATCACTGTCATTTGGCCACCTCCCGGGAGGGGGACGGGGCCACGTCGTCAGCACCTGCCTCCCTCTCCCCTAAGACTGCTCTATCTTCTGATGACTGGCTGACAGGAACTAAACCCAGAGGGATGAAAAGTGCTCTGGAGAAGCTCCACAAATGAGCAAGCAAAGTGCAGGAATTTTCCCAGCCACTCTCCTTGGAGGATGGGGCTTGCCTGCTCGACTGAACCATCCCCAGGGACAAATCACAGAATGTGTCTGGCTACGACGCAGAGGGCAGCCAAATGGAGACACAGAGAGAAACACAAAGTACAGCAGAGCGAACTGTGACCCACTCAAAAAAGAAAGTTAAAAAAGAGATATGTTTACCGTGCAATGTAAAAATCATAACTTAGAAGCACTTTTTCTTTTCCACCAGAAACAAGTAATACACATTTTTTTCATGACATAAGACTACACTTTTAGGATCATATCTTAATTTAATTAACAATAGCAAACTTTATTCTGTTTATTCTAGAAATCATTTTTAAAAGCTTTAGTTATTTTGAAAAGCAGAGTTACAGAGACAGATTTTCCATCTGCTGGTTCACTCCCCAGATGGCCACAATGACCGGGGCTAGGTCAGTCTGAAGCCAGGAGCCAGGAGCTTCTGCCATCCTCTGATGGCACATTAGCAGGAAGGTGGATTGGAAGTGGAACAGCTGAGACTCAACTGGGCACCCATATGGGATGCCGGGGCCATAGGTGGCGGTTTTACTCACAACATCTTGGTGCCGGCCCCTAGAAATCACTTTTTAACACCACAGGCTGCAATGATTTCATTTTTATTCTGTTATCTGTAGTGTTCTTAGTGTACACAGGTCAAAGGCTGAATCGAAGGTTCTATTTGGGGGCTGGTGTTGTGTCACAGCAGGTTGGGCCACAGCCGGCAATGCCCAACATCCCACTTGAGTACTGGTCCAAGACCTAGCTGCTCCACTTCTGATCCAGCTCCCTGCTAATGCACCTGGGAAAGCAGTAGAAGAAGCACCAAGTCCTTGGGCCCCTGCACCCAAGAGGGAGACTTGGATGGAGTTCCTATTGCCTGGTTTCTATATTGCCCTGGCCATTGGGGTCAAAGGGGGAATAAATCAGCAGATGGAAAACCAATCTCTCTCTAACTCTGCCTTTCAGATAAAGAAGTAACTTTCAGATACATAAGTAACTTTTTGAAAAAAGTGTATTTGTTGGTACTAATTTTTCTTACTTCGTAGTATTTAGTTCAAAGGCAGAGATGGAGAGAAAGAAAAGATAGAGTTCCCATTGCTGGTTTACTTCCCCAATGCCTGCAATAGCCAGGACTGTGATGGGGCCAAAGCCAAGAGCCAGGAACTCCATCCACGTCTCCCACATGGGTGGCAGGGACCCAACTACTTCAGCCACCATCACTGTCTCCCAGGCTCTGCAGGAGCAGGAGGCTGGGGTGAGCAGCCACAGCCAAGACAAAGCAGCACTCTGCTATGGGATGCAGGTGTCTTTACAGTTTTTAACCACAAGGCTAAATGCTCGCACCTGTCAGTGCTAATTTTTAAGTCAATGCAGAACAACAGTTGTTCCTGCCCCTAGAACAGAGACTCACAACACAGGATGAATGAGAGTGCAATTGTAGGTGTTTACGTTTCTCTTTGTCCTCAGCTTCTGTTTTGCTCTCATTAAATGATTTTGGCCTCACGATGGTATATGTGATTTCCAGCACATAGCAATGTATTTCCGTTTCCCCAAGGAACCCAAACACCAACCGGCTCATTAAAGTGGGCAGCGGCGGTGAAGAGACTCCCACCTGGAGCTAAGAAGGAAGTGAACTGGTAGAAGATCTCGGTGTCCTTCTTCTGGCCGCTGTAGCCCACGACGCTGCCGACCTCAAGAGGGAAGGGCTTGAGGAGAGCACCGGTGGTCAGGTCGTGGAGCTGCAGGATGTTCTTCACGTCGTGGAGGTAGCACAAGACCAGGAAGTTGGACCTGACACAAGCCACCCACTCTGCAGATAACAGGGAGAGAGAAAACCTGATGCAGTTCCGAAAATAGGTGGAAAACGGTCTACATATTGAACCGCACAGCAGTGCCAGAGCCACACATTGTGCTGGGCAGCAGTGAGACTTGCAAAGCTGTTTCATAACTGCATTTAGTCACCCATCCAGTCCTCAGCATGTTCCTTTAATAAGTGATTATTGCTGTTAGGTCCAGAGGAAACAAAAAAAAAATTGCCTCCCTTGGGCCAGGAGCTTTTGATCTAAATAAGGGGTGGGTTACAAAGAACTCTGCCCACCTATTCTGTGTCCAGGATCATGCTACAGGGGACAAGAGGAACAAAAGGACAAAAGCCAGATCACGAACCATGTCTGACAGGAGCCACTGACAGGCGTGATTATTTGGCGATGATTATAAAGTGTTTGGTATATACGAGCTGTCCTGCAAGGGGCTGGAGATCCTGCGGGAAGATGAAATCATTTCTGTCCTTGGGGCACCACGATGTAAAATGCAGACAAAGGAGAGTGGCTGGTTGGTTGTGGACCTCTAACAGGTGATCGCCCTTAGGCTAGGCATCTTGAGTACAGGGGTGTGGAGACTGGGGGCCTGGGAATTATAAGGAAAGGACAGCTTTCCAGGGAATTTGGTGGTGGGAAGACAGGCGAGTCCAGGAATGAGAGCCAAAGCTAGGACTGGGGGCAGAGGAAAAGGAATGCATGCACGCATGGACGGATGAGCAGCAGAAAGGGCAGAGGGGAGGGAAGTGAGATCCGTTTTCTTAAGCACTGCGCTATGTATGTATTTGAGAGACAGCGATGATAGACAGCTCTCCTGCCTTCTGGTTCACTATCTAAATGCCTGCCATAGCCCCCAGGTGGAGCCAGATCATCCAGTCTCCCACAAGGGTGGAGGGAACCCAACCACTTGAGCAATCCCTGCTGCCTCCTAGGGTGTGCATGCATGGGAAGCTGGAGTCTGGAGTGGAGACTCGTGTTGAACACAGGCACTCCGATATGGACCAGCAGCGTCTTACCCAGCTTTTTAACTGCTAAGCTCAGTGCGCAGCCCCAGAGAGAGCCATGTTTGAGGATGGGGAAAAGAGCTGCTTACTTCATGGGGGAGTGGAGATGCCGATGGGGATCTGAGGGGGCATTTGGTGAGCCTGGGAGAGGGCGTATTAGCGGGTGCTACCGAGGAGCCAGAAGGGTGACACAAATGAAGACGTTAAAGGGACAGGTGAACACACCAGAGGCTCTCTGAGGATAAGGCGCCCCAATCCCGGTTCAGATCACCACCGCCAGCTCCCCCTCCAGGCAGGGGGAGAGGAAGAACTCCCATCCCGCAGTAATTCCCTCATCCTCCCACACAACTGTTTTAAAAGTACCTCAATCAGGCAATGCATTTCACATGGTTTAACGCTTTAACGAGAGAAAAGTACAGCGGGAAAATGGAAGTAAATTACAGCTGTCAAAGGATAATCAATCTATGTTAAGTATGAGTACATCAGAATTATAAAACAAAGTGAGTATGAACAGAACAAGGTGATTTGCAGATGGGCGTGAATAAAAGCTCTGACTTTATGGCTGTACCTGATGAGTCATCTCTCATTTTTATTCTTAACAGGGCATTCTGTGCTAATGACACAGAGCAAATTCAACTGCTTCTCTTTGAATTGATGAGTTCCAGGGAATATTGAAGGCTTCCCCTTTCCAGTCTGAAGCACTTATAATCTTTTAGCAGAAAGGTTATAAAAATGTATCACTTCCCTAAATCTCTGAGCATTTATTCACATTTCATTAGATCTACAAGCAGGAGAGGGTGTCACTTCAAGGAATAGTTAAAACCTCTTGTTTAGCGCTAAATCGCAGGAAAGTCCAAGGCCTTGGGAAATACAGCATGATGATGGCGCCCTATACAAGACTCACTGTGCCAACCTGACCTGGATGTGCAAGTACCCGGGGCACCCTACCTGAGAACCCAGCCAGCCTCATTTGGACACACCAACACTGGGGAGCAGAGGCTGAACCTGGCACCTGGGACGCACTCGCCACGAGCTGGCAGCAGCCGCCCTTCCCGGGCCACTCCTGCCTCGCTCTGGCAGAAGCCATGAGGTGACCAAGTAACCACCAGCGGATTCATCGCATGACGAAGTGAAAGGAAACAGAGACTTGTTCCATGATTCATGGATCCCTCATCCAAACCTAAGTAAGGCCCAGAGAGTGAACAGAGGCTCTAAGGACGTGCCAAGAGGTCCTTGGAAAGAGCTTCTGCCTCGTCCTCCTACTGGGGAGACAGAAGCAGTAAATGGTTACTCCCTTCTTTTCACCCCAGTTTGAGAGACACGGTACTGGCATCTGATCCAAGCACGAGAAATAAAAGGAAATGCAGGAGGCAGTAAATGGCCAACTCACTACTTCAGAAGGACAGCTCGGGAGGGCAGCTGCCTCGGGGCTGCAGCTGGTGATAGAATGGCCTGGAGGGGTGCCGAGACCCCAGGAAGAGGGTGCAGGGGTGCAGTCAGATGCCTGGGGGCTGAGAAGAATCTCAAGCCACCGCCCCAGAGTACTGCTTCCTGCAGACACAAGGGCCCAGCAGGAAGGACTCATGGGGACTTGTGCTCACCAGCAAGGCCAGGCACAGGGGGAACGCTATCCTGAGCCAGGCAGAGTTCCTCACTGGTCTCGGACATGAACCTGAATCCATCTGTCTCCTACACACGTGAAAAACCCAACTGCTTTATCTGAGATCGGGCCCCACTGCAGATCTCTAAAGGGATTCTTTGCTTGATTATATACCATGTACTGCTGCATTTTTGAATGGTGCTAGGTTTTATTATTATTCAACCCATCAGAAGAAGTTCTGAAGTCTCCTTTTGCATTAAAAACCATTGTAAAATTAGTGAGTCATTTTCTAATCAAATTCATCTTTCATGCAATAAATAATTTAAAAGCAGTGTAACACTTTTAGAAAAAAAAAATCAGAGAAAATGAAAGGGAAGTTAAAGGCACCCTGAAGCATGACTGACATGGAAGTGGGGTTCTCAAGAGGCTAATGTAGGTCAGGGCACAAGGCAGCAATGGCAAGGGTTTTCAATTAAAGCCCACAATAGTCTCTTCTGTGTTCCAGCAAGAGGGTGGCAATCCCACCCCAAGATCTACAACAGGTGTAATGCAAATAGCCAAAGATCATTCAAAAACTTAGGGTTAAGGGTTCTGGATGTAAAAAAATGGTATTACCACTAGACGGTAAGTACACAAACACAACTGGGATCTTATAAAAGCAGTGCCTCTCAAAGTCTTAACTCGCGCCTTCATGATTTTTATGAAGGGTCTCTGCTTCCACCTGATATCATACTAAGTTACAAAGATGCCACACAGCAAAAATCCCCCGTGATCAGAGGCTGAAGCAGCAGAGGATGAGAAGTGCCAACTCGCCAACAGGCTCTTCAGAACAATAGCACATGTGTCAAGCAACCCGTCTGTCCTCTTACCTAAGACATCTTTCTCGTGCTCAGGAACAAGCACTTTCCACTTAGACTCGTCGGCATCCATGAAGTCGATGTTGATCAGGCGGTAGTTGGGAGAATGGCGATTGGTCTTGAACGTGAACACTGTCCCTTCGTTGGTGACGTAGTCATATTCTCCTTCAAAGTTGTCAATCAATTTTACCCACTTCAGGATTCCTGCAAGAGACCCGGCATTCCTGTCATTCTCTCCAGCGTTTAAAACAAAAGATGTTGTTTGCAGGTACGGAAGGGACGGTAGGCCTTTTCTATGCACAGAATGCAAAGCAGAAAAAAAGAGCAAGGCTTGCTGTGAGTAAATGCTAAGGTTTAAAAAATAATACCAAGCAGGCCCTGATCAACAGGGAAATGAGGGACGAGCAAAGAGCTGCAGGGCACCAGGCAGATCCTCCTCCACCCCAGCCAATGTGGAACCTGACCACTTCTCTCCACCTCTCCTGTCAGCAGCACCCACGTCACGTCTCCGCAGCATTTCTCCTGGGCTCTCACTGTGTTTTTCTGTGGCTGTTTATTACTTTTTATTCACTATTTCATACTGTGCACTGAAGAGTGGCAAAAATGTGTAACATGACATTGACATTGATGGAGAGAAGAACACATTTCAGTCTTTTGGTTCTGAGAACAGCTCTGGAGATGGTCACCACCACTGAAAAATGATCTGAAGTGTGCTCACTGGCTCCCTAAATGACACTCTGAATATTTAAAAACAAAACACACATGCACCAAAAAACCCGCTGAGAGAATGTATGCTTCACAAGGTATCTGGCACGGATGTTCCCAGATCTCCGAAGCTTTAGAAAGTTCTAATTCCTTAACTACCGAAAGGCAATGCCAAGTCTCAGCTATTCTCCAACTCTTTCAATTTCACAGTGAAGTTGCCACATTAATTTGAATAGTTCATTTATATTCCTTGAATCTTTCAAAGCAATTTTATATTCATTATCTCATGTCTATAGCATAGCTTTATATAATTTGTTGTTGAATTAAACTTACCAAGGAAAATAAAATTCCACCACAGAAAGTTCTGAGGTCAGATCTACTTGGATTAAAATCCCAGTGTGACCTTGAGCAACTTATTACCTGCTAAACTTTATTTTCTCAACTGTAAACTAGGAATAATAAGTAAACGTGACTATTGGTACATATTCTACAAGAAAAAGCTCATATATTATTCAAAAATAAGTGATTGAAATTGAGAAAAAAGAAAAGTAATTTAAAAATTTGATAGCCTTCATGTTAGCAAGTAACCTGTGAAAAAATATGGGGGCGTGGCAGGCAGAAACTCACTCTTGAAACAACAAAATAAAATACTTCAGAGTGCATTTACTATGAAATGTGAATTCTATGTGAAGAAACCTCTACATTTTTAAAAAATATTTATTTTATTTACTTGAAAGGTAGAGTTGTAGAGAGAGGGAGAGAGGAAGGGAGGGAGGGAGAGAAAGAGATGGGGAGGGGGACAGAGACAGAGAGAGAAAGAGAGAGATATCTTTCATCCACTGGTTCACTCCCCCAGATGGTTCAGTGGTAGAAACTGCACCTATCTGAAGCCAGGAATTTCTTCCAGGTCTCCCACATGGGTGCAGGTGCCCTAGGATTTGGGCCATCTACTACTACTTTCCCAGGCCATAGCAGAGAGCTGGACTGGAAGTGGAGCAGAGAGTCTCAAATTGGCACCCATATGGGATGCCAGTGCTTCGGGTCAGGGTGTTAACCTGCTGTGCCACTGCGCCCCCAAAATCTCTAAATTTTTGAAGGAATCTTAAAATTAAGAAACCTTGAATAACTGGAAACACATGCCATATCCCTACAGAGGAAGATTCACTATTTCAATCATGCAAATAATCTCAGAAAAAATATACAAATTTAACACAATTCCAATCAAAATCCAAATGAGATTTTTTGGAAATCTGACATCATCCTAAAATTCATCTGGAAGAATAAACACATTAAGAAAGTCAATGCATGTCTGAACAAAGGAATTTCTTACACTACAGTAGCTCCGAATAAGCCCCTCCCCTTCCTGCAGGCAATCACCATCCTCACTTTTATGTTAACCTCCTTCTTGCTTTTTTCTGTACTCCATAACATTAGTCTACTTTTATCTAGAACTAGGCAGTGAACTGCATATAATGAAATCATACACATGCATTCTTTTGTGTCTTACTTCTTTCACTTCAATTTATACTTATGAAATTACTCATCCCTTGGTTACTGTTAACTTTTGGCTAAGTCCTATTGTGTTCAAAGAACATATGCCTGATTTCAATCCTTTTGAATTCATTGAGAATAGCTCTATGGCCTAAATATTCATATTTTTTTTAAAAAAAGATTATTTATTTGAGAGGCAGAGTTACAGAGTTACAGACAGTTACAGACAGAGGGAGAGGGAGAAAAGGGGAGAGAGGGAAAGAGAGAGGGAGGAAGAGGGAGAGAGAGGGAGAGGGAGAGAGAGGGAGGGAGGGAGGGGGAGAGAGAGAGAGAGAGAGGGAGAAAGGTCTTCCATCTGCTGGTTCACTCCCCAAATGGCTACAACTGCTGAAGCAGGGCCAATCTGAAGCCAGGAGCCAGGAGCTTTTTCCAGGTCTCCCACATGGGTGCAGGGGCCCAAGCACTTGGGACATCTTCTACTGCTTTCCCAGCTCATAGCAGAGAGCTGGATTAGAAGTGGAGCAGCCGAGACAGGAACCAGCGCCATTACGGGATTCTGGCACTGCAGGCAGAGGCTTAACCTACTGGGCCATAGCGCTAGCCCCAGGCCTAATTATTTTAAAAAATTTTTAATGTTCCTGAATGCAACTGAAAAGAATGTGCATTCTGTACTCATCAAGTTTAATTTGCTAAATGTTCCTTATATGTCATTTGTTAATCATATTGCTCACACTTCTGTTATTTGTTGATTCTCTTGCTATCAGTGACAGAACAAGTTTATTAAAGCACATTCCCCCATGACTGTGGATCTGTCAATTGTTACTTTCATTTTTCTTTTGTTCTGTATATTTTGAAATTATGCTATTAGCTATATACATTCTGAATCATCATGCCTAAATAAAACCGAATCAAACTATTTATGAGGTTTTAGCTCTAGTCATGTTTCTTGCTTTAAATTGTTCTTTGGTACTAAGATGGCTGTATCATTTTCATGGCAGTATCTTACACAAGTCACTAATTACATTCTCATTAGATTCATAATGTGTTCAAATAGATAGCTCCCCCACCCAGCTCCCAAGTTTTCTAGCTGTTCTCTGCAGAATGGTTCATCCCAATTTGTAGTCTGTCATTTTAGGGAAGAGTCTGCTGTTCTTCATATCTGCTAATTAACTCATGTTTTTCCACTCTTGATGGACTGCATTTAGATGCTGCTTTATACTTATATTCTATTTCACTAATTCTCTCTTCAGCTGTGTCTAAGTTCTTTAATAACTGTTTTTTTTTTTTTTTTTACAGGCAGAGTGGACAGTGAGAGAGAGAGACAGACAGAAAGGTCTTCCTTTGCCGTTGGTTCACCCTCCAATGGCCGCCGCGGTCGTCGCGCTGCGGCCGGCGCACCGCGCTCGTCCGATGGCAGGAGCCAGGTGCCAGGTGCTTTTCCTGGTCTCCCCATGGGGTGCAGGGCCCAAGCACCTGGGCCATCCTCCACTGCACTCCTGGGCCACAGCAGAGGGCTGGCCTGGAAGAGGGGCAACCGGGACAGAATCCGGTGCCCCGACCGGGACTAGAACCCGGTGTGCCGGCGCCGCAAGGCGGAGGATTAGCCTGTTGAGCCACGGTGCCGGCCAATAACTGAATTTTTAATGTTAATATTTTTTATCCCTAGGAGGTTTATGAAGTTCTTCCCCAAATCGGTCTGTGCTCATTCTTTACAGTTTCTTATTTCTTGCTTATGCTTCTAGGTTTCTTGGTTACTTTTTAAAAGCTGCATCTTCCTGGCTCTATTTTCATGTTGGTAAATTTCTTCAACTGATTTGTGATTTTAAAAATTTTATTGTTTTTTTTTTTTTAATTTATTTGACAGGTAGAGTTATAGACAGTGAGAGAGAGAGACAGAAAGGTCTTCCCTCCATTGGTTCACTCCCCAAATGGCTGCTTCAGCCAGTGCACCATGCTGATCCGAAGCCAGGAACCAGGTGCTTCCTCCTGGTCTCCCATGCAGGTGCAGGGGCTCAAGCACTTGGGCCATCCTCTACTGCCCTCCAGGGCCACAGCAGAGTTGGACTGGAAGAGGAGCAACCAGGACTAGAACCCAACACCGATATGGGATGCCGGCACCGCAGGTGGAGGATTAACCAAGTGAGCCAAGGCACCGGCCCCTTGTTGTTATTTTTTATTCAAAAGGCAGAGAGAGACACTAGCAGACAGAGAGTTCCCATCTGCTGGTCCACTCCCCAAATGCTCTCAAGCTCAGCTGAAACTGGGAGCCAGAGATTCAATCCAAGTCTCTCACATGAGAGGCAAAGATTCAACTACTTGAGCCATTATTGCTGCCTCTTAGGTTTTGCATCTGCATTTGGAGCCAGGCACCAAACCCAAGTACTCTGATGTGAGCTGCAGATATTTTAACCATTCAGCTAAATACACACCTTAATTCAATGGTTGTTAACTGTTTACTGCTAATTTCCCTTGTAACACTATCTGCTGGAATTCTTGGAGGCCTGGGTTGAAATGGCATTCTTCCAGAGATTTGTACTTCCTTCTGCTTGCCTCTTGGGACACCGCCTGACCTGGGGCACGTTGAATTCTTGGCAGGAGGAATTCTCGACCTCAAAGGCACAACCCAGTCACCACGCACTCAGGTGAAGGCAGCCTTCCTGTGTGTTAGGAGGAGAGTGTACATCCTGTCTTCTCCCAGCCTGTAGTGCCAAAGTAAAGACAGGCAGGTTTCCTCTCTGCACCTCGAGTCCCACCTGGCAGGTTCATCTACAAGTCACTGCCACACTGGCTCTCGACCATGGAGAGCCACAGGCTTTACCTCCCATTGCCCCTGCCCTGGCAGAACTTTCGAGGACAGCCCAGCTTATATTCGAGGATGCCAGCTTTCATTTTGTCTTGGGCCTATGGCTTTCCTTCTCTTGAATCAACTTAGCAATGTATCTAAAAAGCTGTTTTACATCATTTCATAGTATTTCCATTGTTTCGACTGAGAGGTTTTTGGAGAATATAATCTGCTAGACTCCCACACAAGGTTAAATTCTGCATCTGAGCTACAATTTCATTTAATTTCTCAGTGACAAACTGCTAACCTCAAAAGACTACTCAGCAGGTGAACCATTCAAAGGTAGTGGTATTGTGGCTTACATGAAGCAATGCTATAAAACAAAGAAAACTCCCAATACCTAAAACACACACACACACGAAGTAAAGATTAGCTAAAAATGCAAAATTTGAAGGCAATCAGAAAGGTCCCATTTGTTTATAATAAGAATGACAAAACAGAACTTGCTGGACTATGACATTTGTAGACACAGAATCTGGGTTCAGTGAAATGTCAGACTCCTTAACTGACATTATTCCCCTGACAACAAAGCATTTCCTGATGTGAAACCTTTCTGTTACAAAGTAACCCGGTTAAGGGCTCCACCTGAAAAGGTCTTGCACCCAGTGGTATTTTAAGGACGCTCCCTGCCTCTGCCTCTGCCTCTCCTCACTGAAGTGTGTGCCAAAGCCAGAACAAATTGCCTCCACACTGCTATTGAGTCAGGCCAGTCTTAAGATGTGGTCCATTGGCCGGTGCCGCAGCTCAATAGGCTAATCCTCCACCTGTGACACTGGCACACAGGGTTCTAGTCCCAGTTGGGGTGTCGGATTCTGTCCTGGTTGCCCCTCTTCCAGGCCAGCTCACTGCTATGGCCTGGGAGTGCAGTGGAGGATGGCGCAAGTCCTTGGGCCCTGCACCCCATGGGAGACCAGGAGAAACACCTGGCTCCTGGCTTCGGATCAGCGCAGTGCGCCGGCCGCAGCGGCCATTGGAGGGTGAACCAACAGCAAAGGAAGACCTTTCTCTCTGTCTCTCACTGTCCACTCTGCCTGTCAAAAAAAGAGATGTGCTCCACTAAATAACGAAGCTACAATGACTGCTAAAACAATAAAGAAGTTTGCGGCCATGACCTGCCGCCAAATTCTGAAGTATTAACCTTCGCCAAACACACGAGTCATAGACTCATTCAGAGTAAAGGACACAGCTGAATTCACATAAATCCTATTGTATAAAATAGTGTGGAAATTAGTGCAAAGTTCAGGCCCTCACGGGCTGGGATGCTGTAAAAATTCTTTTGTTCTCCTGAAAGCTTGCTCCTCAGGGGTTTAGTAGAGAAATAATTTAAGAAGATATTCACTTGAACAAGCAGGTTTTGCTACTCACAAGTTAGGACACTGTTAGTTTAAATGGAAATCAGGAAAGTTACTTCTAAGAACAGAGACAAGGCTTAACTCTTAAACTACGTCACTTTTTGCCTGCTTTCTCTGGGGTTGTTTTGTCTGAAAGCAGGACCATTAATTTTTTTAAAAAAAGATTTATTTATTTATTTGAAAGTCAGAATAAACAGAGAGAGAAAGAAGTCTTCCATTTGCTGGTTCACTCCCCAGTTGGCTACAATGGCCAAAGCTGTGCCAATCCGAAGCCAGGAGCCAGGAGCTTCTTCCGGTCTCCCACATGGGTGCAGGGGCCCAAGGACTTGGGCCATCTTCCACTGCTTTCCCAGGCCATAGCAGAGAGCTGGATCAGAAGAGGAGCAGCCAGGAGTCGAACTGGTGCCCATATGGGATGCTGGCACTGCAGGTGGTGGCTTTTCCAGCTACGCCACAGCACCGGCCCCAATGGGACCATTCATTCTGAAGCCAACAGAATTCAGTCTTCAAACCGCTCCACTTCCAAATTACAATTTCTTTTTATAAACTTGCTTCTTGGCGGGAACTGGTTTTGTTTGTTGAGTGAAGATTAGCTTAAAATAAATCATCTTATGACTTTCCGGGAGCCAAGTCATCCTTTAGCTCTTTTCTTTGAAGATCATTAATGATACTAACTATATTTCATAGAAAGTAGATGTTTCTAATCAAAGGAGCTAAAGTGACTCCAAAGCCTTGATCAGTCAAATGATAACAAATGTGCACTGGGTGTTGCCATGTGCAGACCCTGAGAGAGGGCAGAGGCTCTTCTGCTTGAATGAGCTTAGGAGCTGATCTGACTTGGATCCCACTCTGTAAACGGCACTGGGAGAGCAAGCTGGGATCACCAGCCTGTTTCCTGGGGTAAGAATCTGTGCCTCTTCTAGGCTGTGAAGATTGAATGAATGGGACCTGGCACTGTGGCACAATAGGCTAAACCTACTCCCATGGCATCTGCATCCCATACAGGCGCTGGTTTGTGTCCGGATGCTCCACTTTCAATCCAGATCTCTGCTATGGCCTGGGAAAGCAGTAGAAGATGGCCCAAGTCCTTGGGTCCCTGCACCCACGTGGGAGACCTGGAAGAAGCTCCTGGCTCCTGGCTGCTGATTGGCCATCCTGGGAGTGAACCAGAAGATGGAAGACCTCTCTCTCTGTCTCTACCTCTCTATGTAACTCTTTCAAATAAAATATATCTTTAATCAAAAAATAATTCAATGACATATCTACATTTGTAGCCCAGAAACTGGCATACAGGAACTGCTACAAAAAGACATTTGCTATTACTCCAAATAACCCTAGAGTACTTCAAGTGACAAAAATAAACTGAACATAGTGCTTCTGAACAGTACAATTCACTAAGAATGGACTTTTAAAACAGCACACAGCCAGTTTCCTAGAAAATGTCCTTAAAATCACTAATTTTAGAATTAGTATAAATAGGAGGATACTTAAGAAAGTTCATAGAAAAATGAAATTGAAAGTATGAGCTTGTTTTGGTGCCAAAAAAATCTGAAATCCATGTATACATTTTTCATAATACACATTTTCCGCATACTACAGAAAAAAGTGTTTTGTTCCAAGAGATCTTTTGCACCCAAATAAACTCTCGCTTCTAATAACATTTTCTATAAACTTTCTGAAATATTCTCATGCTGATTTTATTACTGCTACTTTGTCTTTACAACCAAATTTCTTATTTTGCTTTTGATTTTCACGCTGTCTTTGGGTGTCTCCTTTCACTCTGAAACACCAGCTCTCTATCTTCTCCCAGAAGCCCTCCACCCCTGCTGGTTCAGTTTTTAATGCGCAGATGACCTTTGGAGAAGTCCTCTGCTTAAGGCTTCTCCAATGTTTATCTCCCCTGTTCCACTCCACCCACAAAGATGCCCAGTCCCACCAGGTGTGAACAAGAGTCGATATTGTCTCTGCTACCAAAAAACCAAACCGAACCAGGCCAAAACAAAAAGATCATCCCTCTTGCGTTAGCCAGGGGTGGCTGAAGGAACAATTTACGTGTCTGACAAATACCAAATTTCCTTTTATGGGCCAGTGTTAGAATGTAGTTTAGATTAATTTTTTATGCAAGAGGAAGCCAGTTTTCTTCAATGATGCACAGGTATTACAGTATGGACATGATAGATAAGTGGTGAAAATTTTATCAGTCTAAAGTAATCAAACAGCAAAACAGGAAGAATGACAGAGCCAGGCTGCTGCCAGTCTGGGTGAAGCACTGGGCTGGCTAGTGTTTCCTTACAGGAATCCACTACGTCAGCATCACTCACTCTTCTCCCAAACGAGTATCAATGCTGTCCCGCGAGAAGACCACTTCCCTGCTTGGAAGAAGGGCATTCAGTTACTAAAAATGGGATTTCACAATTAGTGGTAATTTTTTCCACCTAACAACTGCTTCATGAGGATTCTATTCCCAAACCTCTACACAGGGACAAATGGTTGACCTCTTTTTGTTGCTAACTTATTCTATGATGTAGGGGAGCTAAGATGACTGACCTACAGGAGAATGAATGAACTGAAAAAGGAAAGGAAACAAGCAAGAAACGAAACAGAGAGGGTGGAGAGAGGTTTACAGTTTCAAACTCTGGGGATGTTCTGAGCCTGAGCTGGGTCTGTGCACTGGGTCGCAGCTCCTCTGCCACCCCCAGCAACAAGCTCTGACATCTCCACATCCACGGTCCACTGGGTGAGGAGTGCACCAAGGCCAGGCACCTCAGGCTGTGCATCCCTCAATGGCCCAACATCATACATGTCTGCCTCTCAGATACACTATTTACATAACCCTGCATTTAGAGTGAGCTTAAGCATACAGCATGAATATTCCTTACCCAAAACATTTGGGGCCAGAAGTGTTTTGGATTTCAGAACATTTGTATATGCATAATGAGAGATCTTGGGGAGGGGACCCAAGTCTAAACACAAAACCCATTTATGTTCCATATACACCTTAAACATATAGCTGAAGGTAATTTTAAACACTATTCTTAATAACTATGTGCATGAAACAAACTTTGTATGCATGGAACCAGAGGTCAGGTACGGGATCTCCCACAAGTCATGTTGGTTCTCAAAGAGTTTCAGACTTTGGGACATTTGGATTACAAATTTTCAGACAGGTAGCTCACTCTATAGTTGCATATTCATATATTTATAAGGTATATGTTTATAAGGTATATTCATATTTATATATAATACATAGATTTATAAAGTATATGTAAATTTTTACATAAAAATTAATAGGTCCACATATTTGAGGGAGTAGAGATAGCTAATGTAGACAATATGTGCAGGCTTATCATAAACTTAGAATAAATATATAAACTATATATCCAAAATAGGATTATTTATATCAAACTTAGGAGACAAGTATACTAATATATATAATATATGTACTATACACACACACACACACACACACACATATATATATATATAAAATACAAAAGAAACAGTCTTGATTTAGAAAATGACAGAGAATTTAAGAAAATCCAGACAGAAATTGTGTTCTTAGAAGGTTCAGGATGATTACTTTCAGCTAATCTGCCTGCATGAATCACATTAAAATCACAGGAGTCAAGACTCAGCTGTCTCTGCTACTGTGGAACCAATAAAATGTCACACTAGCCTGGTGTCCTTGCAACTTCTTCACTCCTTATTTGAAGCAAGCAACAGAAGAAGAGAAGCATGAATCTCCTGCCCAACAACAGGACTGGAGCTCACCATTTGCAAGGTTTAACAAAGGACAACGATCTAACGAAGGAGAAGTCAGGAGGCTACAGGGCAAAGGGTGGAAACACTCACACCACAGGGGAGGAGGGCAGCTCACCAAGCACGGGGCAGCTAAGGGGACGCCACCGAGAGCAAGGCCGACAGGTGCCTGGCCTCACGCCGCTCCCGGGTCCGCCTGCAGTGTTTGTGTGCACAGAGAGGAAGCAGAGGGGGCAACTGTTCAGGGAAGGGGATGGACAGAAGGCATGCCCCTGGTAGCCTCCAAGGCAGAAGCCCCTCTTCCGAAGTCAGAGCACAGCGACTCCAGACCCGTTCCTCTGGCAGCCAGTGTGGGAAGGGGTGCTGTACTCTCTGGGGAGACTCTTGCCCTCCTGTTTCCAGAGGTGAACAACTACATAAATGTGTAAGGCCCAGAAGACCCACCTCCTGATGGCCGGAGGGGGTTCCCAGGAACCGGCTCCGTCCAGCCTCTGCCGCGGGCAGTGGGGAAAGGACTCAAGTCATGGTTTGTGATGAATGCGTCGGTGCCACACTCTGGTGGAGAGCCAGCAGCCGCTAGGGCTGGCTCGGAAGCTCCCGGAGGGGAGAGGTCCCCTTCAACCCTTCGGGAGGCAGCAAGGAAGAGGGTCAGCAAGCACAGCCACAGTCCACAGAGACCCCCGTGCGGCTCAGCCGTCTCGGCTTTCCCCAGTCTGTACTTAGGCAGTTTTTTCTCCTGTGGGCTGTACCTGTCTACGACGTTCAACTGCCCCTAGCCACTTTCTTATGCCCTTTGGGTTTCTCACTGCAAAATGCATGCAGGCAGAGGCCTTCTTGGGAGATAGAAAGGTTGGGAAGGAACCACCTAGGCAATTTCCTGGTGTCGTAATAAAGACTGCTGATGATTCTCTCTGCCTTTCAGAGAACAAAGATTAAAAGTCATAGCAGAAAGGGATACAGATCATCAAGGGGTAAAGGTTTCAGTAACATACTATTAGAAGCTTCCTAACAGAGTTTAACTTTGTTACCAGTTATTCAAGTTTAACTAAGATTTAAGTTAACTACTCTGTTAACAGTATTAAATTAAATGTTTTTCTTCCCCCTCCTTTAAAAAGGGTAACAAAACAGGGGAGTAGGTAGAGAATTCGCAAGCAAATGGTGTTAGGAAGTGATTATGGTCTCCAAGCAGGCTTATAAACCTCTCATCTTTATTTTTTTAAAGATTTATTTATTTGAAAGATTTACAGAGAGAGTGAGAGGAGAGACAGAGAGATCAATCTTCTATTGGCTAGTTCATTCCCTAGATGGCTGCAACAGCCAGAGCTGGGCCAGGACTAAGCCAGGAACTAGGAGCTTCCTCTGGATCTCCCACGTGGGCACAGGGGCCCAAGTACTTGGGCCGTTTTCTGCTGCTTTCCCAGGTACATGAAAAGGGAGCCTAATTTTCAGTTGTCAATCTCTGGAACTAGACATTTTCCCTCATTGTCTCCCACTAAAGACATATCTATTTGTGTTCCTTAATGACTAATGGACCATTTTTTAAAAATTATGAATCTGGTTTTACAAAAAAGTTAACGTCAAAATTTGTATTTAAAGCAACTTGATGATAAGCATGGCTTTTTTTTTTTTTAAGAATGTCTTTATTGTACTTTTCTATGCCACCTAAACTAAGCTGTGCTGATTACACACAAAAGAAAGAAGGAGGAATACTTGAGAACTCACTGGTTGCCAGGATCCCTGCTAAGCCTTTCTTTATGCATTTTTATTATTCCTCACCATTTCCACAGAAGTAACTATTGTTTACCCAATTGTAGACATGAAAGTACTGAGAGACATCAAGAACCAGCTTTCTCAATGTCACCAGTTATTTAGTGGTGGGGCTGAGATTTAAAATTCAAATCTGATTTGAAAGCCTCATGATTGTCCCAATACATCCAACTCTGATGAACTGGAACAATTTATAAATTTGTATGACCATTCTCAATCTGCTGTCTTCCCATTTATAGATTAAATTTAATCTCTTCAATAGTTAAACTCACACACAGTACTCATTTCTTTTAACAGTCATCACCACATCACTGACTCACAATGAACCAGAGATCGATTAAAAAACAAACAAGATCCTCCGCCTTGCAGCGCCGGCACACCGGGTTCTAGTCCCGGTTGGGGTGCCTGATTCTGTCCCTGTTGCCCCTCTTCCAGGCCAGCTCTCTGCTGTGGCCCGGGAGTGCAGTGGAGGATGGCCCAAAGTGCTTTGGCCCTGCACCCCATGGGAGACCAGGAAAAGCACCTGGCTCCTGCCATCGGATGAGCGTGGTGCGCTGGCCGCAGCGCGCCGGCTGTGGTGGCCATTGAAGGGTGAACCAACGGCAAAAGGAAGACCTTCTCTCTGTCTCTCTCTCTCACTGTCCACTCTGCCTGTCAAAAAAAAAAAAAATTGACCTTGCAGGTAAAGTTAATCCAAATATTCTGTGCTCTGAGAGAACTTAAGAACAGGAGTGGAAAATGCAGGTGGTGCTGGAGCATAGTTAGCAAAGATCACAACTGAGAAGTGTGATAGCTGCAGAGAGCACATTCACTACCAGTTCTTAGTGGCAGAGGCACATAAAGACAGACTGCTCTCATTCCTTAGCTCAATCCCCAAAAATGCTCTCAAAGACCAAGGCTTGGCTATGCTGGGAACTCAATCCAGGTCTCCCATGTAGGTGGCTGGGACCCAACTACTTAAGCCGTCACCTGTTGCCTCCCTTGGGTATGCAATAAGCAGAGAGCTGGCACTGAGAGCAGAGCAGAAAGCAACCCAGGCACTCTGCCAATATGGGATGCAAGTGTCCCAGTCAACATCTTGACTGCTGCACCGACAGCCTGCCCATAGGTATCTTGGTTTTCAGCACTAGTTCCTAGCTCATAATCCTCACAGCCCTTGCTACTTCCTAAATTACTAGAGTAGTCAGTTGAATGTACTTGGCCTTTTCCCTTGGCTTCTGCAGTCACTTCTGAGCAATGAAGGTGAAAGACAGTCTTCTGTTAGAATGCTGGAGGGCTTCAGGCTTCAGAAGCCAAAATCTCTCTCTGGCCTCTCCTCCCTCGTTTCACCTGTTCCTTTTTCTGTCCAAGACAAACCACAGACACTAGAGTTTCTTTCACTCCAAGGTGGGTAACAGTAACTAAAATTATTGCCCTACTCTTCCCGGGTCTTCCCGTCTTGGGGCTAGCCATAAAGAAATACTGCAACAGTAGATCCTAAGACGCCTCACTTCAGAAGGTGGCTTGCCCCATGCCCGGGAGAAAGAAATGCTACAGACAGAGAGTAAGAAAAACCCAGACAGAGTCTGGCCTTGCTGGGTTCCCCACTCAGTCTCTCAGCCTTGGAGCTCATTCTCTGTGTTTATTCCCATTTCTCCATGGTGGTCCAAGCTTCTATAATGAAGTCTCCATACAAACCCAATGGGAAAGCACTGGAGAGCTCCTGTACAGCTGAACAGGTGCAGGCTCCCAGAAAGGGAGGGCAGTGCACCCCTACTCCAGGAGGACCATGCTGTCCAGACCTCGCCTCAGTCACCTCTTTACCTGGCCGTTTATTTGTATCCTTTAAAACATCCTCTTCTAGGGCCGGCACCGTGGCTCAACAGGCTAATCCTCTGCCTTGCGGCGCCAGCACACCGGGTTCTAGTCCCAGTTGGGGCGCCGGATTCTGTCCCAGTTCCCCCTCTTCCAGGCCAGCTCTCTGCTGTGGCTCGGGAGTGCAGTGGAGGATGGCCCAAGTGCTTGGGCCCTGCACCCCATGGGAGACCAGGAAAAAGCACCTGGCACCTGGCTCCTGCCATCGGATGAGCGCGGTGCGCCGGCTGCAGCGCGCCGACCGCAGCAGCCATTGGAGGGTGAACCAATGGCACGGAAGACCTTTCTCTCTGTCTCTCTCTCTCACTATCCACTCTGCCTATCAAAAAAAAAAAAAAAAATCCTCTTCTAAACAAATGTACCATAAATTTAACCAAGAACTTCCCTCAGTGCTGTGAGCTGCTCTGGCCAATTAGTGGAGCTGTAGGAAGGGGTTGTGGGAACCACAACTGATAGGTTAGAAGTTCCAGAGGTCCAGACCTGCCACCGGCATCAAAGTGAGGGGCAGTCCTTCATCCTGCGGGACCCCCATACATTTTAGGATCTCAAAAGCTATCTGGGTTGGGAGTGTACAATAGGAGAACCCGAGTTTGTGTTTTTTCTTCAGGTAGCCATTCAGGATGTCTTAGATACCTCCTGTTTTTGTCTGTCATGTTCAAGGCTGTGCTGTCTAGGACTTTGTTTTTGAGGATCTAGTGAGACTTTGCAGTGTCTTCCTGCTGTAATCCCAATCTCTTAGCACCACCCTGCTCTCTTCTCTAATGATAAAACGGGGGCTGTGAGGAGAGGCAGGATGCATAAAGACCAGGTAATTAGGGAGAAAACAAAGGGGGCATCCCGGGTTTTGCCAGTACCTGTGAGTTTCCTCTCAAGTATTGCTTTCTTTTATTACAGTGGATACAGCAGGAGCAGTTCAGTATGTGCATATACAACTGGAATTGAATCAAGGAAGCAATCTGTATTGTTTAGTTTGTGAACTTTTCAAAGAACACAAAACAACCCAATCAAGGAAAGACATAATGAAGTTATAAAGAGAATAAAAACAGTATTCTGTTCAGGAAGAACACGGCAAGTGGAAGTTGTAACAAAATGCAGAAAGAAACCTTTTTTTGCTGTTGCTACAGCTTATTATTAAGTTATTACAGCTGTTATTATTGTTGTTATTATAGCAACACCACCAGTACTGTACATTTTGGAAATCTGTGTCACTTGTCCCCAATTTGCATTTATTTCTGCAGTACACAATATAATTGTGTTCTGAGTGCCAGTGGGATAGTTTCTGGAACTGGGAAATTTTAGCAAAGTAAACGGCACAGCTGAAAAGTTTTAATGCTGCTGTCAGTGCTGGCTTGGAAGAGAAGTTGGGAGAGAATCACATTAAAAAGGATCCAACTCCCGAAGTTGTGACTCGCTGGTTTTATGCTTACCAACACAATATCCAAGACCCTGGGAAACACAAGCAAGCTGTCATTGTGCACACGGCTTAGTCCGGAGAAGCCGGTATTTGGTTATCTGTTGATGACAACCACTCCTGTGACAGTCTGTACCACTGGATCTTAGCCAGTGACACTTCACAGACCACAGGACCCGCTTCTCCTTAACACTCTTCACCTGCGATACTCAGCATAGTTTCATGAAGAAATAGAGATCATAGGGCCACCCCAATCTATTCAGAAGCAGCCGTTAACTTCACCCATTTTTTCCTCGTTGAATGAGATGGTATTGAAAGAAAAGCCATTATGGGATAGATGAAGGTGTCTGGGGAAATGAATTAGGAGATCCAAATGGTTTTCCTGGCATAATGATCTATGTCTGAAAAACAACTCACCAGTGATGCCATTGGGCTCCTGCTGGAGATCGCAGTACCAGAGTCGGTTCACTGGGTCACACCCCTCCCGTATGGATAACAGGACATAGCGACCATCATCCGATAGCTATGAAGAAGCAAAAACAGTTCCAGGGGCTGGTTAGAACATACCTGTTGTGAGACTCTTCCTGCATATTAACTAACAAAACAAATTAACTTCAAATGCAGAGTCTTTGCTTCAAAGTTATGATCCGAAAATGTCTTAGAAAAAAGATGAACTCCAATCTTAACTTATTTCACACTTAATCAGTTTAACAAAACACAGTGTAGAAAATATCAGTAGACACAACTAAAAGTTACAATCACTTCAATGGGATTTACATTGAGTCTGTTCCTTAACTGAAAATCTGTAGCTTCAAATATTAACATCCTTGACTGTGAAGCTTCTTAAGGGGCTAGGTATTTTAAAAGTTGTCGTTCTAAATAGCAACACTGGTGTGGATGCAGGAAACCACATTAACGAGCTTCCAATAAACAACTCGATGTGTCTTTATCATCTTTACCAGAAGATTCCGGCAATTAAAAAAAAAAAAAAAACTATGCTTCTGGATATTTGAATTTTGGTAGAATCATTAGTAGCAAAAAGAATCTGATGAAAACCTAAAATGCAGCAAACAACCTATTATTGTTTTGAGTTGCAGAAATCTACAAACGTGGTACCAAACTATATACACAAGGGAACTGGGGAGTGAACCAGCAGACGGAAGACCTTTCTCTCCTTCTTCCTTTCTCAAACTCTGCCTTTCAAATAAATAAATAACTTTAAAAAAAAAAAAGCTTCATGCAGGGCTGGTGCTGTGGCATAGCTGGTATAGCCACACACCACATGTAGCACTGGCATCCCATACGGGCCTCAGTTTGAGTCCCAGCTGCTTCAGTTCTTACCAGCTCCCTGCTAATGTGCCTGGGGAAGCAGCAGAAGATGGCTCAAGTGTTTGACCCCTGCACCCATGTGGGAGACCAGGAAGAAGCTCTGGGCTCCTGGCTTCAGACTGGCCCAGTCCTGGCCATTGCAGGCATTTGGTGAGTGAATTAGCAGGTAGAAGATTGTCTCTGTCTCTGTCTCTCCTCCTCTCTAACTCTACATTCAAATAAATAAAATTAATCCTTAAAAAGATATGTCCATTTTCTATGAGGTTTTTTTAAAGTAAACTCATACATACATATATATACACACACACACAACCTGTTGGTTCTCTCTTGAGAACTCTAATAAACTTGCCAATTACTGCTATTTTTTTCTCCAATTTACTGAGCAGCTATCATCTAAAAGACTTTTTTCTAAGTGTTAAAGATACCTGAGTAAACAAAGCAGGAAAAAATGTTATATCTAATAAAAAAGAAAAACACATACATATGGAATCGTGCAGTGCATTATGCCTGTAAATGATAAATGCCAAAGAGAACATCAACAGTGCTGGGTAAGAGACGCAGAATATGTGGGAAGGACTGCACTTTAAATATGGCAGTAAATCCTCTAAGACCTGGAACCAGACAAACAGATCCACTTCCATCACTCTAATTCAATACAGTACTGGAAGTCTTAGCCAGAGCAATTAAGCAGGAGAAAGAAATAAAAGGCACACAAGTAGGAAAAGAGGAAGTTATCCCTGTTTGCGGATAACATGATTCTATATATAGGAGAACCAAAATACTCCACAAAGGGACATTAGAGCTAATGAATGAACTCGGTTAAGTCGCAGGGCAGAAAATCAGCATAGGAAATCACAAAGATAGGGACCAAGGCTGTGGTGAAGACAGTAAAGCTGCAGCCTGCGGCGCCAGCATCTCACATGGGCACCGGGAAAACAGGTTCTCTCAGAAAATGGCCCAAGTGCTTGGGCCCCTGCATCTACCACAGAAGCTTCTGGCTTCTGACTTCAAAATGATCCAGCTTTGGCAATTGTAGCCATTAGGGGAGTGAACCAGTGGATTGATGGTCTCTTTGTCTCCGCCTCTCTCTGAGTTTCTCTTTGAAACTCTGCCTTTCCAATAAATAAATAAATCTTTTAAAAAAATCACAAAAATGAGAGGAATTAGTTTTGTTAAAAATGTACATATTACCCAAAGTGATTTACACAAATTCAATATAAACTCCATCAAAATACCACTGGCTTCATAGTACTAGAAAAAAAGACTAAAATTCACTAGGAAGCACAAAAGACTAAATAGCCAAAACATCCTGCATGAAAAGAAAAAAGTTGTAGGCATCACAGTACTAGATTTCAAGACATACTACAGAGTTCCTGCAAACAAAACAGCATGGGACTGACATAAAAATACACACAGAGCAATGGAACAGAATCAAGATTCTAAAAATGGCTTTCTCCATGTACTATCAGCTGATCTTTCACAAAGGTGCCAAAAACATTTACTGGAGAAGGGTCAGACTCTTCAATAAACGGTTCTGGGAAAAGCAGACACCCATATGGAGAAGACTGAAGCTCAACCTCTTCCCCTCCCCATGAATAAAAGTCAACTCAAAATGGGTCAGAGATATAAATGTAAGACCTGAAACTATGACTCCACCAGAAGAAAACATAGCAGAAGCACTTCAAAACATATGCAAGAATTTCTTAGATAAGACCCCAAAAGCACAGGAAACAAGAGTAGGCAAATGTGATTTTTATATAAAACTAAGAAGTTTCTGCCCAACTAAACAAACATCAACAGAGTGCAGACAACCAACAGCATGGGACAAATACTTGCAAACTATGCATCTGACAAAAGGTTGATACAGAACACATCAGGAGCTCAAAAAACTCAATCACAGCAACAAATACAGTTGAGAAATGGGCAAAGGCTCTGAACAGACATTTCTCACATGAAGAAATACAAATGGCCAAAAAAACTTGAAAAAAAAAAAAGCTTAATATCACCATTCACACCATGTGTGCAATACACATCCAAACCACAGTGAGGTATCATCTCTCTCCAGTTAGAATGCCTATCATCAGAAACAAGAGATAACAAACGCTGGTGAGGTTGTGCAAGAGGGAACCCTACACACTGCTGAAGGGAGTGCAGATGGGTGCAGCCATTGTGGAAAAGCAACAGATCTACGGCAGCACCCAGTTATTCCACTTCTGCATATGTATCTGAAAGAAACAAACTCAGCCTATGAAGAAGGAGCTGCAGGACTTCTCAATACCACAGGTGTGAATCGACCTGAATGTCCATTGATGCATGGAAAGATTTTTTAAAAATGTATATATACACACACACAAATGGAATATTATACATCCATAAAAAGAATGAAGTAGACGGAACTGGAGACTATTGCATTAAGTTAAATAAGCCAAACAGAGAAAGACAAACATTGCATATTGTTTCTCATATGGAGGTTAAAAAAAAAGTCTATCTGAACTTAGACTAGCGATAATCTGTGGTGTAGCAGATGCCAGCATACTGTATGGCAACAGTTCATGGACCAGCCGCTCTACTTCTGATCCAGCTCCCTGCTAATGACATGGGAAATGCAGAGGGGGATGGCCCAAGTGTTTGGGCCCCTGACAACCACATGGGAGACCCAAATAAAACTCCTGCCTCCTTGTGGCCATCTGGGGAGTAAACCAGTAGATTTGGTTTTCACGCTGTGACTTTCAAATAAATAATCTTAAAAAAAAAAAAAAAAAAGCAGTAATTACCAGAGACTAGGAAAGGTGAAGGGAAGAAAGATAGAGGTTGGCTAAATGGTTCCAATACACAGAACTAACAAGTCCTTGTACTGCACAGCACAGCTGGGGCACTATACCTTGCAATGATGAATTAAGAACTGGAAGAGAAGAGTTGATCTAAATAGAAAGAAAAAAAAAAAGAAATGGAGAGCTGGTTGCTTGGCTTGATTAGTTTATGCTCTATATATGTGTTGTCATTGTATTTTCTGTTCCTTTGTTCACTGTATTAGCATTTTCTAAAATCTTCTGAAAATTGTATGATAGCTTTCTAGAAGTATACATTAATTCTACCACCCATCATTTTCAGACCTATTTCTGTCCACTCATTTCTCTCCTGGTTGTAAGTTATACTTTTCTGCCTCTTCACATATCTAAAATAACCTTTTTTACTGAACCCTGGACATTTTGAATATTATCTGGATTTTTTTTTTTTTAATCTTGTCTGCGTGGATCAGGGCAGCACTGTGGTACAGCAGGTAAAGCTACTGCCTGCGATGCTGGCATCCCATCTCATATGAGTGCTGGTTCCAGCCCTGGCTGCTCCACTTCTGACTCCATTCCCTGCTAATGAGCCTGGGAGGACGGCAGAGGATGGCCTGTGTTTAGGCCCCGGCCATCCACACAGGAGACCAGGATGGAGTTCTGGTCTCCTGGCTTCAGCCTGGTCTAGTCCTGGCTATTGTGACCAATGGAGGCATGGAATTGCTGGTGGGAGAGGTCTGTCTCTAACTCTTGCCTTTCAATAAATAAATAAATAAATATTGAATTAAAACAATTGGGGGAAGGTATCGTGGTGGTAGATCAGCTTGATCCACCCAAGGCTTGCTTTTGCTGGGGAAGGTCTCTAGCCCTCGGGCCAAGTCTGGCCTCTCCAGGGTTTCTATCAAATGCCTTGAGTGTTCATAAAGTCTTTTCACTCTGATCAGAATGTGAAAGTCTCCCAGCCTCAGAAACCCTCTGGTAGCTGGCAGTTTCACAGGCCCCTTGTTGCTCTGAGCTTGGGTCACAGTCTCAGTTACTATACACAATGCTTATCATCAGCCAAAATCATGAGGTGACCACCGCATTTCTGATGTCCTAGCGGCTGGATTCCACCTTTTGGTGCTCTGTCCTGCAATTCTAGTGGGTCCAGCCTTTCTTAACCCAAGCCTTTGGATTCCAGTTCCGTCAGACTGTAATACACTGAGCTCCTCCTCCTTGTGTTGGAGTCCAAAAAACACCTCCAGGCAGAAAGCAGAGAAAATGGCAGGTCTCATCTCTCTCACGGTCAGTCTTGGGCTACCTGTGGACCAGTATCTGAAAACACTTGCTTTGTCTACTCTGTGCAGTTTTCTAGCTCTACAGGGCAGGAGGGCTGGCCCAGTGCCATTTATAACATCGTGGCCAGAAGCAAAATCTGGATCTCCTGCAAATTAACACAATCCGATTTAGTTTTTAAAATCCAATGTAGGATTCTATTCTACAACCATTAATTGTGGCTGCGGATGCATTGGCTTTCACATTTTTAATTCTGAATGTACTACTCATCTGACTTCCCCTTCTCCTTTGTTCTTTGCATGTATCAATATAAATTCCTTTATGCTTTCCCTTCTTTGATGGACTTGGGAGTTATACACTCTATTTTCTTTAAGTTTTATATATATATGTATATATATTTTACATATGTGTGTATATATATATATATAAAATAAACCAATGTTCAGGATGTTAGTTCCACTTTATTTTTAAATCACCCTATATTAAAAATATCACTAGCAGGCCAGTGCCACGTCTCACTTGGCTAATCCTCCACCTATAGCACTGGCACCCAGAGTTCTAGTCCCAGTTGAGGCACCGCATTCTGTCCTAGTTGCTCCTCTTCCAGTCCAGCTCTCTGCTGTGGCCTGGGAGTGCAGTGGAGGATGGCCCAAGTGCTTGGGCCCTGCACCCGCATGGGAGACCAGGAGGAAGCACTTGGCTCCTGACTTCAGATCAGCATAGCGTGCCAGCCGTAGTGGCCATTTTGGGGGGTGAACCAAAGGAAGGAAGACCTTTCTCTCTGTCTAACTCTGCCTGTCCAAAAAAAAAAAAAAAAAACAAAACCCAGCAACCACACAATTACAATTTTATTAGACAGAATTGAAAGCAGCCTCAATAATGATACGTCATTCTTTTGTTCTCTTGTCTTTTAAATAAAGACAGAAGCTTTATAGCTTAGTGCTTAAAGTCATGCTACATCAATCATCAGTGATGGCTAATTCAGTTGTAGCAATTCAGTCAATAGAAAGATAAGGCAGCAAAACTCACTGCAAGAACCACACCAAACCCTTGATGACAGCTGCCTCAAGCACATCTAATGAGTTTTTCTCAGCATTTCTGGCTGGACTAAACAGTTGTAGCAGTTTAGATTTAATCCAAGGCAGAAAATCCCAAAGTACATTACTGTGGGGATGTCAATTAAGCCAATCATCTTCCCTATACCGAACCTTGTCACAATACAGAAATGTTCTAGAGCCATTAAAATTTAATAACAGAAAACAAACAACTTCAAAGTTTCAAATCTCAAAATCATTTCAAAGGTACTTCAAAAACTTCATGGAAAAGTGGAAATAAAAGGTAAGTTTACATGGTGAATATATCAGAAATTCAGTTTTCTCATATATAAGGTTTTTATGAACTTCTGGAAGACCCTTTGTATGCAAGAATTTCAAAAATTTTCTTCATCAAAACAGCTTTTAATTTCATTTTACTGCAAACTAGTACATCAGGTAGAATAATTGTGCCTCCTGGAAGCAACTAATCTAATTCAAAAACATGGACTTTCCAACTGAGTTGCAATATTGTCCAAAGCAATTATGAAAGGTATAATTCCTAAATCTTTGCTTTCCATTGCTTTCTTCTGTTATGCCTGTTATTTTAAACAAATTTTCCTTAAGTCAAAATGATTTTATTTCATGAAAATCTACCATTTATATAACAAACTTAACACCAAAATCTAAGAATTATTATATATGAGACATTTATATTTGCTGTCACTGAATCTACTACTTAGATTTTGAAACTATATGAGTGAAAGTAAAAACTGCGTCATTCTTTAAAAAAACTGCACTACTCTTACTGCTGACAACTTTTAATATACAGGTTACTTTGACGATCTTATTCTGGTAAGTCATCTATTGAATTACATTTAGAGCATTGATTAAATATAATTAGAAAGTGTTAATCAAGGGAGAAAAAAGTGTTCACATCTATACTGATAAAAGTATTCAGACAAGGGAAATGACTTATTCTTGTAGATTCACAGGTGCTACTCCACAAATACATTAACTGAGGCCACAAGTGTATTCAGGAATGTAATGTCTACAAAGCCAAGAATCACAGAATTCAGAGACAGCAGCAGCAACCTGAGTAAGCTCAGGGCAATCTCTGAAATCAGTGTTTCTATCAAAGTCTCCCATTAATGCCTCCTGTGATTCATGAAGACCAGGGCATTACCCACGCTGTGCTATAGCTCAGGATGCTGTCAGCTCTACCACCAGCTCACCTGAGATACATGTAACTCTGAGATAAATATGAATCACACAAACGTGAATCTACAGAAACAACAGTGCAACATGTATTCACATGCAAATCAGAGCAGTTTCCCTAGAGAGCAGGACCTTACTTTACTGTTTTGAACAATTCTGGATTATCATTTGTTATTACTAGCATAACAACTTTAAAGCCAGTGAATTTGGCTATTCTGTTTCAATACCATATCATGATAAGGATAGCTGATTTTCCAAATGACCTAAGTAAGCAAGTTTTTTTTTTTTTTGGTGCCTCTCATGTTAACAGAAATTCAACAGAGAAGGGTTTAATGTTCCGCACTGTCAAGCATTTAACTATCTACTAGACCATGTGTCCTCCAAAACAAAAGGACACAAAGCCAGTATCTATGTATACACAGAAATGTGGACTTCCATGAAATACATTTTCAAAGAAAAACTCCTAAGCTAATTTTCTGGACATAAAATTTCTTTACTAAACATAAAATTTCCACTTAGAATCCAACAAAAAGAATACAGAAAGTTTTTCCATAATTTGATTTTGCATACACTAAAGTATTTCCTTTTGTATATTATAGAAAAAGAATTGTGTATTTTAAGTAATATACTAAAAAGCAGTGAGACTTGAAATTGTCTTGGAAATTAACAAAAGAAGGTAAATGGATTTTAATAGCTTTGAATGTTAATCATATCGCTCTCAGAGCAGGAGACCTTATCAAATGTGCCTTATAGACACTTTTGAATTCTTTTCATAAGATCCGTGAACCATAAAAACATTCCTTGAATATTAAATATGTTTCTAACATTTAGAAAAACTTTTAAATCTCAAACTACAGACAATGATGACTTTTCACTAATGGGACTCATTCATAGATTTATAATTAAGAGAGTAACAGAAATAGAGGCAGCTTGAAGCATAGGTATGTATGCATTACCACAAACACTTCCAAAATGTTTAGCAGTCATTAAAGTATCTAGCTTTTCCAGTACAGCACGGTCCCACTTTCCATGGTTTCAGTTACTTGCGATAAACAGTGGTCTAAAAATATTAAATGGAAACTCCTAGAAATAAGCAGTTCGTTAAGTTTTACATTGCACACAGCGTTTGAGGAGCATAATGCAATCCTGCAGGAATCCACTGAGGATATGCACTGTCGCTTCCTGCAGCGTGTCCATGCTGTATACATTACTCTCGGGCAGTGGCTCAGCAGCTGTCCTGGCTAGCAGATGCATTACCTTCATATCACAGTGCTTGTGTTCGCGCAGCCCTTACTTCACTACTCACAGCGCTGCTCATCTTTCATGGTGCCCAAGTTATAAATTAAACTTCTGTACATGTAGGAAAGAGAAGCATACTTGGGGCGGCACTGTGTGTAGCTGCCGGTACCCTCTGGGGGTCCTGGAACATCCCCTCAGTGATAAGAGAGGGGCTACTGTTCAGAGTGGCACCAGAGCCACCACAGGGGGAAAAGAAATCCATCCAAATACTACACTGAGTATCACCCAGAATGCTAGACATCCTGAGAAAGGAAAATCTATTCAAAGTGAAATAAAAAATAATGTGGGTCTTGACATTGCAATTTCCAATCTCCCTGGTCCTTCCTCTGGCAGATAAACGTGGTTATTCCAGAATCTCCTCTTTCTCTGCTTTGTTCCCTTTCTGGACAGTCATGAAAGCCAGCTGAGAAAAGTGACCGCTGAGGAAATCCACAGTTGTAATGACACCACCGACCCTCTCCTGCCAGGAGCTGCACCACAGAGGGCGAGCGGCACAGCCGGCTTCTCTCACATCCCCGGCTCTCTGGCTTTCTGACTGTTAGGCCTCCCCCGCACACCCCGGAGACCTTCCCGGGCACTCAGCATGATGGGCGTGACCATGTAAGGCTGGGCTAACAAAAGGGAAGTCAGCAGGGGACACAAGCGTAGGCTCACAGAGTACCTGAGTACCGAGGGGATTAACACAGGCCCTGTGCCAGACAGAGAGGGGGCTAGGAGTACCCGAGTACCACGGGGATTAACACAGGCCCTGTGCCAGACAGAGAGGGGCTACTGGAAGGTCGCTGCTCCAGGACAACACTTAGTAAGAAAGGGGTGGGGGGAGGGGATGGTGCTGTAGCAGGTAAAGCAACCTGCAGTGCCAGCATCCCGAATGGGCTCTGGTTTGAGTCCCGGCTGCTCCACTTCTGATCTGGCTCTCTGCTATGGCCTGGGAAAGCAGTAGAAGATGGCCCAAGGGCTTGGGTGCCTGCACCCATGTGGGAGACCTGGAAGAAGCTCCTGGCTTCAGATCGGTACAGCTCTGGCCATTGTGGCCAACTGGGGAGTGAACCAGCAGATGGAAGACCTATCTCTCTCCCTGCCCTCCTTCTCTCTCTGTGTAACTCTGACTTTCAAATAAATAAATCTTTTTTTAAAAAAAAAAGCTGGGGGGGGGCATGGGAGTCTGAACCCATGTGGATTCTCTGGAAGGTGAGGCCGCCTTGCTGGTCTTCCTGTACAAGGACTGTGGCGGGGAGGGTGGGATAGTGTGGAATCTACTGAAGTCAACTATCAGGCAATGCATGTCTCTTCCTGTGCAATACATGGGATATAAATATATAAACATGCATTTTTAACGACTAGGGATCACAAGAGAACAGATGAAAATAGCTTGTGGAGATGTGGGGCAAATATAAAGATTTAGGGCTACCTGTGTAAAGAATTTTTTTTTCAATAATAAAATTAGGCTTAACAGGGGCAGGCATTTGGCACGGTGGCAAGTGCTGCTTGGGAAGCCCACTTGCCATATTGCAGTGTCTGGGGTTCAAGTCCTGATGCTGACCCTGATTCCAAATTCCTGCTGAGATGGTCAAGTGGTTGGGTCCCTGCCACCCAAGTGGAAGACTCAGACTGGATCCCTGGCTCCCAGCTTATAGGGCTTGGCCTAGCCCTGGCCAATGTGGGTATCCGGGGGAGTGGACAATAGAGTGGGAGATCATTTGCCATTTATCTCTCATATAAACAGAACAAGAAAAAGAAATGGGCATAACTGAATAGGGTTCTCACTCTGCTGGAGAACAGTAACAAAAGGCTGGGCATTTCCTCCTTACCCCTTCCTAAAGGCACTTGATGTCTTTTCCCAATCTTCAATCTACAGCACCCTCTGCTGGGAGCTAAGTCTCAGACTGTTCAACTTCTTTGGAGTCCTATGCTTTTTTTTTGAATTTCCCCCAAATGTTCTCAATTCATGTTGTAAGACATTGTTTAAGGCCCAACAGAACCTTCTAAAACAGAATAATTTCTATTCTCCCAGCAGGCTCCCCTTGAACTAAAACTGCAGAGTCTATATGAAATATAACTGACACCCCAGTCCACACCAGCCAAGTGCCAGCTGTCTGTGTCCCGTTCCATCGCAGGGCACCAGGGAGCGCTGGCTGCCGAGCACAGCAGCTGGGACACGTGCAGGAGGCACTGAGGGCGGGCAGCCGGCCTGAGAGCTGTCACTGGTGGCTGAGCAGAGGAGAGGTGAACGTGGCTTGTACTTCCAGGGTGGAGCAACTCCTGGACGTGGCTTACCCCGAGCAAAGGGCACCGGGAAGGTAGATGGCCTCAAGTCAGCTTGAAAGGTCCCTGCTGTTAAAGCCACAATGGTGGGGAGAACAGCACAGAGGCATGCATCTCAGGTGACTACTGCTGGGAGCGGGAGCTTCAGTGGGGTGTGCAAAGGCCAGCCACACCAGGGAAGAACAAAGTTGAGAAGCTTCTAGAACCATGGGTGGGGGGGTCTCACCACCAAAGGATGCCATCAGCAGGGCTCTGGTGTGGATGTGGTTTGAGTTCTTCCTCTAAGGAGTCATGGCTTGCGATGTTGTCCCCACTGGGAGAGTGCAAACTTAACCTGACTGCGGTGTTTCAGACAGGGCACTGGAAGGGGATCAGGATCCATGACGGTCACCAGGGGGGATCCTCCATGACTGCATCCTTGAGGCCTTTGGAGGAGAGAGAGACCAGAGGAGACACCCGCATGCTCTCTGGCTCTGGCTGTCATGTCCTATGCCTCCCTGGGGCTCTGCCTGCAAGATCAACGGCCAGCACCAGATGTGGCCCTGGCCTTGAACTACCAGAACTGTAAAGTAAGTAAACTTCTTTTCTTATAGAATGGTCTGTCTTGGGTATTTTGTTAGAGTAACGAATAATGGACTAAGACAAAGGGGAGGCCAGCACTGCGGCTCAATAGGCTAATCCTCTGCCTACAGCATCGGCACACTGGGTTCTAGTCCCAGTCGGGGCACCAGATTCTGTCCCGGTTGCCCCTCTTCCCATCCAGCTCTCTGCTGTGGCCCGGGAGTGCAGTGGAGGATGGCCCATGTCCTTGGGCCCTGCACCCCATGGGAGACCAGGAGAAGCACCTGGCTCCTGGCTTCGGATCAGTGTAGTGTGCTGGCCGCAGCACGCTAGCCACAGCGGCCATTGGAGGGTGAACCAACAGCAAAGGAAGACCTTTCTCTCTGTCTCTCTCTCACTGTCCACTCTGCCTGTATTAACAAAAAAAAAAAAAAAAAAAAGACAAAGGGGAGCTGCCACCTGAACACAGCAGCAAAGAGAGACTGACAGATGGTTCCAGAAACATTCTGTTCCCCTCTCCAACTCTTTCTCTCTGCAGGGCCACTGGAGAAATCAGGAAGAAATAAGGAAGAGGAGCCCTCAACAGACCAGCTCCCGGGGTGGCTGTGGGCTTGCTAAGCTTGAGCTGGGGGAGGAGAAGGCAGTGCGTGAACTCAGGAGCACTGCTTGGTTCTGGACTGAGATGTAGTTAGCAGTAGTTCTAACACTCAGAAGTGTCTAGAAGTCTCTTCCGGCCATCTGAAGTGATCCCCGGGCACAGGCAGGCAACACCGGGAAATCCAAAGCTGCTTCCTGACTGGAACTCACTGAGCTCTGCCTGCTCCAGGCAAACAAGACCTGTCTGTGCAGGAGGGCCCAGAAGGTGTCTGGAAGGGAAGGGGTGAGTCATGGGGACAATGAGGGCACAGCATCTGGGATGCAAGGGGCAGTCTGCAGAGAACTTGGATCGTGGCAGCCCAAGGGGAACAGGACGTGGCAAGTCAGACACCCTCAGCCCCCTCTCTGGCCACACCCTCAGAGCCTGCACTCCTCGCCTGGCTGCTCCCACTGCCAGCAGCTCTGTTCTCACCCAGGAAACCTGTTTTCAAGAGTCCAGGAGATGCTGCAGTAAGTCCTCCACCCACAGACTCTCAAAGATCACAAAGCCCTGGAGGAAATGAAGGCAAAAAGACAGACAGATGATGACTTTGCCGAAGGCTGCAGAGATGGCCTTAGAATAAAAATCTCCTATGCTCTATTCCAACACACACCCATCGCTCCAACACCAGCTCTTCCTTCGCAGGCACTGTTAGATTCCCTAACCAAAAATCCACGTCCCAGGGTGATCCCCAGAACAAGAACTTTAAAAACAAAAGCAACAGTTGCAACACATGCCTTTGGACATGGTAATAAAAAGGACTGCATGGGGCCAGCGCTGTGGTGCAGCGGGTAAAGCCGCTACCTGCAGTGCCAGCATCCCATATGGATGCTGGTTCGAGTCCCAGCTGCTCCACTTCTGATCCAGTTCTCTGCTATGGCCTGGGAAAGCACTAGATGATAGCCCCTGTACCCGTGTGGGAGACCTGGAAGAAGCTCCTGGCTTCTGGCTTTGGATTGGCCCAGTTCTGGCCGCTGCAGCCATCTGGGGAGTGAACAGGTGGACAGAAGACCTCTCGCTCTCTCTCTCTCTCTCTACCTCTGCCTCTCTGTAACTCTGCCTTTCAAATAAATATTTTAAAAATAAAAATAAAGAGGACTGCTGCTTTTCTCTAAGATGTAGGTCTCTAAACTGTTAGGAACCTGTTTGCTCCATTCCCTGTGAAGGTCCTGGGATGCCCATTTGCACACCACAGGGGTGCTCCCAGCCCAGCCAGGCCTGCAGTGCACCAGCTCTGTAGACTCCTGGGTTTACCCTGCTTCTCTGAAGAGCACAAGAACCTCCTGCTTTAAGGGTTTTCTTCATGATCGAGATTTTTCTGCATAGATGACTTGTAACAGAACCATCAAGTTCATATCTGCAGAAGTACAGAACCTATGCTTAAGTGACAATTCTTTTTCCTTTTCCTTTTTCTTTTCTTTTTTTACACAGGAGCAAGACTGAACCTCTTTGCTCAGAAAGATCACGAAGAGAGGGGCAAGGAAGGAAGGGAAACTCGCCCAGCAAGCCAGGCCTGCCCATCCAACCCCAGCAATCAGTAGGGTGACAGAGGTATAACAGGACCACCCAGGCAGCTGGAATGCAGCTTAGGGGAAGTCTACACAGTCTGTGTTTAGTGAGGCCGCTAGTTTTCCTATAGACTTCCTCCACATCATTCACCAATGAGGGCCCTGGAGGAAATGTGCAGGGACCCAGAGAGGAAGCAAAGCAGCCAAGACTCAAACTGGTGCTCCAATATGCGAGGCCACTGCAAGTGGTGGCTTAACTCACTATGCCACATTGGCAGCCCCTAAACCTTTTTCTTTTATACTTTTCTATTTTTTAAAAATATGTATTTTATTAATTTGAGAGACAAAGAGACACAGAGAGGGCTCCCATCAGCTCATTCCCTCCCCGAGATGCTCCACTGGCCAGGGCTGGGCCAGGCTGAACCCATCCTAGGTCTCCCATGTAGGTGGCAGGACCCCAGTTACTTGGTCCCAACCGCCTGCTGCCTCCCAGGATGGACATTAGCAGGAAGCTGAAATTGGAAGCTAAGACTTCAACCCAGGCACTCCAATATAGGATGCAGGTATCCCAATCACAGTCTTTTTTTTTTTTTTCTTTTTTCTTTTTTTTTGGACAGGCAGAATGGACAGTGAGACAGTGAGAGAGAGAGACAGAGAGAAAGGTCTTCCTTTTCTGTTGGTTCACCCCCCAATGGCCGCTGCGGCCGGCGCACTGCGCTGATCCCAGGCCAGGAGCCAGGTGCTTCTCCTAGTCTCCCATGTGGATGAAGGGACCCAAGCACTTGGGCCATCACCCACTGCACTCCTGGGCCACAGCAGAGAGCTAGACTGGAAGAGGAGAAACCAGGACTAGTACCCGGTGCCCCAACTGGGACAAGAACCTGGGGTGCCGGCGCCGTAGGCGGAGGATCAGCCAAGTGAGCCACAGCACTGGTGACCACTATCATTTTGACGGAGGAAGCAGAGCAAACAGCAGCTAAGATGATACAGGCTGTAGGGCATAAGGTACCCAGCAGGTGGTTCTAACCACAGACTTGTAAGTTTCTCATCCTAGCAAGTATTTTATTGTGTTTATGCATTCAAAGATCATCTTCTCAAAGAGTGGTAAACATGATATTAGACAAGTTACATAGAGCATGCATCTACTGAGTGAATGCTACAACAATCACTTGAATCATTTAAATCTGCTTTTCTTTTTATTTATCTGGCAAGTAAAAGTAATTATATAAATGATAAACAAATACACATGTCAGTGTTGTATCTGCAAACCTGATCTGTGTATAGCAGCATTACTCAACCCACGCCATGAAGGCTACTCAGTGTCCATGGACAAAAGGATAAGTGAAATGTAGCATCTCTGTACATGGGATAGCGTTCCACTTAGAGATGAAGGAAGTTCTACCATACGCGCCTATGTGGGTGAAGCCTCAAGGGCCTTAAGTGGCGTAAGCCAGTCACAAAAGAATAAATACTGAATGACGACATTATTACGTGAGCTACTCAGAATAGCCAAACGCAGACAAACAGAGAAGATGCTGGTTGCCAGCTGGCTGGGGGTTGGGGTAGAAGGGAAAATGGGGATTGAGTTTTCGCCGGGTACAGAATTTCAGTTTTGCAAGCTGTATAGAGTTCCGGAGATAGAAGGCGGTGGTGGCCGCAAGACACAGTGGTGTACTTAATGCCATTGAATTGTTCACCTAAAAACGTTAAAGTCAACGGCTTTATGACGTACATATTTTACAATTTAATGAAAAGTAACAGAATGAAAAAGTTGGATGTCTTCCCAAACACTAACCATGATCTCAGAAACTAAAGTGACATGTGTTAAGCTGTCATTGTTTTACTTTATTCCTATACGCCAAAATCTATCGAATTTCTGGCATTTCTTTTCTATTTATTTATTTGAGAGGCAGAGGGGGAGAGAGAGAGACAAAGGGTAGGGTGGGGGCGGAAAGTCAGTTCCTATCTGCTTGTTCATTCCCCAAATGCCCACAATGGCTCTGGGCCAGGAGCTGAAGCCGGGAACCAGAGACTCGATCCAGATCATCCGAGAAACCGTTAAAAATAAATCTGTCAAAAAATGACAATAACAACTACGCAAGAAAAGCTGGCAGGGTAGGGAGTTAGATGAGAAAGAAAAACACTAAAAGGGGGTGCATTTTAAGGCAATACAATAAAGGTCCTAGTAATTAACTTTCAACACATTCCATGAAGATCTGGTAAACTTTTTCGGTAAAGGTCCAGATGCTAAGTGTTTTCAGCTTTCCGTGGCAACCCCTTACCCCTGCTGCTAGAGCCTGCAAGCAATCGCAGGAAAACTGGGAGTGGCTGTCTTTCAGTAAAACTTTATTTACAAAAACAGGGACTGGCATTGTGGCATAGGGAGCTAAGCTACTGCCAGAGATGCCAGCATCCCATATCAGATGAGTCCTGGCTGCACGGCTTCTATGTTCCTGTGAAAGTAGATGATGGTGATGCAAACATGGGCCCCCATCACCTACATG
Organism: Sylvilagus floridanus; assembly: GCA_949820135.1. Taxonomy (NCBI): domain Eukaryota; kingdom Metazoa; phylum Chordata; class Mammalia; order Lagomorpha; family Leporidae; genus Sylvilagus; species Sylvilagus floridanus. The sequence continues at coordinate 63,919,876 of OX463227.1, read as the reverse complement.
GGTGGAGTTCCTGGCACCCGGCTTTGGCCTGGACCAGCTCCAGTCATGGCGGTCATTCGGAGAGTGAACCAGTGCATGGAAGATCTCTCTCTCTCTTTCACTCTCTCTCTCTGTCTCTCCTTCTCTGTTACTCTGCCTTTCAAGTACATAAATAAATAAATAAATGTTTTAAAAAATAGACAGCAGGTCACAGTAGGTTGACAGGCAATAGTTCACATATTCCTAATTTAGGAAAACAAAATAAAAATACAAAAAAACAAGTTGGAATACAGTATATCAATGTGTACAGATAAAATACCATCATTCCTACTGTGTTCCTCAATGAAACCAGCCCTGAGCAGAAGTTAAAAGTGAAAATACCTCTTTCCTACCAAAGTTTGAATTGCCTTTCAGAGAAGAGGTGAGGTAATGAGCTAAAAAGTTTGCAGCTGATTTCTTATCTGCACTAAAAGTGAGATAATATCCTGCCCATGTTAAAACAGTCAGAATGGTTCCCTTTAACAAAAAATGCTCCTCAGTACACAGGAATGAACTAACACAGCGCATGCTTACTCTACGTATCTCTAAGTTTCATCAAGTTGAGTCTCAAGAAACAGAACAAAACATGAGCTAGTAACTTCAAAGACACATTGTTGCTTTTTTTTTGTTTTTTGATAGGCAGAGCGGACAGTGAGAGAGAGAGAGACAGAGAGAAAGGTCTTCCTTTGCCGTTGGTTCACTCTCTAATGGCTGCCGCAGCCAGTGTGCTGCGCCAGCGCACAGCGCTGATCCCATGGCAGGAGCCAGGTGCTTCTCCTGGTCTCCCGTGGGGTGCAGGGCCCACGCACTTGGGCCATCCGCCACTGCATTCCCTGGCCACAGCAGAGAGCTGGCCTGAAAGAGGGGCAACTGGGACAGAATCCGGTGCCCCGACCGGGACTAGAACCCAGTGTGCCGGCGCCGAAAGGCGGAAGACACATTGTTTCACAGAGGTGGGTTCCAGTCAAGACCCCTGAAGCAATGTCTAAGTATTTATAAGAAGGAAAACTACCTAAATACCAGTAATTTTAACAAAAGAATATTCACTCACAGGGCTTCCATCATCTACAAAATCCTCAAGGATAAGACTATTCATGCGAGATAGGTCTTTGAGGGTAAGATTTCACAGTTGTACGGTACCTCAGCGCCACCCATCCATTTAGGCTCATCAGGAAACTCAGCACACAAAATATCTTCTGACTGATCGGTCCCCAAGACATGGTAGTAGAGCTTTTGGTGGAGATTGGTGGATGTCTCTGTGCCTGAAGGAGTTAAAAATGTATCCTGAAATGCGGTTGGCAATTTTAAGAAAATCTATTCCACTCAAATTGTACAATGCTAGAAACATTTTCAAAATAAAGTACCTGGTGGCAGGATACAAACTTAATACACAGAAATCAGTTGCTTTGTTACAGACCAGCAATGAACAAGTAGAATTTGAAATTAAAAACACAATACATTAGCATTCAGGTATAAATCTAACAAAACACTTACATGATCTTTATGAGCAAAACTACAAAATTCTGATGCAATAAAAAAAAAAACCATGAAATAGATGGAGAAAGTCCATGTTTGTGGATAGGAAGACTTACTATCGTCAGTTCTTCCCCACTTGATCTATAGATCCAGTACAGTCCCAGTCAAAACCCCTGCAAGTTATCTTGTATATATCCATAAACTGTTTCTAAGGTGCATACGGAGAGGCAAAAATACCCACAACAACCCGCAAAATACTGAAGGAGGAGAACAAAGTCAGAGGACTGACACTACCTGATGCTATTACTATGGGGCTACATATCCAAGACAGTGTGGTACTGTCAAAAGAATAAAGGAACAGATCATGCAACAGAAAACAGAGCCCAGAGCAGATCACAAGGATACGGTCACCAATACACGATGAGAAAGCCAAGGCAATGCAATGACAGAAAGACAGTCTTTTCAACAAATGGTGCTAAGCTGGACATCCAAATGCAAAAAAGATCTTACACCCTTCTCAAAAGCTACTCAAATGGATCACAGACATTTACTGTAAAACTCCTAGACAATAACCTAAGAAAATCTAGATGATCTCAGGTAGAGTGATGAGGTTTTAGATATAGCAAAAGAAATAATGGATAAGCGAAACTGGACTTTTTAAACTCCTGCACAAAAAATGACACTATCAGAAGTACATAAGACAAGTCAGACTGGGAGAAGATCTCTTCAGAGATGGATCTGATGGAGGACTGTCACCAAAAACAAAGAACTCTTAAAAAAAAAAAAAAAAAGACTGACTTATTTGAAAGGCAGAGTGACAGAGAGGAAAGATGAAGAGAGAATCTCCCATTTCTCAAATAGCCTTAATAACTAGGGCTGGTCCAGGCAGAAGCCAGCAGCCAGGACCTCCCTCCTGGTTTCCAACACGGTGGCAAGTGGGCTATCATCCACTGCCTTCCCAGGTAGCTAGCAGGGACTGGATCAGAAGTGGAGCAGCTAGGACTGGAACTGGCAGTAACCAGGGATGCAGACATCACAGATGGCAGCTTAAGCAGCTCCTCCGGAATATCGGCCTCACAACGAACTCTTAAAGTTCAACTGCATAATTCCAAACCAGGTAGGACATTCTAGAAAAGGCAAAATGATGGAGACAGTAAAAAATGACCAGTGGTTGTCAGGAGCAGGAGGGATGAATGAATGGAGCATGGGGCATTTTTAGGGCACTGAGGCTACTCTGTAAGATACTACAGTGCTAGACGCATGTGCCAATCCACTGAATGTGCAACAAGAACAAACCCCTAGTGGAAACTATGGACGTCGGGTGATAGTGATGTGTCGATGTGGACTCCTCAGTTATAACAAAGTGCGGTTCTGGTGGTGGAGTTGACACTGGCAGGGGCTATGCATGCACAGGGGCAGGGACTATGCAAACCTCTGGATCTTCCTCTCAACTGTGCTGTAAACACAACACTGCTCTAAAATACAAAATCTACTTTTTATTCAAAAGTGAAGTACCCAGTTGGATATGATTCTGCAAATAATTCATACATACTTAGTGGTGTTGGAGACTAGAATGAAACTGAATTTTTATTTCTTTATGGAGATGGACCAAGGTGTCAGGGCAAGGAAGGAAAAACACAGTGAGATAGTGGCATAAAGTTAAAAAAAAAAAAAAAAAGCTTGCTGGTACTTAAATGATTTTCATGGAGTTTTCTAAGAACACCAGTCTACGCTATAAATAGTTCAGCTTCATTTGGAAGGGCCCCGGTCTCCCCACAGCCTCTCACCTGGCAAAACTGTAGCTGGGAGAAGATGCTGGCTCTGTTAAATTAATCACAACCACTAATGATTATGTTTACCACTAAAAGATGAAAGTAAGTGACAACTCTTGCTTTTCACAAGGTAACATAATAACACTGCTCTTTCACAAGCCCTGCTCAGTTACACTTTTATTTGACCTCCCAGGAACTTCAAAACAACCCACATTTTCAAACTCTGGGACACTCCTAGCACAGCTAACTCAATGTGCAGAGCACAGACATCTTCTCTTCTTTATTTTTTTTTTTAAACTGTATTTATTTATTTGAAAGGCACAGTCATAGAGAAAAGGAGACATGGACAGATTTCCCATTCACTGGTTCACTCCCCAAATGGCCACAGTGGTCAGGGCTTGGCCAGGCCAAAGCCAGGACCCAGTGGTCCAAGCACATGGGCCATCTTCTGCTGCTTTCCCAGATCCATTAACAGGGAACTGGATCAGACATGGGGCAGTTGAGACCCAAACTGGTGCCCAAATGGGATGCCAGCACTGCAAGTAACTGCTTAACTCACTGTAGCGCTGGCGCCCCCTGCTGTTGCCGCCTCTTGTAGACCTGTGCTGAATTCAGAAAAAGGTCTAGTTGCAGTCTAATCAAAAGACAGCAAAAGCTAAACATAGCCAAAGAAATGAGAAGCACGGCAGTTTAATCCCAATTCCATTGGTAGGGGAGGAGTGGAACACAAAAGAAAGCAAGTATAGTTACAGATGACACAGACAGAGCAGGTCTCAGGGCAGCATGAACAGTAGCCATGCTTCTTGTCAGGCCCAAGGCCCACAGTCACTGAGCCTCTGCACTCAAGCTCCTGATCTCTACCACAGGGACTGTAAAACCCACCTGCGAGACCATCCAAGGGAACAAGAAACTGTCACCCATGCACATGGGGCAGCACAGGGAAGACAAGGTCCACAGCTTATGGAAGCAAGGTCCAAGGTACAGGGCCCTTCCTGTTTGGAAACAATAGGAGGGAATGCGGAAAGGAGGGAGGGACCATTTGACTACAACAGGATGTTTGTGCAAATGAAGAGAACTAAAAAGCTATGTCCAGAAAGTAAGAAGGAGAACAGAGTCCAGAGTGGAGATAAATGCAACCACAGGTAACCCTGCTAATTTTGATCAGAGGAAAAGATGTGATTACTGTAATAGGAAAATTTTGTAATTACTCAATATCATCAAATAGGTTGTAGATTTGTTTAAAAAAAAAAGTCCACCTTCTCCATGATCCCTCCTGGGAGATCTAACACATCTGTTAAGGACTGATTGTGCTACGGCCCCAACTTTTTTATGGGGCTGGCACTGTGGCGCTGCAGGTTAAGCCACTGCTTGTAAGGCTGGCATCCCATTTTGGAGCTCTGGTTTGAGTTTGGACTGCTCCACTTCTGGTCCATCTTCCCACTAATAGTCTGGGAAGGCAGTGGAAGATGATCCAAGTACTTGGGCCCCTGCAACCCTTTCTAGACAGCAGGAGAGAGTTCCTGGCCCCTGGCTTTGGCCTGGTCCAGACCTGGCTGTTGCAGTCATTTGGGGAGCAAACCAGCAGATGAATGATGGCTCTATCTCTCTCTGTGGTTCTGCCTTTCAAACAAATAAATCAACCTTCAAAAAAGAAAATAATGGCCCCGTTTTTTTCACAGTTCCCTGGATCTATTCCCCTACCTGCTGGAAAGAGACTGGCCCTGTGACTTGCTTTGGCCAACAGACTGCAGCCAAGGTGATGTCAGGGGCAAGTGTGGCATCAAAAAGGCTTGCTCCTGGCTCACCCTCCTGGAATCCTTGTCCATGTGCAGTTGCCATGGGAACAAGCCAGGCCAGCCCCCAGAGGACCAGAGACCACAGACATCAGTGTGGTTGTCCTAGCCGAGACCCCAGACAGGTGAAAGAGCCAAGCCAACATCAACCAACCAGCCTGCAGCTGACCCCATGTTAGAATTCATCCAAGCCCAGGCTTCCTAGCCATGCCACAGGCTCATAAGGTTTGTTATTCTAAGTCACTAAGTTTTGGTATGGTCTGTTACACAGCAAAGCTAACTGGTACGGTGCCCTTTGAAAAGCCTGGTTCTAGAACAAACCACCTGTGTAGCTTTTAGCTACCTCACTGTGTGGACAAAAGTGTTTCCCCTGAAGTCTTCACTTACCATCACTTTTTCCATCCTGTTGGGGGTAAGAATTGTAGAACATTCCCTTCCCATCGTGAGTCCAGGCCATACAGCTGAACTTGACTCTTTCAAGCACATCTGGAAGTTCTTTGGCACCATCAACTTTCATGAACTTGATTGTCACCCAGTCTGAGCCACTGGCACTCAGACCGTAGGCAAAATATTCACCATCTTCACTGAATGCATAACCTAAGAGACACAGGAGAAAAACTGTCCATTGAGAACACAGGGACACAACTGCTGCCTTGCCCACTGTCCTCCACGCTAGCTGCCAAAGCCCTCTGCGATAATCCAGAGGCAGAAAGGGGCAACAGAGGGAACAGGCACCTGAGAGGGAGGGATCTCGGGGGCTCAGCCCACGTCTTACAGGAATTACCCTGATGACCTGGGACAAGGTTCCTAAGCTCTCTAGTTTTAGTTTCTTCTGTGAGACGAAGTAATGGATTCCATGCCCACTCAGATGCTTCCATGTTTGAATTTTTGTAGCTTAACAGGCACAGCTCAGTTAAAAGCAGAGCTCATCTGGGACTTCTGGCATATTTTATTTAGACTATAAAGGGAATAAGGGGAGAGAGGAAACTGCTTTTAGAGTAATGACTAAATTATGACACATACCATATAATAGAATTAAATTGTAGCCGTTAGGTCATTTGGGGGATAGAATCCAAACTACTTGGAATCACTCTTTACAATCTCATTTGCAGAGTGTTACTGGCACTCACGATTACTGTGCACAGGGTCTGGCCCTCAGAGACCCAGGTAAATAAAGACTGGGAGTTTACAATGAAGGTTCATAGTGTGCACATCTCAGAAATGACTGAGAACAAGGAAAGCAGCATGCTGAGATGGGTGTGCCACGTCCAGCTCTTTAGGGCCCCGACAGGATGTTCTCATCACTATGGAATGCTTCTTCACAGATATTTGCATGGTCTGTATCGGCTTCTATGATTATGAAGTATGTACAGCATCTCGTGCCACACCTCCTGTTAGAGACGTTGATGTCAGAGATTTCTCTGTAAATGTTTGCTAAACTTCATGGGGGTTTATAGTTCTGTTATGTCAAGTTCTTACTATTTTACATGGAATTCCAATTCATAGGAAATTAGTTCAGAATCTCACAAACTTACTTACTAATCACTTCTAACTGCTATGAAATATCTAGGTTCATACGTATACAAATGCAGAAAGGAGTCTGAAAGGTGAAGGGGAAAAGAAAGATACACACCTTTTATTCTACATAGCACCATAGTGTGGATTATTTATATATAACTAGGAAATTTTAAGAAATAATTGAAATAAAACATTGGTTTGAAATATGTGTAGGGGTGGGCATTTGGTATAGTGGTTGGCTTACTCTGTCTTTTTACATTTTAAAAACCAAAGAAGTATGTCTTAAAAAACACACTCTCCAAAGAATTAGAATGGGTAGTCCTCCATAATGTAATTCTCTACCATATCATTCTCAGAAAACTCCATGACTATTTACAGCCAGGTTTCATGCCCAATTTACCTCCTCATCCTTCAGGACCTCGTACACAGCAAACATTTCATTAAAAGTCACTGGAATGCCCCTCCAGGGCCAGAGGCAGTAGCCTGCTATCATGAAGTCCTTCAGGGTGGGCTGCAAGGTAGATTTGTAGAGAAACCAAAAGAATTCCTGGGCAGGCTGTGCTCCTGCCACAGACCCATGTGTTGAGTTCATGTAAAGCTACAGGCTCAGGTTCACAGAAGAGCACTCTTATCAAGCTGGCTGGCATCTTCCAACTGATGTGATTAAAGATCATCATTCACATACACAGCCTATTCTGGGAGGGGGCAAGGGACCACCGAGGGACTGACTCATGGCTGGAAATGCCTGCAAAAGAGGGGCTTTGCATCAATCTGATACCAGAGGGCCCTGTCGCTCCCATCTGATTGATTACAGAGGACTTCGGTGTCTCAATTTCTCAGTTCTGGAAGGCCAGACTCACACGTGTGTTTGTGCACACAACAGAAAATACTACAGGGGAAAAACTGTACCAACTAAGATCACCCAGGATAGTACCAAGAGATAATCTTTAGAATGTGCAGTCATTAAACAGAACTGAAGAATAACCTACTTCCTTGCCCTAGAACTTGGCTTACAGAACAAAGCCAGGGCCATCTTCCCTGTGGCCTGTGGAGGAGGTTATCTTGGGGGCAGAGTTATATAGGGCACACACAGCCACTGCAGGCAAGACACATTTATTTAACTTTTAAATCTACATCGTGAGGGCACAGGGTACCGAGCTGTCCAATTTTTATAAGACAGCATTTTATTTTACTTTCAATTCCAACATACTGACAATTAGCTAGATTTTAAAACTCTGAAATGCTTTCTTGTTTTATATTTATAGCTGGGCCCTTACTCATATGGCTTCATTTTCTTACAGGAAAGGACCTGTGTTTTTTTTTTTTTTTTTTTTTGACTCACAGATAGGTCTTGGGGATGTTATAGGAAATGACAGTGGTCAAGATCCCAGCAACTCCCAGAAGTCTTTGAAGCTAATTTGGGTCTAGCAGGAATTATTCTCCAGGGCTGCTGCATGCCATGAGAGGGAAAGGAGGAATGTGCACGTGTTCTAAACATACTGTGCAAAAATTAGCTCTCCTAACACTGCGTGTGCATCTGTTCGACAGTGTGGCCCACACCCTGCCTGGTATTTCAGAGGTGAGGCAATGCATTCCCTTCAGAGCTGCAAGTCAGGGCACTGGGCCTCCCTGGGCCTGGCTGTGCAGCGCTCACCTCGCAGGGCCACCGTGCCATCATCCGACAGGAGGTTGGGGTCGAGGAACACTCTGGCCTCACCCTCTAAGGAATCCTGCACGTATAATACTCGCTGGTTCTGCAAACCTGTATTGTAAAAATAAAAATACCTGGGAGACAGAAATGGTCTTAATTTAGCCAAGGAGTTTTCTATTTGTGGAGCAAAATCAAACACATAAAAGTAAAAACCAAAATAAATAAATAAAACCCAAATCAAATCCAAAACCAAACACATACAAGAATACCACTAAAATCAGGTCTTGACAAGGGCAGGCATAAGAACTAAGTGAAAGGTCCCACCATCTCCTTGTACCAGAGTCCAGGACCAGAATCATTCTGTTACACATTTACTGTAATTTACATGGCCTGATTTGCTAAAATTAACACTGAGATTCAAATAAAGCAGTAAGTTTTTCTTTTACATGAAGAAGAAAGTTGATTTCCCATAATGAAAACCTGGTTCACTTCCCAAGCCAGGATGCCAGGGTAGGAGACTGCAAGACTGCAGCTATTCCAGGCTTGGTGGGTCCTACAGTCAGTCACTCACCTCGCAGCTGCAACACAATGGCAGCCATATACAACACACAGACAGATGGGCACGGCCGTGTTCCAACTGACTGTATTTCTAAAAACAGGTGGCAGGCAGGGTTTGACACCCAGACTACTGATCTGTGTATTAGAGCGGGAGGGCCTCCGGCATTTTAAAGCCAAACTGTGATGGTGGCTCCAAGGAGATTGAACATAAGAGAATACGTTTAAGTGGGTATTCAAATGAGAGGAGCAAGGGGGGTGAATTCACACATGCCACCTCCTGGCCCATTCCATCTTAGGTGGGAGAAATGCATTTAATGAAATGTTTTCAAGTAGTATAAGCCAAAGATAATTTGTAGTAGAGGCAAACAAATCACTATTGCCATAAATCATCCAGTCTCAACAATGACTAGTCATACAACAACAAAGATTTCCTATCAACTAGATTTCTTTATACAATGTATCTGTACTGACTTCCTTAATCATTATTTTAACAATCTGGAAAATAGTTAGTAGACCAATACATGTTATTTTCATATCCAACTACAGAAAATTAACTTTTTTAAAATAATGAATTAATTCTGTAAACTGAGAAGTTATTTATAAAGCTGGCATCTCGTATGGGTGCCAGTTCATGTCCCAGCCATTGCTCCACTTCTCGTCCAGCACCGTGTTAACAGCCTGGGAAAAGCAATGGAAGATGGCCCAAGTACTTGGGACCCTGCTGCCATATAGAAGACCCAGATGAAGCCCTGGCCAATGCAGCCATCTGGGAAGTGAACCAGTGGGTAGAAAATCTCTCTCTTCCTCTCTCTCTCTGTAACTCTTTAAAAATAAATAGATGTTTAAATAATAAAAATAAAAGAAGAATAAAAGCATCCTACTTGAAAATAAAAAGAAATTAAGTGACAGCAAGCTCACATACCGTTTTCCTTTCTTGAAGTGGCAGCTGTACTTGGGATAGTCATAGAGTTCCGTCATCCTCTCTCTGTACAACCCTCGGACTGGGCACTGCTCGAGAAAAGGCACAGTAATCTTGTTCTGGGCCTCCACAAAAGCCTGCAGAGAAAATTAAAGCAGACAGAACAAGTCAAACACAAAATTTTCTAGGCAGAATATTAGCCATTAATACAGATCAGTAGAGGCGCAAATTTTCCCACAATAAACAATAATGAATGACGCTTAGGTAGCCAGGATGAATTCATTTGCAACCAAATTCCGATGGAGAAGGTGCTTTTAAGAGGCCAATTTTGCGGCGCCGGCACACCGGGTTCTAATCCCGGTTGGGGCGCCAGATTCTGTCCCGGTTGCCCCTCTTCCAGGCCAGCTCTCTGCTGTGGCCCAGGAGTGCAGTGGAGGATGGCCCAAGTGCTTGGGCCCTGCACCCCATGGGAGACCAGGAAAAGCACCTGGCACCTGGCTCCTGCCATCGGATGAGCGCGGTGCGCTGGCCGCAGCGCACCAGCCGCGGTGGCCATTGGAGGGTGAACCAATAGCAAAGGAAGACCTTTCTCTCTGTGTCTCTCTCTCACTGTCCACTCTGCCTGTCAAAAATAAAAAATAAAAAATAAAAAGAGGCCAATTTTACAGATGGAGCGGGGGGCTCTGTGTGACCAAAAACTTGCCCAGTTAGGGAGTTCATGTTATAGCATAGCGGGTTAAGCTGCCACTGCAACACTGACACCCCCATAGGGGCCTTTTTTTTTTTTTTTTTTAAGATTTTATTTATTTTATTTGAGAGGCAGAGTTACAGACAGTGAGAGGGAGAGAAAGAGAAAGATCTTCCTTCTGTTTGTTCACTTCCCAAATGGCCACACGGCCGGAACTGCACCTATCTGAAGCCAGGAGCTTCTTCCCGGTCTCCCTCATGGGTGCAGGGGCCCCATCACCTGGGCCATCTTCCACTGCTTTCCCAGGCCACAGCAGAGAGATGGATTGGAAATGAAGCAGCTGGGACTTGAATCAGCACCCATATGGGATGCCTGCACCGCAGGTGGAGGACTAACCTACTGTGCCACTGCACCAGCCCCAGGAGCCAATTTTGAGTCCTGGCTGCTCCATTTCTGACCCACCTTCCATTTTCCACTGCTTTCCCAGGTGTATTAGGAAGGAGCTAGATTAGAAATGGAGCAGCCAGGACTTGAACTGGTGCCTATATGGGATGAGGGCACTGCAGGCCGGGGCTTTATCCCACTGCACCACAGTGTGGGCCCAAGATTTTTTTTTTTTTTTAATTGGAAAGGAATGGAACCAAAGAAGATCAATAGTGGTTTCCAAGAAGGGCAAGATAAATCACCTGCAGGAAGTCAGGAGACCCTGGCAACAAAGGTGGAGAGAAGGACTCTGTTTACAAACATTAAATGCACCCAGACATACCTTGTTTATAACCAAATGTTAGAGTTTCTAATACCACAAAAACTTGGCCTCCTGAAACATCACATCTGGTTATCAAAAAGCAAAACAAGTGGGACTGGTGCTGTGGCATAAAAGGTTAAGCCTCCACCTGCAGCACTGGCATCCCATGTGGGCACAGGTTCAAGTCTCGGCTGCTCTACTTCTGATGCAGCTCCCTGCTAATGCGCCTGGGAAACCAGTGGGAGATGGCCCAAGTCATTGGACTCCTGCACCCATGTGGAAGACCTGGAAGAAGCTTCTGGCACCTGGTTTCGGCCTGGCCCAATCCCGGCCCTTGCAGCCATTTGGGGATTGAAACAGTGGATGGAAGCCCTCTCTCTCTTTATTTCTTTCTCTCCCCTTCCTTCTCTCCCTCACTATCTTTGCCTTTCAAATAAATAAATCTTAAAAAAAAAAAAAGTAAAACAAGATTAACTGTATCAGTTTTAAATCCAATAGAAAGTTCCATCAGGTCTATAAATAGGCAACTCAAGAGGGGAAAATGTCAGGAAATTAAGAAGGTAATATCCTTTGAACAGCGGACAAAATGCTTTATTATCAGGTCCACCTATGGATGCTTCCCCATGCTCCTTAAGGGCCCATCCAGGCCAAAACAATCTGAATGTGGACAAACACACAGGGGTGTCCTCCAAAAACCACCAGCCCTGCTCTGCAGAGTCTTGATTTGGTGCTGAAAGAAGCTGTTCCAAACTCCATTAATGTTTATAACACCCTGGAAAACAAGAGAGAGTGTGGAGTCTGAATCCAGGCCTTGGCAGCATTTTGAGAGGACTAACTGAAGGAAAATAAACTGTTATGAGTCATACTTCTTAGTTCATTCAAACAGAACATAAAATTTATTGAGTCCCATAGAAAGACAATTCCAGCGATAGCCAGGAATCAGCGAACTTCACCCTAGCTTGTCTTCTTAAGGCCCTTGAACAAAGAACACTTTTTTTTTTTTTTTTTTAACAATGGAGAAGGGGAGGAAGCTGACCTAGACCTATGGGGATTATAACACAGAAAATATTTACAGTGCAGCCCTTGGCCCAAAGAGTGTACCAATTCTATTCTACCTCATTAAGAGGAGCATGGAGGAAGAAATTGGCTTTTGTTTTCAGTTACAAAAATCAATGCATATGAGAGAAAACACCCAGGGTCAGCATTTGTGAGATCACTAAGTGCATCCAAGAGTATGATCTCATTTTATGGTGGAAGGAAATACCACACCTACTTCACAGCTATGGGGACAGCAGTGTGTGCTATGAAAGTCATCCAGTCAAGGTCACACAGTGTGTTCATAATATCACTGGGGGGCTGGCACCATGGCACAGTAGGTTAATCCTCTACCTACAGCACTGCCTTCCCATATGAGCTCCAGTTCTAGTCCCGACTGCTCCACTTCCAATCCAGCTCTCTGCTATGGCCTGGGAAAGTCTTAGAAGATGGCCCAGCTCCCTGGGCCCTTGCACCCACGTGGGAGACCAGGAAGAAGCACTCAGCTCCTGGCTTTGATTGGCGCAGCTTCAGGCCTTGCAGCCACTTGGGGAGTGAACCAACAGGAGGAAGACCTTTCTCTCTGTCTCTCCCTCTCACTATCTGTAAGTCTACTTCTCAAGTAAAATAAATAAAATCTTAAAAAAAAAAAAAGGAATATACAAATATTAATAAAAATAATATTATTGACATTGGAATCATCTTACTCCAGCCACTCTAACGGTGGCCGACTCCCACCCAGGGGAGAAAGAAGCAGTGGCCTGAGCCCCCTATGATTTTCTCCTGCTTGGGCTGGCTGGATTGGATGGGATGGGCATAGGAGGGGCTGGGGCACGCACAAGGAATAATGAGAGCCCAGTGTGTGTTAGCAATGATCCTGGCATTGTGGAGGCGTGAGGAGGAGTCCAGGGCAAAGTCCCTGCCGTCATACAGCTCACAGCTGGGTTACAGAGGGCGGCTGGCAGTGGGGACACACAGAGTGCAATTAGTGGAACAAAGCTGCTGCTCGAAGGGTCATTTCCACGCCTGAATTGTTTGTTACGTGTCTATGATGAGAAAGTGCCGAAATCCAAAGCAAATGCTGGAAACCTTTACAGCAACTGGATATGGCGGTGGCACTTTGTTATATGAGGAATCTTTTAAAAGTTCACGGAAAATGTGTTTTATATGAAAAAAATGCATATGTCTCAATCTTTTTGCACCAAAATTAGAATCTTTCAATTCTATTTTTACATGAATTTTACAAAACAGTCATATTTTACAAAATGTCAATCCAGATGGTTTGGAACTTTACAAACTAGGCTTTCACTGTACACCTTGGAAGCACTGGGGGAGAGGCCACGACACAGGGCAGGCAGCTGGTGAAACTCTTCTGAGGTTTTGAACTGGGGTCTGAGAGCCGAGAGCAAGCAGCCACGCAAGGTGTGACAGAGCTGCAGGCAGGGCAGACGGCAGGTGGGAGAGCCCTGGCAGGAATGAAAAGCAAGGAGGTCAGTGAGGATGGGAGTGCGCAAGAGAGGCAAGTGGGCTGAGGTTGTCGGACCAGCCAGGAGCTCGATCACATGGCGCCTGGTGAGCAGACGGGAAGCTGCACTCTCATCCCAGAGCAAAGACGCCATGGTTGAGTAAAGACACGGATGATGTGGCTTGCCTTTTCAAAAGCACAATCCTGCTTGGGATGGCAAATAGACTACAGGGGAGCAAACATGGCAACAGGGCAAACGGTGAGGAGCCTGGCGCAGGTGGTCTTGGAGAAGGGCAAGGCTGCATGCAACGGCTGGTCCCTGAAAGGAGTGGGAAACCCCAGTTTTGACAGCTGTCTCCCAGAAGGGACTTACCAGAATGCTCTGTGTAGCCAGACTCCTAAGTAGAGTTCCTCCCCTGAGCCCCCTGCATGCTGAGGGTCCCAGCTAGTCCCTCCCTCTCCACTGGGGGATCCCCTGGGAAGGGAATCCTGAATCCAGGGTTTCCCTAACTTTCTGATTGGATTTGCAGTAGGTTCCACTCAAGCCCACCATGGGTCCGGGGGCCACGGGTTGCTCGCCAGACTGCTCAGTGCACAGTCTTTGGACAGGCAGAACTGTGGTCTACCATTGTTCCTCGATTCTGCTTTGCTTAATTTTACATGTCTCACAGTACAATCACACCCTCTACAAAAGAATCCACTTCATCTGAAAGCAGACACAGTGACTTTTCTCATGCAGAATTTTCACAAAACTGTTATGCCAGGTGCAGTAATGCTACTAAATAATTCTAGGATTAGCACATCCATAGTCACCTCCTCCCACCCAAGTGAGTCAATGACTCAACAGAGCAACACTTAAAGACAGCACCCTTCCAAGCCAAATATCCTGATGCAAAGGCAAACAACGTCCAAATTCCTCAAATTCTCAAGTTCTTTCAGAACACTCATTTCCACAGCTTGGGCACATCCTTTCCACAAAGGTAGCACAGGACATTTTCTGTAAAGACACACTCACTGTTACATTTAAAGTTCCACAGAATGCCAATAATATTTCTGATACTGACCAGGAAAACCACCTTCTTGGTCATTTAGGTATTAAAACAGTTCTGGCTTCTTGATCTAAAATTTGGAACGAGTTTAGGGGAAAGAGCGCAAAGACTAAAAACAAAAATGGGAAGACTGAATGATAAGGACACAGAGTGAGAACTCCAATTCTCTGTTCCTCAAGGAATTTCAGCACCCACAGCCCCACTCCAGGGTTTATGCGAATGACTGAAACATGAAAGGCCAGGAATGACACTGTCAGCTGAGCTTTGAGAGAGCATAGGTTCCACACCCACAGGTGAATCCGAACACACCTGCCTGGCAAAGACAGTAACTGCTCAAAACTAAGAAATGCCACTCACACCTTATGTGGCAGGGAGTTTCAAAGTCAAGTTTCAGTTAAGTTGCTGATTAAGTTCCAGAGAGCTGCTGTATCACATTGTGTCTGCTGCTAGCAATACTGTATCAGTCCACACAAAATTTATTACAAATGTAGATCTCCCCTTAAATGCTCTTGCTACAATGAAAAACAAAATAGCTAAGCCACCTGGCCAAGGCAGCTCACCCTCCCAGCTGCAGAGGCCTTTACTCTTACTGCTTTCTGAAACAATGCTTTCAAGTGGTCCTGTATTTCCATATACAAAATCCTTAAGTCCTATGAAACCAATCAGACACAGAAAGACAAGCACCTCATGATTTGGTTTACATGGGACATCTAAGAGTAAAATGATGGCATGCTCTGTGTAGTCAGACTCCTAAGCAGAGTTCCTCCCCTGAGCACCCTGCATGCTGAGGGTCCCAGCTAGTCCCTCCCTCTCCACTGGGGGATTTTCATGATTTAGTTTACATGAGACATCTAAGAGTAAAATGGTGTCATGGGGGTGAAGTGGAGGGTCCTGGGGAAGATATTATCAAAGGACACAGTGTTTCAGTTAGAGAGGAGTAAGTTCAAGAGTTCTAATGTACATCATGGTGACTATAGTCAATAATAATACACTGCATACTTTAAAACTACCCAGTACTTTCATTCTCAATGCAAGAAAAGCACAAGAGAATCTATATTAAACAGCTTGATTTAACCATTCCACAATGGATTCACAGATTAAAACATCATATTGCACACCACAAACAGATACAATTTCTACTTGCCAATTAAAAAAAATATATATGTATTTTGGAATGCAGATGTAGACTCATTTTCTCTATGTTCTAATTCTTGCCTTTCTAGATGAATTGTTAATAAAAAATACCGTACACTAAAACTCAAGTCCTTGTATGAAGACAATTGTTACATAAATAATCAGGATGCCTACAACTACTCATTATACAAGCAGTTATAGAAAACACCAGGAAGAGCAACATGTAGATGAACAAGATGAGCTTGGGCCAAAGAGAAGTGTTATAGGAAGACAAATGAAGGGGACTCTCCTACCATGGCAGAGCAGGTGGCTAGAGCAGGTGGCTAGGGTAGTCGTGGTCTGCAGACAGTCAAGATGACCAGGAGGGACTTCCAGGCAGGAGATGGCCTGGGGCATGAGTATCAACATCCCCTCTTCAGCAAAACCAGAAAAACCCTCGATGGTGCTATGTCCCACAGATTTCCAGGTGTTTCTATTACAAATACGATCTGCCCTCCACACTCACTCGTTCTGCATCATCAGTTTCAGTCAACTGCAATCAAAAATATTGGGGGCGCCATGCTGTAGTGGGTAAAAGCTGCCACTTGTGGTGCTGGCATCCCATATGGGCACCAGTTCAAGTCCCAGCTGCTCCACTTCCCATCCAGCTGCTTGCTAATGGCCTGGAAAAACAGCAAAGGATGGCCCAAGTGCTGGGGCCCCTTCTACCCACATAGGAGACCCAGAAAAAGCTCCTGACTCCTGGTTTTGATCTGGCCCAACCCTGGTCATTGTGGCCATTTGCGGAGTGAACCAGTAGATGGAAGATCTCACTAACTCTACCCTTCCAATAAATTAATAAATCTTTAAAAAATATTTGGAGATAAAAACACATCTGTGTTGAAGATATGCAGACCTTTTCTTGTCAATATTCTCTAACAATATAGTATAACAACTATTTACACGGTGTCTACACTACATTAGGTATTACCAGCAACCTAGCAATGATTTCAAGAATAGGGAGGATATGCATAGGTTACACACAAATCCTACGGCACTGTTATGGTTTGGATAATAATTTGCATGTGCCTCAAAGGCCCACGTACTGGGGCTTCTGTCCCAAAGTCTTATGTTAATGGCTGGTGGATTAAGGGTGGAAGCTTGATCCAGTTATGGCGTCTGAAGGTGGAGCTGCTAGGGTGGAGCTCCAGGATCATAAACAGAAATATGTGGACATGACAGATGAGCGTGTTCCCTGATGTATGCTTCCTGGCTTCTTCCATAGGTTCTGCACTCTGTACACTTTCCCCATCCACATCAGATGCTGGACTAACAGGGTCACTCGATCTTACACTGTGAACCCCCAATAAATGTCCTTCCTGAGCAGTGCCTCTCAGGTATTTGTAACACAGTAACCAAACGGTGACTACCACAGGACCTGAGCAGACTTTGGTGGTAGTAATGAGACTCCTGGAACCAACCCCCCCACCCCCCAGATTTACTAAGGGATCACTGTGACATATACAGGATCTGGTTAAAGCCTCCATTAGGGGCTTCTGGAGATAGTAGTGGGTACCCTATGAGGCCTGGCAGGATCCCCAATCGCAGCCAAGTGAAGGGCTGACAGCACCCTGGAGGCCAATGGAGAGGCATATTTGGATCTGCTGTTAAGTTAGCCAAACTTGACAATGACTCTCCGAGTGTGCAGGGACACCCTCAAGGAACAGAAGCCAAGGGGCAGCACTATTCATCCCAGAGGCTGTGGGATTCGGAGCTAGGACAGCAGGACGGTCAGAGAAAACTGGAGGCAGGTCAGGCCAAAGGGAGAATCAGATGCAGCCACTTTTCAGGAAACACATTTAGAAATTGAATCTAAAAGACTGGAAGAATGAACCTTCCAAGCTTATATTAGGATTCTATTTTTTTAAAATTCTTTTTGAAGGTTTAGAATTTATTTAGTGAGAAGAATACACAGGACATGAGGGCTTTATTAAGGGAGAGCAGGCCAAGAAGGGTAAACGGGGAGTTGCATTCCAAGACTGCCTCTTAATTCTCAGGATGTATGAAGGTGAACAGAAGTTAGCAATACATCAGACAACCGAGGAAACATTAAACTCCAAGGAGAAAAGCTTCTCAGATCACAGACTGCAACTGAATGAGGCACCTTCACCTTCCTGGCCCTGGAAACCCACTACTCAGTCCTGAGCCAGAGAAATAACTAACAGGATCGGTAAGGGCCCCAGACAGCGTGACGGGGGGCTCACAGCAAGCTTCCGGGTGCATGTGGTCATCAGAAGGAAGCCCAGGTCTCTTTCTCCCTTCCTGGTCTGTTCCTGTACGGGAAGATCAACTTGCCCCCTCACTAGGACTAGTGAGGGAAGGAACAGAAATCTTCACTTTGACACTAGACTAAAGCCATGTTCTCAATAGGAGAAGCCTACTGACAGCTGGAATTTTAACCTCTTTTGGCTCAGCTCTTTTGTGTATACTCTACTAACCAGCACCTGGCAAGAGGAGAGGTGATCTGCATACGTCAAACCCAAACCTAATCTATATTCAGTCACAAAGAAATTAAACAGACACACACACCCTCCTTGGAATAATTCTTCTATCAACAAGGAAATCCAGATCATAAGGGTATTTAGAAAATAAAAAAAAAAAGATTATTATATGTTAAAATTCATGGGATATGGCAGAAAAAAAAAAAAAAGAAAGAAATCTGTGCGTCGTACCACTGGAAGAGCCCATAGATAGAGCTGGGGAGGGGTTTGACTCCCATTGGCCAATCAGTGCACCCTTCTCTCAGATCCAGCGCTGGGCAGGACACCCAAGCAGGATGAGGCTGCAGCTGATGGAGTCACACACATACACTAGGGGAGCCGGCCTGTTTACTCCTGGCCCCAGTGACCGTGCTCTGCGTTCACATATAAAGGCTGGGTCTGGAAAAAGGCAGTTCCGCCCTCAGGGAGTCTGAGGTTTACCCTCTGTCTCTACCAGGTCTTATCACCTATGACTGTGTATTCTCAGTAGGGAACCCAGTCCAGCAGCCAGTCTATCTCAGATGTTACAGATATGCTGTCTGTTTTGTAACCATACTAACTCCCTCCTAATTCCTTCACAGAAGTAAAGCCTGCTGGCTTTCAAAAGCAGAGCTGTTCTACCAGTTCTTATCTACATAAAGCAGTAATGAACTCAGGCAAAGTGATCAGAATCTTTTTTCTGGGACAGAGACGAACACTGGAAGGTATCTTATCTCAGTTTGGGGCTGACATCGTGGTGTGGTGCGGCAGGTTAAGCCGGCGCATGCAACACAGGCATCCCATATGATTACTGGTTTGAGTCCCAGCTGCTCCACTTTTGAACCAGCTCCTTGCTAATTCACCTGGGAAAGCAGCAGATGGTGCAAGTACTTGGACCCCTGCACCTACATGGGAGACCCAGATGAGTCTCCAAGCTCCTGGCTCAGCCTGGCCCAGCCTTGGCTGTGGAGGTCATCTGGGGAGTGAACCAGGGGACGGAAGATCTCTCCTTGTCTCTCTGTAACTCTGTCTTTCAAATAAATAAATCTTTACCCAAAAAAGTTATCTCAGTTTATGAGATTTGGAGCTGTAAGGACAGTGTGAAACCTGAGGAGCAAGACTCATCTTTCTCCATGACACAGGAGAAGCTCCTGGAAAGTAAAATGAACAGAGAAAAGCTGGTTACCTCAGACACAGCGAGAGACAGGCTCCCAACAACACCTGGCATCACACTGTGCCTACAGCTGCACACACCATGGATTCCAGCATGTGAGCCACTAAGGCCCTCTTCACAGGAGTGCAGGTCAGAGGCCCAACACAGCTCTTCTGGCGGGCCTTTTTATTTATTTATTTATTTATTTTTTGACAGGCAGAGTGGAGAGTGAGAGTGTGAGAGAGAGAGAGAGAGAGAGAGAGAGAGAGAGAGAGAGAAAGGTCTTCCTTTACTGTTGATTCACCCTCTAATGGCCGCTGCAGCCTATGCACCGTGCTGATCCAAAGCCAAGAGCCAGGTGCTTCTCCTGGTCTCCCATGCGAGTGTAGGACCCAAGGACTTGGGCTATCCTCCACTGCACTCCCAGGCCACAGCAGAGAGCTGGACGGGAAGAGGGGCAACCGGGACAGAATCCGGCACCCCGACCAGGGCTAGAACCCAGTATGCCGGCGCCGCAGGAGGAGGATTAGCCTAGTGAGCCCCGGCGCCGGCCCAAGCCTTTGGTTTCTGAGTAAGGTAAGGCTGGTGGGCCATGAACAGGTGGATAAGGCGGAGCTGCCCAAAAGGCAGCCCCAGGATGGTGCAAAGCTGGTAAAAGGTGTCTACACTACAAGCGCTTCTTCATAAAATCCAAAAGTGAAATTAAACTAGGCGTGTAAGTTACCAAGTTTTAAACTAACCAAACAAGACTAATGACCTAGATAATTAGAGTCTTAGCTTAGAAGACACAGAAACCATAGCTCTGGGTAAGCTACTCAAGCTGAAGGCAGAGAAGTTACACATACTCAAAATTTAAAATTGTAAAAAAACATAACTACAGACAAGGAGAGAAAAGTCATTATAAGGGAATATTATACATAGGACTATGTTAGTAAATTTTAACATTACAAAAAATTTACTAACAATTATACTTATTTATGAGGTACAGTATGACATTTCAACCTTGTATACAATGTGTACTCATAGGATTTGCTTCTATTTCTTATTAACAATAATTGTACATATTTGCAGGCTACTGTGTGACATTTCAATCCATGTATCAATGTGTACTGAACAAATCCAGGTAATCAACCTGCCATTATTTCACGACATTATTTCATGCCTTCTTCTCCTTTGCTCATAAAAACAAACACTAAGTTACCGTGAACTATAGTCAGCCCACTATGCTGTGTAACACTGGGAACTTAACTTCTTTGACCTAACCCTGATTCAGAACCCATTAAATCTCAAAGGAATACATAATTTTCTAAGAAATGTAAATGACTAAAATTGAGTGAAAAAGAAAAGAAGATTTGAACATAGCCAAAACCTTGAAACAAAGTTGTGGAAGGCACTGAGAATTACCTGCAACAAGAGAACTGGTACCAGCTAGGTCTAAAGATGAGGCCTGTCCAAGGACAGCGGTGCAGATAATTTCTGTGCTATTGAAGCTGTTCAGTAACAAGTACAATGGCGGGCAATTAAGTACTTCCTGTGTGTCTGCCACTTTGCTGAATGACTGAAAAACACTATCATTCAATGTTCACAACTATATATAGGAAGTGGCTTTTCTCCAAATTATTAATCAGAAAAATCAATGTTTAAAGAGACTAAAAATAAAAAGCTTGGTGTTAAATTGGAAATTGCATAGAAAATTAATCAATTTAAAAAATATATCATGTAGGATCTCTGTCCTTAATGTGCTGTACATTGTGAATTAATACTATAACCAGTACTCCAGTGTTTTTCACTTTGTTGCTATGTGAGGGCAAACTGTTGAAATCTTTACGTGATATATACTAAACTGATCTTCTGTATATAAAGAGAATTGAAAATGAAAAGAAAAAAAAAAGAGACTAAAAATACAACCTAGGTCATAGCATCTAGTCAAATCATGGAGCTAAGAGTCAAACTTAGCTTTCCACCTCTAACTTTCTCATTTTATGACTTTACGACTGCCTTCCCATGAAGAAGCAGGTTCCAAGATCTCTGAGGGGCCTTCTAAGTTGCTGGAGGGGAAGGAGGTAGAAAGAAGAGTCTGGAAGATGGAAGACAAGTTCCAATGCTATTGAATGCCTAGCTCAGGGGCAATGCATGTCTGACCCAGGGCAAGATTTGGAGACAGGACCAGAGCTCCAGGGAATTAGTCATGTGTTACCTAATGACATTTCAGTCAATGGCAGACTGTACATATGATGGTCCCATTGATTGTTATCACCTAGTGATGTCACTGTTGTCTTAGCTTGTGTAGGAACAACACTCTGTGATATTCTCCCAAGGAAATCAACTAACGGCACACTTCTTGGAACATATGCCTGTGCTTGTGGATGATGACACTGAGCTGATTTACAGGGTCAGAGCCTCCAGGAGAGTCCAGAAGTCCCTTTAAAAAATGTTTGTTTATTTCCAGTGTATCTGAACAATAGAGACAGAGAAAGATCATCTATCAGTTAATTCCCTGTCCAAATGCCTGTATCAGTCAGGGCTGCACCAGACCAAAATTAGGAGCCCAGAACTTAATCCAGGTCTCATATGTGGGTGGCAGGGATCCAAGCACTTGAGTCTTCACCTGCTGCCTCCCCAGGTGCACATTTGTAGGAAGCTGGGTTGGAAGTAGTGTAGCTGGGACTCAGACTAGGCAGGCACTCCAATATGGGATACAGGCATTCCAAGAGGCCACCTAACCACGGCACCAAATGCCCATCGTCCAGAAGTATTTATTATGACATGTGCCCTGGTTTCCCTCAATGAGGAAAAACAGAACCAAAACCTCTGTCTCTTTAACTCACAGACATGCCATAGACAACAGTGAAGCATTCAACTTGAATTTCGGCTCCTACATGGCAGCTACCAACAATGGGTCCTAGAGATCAAGTTACTACCATTGGCTAATGCCTAAACATTTTTGAGGGGAGCTTCCCCATACTTCCCACATCCCAAGAATTATCTCGTGGGTGGGGCGGGATCAGCGATTTCTACTGAAATCCAAAGCCCCAGGGGTGGAGATCACACCTTTGGTGCTTTTAACATATGTCCCAGGTGACTTTGTTAGGTGAACACTTTCCCTCCTGGGTCTGGCAGAATGGGATGAAAGATGGATTTTTTTGCCCCTAAGTATGGAGGGAAAAAGAGAAAGGAGGAGGTGGAAGAAGTCAGAATTATCTTAGTTCTCTAGTTGTTAGTTGTCTAACTTCCCAGAGACATGGCCATGTGATGCCAGCATTTCTCATAGAAAAACTGTGGACTGTTGACACCAAAGCTATCTATAGAGAAAGTTACCGCAATGTGAAATGCACAGACAACCTGAAGCATCTCTTCTAAAAGGGGGCTGCACTCCTAGCCCCTCCTAAGATGTGGTTCAGCTTCCTCTCAGCCCTGGCACCCAACAGCCCAACCCAGAGTGGACCTGCCCACCTCTGGAAACATAAAGAAGTCCCCAACCCCACCCCTTGCTTGTTTTTTTTTTTTGTTGTTTGTTTGTTTTTTTCTCGTGAGCAAGCTAGGACAGACAAGGTTACAAATCCAGCATTTTGATGCATTCTGTCTCAGCCCTTTGATTGCTAGCTGCTGTTCTGTTGCCTTTTTTCTCCCCAAAAAGTGTGTTTAAGAGGTTGGACTGAAGCCAGTTTCCGGGGTCAGCCTCTCTTGGAGCCCCACTCCTAGCTACTGCAGGTTTCTGACTTAAATAAATCTTGCTTTGCTCTCTGCCTGTCCACATGAAAATCTTCCATGTGAGACCAAGAACTGAGGTCACCTCTCTCTGCCACCGTTTCACCTGTAACACTACCCAGTGGGACAGAAAGGCCCCGTAGCTGTCCTGCCACTACAGATGCCAAAGAAGGTCCCTGGGGCTCAACAAGCTAATCCTCCGCCTTGCGGCACACTGGGTTCTAGTCCCGGTCAGGGCGCCGGATTCTGTCCCGGTTGCCCCTCTTCCAGGCCAGCCCTCTGCTGTGGCCGGGGAGTGCAGGGGAGGATGGCCCAAGTGCTTGGGCCCTGCACCCCATTAGAGACCAGGAAAAAGCGATGAGCGCGGTACGCTGGCCGCCGCGCCGGCCGCAGCAGCCATTGGAGGGTGAACCAACGTCAAAGGAAGACCTTCTCTCTCTCTCTCACTGTCCACTCTGCCAGTCAAAAAAAAAAAAAAAAGATCTCTCTCCTGGGATGTGGCCAGTTGAGCAAGGAACAGACAGGCTGGATGCCTGGAAGTCACTGATGGGATTAGCAGCAGTTGATGAAAAGGTAGAAATTCCTGACTTAAACCCTGTAAGTATCTGGGTGCGGCCTGCTCCAAGCCTGGCCCTTGGTCCACGGCAGGAGGTGTGATCATATCCTTGCCATAGACCCCCTATTTGCCTAAAGCGGCCAGAATGAATTTCTGTTGTTTAAATCAAGAACCCCAGTGACAAAACAAGAGGAAGAAGATGGGAAAAGAAAAGTGAAACTTGTATTTACAGCAGAGGGAATGGCTAGGTACCAGCGACTTCCTCCTCCTTTTGATAATGAGCCCAGCCAAGATCAAAAGGAAGTCCTGCCCTAAACAAGCATTTCAGGTGTGGATGTGTGAGAAGTAGATTTTACAAACTGTAATAAGGTTAAACAGCCACAGGAGGCAATGAGCTGTTTAAGATCTAAGAAGGCTTGGAGGTCACGATAACACATGGTACTCTATGTACATAAAGCAACCCCCATCCACAAGAGAAGGGATGACATCCAGTAGTGATCCCAACCCAGATTCTCACAGGAAATGCTAATAAATGGGTGGAGGGGCGTTTCACAGGCCTGCTCTGCCAGTGGGCTTCACAGGATACCAATTAAAAGGGAAGCCACCAAGCAGCTCTGAGGTCGCTCTGGCCTGGTTTAATCACCACAACTTAGAACAATGACACTATACTGACAACTCATGGGTCCATTGAGAAAACATCGATGCTTATGATGTATTGCTTTGTGAACATCTGGAATCCAAAAGGAAAACCTGCTTTAGTTTTGTGGATGAAAATAAAAAGAGGTAAGAGTCTTTAGAGCCCAGTAGTGCACCTGAGAAATAAGGGGACCAGAGGCAGAAGGTCTGGATCCCACTACGCTGAAGTACAGGTGCCCACACAGCATCATCTTCATGGGTCTGGAGCCTGGCTTCTCTGCCGTGTATGTAAAATGCATGTTCACGTACATTTTATTTTTTTAAAAACATTTATTTTTATTTTATTTATTTGGAAGGCAGAGTTACAGAGAGAGAAGGAAAGACAGAGACTAAAAGAGAGATCTTCCACCCACTGATTCACCCCCCCAAATGGCCACAATGGCTGAAGCTGGGCTAGCCCAAAGCCAGGAACCTGGAGCTTCACCCCAGTCTCCCACATGTGCGCAAAGACACAAGCACTGGGGCCACCCACCACTGTTTTCCCAGATGCATTAGCAGGGAGCTGAACTGGAAGTAGAGCAGCCAGGACTCGAAGCAGTGCCATATGAGATGCCAGCATCGTTGGCAGCACGCATTCACCCACGACACCACAGCACCAGCCCCAAGCACACATTTTCTTATACCTTGGAGCTAAGTGAATGAACATGAATTTTATTCTTTTTACTGATGAAGAAAACGAATCCCAGATGAGGTAGTTTGCTATGGTCAGAGATGAGGAAACCAGGAGTTACAACTTGTCTTCTGGTCCTACCTGGCAAACATCCCACTCCTCCACTCTGCCTCGCAACAGAAGCAAAGTCTGGAGTGCCTGGAAACTCACAGCACGAAGGAACCCTCCAGAGGGCAGCAACTCCCAGTGTGTGTGGTCTTCAAGGGACACTGGAAACCACAGCCAGCCCGTCCGATCTGCAACTGCCCTTGGTGCTCGTTCCCAACAGCAAGCTTTAGCTGCTCGTTCAGCTCAGATACTCGAGCACCTTGCCTGGCACTGGAAGTCCTGGAAGAGAGCTTCCTCTCCACTGCCCTCTGGCCTGACAACAGCACAGTGGCCGCAGAGGAGATGCGGCCAAAGGAATCCCAGCTCACCCAGCTCCTCATCATCCTTCCTGGCTTTGGCTCTGGATCCATGTGGCCCAGATAGACTTGGGCCAGATTAACACCAGAAGAGAGCAGAAACTACTCACACTACATGCTTTTAAAGAAAGGAAAGGAAAAGTAGGGGCCAGCGCTGTGATGCAGTAGGTTAATCCTCTGCCTGCGGCACCAGCATCCTATATGGACACTGGTTCTAGTCCCAGCTGCTCCTCTTCCAATCCAGCTCTCTGCTATGGCCTGGGAAAGCAGTGGAAGATGGCTCAAGTCCTTGGACTCCTGCACCCGCATGGGAGACCTGTAAGAAGCTCCTGGCTCCTGGCTTAGGATTGGCTCAGCGCTGGCTGTTGCAGCTAACTGGGGAGTGAACCAGCAAATGGAAGACCTCTCTCTCTGACTCTACCTCTATTACTCTGTCATTCAAATAAATAAAAATAAATCTTAAAAAAAGTTGTCCAAACAGGAAATGTAGCTGTCCTCTCATTTTGCCCAGGGCAGTTACTCATCTCTCTCTCTCTCTCTCTCTCTCTCTCTCACACACACACACACACACAAACACATGGAGTAATAGATATACACAGCTCATATTCAATATTTGGTTAACACAAGCACTCTGAGCCCCATGACAAAGCTGCTGTAAAAGTCAAACTTGACAATGAATTGCCATCAAGGTAGCCATCCCTTACAAGGTGTACATTCTTCCTTTCTCTATCTCCCCCTCAGTAACAACTTCTGCAATACTGAATGGAGAGAGTGAAGCTACAGTAAGACAGGGTGTGATAGGAAGATGGTGGTTGCAATGGTGTTACTTGTATCTACACCTTGGGGTTGCAAACCCCAGCTAAAGAAGAGAAGAATTTCTCACCATCAGATAGGGAAGCGTAATGTGCACTGTGGACTGCCTGGCAGCACATGGGTGCAGAGGGCACGGAGAAGAGATTCTAGTTTGGTACCCCCAGGGATGCAAAAAACACTGCCTCAAGGCCTCATGCCCGGAGAGTCAATGAGGGCCGGAGGGAAAGAGCAGTGGCCTCGCCAGGGCAAGTAGAAGTCTAATTCCCCCAGACGTGATTTCTGAAAGTCTCTGGATTTGCCAACAGTGCCATGGCTGATCTTGAAGAGAATGGTCTACATGTTACTGAAAGTGGTGACAAAAGAAGGGGATGTGGGGTTACACTGAGGGGGGCATAAGGGGAATGGTGTGGACAGGCAGATAACCGATGATAACAATAAGATCAGAGGGGCCAGCACTGTGGCATAGTGGGTGAAGCCGCCTCCTGCAGTGCTGGCATCCCATATGGGTGCTGTTCCCCTTCTGATCCAGCTCCCTGCTAATGCTCCTGCAAAAGCAGAGGAAGATGACCCAAGTCCTTGGGCCCTTGCATCTGTGTGGGAGACCCAGCTGAAGTTCCTGGCTTTGGATTGCATTAGCTCCAGCTATTGTGGCCATTTGGGGAATGAACCAATGGATGGAAGATATCTCTGTGTGTAAGTTTGCCTTTCAAGTAAATAAAGGAATCTTTAAATTAAGGACACAAGTGCAGAGGTCAGGAGACAGACCAAGAGGGAGAGAGAAGCTGGGAAGAGCCAAAGTGAGGTGTGGGATTTGGGACTCACTGCTTTGTTTGCCATGGGAAATAAGCACACAGAGCAGAGGGAACTTGAGAATGGTGACAATTAGGAAGTCCAGGGCATGCATGTACATGCCACTGGAGGGCAGCTGGGGGAGCGCAGCCTTGTTATCTGATCAGAGGACTGAGTCATCCAAACATCAGGAAACAACATTCTACAAGTGGAAATGCCCGCTGAGCGAGCAGCCTGGGCTCAATGGCTGTGGACCTGAAATCACACTTAGCGAGTGCACGTCTCCTTCTGTGTCACTGCGTGCTAAAAGTGCCCCTGCTCATCCTGATGTGCCACGGACACCAGTGCGATTTCACCGCGCTCACGTGCTTCACGGGCACAGCTCTTCCTCTCCCTTCTGCTGGCTGCAAGTCGGTATTTCCATGCTGATGCCCCCAGAACAGATCTCACCCAGATCTTTTTACATGGCGGTCATTTGGAGCACTGTGATTTTGAATTCTCTCAGTATGCCGCCACCAGCCGTTTTCTGGTCACATGCAATCTTTACAGCCCAACCTGCTCTCAGGTTCACACTGTATCATGAGGCAGAGGCAGTGGTGTTTAAAGACTCCTCTATTGTTGAAAATGATTCTTTTCCATGTTTCATTACTGCAATCCCCAACGTAGCCCTTGTCTGGGTCTCTGCATTTCTGACAGTGCTGTTACTATTGTGCTGGGAGGCCTGATATTGCCTCTTCACGTTCAAGTGCCTGCTCTTTGTTGCTGCTGTCAAATAGGTCCTATTTTCATTATTGATGGAACACGCAAGTGCTGCCGACTTGCCGCTCATTTTGTACCCACCCACCTCACTTTCATTCTAGTGAGTTCTCATAGTTGCTCCTTTCAGGTTTGATAGACATATGCTCATATAATCTTCAATTAATGATGCTTCTGTTTTCTACCAAATTCTGGTTCAAATTTTATTACACTGGTCAACAGTGTAATAAACAGTGACAAAGATTCTAGTGTCTACATTATTCCTTTGATATTTGTCATCTTGTTCAAGCATTATTAGTCCTTTTCATTTTGCATTTTATTTTTAATGTCAACTAGGATACTTACATGGCTCCATTTAGTATATTAATATTAAACAGCTGTTAACATTCTGTGATTAAATTCTGCTCTTTTAAAAAATCTGCTATCTTTAATTTAATTTGTATTCTTTACATCTATAGTCACAAGAGAGGTTGGTCCAGATGTTCATTGTCTAGAGTAGTATTCACGAGCCATAAGCAGCTTTGAGCACCTGAAATGTGCCTGGTCTGCAATGACAGGTGCTGTATATGTTAAAGACACTCAGGATTTCAAAAACTTAGCTTGTGAAAAAACAATGTGCAGTATCTTAATATATTGACTACACATTTACATGGGTTACATATAGTGGATCAAATAACACACTAGTGAAATTAATGCCACCTCTCACTTCCTTCCTTCCTTTCCTCCTCCTCTATTCATCTGTGAGCCAGTGAGACAGAGACAAAGTGAGCTCCCATCCACTGGTTCAATCTCCAAATGCCCACAGCCAGGACAGGGCCAGGGCCAAAGCTAGGAGTCTAGAGGAACCTATGTATCTTTTTACTTTTTTAATGTGGCAGTTGGAAAAGTGTAAATTACATATGCATTTTAAATCTACTGGGCATGATCTACTGTTTCTTTTTTTTTTTTTTTTAAAGATGTATTCTATTTATTTGAAAAGCAATTACAGAGAGAGAGAGGGAAGAGACAGAGAGAGAGAGAAGTCTTCCATTCCATCTTCTGGTTCACTCCCCAGTGGCCACAACAGCCAGGACTGGGCCAGGTTGAAGCCAAGAGCCAGGAGCTTCTTCTGGGTCTCTCATTTGGGTGCAGGGGCCCATGCACTTGGGCCATCCTCTGCTGCTTTCCCAGACACATTAGCTGGGAGCTGGATTGATACTGGAGTAGCCAGGACACAAACTGGCACCCATATAGGATGCTGGCCCTGCAGGCAGCGGCTTACCCTCCTGCACCACGATGCAGACTCCTACTGTTGCCTCTTTACAAAACATTTCTGTTAGATTATCCCATGGTAGAAGATTTGCTTCAGAAGATCAACTGAATTGTGTGTGATCTACAAACTGGAACATCTGCTATCAAACAGGGTTATGTGGGCCTTGAAATCTACCCCCACAACCTCTGCTCCACCCCTGATTTTTAGAGTTTTATGGGTTACAAGTCCATTCTGATATTCTTTTATAAGGAATACCAGGGCCAGGTACTGCAGAATTGGATAACCTGTACTAAATACTAGATGAAACCAAAGACCGACAGCATTTCAGACCGTGGTGTAAAAGAGCCACAGATGTTTCCCACTTTTTTTTGAGAAGAATGTAACAGGCAGCATTCTCTTTATCTTGGAGACTTTGTCAAGATCCTCATTTTTACATCAAGGTATGGGTGATACACTTTATGGCTATGCTTGCTTCCAATTACAAGTAGAAAAGGTTTGTGCTACTTTTCTGCTCATTAGAAAAACATGCCAGTAATTACCTTTTCGGTCTGAGACCAAATTTTAACCCATTAGATCCCAGATGATATACTAGCAATGTCAATAACAAGGCTATCTGATGTTGAGAGAGCTGTGTATGGAAGACACTGAGGGAAGGCACAGAAGGCACCCTCCAACACCTGAGTCACGCTGTTGGGTTAAGTCAGGAGCAGGTGTGGCCCAGGGTCCAGGTGCAAGGCCTACCCACCCTCCTAGCAAACAGAGACATGAATAGATTCCTATAGCCTGCACCTTCAAAGCTATTAAAACCTTTATTCAGTTTTTAGAGTGAGGTTGATAACCACCTAGGTCACCTGGATTCCATCCCTGGCTACACAGTGACTCACCAAGAGTCCATGGACAGGTACCCCAACTTCTTAATCTATTTTAGAGTGTAAGAATAAAATGAGATAGGGCATGCAAAGCTCCTAAAACAGTGCCTGGCACACAGTGAGCATCCAATAAATGCACACTACAAAAACAATGCATACTGTAATGCCACTGGCTTCTATGAAGTGGTGACTGTCAGATCACTAATTAGCAAAGTTCCATCCACTAATTGGAGGCTTCACATCCTCTAATACGTGGCTCATCATCCACAGAACCAGTCATTACCAACTAAGGCACAGCAAAGCTAGTGTTGTTAACACCTAAAATGTAGGTCACTTTGACATTGCTGAATCACTCAATCAGCATCAAAGGCTGAAGAAATCCAGGTTTTACCCAATCCCTCAGGCAAAGAAATCACCATAGAGACTGTTCTTGGGATGGTTTTCCAAGAGAGACACAGGAAGGTCGTTCTCTTCCCTGGTATGTTCTCTCCATCACAGGTTAGGCAGCTACCTTTGAGTCTCCACTCCCAGGCTCCACCCCTGTCTCAGCTCAGCCCTGTGCTACTGATCAGGGACAAGGGGGCAGGGAAGGGTGGGGCAGCAACCCCATGCCAGCTCCAAGCTCCTTCTAGTCTTAGCTGGGGCACCACCTTCCATCACTCCTAAAAAGATGCTCACCAGCTTCTCACATTGCAATCTCTGCCCATCCACCTCTATAACCCAATGCTTAAAAGAAAAATGAAAACCTGAGTACCATTGTTACCCAGGAGACTTTTTGCTTTCTTGCACTAGGAGAGAATGCAGGATTGCAGACAGAGGCGAAAACCATGAGAAAGCCTCAAAGTGGCGGTGTCTCAGCCAACAAGCCAGTGCAAGGGACCATGGGAAAGACACGGCCGTGGGAGCCCATCTCTTCTTGCTCCCACTTCTGCTCCTCCTTACACCATGGCAGCCAGCTTGGCTCTCCACCCCATGACTCGCCCTGTTGAGGTGTGGAGATACGCAAGGGGAGAATGCCAATCCCACCAGCCAGGTCCACACTAGAGAGGGATGCTTTCTGGGCAAATCCGAATGGCCTTGGAAATCCAAAACAGATCTCCAGATCTATATGGTGGCAGGGGACCAACAACACAGGAACAGCTAAGACACAGGCTCTGGACGCTGGATGGCAGATCTACCCAGGGGCATGAACTTTTTTTTTTTTTTTTTTTTAAGTGAGAAATGTACTCTGATTCAAAAGCAGCTCAGGTAAACATCTGGAATGGTGGGACATATTAGGAACTGTGTATGTGGGGCCTGCACTGTGATACAGCTGGTTAAGCTGCCTCTCCGTGATGCTCGTGTCCCGTATAAGCCAAGGGTTTGAGACCTGGCTGCTCCACTTCTGATCCACTTCCCTGCTAATGTCCCTAGAAAAGCATCAGAAGATGGCCCAAGTGCTTGACCCCCTGCCACCACTAGAGACCCAGATTGAGTTCCAGGCTCCTGGTTTCCGCCTGGTACACTTCTGGCTGTTGCGGCTATTTGGGAGAGTGAATCAGTGGATGGAAGATTTTTCTGTCTCTGTGTCCCTCTTAGCAACTCTATCAAATAAATAAATCTTTTTTTAAAGGAATCTTAAAAAACAGAAACTGTATACATGTTTTTGTTACTAAGTAGCATGTAGTACAGTTTATAAGTGTCAAACAATTGAGGGAGAATTTGAGAAAGACTAATCTCCTAGTAAACCTAATTAACATAAAGCATCCGTAAATGACAAGTCCCATAAACCCTGGGGAGGGAAAAGTGTCCACGGGCCACAGCACTTAAGGACAGCTTCATTAACATAATGAGACTTCACCCAGGCCCTGGAAATGCTTTGTGGTTCTCCACAGGAATAGAGGAACACCATGCTCTTAGAAAGAGCAAAGCCCAGAGCTGTGGCGCCAGCATCCCATATGGTCACTGGTTCATGTCCTGGCTGCTCCTCTTCCAATTTAGCTCTTTGCTTGTGGTCTGGGAAAGCAGTGGAATATGGTCCAAGTGCTTGGACCCCTGCTTCCATGTGGGAGACCCTGAAGAAGCTCCTGGCTTCATATCAGCCCAGCTCCGGCCACTGCAGCTATCTGGGGAGTGAACCAGCAGATGGAAGACCTTTCTCTCTGTCTCTCCCTCTATCTGTAACCCTGCCTCTCAAATAAATCAGTAAAATCTTTAAAAAGGAAAAGAAAGCCGGCGCCGAAGCTCACTAGGCTAATCCCCTGCCTTGAGGCGCTGGCACACCAGGTTCTAGTCCCGGTTGGGGCGCCGGATTCTGTCCTGGTTGCCCCTCTTCCAGGCCAGCTCTCTGCTGTGGCCTGGCAGTACAGTGGAGGATGGCCCAAGTGCTTGGGCCCTGCACCCATGGGAGACCAGGAGAAGCACCTGGCTCCTGCCATTGGATCAGTGCATTGCGCCAGCCATGGCGGCCATTGGAGGGTGAACCAATGGCAAAAAGGAAGACCTTTCTCTGTCTCTCTCTCATTGTCCACTCTGCCTGTCAAAAAAAGAAAAGAGCGAGCAGAAAATTCTCCGTTCCAGCCCCTTACTTTTGTGATCATGGTATCTCCCCTGCCAGGTAAGTATGGGTCCCTTACTTTTAACAAATACAAGCAACTTCTTACATTTGTAACAGTTTTGTTTGATTGTTGATGTCATAAAGCCAAAATTAACCCAAGACCAGAATTCTATTTTCAAGGTCTGATATTTGATATGTAAGACTTCCTTTCCAAAAGAAATGGACAATTTTCTCCTATGTTCCTCTGTTAAAAATCAGTTTTCTTTCTTTCTGATATTTTCATTTCACATAGTTGGTTCATTACATCACTTTGAGCCACAAACATCATTCAAGACAGTGATGTGGTTTTCCCTGGGGGCTAAATATGTTTTTGTCTCTTCCTAGGAATCACTTGACAAAACCTGATTGTACCAACAGAGGTCCCACCATCCCACAGCAGAACACACAGGAAGAACAGGGGAGGAAAAGCTAGCATCACTGGGATCCGGAGTTCAGCACTGGCTACTGAGGTGACTTATCTTATATTGAAAAATCAATATTACCTTCGTCTGCTCGCTATCTGGGTCCTCAAGCCAAGCATAAGGGTCACAGATTTTATGTCCATGGTAATCTTGCACCTGCAAAACACAGAATAAGCTATTAGATCATATTGACTCTACCCTCTTTTAAAACGAGTACTTTCTGAAGGTGATGGAGGAATAAAAAAGGGACAGGGGAAATGCACTAATTGCCTTGCTTGCAACACACCTGCCCAAATTACCACAGGAGCCCAAGCTGGCAGGTTCGCTCCGAGAAAAGAATGTTTTAGCTGGGGAGGGGAGGGAGATGAAAGGTCACCAGAGGAAAGGGCTCTGTGTTCAGGCTACAGAACCTGCGAGGTACTGAGTGACAGCATGCAGTGGGCACGGGAGAGGGGCACCACGCTGCCCGTCCTGGCCAGCCTGCCACTGCTCAGAACACAGGAGCGTCTCCCTGCCCCACAGCTTGCCATCAGCTTTGAAGTGTAAACTGCCAAAAAGCCAAGTTCCTACTGCGTGGAGTGATGATTCTGAGAAGCTGACAGAAATGCAATGAAAAAACCCCTTTAAATGACAGCCCTCTTCGTGTTCTACCTACTCGGAGTGAAATGCTTCCTTTCGCGGTTTACAAAGAGCAAGAACAAAGGAAGCACCCACTTAGACTCCTGCTGTTCGAAGACATGAAGTTGCCTGGTGTGAGCAGAGCCAGGCTGAGGGGCAGCCTGCCAGGGGTTCCCACCTGGAGGTGCACGGTGCTTCTGAAAAACACAAGTACCTGGGCCCAGCCGCAGGAGTTCCCAGGAGCAAATGGGGCTGCTTTCACCACTCCCACCTGTCTGTGCCTAAGTAGCCTGCCCAGACCATACCACTCCAGGCTATCCAGATTAACCCAATTAGCTGAGACCAGGCCCTGAGCACTTCTGACTTTCTGGCTAGAGCACCTTGCTGTCAGGAGGATCGCTTCTATCCCAGCTGAAGTTTTAGCCCCAGGTTTTGCTCTGTAATACCAGAAGGTGAGTGTCATTCTTGAAGTAGCACACATACCCTCCTGCAAAGGGAAAGTCTGGGGTTGGAGTTGCGGCAAAGTGGGTAAAGCTGCCGCCTGGTGCACCAGCATCCCATGTGGACACCGGTTCGAGTCCCAGCTGCTCCACTTCTGATCTAGCTCCTTGCTATTGCACCTGGGAAAGTAGCAGAGGCTAGTCCATGCCGCCCATGTGGGAGACCAGGATGGGGTTCCTGGCTCTTGGATTTGGCTCTGCCCAGACCTGGCTGTTGTAGGCATTTGAAGAGTAAACCAATGAATCTGATCTCTCTCTCCCTCTGCCTTTCAAATAAATAAATAAATCTTTAAAAACAAAAAAGATAGCACGTGATAGAGTGTCAGACCAAAATCCACTCCCAAAGAATCATCATAAAATTGTCTATTGTCAATCCTTACCTCTTTAAATTTAGCAGAATTGCACCCCTGAATGAAAGCATTTTGTTTCCTTCCCATCTGCAAGTCTTTTATGTTTTACCCTCCATGAAGTGGTTATTAAATGTTTAAAAGAACTACTTTCTTCCCATGGCAATAAGAAATCAGAACAGTGTCAAGCTGTAAAGGATCTTCCAATCCAATATTCTTAGGAGCAATGGCAGGTACAAAATGGGGGCAACAGGCCCAGGCCACACCAAGTTCAGAGCCAGACCTGGGATTAAGAGTCAGCCACCCACCGTCCCCAAATATTCTTCAGTGAAGACAGACCAGACCCTTGAAAAGTGTCCCTGGATCATGATGTTACTAAAACCCAGGCATCTCCAGACACCTAAGGAGAAGAAAACATAAACTGGAAATCCTGTTAATTATATAACTAAGCAAAGCCATCGCCCAGTGCTAGATGAACTCAAGGTGATGAACATTCTTCAATATCCACAGTCTCGTAAGAGAACAGTTGATACCCTCATTGTATAGATGGCAAAATATAATTCAGAGAAGTTAATAAAGGTAGGGGCTGGCTCTGTGGCCCAGTGGGTGAAGCCACTGCTTGTACACCAGCATCCTACACTGGATGGCTGGTTTGAGTCCCAGCTGCTCACTGCTCCACTTCTGATCCAGTTCCCTGCTAATGAGCCTGAGAAAGCAACAGATGATGGCCCAAATAGCTGGGTCCCTGCCACCCATGTGGGAGGCTCGCTTGGAATTCCAGACACCTGGCTTTGGCCTGGCCCAGCCCTGGCAACTTCAGCTATTTGGGGAATGAACCAGCAGAGAGAAAATCTCTCTCCCCCTCTCCCTCTCCCTCCCCACCCCATCCCCGAGTAGGTGACTCTGCCTTTGAAATAAATCTTAAAAAAAGAAAGTTAATAGGGGTAAAGGCCAACAGATTTACTGTGTACTTGGAGGTTACCGTGAGTCAAACATTGTGCTATAGATTCCACCCCCATTAACCCGCCTGATCCTCATTGTTGAGTTATCACTGATGCATTTTCCAGATAAGGAAAGTGAAGCTGGAGTGAGCTACAGCAACTGGCAGAGGTCTGAGGGTTAATAAGCAGGAGGGCTGTTGTCACCCACCTGTAGCTAATCCCAAAGCCCGTGGACTTGGCAGGTGTAGAAGGGCAGGACATTGGGGCTCTGTCTCAGGACCCGGTGCTCTGTACACCAAGCTGCCTCCTGTGTGGGGCTTGCCCGTACCTTCCCAGATCTAGTGCTGTCATCGACAGGAGGTGGGGGACAGTAACTGACCAGACGTGCTTAACCAGGACAAGAAAATGATTATCTAGGATAACCCTAGGAGCCACAACACTGCCCCCCAACACACACATAATTTTTTTGATTTTTGAGAATATACTGTACAAATGGGATGATCTCATCACCAGTCTTTGAAAGCAAGTCATATAGTATTCATATCTTCCATCTGGTTGAAATTTGCAAACCATTCCTTATCTCCCCACTAGGCTTTAAAAAGAAGGCCTCGATAAGGCACTGGACCACTCGATTCTGCTCCACATTCCATTGTACTGTTCCCCGGCCTGCCCACTGCCCTCAGGATACAATGTAGATTCAAACATACAGCAGGCAGGACCCAGCAAACCTGGCTCCGCTTCACTGTCCAGCTGCTCCAAGCGTGTCCAGTTAAGTGCGCTCTGGTCATGGCGGCCCTCCTGCCACCCTACAAACAAATGCCGTTCCAGGCAACGATGGCTTCATTTTAGCTCCAGGGCCAGGAATGCGCTTTCTCCCTTATCTACCTGGCCACCTCCCAGGCTCAACTCAAATCTCCAGCTCCTGATGGGGAACCAGTCCTCCGCTCACTCCAACACTCTTCTCCCAGGCTAGGAGGCCCCTGCAGCAGGCCTGGATTTCCTGACAACGCCACTGCTTGAGGATGGTCAACGGCCCTGCAAAAGGATTCCAGATTTCTGCTCAAGAGGACAGAAATCCACCAAAAACGGTTCATGTCCCAACACCCCAGCTCGGCAGCAAACTGCTGCACATGTGGCTGAAAAACACATGAATGTGAAAGAGAGCCACAGCAGTCTCCAGCACAGGTGACGGAGAAACAGCCCCAGCCCAGAAATCAAAGGCTACAGTCTGAGCAAATGCCCAAGTCAAACCTAAATTCTGAAGCAGGAGAAAGATGTCTCATGGAAGCCATTAGGGCTGGGCTAAGTCCACTGCTGCAGCCACAGAGGAGGACCAGGCCGGACCAGAGCTCTGTTGCCTTGGCCATGAGGCTTAGGGTTGTCATGAGTTGTCTGATGTGAAGCAGCAAGAGAGTACTAAAACCTACAGTACGCCCTGCTGAGTTAATTATCGGCAAGCTTCTAAATCTCTTCATAAAATTCCCACCCTACCCTCTCAGCAACTGTAAACACAGACAAATGAACTGTAGGACGGTGGTCCCCAAAGGCGGGAACTTCAGCCATGCTCCGAAAAAGCAACAACAAACAAAAACCTAAACTTGCATGCACCAAGCTCTTCATGTTTTATCCCATCCTGAAAACTCTAAGGACCTCAAGAAGCAGAACCAAGAATGCCAGGCGTCTGGCATGGCACACTTTGAGCTAGTCTACCAGGTGGATCAACGCATGGGTGACAAACTCTCACTGCAGAAGCCAGTCCACCGGCAATAGTCCACACACACCAGCAAAGGTCAGGGGTCTGACGAAAGTCACCCAGCGAGCAACACACCAGAAACAGCACTCAGGCCTTTCTGAGCTCTGTCCTTTCCACCCTGGCAGCCTTGGTTTATCCTCACACAAAGCAAACAACTCTTTGCAACAAGGAAATACAAGGTCTTGGGCTTGCAGGATACATCTAATAAGCAAGCAGCTGAACAGAGGGCGACAACACGGTCACCAAATGGCCACTGGCCAAAGAGGCCCGGGCATGCATCAGTGCCACCTGCAAGTTCTCACTTGCAACAGTCCTTTACCCACAATCCTCACGGAGCACTCTCTACTCCAGCGTGAGATGTTTCTTA
The DNA here is from genome assembly GCA_949820135.1 of Sylvilagus floridanus. NCBI lineage: Eukaryota > Metazoa > Chordata > Mammalia > Lagomorpha > Leporidae > Sylvilagus > Sylvilagus floridanus. Next base: position 63,882,368 of record OX463227.1, on the reverse strand, counting down.
AAGTACAGGCTTTCTGGCATAAACCGAGTCAACGAAAACAGGGGCCATCAGGAGTGTATCAGGAGAGAGTATTTTTATTCCAAATCTATTTTAAGCCATCGGAGAAATCTGGCTATCAGGAAGAGAGGATCATGGCCACACACTTGGGATTCAGCCCAGGTCTCCAAATGCCAATCTAATTTCTGCCCAGAATTCCACCCACTGGACCTCAACACTTAGCTGGAGTTCAGCCCCAGCTGAGGCTAATGGTTAACTCCGCCGCTGGGCAAAACGTGCTCATTCTGAAAACGCCATGCTTTCTTCCTTCCTCTTAGCCTCTACCAACTCCTTCTCTTGTGCGAGGAAACTTGGACGCGCGCGGTCCACCCCGCGGGGTCACGGCTGCGCCTCCCCCCAGGCCTCTGCCCTCCTCCTCCGCACCCCAGTAACCAACGCCCAGCCGCTGGCCTGGGGCCGAGGAGGCGTTCCACACGCGTTTTAAGCCAGAATGAATGAGCTGCCACTCTAAGGACTTCAACATGGTCGAGTTTGAAAAGTTTGCTTTTGGCGTTCCATTTTTACATCACACAACGCCCGGCGTGGACACTTTCTCCTACCGCCAAGACGCAGGGACGCCTCCGCTGCTTCCCCTCTCCGAAGACACCCGTGCCTAGCCGGCGTCTGCCCTTGACCCCAATGATTTTAGGAAGCGGCCGAGCGCCGCATACCCACAAGGCTCCTTCGCCTGCAGACGGGCCAGGGCCGACCAGCCCGGGTCCCCGCGCAGGGGAGGAGCCGCGCGCCCCCGGCCCGCTTCTCGCAAACAAAGGCCGAGGGGGAGGGGACGGGAGGGGCGCGGGGCTGCGAGCCCCGGGCGGGGCTGACCGGCAGGCGCTGCACGCGCGGGCGCGGGCTGGGTACTCACCGCCGTCTCATCGCGGTACACGTCGGGGTACTGGAAGGACAGCATGGCTGGGGCGGGCCGGGGGCAGCGTGGGGCGCGCGGGCTCTGGAGTGGACGCGAACGGGCCGAAGCAGAGGCGCGGGCGGCGGGCGAGCTGCCGAGCGGGTGGTGGTGGTGGTGGTGGTGGTGGTGGTGGTGGTGGTGGTGGCGGCGGCTGGCGGCTCTCGGGCAGGGCTCGCACGACCCGACAGGCGGCACGGCAGCGAGGATGTGCGGGAAAGCAGGAAGCAGCTGTCGGCGAGGCCCGGAGCCCCTCCCCGGCGGGCGGGCCCAGCGGCGGCAAGAGGGAGCGGGCGGCGCCGTGCGTGCGCCAGGCTGGGCGCACAGCTCCCTCTGCAGGAGCGCCGGCCGCGCCCGCGCCAACCGGGCGCACGGAGGAGCACGCCGGCGGCGCGCGGCGCCCGTACACGGCCAGCCGCGCCTCCCCACGCCCGTCGCCGAGGACCCTCTTGGCCATCGTGTCGGGGCTTAGCGAATGAACCGCGGGCGGTGGTGATTAATGAAACGACTCCCCTGCGTTCCGCAACCTGCAGGCTCCCGGGATGTGCAGGGGTGGCCAGGGGAGACCCTGCCGCTCCCCAGCCGTGGGGGCGGAGGGCTTGGGGTAGTTTAATTTGCACGGCCTGGGACTCTCGACTTAAGAGGGAAGAAGTAATAGGGGTCATCGTGACCGAAAAGGAAACACGTCTCCCTTCACAGCAGCACCCCTAGTGGACACTGAGTGGTTCGGCGTGGTGGTTGGGGAGGACACTTGAGGAATTTATTTGAAATTTGCTGTTAGAGAGGGGACTAGGGTGGGAGGACTGGTAATCGTCTAGAATCTTGGATTCCTCCTGCTGGTTCTTGTCTTCACCTCCTGTTTACCTAGGTGTTTACTGCACACCTGCTGTTGGTCCTGTGCAGAAAAAAAGGTAACAAGATGCTTGACCTCAACCCCATAAAAATGCATCAGCTACCTGCCTCCACCCTTGAGCGGGGATCCGAGTCCTGGTCTTGCTTTCTGGATCGTCTGCAAAAGGCTTTTTGGCCCGAGTCACCATTACTCCCGGGCATGCCTCGTGTGTTTCCTATCCCTGGCTTCCTCAGTGTCCTGGCAGAGGGCGTGGGCATGGCCACAAAGTCCTTCACCTCGTGGTAAATACTGTGCACTTGGCCCTTCTGTTTCTTTTGTATGTTGCCCCACTTCCACGCCTCTCCCGGAGCCTAGCGGTTTTTGTTTTAGGTGGGATGTCTAGTAGGAACGTGTGCATCTGTTCCCATGCTTCCCTATTTGGGCCATCTGGAAACCCTCAGATCTGGGAAGACTCACGCTATTGATGTGGAACGTGGTGCAGACACGCACGGGAGTTTTAGCACCCTATTCTGCAGCCTGGCAGCACTCCTCATCCCACTCACCATCCTTGGCTGTCCCCTGACCCAGCAGGCCACCAGGTGTAGCCACCTCCTCTGCTCTTTGTGGGCAGTTCTTTAATAGCAACTTAGGAACACTTGATCCAGCAGGTCAATAATAATAACAATAACAATAGTAGTAAGTACTTATTGAGAGCCTTTTAGGCACGAGGAAATTATATGTTTTAAACTTCCTTGGATAAGAACGAGTATTATTGGACTGACATTGTGGCACAGTGTGTTTAGCCACCCACCTGTAATGCATTTGGAGTGCAGGTTCCAGCCGCAGGTGCTCTGCTTTTCCAATTCAGCCCCCTGCTAATGCACCTGGGAGAGCGGCAGAGGATGGCCCACATACGTAGGCCTCTGACTGATGTGGGAGACCAACATAGAGTTCCTGGCTTCTGCTTCAGCCTGGCCCAGCCCCAGCTGTTGCAACTGTTTGGGGAGTGAACCAGCAGATCGAAGATCTCTATCACTCTGCCTTTCAAATAAATAAAAATAAATACAAAAAAAACCCCAATATTATCCCACTTTTATAATTTTGGTAAAATAGGACTGGCTTATGCCCAGAGCTTGACAAGTAATATATTAATAATAATAATAGAATGCAGAAAGGTGCCAGTATTCAAAATGAGGTCCTGTGGTGCTAAGACTCATTCTTAACCCCCTGAGGGTCATCTTTCTCATAGATAAGTAGGGTTACTTGATAGGCTGCAAGGGTACCCATTAATAGAAGAAACTTCTGGCCACGGCTCACGAGGCTAATCCTCCGCCTGCGGCGCCGGCACCCTGGGGTTCTAGTCCCAGTTGGGGCACCGGATTCTGTCTCGGTTGCTCCCCTTCCAGTACAGCTCTCTGCTGTGGCCCGGGAGGGCAGTGGAGGATGATCCAAGTGCTTGGGCCCTGCAACCCCATGGGAGACCAGGAGAAGCACCTGACTCCTGGCTTCAGATTGGCCCGGTGCCGGCCATAGCGGCCATTTGGGGAGGGTGAACCAATGGAAGGAAGACCTTTCTCTCTCTCTCTCTCTCTCTCTCTCTCTCTCTCTCTCTCTCTCTGTCTATAACTCTACCTGTAAAATAAAAAAAAAAAAATAGGGGAAACTTCCTTCGAATGTCCACGAAGCAGGAATTGGGGTACTCCTGGAACAACTCAAACCTCAGGCACCATCCTCTTTTCCCTTCCACACAGACTCTGTGCCTAGCTTCCCTAGGCCCTGAAAACTGCAGATTTGGACATGACCCACAGAATGTAACAGGCCACCAGCAATAGACAGTCTGCAATGGGAGGGATGGGGAGATGGTGTGGAAAGGAAGACAGGTGAGCACCCATTCCCCTCCCGTGGGCCACACTGTCCACATCCCATGTTTGTCTGGTACTTGGTGTGTGCTGTCTTCCTTAAGCCTCCTCACAGAGACCATTTTTCAGATGCAGGAAAGGAATTTCAGCATCTTTAAAGGAGTTTGCCCAAAGTCATCACACAGTCAAGATTCAGATTCCCCGGTGACTGCAAAGTCACCTTTGTCATAGAAAACGAAGAGAAAGTGTGTGTCCGAACCATCACAGAAGTGGAAATGCTACCTCCAGAGTAAATAGCAGAGAACTCTCTAACCAGTGTCACTACAGACAGGGGAATAGCATGGACTCTGGGAACCTGTGCTGTAACCTAGAACAAACCATTCTCAGAGCCTGGGCCCTTGGGGGATGGGGCAAACAGAGGCATAGAATGAGGTGCTCCAGAGCAGCCTTCAGCCTCTCCATTGCGGTACCACACCCCTTGTACCCCACTCCATGCAGCAGAACCACCCCCTGAAGGAGGCTGGTGATGATCATTCACGCTTCGTGGCTGCCTCAACCCCACCCACATAGTCTTTAGATGGGATTTCTGGTAAATGCACAGGGGCTCGGCCAAGGGCTTCAGCAGGGGATGCGATTCATCTCACTCCACACTTGTCACACTGCAGACAGGCTCTGGCTGAATTCACCTGCACCAAGGGGTGTCTCCTTCTTTTCAAGGGCTGCATCTGCCAGGGACGCGTATTTCTCTAACCCATGAGGTGCTGCCTTTTCTTTATTTTTTTTTTTTAAGATTTATTTATTTATTTGAAAGGCAGAGTTACAGAGAGGCAGAGAGAGAACAAGAAAGGTCTTCCATCTACTGGTTCACTCCCCAGATGGCTGCAATGGCTAGAACTGTGCTGACCCAAAGCCAGGAGCCAGGAGCTTCTTCTGGGTCTCCCATGTGGGTACAGGAGCCCAAGGACTTGAGCCATCTTCTGCTGCTTTCCCAGGCCATAGCAGCTGGATCAGAAGTGGAGCAGCGGGGACTCAAACTGGCATCCATATGGGATGCCAGCACTGCAGGTGGTGGCTTTACCTGCTACAATACAGTGCCTGCCCAAGAGTGCTTTCTTGTTACCAGCTCTTACAGACTGATGTCTTGGCCATATCTTGGTAATCCTCCTTCTGAATCTGGTTTCCAGGCAGCTAACCTGCTGCTGAGTTGATGGAAAACAGTCATTTTGGACCACATTTCCCCTAAAGATTTATGTGTGGTTTTTCCAGTAAGACTTTTAAATTCTTATATAGTTTTGTATAGCTGATATTTGCAAACCCAAAGCGTAGCGTGGACTAGCACCTAGGATATGAGTAAGGTTCATCTTTTGGGCCAGCACTTAACTGGTTCACTGGCTTTGAACAAGTACACTACATCATCAGTGTTTTTAATCCATAAATTGAGACAATTGGGCCAGAAGTGTCTTTTTTTTTTTTTTTTTGGACAGGCAGAGTGGACAGTGAGAGAGAGAGACAGAGAGAAAGGTCTTCCTTTGCCGTTGGTTCACCCTCCAATGGATGCCGCGGATGGCGCGCTGCGGCCGGCACACCGCGCTCATCCGATGGCAGGAGCCAGGTGCTAGGTGCTTTTCCTGATCCCCCATGGGGTGCAGGGCCCAAGCACCTGGGCCATCCTCCACTGCACTCCCGGGCCACAGCAGAGGGCTAGCCTGGAAGAGGGGCAACCGGGACAGAATCCGGCACCCCGACCAGGACTAGAACCCGGTGTGCCAGCACCGCAAGGCGGAGGATTAGCCTCTTGAGCCACGGCGCCGGCCAAGGGCCAGAAGGTTTCAAAGAATGCTAAGATCCTTTGATCGTAAGTCAGAGATATAGGAACATCAAAACTGACTCAATTAGGTTTGAAATGGTCTGGGCCAACGTTGTGGCACAGTGGGTTAAGTGGCAGCCTGTGACACTGGTATCCCTAAGGGAGCACCTGTTCACATCCTGGCTGCTCTGCTTCCACCAGCTTCCTGATAATGGGAAGGGAGTGGAGGATGACCCAATTACTTGGGCCCCTGCCGCCCACATAAGGGACAGAGATGGAGTTCCTGACTCCTGGCTTCAACCTGACCCAGCCCTGAGCATTCCAGCCCTGGGGAGTGAACCAGTGGATGGAAGGTCTCTTTCTGTTTCTCCACCCCCACTGCTGTCACTCTGCCTTTCAAAGAAATAAAATGAATATTTTTTAAAAATTGAAATTGTCCCAGGAGAGTGCTGCCAGTATCTCACATAGAGAGGAAGGTAAGATTGGGTGGGCAGTGAGTGCACACTGGGAGAACTTTCTTCACGGTTTTTTCTGTTTTCAGACCTCTCACAAGGGCATACATGGCTCTAAGTGTCAAGGCTAGGCCAGAGGTCTGTGATAAACTCTCAGATCTGATTCTTTTTCAGGAACTATAACTGTTCCCTTACAGTATCCTCCATAAATATAGGCATATGATTAAAAATGATTATGTGAAGTGTCTGGAACTACACTGGAAAATCTAGGTTTCTACCTCATCTCTCCCCTTCTCTACTTTTTGCCTGGCTGAACTGAGTACTGGAATAGAGGACAGGGCTGGGGGTGAGCATGTGTGGCTCAGCAGCCAGATCACTGCTTGGGACACCTGTATCCCCTGTCAGAGTGCCTGCTTTGAGTCCTGGCTCCTCCACTTCTAATCCAGCCCATGCCAGCATCACGGCACAGCAGGTTAAGCCACGGCCTGCGTTGCTGGCATCACATATTGGAGCACTGGTTTGAGTCCTAGCTGCTCTGCTTCTGATCCAGCTCCCTGATCATGCACTTGGGAAAGTAGTGGAAGATGGCTCAAGTACAGGGACCCCTGCTACCCACAAAGAAGACCTAGATGGAGTTCCTGGCTGCTGGCTTCTGCCTGGGCCAGCCCCAGCCATTGAGGCCATTTGGAGAGTGAACCAGTAGATGGAAGATCTATTTCTGTCTCTCCCTTTCTATCACTCTGCCTTTCAAATTTTTTTTAAAAGAGACTTTTTCCATTTATGATGAAATTCTTAAGTGAGGAATGTTTTACATGAGGAATAAGAAATTTTTTTTCATGTGCTGTTATTAGGAGAAAAATCAAGTGTGGCCCCCACATGTAAAAGTAAATGGTTTTATTTAAAGAGAAAAGAAGAAATTATCCATCTGCTGTTTTTTAAAAAAGATTTATTTATTTATTTTAAAGTCAGAGTTATATAGAGAGAAAAGGAGAGAGAGAAAGCAAGCTTATCTGCTGCTTCACTCCCTAGATAGCTGCATCAAACAGGGCTAGGCCAGGCTGAAGCCAGGAGCCTGGACCCACATCTGGGTCTCCCACGTGGGTACAGGAGCCCAAACACTTCAGCCATCCTCTGCTGCTTTTCCCAGGCCATTAGCAGGGAGTTGGATTGGAAGTAGAGCAGCCAGGACACCCACTGGCACCCATATGGGATGCCAGTGCTGCAGGCAGTGGCCTTACCCACTACACCACAATGCTGGCCCCTCATCTGCTATTTTAAATTAAGAACTGAGCACTTAAAGCAATTTGATCAATATACAGTTATACATGTATACACATACATATATAACTGCAACATATATGTATATACATACATATACATATACATGTATATACATATATATGTTACAAAGCACTTGCTATGAAATTAGAGAGATAAGAGATTATAAAGAGAAGGAGAAAATGAGAGAGACCAAGCAAGATGTGGAAACAGTACCATGGATTTGCTAATACTAGGAAAGGTCAAGATACGCATGCAAAGACAGTATGGGATCAAACAACAAATACACAGAGGTGTGCAGAAAATCAGCGTTGGACACTCTTGTGCCGTGTGGGTTCCCTGTACTCAGTGGAGAACTCTCGGCCATATCTAGAATGGCTCTCACAGAAAATAACACTCTGACCTCGGAATCAGCCCATAAGTCTTCCTGGTTGGGCTGAAAGGCCTGCAAGAGCATCTCAGGCATGGAAAGACAAGACTCTGTGACAAAAAATATCCTACATGGAGGATCTCTGTGAGACCTCAGAGGAAAGAAAGGGTCATCAAAGGAGGAGACACTCTTCTCAACAGAGAAGAGAACATCCACTTTGCTTATGGCCACATCCAAATACTGATGGAGTCTATGGTCACAAAAGGCTTCTATAGCCTTGGCAGCCCATGGCAAGAGCCTTGGATGATCAATAACGTCATAAAAAAAGAGTGTTAATTGTTAAAGGAACAACAGTAGTCACTGTGCACTTGCTCCCGCTGTAGGACCTCTGTCCCTATTGAATTGCAATATGAGAATCGACTGCAAATTCTCTCCCCAAACTGTACTCTGTATGTTGTGTGTGAGCGTGGCTGCAAATTGTTGAAATCTATGATTAGCATGGAGTTGGTGCTCTGTATATAAAGTCATACTAAAAATGACCCATAATGAAGAAGGAGATGGGAGAGGGAGAAGGAGGTGGGATGGGAGCAGGGTGGGGTCATGGAGGAAAAAACCACTGTATTCCTAAAGTTGTATCTATGTAAAAAATGCATTCATTAAATAAAAAATAATAAATAAAAAAAGAAAAAGGCCCTATCTGAGTTCTCTATCACAAAGGGCTGCCTTGGACAGACAAAATCCTGGTGCTTTTAGAAAGTCTAACCCAGTGGATTTCTGCTGATTAAATCAGCTATGGTTTATCTCAATCAAAGGCTTTGTGAGAGAACTGCACTGGCTTCTTATCTGTTCACTGCAACGTTTCATACTTCTTGGTCGGTCTCTGTACGCAAAGGACTGCGAGCCTGGAGAGTCTTTTATTAGCTTCTTTCTGGCTAGGTTCTACCAAAGGAAGAAAATGGACATTAGAAAGGGGAGGGGGAGAGACCCTGTTTCCTGTTGGCTTAGGTTCTGGCAGTGGCAGGAATCTGCAAATCACTGGAGTCTGCTGCCATAGCAGCTCTGATGGGTCACGATGGAGAACTCTAGGCCCCAGAAGCCTTAGCAGCAGCAAGTCCAGCAGTTTGAAAGGGACTGTGGACAGCCAGGCCCTTGCAGTGGCTGTGGGAGCTCGGGCTTTGGGCATCCTATGCAGTGGTGGCAGTAATGAGAACGGTGGTGCTGTTCGGTACAAGCGTCAGTGTCCTCACGGGGTCAGCACCACACCATTGACACCGCTGATCTTAGGAGTAAGGGTGGCCTCTGATGGTTACTAATCTCTACATAACAGGCCCTTTCTTTTTTGTAATCATCCAGGCCATCCCATTTATAGAACAAACTTCTTATATTAAAGTCTCTCTGTCTGAAGTAGCTAATATATTTTCTTTTTTTCCACCGAAACTTTTTTACCATGAATATGAGGAAGAAGAAATAATATACAACATATAGAGACTCTCCCAAATAGTTAACTATAAGAAAGTATACAAATGACCCATTGAATCTGGAAAAAATAAAATATAACTCTTAGAAATGAAAAGAAAATAGGTAAAAATTTTTAAAAAGTCACGAATGGGTTAAATTTCCAATTAGGATGTTAAAGAGAGAATTAGTGAATTGAAAGTTAGCTCAGTGGAGATTATACTAAATGCAACACAGAGGTAAGGACTTGGCATATTTGAAAGAAAAGGAGAAACATGAAATTAGAAACATCTTTGATTATCTCTGTAGTCAAGAAAACAAAATTCCATACTGATTCATGAAAAGAAAGACTTAAGTAAAAGTAGGAATACAATATCCTTAACCTAAGGAAACCACGCACACACACACACACACGAAAACAAGAAATGCAACTACAAACATCTTGTTTTTTTGTAAAGATTTGTTTATTTTGTTTGAAAGTCAGAGGTATGGAGAGAGAGAGAGAGAGAGAGAATCTTCCATCTGCTGATTCACTCCCCAAATGGCCACAATGGGTGGGGCCAGGCCAGGCCAGGCCAGGCCAAAGCCAGGAACCAGGAGCTTCATCTGGGTCTCCCACATGTGGGCAGGGGCCCAGCATCTTGGGCCATCTTCCACTGCTTAACTGCATTGAAAATGGAGCAGCCGGGACTCTCCAGCTTCACAGCCTGCAGCTTTTACCCACTACATGCTGAGCCACAATGCCAGCCCCCACAAACATCATTTTTAATATAGAAACAAGAAGATAGGTGTTTGGCCTAGGAGTTAAGAGGACGGTTAATATGACCACTTCCCATATTGGAATGCCCGTGTTTAATAAGCAGCCCTGGCTCTTGATCCCAGCTTCCTGCTAATGCAGACCCTGGGTGGCTCAAGGGTGGGATACCTGAATTCCATTCCCAGCTCCTGGCCCCAGCTCCAGCTCAGCCACTTTCATTGCAGGCATTTGCAAAGTAAACCAGCTGATGGAATGCTTTCTGTCTGTTCTCCCTCTCTATATCTCTCACTCTCCCTCTCTCCCCCTATATCTCTCGCTCTCCCTCTCTCCCTTTCCCCCCTCTTCTTCTCCCCCTTTATGCCTCTCTCCCTCTCCTTCCCTCTCAAATAAGTGCATAAATAATAAAAAATATGGAAACATTAGAAGTAACCCCAATATACTCTCAAAAGAAGAAGTATGCCACTATCATCACCTATATTTCACATTGTACTAGAAGATTAGAAAGAAACATCATTATTTTTACATGATATGATTACTTAGGGAACAAAAGAATCTGCCAAGAAATTATTCAAAATAATAAGGGAGTTGTGTTTTGTGGCTAAATATTTGATTAGCATACAGAAGTCAAGTGCATTTCTAGACTCCATCAACCAACAATTACAAAAGTTAACATTTAGAAAGATGCCACTCAAATAGAAACAAGTTACACAGTATCTAGGAACAAATCTTAAAAATGGATGTGAGGGCTGGGGCTTTGGTATAGTAGGTTAAGCCTCTGCCTGCGGTGCTGGCATCCCATATGGGTACCAGTTCAAGACCTAGCTGCTCCTCTTCTGATCCAACTCTCTGCTTATGTCCTGGGAAAGCAGTGGAAGATGGCCCAAGTGCTTGGGCCCCTAAACCCACATGGGAGACTAGATGAAGCTCCTGGCTCCTGGCTTCAGATCAGCTCAGCTCTGGCCATTGTGGCCATTTGGGGAGTGAACCAGAGGACAGATCTCTTTCTCTCTCTCTCTCCCTCCCTCCTTCCCTCTCCCCCCCATCTGGAATAAATAAATAAATCTTTTTTTTTTTTAGGATAAGAAGCTTTTTAAAATTTTTTATTTGCTTATTAGACAGGTAGAGTTACCAACAGTGAGAGAGAGAGACAGAGAGAAAGGTCTTCCATCCGATGGTTCATTCCCCAAATGGCTGCAATGGCCGGAGCTACGCTGATCCGCTGATCCGAAGCCAGGAGCCACGTGCCTCCTGCTGGTCTCCTATGTGGGTGCAAGGGCCCAAGTACTTGGGCCATCCTCCACTGCTTTCCTGGGCCATAGCAGAGAGCTGGACTGGAAGAGGAGCAACCGGGACTGGAACCAGCGCCCATATGGGATGCCGGTGCCAAAGATGGAGAATTAACCTAGTGTGCCACGCCACTGGCCCCAATAAATAAATCTTAAAAAAAAAATGGATGTGAAAGACCAGGCCTTAGAAAATGAGAATATTTTCTTGGAAGACATTAAAGAAAATCTAAATAAATGGAGAATTATTCATGTTCACTCATGGGTTGCTATTTTTAGTACTAAAAAGAGATCAGTTGTCCACACAGTGAATTATAGATACAATGTAACCACAGTTAAAATCCCAATGTTTTAGTGATTTTTCACAGAATCTGACAAGTTGATTCTATAATTCACATAGAAGGATGAATGGCTAAGAACTGCTAAGGCACTTCTGAGGATGGAAGACGTCGCTTCCTATTAAGAATGAATATGAAGCTACAGCAACTGCATACACGTGAACAGGGATAGAAAAATTTAACCAAAGGAAGAGCCACAAATAATTGCACAAATACAGGAAACTTTGACATGTGATTGTGGAGTTAGTGCAAATTTATGGGGAATGAAGGTTCCATTTAATAATCAGGGTCAGAGTAAATGCTTGTATTTATCTATGAGGGTGAAAAAAAAAGTGTATGCCTACCTCCTACCATATTAAAAAACAAACTGCAGAAGGTTTAAAAGCTTAAGTTAAAAAATTACAAACTTTTAAGACTGTTACACAAAAATATAGTTGAATATATTTCTTATCTGGGGCTAGTAAAAAAATTTGTTGAAAATGGCATATAGAAAGATCACCATAAAGAACAAATTGATTAATTTGACTGCATTAAAATAAGGAACTTTGAAAAGCAAAAAATACCATACAGAAAGTTAAAGGCAGAACATGAACTGAGAAAAAAAATATTTGCTACACACAAAAATGAAATTTCTTCTTGGCATGAAATATGAGTACACAACTCAATAGGCAAATGGACAAACAATATAAATAGACATTTTATGGAAACTGAAGCACTTGTGATCAATACAGAGATGAACATAATATAAGATGGGAAATAGAAATGATCATAATGAAGTCTCATTCTATACCTATGCAATCAACAACACATAGTTAATACAAAAGCATAAAATATGCAAAAGGATAGAAATTCTTCTTTTTTAAGATTTTAAAGTTTATTTGTTTGAAAGTCAGAGTTACAGAGAGGTGAGGAGAGACAGAGAGAGATCTTCCATCCACTGGTTCACTCCCCAAATGGCCCCAATAACCAGGCCTGGTCCTATCTGAAGCCAGGAGCTTCTTCTTGTGGGTCTCCCGCGTGGGTACAGGGGTCCAAACACTTGGGTCGTCTTCCACTGCTTTCCCAGGTGAATTAGCTGGGAGCTGGATCAGAAGCAGAGCAGCCAGGATTTGAACCAGAACTGCATGGTTATTCCACATGGTATTCCAGCACTGCAGGTGGTGGCTTAAACTTTACGCCACAACACCAGCCCCATGAATTCTTATATAACGTGGATGAGTTTAAGTTCATATAGCTGCATATAAGAGAATGGATGAGTTTAAGTTCATATAGCTGCATATAAGAGAATAGCTAATGTCTTAAAATATAAAGCAAACAATAATTAGGAACAAATCCACAATTCCAGCAGGAGTTTTTAATCTCCCCTCAGTTAAAGGGAAGCAGAAGTCAGTCAATAACTAATTTGAGAGGGTTGACAAACTTGACATAATGTTTTTACCCAACACTTACAAATCACAAATGTTATTATGTACACATGGAACATTTTGAAAACACCTTGTCCATAAACATGGACCTCTAAGCCAGTGTTTAACAGTGGCTTTGTTTTGAGTCAAAACCAATTCTTAAAATGTTTTAAAGAATTGAAATAATATAGAATGTGATTATGACTACAATAAAGTTAAGTGTCAGCTTTTAATTACAAGAGCTCACCATTTTTAGAAATTAAGAATCAACTTCTAAACATTCATTGGTCAATGAAAAAAATGAAAATCAGAAAACATTTAGAACTTTTTCATAATGAAATCAGAACTTGAAGTATGTTGGTAAAGCAGAACCAAAAAAATTTCATAGTTTTAAATGCTTACACTGTAAATTAAGAAAAACTGAAGATTAATGAGCAATGCATCTATTTTTAAAATTAGAACACAACAATGGGGTCAACATTGTGGCACAGCAGGTAAAGCGCCCACCTACCATGCTGGCATCCCATATGGGTGGAGGTTTGAGTCCCTGGCTGCTCCACTTCTGATCCAGCTCCCTGTTGGTGGCCTGAGAAAGCAGCAGAAGATGCTTGGGCCCCTGCACCCATGTGGGAGACCTGGAAGAAGCTCCTGGCTCCTGGCTCCTGGCTTCCACTTGACTCAGTCCTGGCTGTTGCAGCCATTTGGAGAGTAAACTAGCAGATGGAAGATCTCTCTACCTCTCCCTCTCTTTCTGTAACTCCTTCTTTCAAATAAATGAAATAAATTTAAAAAAAGATGACAACAATGGAATAAAACTTCTAAATTCTTAAGAAAATTGCAGAAAAAATTAATGAAATATAAAAATACATTGAGAATATCTAAAGAACCAAAATTTACCTTTTTGGAAAAATGTTAATACTGATAAAACTCTGGCAAGATTAATAAAAAGAAAAACAGAGCATGGAAAAATAACCAAGGTTAAGAAGAAGAGTGTACAAAACTATGGATGAATTAAGCCAGTCCCAAAGGGACAAATATCATACATTCTCCTTGATCGGTGACAACTAACCAAGCACCAAAAAGGAAACCTGTTGAAGTGAAATGGACACTATGAGAAACAGTGACTTGATCAGCCCTTGTCCTGACTGTTGATGTACAGTTTAATACTTTATCCCTTTTAGTATTTTTTTCTTGTTCTAATTAATATTATTTGTTGAACTCTGTAATTAACACACAATTATTCTTAGGTGTTTAAATTTTAACTGAAAAGTGTTCCCTGTTAAATATAAGAGTGGGAATAAGAGAGGGAGGAGATGTACAATTTGGGACATGCTGAATTGGACTTGCCCCAAATGGTGGAGTTAGAATCGTACCAGGGGATTCCAATACAATCCCATCAAGGTTGCATGTACCAATGCCACCTCACTAGTCCAAGTGATCAATTTCAGTTCACAATTGATCACACTGATAGGTCTAAGAGTCAAAGGGATCACACAAACAAGACTAGTGTCTGCTAATACTAACTGATAGAACCAAAAAGGGAAAGAATGATCCAACATGGGAAGTGGGATACACAGCAGACTCATAGAATGGCAGATGTCCTAAACAGCACTCTGGCCTCAGAATCAGCCCTTAAGGCATTTGGATCTGGCTGAAGAGCCCATGAGAGTATTTTAGACATGGAAAGCCAAGACACTCTGGAAAAAAAAACACACACACACACACACCCTAAATGAAAGATCTCTGTGAGTGAGATCCCAGTAGAAAGAACAGGCCATCAAAGAAGGAAGTACCTTTCTCAGAAGGGAGGACAGAACTTCCACTTTGACTATGACTTTGTCTGAATAAGATGGAACTCAAAAGGCTTCCATAGCCTTGGCAACTCATGACTAGAGCCTAGGGAGATTACTGACACCATAAACAAGAGTGTCAAATTGTTAAATCAACAACAGGAGTCATTGTGTACTTACTCCTCATGTGGGAATCTCTTCCTTAACGTGTTGTCCAATGTGAATTAATGCTATAACTAGTACTGAAACAGTATTTTACACTTTGTGTTTCTGTGTGGGTGCAAACTGATGAAATCTTGACTTAGTATATACTGAATTGATCTTCTGTATATAAAGATAATTGAAAATGAATCTTGATGTGAATGGAATGGGAGAGGGAGCGGGAGATGAGAGGGGTGTGAGTGGGAGGGAAGTTATGGAGGGGGGAAGCCATTGTAATCCATAAACTGTACTTTGGAAATTTATATTTACTAAATTAAAGTTTTAAAAAAGGGCATAGTGTGTGCAACCGTGAACAACAAAAAAAAAGATAGTTGAACAATTTTATGTTAATATATTTGAAAATTTAAATGAAATAAGCAAATTCATAGAAAGCTGCATTTTTGAAAACTGACATAAAAAGAAAACAGAATTGACCCATAGCCATTAAATAAATCAGTCACAAAAATTTTCTTATAAGAAAAATCCAACCTTGAAACTTTCAGTCTTCCAAATATTCAGGGAGTGAATAATGAGAACCTCATACACAGCAGTCAGAGTATAAAAAAGAGGTGCTACACTCCAACTAATTTCATTTGGTTGGCATAATTTTGATATGAAAATCTAATTAAAATAGCTTGAGAAAATTAGATCCTTATCTCACATGGTATTTAATAGTCAACTAAAAACGGATTAGAGACTTAAACATAAAACCTGAAACAGTAAAATTGGAAGAAAAGATAGGAGAAAAGCACCATGCCTTTCCTTTGGGCAAGTTATTTTTGGATGTGATCCCAAAAGCACAGGCCAGTAAAACAAAAATAGACAAACGGGGTTACATCAAATTACAATCTACAGCACAGTGAAAGATACACCCAACAGAGTGAAAAGACAGGTTATAGAATGGGAGAAAATATTTGCAAACTGTTCACCTGATAAGGAGTTAATGTCCAAAATATATAAGGAAGCCAAACAATTCATTAGCAAGAAAACAGATGATCTGATTAGACATTTCTGAAAAGATGATATAGGAATGAAAAAGGTTCAACATCACTAACAATCAAGGGAATGTAAATTACACTCACTCACTCATATCTGCTGTGATGTCTGTTGCCAATAAGGAGAAGAATTTGGAGAAAGGATAACCTTGTGCACTGTTGATCATTATATGACTTAGTACAGATATTTTGAAAAATAGTCAAGATTCCTCAAAAAGTTCAAAGCAAAATTACCATATAATCCAGCAATTTCACTACTAGGTCTACAGCCACGTTAAAGAAAATCAGTATGTTGCAGAGACACCGTCACTCTCATGCCCATCGCAACATTATTCATGGTAGGTATCTATCAACACTGTATACCAAGGGGTCTTCCAACAGTTCATGGAACTGCATATCGTGAAAATAAAATAATGGTATTAAAAATTTTTGCACCAAAGTAAAGCATTTTTCAATATCATTCCTATGAACTTTTTGAAGTATACTTTAAAAAAAAAAAGATTTATTTCTTTGAAAGTCAGAGTTACACACATGAAGACAGAGAGAGGGAAAGAGATGTCTTCCATCTGCTGGTTCACTCCCCAAATGGCTGCAACAATTGAGGCTGGGCCAGACAGAAGCCAGGAACCAGAAACTTCTTCTGGGTCTCCATTGTGGGTGCTTTGCTGCTTTCCCAGGCCATTAGTAGGGAGCAGGATTGGAAGCGGAGCAGCTGGGATTCAAAAAGGTGTATATAAGGGATGCCAGTGGTGCAGGTGGCAGCTTAATCCACCATGCCACAATGCTGGCCACTGAAGTACCCTGGTTATACACTCAATGGAATACTACATAGCATTGACAAAAAAGGAAATCTTTGCAGTAGGCAGTTGGCTCAGTAGTTAGGATACCTGCATTCCAGAACAGAGTGACAGTGTTCAGGATCCATTTCCACTCTGCTTCTGACTTAGCTTCCTGCAAATGCACACCTTGGGAGGCAGTGGGTGACTGCTTTGGGTCCTTGCTACTCATGAGGGAGACCTGGACTGAGTTTTGGGATCTTCACTTTGACCTTGCCCAACTCCAGTTGTTGTGGGCATTTGTGTAGTAAACCAGTGGATGTAAGATCTCTCTCTTTTTCTGTCACTCTACCTTTCAAAGGAAAGGAGGGAAGAAGGGAGGGACACTATCCAGCAATTTGTGACAACACAGATGAACATGGAGGATATTATGTTAAGTGAAATAAGCCATCAGGGTTGGTTTTGAGGGGCAGAGGGTTAACCATTAAGCCTTTGTGGCAATGGCATTCTATTGTGAAGGGCCAATTTAAGCCTCATCTGCCCCTTTTCTGATCCAGTTCCCTGCTTATCCACCTGGGAAAGCAGTGAATGATGGTCCAAGTACTTGAGTTCCTGCAGTCTTTGTAGGAGATGTGGATGGAGTTCCTGGCTCCTGAATTCAGCCTCGCCCAGTCTTGGCTGTTGCCTCCATTTGGGGAATGAACCAGTGGATGGAAGGTCTCTCTTTCTCTCTCTCTCTCTCTCTCTCTCTCTCTCTCTCTCCCTCTCTCTGCCTTTCAAATAAATAAGTAAATCTTTCAAAGAAATAGTAATGATATTTGTTGAAAGAAAGAAAGAAAGAAAGAAAGAAAGAAAGAAAGAAAGAAAGAAAGAAAGAAAGAAAGAGAGAGAAAGAAAGAAGCCAGGCCCAGAAAAACAAATGCTGCATGATCTCATTCGAATGTGGAATCTAAAATGGACCAACTCAGGGCAGGAGAGGGTGGATAAAATGCTGGTTCACCAGGGACTGGAAGAGATTAGAATGGTTGTGGAGATGTTGGTCAAAGCATATACATTTTACTTAGACAGTAAGAATAAAGAAGGTATGTTTTAATGGCTAATAAAATCATGAATAAAGATATGAAAATTCTACAGGATTAGCAATATATAGAGAATTAGCAAAATATAGAGCAATGAAAATATACATGGTTAGTTGGAATTCAAGGTTGGTTTGACATTAAAAAAATCAATTAATATAATCTGCTACCTTAACATAGTAAATGATGAAATTGTATAATTCTTTTAATTTTTATAGAAATATATTTAATAAACTATAACATTCATTCGTTAGTTATGAATAAGATGGTTTAGTTAGTAGCTTTTTAAATCTACATATTAATTATTAGTATTTTAAGAAGTTAATATTTACAAATGGCATATAAAAACCAGTTGTGTTACTTATACCATAAATGATGCTAAATAAATTGATAATTGACATGGAAAAATTAAAATTCTGGGAGATATAAAAAAACACAAGAAACTTTTTGAAAGATAAAGAAGGAAAAAAATCTTCTTAGTTTCTGATGGAGAAAGATTGTTTTTAATTTTTCATTTGTATTTGAAAGGTGGGGGGGGAGAGAAAGGGAGAGAGAGAAAAAGAGCAGGAGAGAGAGACAGAGACAGAGATTGAAATCAATTTTCCATCAGTTGTTCACTCCTAAAATGCCGGCAACACTCATGGCTGGGCCAGGCCAAAGTCAGGAGCCTGGTTCTCAATCGGAGTCTCCAACGTGGGTGGCAGGGACTTGGGTTCTTAGGCCATCACTTGCTGCTTCGCAGGGTGGCATCAGCAGGAAGCTGGTACAGGGAGTGCGGCCAGGACTCACACTCGGGCACTCCTGTGTGGATTTAGGCACCCCAGGTGGTGACTTGACTGCTGTGCCAAATCCCTACCCCAGACTCCTGAAATAAAAGCCCCAACCATAAATCTGATTAAATTTAGGAACCTTGGCTCACTGAAATACGGAGAATGAAGAGTCCACATTAAGCTAGAATATCTACAGTACACACAATGATTAAAATCTAATATGCAGAAGATATTTTATCGATAAGAAAACATTTATCAGGCCAGTAGAAAACGAGCAAAATGTTCAAACAGGCTCTTCATAAAAGGGGCAATCCAAATGGCCAGTCAGCACAGGGGAAGTTAGTTAACTTCACCAGTCATCAGGAAAGTGAAAATTAAAGCCACCATGAGGCATTAATTACAAATCAACCAGATAAGAAAAATTAATTCTGAAAGCATCAAATGTAGGGGAGGGATACAGAGCCAGGAAGATCTTTTGTGCTACATGAGGTAGCATAGGTTGGTAAACTTACTGTGGCCCATGGTTCTGTTTACTTCCTAAAGCTGGACCTGCCGACATTACAACCAGCAGTTCTGCTCTGGTGTACCTATTCTCAAGAGAAGCTTGTGGTGTGTGTGTGTGTGTGTGTGTGTGTGTGTGTGTGTGTGTACCAAGACACACACACAGGAATGTTTGCAGCAGCACTTGTGCATAACAGCACCAGGCTAGAAACAAAACAGATGTCATCAACAAGAGATTGAACAAATACCGTAGGTGCATCCAATGAAGTATATATACAATACCTGCCACTTGAAAGAAAAATCTATTGGGGTGAGAGTGTGGTGCAGCAGGTTAAGCAATGCTGGAAGGCCTACATTCCACATCAGAGTTGAGTCTTGGCTACTCTGCTCTTCTGATCCACTTTCCTGCTCATGTGCCTCTACGTGGCCACCCAATGGGAGACAGATCTGGACTTAGTTCTGGGTTTCCCACTTCCACCTGGCCCCGTCCCAGCTGCTGCAGCCATCTGGGGAGTGAACCAGTAGATGGAATCTCAGTTTCTGTCCCTTTCTCTCTTTTCTCTCTCACTCTGTCTTTCTGTCTCTCTCCTCCTTTCTCTGTCACTCTGTCTTTCAAATAAATAAATAAATCTTAAAAAAAAAGAAAAAGAAAAAACAACCTACTGATATTTGCTTGACTTTAACAGGGAAACAAAGAAACTGAAGTAAGACTGATGGGATTGCTGAGCTTCAGACAGACCTTTCCTTAAAACAAGAGATGCTGCTGTCAGACGTTGAGGGGGTAATGATATTATTAAAAGATTACAGATCTGCGTTTTCCAGAGGCAGTAGTTGAATAAATAACTAACTCTTGCTTAAAAATCAAAATGCCATAGTCTTTATAGTATGTTCCCATGCAGGTGCATGTGTGTGAGTGTGCTCTTAAGGCCAAGTTTAAACCTCAGACAGAATTTATTGATTCTTATTTTCCATCCACTCAGTTGAAAGTCATGATGAAGATAAATGGTTTTAAATTCACATTGAGGGGCTGGCACTGTGGCATAGCGGGTAAAGCCACCGCCTGCAGTGCCAGCATCCCATATGGGTGCCGGTTTGAGTCCCAGCTATTCCACTTGCAATCAAGCTCTCTGCTATGGCCTGAGAAAGAAGTAGAAGAAGGCCCAAGTCTTTGACCTCTGCACCTGCATGGGAGACCTGGAGGAGGCTCCTGGCTCCTGGCTTTGGGTCGGTACAGCTCAGGCCATTGTGGCCAATTGGGGAGTGAACCAGCGGATGGAAGACCTTTCTCTCTGCCTCTCCTCCTCTCTCTGAGTAACTCTGACTTTCATATAAATAATGAAATAAATCTTAAAAAAATTCACAGCACATTGGTCTTGAATCTCCTGGCACGACTGGTATCAGAGACCCACGTGTCCAAGACTACTCTATGGGCTCGCTGTGCCAGCTTACCCATCAGGTCATGAAGGGCATCCTTTCACACAAGAGCCCACCAAGCTGGTGCCAATTCAGAGCCTCCTTTGGGATTATTAGGGACTGGGTGCTGGCCTCCATGGCCAGTCACATAAGGCAGAAGCAATGGGCAGCCTTGGGGGAGAAGCAAGATTCAAGCACCTGGCTAGGGTTTGGGACTTGCCAACTCTGAAATGTTCCCAGGCAGACACCAAAGGCAGTGTGCAAGATCCAGAGTGTGGAGCCAGGAAATGAGAGCTGGTGTGAGTAGTGATCATAACACAGACAAGGATACCGAGAAGGTCTGGAGCGGATGACACCTGCTCACAGCACTGACAGCACTCACCATCAGCTCTTACTCGTGTTTGCTTTAGGGCTTGCAGCCAGATAGTTGAGCGTGTGTGTTTCTACCGAACATAAAATCTCGGCGTGCAACACTGGGAAGCAGGCTGCCCGCAGCATAATGAGGGAGATCTCCACTTTTATAAGCACTGAGTACTCATAGCCCGCCAACAGGACAACTCCTTTGAACCCCTCTTGTATGCATGGCTTTCCCAGTGCTGGTGCCCAGCAGTGAGGCGTCTGGGCTTCCACTGGTATCTTAGAGCCACAGTGGTCTCCTCACAAAAGCTGCTGCCTGCTAGCTCAAGAGACAGCAGCAGAGCCTCTTCTCACAGCTCAGATTGGACAATGGACTGAGAGAGGAACCTTCACAATGAAAATAGCTCAGGGATCCCCCTTTCCAAACTGCCCCTGGGGACAAAGCAAATACGCATCACACATCAACTGTTTTTGAGAGGGGAAGCCTCATGATTTGGGGTGCAGAGGGTGAAGCAGGAAGCAAAGTCTCTCCTTTCTTTCAGCATTCACACAGCTGGCAGTAGGTGTGGGCCGCTAGGGCTTCTCACAGTCTACGGGGCACTGTGCCAGCCCCCTGCACAACCATGTCAGGAGAGGGCTCCGTGTCAGGATCTCAACGGGGCAGAAGAACCTGGGTGCCAGTTGCAGATGCTGGAAGAGATGCTGGGGCACAAGGTGTAGGCATCCTTTTTTCCTGTCTCTGGTGTCAGAAGAGAGGGGCCAATTGCCTACTGCTCTGTCTTCGTTCAATTGTTGAAGTAGAGATTAATTCCTAACTGCCTAAAACCTACGCATCAGAAATGTGGGCTCACTCTTGATTACCTATCTTCTCAAAAGAGCACCATTCTCATAGGCAGTCCCAGGTACCTTAGCATCTGAGCCAGGGTTCTTACCAGCACCTGCCATACTCTCTGAAGTCCCAGCCCTTTGAGATTCACTGCACTGCCCTCTGCTGGCCAAAAAGATTT
This sequence comes from Sylvilagus floridanus, assembly GCA_949820135.1. NCBI lineage: Eukaryota > Metazoa > Chordata > Mammalia > Lagomorpha > Leporidae > Sylvilagus > Sylvilagus floridanus. Next base: position 63,860,705 of record OX463227.1, on the reverse strand, counting down.
AGTAAATGTTTTTTCTGCAAGCTGAGGTAGTCCCTGTTGTAACATGAGACTCCCCTGACAAAAGCTTCCCCCTAGATCAACTGCTTGACCAACTCCTATTCTCCTTGGTTCATTTTCCTTATCTGGGACATTTCCATGTCGTATAGAACTGGGAAATGCTTATGCCCTTGGAAGGTTTGTACACAGATTCCCTGAGGCTCCCAGGAAGGGAGACATCTCTTTTTTGAGGTTGCTCTCCTGATCATGGCTTAACCCCTCCAATGATGTTTTCTTGTCAGGACAGGGTTTGAGATTTATGCTATTCTCTAAGCCCTGGCTCCTCTCTCTTGGCCCACAAGTATGTTGAGCAATATATCATCTTACAAAAGAGTTAGAAATCCTTTCTCTGGGGCACCCTAGAAGTTTGCAGTGATATCAATTGCTTCCTGTTCTGATTAAGATTGTACCCACAAAAAAAATCTCCTATAACTGCTATGAGTACTCAATCTATGTATATAACCCAGGACTGCCTCCCTCCATTCTGCTCTAGAAAGAATGTGCAAATATTTAAAAAATAAGATAATCTCTCATCACAAAGCAGTATAAACACAAGGTGTGTTATTGAGAATTTACCTGGCTACCTGAAATTTACCAAAATATCTCAAAGTGTTCATATGAAGAGGATTTTTTTTGCTCTACACTCCTTCTCTGCCTTCCTAGACTTAGCTCTGTAGAATCCATTTTCTTTTTTTTTTTTTTCTCTCTTTTTTTTTTTTACAGGCAGAGTGGACAGTGAGAGAGAGAGACAGAGAGAAAGGTCTTTTTTTGCCGTTGGTTCACCCTCCAATGGCCGCCGCGGACAGCGCGCTGCGGCCGGCGCACTGCACTCGTCCAATGGCAGGAGCCAGGAGCCAGGTGCTTTTCCTGGTCTCCCCATGGCGTGCAGGGCCCAAGCACCTGGGCCATCCTCCACTGCACTCCTGGGCCACAGCAGAGGGCTGGCCTGGAAGAGGGGCAACCGGGACAGAATCCGGTGCCCCGACCGGGACTAGAACCCGGTGTGCCGGCACCGCAAGGCGGAGGATTAGCCTGTTGAGCCACGGCGCCGGCCTGTAGAATCCATTTTCTTAGAACATTTGATCGTGTGTATAGTTGTACGAATACATATATGTCTTTCCATTGTTGACATATGCCTTTTATTTATTTATTTATTTATTTATTTTGACAGGCAGAGTGGACAGTGAGAGAGAGAGAGACAGAGAGAAAGGTCTTCCTTTGCCGTTGGTTCACCCTCCAATGGCTGCCGTGGACAGCACGCTGCGGCCAGCGCACCACGCTCATCCGATGGCAGCAGCCAGGTGCTAGGTGCTTCTCGCAGTCTCCCATGGGGTGCAGGGCCCAAGCACTTGGGCCATCCTCCACTGCACTCCTGGGCCACAGCAGAGAGCTGGCATGGAAGAGGGTCAACCGGGACAGAATCCGGTGCCCCGACCGGGACTAGAACCCGGTGTGCCGGCGCCGCAAGGCGGAGGATTAGCCTGTTGAGCCACGGCGCCGGCGACATATGCCTTTTCTAAAAGGCTTTCACAAATCTAGAAATCTTGATCAGATTGTTATTTGATGGCCTCCAGGATTTGATATCCCACTAAAATCTTCTGTCCTTGGGGTTAACACCTTGGCCTAATTTCAAAACTTGACCTGAAATTGCTCTGTTTGCATGAGCTAATTCTTTTGTGTCTGTGCCAGCTTTGTCTCCTTTATGATGACCTTTCTGAAGTTTTTCAACTATCACTCATGGGAAAAATTGTGCTTTTTAAAAAAATCTTTGTTTATTTGAAAGTCAGAGTTACAAATAAAGAGGCAGAGAGAGAGAGAGAGAGAGAGAGAGAGAATGAATCTTCCGTCCTCTAGTATAGTATACTCCCCAGAAGGCCACAAGGACCAGGGCTGGGTCAGGTGAAAGCCAGGAGTCAGAAGCTTTATCTGGGTCTCCCATGTGGGTGCAGGAGCCCAGGGACTCGTGCCCTGCTCTGCTGCTTTCCCCAGGCCTTTAGCAGGGAGCTGGATTGGAAGTGGAGCAGCCAGGACACGAACCTGCTCCTCTGTGGGATGCTGGCATCTCAGGTTGTGGCTTTACCCACCAAACCACAACGATGGCCATGAAAAATTGTACTTCTGGGGCTGGTGTTGTGGCATAGTAGGTTAAGCCTCTGCCTGGAGCACCAGCAGCCCACGTGGGCACCTGTTTGTGTCTTGGCTGCTCCTCTTCTGACCCAGTTTTCTATTTATGGCTTGGGAAAGGAAGTGGGAGATGGCCCAAATACTTGGAATCCTGCACCCCCTGAGAGACCCTGAAGAGGTTCCTGGCTTATGGTTTCAGATCAGCCCAGCCCCAGCCACTGCAACCATTTGGAGAGTAAACCAGCAGATGGAAAACCTCTGTCTCTCTCTCTCTCTGTTTGTAACTCCACCTCTCAAATAAATAAATAAATCTTCAAAAAAAAGAAAAGAGGCCGGTGCCGCGGCTCAATAGGCTAATCCTCCACCTTGCGGCGCTGGCACACTGGGTTCTAGTCCCAGTCGGGGCACCGGATTCTGTCCCGGTTGCTCCTCTTCCAGGCCAGCTCTCTGCTGTGGCCCGGGAGTGAAGTGGAGGATGGCCCAAGTGCTTGGGCCCTGCACCCCATGGGAGACCAGGAGAAGCACCTGGCTCCTGCCATCGGATCAGCGTGGTGGGCTGGCTGCAGCGCGCCGGCCGCGGTGGCCATTGGAGGGTGAACCAATGGCAAAGGAAGACCTTTCTCTCTGTCTTTCTCTCTCACTGCCTACTCTGCCTGTCAAAAAAAAAAAAAAAGAAAAAAAAAAAGAAAGAAAAATTGTACTTATACATATAGAAGTACACCTAGGAAAGTGGACAAAAGGAAACCATTTTAAGGTTAAAATGCAAGTATTGGGCCAGGCATCAAAATTTAATCTAATTTTCCCTTAAGAGCAAAACACAGCTCTTAGTCACTCAACAGATATGTACATATAATATTTATATACAGTGAACTGAATTAAATAATGGAATTATAAAAATGTATAAAATAAGGCATCATTTTTAAATATTATCTCCATTACAGTAGCATTCTGATGGCCACATTGGGAGCAAGTATGTCATTTAATAAACATTTATTGAGAGCCTATGTTACTCCAGGCACCATGACAGGTGCTGGAGGTTCGGTTATGAATCACGTTCTTACGGAGCCTCAGTTCAGGAGCGGAAGTGACAAGCACCTGCAGTCCAGCACCAGGGACCCTACAGGCCCGGGCAATTGCTGCAGGAGTACAGAGATCACCTATCTCAGCCTCACAGGGATAGAGAGGGGAATTCCCCCAGGTGATAATGCCCCAGCTGAAATCTGCAGAAAGGGGCCGAATCAACCGCACACAGGTGTGGAGGTGGGGTGCAGCAGGAGGGCAGGTGAAGAATGTCTATGGGAGCATTCCACAGAAGTGCCGAGAGCTGGGGATGTGACAGGTGTGGTTGGGGTCTGCAGAGCAGTGTGGGAGGGGAGGAGACTGAAAAAGGAAAACTGGTCAGACCCCACTTGTCTCCCCTTCTCATTGTGGGTAAGGAGCCGGGAGTGTCGTACCCTGGTTTATAGAAGGCCGCTTCTACAGGTGAGGCAGGTGATGTCAAAGGTGTGACAAGGATTGCAGTCAGGGTAGGCCTCATGGCTATAGCAGAGATCCCAAGAACCCACTCACTTAGAGAATGGAAGTTAATTTCTCTCTCATTTTACAAGACTGAGGGACTTCAAGTCAGAACCTGGAGGAAGGAAAGGGGGAGATGGGCTCTGTTCCTGGCCAGCTACAGAGGTACCATCATTTTTTAATGTTAGTTTTTATTATCATTATTATTTAATAGGCAGAGTAGGGTGGGGGAGACAGAAATCTCCCCATTTGCTAGTTTACTCCCCAAATAGCTGAATGATCAGAACTGGGCCCGACTGAAGCTGGGAGCTTTATCCGGGTCTCCCATGTAGGTGGCAGGGGCCCATGGACTTGGGCCATCCTCAACTGCTTTCCCAGGAGCATCAGCAGGGACCTGGATGGGAAGTGGAGCAATAGGGACCAGAACAGGTGCCCGTATGGGATGCTGGCATGGCAGTCACTGGCCCTGAGGTACCATCTTTAATATGTGGCTTTCAACATTGCCACCCTAGGTTGCTGGGAAGAGAAAAGGGGACTGTGAGGAGGCGGTTTTTATGGTGCATGCCTGAAAGTAGCACACGTCGTTGGCTCTCACATTTCATTCGTCAGAACCTGGGTACATGGCCACACCAAACCATAAAGGAACCTGGAAAATGGAGCCCAGTTATGTGCCCAGTGGGAATGAACTTGGGGTCGTGCCAGGGTCATAGAGGGAAGAGCTGGTGAACCGTGAACCTGAACCCCTGCTGATACGTTCTCCTCTCAGCCCCTTGTCAGGTTCCTGTGACCATCTCACGGTCCTTATCTGCAACTTGCAATTCTCTCATGCAGAAGGAAGTGCGAACTCTTGGGTTATTTATCTCAGCCCTGGCCACCTGTTTTTCTTGCGCTAATTTGATGCTTTCATCAGTCCCGGAGTCTTGGCACAACAGGCTGTTTGCTTGCCCAGCCCATCCCAGCCTGTTGGATGCAAAGAGTCCAACCCAGCTGGTCAGTTGGGGTAACCAGAAATGCTGGTTTGTGAATCAGTAGGTGGCACTCTGTGTCAGCAAAACACTAGTACTAAAGCAACACACACACAGTGAATGACAGGACTGAAGTCACGCTCAGAACCACAACACTGGCTCCCCTGGCCTACTTCCTCCAGGCTCAACTTTCAAAAGAGTGGCCACACCCAGCCTGCCCAGTGGCCTCTTCAAAACAGGGATGTCAACATGCTCCGAACTCAGCGCCAACAAAAATATCGCCTTTGTGTTGACGCTGTCTTCATGTTGCACTCTGGAAGGGCACAGGAGTTCGACCTGTCTGGGGTGGAAATCATGGTGAACAGCTCTCCTCCGGGCTTCTCCTGCAAGTCTCTTCCCTCCCTCCCTTCCTTCTTTTTCTGTCTTTCTTTCTCTTCCTTTTTTTTTTTTTTTTTAAATGGGAGTCCAGGCCACCACTGTCATAGTCACTGATTAGTCCTATTAGCTATGAGGAAATCCTTGGGCTGTCCATCAAAGGCCTCACTGTTTGGCGGCTGCTTTCTTCCACTCGTGTCACTCTGCTCAGGTATCCTTTTGCTCATTTCTCGTCACATGGTGAAGGTGTGGGTTAAAGTGGTGACATCCAGATCTGGACACACCTGGCCTCGTCAGGAGTGGAAAGCCGGCACTGAGCAGAGCGAAGGAGGATCGGGGAATGTGTTGATGAAGAATTGGTTTTTATTTCTGTGTGTGCCCCTGGCATCTCTCCCTCTCTCTCTCGTTCAAATGCAGAGATTTGCAAACCCCATGTCTGTGCTCATGGTTCACAGAGACCTCGACTGTTATGATTAACAAAGAGGGTGCTGCGTAGAACACGGTGTCTGCATGTCAAGGCTTTGTGGCTCTGTCTTCAAGTAATACATGGCCCTCACAGAAGTGCAAGGATGGAACTGATTTTCCTAAAGCTGATTGAAGCATTAACTGTATGAAAGATTTGTCTTTTGATTTTGTCTGAAAATGCCACATGGTTATTAGTGACCATTTGGTTGTTAGGCATGGTTCAAATTAAGCCACATGAACATAATAGCTTTTTTCATTAGGAATGCCCATCTCTCATGTCGCTAGTTCTTTTTTTAGATTTTTTCCCCAAAACACCTCTTCCAAGAAACCCTTCTTCATTCACCTCTGCTTGACTCATTGTTTCTTTGTATTTTGCATTTGTATCCCAGATGTGGCCTGGTCCTTGGATTTGTAAGAATAGGGCAGTTGATTTTTTTTTTATTTAAAACATTTATTTATTTGTCTAAAGTCAGAGTTACACACACACACACACACACACACACACACACACACACAGAGGGGGAAGACAGAGAGAGGGAGAGAGAGAGATTCCATCCACTGGTTCACTTCCCAAGTGGCCACAATGGCCAGGGCTGAGCTAGGCCAAAGCCAGGAGCCAGGAGCTCCATGTGGGAGGCAGGGGCCCAAGGACTTGGGCTATCTTCTGCTGCTTTTCTGAGGCCACCAGCAGGGCACTGGATTGGAAATGGAGCAGTTGGGGACTCGAATTCGCACCAATACGGAATGCCAACATTACCGCTTAACTCGCTATGCCACAATGCTGGCCCCCCAAGGTGATATTGAGGTAACAATCTCCAAGTCTCAATGGCTTAAATTAGCAGTCCCTAAATCTCAGTGACTAAAATCAGTAGAGCATGTCTCTGCCTCATCCTCCCACCCCAAGTGGGTCGGTAGGGAGCAGGTCTATGGAGACCCCCTCACACCATGTGTTCTATAATCACTGTGTCAGGGTAAAGAGAATGTAGCAAAACACACACTGGCTTTTAAATCTTCTGTCTGCAAATGATGTCTCCCTATTTTATTGACCAACAAAGTGTCATAAGGTCATAATAAACAGCAAATCAATAAGAAGTGGAAGATCACTTAAAATAACAAACACAAATTTAAAGTGCTTTTCCAGCTCAGAGACATAGGAAGGGTAGGTGAATGCTGTCATCATTTTACATATAAAGAAATTAAATATTCTTTAAGCCTAACAACTTTCCTTCAGATTAGGCTAACATGGATGCCTAATTTCATTTTTTAGGGTTATCTACAACTTTTCAACAGATCCTTTATGTTCAAATTAACAGGTGTCCATTCTGTACCACAAGCTGGGAACTCAGAGTCTTAGAAGCACACAGCATTTCTCTGGCTCTGCTGCCATCAGCAACCGCCAGACCGCCAAGCCCTTCCCTGAGTCTCCACTCTCCGTGAATTCCAGGAGTCGTCCGGGATGCTGCCAGTACGCTAACAAATGCGCGCAGCCAGGAGCCGTGGGGCTCTCTGTCCTTGCCCTGGCTCTCCAAGATGGCAGCCCTGGCTCAGCGCTTGATGCTGTCGTTGAAGGAAGTCATTCCCTTCCCAGAGGGGTGATGGCGTCGTGGGGGACAAAGGCTGAGGTCTCAGAGCATCTGACTCCTTTCACTCATGACGCCAGTGTTTCCAGCATCCAGAGAAGTGTCAAAAGCTTCTTTAGTTTTTATTGACTCTCGTTTCTGCTCTTTCTTTGTTGGGCTCAAACATGAGCCCTCGGCCACCCATGGGGCTGGAGCCATGGCGCAGTGGGTTAATCCTCCACCTGCAGTTAATCCTCCACCATATGGGCAGCAGTTCTAGTCCCTGCTGCTCCTCTTTCCATCCAGCTCTCTGCTGTGGCCTGGGAAAGCAGTAGAAGATGGCCCAAGTCCTTGGGCCTCTGCACTCGCATGGGAGACCCAGAAGAAGCTCCTGGCTCCTGGCTTCGGATGGGCACAGCTCTGAGCGGTACCACCATTTGGGGAGTGAACAAGTGGAAGGAAGATCTTTCTGTCTTTCTCTCTCGCTGTCTGTAACTCTACCTCTCAAATAAATAAATAAAATCGTTAAGCAAATAAACAAACAAACAAACTTGAGCCCTCGGCCACCCTGACCCTCCCTCAGCTGTGCTCAGAATTTCCTGTAACCTGTGGTGTCAGACTTGGGGGCCTCAACTCTCTCCTTTAAAAGAAGCTTCTTCCCCAGAAGCTGCTGGGCCACTCCTGCAGACAAACACCTAGGGCCCCGCCTTCTCCAGACATGCCCGTACATGTTTGAACGTCATAACAAACGGGCACACTTGCTACAATATTTTTAGAGCAACATAGATTCATTCCTCTATAATGTGGCAAAAAGTATGACTAGCAAATACAGTGGATTTAAGCGCATCAGTATTTCATGGTGTTGTGTGAAGAATAACATGCGTTTCAGGTGCTCTGCCTTCTATACAAGCCTAAGAATAACTGGTAGTGCAAAACCAACACTTCACTCCAGGGTCCAGACCTATAGTCTAGTCTCTGCTCTGTCTCCTTGTAAGTGAACCTGGGGGGCTCCTTTCTCATACATAACATGAAACACATGGTGGGGAAGGGTTTCTAAGGACTTCTTTAACCAGGCAGGTTGGTGCTTTGTGGGGCTAGGATTCATTATGTGCAACTCTTGTCAACAGGTGGCAGCAAAAACCCAATTTTTAGTGAGTTCAGAAAAGCAAAAGCTGGATGCCTTTGCTTTAGTCCTCAAACCTTCAAAGAACATTTATTTAATTTGCTCATTTTAAATATGGTAAGAAAATGAAGCATCTACATTTAAAGACTATATTGTAGGGGCTGGTTCTGTGGCGTAGCGGGTAAAGCAGCCACATGCAGTGCCGGCATCCCATATGGGTGCCAGTTCAAGTCCAGGATGCTCTACTTTCCATCCAATTCTCTGCTATAGCCTGGGAAAGCAGTAGAGGATGGCCCAAGTGCTTGGGTCCCTGCACCCATGTGGGAGACCAGGAAGAAGCTCCTAGCTCCTGCCTTCGGATTGGCGCAGCTCCAGCCATTGTGGCCAATTGGGGAGTGAACAAATGGATGGAAGACATCTCTCTGTCTCTGGCTCTACCTCTCTCTGTAATTCTGTCTTTCAAATAAATAAGATAATTTTTTTTTAAAAAAAAAAGCTTACATACATGTTAGGTTTTTTTCTGATTAACAGCTTGAAATAAATGGAACATTTTTGGAACTTTGAAACTTTTACCATCCTTCAGTTTTGTTGCAAGGAGCTAGAATATTAATTGGAACATATATTTAGATAATTTATTAAAATGTTGATGTGAATGCATTTATGCTACTTGATTCCATTTCATTTAGTCAACTGGTTTTGATAACAAGACAATGATATGTGAAACCAAATAAAATGCTATGGAAAAGACTTTTGAAGATAGGAATTCTAATAAAATGAATATTTAGATGGTATGCTGCTATATGAAAATAAAAGAACATTTATGAAAACTTGTCTTGACTTCCTCCTGAATTACATACATGTAATCTCAACTGCCTCATTGGTAGATCTGTGTTGCTTCAGTACAGACAAAAGAGAACCTTATGAGAACATGCAATTTTAAGAGACTAAGGTTATCAGATTCTTTGATCTAATTGTTTAATTACATTATTTATTAGCAGCATTTGATTCTTTATAAAATCCTTTACATTAAAAAAATCAGAGGCAGGTCTTTAGTGGTTAAGATACTGGTAAAGACATAAGTGTCCCAGATTAGAGACTTGAGCCTGATATCTGGCACCAGCTCCTAATGCCAGCTTCCAACTAATGCAGACCCTGAGAGGCAGTGATGACAGCAGCTGGGTTCCTGCTTTCCACAGGTGAGACCCGGATTGCATTCCTGGCTTCTGACTTGGCCCTGGCATCTCTGGCTATTGCAGACTTTTGGGGAGTGAAGCAGCAGATGGGAGCTCTCTCTCTCGCTCTCTCTCTTTCTCTCTCTTTCTCTATCACTCAAATAAATACATTTAAAATAAGATTTAAAAAAAAACACATTAGTTTAAATCAACCATCATCAAGTTTAGAAGCAATTAGTGGACAAAGGAAGACTGAAAAAAATAAAAATACAAACTTGTTGGCTGATCAGAAATATGATTGATACAGAAAGCTGAAAAATTCTCTTAAATTGTATGGAAGTACATCCTCTTCCTCTTCCTGGTTTATGGCTGCAGGCATGTGATGGTGAAGTGGTTGGCACAAAGCCCCGCACTCTGCAAATTTCATGTTTGCTATTTTGAACCTATACCAGCTCTTACCCTGGTCCATGTGCCAGATTCCACTTAATTCTTCCCATTTGTAGCTGCACTGTCCATGGAAGCAGCCAGTAGCCACACATGGCTATTTCAATGGAAACTAAATGCAGTTAAAGTGTAGTTCCTCATGTGCACTAGCCACATTTCCATCTTCAGTTGCCATACCTGGAGTGGCTACTAGATTAGACAGCACAAATACGGACGTTTCCATCATTACAAAAAGTTCTAAGATATCACTGGTCTAGAATGCGGTGCACCATGGCTCCTTATCTATTCAGGCTTCATCTTTTTTGTTTGTATTGACCAACATTTACAATTGGAAAATATGAAATACACACTGGAAGGGAATTTACTTTCAAATTGCCCTCCTAATCAATGGTGATGTTAATCATTAGTTGAATGATGGGCGAATCACAAGAAATAAAATATCATAGCATTTGAAAAAAAAAAGTCTTGATGAAATCCTTTTCTAAGGTAACTTTTCATCACTTAAAATAAGAGACTGTTTTCCTTCCAGAGGAGCTTACTAGTCTCTGGGACCTAATGAATTGTTTATATGAAACTGTTCTTGGACGACTGTACCATCAAAAGAAAACAAGGCAGTGGCACCGTGGGTTTCTCTTTGCTCTGATTCATCCTGGACTCTCTCTATTGCCCATGTTTGAGAAACTGGAGCCCAGAGCCTGTATCGGAGTGGACCTGTGTGATCTCTGGTCCTTGATCAATGACTGAATCTTGTTACCCTGACTATTTCCTCCTTAAGAATAGTAGGGCTGAGGCAACCAACTCAGAGTAGCTACTTGTTCTCCTGCAGGACATGGAGAGAGGAAAATATGGTCAATGAAGTATTGCCAGAACTGGTTTTTTTCCCCCAGTGGAAGTATAGTGCCTACTACATCATTTTGTGTTGGCATGACATTCTAGGCCAGTAAGAATGCTACTGTTCCTTTTCTATAGGTTAGTATAATGCAGAGAGAGGAGCTCAGGAGAGATGCAGAGTGGCCAGATGGTTCTAACACTTCAGAAGTAGGTCATATTGAGCATATCCAGATGGAATCTTGGGATGCAGTATTTGAGAGTGTGCACTTTTTCTATAACACCTAACAATGGCTGGATTTATTTTTACTTTGAAATCTTAGAGTAGATAATAAAAACTATTCCAACAATTCGAAGGGAGCAAATTGGTGTGCAGAGTACTGGGTTGGGAGTCAAGAAGCATGCCTTATTACTAGAAGAATCTGCTTAGTTGAAGTGTTATAAAATCTAGTAACTGGGGCTGGTGTTGTGGGAGGGGAAGTTAAGCTGCTGCTTGCGATGCTAGCATCCCCTATTGAAGTGCTGGTTCACGTCCTGGCTGCTCTGCTCCTGACCCAGCTCCCTGCTAGTGTTTCTGGGAAGGCAGCACATGATGGCCCAAGTGCTTGGACTCCTGCCACCCATGTGGTAGATCAGGATGAAGTTTCAGGCTCCTGGCTTTGACCTGGTCCAACCCTGATTGTTACGGCCATGGGGGAGGGGTGAACCACCAGATAGAAGCTCTCTCTCCCTTTTCCTCCCTCTCTATTATTCTGCCTGTCAGATAGATAGATAGATAAATAAATAAATATTAAGAAAATAAATTTAGTTTCCTTGCCTATGAGATGGACTCCATTATAGGATTTTAACTACATTATCAGAAAGTTTGTCAATCCAAAAAAGTGATACGAAAATAAAAACATGCTTTCCCTGAAACCAACATCTAACATTCCTTTGGGGCACAGAAGGCTGCACGGTGTAATAATTGCTTTCTCGGGGCCCAGCGCCGTGGCTCACTTGGTTAATCTTCTGCCTGCGGTGCTGGCATCCCATACGAGTGCCGAGTTCTAGTCCCGGTGTCTCCTCTTCCAGTCCAGCTCTCTGCTGTGGCCTGAGAAGGCAGAGGAGGATGGCACAGGAGCTTGGGCTCCTGTACCTGCATGGGAGACCAGGAAGAAGCACCTGGCTCCTGGCTTTGGATCAGTGCGGTGCTGGCCATAGCTGCCATTTGAGGGGTGAACCAACAGAAGGAAGACCTTTCTCTCTGTCTCTCTCTCTCACTATCTATATCTCTACCTGTAAAAAAAAATAATTGCTTTCTCTCTTGGGGTGTTTCCAGATGTGAGTTAGCATCTTGCTCAGACTTTGAGCCAGTAGAAGTCTGGATATACATACTGGGACATTCCAGGGTAAAAGAGCTTTTTAAAAGCAAAGAATCAAGAAATAGAAATGTTTTTTAAACTATCAATTCAGCTATGTTAAGACATAGATCACTTTAAATTTTAAGTCACTGGAAAATATTGAGCAGTCTTAACAAATCTCTGGCTGTGAGACTGAGCTTTTCTTCGGAAGCAAGGGCAGGCTGTGGACAGAGTTGTAGATGTCACAGCAACAGATTCTTGTATTCAGTTGACATTTTGAGGGAAGAGGTCTTCAAAGTCTGCCTTCTACACCTGCCTAATAGCTCCTTAGTAGCTCATTCATAAAATGAAGGGTTCGTGTGAGTACGTTTCTAAGGTCTCCTTCAATCCTCAGATACAGATTTTATTTGTTTTATGACAGTGTATGGCAAGATTATTGTCATAGAAAAATGTTTTTAGAGTAGTACTAATCCATAAAGACCTGTGAATATTTCTCAATTAGAACTTGCATGATTTCAGAAATCCTTAACATTAGAATATTAAATTGTTAATCTCTTTCCCTACTTTATTTACTTTGTGAAATAAATTTTTAATTCTAGAACAGTTTTCAATTTACAGGAAAGCACAAAGCACTCCTATATACTTGCAGCCCAGTTCTTCTGTTGTTAGCATCTTATATTACCATGGCACAATTGGCAGACACATGAGCAAATACTATTAGTGCACTGATTTTAGCAAAAGTCCACACTTCATTCAGATTTGCTTAGTTTTTCCTAATGTCTTTTTCTGTTCTGAGAAAGATTCATCCAAAAATACCTGATTGGGGTACTTGAAAAAGTTTGTGGAAAAAATAGAATTAAAAGATAAGCTTATGTGGGTGCATTTTAAAAAATGCATGCATGTTTTTTTCACAATATGCATTTTACTTGAACCTTTTGAAGACCGTTAGATGCATGGATTTCCAAATTTTTTTTGCATGAAAAATAAGCTTGGATTAATATCCAGAATATATAAAAAGCTCAAGAAACTCAACAACAGCCCACTTAAGAAGTGGGCACAGGACTTAAACAGTCATTTTTCAAAAGAGAAAATCCAAATGGCCAACATACACATGAAAAAATGCTCAGGATCACTAGCCATCAGGGAAATGCAAATCAAAACCACAATGAGATTTCACCTCACCTCCATTAGAATGGCTCTCATACAGAAATCAACAAACAACAAATGCTGCCAAGGATGTGGGGAAAAAGGTACCCTAGTCCACCGTAGGTGGTAATGTAAACTGGTACAGCCACTATGGAAGACTGTATGGCAATACCTCAGAAATCTGAATATAGACCTACCATATGACCCAGCCATCCCACTCCTGGGAATTTATTCAAGGCAAATTGAATCAGCATGTGAAAGAGTTATCTGTACCCCTATGTTTATTGTAGCTCAATTCATAATAGCTAAGATACAGAATCAATCCAAATGCCCATCAATTGAAGACTGGATAAAGGATTTATGGGATATGTCAACACCATGGAATACTATACAGCAGCAACAAAATGGATACAACTGGAAAACATCCTTCTTAGTGTAATAAGCCAGTCCCAAAAGGACAAATGCCATACGTACTCTGTGATAACTAATAGAGACCCTAGGAGGTAATTTATAGAAGTGAAATTGACTCTTTGAGATGTGATGACTTTGAACAGCCCTTGTCTCGACCGTTGAGAAACTTTTTTTTTCATACTATTTGTTGAATCTTTACTTAGTATAGGGTTGATCTTATGTGAATAAAGTTAATTGAAAATAGATCTTAGCATAAAGTTTTTATACCTTAAATAAAAGGTTAAATTTTTAAAAATAGCTTATTTTAAAATTCCATTTTCCAGGAACCTTTTGAGTCATAACGAGTCCGCAGTTGTCACGAGTCCTGAGGGCTGACTTGGATGTGACAGTTTCTCAGACAGGCCTCAGTGTGGGTAGCCTGGACGGATGTGTGCAGTGCACACAGGTGTGTTGTAGGATGTCCCTCAAAGGGGAAATGTCTGACATTTTTCTCATGGTCATCCTGGCATTACAGGCTTTGGTGAGAGAGAACACAGAGAGGAAGTGTGCCTGTCATCATGTCACCTCAAGAGAGCACGCTGTCGGCAGGATGCCCCACTGTTGTTGCAAACCCTGGTCACACGGCTGAGGTCAAGGTCAGTGTGTCAGGCATCTCTACTCTCAGATTACTTTTGATGTCCCTCTTCTTGCTGAAATCCTTGGAAGAAAATCACTTTATATAGCCCACATTCAAAGCATGAGAAGACTCACCTTATTTTCAAGTCATTATATTGAATTTCAGAGTCAAGTCTCCTTACCATTCAGCCACAGTTTGGAGACTTCTTAGGTAAAGTTTGGCAACAAACAGTCTTGTAACTTCTTAATCCAGGGTAAAATTGCTGGGGAGAAAAGAGAAAGGCTAGGTCTCATCCCTGTTCTTGAACACTTTTTCTCCTTTCTCCTGGGGGGAGTTAAAAGGTGTACTTACATTTAAGATAGGCAAAACAACATGATTCTCCTACTCCCCACCCTGTGGTCTCTGAAAAGTTATCTATTGTTTCAAAGGAAGGAGAAACCATGCTTCTTTCAAAACTGATTTAAGAAAAGACTGGGGAGATCTGGATCAATAGCACTTTTCTAAGTTCTACAAATCTCAGTTATGTGAATCTTTTTGTTTTTAAAGGTTTATTAATTTATTTGAAAGGCAGGATTACAGAGAGGCAGAGGGAGAGGCAGAGAGAGAGAGAGGTCTTCCATCCACTGGTTCACTCCCCAAATGGCCACAACGGCTGGAGCAGGACTGATCTGAAGCCAGGAAACAAGAGTTTCTTCCGGGTTTTCCATGTGGGTGCAGGGGCCCAAGGACTTGGGCGATCTTTTGCTGCTTTCCCAGGCCATAGCAGAGAGCTGGATGGGAAGTGGAGCAGCCAGGTCTCGAACCGGCGCCCATATGGAATGCCGGCACTGCAGGCAGTAGCTTTATCTGCTACGCCACAGCGCCATCCCCCAGTTATGTGAATCTTAACCCTAGTTTCTGTGCTTCAGCACCTTTGAAACTTGCTTTTGTCTCTGCCCTTTTAAGAATGACAAATTCATGGCCAACATCCCCTGTGACGTGTCTGCTCTTCTTCAGATCCAGCTCCCTGCTAATGCACTCAGGGAAGCAGTAGAAAGTGGCCCAAGTGCTTGGAACTCTACCACCACGTGGAAGACCTGGATGGAGCTCCTGGCTCCTGGCTTTGGCCTGGCCCAGCCCTGGCTGTTCTGGTCATTTGTGGAATGAAGTGGTGAGTGGAGAATCTTGAGCTCTCTCTTTCTGTATTTCTGTCTCCCTTTCTTTGTAACTCTGCCTTTCAAATAAATAAAATAAATCTTTAAAAAAAATCCTAAAGTGTGAATGTTCACATCAAAACATTCAACCTTTTATTTTCTTTTTTAAAATTACAAAAGTAATATGTCTTTATAATAAAAATAACCCAGAAGTATATAAATTGTAAAAGTAGTAGCAGTCCCTAGCTTTGTACAAAGTTGAACTTACTCTATTATTAAATGTTGAATTCTTTTTGGCTTTCTGTCAAAGATGGCAGTGTTATTTTATTAAATGGACTTGAACATAACATAGTATGTAGAAAAATATTGCTTAAAATTCAGCTTGGCCTTGCTCATTTGTTACTAACTTAAGTAAATATTTGCTGAATCCCAATTGTATAATAGATGTCAGAGATATGTGGAGGTATAAATGAAGCAAAAGCAAATTATTCTCAAAAGAGCTTGGGATACAGAGGGACAGATTTCCACAAATAACAAAGAAGTAGACAGATGTCTTCATCCAAGCACATTTGTCACACACAGAACTTTATAAAACTAATTTTGGTTTTGCTAATCAGATTATGCCCTGCTCAGAGTGTAATTATCATTAATTTATGCAATTTGGGACAATGTTCAAAGCTCTAGAGTTGATTTTTAAAATGATTATGAACTGATTCTGTTTAACTGTACAGCACATTTTCACTATTTTTTTTTTTTGACAGGCAGAGTTAGATGGTGAGAGAGAGAGACAGAGACAGAGAGAGAGACAGAGAGTTATAGAGAGACAGAGAGAAAGGTCTTCCCTCCGTTGGCTCACTCCCCCAATGGCTGCCACGGCCGGCACTGCACCGATCCAAAGCCAGGAGCCAGGTGCTTCCTCCTGGTCTCCCATGTGGGTGCAGGGACCCAAGCACCCAGGCCATCCTCCACTGCCTTCCCAGGCCACAGCAGAGAGTCGAATTGGAAGACGAGCAGAAGGGACTAGTACCCGGTGCCCCAACCGGGGCTAGAACCCGGGGTGTCAGCCCCGCAGGTAGAGGATTAGCCAAGTGAGCCACAGCGCTGGCCACATTTTCACTATTTTACTGAAATTTCACAGGGTAATTCTAGTTTTTTTTTTTTTTTAAGATGATGAAAATAGATTTGTATCCACTGATCATACCGAGAAGGGGAGATGCTGTACCTAACACTCGACCTTTTTCTTGTTAAAATTTATGTATTTTTTTTGACAGGCAGAGTGACAGAAAGAGAGCAGGGGGAGATCTTCTGTCTACCGGTTCACTCCCCAACTGGTCACAACAGCCAGGGCCAGGCCAGGCCAAAGCCAGGAGCCAGTTATCATCCGGGTCTCCTGAAGGGGTGGCAGGCGCACAAGTACTCAGGCCATTTTCTGCTGCTTTCCCAGGCACATTAGCATGGAGCTGGGTCAGAAGTGGAGCAGCCGGGACGTCAGCTGCCACTCTCATATGGGATGCCGGTGTCACAAGCAGTGACTCAACTCATGTTGTCACAACACTGGTCCCTCTAACATCTTATGTTATCAAGTATATCAAAATACCAAGTTTCTATAGAATAAGTTTGGTGTTAAACCAATTGCCCAATATGCCCTTAACTATAATGCTATAAAGAAAATAGGGGCTGACATTATAGCTGGCCGGTAAAGCCACCACCTGTAATGCCAGCATTCCATATGGGCGCTGGGTTTGTGTCCTGGCTGTTCTCCTGATCTAGTCTCTGATAATGTACCTGGGAAAAGCCTTGGAAGATGGCCCAAGTGGGCCCCTGACACCCATGTGGGAGACTCAGATGAAGCTCCTGGCTCCTGGCTTTGGCCTGGCCCACCTCTGGTCATTGTGGCCATCTAGGGAGTGAACCAATGGTTGGAAGATCTCTCTCCCTCCCACCCCCCATAACTCTGAGTTTTAAATAAAATAAATGTATAAAAAGAAGAAAATATATCCATTTGAAGTGTCAGGGAATTTTCTAAAACGATTTTATTATTTGAGAGAGAGAGTTACATACAGAGGGAGAGACAGAGAGAAAGGTCCTCCATCTGCTGGTTTACTTCCCAAATCGCCACAACAGTCAGAGCTGGGAAGATCTGAAGCCAGGATCTGAGAGCATCTTCCAGGTCTCCCACACGGGTGCAGGGGCCCAAGTACTTGGGCTGTCCTCCACTGCTTTCCCAGGCCACAGCCAAGAGCTGGATTGGAAGGGGAGCAGCAGGGACACAAACTGGCGCCCATATGGAATGCTGGCGCTGCAGGTGGAGACTTAGCCTACTGTGCCACAGTGCTGGCCCCAGGAAATTCTCAAAAGACGAAAAAGAAATCCTACTGAATTTATTTCTATTTATCCATAGATCAATATACATAAAGTTATTTCATGATTATGTACTTTTTTATTTGTCTATACAGGATTTTACATTAGTTTTTCACTATATGTTTCACAAACACATGTCTACTCCTCGTGCTTACTACCTTCATGTTTGCCTGTTACTTCACAGTGTTGGTATTTCATTATTCAATTAGCGTCTAGTGTCGGAAGTTCGGAGTCTGTATTTTTGGATAGTGCAGTGCTGTTCTAAGCAGATCTCTTTATGTAGAGAAGCTTTCTGTGAATATTTTCTCCTCCTGAACTATTTCCTTAAGATGTACTTTTTTTTTTTTTTTTTTTTTTTTTTTTTTTTTTTTTTTTTTTTACAGGCAGAGTAAACAGTGAGAGACAGAGAGAAAGGTCTTCCTTTGCCGTTGGTTCACCCTCCAATGGCCGCCGTGGCCAGCGCACTGTGCTGATCTGATGGCAGGAGCCAGGTGGTTCTCCTGGTCTCCCATGCAGGTGCAGGGCCCAAGCACTTGGGGCATCCTCCACTGCACTCCCAGGCCACAGCAGAGAGCTGGACTGGAAGAGGGGCAACCAGGACAGAATCCGGCACCCCAACTGGGACTAGAACCCAGGGTGCTGGTGCTGCAGGCGGAGGATTAGCCTAGTGAGCTGCAGCGCTGGCCAAGATATGCTTCTAAAAATAGGATCATTAGATAGGCATTTGACACAAATTGCAAGTTGTTCTTTAAAAGAAATTCTGCCAATATATGAAGCCCAGAACAACAAATGGGTAAGCCACTTTTTCTGAAGCCCTGCCAACGCTGTAATGAAATCATATGATTCCATTTGTCCTAGGCAACAAAACTAGTATTTCTTATTTTACTGGTAAATCTTGGAGCTGTTTGGAAAT
Organism: Sylvilagus floridanus; assembly: GCA_949820135.1. Classification (NCBI taxonomy): domain Eukaryota; kingdom Metazoa; phylum Chordata; class Mammalia; order Lagomorpha; family Leporidae; genus Sylvilagus; species Sylvilagus floridanus. The sequence continues at coordinate 63,842,179 of OX463227.1, read as the reverse complement.
CTCTCGTTACTAATGTAAGACACATGGCATCGATCCTGACTTGTGCCCCTAACACCAGGGCCATGTTCATGGGAGCAGAAACCCACCCTGGGCTGCCCAAGACTCTCCACTGGGATTAGCCCCATTATCTTCCTCCTTTCTTCTTACCTTCCACCCTTTCTTTCTCAATTAGATTCTGAAGTGCTGAGCCTGGAGAGGATCACCTGTGCCCCCAAACTGAGCCATCTCAGCAGGCTCTGACTCTCTGAACGTAGTAGCCTGTAATGTTTCGGTTTACTATGGGGAACAGGAGAGGATGGTGCCATCTTGCCCACCCCTGGAATCTTGGCCTACAGAGCAGGGTGACTGCGCCCCTGCGGGGTCCCTCCCCAGGAGTGTGCTCTCCCTCGGGGAGCTCATGCATGGTCACTGGTGTTGAGCATAAAGACAGTGAGACTGCTACAAAGGGAGAACAGCCCTCCAATGTATTGTAAGCAAAGCAAACTGCTGAGTAAGGTATTAACCACATCAGCTCAGAGTGTGTGTGGGGGGGACTTCCATCCCTCTGAACTCCAGCAAGACTTCCCTTCTAGACGTAGCTTTCTAAAGAGAGCCAGGAAGCGAGTCCACCAGGTCCCGCAGCCTGAACTTTAGCAATTATGTGAAATAATGGACAAAGGCAGGGTTATCAATAATAATACTTTATCAATGGGAGTGAGTGTTCTTTACTTGTCAATGTGTCTTTAACCTTTCAAATAGCACCATTGTCTCCTTATATAGAGCTGGCCAGGCAACTCATCTGCCTCTGAATCTTTGTTGCCTTCCTTGGAAAACACTGAAAACAAACAAGTCCCTTTCTCTTCCCATAGGCGGTACAAGCAATATTAATGGTTATCTACCTGTGATAAGCACCAAAGTCTCATTTTACCTGACTTGAAAGGGTCATCAGCACTGTCAAGCCCAATTAACTTGTCTTACTCTCAGACTAGAAAGGAAGGTTACTGAAAGGCCACATCTTGCTTTATATCTTGGCTGCTCTGGTACAATGGCCAGATCAAAGGCCATCAGAGCACCAAGCCAATCAAGGCAGATCCTGCCTTCCGAGGACACTGGCATAGTGCCACACTTGGGAGCCTGTGGCTTCTCACTGAAAGTCTCCGAGGCCAAGATGGCATTTTAAACATAAAGGGCCTCCCTGAGGTTGACGGAGACCCCAGGCCACTTCCCAATCTTATAACAGGGTTACAAAAAGCTGCAGTATATTTTTAAATGTTTGTGGTTAGTCAATGAATGCTTTCAATACCAAAGCAATGTGATATAATTGAACTTTTCATAAAATAATTATGGGATTCATGAAAAGTATTTAAAGTATACTATAGGCAGGATTTCCCCATAATGGGACAGAATTCGAGTGATAAACATCTTCTATCAATCACATCCGTGTATCTTGGAGACTTCCTTTGGGACAAATCACATCTGAAACCTTGGGTGAACAGAAAGCCTGGGTCGATCCCCCAGTGACTCCACTGAGACCCCTTGAGATAGGTTCTATCTGTGCGTATGTCAAGCAAGTCCCAAAGCTCATTGCTTGTCTGTAGACAGGGCCTGTGACAATGCTACATGTACTGTGTACTCCGACATCTGACAGCATCATATTTCACTCTGTGTCACAGACTCCCAGTGCAAGGGGAAACAAGCAAAAACAACGGACTGAGATATACTCTTGTTTCTAGGAAATCTTGTTTCTACATAAACCCAAATACAAGGCTGCATATATGAACCAGCATGGTTCTTGCTTCCTTTAATTACTCATTTTGATGTTTATGAGTCTGGATTTTTAAAGTCAAGTTAAATGGGACTGGGATTTTTTTATTAGGAAAAAAGAGAATTTGGCAGGGTTTGCAAATGTCCCATATGGATGGGGTTGTCTAGTAATTCTGCTTTTTAAAGAAGGAAGAGGAGTAGGAGGAGGAGAGGAAAAAGAAAAGGAGAAGGAGGAGGAGGAGGAGAAGAGGAAAAAGAAGAGGAAGAGGTAGGAGGAGAAGGAGAGGGAGACAGAGAGGGAGAGGGAGAAACACACACACACACATACACACTCGCTCACTCAGTCACTCCTTCGTATGCTGTCACACAAGCAGTGTTTTGAGGCCAGATTAGACATGACAGGGCAGTGTTGTTAGCACAGACTGTCAAAACAAGTCCCATGTTCTCCAGATTTGCATCTGGCAAACCTAACAGGATAGATGGTGACAAAGGTCCTCATGTATCGAAAAGTTTAAAACCAGATTTTTCTGCATGTCTACTTAGAAAACTCTAAGTGGATTTAAGCTAGAAATACATTCCAGGCTAAAGAATGATCAAACTTTAGAATATATTGCCAGGAAAATTTGTAGAATTGGTTGCCTCTGATGATAATTGTCCTTGATGTAAGTGATTTGACCCTTAGTCTGGTACAAAGGAGATATGAATGAAAAAAAAATTGTTCAAGGTTTCTCCAAACTTTTTAAGTCTTATAAATTACAATTAAAATTAAATCAACATTCCTGAAATATCTCTAATATCTTTTTGGTTTTTTTTTTGCAGGGGAGTGGGAGCCTACTTCTGTCCCTATTCCATTGGCTACACAGAGTCATGACTGGACTTTTCAAAGTGCACCTGAATGTATCTCTTTTCCTGAGATCAGATAAAATTGAAGTTCTGTTTTTCTGAGACGTTCTGGAATTGGAAGTCCCATACTTAGAAAGGAGGGAAAAACTAACAAGAGATGCCCCTGTGTCCACTTTAGTTGCAGTAAGGACACTGCAAGTAGATATGTATGGTGGAGCTCTTTGGAATGTTGCAAAGAGGCTGTGGGTTTTCCTCGGGGAGTGAGCAGATGGTGTTTCTGAGCGAGGAAGGCCTTAGCAAGCACAACAAAGACAAAAACATGAATTTCGGTGGCAGTAGGTGAGCATAACACATATTGCCTAGATTCTGTTTTCATTCATTGTACATCTCTAAGTTAGCAGGCAGAACTGATAGTCCAGGTAACTGCCAGTACCAAGATACTCCTGATAGGCTTAGCAATTTTTAGAACATATAAATATTTTTAAACAAAGTGAGGCTTATAATTTAACTGATCAATGGATCTGTTGAACAAACAGTTTTGGGAATGTTTGATGTAATACCATCTATTCTGGTAGGCAGAATTATGCTCCCTTCCCTAAAATGCCTATGTTCTAATCCCTGAATCTTGTGCATACGTTATCTTACATAGCAAAAGTTGCAGATGGAATTAAGGTTGATCATTTGCTCACCTTATAATAGGAAGATTATCCTGATTATCTAAGTGGGCCCAATGTACACAAGGAATCTTAAAAATCATATAGGAGGGGCCAGTGCTGTAGTATAGTGGGTGAGGCTGCTGCTTGTGGCACCGACATCCCATATGGGCACTGATTCCGGTCCTGGCTGCTTCACTTCTGATCCAGCTCCCTGCTAATTCACCTCGGAAAGCAGTGGAAGATGGTCCAAGTAGTTGGGCCCCTGGAGGAGGCTCCTGGCTCCTGGCTTTGGTCTGACCCAGCCCTGGCTGTTGCAGCCATTTGGGGAGTGAACCAACAGATGGAAGATATCTCTCTCTGTCTCATCCTCTCATTGTCCCCCCCTCCCCCCATGGCTCTGATTTTCAAATACATAAAAAAAATGGAACAGAAAGGCCATCCAAGAGCTGAAAGGGATGTGATATGAGAAGGATTTGAGAATGACTTGTGATATGAGAATGGCTGTTGGCTTTGGAGAAAGAGGCAGAAGACCTGGAGCCAAAGAATAAGGGCAGTCTTTGGAAGCAGGAAACAGCAAAGAAGTGGATTCTCCTCTGGAGACTTCCAAAAGGAATGCAACCCTGCTGACACCCGGACTTTGGCTGAGTAAGATTCATTTGGGACTTTATTCTAGAGAACTGTGAAACAGTGGTGTGCATTGTTTCAACCACCAATTTTGCGGTAATTTTTTCTTGCAGCCATGGAAAATGAACACATCTACTCCACAATTGCAAATGACATTCCTCCTATCACACAAAGTAGTCATTGGAAGAAGGAAACCAGAACTATGATTATTTGGTAGCTTGTACACGTATACCATTCACCCATGGCAATGAAGACAATTTATGATACTCCATTCTTCCACCACAAAATAGAGACCCTGATCAACCACATAGCGATACTATGCACTATGCCTCTCATAGCAATACTATTCACATGCCTCTCCCATTTCTGTACACTCTCCTCACTATGCCCTAAATTGGTGACTTCATTTTTCTTTTACCCAAAGCACCCTTATTACAAGGCTTTCACACATTTTTAGGGTTAGGCTCAAATACCTGTGAATAAGCTATGACTTTAACTCTTTTCCTTTATTTCTAATTCAGGATTGTAGGCCCAAATAAGAGGTTATTTTCAAATAGAGAGGCTCTGTTTTCAAATAAAAATAGACAGCTTAATGTATATAAAGTGCAAATTATACAAAACAAATACTCAAAACTTGCTTCCTAAGACAGAAAGTAAATGGTAGTCTAGGCCAATTAAGATGTTGATTTCAGGGGCAGTTGTGTGGTACAGCCATTAAGCCAACACTTGGATGCCCACATCCCATAGAATGCCTACTGTGAGTCCTGGCTACTCGACTTCCAATCCAGCTTCCTGCTGACGTGCACCCTGGGAGGCAGCAGGTGAGGACTCAAGTATTTGTGTCCCTACTACCCACATGGGAGACCTGGATGACATTTTGGGCTCCTAGCTTCAGTCTGGTCCATTCCTGACTGTTGTGGGCTTTTAGGGAGTGAATCAGCAGCTGGAAGACCTATCTGAATCTGTGTCTCTGTATTTTAAATAAAACAAAAAAGTTTTAAAAATTTGATTTATTTATCTGTCCTACTAGATTTCTTGTGTGTGCTGTTTAGGTTCAACACACTCCACAACATGCAAGAATGAGAGCTATCATAACTTCTGTGGAAAGGATAAGTTATTCATCCCCCAAGTCATTCTTCAGCTTATACTTCTGTAAAATGAGAATGAAAATTAGAACAATCTTACGCTTTAGCACAAGGAAGTGGGTGGCAAGAATAAGAATGATCTTGAATCATGCCATACTCATGGAAGAGAAGAGGCTCTGAGATAGGCACGCCAACACTTTTTACCTTTACTCAATGATTCATACTATTATTCTCATTAGCATTTGTAGTACTATGATAGCTAAAGTTTATTGTGTGTTTATGTGAATTATTACATTTAATTCTCCCACATTACAGATAAGGAAATGAAGCTGAAAGAGATGAAAGAAATTGCCCAAGACCACACAGTAATTACTTATTGAGACCCAGACTTAAATCCAGGTCTCTTGGACTCTATAGAATTCTGTAGTTCTTTTTTTTTTTAGATTTATTTATTTATTTCAAAAGTCAGAGTTACGGATAGAGAAGGAGAGACAGAGAGATAGGGGTATCTTCCATATGCTGGTTTACTCCTCAGGGCTGGGCCAGGTTCAAGCCAGAAGCTTCATCCAGGTCTCCCACAGGGGTGGCAGGGGCCCAAACACTTGGGCTTCCCTCCACTACTTTTCCCAGGCCATTAGCAGAGAGCTAGATTGGAAGAGGAGCAACTAGGACTTGAACTAGCGTCCATATGGGATGCTGGTGTTGCAGGTGGCAGCTTTACCTGCTATGCCACATCACTGGTCCCAAACAGCCCTAGTTCTTACCTTTGAAGCTCTATCACCTCCCAAGGATGCCCTTTGCTCTAGAAGAAGCTTCCCATGTACCAATCTTGTACAATATGTCCCTTCATGCCCAGGGATATTCAGAACTTTCTTCCCCACATACTCAAACTCTATTACACCCTCAGAGCTCAACTCATTGCATTTCCTTCCCAACACCTTAATCCTTATCTCTGCAAGCAGTTCTGTGGAAACTACATATGCATATGCCCTTTATGTTTAGCATAACATATCCTTGGCAACACCCCATTGAGGGCTTTGCATGTGGTGGTACCTGCTGTATAGTGAAAATTCTCCTACCAGCTTCTGTCTCAGAAGGACTCACTTTGCATCTCTGTCTTCCAGAGAATTCTGCTCAAGATTCAGAAAACATCATTTGAAAAGAAACAGAAAATAAAAATAAGTAATATTCATCTCAGATATTTGATCAAGATATGACAAACTATTGTTTTAAACTTCTTTGTAATTTAAAGAGCCATTCAAATACGAGGCACAATAGCATTAAGGGAAATGAACTATGGATTGCATTTCTTGAACTAGTCTGAGAGTGTTAAACTGCATCCAATTCATGAAGAAGGCCCTGGAAGATCAGAATTGCTTACATGGGGAGAGAAAAAAATTGAAGTGAGCTTTCAAAACAAACTCCAAGTGTTTGTCTATTCAACAGACAATGGTGACCAACTCCACAGGGTCGCTGGCTTCAAATTAGAGCAAAAAGGGACTTGGTCCAGACATAAGGAAATGCTTCATGGATATGAAGACTGTGAAACCTACTATTAAGGGAAATTGTGGAGACAAATAACACCACAAATAAGTTACTTCATGCTGCCAAATTGACCACGGAGAAAAGGAAACATGTTTATTTTTCAAACTGTGGATGTTCTGAAGCAATTAAATATCTTCCCTTGCTAAATTGACATATTTTTGGTCTGGTTGACCCCATGAAATTAAATTTTTTAAGAGACACTTTAAAAATAAGAGACAGCATCTCTTTTCGGGAAAAAGAGAAAGGAAAATGAAGAAACTATTAAAAATACAACTCTTCAACTACACCTCTTTGTAAACTACTATACAAACTTATGTAAAGGTAAGAAAATCTTGAAGAAATGATTGGAGTGGAGTATAAATCACCCTGTCCCTATCCATTCTCTGTGCCCATCCTGCCTCCCCCACCCCTGTCACTACCGCCCTCTCTCTACATGTGAGCAGGCACCACTATTATACTAAGACTGGGGATCACAGCACCTCATGTGGCAAAACACACGGTAGGTTGTCCTCAATAGCTAGAGGAACACTGCATGCAAAACGCTACTGCTGTTACACGCGTAGTTTCAGTTGAGCTGTAGTTTCTACGTGCTTTTTAAATCCACAGGACCATCTTGGTGATGACGGAGTAGTGACAGCCACTGTAACCCGAGTCCAGGAAAGGTCACTGACCAAGCTCCGTGCCCTACAATAAGCTTATCAGGGCCATCTCTTGAAATAATAGTCACTTCCAGGTCCCCTTCATCTTCTTCACTCTGCTCCCCCTGCCTCCAGAGCCCATGCTTCCCTCCCTGGGCTGTATCCTTCAGCAAGGGTCTCTCTTTTCTTGTGTTTTCCTGTTGCCATCACAAAGCCGTCAATGTCCCTCACAGCATATCTTCATCTGACCTCGAGTCAAAGGTCAGATAAAAAGAAAATCCCCAAACTTCAATGTCTTCCTTAAAAAAGGGGAGGGCGTAGTTTGAACATAAAAAATTAATTTACACTGAAGAAAACGTCTAGACTAAGAAATAATTCTCCTTGGAGAATCTGGGTGTGAAAATGTTTCCACAAATCTGCCCAACCTTTCCTGTAGGCAGATTTCCTTGACATTCCCTGGGTAATTGACTCACAACTCAATTTTCTTAACATGTAGAAATAGATTGTTCAACAAGGACTAGAAACATTTATTTGGGAGAGAGAGAGAGAGAGAGAGAGAGCGAGCAAGCGAGAGAGAGAGAAATGCTCTCATCTACCAGTTCACTCTCCCAATACTCAATGGCCAGAGCTAGCCCAGCTGAATGCTTCTATCAGATCTGCCAAAACAGACCATGCCCCTGCTGCTCCAGGACCAATGACTTTTCAGCCACGTTTTGGACAGCTGTGCTTCATGCTCTAAGATCCAGCATTAACATGGAAGTTAAAATGATCAGTCTTGTATGGTAGTGAATTTGGCAGGTTGATCGACAAAGACGCTGTTTGTGCAGAGAATGCCACATTTTCTAAATAAACATTCCATGGGTAATTTTCAGGGTTGGATATAACAGGGCCATTTATAGTTTATTCCAGAGTTTACCTGAAGTTTGTTTCAGTTTCTTGGCAGAGTGTCTACAGGCCTAAAGCAACGTGCTGGACCTTATCAGATAGTTGGAGTGAGTGAGACCCAACCCCAGTGCTCAGGGGTCAGGGGGTGTCCCAAGAACCGCAAAGCTGGGGTCTTTTCTATGACCTACAAGGCCTAGGCCATCCAGCCCCAGCCCCCTTCCAGCTGCATCTCAGTCACTTTCCTCCTGCCTAGCTCTGCTCCAGCCACAGCAATCTCCTTCCTAGTCCTTTATTTATTTATTTAGAAAGGGATAGAGAGAGGGAGAGAGAGATGTTCTATTCTTCCATCCTTTGCTTTGCTCCCAAATGCCCACAATGCGAACCAAGAACTCAATCCTGGTCTCCCACATGGACAGCAGGGACCCAACTACTTGAGCTGCTACTGCTGCCTTCCACGGTGCACATTAGCAAGAAGTTAGAATACAGAGTGGAGTCAGGGCTTGAACTCCAGGCATTCTGATGTGGAATGCTGCTGTCTTAACCACTGTGCCAAACTCCTGCAACCTTCCTATGCCTTAAATTTGCCAAGTAAGCTTCTGCTCAGAGCTCTCATTGTTGACACACCCAGCACCCCATGCTGAGTCGCCTTCCTCACCTTGTGTCTTTATTCAGATTTCTCCTCCTCAGAGGGTCTCCCTGTCACTTTCCATCTCCAGCTTTAACTTTTTTCATGTCTTTTAGGTATTGTTTTGTTCAGGTAAATCCCCAGTTCCTTGCATAGCGTGTGGCACATGGTTGGTGCTCGGTAAACATGGCTGAACTAATGAATGAATGAATGAATGGATGGATTGGATGGTTGATGTCACAGAGAGATTGGACAGATTCAGAGATATTAGCAGTCACTGATGGAATCCTTGTTTTCTGTCCTCTGATGGTGCCTTTATTTCCACTCACCATCCATGCAGTGTCATGTGTTCTGTGGGATGTTGTGGACCATCCTTCTGCCCCTGGCCTTATCTAGCAAGGTAGTACCTGCCTCCGCCCCTGCCCCATGCCCCATGAATAAGAACTAAGCCATTTTCTTGGTTAGCATCTATTTAAATATTGTAGAAAACTTTCTTTCCTTGAATGTTTCAAATGTCAATCAGGCACCCGAAGCACTCCACCTAAACAGGCTATGTATCTTGGGAGTACATAGGAGCAAACACAACCTCCTTTTTGCTAAGTACTTATCTGAGTTAATTTAAACTGGGACTTAGCTCTGTCCAAAATTTGATGATCTCCTCCATGAGAATTTTTGAAGGCTGTTTAAGGTTAATAATAATCACTTTAACAATAGTCAGCTGTCTTGATTCATGAACCAGGAAAGTCAGAGAACTAGCCAGTATTAATTAAGTACTTACTGTATTCTAAGCATAGACCTATATATTTGTAAATTCACAGAGGCCTTCCACAGCATTCCCAATTGTTATGTATTACTTGAAAGGTAGCCAGAACACCAGGAACCTTTGAGCCTACTTCTGGTACTTAAGGCACTTGAAGTCATGTGCTGCATAGTGACGTTTTGGTCAACAGTGGGCTTCATACATGATGGTGGTCCCATAAGATTATAGCAGAGCTGAAGAAGTCCCATTGTCTAGTGACATCACAGGCATCTTCATGTACTGCCACAATGCATTACTCACAGGTTTGTGATGTGCTGATAGGAACAAACTGTGGAACCAGACTTGTGAGTTCATGCCATAACGCCAGTCTTGTAGAAGTATAATACATGCAGTGATGCATAGGGCATAACACTTAATAATGTAGTAAGTAGCTCTGTTACTGGTTTATTTATTTATCATACCCTCCTTTTAATCATTAGAATGTACTCCTTATTACAAAATGTTTACTGTCATACAGTTTAACCTGCCATGGCATGGAGCAGCCTCTTCCACCTAGCAGGTACTGTGTGTCTGGACTGCACCAAGGCCACGTTGAGTGATTGACCTACTCCATCTAGGTTGGCACTAGTATACTCCGAGCTGGTTACGTGATGATGAAATCTAATGATGCATTTCTTAGGACCTGTCCTTGTCTTTAAGCCATACATAACTATGATGTGGAGGCCAAGCAGCTGTAATAATAGATCCAATTAAATAAAAGTTATTTCTATTTTGTAACAGTTCAAAGGTGCTCCAGTAGGGCTAGAAAGACACTTCCCTGTGCAGTCACCCAGAAACACAAGGTTTGTGGGTCTGTTCTGCCATCATCCACATGTGTCTATAACCAGGCCCAAGGCAGCTGGCCTGGGTATTACCATTTCTAAGCCAGTGGGAAGAAGAGAAGAGGAATTATAGGCTAAGTACCTTCATCTGTATGGAAAAGGTCCAAGGAGCTACAAATACCATTTTTTAAATATCCCATTGGTGAGAATTTGGTCACTCATCATACCCCCGAAGGAGACTGGGAAATGTAATCTGTGCTCCTGGGGGACCACATGCTCTGTTCAACTTGGAGGCAGTTGCATTACTAGGAAGACAGGAAAACTGATTCCCAATCTGAGATGGTCTGCAGTCTTTTGCCAAACCGGGTTATTCACGAATACAGTGGGCATTTGCATGCTTTTGGCTGACTAGAATCTTTTGATGAACTCTTCTAAATTTGAGGTAGTAGCGTATTTCCTGGGCCTCTTTTGCAGCAGAGGTTCTACGCAGGTGACCCAGGCTCTGCTGACTAGAGGTACAAAACTTCAATTCAAAGGCAAGCTCCATGAGCAGCTTTGCAGAACCCGTTTTCTGGTGAGGGTGGCAGCAGAGCCTTCGACTGTGTGCCTAGTCGAGCATCTCATGGAGTAGATTGAGCATTTTTCTTGGCTGTGCTGTTTTTAAGCCTAACTCTCTTGCCCTACCAAAGATTTTCACCCAATATTCTTTAATGATTGTTGTTATTATTGTTGCTTGAATTAGAGTTGTCTTTGTTGTTGGTATCAAAGGATCCTACTAACTAGGTGAAGATGACTCTGTGATACTTACACACTTTTGTCTCCTGGATGTCAGACAGGTGGTATCAGACAGGGGTAGGAGTAAGAAGTGTTATGTGCTTTTCAATCTTCAGCTGTTGTATGGTGCTGTCAGTGATGTGTGGAACACAGGGGTCCAGGTTCCAAGGTGGGGGTGTTTCATACAGGGGACAGACACATAGAAGTTTCCATTCCATCTGCATCTGCCTGGTTCTTTTGAGCTTCTCTTTCTAGTAGATTGGCAGGCAAAAAAAGAAGTTACTCTATGGGAAGAAGTAACTAATGTTGATCATTATTAGGAGGTAGAGTTGTTGCTACAAAATGAGGGCAGGGATCCCTGGGACACTTCTTGGTGCTGACAGTCATGATGGCGCTATTACTGCAACAAGGATTGATAACCAGAGGCTTGGGTTCCTCAGTGATGAAGGTCTGGGTTACTCTCATTCCCAATTTTTGACCTGGTTTGGGCTTTCATTGGATTGCACCTTGCAATTAAAATATAAATTGAAACTGCTTGTGTGTTTACTACTAACCTCAGGCTCTTCCTAGAGGAAAACATTCTAACTCAGGATGGGGATCTTGGTTAATTTTTTAATCTGTTGTGTCCTGATCATGATTTTTGTGGGATAAAAGCTCTAATTACATGGCAATCATTACAGACAGTGAGTTAATCCAGGACTTTAAATGAGGTTTATTACCTCCAGAGATTAAGGCAGTAGTTTCTGAACAATTTTTTAAAAAAAGATCTTGCTTAATTAAAAGGCTTCACTGGATCCTGTTCTTAATAGGCAGAGAACCTGGCTACTGGCTGTCATTTCCTGTGTCAAACTCCCCCTCGCCCATCAGGTTGCACATGAGAAAATTAGAGGGCTAAGAGTCGGCCCTGCTACCTACAGCCTTGGTACAAATGTTGAAGGAAACTCCAATATACAACCTGGGTGGGAAGACTTAAGGAATCTACATTATGTTCTGTCTTGCTGCATTTATTTGTTTTGTAGTAACCTATGCCTGATCCTTGCTTTGAATCTTCCAAGATTCCAATCATAGGTCAGGTTCAAAATTAAATCTAAATTACTAGGGAAAAGAGGCACAATAGGCATTTAATGGACATGGATTGAATTGAATTAAATGGGTTTGAAATATGCCCCACTGCGACATAGGTCCCTCAGAAACTGCTGGGTTGTAGAAATCTAGATGGTTAATTAAAGCCTGAAAAGGACATTTCTTGGAAAATAAGAGATTTGTTTACGAGGGGATGCAAAAGTGAAAACTTACCAAAAGTGAATGGGAATGTTCTGTCAGATTGTAAGTTCCCTCATTTCTCCATCAAGAATTTGCTTCTCTTTTTCGACTTTGACTTTTCAGTTGTACATGATAGAAAACGCTGCCCAGTTCCACATCAACTTCTCTTTCAGGGTCTCAGCATGGGTCACCTGTAGCCATTCTATTCTCAGTACGTGGGTGCTGTCATTATTGTAAGTATCTGGCAGTTGCTATTGCCACCCAGAATTGTTTCCTAATGAGCTTGGATTTTGTTCAGAGCCCAAGACGGCCATGACTGGCTGTTTGAAAATGGCCATCTCTGTTCCAACTCCTTTTTCAGTGGTGGTCCTTTAACCATTTTAAGATATCAATGGGATTTTCTACAAATATATTATTGTAAGTTTCAATATCTCTACTTCATGAGTTAGATAGCATGGTTGTGAGCCTTCCTTACTCTTCTGGTTGCAATGGAGTTGGAGCAAAAGCTCATTTAACTGGGCTGGCACTGTGGCATAGCAGGTGGAGTAAGTCCTGGCTGCTCCACTTCCGATCCAGCTCTCTGCTATGGCTGGGAAAGCAACAGAGGATAGCCCAATTCCTTGGGCCCCTGCATCTGGGTGAGAGACTTGGTGGAAGCTCTGGCTCCTGGCTTTAGATCAGCACAGTTCGGGTTGTTGTAGCCATCTGGGGAGTAAACCAGTGGATGGAAGGCCTCTCCCTTTCTCTCTGCCTCTGCCTCTCTGTAACTCTGCCTTTAAAATAAATAAATAAATAAAGCTTTTTTTTTTTTTTAAAAAAAAGCTCATTTAACTTGCAGATATTTAATGATAGGGGACGATGTTGTGGTTCAATGGGTTAAATCATCACTTAGGGTGCCTACGTCCCATAGTGGACTGCTGATTCAAGTCTGCATACTCTACTTCTGATGAAGCTCTCTGCTAATACTCCAGGGAAGCAGAAGATGATGGGTCAAGTACATGAGTTCATGCCACCATGTGGGAGACCCAAATGAGCTCCTGGCTTCTGTCTACAGCCTGAACCAGCCTTGACTGTTGTGGCCATTTGGGAAATGAACCAGCAGATGGATGATTTCTCTCTCTCTCTCTCTCTCTCTTTCTCTCTCTCTCTCTCTCTCTCTCTGCCTTTAAAATAAATAAGTAAAAATTTAAAAAGAAAAAAACTTAAAAACATCTGTGTTGCACCAAATAATAACAAAGGTGAAGGGTCAATACCTTTCTCTTCCTCTCCACATTTAATCTTGTATGAAGCAGGCATTTAACTCAGCAGTTAAGATGTCTATGTTCCAGAGTACCTGGGTTTGATTCTGGCTGTGGCTCCTGACAGCAATATCTTGTCAATGCAGACCTTGGGAAGCAGTAGTCACGGCTGAAGTAATTAGGATCCTACCATCCACAAGGTAACTGAATTGAGTCCCTGGCTCCTGGCTCCGGCTCCAGCTCCAGCTCAGCTCTAGCTGCTGAGGGCATTTAGGGAGTGAACTTGAGGATGGGTTCTTTCTGTCTCTGCCTCTCAAATAAATTTTACAAAAAAGATTTCAAAAAAGAAAGAAGGAAAAGAAAGGCAAAGAAAAGAAAAGAAAAGAAAAGAAAAGAAAAGAAAAGAAAAAGAGCCTGTAGGGGATAAAAACTTCTCTAACGTTTTATATTCCATAATGGGGTCTATTTAAACTGATAAAAGAATTATTAATGGGAGAAAACATACAAGCATTATTTGCTGTTAACATCTGTATGTGGCATGAGGGATCTCCTAAGAAATAAGTGAAAATCCCAAAGAAGTATTTAGACTTGGAGCTTATATACCATTTTAACAAAAGATAATAAATTTGTAGCAAAATGACAAGACAAAGTAAGAGAACTGGGGCTCCTAGGGGCAGAAACCTATGGGAAAGTGAATGGGAAATCTGAGGGAAACTAACAGAGGATAAAGGTTGTCCCAGCAGGTTTGTTCATCCAGGTTCATCTTGGTGTTGGCTCCCCTACGCATCGCTGGTAATAGCAGTGTTCTCTTCTTCTGGTATCAGGTGGGCACCTTTTCCATGGAAAACATATGGTCTGTTTTTAAGCAACAAAGGGCATGGCACAGAGTATGTTTTGGAGCTGCTGTTTCTCAGTTGCCTCATTACAAAATAATCAACATCCAAAGTGATGTATTTTAAGGTGGGATTTTCTGATCTCCTTCACAGTCACCACTGCCATGAGACTCATGGTGCACCAGGGAAAGGAAATGGAAGCAAGACTTCCCATGTGGTGCCAGCAGCAGAAGTCAGCATGGTTATTACCTTATTAGTTCGAGAAGCTGCAGTTCTACTTATGCAGCCCATCAACATTATGGGAATTACTGCCAACCCAAAGTCTTGCATTTCTTCACATCTCCTTCCATAAATCCAGAAAATAATGTACTCACTGATGGCATGAATTCAGACATGCTACAGTCAGCTCTCACCTATCCCTGTTTGCAGTAATTTTGTATGAACTTAACCCTGCTGTAGCACCACGATGTGATTTTTGCTCCACCTTACAGGATAACTCATGCAAACTCATGCATGAAGAGTGCCCGGTATCCAGAAGTTTCTCAGCAAATGCTCACAGTTCCTAAGGTGAACAGGTGCTTTATTGTGCACAGGTATAAGCCTTGCCTGATTCACTACCAGTTTGACCTCACTATTTCTGGCCCATAGTGCCTGTCTGTAATAGTCTTTTTGGTCTAGGTCCTATCATCCCAGCTTTTCATGCTTCAGATTTGCCAACTGGCTTTTGGACAGGGTTATCTTTGCTTTTCTTGTGTTAGGGTGAGAAGAGGGAACATAAGAAACACGTAAAGAAAAACCCCATATTGGCAGACCCAAACTTCTCTCGCGCTGGGTAACACAGAGTGCCATGTGCTTCAAAACATTCTTACATATTATTTAGTGATTTGCCAAAGAATCACATGTCACAACAATAGAACTCAATCCTCCTAGCTGGAGTTGGTCTTCCGTCACAAAATATAGATTTTGTATTTCAACCATTTCTCAAATAGCAGAAGAGAAAGGAAGAAGAGATGTTGTTGTTCATGCATTTTCTCTCAAGTTTAAGGTCCACTGAGATCAAGAATCTGCTTCACTTCCTAGACACCTTTTTTTAAATGGGTTTTTTGTTTGTCCTAAATATATGTGTGTGCGTGTGTGTGTGTGTATGGTCAAAGTTAGAGAGAGAGGGAGACACACACAGAGGGATGGAGAAAGGGGGAGAGAGGGAGGGAAGGAGGGAGGGAGAGGGAGAGAGGGGGAGAGAGAGAGAAAGAGAGAAAGAGAGAGAGAGAGAGAGATCTACCCATTGATTCACTCCCCAGATGGCTGCAATGGCCAGTGCTGGGCCAGGCCAAGGCCAGGAGCCAAGAGCTTCCTCTGGGTCTCCCACATGGGACCAGGGACCACTTCATCCACCCTCCACTGCTTTCCCAGGTGCGTTAGCAGGAAGCTGGATCAGTAATAGAGCAGCCGGGACTTGAAACAGCACCCCTATGGAATGCGAATGGTGCAGGCAGCAGCTTTACGCATTATGCCGCAGCACTGGCCTCACCCTCACTTCTGTGGTGTCTTTGGCTCTGCTTCCAGCATCTTTGGTTCTTTTCAAGCCTTTACTACACCTACAAAGGCAAGAAGAAAAGAAAGCGCAAAAAACTACCAAAGGCTTTGTGAGAAGACTCTCCAGATGATGAGGGATGGCGCATTGTATCTAGGAAACACAGTCCTGGGAGGGAATGGAGACAGCCCACAGGCAGCAACATCTGCCTACATTTGAGTGGCTTTGTACCATGTGCAGGAAAAGTGAATGCAAAAGAGCAAGGCAGACAAGGAGAGGAAGAAAGAATTGATGACTTAAAGAGCAAAACCCTAAAGAGAACTGCAAGGATAAAAATCAGGCTTAAAATGGCTCAGTGTAGACTCTGGTGTTGTAATGCAGCCGGTTAAACCACCACTTGCATGCATCTCACGTCTGAGACCTGGTTTGAGTCCCTGCTACTCTGTTTCCAATACAGCTCCCTGCTAATGTGCTGGGGAAGCAGCAGAAGGTGACCCGAGTGTATGGTCCCCTATCACCTATGAGGGAGACCTAGGTGCAGTTCCTGGTTCCTGGCTTTGGCTTGGCCCAGCTCTGACTGTTATAGTCATCTGGGGAGTGAATCAACAGGTAGAAAATCTCTAGCTCTGGCTCTGCCTTCATCTCTATCTCTGTCACTCTGCCTTTCAAATAAATAATTTTTTAAAGTGGATCAATTTGTATGTGGATAATTCTAAAATATGAAATGGAGGGCTGGTGCTGTGGCATAATGGGTAAAGCCACTGCCGGGATGCCAGCATCCCATATGGGTGCCAGTTCAAGTCCTGGCTGCTTCACTTCTGATCTAACACTCTGCTGTGTCCTGGGAAAGCAGTAGAAGATGGCTCAAGTGCTTGGGCTGCTGGAGCTTTGTGGGAGACCCAGAAGAAGCTCCTGGCTCCTGGCTCTGGATTGGTCCGGCTCTGGCCATTGTGGCCATTTGGGGAGTGAAGCAGCAGATGGAAGACCTCTTTCTCTCTGCCTCTTTGTAATTCTGCCTTTCAAATAAATACATAAATAAATATATTTTTTAAAAATAGAATTATTAACATTCAGCCCTCCTATTCCTTATCCACCTTGCAATTTCCAAAGGTAAATAAATCAGGTCAATATTTGTTAGAGCCACAGAGGTTAATCAAGGAACACACACACAAATACATATATACACATACATTACTCATATATGAAGTATTAAGATTAAAACATACCCTTTATTACAAAAGCTTACTGCATTAGGAAATATGGCTACAACACTAATGAACCTGCATAATCAAGAGCTTTATGCCACTTTCAATATTCTAGGGTAATTAAAAATATTTGTCAAAATATAGAACTAAAAGGTTGTTTATCCTGGAGTTAGATACATGTCTGCCTAAAACTTTTAGGTCTGATCTTTACTACACAGAGAAGCAGTGTAGGGTAGAGAACAGGGCATGGTGTCTGAGGCCTGAGGCCTGGCTTGGGCATTCTCTATTTTATCTTGACTAAATTTTCTGAGTTTCAACTTTCTCATATTTGAAACTGATATAATAATGGGGAAATGACAACACATAATGCTTCATAAAGATGAGGCAATTATGCACCAGTAAATACGTTACAATTGTCCGTAAAGTGCTTAGTTAGAGGCTACCACAATTCTACGAACATTTCTGAGGCGCAGCAGCCATTCAGTGACTTAGCATGGAGAAAAAGTCTTCTTCCTGAACCAAGAATTTCTGACCGTGCTGTTTATGTTTAGTCACTGGTTTTGTTTTGTTTTTTCAATAATTAGGAGAACAGGAAAGATGTCAACATCAATGAAAATAATTCAGAAAGACAAAAGCAACCAGGACACCCACTCCAATGGATATTTTTATTCTTCTAAAGCAGCAGATTCATTGTATACTACTGTGTCAGAGCCATCCCTAGGGATGTTGGTCCAAGACAAGTTGTATCCATTATCAGTGCAAGTTCAGAGCTGGGAACATAACCCCAGGTATTTTAAGAAAGGCTTAATGCAGGGAAATTAGCACATTTAAAATGACTGGAAGGACTAGAGGCCACCCTGGAAGTAACTGAGCTAGAGAACAGACAGGGCTTCACTGGTGTCTGCAATGGCCACTCTCTCCTCCAAAGCTTTGCTTAGTCAGCAGAAAAGAAAAACATCAGAACCTTAGGCCATCTGTACTGAAGTCTGTGGGGAGATGGATTACAAGAAGTCTCAGAGCCTTACTAAAAGCCAGTGCTCCAGGTAGAGGGAACTTGTTTATCATATCTGGGCTTTCACCCCTGAGGCTGATAGTGGCCTTTTGTGTTCTAGGAGGTCAGCAAAACACAAACACTGAGTCACTTTCTTCATTTGTAAACCTTTTAAGCAAGAGACACAGTGGTTGATGTGAGCATTCTGCCTACTCAGTGTATAATTTTAAGAATGCTGAAGACGATCTTTAAAAAGTATTCTTTGCTGCCAGAGAAAGGTAGAGAATGATTTAACCTCTATTTAGCCCTTACATTATAAAAATTTGCAAACCAGCAATCTTGGTGGCCATTGAAGTGAAGTCAAAGGAACCAGATAGAAGAGAATTACCCTCATGCTGTTAGACTGGAAAGTACCCTTAGCATTTTCTAGAAGGTGGTTTAGAGAGGAACTGATGCATGCAGCCTCAACTAAGTTGAAATTGGAAGTTGGCTCGGAAATCACAAATTTTACAAAATGCAATCGATTGAACCTTAAATGGTACTAACAAATATCCCTCTGCATTTTATACATGCATAGATGTTTTCCATTATTTCAGATCAATTTAATATGTAATATATAATAGTAGGATTTCCTCCTTCTCCCTCAAAACTTGACATTTTGGTACATCGTTTTCCTCCTGCCGTCCCAGGCAAATGCTTCCTGTTTCTTAAGTTGGCAGCTGTTATTTGAACTGCATCTCTTTTATGGGATTCAGGGGAGGACAGGCGTGGGCAGGAAAAGCAACAGTGGAAGTGTGTAAATTCGCCATCTCGTCTGTTCTTGCTTTAGAAGCTTGCAAGATGGGAGGTCAGCCACACTCAGGCGGCTGTGCGGGCATCCGCTGTGCTCAGAGTGGTTTGTTTCTGACAGTTGCTGCTGCTGGAGCAACATTTATGTATCTCAGAATGACTCAGATCTTTATGTTCTGTTGCTTTTGGGTAATACCTATGACAAATATTAGGATACGACGGTGTTGGGTTAGAAAGAGTGGACGTGACAGCCGGCACACACCTACTTTAGGAAGTAGTACCTGAAGGCTGTCACTCTGGGAGTCTTGTGACTCAGCCACCCCAAATCCCAGATACCCATGCCACATGCCTATAACCATCAACATTTCCTCCAACAGTACTCATCTACGGGAGGAGAGGTAATACAAGTTGAATATTATGACACAGCTTTTGACATCTATAGTTTCTGTTTTCAGACCATTAAGTACAGTGATCAGTTCGAAGATTGGAGGGCACTGTTACTAAATGCTGACATCTACTGAAATGCACGACATGCCAGACACTGCTCCCACTGTATGAGACAGGCCCTCTTGATATTCTCATTACCCTTTCACAGTGGAAACAGACAGAGGCAGTAAGTAACTTGCTTAGGGTCACCGGGCTTCATCTAAATACTGGCAGTTGCGATCAGATTCTCCCCTGGGATTTCTGTTCATGTTACATTGATCATACTGGTCTTCCAGCCTCAAAATGTTGGAATTGACAGAGACCTTCGAAGTGATAGAGAAGCACACTCATTGTAGGGTGAGGAAAATGAATCCAAGAGAGCATTAATTGACTGTCTCAAGGACCTACTTATGGATCATGGCAAAACCAGCACTGACCGATGTGTTTTCTATTACATCATACTTTGGCTTTTCTTTGTCCATTGCTCTTTTTCTTTTTCCTTTTTTTATTGCTAATGAATCACCAAGTCTTATCCACTTCCTTTAAGTTTTTCTGATCTCTGTCTCTTCCTTCCTATCCTCAAATCTAAGCCCTGGTTATCTTTTGGAAGACTGTGGTTGTCTCTGGCTGGCTTCAGGATTGCCTGCCTGTTTTCCTTCAGTTGGGTAGAAATTGGAACAAAAGTAGCTAGTAATTACAAATTCCATCCTTCAAAAAATGTTGTGCCTATTCCATTCACTTGTTTCCTAAATGTTACCAAATTTTTTCTTTCTAATTGCTAATTGTTATCTTAAAAACATCTTTAAACATTATTAATGCTTAGCTGTTATAATTAGATACAATTATTGGACCATTGTTTATGCTAATCTGGATTTTTTTTTTGTGTGTGTGTTAAACTGTGTGAGCTATACTCCCTTTGGACTTGATTATCATCTCTGGCAAAAATTTCTTACTTTATTTTTGCCTGACATTAAAATTTTCTAAAATATAAAACGTGTTTACTACAGAAAAGCCAGTGCATATAAATAAAACACTTAGATTGTTATTTATCCAAATCAAAGCTAGCACATTGTTGTATTCTTATGTGTATATTTTTGCTTTTTTTTTCAATGTGTGGAAGAAACTGACTAAATTTCCTTTTTGGAAGATGTGGATACTAATACCTTTCTTAAAAATTTGTTGGGAGACTAAAATGAGAATATATTTGAAAATACTTGGCATATACTAATTGCTCAAATGGCAGCTATGAGCTGTTGTTACATTTAACTCTTCAGCATTGTAGAATTCATTTTCATGTCAAGTATAAAATAGAATAATGACTTTTTATCCCAATGCTTAAATAATTGATCCATTTTTTCAAAATTGAACTTTTAATTTTGAGAAAATTGTAGAGTCACATGCAATTGTGAGAAATAATATAGAGAGTTCCTCTGTACTTCTGGTTTCCCACAGTGGGAAGACCTTGCAAAACTTTCTACAATGTCCCAAGCAGGATATTGACATTGACACAGTCAATATACAGAACATTTCCACCACCAGAGGGTTGCCCTTTTTAGCCACACCCAGTTCCCTCCTGTTCCCAGCCACCTCCTTAACCCCTCTCAACCACTCATCGGTTGAATGCTACAGAAATGCAATCATACAATATACAGTATTTTTCAATTGGTTTTTCTTCACTTAGTATAATTCTCTGGAGATTAATTTCCTCTTTCTTTTATAGAGTAATTTAGGGAGAATAGGCCCAGGTAGTAGAAGTCAGGGAGTCTCCAGGAATTAATCTTGTTTTAAGTCCTATGGATGTATCTTCTAATTATCTTTATTTAATTCCTGTATACTTTTTGGCTATTTTTATGAAACGTATACAAATATATATATATTATGGATCTAATTTTTGAAATTTATTACAAACATTTATTAAATATCATTCTCAAAAACTTATGGATTTAAAGGCATGGTTTTCTCAAGTATTCTGAAGTAGTGATGTTGACTGTTCCTGTGGTTTTTGGCTTGCATTGCTCTCCTATATTAAATTCCCAGTTGGAGTTTCCTGATAGGACCACGAGTGAGACAGAGGCATGGTAGTCCCTCCTCTACTCTCTGTGAACTTGCCTCCTTCCCTGCTGGCTTCCTTGTCACTGAAACGTAGTTACGCATTCTGTTTAGCAAGAAGCAGAAATGAATGCATCTTGTTGAAAGCCAAAAAGATATTTGAAGAACTTCACCCAAGAGGGGACACATTTGGTTGACATTTCCTAGAGACACAAGCCACTCCTAACATAGGCAGTGAGAGAAGGGCAATTTATGTAATGCTCTCAGACACTGTGTTTACTGAGGGTGATGAGCTGTGAGATTTATTGTTCCTTGAAAATTCTTGTGGATCTTATGGCCCTAAAGCCATAAATTAACTCCACATTTCTGACATTCTCTCGTATAACCTGGTCACATGTGGCCTTGACTATAGAATTTAATTTTTACAAATACAAATATATACAGTGTACTGAGGTGTACCTTGCGTTTTAAAATGAGACTATTTTATTGCAGTTACCTGTGTAACTTGACCTACAATCAAGGTAAGGTTGTTTTTACTCACAAAGACATGATATATGCCTGAGGTGACAGGCTAATTACTCTGATCTGACCCTTACACACTATACACATGGACAGAAATGCCACATAAATATATATGTATATAGTTACTATGTGTCAATTATATATATATATATATATAAATAAATAAACAAATAAATATAGATATTTTCACCACCGTTTCAAGTCCCCTTGTATTCCTTCCCAGTCAATTGCCCAACCACCCCTAGCCTCTGGCAATCACTAATTTGACTGCCATGTCTTTTCCAGACTTTATATGCATGGAATCATCCAGTCTATACTTCTCTGTGTCTGGTTTCTTTTAGCCCAGCTTAAAATTCTTCATGAGTATCCATTGTTGTCATGTGTTATTAGTAGCTCTAAATTTGCATCATTTGTAAAATATATATATATATATTTATTTTGACAGGCAGAGTGGACAGTGAGAGAGAGAGAGAGAGAGACAGAGAGAAAGGTCTTCCTTTTGCCGTTGGTTCACCCTCCAATGGCTGCCGCGCTGCGGCCAGCGCACTGCGCTCATCCAATGGCAGGAGCCAGGTGCCAGGTGCTTTTCCTGGTCTCCCATGGAGTGCAGGGCCCAAGCACCTGGGCCATCCTCCACTGCACTCCGGGCCACAGCAGAGGGCTGGCCTGGAAGAGGGGCAACCGGGACAGAATCCGGCGCCCCAACCGGGACTAGAACCCGGTGTGCCGGCGCCGCAAGGCAGAGGATTAGCCTGTTGAGCCACGGCGCTGGCCTTGTAAAAAATATTTTTATTCATTTATTTGAGACAGAGTTACAGACAGGGAGAGGGAGAGACAGAGAGAAAGGTCTTCCACCTGCGGGTTCTTTCCCCAAATGGCTGCAACAGCTGGAATTAGGCTGATCTGAAGCCAGGAACCAGGAGGCTCCTCTGGGTCTCCCATGTGGGTACAGGAGCCCAAGCACTTGGGCCATCTTCTACCGCTTTCCTAGGCCATAGCAGAGAGCTGGATTGGAAGAGGAGTAACTGGGCTATGAACTGGCACTCATATGGGGCACCAGGCACTGCAGGTGGAGACTAAAGCTTACTACGCCACAGCGCTGGCCCCCTAAGTTTGCATCTTTATTAACGCAACTCATTTGTCAGTCAAGAAATGCTTGCTGAGCATCTACGACATGCTATTTCTATTATTTCTCAATAATAGAAAAACTGTCTGCAGCAAAGAGACAGAGCCCTGCTGCCCTGAAGCTTGTGTGTTAGTGCAGCCAGGAAGCAAGAGCTTCCAAATGGGTGTCATGGAATTCTTGGGGAACTTCAGAAAAAGTTATCTGGGGAAATTTCACAGATTCTGTGTTTTGTATATATACATATATATGTGTACTGTGCAAATATATCATATATAATATACATGTAGTTTTTTGAATATAGAAGGAGATAAAGGAGAAGGCAAAAAAAAGCATCACATACAAGAAGAGCATTCCAGGAAGAAGCAGGTGCGTGGTGTCTGCCTAGAGGCAGGCATGGCCAGAGTGGATGGAAGAAGGGAGGTGAAGTCAGAGTGAGCTCACAGAGGTGGGGATAGGGGTTGGGGTGCTGTAGACTGTTTTAGGCCCTGGCAAGTAGTGTAAGGGTTCCAATTTTAAGTGTGATGGGAACCACTGGGGGTTTAGAGCAGTGAGATGACATGGGCTGATTCACATTTAAAAGGATCACTTTGGTTGCTGCCTTGAGGGGAAGACCAGTGAGAAAGCTGCTGCAACAATCCATGCAAGTGATGAGATGGCTTGGACAAGGAAAGCGATAGTGGAGGAGTGACAGGTAGGCATATTCTGAACTTATTTTAAAGGTAGACTCAGCAGTATTTGTTGCCATTTGCGTGGTGGAATGCTGGTTTGCATCTCATCTCCTCCGCTTCCGATCCAATTCCCTGCTAATGCACCGGGGAAAGCAGTGGAAGATGGCCCATGTGATTGGAGTCCTGCCATGCATTTGAGAGACCTGGATGGCATTCTAGTTCCTGGCTTCAGCTGACCCAGCCCTGGATGTTGTGGGCCTTTGGGGAGAGAAGCAGCAGATGGAAGATATTTCTCTGTTTATATGCCCTCTGCTTTTGTACTAGGTTCCATTCTCTCTCATTTCAGCCTCTCTCTTCTCTGATTCATCAACCTTTCTCTCCCCCACTGGATCATTCCATTACAAAAAGACTTTTCCTCTTCAAAACTTTCTGTTGATCTCACTTTCTTGTTTAATCACTATCACATTTGATGAATCAGAGAAGAGACAGGCTAAAGTGACAGAAAATGGAACCCAGTACAAAAGCGGAGGGCATATAAACAGAGAAATATCTTCCATCTGCTGCTTCACTCCCCAATTGCCCACAACAACCAGGGCTGGGTCAGCTGAAGCCAGGAGCTCAAAATACCATCCAGGTCTCCCAAATGCATGGCAGGACTCCAATCACGTGGGCCATCTTCCACTGCTTTTCGAGGTGTGTTAGCAGGGAGTTGGATTACTTCTACATAGGAACATGGACAGTTTACCAACAAATAGTAAAGGAAAGGCAGAGTAGAAGGCCCCAAGTATCAGTATATAAAGAAAGATGATGGGTGCTTGTGGAAATCGCCTTGTAATTTCTCTGTTCTAGTAGTAGAACAGGGAACAAAAGTGATAGGCTTACAGAGCTGATGGAAGATAAGATACCAGTACTTTGAAAGACATAGAGTAAAATAGTGAGAAACAGATGGCTTGGTGTGTGACTGAATGGACTGGGGGTGGTTATGTGGCGTTAGTACTCTATAGCACCAAGAACCCACCTGAAGTTTGGGACATGATTTAAAGGGAGACCAGTCAACAAGGTACATGCCTTTCTCCAGCCTCATTCAGCTTTGGGAATGCACCTGTGCCACATCTGTATATTTGCACAGGGGAAGTGTTCTATTCAGTTATAATAGAGGTATTTCAGTTATCTTTTGTGGTATACTCAATCCCTAATCATAGTCATTTTAAGACAACCCTTTATTATTTCTCATAAGTCTGTGGTTTGACTTGTTGGTTCTTCTGCCTCACAGGATGTCAGCGGGGCTCCAGTAACATGGCGGACTTGCCGGGGCTGCAACACCCATCGTGGTTCACTTCCGTGCGTGCCTCTTAGCAGGATGGCTGGAAGACAGGGCTTGGCTGGGATGCTGGGATGGCTGGATCCTTCTGCTTCTGTGTAGCCCCTGGGCTCCTCCATTTCCCCCAGCTTGCCCAGCAATATAGTCAGACTCATGGTATGGCAACTCCAAGTTGAAAGTGAAAAAGCAGAAGGTGCCAATTCTTGAGGCTTAGGATTGGATAGCATCGCTTCTGTCACATTCTGCTGCCTTGGTGTGGGAGAGGACGTTGGTGGTCATCTTTGGAAATGAGATATCAGAATCCACCCTCCAGCTTTCAGTCACCATTTCTCCCTTCTGAAACACTCACATCCTTCCCAAGACTTTCCCAAAACCTTTATCTCGTTATAGCGTGAGGTTCAGGCTTCAAAATCCAGGATGATATCATCCAACATAGATGAAGCTCCTTGGGTACATCTCCTCTTGACTGGAATTCTTGGGCAGTAATGATCTGAACCGCTATCCCCCAACACCCCCAACATTCAACAGTGAACTGCCAGGGACACTCCCATTTAAAAGAGGAGGAGCAGGAACAGTCAGGGGTCCAGAGTGGTTCCGAAACCCAGCTGAGCACACTGCTCTTCTTCCAGGACGAGTGACAAGCTTTTATTAGGGCAGAATGTTCTTCTCTGGGAGTCGTTCTCTTTCACTCTTAGCTCTCTCCTCTGGGCTTGAGGCTCCAGAGGAACGACCCTTTCTTTTCTGTAAGAAATGTTTCACGTTTGGGCTTCAGTAGCATCCTCGGTCCGATTTTTGCCCGGACGAAGCTGGGGTCCAAAAGTCTCTCTCTCTTTTTTTAAATCTATTTTGTACCTTTTTAAAAAATCTATTTTGTACAGTCTTAAATTTATCTAATTCCTTTAAAAATGTGTGCTTTTCAAATTATAATCCACTCCATTAGACAACATCCTGCCTAAAGATCTCCTTAGCCAAATCCACCGCTCATTAGGCACATTTTCTCTCATGACATAATAGTAACAGGTTTGCTGGCAGTTTGGTGAGCACATAACCCATGTCCCCCCCATTTCCAGCATCTGATAGCAATTTCTTCACTGCCCTAACAGTCAGTCTCCACTAGTAGTCTCCCTGAGGCTCTTCTACATTCTGTCCGTTCTGCGGAGGTGAAGAGAATTTCTCATCCAACTGTGAAAGTGTGTCTTTACATTTGCTGAAATAAGCTGCAGCAGACAGATCAGCAGGGGAAAAGCATACACCTGTATTTACGTGCAGGAGGGTGTCACAGGAAAGTAAGTACCCATTAACACACTGAGGTCCAGAAGCTTACAAACCTTGGGTAGGCATTGTGGCACAGTGGGTTAAGTCACTCCTTGGGACACCCACGTCCCATACCGAGTTGCCTGATTCAAGTCCTGACTACTCTGACTTCAATCTAGCTTCCTAAATACATCCCTGGGAGACAGCAGATGATGGCTCAAGTACTGGGGTCCCTGAGTTCCTTGTTCTTGGCTTTGGCCTGGCCCAGCCCTGGATGTAATGGACATTTGGGGAGTGAACCAGAGAATGGAAGGTCTGTCTGTCTGTTTATCTCTGGTGCTATTTCAAATACATGAAAAATAAATAAACTAAAATAAAAAAGAAGCTTACAATATCCTTCTTTATAGGGGGAGGGAGGGCGGGATCTAGGCAATCCTGACCGGCAGTGATTTTTAAGGGAGCTGGATGGGCCCAAAGGATAGACGACGTCTGCATAAAATTATCTGGGCTCCAAGTGTAGTTTGACTACCAATCTCTTCCTCGGTGCTATGAATTTAATTTTCCTTGGTTAAAGAAACTTCAGTAGGAAGCTCGAAAGCAATTGCGTTCTTTTTGTTGGACCTAGATTTTATGTAGATAAGGGTTTTTCAGAGAGAAGCATCATTCAGCATCTGCTGATTCCCACATTCTTTTATTTGAAATAATGAACATACCAAGGTACAATATTTTGGGGTGACATTCCCTGGACTCCTTCAGGTATCAGAAGCCACGTTGTAGATCCCAGGTTTCTGTTATCTCAGCAAGGAACTTATAGGAAAAAATTTCTCTTTCATTTCTCTATGGTAATAATATGTTCATCAGTTTGATTTAGCCATTCCACAATGTATACATATTTCAAAGCATCATGTTTTCAGCCACCAATATACACAATTTGTATTTACTAATGAAAAATTAGAATAAAAAAGTTTTTAAATAGCATTTTCCGCTCAGAAAAGAATCATGGAGGCGTTGTAGGTACTGGTGCTGATGCAAGTCTAAGCAGCACCTCTCATCTCCAGCTACACGCTATCACTGCTCAAGAATTTTTAAAATTACTACTGCCTTGGCTACTTCTAACACCAATGCACTCAGAAGCCCTGCGGTAGGTCTGAAGTATCTGTCTATCTCTCTATTTCTCTCTCATCTGTCAGTTGCTCATCTTTTAAAGCTTGCCAGGTGATTCCGGCATCTAGCTAGGGCAGTGGACCAATATAAACGAACCAGGAAGTGTGTGCTCCAGTGTGTACCAAATGTCTCCTTAAATCTCTATGTGTCTTCCCTCACGTGAACTCCCAGAATCCTATGAGATATACAGTTTTGTTCCCTCTATTCATAGGCAATACTCAGAAAGGTTAACCAGGCCCACCTGACAGCAAAGCTGTTGTCTTTACTACTATCACCTTCTAATCTCTTACCAAAAAAGTGTGGGGTTTTGGTCCAATAAAAGGCACTATAATATCCTTAGAATTGTGTTTATTAACCCTTTACTTATTTAGAGTAACATAAGCAAAGTATTTTTAGAAAATTACATACTAGATAGAATTTTTTTTTTTTTTTGACAGGCAGAGTGGACAATGAGAGAGAGAGACAGAGAAAGGTCTTCCTTTGCCGTTGGTTCACCCTCCAATGGCTGCCGCGGCCGGCGCACCGCGCTCATCCGATGGCAGGAGCCAGGTACTAGGTGCTTTTCCTGGTCTCCCATGGGGTGCAGGGCCCAAGCACTTGGGCCATCCTCCACTGCACTCCGGGCCACAGCAGAGGGCTGGCTTGGAAGAGGGGCAACCGGGACAGAATCTGGCGCCCCGACCGGGACTAGACCCCCGTGTGCCGGCGCCACAAGGCGGAGGATTAGCCTGTTGAGCCACGGCGCCGGCCTACTAGATAGAAATTTAAAGCAGAAAAATTGGGGCTGGTGCTGTGGCCTAGGAGGCAAAGCCTCTGCCTGTGGCACTGACATTCCATAAGGGCGCTGGTTTGAGTCCGGGCTGCTCTACTTCCAATCCAGCTCTCTGCTATGGTCTGGGAAAGCAGAAGAACATGGCCCAAGTCCTTGGGCCCCTGCACCCATGTGGGAGACCTGGAAGAAGTTTCTGGCTCCTGGCTTCAGGTTGGCCCAGCTTCAGCTGTTGCGACCATTTAGAGAATGAACCAGTGGATGAAAGACTTCTCTTTCTGTCTTTTCCTCACTCTGTCTGTGACTCTACTTCTTAAATAAATAAAATCTTAGAAAAATATGCAGAAAAATCAAAATCAACACTGTACCAGGTGCTTGATCTGATCTGAGTCCAGTGACTGACTCCCCGGGGACTGTGGTCACTTTGAGTCAAATCACAACCCAGGAGTGCCGTTGGCTATGAAGATTTTCACTCAGAAAGACCAAGACTCTAACAGTTCTGACTGATAAGGAAGCACTTCTCATTTTAAAAGCATCTCCTTGGCAATGTATTGAATAACTGTATTTACTATTAATCTTTGGCACAAGTTCTTCTTCTTCTTTTTTTTTAAGATTTTATTTATTTGACAGGTAGAGTTACAGAAAGTGAGACAAGAGAGAAAGGTCTTCCTTCTGTTGGTTCACTCCCCAAATGGCCACCACGGCCGGAGCTACACCCATCCGAAGTCAGGAGCCAGGTGCTTCTTCCTGGTCTCCCATGCTGGTGCAGGGGCCCAAGGACTTGAGCCATCTTCTACTGCTTTCCCAGGCCATAGCAGAGAGCTGGATTAGAAGAGAAGCAGCCAGGAATAGAACTGGTGTCCATATGGGATTCTGGCGCTGCAGGCAAAGGATTAACCTACTGTGCCACTGTGCCAGCTCCACAAATTCTTCTTTTAAGATCCTTCTCCAATATTCTAGGCCTTCTCTCTTATTTTGTTGAGTCATGTTTATGCCAAGAATTTTTCATGATAGCAAATCCACCTCCATAAATGTGCATATTTCTTCAATGGAACCACAAACTTCTTGAGGTCAGAGATCCAATAGTCTCTATTACTTAAAAACTTTCTTGCCCCCGTATCAGATACAATACTGCTCCCATGGTTGACACTTGGCTAATAAAGAAGTGTTGAATGAATGAATAATATGTTGAGAGCCCTGGGAATATTCCCAAAAATCAAAAGCAGCATCAGGACAGAGCAGTAAGTCTGTTGCACACAGCATTTCATTTAGTCATCAGCATAACTCTACGAAAGAGGTACTTCTGAACACCACCGCTTAATTTAGGAAGACATTGAGGCTCCAGGAAATCAAACACCTCGCCTGTGTTTATGTCGCTGGAATGGCCATGAGTCAGCTCCAGAGCAGTTTCTTTGCTGTGTCTACCATTCTATACAACGACAGCATTACTGGGGGAAGATCTACAAAAACCGGGGTTGTCCTGAGAACACTGGTGATAGGCAGAGAGGGGAGGAGGCTGCCTCAGACTCAAATCCCTCTCCTCCTGGACCTGTGCATGCATCCTCTCTTAAAATCTTTTGCCAACTGACTTTAGCATGCATCATGGTAAACCTCTCTAGAGAAAGAAAAGCAAGCCACTCACCTGGTTTTAGAACAAACAAAAACCTCTTTGTGGCCTTAGCAGCACTGAGATAGAATATATACAAGAATATTGAAATGAAATCTATTTTTTCTTTATGTATTCTAAGCAGAACAACATCAATTTTACTAGCCATTTAATGGTAGGTAGTTAGGTGCCTGGTCTAAGGAAGAAAAGAAGGAAAAAAATCTAAAATAAGAAGGTGAATTTTATGAGCAGTAGTGATCAATCTAATAAGCTCTTGGGAAAATATCACTTGAATTAATTGCCATCACCATCAATCAAAGGTTGTTGATTGCTCTAGTAATGGGGTATAATTCCCATGGAATAAAAGCAGGGCTACAAAATATCCACCTATTTTAACCTACTGCTAAGAAAGGCAATGTGTAGCTCTGCTCAAATGTTGTATTTCCACTTGCCAACTGCAACAATTAAAACCACACTTTCATGAATTAACCTGCTAAGTGAATAAATCTTCTCAACAGCTTCATGTCATTGGTTCAAATGGTGTAATGTTTCTCACCTAAAGAACTAGAGGAGAACAAACCCACCAGGGAAAGTGGTGGAATTTATTGTCCTCTAAGGCTGAGCATTTGAACAGAACTCAACTGTGTTAGAACAAACAATGACTTTGTGTTTGAGGATTGTCAACTCCAGCTTGGTAACAGGCATTAATGGAAACCAACAAGTGGTACCTGTATTTATTCCACCTCTTGTCACACTGGGAACTGTGCTCCTTTGTGTTTGATCATCCCAAATGCTGCGTACCTGGTTCCCAGGAGATTAGTGGGAAACAACATGTTTGCCAGGTCAGCCACTTTAATCTAATTTTTATTTCTTTTTTTCCAGTAAAATCTGTCCTTTCTTAATTTCTACAACTGTGGGAAAAATATAAAATCTGTAAGCCAACTCACAGTTTCTCTATACTACCCCAGAAACTTCTAGAAAACACCATTTATGTTATGTCATTTCCCTCAAGTGAGGCAATCATTTTTTTCCTACTTCTAACCCTGGGGCTAAAATGAGAGCCTCTTCATTTTCTCCATGAATCTCCACAGGTCAGCCCAAAGCTGTGTCTTTTTCTCCCACAGCACATTCACGCTAGCCACTAACGACAGTGGTCTTTGAAACTCAGAATGCGAGGCTAGGAGGAGCCAGCTCACCAGTCTCCAGGAGGAGCCTCAAAGGCCTTGGCACCTCAGACTCTGCGAGAGATAAGGGTTCTCTTTGGGGCAATTTTCCTATCCCTGATATTCACCCCTAATTCTACTTCAGAGAGAATAAAAAGAGTTCAGGGATGCTCTGATGGAGCTCTGAAGTTCTTTAGACATGGGCACATGCCGGGTGCTAGATTTCCTAAAGGTAAGTCTCACACCGTGGACTAGGGTGGTAGCAGAGCCAAGCCAAACTGGACACAAGTTGGTCATTCCAGAAAAGCAAGTTCCATTATGGGTGGGCATGGTGGGTAGCAGCTCTGTCTCCATGCACCACCTGCTCTTCGTGACCCTAGGATCTACAGCCATGCCCATTGCCTTTCTTTTTTATTCTTCAAAGAATCCTGAATTCTCCTCTCTAGGATCTCAATTTCTAGGGTTCTATCTCCCATCAGTGCCAGTACCGACAGCAATTCTTTACTAAAGTTCTTAAAGGAGGTCAGAGAATTCAGAGACTGTTTAGACCAGCAAGCTGATAAAATTCAGAGAAATCGGAAACAGACACACGGCTGCTTTTTGCTAAGTCATTGGAAAAGCCCATAGTTCTAGATGATGCCAATCCGCTGTGGTTTTTGTCTCACCAATCCAATCTATAGCGTGACTGTGGGAACACAACCCACAGTCTTTTCTCTAAGGCCAGACTTCCCTCCCACACTGAACTCTGCACTGTCTGGACTCCTGTTCCACACAGGGTAGAGACCACTGCTCATTCATCTTTTCACAGCCAGCATCTCACCGAGTGCCTGGCACAAAGGGGATACTCAGCACTATCATTCTCCCCCATTACCACTCAATACTTCTCAAAGCTATCCGTGAATACTCTCTCCCCAACTTGATTACAGATTCTGCAGTGACATACCTCCTGCAACTCCTGTCATTTTGAAGATAGTACTGTTCCCAACAGGGTCTAGTGACTGTAAAAGACTTAATTCACAGAACAATTTCATAGAATGAGACCAACCAACTCTTCTGCAGTATTGTAGTAGACCAGATGATACCATCCCAAATATGTCCTTGTCCCAATTCTTGGAATCTGTGAATGCTCCCTCTGATGGCAGAAGAGTCTTTGCAGATGTGATTAAGTTAAGGATCTTGGGGTGGGCATTTGGCATAGTGGTTGGGGTACTGCTTAGGATGCTTATATTCCACATCAGAGTACCTGGGTGGTACTCAGAAGGGTCAGATCAGCAGAGGAGACCATGCAGCTCATGGTGAGAGGTCAGATGGATGTGCTTTGAAGATGGTGAAAGAGGAGGCAAACCAAGTGCCTGGTAGCCTTTAGAAGCAAAAAAAAGAAAAAGAAAAAAGAAAGAAAGAAAGAAAGAAAGAAAGAAAGAAAGAAAGAAAGAAAGAAAGAAAGAAAGAAAGAAAGAAAGAGAGAGAGAGAGAGAGAGAGAGAGAGAGAGAGAGAAAGAAAGAAAGAAAAAAGGCAAAGCCACCATTGTTTCTTCTCAGAGCTCCTGGAAGGCACCAGTCCCACTCTCACCTTGACATTGGCCTAGTAAGATGATTTTGGACCCCTGACCTTCACAACTGGAAGAGAATAAATCTGTGTTGTTTTAAGTCACTAAGAATGGGGTACTTCATTACAGCAGAACTGTACAGGGGACTGACAGGAGGATCCAGGAGGCAATTTCCGCAAACGGCAAAAAGAAGATGCCACCTGGATGACCAAAACATGGAAAATCAGAATGGAAGGGACTTGGAACAACGGTGCTTCTGGTCGCCTGACCTGAGGTGCCAGATGGCTGTGGCAGAGGTGGTGCACTGTCTGGAACAGGCTCCAGGAACAATGGGTCCATTTTGTTTAGTTTTGTTTTGTTTTGCAGACAGGCAGGAGGTCAAGTTCTGCACAGCTGTCATTCACTTGGAATACATATAATTTATTTCTTTGCTTTTTTTGCCCAAAGGAGGAGAAGGCTGAGCAGTGCGGTGGGTAGGCAGGCAACTTCACCTGCAGTCTCTCTAAAAGAGATTTAATCTGTAGATACGAGCAGTAGCAATCAAGCAAGACAATCCAATAAACAGATGCTTTTGGAGACAAAATATCGCGTTTCCTTTAAGCCAATTCCCTTTTGCTGTGGTCTAGGCCTGACCTCAGTTCTACTTTGCAATCCCAGTTTGTGGGGTGTGTAGGTATCTGTGTGTACGTGTGTTATTCATCTGAACTCGGCTTACCCTTGGCTTATGAAACATGTGAATTGGAACGCTGTTCTCAAAATGAGCTCCCTTCTGGACAATTTCCCGAGGCTCAGCTTGCTTTAATTACTAACAAGAAGCTTTCAATGAACTGTTTTGAACCTGGCGTTCACAATGCACTTGCCTTGTACTGAGCGATAGCTTTATGACAGGAAGCTTTGTTAGTTGGACCACCCGGGGAATGCTGTTTGACCAGAATATGGCTGCCTGTCTACTTAAGAATGAGGGCTCCTCTAGACGTGTCACACCTGTGTTCCCCTAGCTACCTCCAGCTCCTGTTCATTTCCCATGCCATTCATATAAGCCACAGGGTTTGGCATCAATAGCCTCATTGATGGGCCCTTCTCTGGCCCTGGCCATGCTGGAGCCCTCTGCCCAGGTAGCCTAACGGTGCTGGATGGCAGTGCACACGGTGCATTCAAATGGTGCCTGGGAGGTGATGCAACTGTGTCTATGCAAGAGCTCCCAGAGTTAGAGAGTAAAACCCTGAGAATACCCTAACCAGGTCAGGCAGCAGTTTTGATGGAAATTTACTGTCTTCACAATCAAAAACAAAAGTATCACTTAGGTTAAAAGCCTAAATGGATTGGAGCAGATTCCTGTGATTCTATCCATTTGGATATTGTCTCAAACAGATTGAGAGTCACTGTTTGCCTCACCACACCGAATTCGTTCTTTGGCAAGACTATTTTTTTTTTTTTAATCATTCCACCATCATTTGGCTTCCATTGGTGCTACTTTAAAAAGAGCATTTATTTCATTTCTAATTGTCAAATAACAATGGTATATACTTACAGGATACAGTGTAATGTTTCTCTACAGGCAAATATTGTGGGATGAACAAATCAGGTAATTAACATCATCTCATATGCTTATCATTCCTTTATGGTGAGAACATTTAAAATCCATCCTTTTAGCAAATTTGAATTGTACTCATATAAAACATTAACCAGAGATCATCCGAATTTATTCCTCCTGTTTCATGGAAATTTCGCACCCTTTGACCAGTACCTTCCTTTTCTCTCTCTACACCCCGCCCACGCCAGCCGTTGGCAGTCACCATTCTAGTCTCTACTTCCAGGAGTTCACCTTTTGTAGATTGCACAGGTCATGTGGTACTCGTCTTTCTGTGTATGACTTACTTCATTTAGCATAATGTTCTCTAGCATCCATGCTATCAAATGACAAAATTGCTTTTTTTTTTAAAGATGGATACTGTTCCACTCTGTGTATATATACTACATTTAAAAAATCCATTCATCTGTTGGTGTGCCCTGTGCTTGTTCCATATCTTGGCTGTTGTGAATAACGCTGCAATGAATGTGGGAGTGCAGACATCTCTCTCTATTTTTTAAAGATTTATTTATTTTATTTGAAAGTCAGAGTTACACAGAGAGAGGAGAGGCAGAGAGAGAGAGAGAGAGAGAGAGAGAGAGAGAGAGAGAGAGAGAGGTCTTCCATTTGATGGTTCACTCCCCAATTGGCCATAATGGCCGGAGCTGTGCCGATCCAAAGCCAGGAGCCAGAAGCTTCTTCCGGGTCTCCCACATGGGTGCAGGGGCCCAAGGACTTGGGCCATCCTCTACGGCTTTCCCAGGCCATAGCAGAGAGCTGGATCAGAAGTGGAGCAGCCGGGTCTCAAACCCGTGCCCATATGGGATACCAGCACTTCAGGCCACAGCGCTGGCCCCACAGACATCTCTTAAATATAGCTTTTTGAAAAAAAATTATTCACTTATATGAAAGGCAGAGAGAAAGAGAGAACGAATGAATGAATGGATCTTCTACATGCTGATTCACACTCAAAGGCCACGATGGCTGGGGTTGGTCCAGGCCAAAACCATGAGCTTGGAGCTTCATCTGGTTCTCCCATTTAGGTGGCAGGGACCAAGGCACTTGGGCCATCTTCGCTGCTTTCCTAGGTGCATTAGCAGGGAGCTGGATCAGAAGCGGAATAGCCAGAACCCACACCAGCACTCCTACATGGGATGCTGATGTCCTAAGAAGGGGCTTAGCCCACGTTGCCACAACACCGACCCCCAACATAACTGGTTTTAATTCTTGCCAGTGTGCATTTTGGGAGACAGCTGGTGATGGCTCAAGTATCTGGGTCCCTGCCACCCACATGGGAAACTTGGATTGGGTTCTGGGCTCCTGACTTCAGCCTGGCCCAGCTACAGCTGGTGTGGGCATTTGGGGAGTGAATCACAGATGGAAGAGTCCCTCTCCCTCTCCCTCTCCCTCTCTCTTGATCTTTCAAGTAAAATGAAAATAACTAAATTTTAAAAAATCACTGAATATATATGCAGAAGTGAGATTGTTGGATCATGTGATAGTTCTCTTTTTAGTTTGAGAAACTTACATATTATCTTCCAAAATGGCTGTACTAACTTAACATTCCCATCAACAATGTGCAAGGCATGATTTTTTTCTACTTCCTCACCAAAACTTTTATCTTTCATATTTTTGAACATGTCGTTGTATACCTGTTGTCTATTTGTATGTCTTCTTTCGAGAAATATCTACACAGTTCCTTTGACCACTTTTAATTAGATTATTTGTTCTCTTGTAATTGAGTAGTTGGAGTTCCTTATTATTATTTTTGGTTATTAACTCCTTGTCAAATGTATGATTTACAAATATATTCTCCCAGCCTGTGGGTTGTTTTTCACACTATTGTTTCTTTCTCTCCCTCTCTCCCCCTCTCTCCCTCCCTCCCTTCCTTCCCCCTTCCTCCCTTCCTCCCTTCCCTCCTTCCTCCCTCCCCTCCTCCCTCTTTCTCTCTCTTTCTCTCTTTCTTTCTTTCTTTCTTTCTTTCTTTCTTTCTTTCTTTCTTTCTTTCTTTCTTTCTTTCTTTCTTTCTTCCTTCCTTCCTTCCTTCCTTCCTTCCTTCCTTCCTTCCTTCCTTCCTTCCTTCCTTCCTTCCTTCCTTCCTTCCTTCCTTCCTTCCTTCCTTCCTTCCTTCCTTCCTTCCTTCCTTCCTTCCTTCCTTCCTTCCTTCCTTCCTTCCTTCCTTCCTTCCTTCCTTCCTTCCTTCCTTCCTTCCTTCCTTCAGAGTCTGTGCTGTTTGATGAATTCCAATTTGTTTATTTTTGTTTTTGTTGCCTGTGCTTTTGGGGTCACATCCAAGAAATCAGTACCTAGGCTGATGCCATGGAGCTTTTCCCCAATGTTTTCCTTTGTTGTGGTTTTACAGTTTCAGATATTGAAGTGTTTAATTCATTTAGAGTTGATTCTTATAGAAGGGGTGAGGTAAGGGGCCAATTTATTTCTTCAGCAGGTATATAGCTAGTTTTCTTAATATCATTTATTGAAGAGACTTGACAGAAAATCAATTAATCTGTAGATGTGTAGATTTACTTCTGGGTCCTCTATCTTATCCCATTTGTTAATCTTTTCTTAAAATATCAGTATCATGGCCGGCGCACAGCTCTCTAGGCTAATCCTCCACCTGCAGTGCCGGCACTCCCGGTTCAGTCCCTGTTGGGGTGCCGGTTCTGTCCTACTTGCTTCTCTTCCAGGCCAGCTCTCTGCTGTGGCCCAGGAGGGCAGTGGAGGATGGCCCAAGTGCTTGGGCCCTGCACCCGCATGGGAGACCAGGAGAAGCACCTGGCTCCTGCCTTCAGATTGGCGCAGCGCGCCGGCCATGGGGGGCCATTTGGGGGGTGAACCAACGGAAGGAAGACCTTTCTCTCTGTCTCTTTCACTAACTCTGCTTGTCAAAAACAAAAAAAGGAAAAAGAAAAAAAATCAGTATCATTCTGTTTTAATATAGTTGTGTGATTATATTTTAAAATCAGTTCATGTGATGTCAGGTTATTGATGCCTTTTTGCTCAAGACTGCTTTGCTTAGTCAGATAGATACAATGTTTTGACAAATGATGCATTTCTAGAATAATGTTTACAGATTTCTGATCTGTGTTATTACCTCTTGCAGAATATGAGATTGACTTCAGGTCTTAACAATAGAAATATGAACAGAGAGTTTTTGTATTTTTCAGTTGCTCTTTGATAAAGAGTTTGTTTTGCCTGCCCTCCAAAGGTACATGACAGTGAGCCTTTGCAACAATCTGGTGTATTCCTGCACAATGTTATGTTTTTGCTTTTCCTTTATAAGACAGCTGCATTTTCTTGTTTAAATATAAACTATTCTGTTGTTTATTTTATTTAAAATGGAGAGAATAGAGTGGGAGATAGAAAGTGAAACAAACAGGCAGCAAGATCTTCCGTCCACTGGTTCACACTCCCGATGCCTGTAACAGCTGGGGCTAGACAAGGCTGGAGCCACAATCCTGGGATTTAAGCTGGGTTTCCCGTGTGGTGGCAGGGATCCTACTATTGAAGTCCCAATTTGCTGCCTCACATAGTGCACTTGGGGAATGAACTAGTGGATGGGAGGTCTCTCTCTGTCTCAAATTAAAAATGCAGGTAAGATAATAGCATAATTATCTGTAATTGAAAATCCTTTTATACTTTGATATATGCATTTTCATTTTAAATATATGCATTTCATTTTGATATATGCATTTCATTTTAAAATTGAAATGATGGTTAATATTGATGGCAAATTCTTAAAAAAATTTTTTTTGAGGACACAGCAGAAAAGAGGAAGAGAGAGATGAGGGGGAGGTAGGGAAAGAAGGAAAAAGAGAAAGAAGGAGAGAGAGAGAGAGAGAATGAGGGAGAGAGCACTCTTATGTACTAGTTTACTCCCTAAATTCCTGCAATGGCCAAGGCTGGGTTGGGCTGAAGCCAAGAGCCAGGAACCAAGTCCAGGACTCCCGTGTGGGTGCCAGCCATCACAGCTGCCTTCCAGGTCTGCATTAGCAGGGAACTGGAGTAGGGAGCCAGAGCTGGGACCAGAATATCAGCACTCCAATGCCATCCTAACTGGTCTCTTAACTTCTAAGACAAATAACGCCTGCACCAGAAATGGTCTTCAACATTCTATTTCCTCTCTTCACGTCTAGTTCTTTGCCTATTTTTCCTTTGTTTCTCGGCTTCTTGGATATTTCTTCATTCTCCTTCCATTTCACTAATGTATTCATCTGGAACATTCTAATTTTTATAGGCCAAAGATGGTTGAGGGGTGGGCGTTTGGCCTAGCAGTGACGATGCTGTGTCAGAAGCCTGTGTGACCCACTTCAGAGTGTTGGGGTCTGAGGCCCAGCTCCGGCTCCTGATTCCAGCTTCCTGCTAGTGCAGATCCTTGCAGCAGTAGTGATAGCACAAGTGGTTGGTTCGCTGCTGCCCACACAGGAGACCTGGACTGAGTTCCTGGCTCCTGTCTTGGCTTGGCCCAGCTCCAGCTGTTGCAGGCATTTGGGGAGTGAACCAGCAGATGGGAAATCTCGGTCTACTGTCAATCTCTCTTTCTGTGTCTCTCTGCCTCTCAAATAAAATGAAGTGACTGCATTTGTTTTGGTACTTTCATGTAGTTTAATCTGATGCTATTTACTTTTTATGGTTTCTAATTTCAACTTCCAGGTTCTTCTTCCTGTCATGATATTTATAAAAGGATTCTATATTTATCTGTATGGCAAGGGGACTCTTTCCTAGGACAGAAAAAAAAGTAACCAACAAGTTACTTGCCTGATCCTCCTAAAAAACAATATCTGAGAGTGTGACTTTATTTGGAAATGGGATCTTTACAGAGGTAGAGAAGATGAAGCTGTTAGGGTGGGCCTTAAGCCAACAAAACCAGTGTCCTTATGAAAGGGGCACATTTGGACCTGAGTGGATCAGGGAGGCAACACTGCACAGAGACACACTGGGCAGAGCTGGCAGTGTGACTGGGCGGGGCATCCCCAAGCCAGGACACAGCCTGCACTGCTGGCCAACATCACCAGATGCCAGGAGGGCCAGCAGAGGCTCTTCCTCAGACCTTTGGGCAGTGCCCACACCTTGCTCAGAAGCCACCTCCCAAAACTTGTGAAAATAAACTCCTGTTGCTGGCGCCCCCTAGCTTTTGTACCTATCATGGCAGCACCAGGAGTCAGAGTTGCTCCATGAACTTTGCAATGGCTTACCAGCTTTCAAATGAAAGACTGATATTAGTAAGTACCTCTTTCTTTATATCTCCAGAAATTGAAAGCAGAGAAATAGAAAAGTAGATAAGCCCCACCTGTCTAGTACCCATAAGAAACTTTGTTTGCAACATTATTTGAAGGACATTACAGTTAGGTTCTAAGGATTATTTACCCTTTTGGGAAACTGTACAGTTTCATGTTTCTTGTAAAAACAAGATGGCTGATTCCATCATAATAGTTTTAGCCCAATACTCATTTAAGTGGTTCTCAATGTATAAGAAATATTTTAGTAATAAAAACATTTTAAAGATTTATGACATTGCAATAGACACAGAACCTACTTTAAAATGGCTGCAGAAAGGGCCAGCATTGTGGTACTGTGGGGTAAGCTGCTACCTGGGATGCTGGCATCCTATATGTGTCTCAGATGCTCCACTTCTGATCCAGACCCTGCTAATGGCCTGGGAAAGCAGCGGAAGACGGCCCAAGTGGTTGGGCCCCCACCACCTATATGGGAAACTCAGATGAAATGCCTGACTTCCACCTGGTCCAGTCCTGGCTGTCGCAGCCACTGGGGAGCAAACCTACGGATGGAAGATCTCTCTCTCTCTCTCTCTCTCTCTCTCTTCTTCTCTCTCTCTGTAGTTCTGCCTTTTGAATAAATAAATAAATCTTTAAAATAAAAAAATCCCTGCAGAAAAGCACTAAAAATTTATGTTTTAGTGAAAATTAAGAGAAATTATAACTATACTAGACTGAGAGTTTTATATCAAATACATGTCTATAACTACTCAAATTGCACAAGTCGACCCCAAAAACCTCACAAAGGAGCAATTTTAGGTGGATGCAAAATAATAAACACTGCAACATTTTTCATGAGAAGTTGGCATATTTTTTAGAAAGATGTGATCGGATACATGTGAATACCATTCTCTTTTCTCTTCTTGCTTTTACTGTAACTCCGCCCAAACGATGACAATCGTATGTCAATAGATACATGCTTCTCTTCTTTCTTTTCTCGCACCCTTTTCCTTAAAACAGTCACAGTATTTTTTATTGATGCCAGTGGTGATTTCATTGTATCCTTCCCAAGTATATTGCAAAAAAATTATCAATAGTGCTGTAAACTTAAAACATATATGGTCTGGGAATGAGATAATAATGGTACATTTGTTTATAAAAGTAGGTATAAAGAGGGGTCAGAATCATGGTGTAGTAGGTTAAGCCATATGGGTGCTGGTTCATTTCCTGGCTGCTCTACTTCTGATCCAGCTCCCTGATAATGTACCTGGGAAGGCAGTGTATGATGGCCTAAGTGCCTGGGCCCCCTACATCCACATGGGAGCCCTAGAAGAAGCTCCTGGCTCCCCGCTTTGGCCTGGCCCAGCTCTGGCCATTGTGGCCATTTGGAGAGTGAACCAGTGGATGGAAGATATCTCTCTCTCTCTCTCTCTCTCTCTCTCTCTCTCCCCCTCCCTCTTTCTGTAACTCTCCTTTTCAAGTAATTAAAATAAATCATTTAAAAAAAAAACACCTTGGAATATGTGAAAAATTGACTTATAAAAAACTCCAATCCTATTTTGTGAGGAGGAAAAGTTATCAATTATTAAATAAATGAGAATACTCCAAATGTGTTTACCTCTGTCAAAAGCAAATTAAGAATTAAAATTTTACTCAGTGCATTTTATCATTGTGGAAATCATTGTGAAAATCACAGAGAATTACTTGAAAATGCTTTGAGGTGGAAGCATCATTAGGAAGTATTTAAGAGTAAAGAGACAGTAGAGAGGAAATGCTTGCATAGTCGGATTATCTTTGTATCAATCATCTATTTTGTAAATTTTCATCCCAACTTTAAACATCTCCAGCCACTTCCTCAGTCATTATCCTTTACCCTGCAATTGTAGTAGAGCGTGCTGAGATAGTAAAATGAGATTAGACCAAATGAATACCAGAGGGCAGAGCCACGTGAAATGTTTTCCGGAATCCACTAGAAATTAGCTGTGGGTTATCAGAAGGGTTGGGGACATAATTACAGGCAATTGAGAACTGACGGTGGCCACGTGCTTGTGGTAGGCGCGGATACAACGCCGCCACACGACAAAACGTCCTCGAACTGTAGGACTGTTTGTTTTATTTCACGGTGGCAGATCCCACCGACATGGCAGAGAATAATGGAGGTGGGAGGACGGTCCAGTGTCCCGCAGTGGGCACCTGCTGGCGGGAGCGCACTGCGGCCCTCGCTTGGGCCGTAACTGTGGCTGGGCTCCAAGACCCTGCTCACCAGTCGCCCTGCGTGTCCT
The DNA here is from genome assembly GCA_949820135.1 of Sylvilagus floridanus. NCBI lineage: Eukaryota > Metazoa > Chordata > Mammalia > Lagomorpha > Leporidae > Sylvilagus > Sylvilagus floridanus. The sequence goes on along the minus strand of OX463227.1, from coordinate 63,800,644 downwards.
CCCTGTGTCTCAAAGTATAGCGGCCTTCCAACAAGGGTAGCTCCCTGATGGAAATGCGGGGTTTCTTGGCTTTTCCCTGATCTCCTCCTCCTCCTCTTCCGGTTTGTGTTTGGGAATGCACGAGCATGGTCATTCTCCTTGGGTCAAGCGAGTCCCAGCCTGCACCTGACCACGCCCGAGGGGAACCCTGAATCCTCAGGAGATGGAGAGTGCAGGCGCTCGCGCTTTGTCTCCGGGATGCTTGCCTTCTTCGGCAACTGCAGGCAAAGCTTGAACACCAGCCCGTCCTTGAAATCAGCTAGGCAGATCTGCCGTGCACTGGGGAGATGCACAAGGTGTGACATCTGTCTGCCTCTCGGGCGTCCCCCACTCGGCTTCGTCTTCACCAACTTTCACTTTGCTCTACGGATTTCTGAGAGGCTGCCTCCCTTTCTCCCCTTTGGGAACTGGACGCGCCAAGCATGTTCCGATGCCTCCAGCACCGCCTGCGTGTGTGGAGAAGGAGGGCTGGGAAACGCACGCTTAATCGGCACCGCCCGGCTTCCTAACGATGGGCTGCTGAAAAGCGGCTGGCCCAAGGCCAAGTCTGGGGTTTCACTGCTCAGGCAGGAAGGTCAGGTCCGTCCTAAGGAAAGGGGGGGGGGGGGGGGGACTATACTTTGTATCTCCCGCAAAAGGAAAAAAAAATCACAAATTCACATGTAATATTTAAAATGCTTCCTCCTTCATCTGGGAGCAACTGCTTTTAGTAGTCCGTTAACTCCCCATGGTTAAAAATTATTAGTTAAAATGTTTTTCTTGAGTTTAGACAAAAACCTCTAAGTGGCCTACTTTCATTTTCGTCTGGTTGAACAGTTTGTGGTTATGATATTTGAAAGAGCTTTTTAAAATGGGCTTGTAAGGGGAGTTAAATTTGAAAAACCCAAAAAACCCCAAACCCAAAAATACCAGATTGCAATTTTCAAAGCCCTTTTCCTGAAGACCTTAGCCTAATTGTTCCAATAAGAACACAGGGACATAGACAAAACACGGACTTTCCTTATTGTCTCTGAAGCATAAAAATCCCCTCACCAGGAAAACAAAAGTAGGTAAGGTCTGTATTGTTGCTTACATTTGCTAGCACGTAAGATTTTTCATGAGTTTGAAAAATCCAGTTGTGCCTGTCCAAGGGTAACGACCAGCGAGTAACCAGCTCAGAAGGAAGTGTGGTGACCCCCACGCCACCGGACGAGCGGATCGATCACTTAGAGATGTTGTCTGCTCTACGTGGTGGCGCAGGCTCTTTTGCAAGGATGAACTGCTCGGCTGAGAGGTGAAGGCTGGGACAGATAGATTAATATTACAGCTTTGCTTCACAACGAAGTCAGTTGTTAAATAAAATCGGTGGGAAAGCTGATGTCATAAAAAGCAGTGAGATAGCATCACCCTGGCGGCCTTATCATCCCTGTTCTCCTTGAACTTTGCAGGCTTAATGATCTTCAAATAGGTAGGAGTCATACGAGCCCTTTTCAGTTGAAACAAAGGGCTGTGAGTTTATTTAATAACCGCTGCAAACATTAAGTGGTGCAAAAACCTGTGCTTTCATAACTTAAGGTTGGTAACTGAAACTCTTTCCCCAGCGTGGTGTTTTCTCCACTGCAACTGGGAGAATGACTCCCAATTGGATGGCTGCGACTTTTGCATCTTCGAACATAAATCATCTTGTTTGGTCCCTGTGTCCCCAGGACAGCGGAGTAGTAGAAGTTAATCCTCATAGAAGCTGCCCAGAGACAGCGTGTCCATGACGTTGAGTTCAAGGACCCTTGCACCATAGTATCAGAGCAAAATGCAAGGGGAACCTCTTGTAACTCTCTGTTCAAAGGGTTGCTATATGAGCAACGGGGTGGCCTGCATCTGCTCCAGGATACACTGAGGTTTTCTTTTTAAATACTTATTTGTTTTCAAAGGCAGAGTCATGGAGAGAGAGGGAAAGAGAGCAAGTGAGCACAGGAGTGATAAGGAGAGAGAGATTGAGATTTCCCTATCCACTGTTCACTCCCCAGATGGCCACAACGGCCAGGAACCAGGAGCTTCATCCTGGTCTCCCATGTGGGTAGCAGGGGTCCAAGCACTTGGGCCATCTTCGTTGCTGCTTTTCCCAGGCCATTAGATATTTTGATGTCTCTGCTTGGCTTTGCTAAGAATAGAACTTCATGAAGTCTGAGATTACCCTGACGGGCACCCATTACAATGTGACTGTTTTTTTGTTTATGTGCAGAGTCCCATGTAGTTATATTCCTTATTCTTCATTTCGGTTATGAGCCCCTCCGAGGAGCTGATAAAAGCCAGAGAATGCAGAGAAATGTACATGTGCACACGTGCACACAAATTACCTACTTTGTCAGGGAGTCCTGTGAAGACCTGAGGCAGTCCACACACCTCGCTGAACAAACCTCTGCGTTTGTCTGCTGAATTCATCCTGCATTTTTTGAATCTTTCCTGGCTGCCTACATTTTATTGGGACTTTTTTTTTTTTGCAAGAAAGCTGAGACTCCTTAAAAAAAAAAAAAAAACCCACAAGAATGAGATTCCTTAAAACGGAGAGGTAGCAAACAAATCAAGAGACAAAAGGGAAAACCCAATGACCCCTAAGGTTCGATTCCATAAAGCACTTTTCCAGGTGCCTATTGATTCTGCATTGGAGGTATTGGAGTCCTCTCCTTCAGTCTGCCGTCTCAGCTACTCACCCACCTTCCCTCTAACTGCATCCGCACCTGATGTGTGAAACCCAGTCCTTCTTCCCATGTCTAAGATTCTGCGTCACAGGATATTGCCCCCTTTCTTTCACAAAGATGTCTTCAGGAAGAGTAAGCTCTGAATTCAAGAAATAGTTTCCTGTCTCAAATTAGCTATGGACAGAGTGTATTGACTCATTTCAGATGCAAGAGATTGAACCTGCTTTGATCAGATCCACTTTGCTAAGTATAAGCCAGCTTCACTCCCTCCTCCCCGTTTAGCACCTTGTCCTCATCTCCACACTTCAAAATGAGCAGCGTTAAGATCTTACAGATTCTTAACCTGTGGGAAGACCTGTGGGTATCTCTCTGGCTTTCAAGGGTTTCTGTTTCAAGGCAGTTTTTCATTCTTCCACTAGTTGGCGCTCTATACAAAGGAAAGAAAGCTAAGGGGACTCCTGCAGAATTACTGACTCAAAAAACTAAATTATTTTCTGGGTTCCTGAGAATAAGCTTATTAATCTTATATTGGTTCGAATATACCAAAAATGAAGTTGTATTACATTATGGAATATTATGCTTGCTTTGCTCTCCTTGATTAGAGCAATCCAAATCAATATTTTGTGTGCCCACCCCACTCACAGTTATTACAAAACAGGAACTACAGAGTACATGGGAACACTTGTTTTGTAAGTAGTAAGACCATCTTCTTGGTAAGAATCTTCTAGGACAGAGCTGCAGCCACACGTTTTAAACCCTGCATCACAACATCCTGCACAGTATAGACCCTTACTGAATTTTGCCTGACATGATAGTCTTTGGTCTTAAGGATTTGCCTTCTACGTCAGCTTAAGGACCAGTGGTTGGGCAAGATTGTCCAACATCAGTCCCCTCAGAAACCCACTGGGAAACCCTCTTGGTCCAAGCTCAGCTCAGCTTTTCTTACTTTGTGTTAAGCTGAAAGATTACCTTGGACAGTCACAAACAATCAAGGTCTCCCAGTGCTTTGCTTACACTTGCATTTCGTTTTAGAGTTGTTTATCCTGTCTCTCCCCACCTCCCCGGAGATCCTTTGGCAAATCTGATAAACAATGCCTTTTTCTTGCTCAAGGCAAAAAGTCCAATTGAATACAATGGGGGCCCAGACTTGGCTGACTCGCAGGCTGCAGGTGTTCTCCGGATTGTGGTCATCTAAACCAGATGCTGTGGAGCTGCAGCACCTGCTTCCCTTCCCTGCGTACACCCTGGAGACCGCGGCTCCCGAGTAGACGAAGCCAGAACCCCGGCTGCCGGCTGTGATGCACCTACAACAGCATCCTCCCGACGACAGAGTGAGTTGTCCTCGAAACAGCCTCCCCAAGTCCCCTTCCAGTCCTCAGATGCACAGTTCGATTTGTTATTCTGTCTCCATTCGCTGATCCAATGCCACAATCCCCTCAACATACACACACCCAACAACAGAGCCTCCTTTAGGTAGACTATGAGAGACTACTTTATTTTACCCTGGATTATATTATGTGGACTGAAAAGACTGGCCAGGCACTAAAGGGGGATTATTTTTATGGTTCTGATAACAATAAGTCAGATGCCAAAAGCCTTGTACAGCCTCAGATTTTATGAACATTTCTATAGGTGTCATAAATCTTTGAACAATCCACCAAGAACTTATATCTTCTCCCTTGAATGTTGAACATTAAATAAGAGATGGGGCAGGTGTGGGGGGAGACCTGGTCCTGTGGGGACGTGACTGTGCTATCAGCTGCAGGAGGGGTTGGTTCTGGTATTATTACTACCTTGATTCTCATACTCACTCCTACAAGTGCACTTGTATTTGAACCCTTCTTGGTATACCTGGAGGAGTCAAGTTCTGTCCTGATCTCCATTTTTTAATTTTCAATTTCGATGTTTCTATTTTACACAGATGCTTCTGAGGACAGTTACTGTTTTGCATCTACACAGAAGGAAAATTTCCCTCTCTGTCCTTATGCTGTGTTCCCAATAATCAATTGAGAAAGGCTTTGCCTTGAGAGTTGAAGGCTGACCCTGCTCCATCCTCTGTGTGGAGGCAGTGAGGGTGGGGGGGGCCCAACCCCTGGCAAAGATGCAATCCTGGACCCTAGGTCTTGTCATCATCACTCACTCCTCCCCCCAGGAGAAACCTATCACTCCCCTGTGAGTTTCTGCTAGGACAAGCTTCAGGATGCTCTTTCTGTTTGCTCCCTGTAGCTCTGCGAGCCACAGATATATTCCTTTTGCTTCCATGCCTAGATTTAAACTACACTCCAAAGAATAATTTTTGACCTGGGGACTATAGAGTAGATTTGTGGTATGAAAGAGAGGAGGGGTAGGAGGATGGGAGAAGAATGCCCGGGGGGGGGGGGGGGTGAGATATAAAAACCAGTGGAGTTGACTTGAGATGAGGGAGATGTGGCACTGGGAGAGCTTTTTATTGAAATAAACCAAAGAGATCACAACATATTTTCAAAAAATCAACTTTGAAAAAGGCTCCCCCTCTTTTTTTCACCCCATGTGTATATTCTTTGTTAACCTCATTAGAAGAAGTGTCTAGACATAGCAAAACTAGAGAGAGAGAGAGAGAGACAGACAGACAGACAGACAGAGAGGATGGGTCTGGCAGCCAGAAAGGGAGCTCCGGATACTCCAGTCTGCAGATGTGTTGTGCACTGGGGTTGGAATCCACTCGCGGGTAGCTAGCTAATGGCACAGAAGGGGTTGCTTAGTGGAGATGAATATGAGAATGGAGATTACAACCCGAGATAAACCAAGCGTCTTTTATTTAGTATCATTGGAACTGTTTTCACTTATCTGCACAACTCTTTTCTTTTGTGCCTCTTAATTTGTCCTTGAAGCTCTGTATCTAATCATTAGTTGAGCAACCAATAATTCTCCCTCAGTCCCCCACCCCTTTTTACAACCAACTTTAATCTTTCGACTCAGTGAAAAACATGTTTCCCCTATCATAACTGGTTTAACAAAAATTCTCTTTCAAGTTTAGATTACTCCGATACAATGGCTTTCCTGCAGCCTCATGCTGGAGAAAGGAATTTACATTAGAAAAGAGAGATTTATGATAGCATTGGATTTCCATTTGAATATGGAGAGTTAATAACCTGCATATGTTTTTTTATTATTATTATTTTAAGGTCTAAGCTACGCCATAGGCAAGAGGAAAGCTGGAAACTGCAGGGCTGGCAGGGCTCAATGAGTACCTTTATCTGGATTTCATTCACAAACAGCAGCTCTCTCCTCGGGAAGGGAGCTGTGCGTCTCCCCAGATCGGAACTGGAGTAAGGGCCAGGATTTCCTGATTTGTTTACATTTCTCAAAAAACTTTTTTCCCCCGGACTAGGACAGAATTAGACTTCCTTTTCCACTTTTGGCTCCTTCCAAGCTATTCTTGCCCAAGGTATTCTCTCCCCTTTCCCTGCATTCTTTGTTGAAGTCTCAGCTGGGTTCTTTGTCTCACAGAAACACAGAGAGGCAATGAAAGATGTTGGCGGAAGAGTAAGGGCCATAATGACAACAATGAGCCCACCATGGCCGGGGGTTTCCTGGACACAGCGCGGTCTGCCTGACCCATGCGTCTGGGATCTGCTGTTGTGTCTCTCACCAACCCTTGGAGAGGATTCTGAGAGGTTCCCAGGTGATACACCAAGTCACATTGCTAGGTCTTTGCACCCTAAAAGGAGAAATGGCCATCACCAGCCTTCCACACACATCTCCACAGAGGAGATCTGTGGTTCAGATGGTGAGACATCAGCCCAACCCAAGTATGGGATATGAGTGTTGGGCTCCCAGGCTCCTAGGCCTCAAGACTATAGGGGTTCGACTCCACCCTGCTAGCCCTTCTGCCCTGCTGGGTTTCACTTTCACCCTCCTAGCCCATCTGTAACTGTCCTAAAGGCTGGTTTTGAAAATTGACTTTAAGCTCATTTGTTTATAATTGTTTTGCAATCTGGAGCTTAGTCCCTTTTCTTACCAGGCCACGGTAATGGCCAATCTGAATGTACAAAAGAGAACCAGATCACCCCTTGAACAAGACCAAGTCAGAGAAACACAGAGCCTTTTGAGGCGAGGGGACAGGTTCATGAACAGACAGGTGTAAGTTGCTTGTTTATTGACGTTTCTATTTCTTTTTCCTTCTCTCTTGTTTCTGAGGCTCAAGGCCTCTTTTGATTTCACTGGTTAAGTCATCTCTGTTTTGAAACACGTCTGCCATTCTGGCCTTGGGGATAATTGTGAGAATTGTCTGGAAGTAACCTTATCCTGCCTCCTTGAAGTCCCTTCTCTCCATCCCGGGGGACCCAGGGCAGTCCCTGTCATTTGTTCTTTCTGCTTCCCTGGAAACCAAACCCAGCTCTTGGCAGGGGGTCAGATAACTTCACTTATGCTGGAGCCTGGCTCTAAACATTAGCATTATACTGGGATCCTTTGTATCATAACACAAGAAATCTCAAGGTAAAGGAATGAGTTTCTGTTTGCGGCACTTATGCTACTGGTGGAGGGCCTTCAGGAAATAAAATGTACACATGTTCTCTCATTTTGAGGGTGGTGTTCGATAAAAATGATAGAAGGCTATTGTTTGGGGCTGAGCTCCTGTGTGAGACCCCACCAGAGCATGTGAAAAATCAAAATGGAGTCACTTATGCTGAAGTCCTAGGTCATCAGGCTGAAATTAAGCTGTATATTTGACCATCTGGGAAAACAGGATTTGACAGAGAACAAATTTCCCCAAAACAGGCTACTTTGAATGTGTGATAGTGAGGTCCCCTATGTCTCACATCCTAACTCAAAAGGGGTAACCCAAAGTAACCTGATACAAACCAGCTAGTTCTCTGTTGTGCTGTTTTCTGTCTCTGCCTTATAAGGGAAGCAACTTGGACCGGACCAGCTTGTTGTTTTGTTTTTGTTTCTGCTTTCTTTTGTCTTGAAAACCAACCTCCTCAGCTTAGCTCATCAGACTTCTTGCTCTATTTGTTTATGGGACAAAGTGTTGCCCAATTCTAGAACCGAAAATAAAGTCATTTCGGATCAAGAAACTCAGCTGCAATTTTGTCCTTGGTGGGTCATCTTTTGTCCTTGACAGGTCAAGGCAGGCATGTAAGTTTATTGATACTTACGAGGATGAGAGTCTTCCAAACAAAAGGTTAGTGGGAAATGCAATTGAAAGATAAGTTTCTTTTGGTGCATAAGACTCTGAAAGTCACGCCTAATTTTTTCATAACATACATCTTTCTGAAAACGTTCCCAAGTATCCTTGTATACACTTGTAGATAAACACCTGCAGAAAGAAACACCCTACTGCTGCTGTTGCACTGACTGATGAGTAACCAAGAACCTTTTCTGAACCATTTACTGAGAAAGCTCAGTTATGAATCAAGGCAATATTTAGCTATTCTGAAATGACCTGTCATAGCACTCATACACTCACTCAAATGACTACATGGTGCCCACTTTTTAGCAGGCCAAAATAGACTTTCTTCCGTGACTTCCTCCCAATGTGAGACTGAACCAATGGCTATATTTTCACTGCAACCTACACGCACAGTAAGCCATGCCTAGAGGACTAATGTACAAAAAGAAAAGTTATTGGAACACTGGCACATTTAGACATATCCAAGGGATTTTTTTTTTCTTTTTCTTGCTATTGGTTTTAGAGACGTTACTGTAGGCATAAGTATTGCGATGGAAACCGAGGTTCAGAGCCTTGAGGATTTGAGGAGGCTGTTTATGCTGGGGGCTGTCTTCTAGAGTAAGTACTTAGAAAGCTGTCAGTGGATAAGCGTAGGCAAAGAGCACGTTCTTTCATTGCGTGATGCCTTCGCCAAAGTTCAGAAAGAGGTCTAGAGTGAGTCCTGGCATGAGACACACCTAAGAGTGGGAAAAAATCTACAGAGAAGCCAACGTGTTCGGTTTGATGGGAGGGAAAAAAGTCAGATTTGAAGAACAGTGTTTGTAGAACATTTAAAATCTGCTTGACTCACACAAGCACAGATGAAACCAGGTGGTGGAAATTGCTGTATTTTATGCAGTAGACACAGAAATTGCAGGTTTATATATTTTCTCATATCATTCACACGTTGCTGAACATGGGCATCATTTCAAGAGAAGGGCTGATACAGACAGCTGACCTGAGAGGACCGTCTCTATATCCATAAACACGACACTCATGTGGGGATAGAGACCCCCAAATTATGCTGTGGAGAATGAGACCCCTGGCTAGACTTAGTCCAGGTTCTTGTTTTCCTGTGTGTAAGAATACAACTGGGCAATGTAGAGGTGTGCAGAAAAGCAGGCTGTACCGAGAGGCAAAGGGTTAGTTCACACTCAGAAGTGAGGGCGGGCCATGCGTGAAGAAGAGTTGCCTCCACGCAGGTTGGGGCTGTCCTCTTTTTGGATAAGGGGTAGGGCGCCTGACTGAATGATCAAAGGAGGCAGGGTTTGGGGTGGGCTGCAGCACATGGGTGGTCTCCAGGAAGGTGTCATGTGAGGCCTCGCTGCTTGATGAGGTGCATGTGTGCCAAGTCTTCAGCCCTGTTGAATCAGCAGAAAAGGTATTGGGATTTAGGCAGTGCATGCAGTTTGGGCTTTGGCCATCCTTAGCCTCTTGCCACTCACTAGCTACCTGCCTACCCGTATCAATGTGATCTCTCAGATTCCTCTAATTCTAACAAACACGGCTCATCTGCTGAAGGAATGCATAGGAGTCTGGTGTGGTATGTGCATGCTCACCCAATGGTTTCTTTGGGCTTGTTTGCAACAGTAGCCCAAGCTTTTACAGAGAGGAAGTACATATTGGCTCCAGGACAGCCGCAGCGCCCCAGGGGCCAGGGTGCTGAAGAGGAGATGGATTTCAGTATAGCAAGTACAGGCTTTTCCTTCCACCTGCGAGAAGCTTAAGGAGGCGAACATGCCCAGCACTTAAGAATGGTTTGAGTCCAGCAGACAGCATGTCCTTTCCAGCTGCCACCAAAGGTTTTTCCTCTCATGCTAAAGCTACACTTGCCTTTCTCTGGGAGCTGGCAATGTTGAGAGGTTACAGAGATGCACATTTTCTAGGCCCTGGCTTCCTTCTTCTTACTCTTTTCGTTATTCAACAGCTACAAAGCTATTATACCCTGAATGAAATGCAAAAATACAGCAGCTTCCAATGCTACACTCAGATATCTCCTTTTAGTAACTGCCACACTTTGTGACTTCCAATATGCACATGGTGGACAAGTGGGTGAGAGCCATTTTCAGTTACATTTGAGTCCTTCCAAAGACATGATGTTGTGCTTGGTGCCTATGCTGTCTCTACCAGGCCCTATGAATCTTCACTGCAAGATCACTGGCTTCTGCTTGGCCTTCAAGGAGTGTTCCGTAGACACATCTTCTGCTTTTCTGAGATGGCCCAAGGTGGCTACGAGGGAATTGCTGGCTGAAGTATGATTTCTATGTAGTTTTCTTCAGTAAGAGGCCTGTACAGTTTCTAAGTACACAGGCTGCAGAGGAAGTTAGCAGGCCCAAAAAGCATCTCCCATAGGTCTTGATCCAGTCTCCACTGGACTTCTTAACTCTGCAGCCAGGGCCTATGTGTGAATGAATGCCAAGTCTGGTGCTGTAGGGTCGTGTGGAAATAGAGTGTAGACAGTGAGGCCCTACAACTACTGCAGAAAACTAGACAACAGTGTTGTCCTGGCCAACATGGATTTGGCCTTGCTGACAAATCCCTGTGTTTGCACCTGTCAGATGGGTGTAAAGGCCTCTGTTTCAACTGGGACACACAGAAGACACGTGGTTGCTCAAGGTCTCTTTGTGATTCACTGGAAAAACAAGATGAAATCAGCTAGTTCCAACTGTGGGACCCAGGCACTTGTAAACCAATGGCAGAACTATATTCCTGAGTTCCTTAACCCCACCCCACCCAGGCCTGCTACCTCCTGCCACCACTTAAGCTTGACACACTGAGCCCCCTGGAGAGAAAGGGACCTTGGCTGGGACAAAGTCCATACCCACCACACCTACTCCCCTTAAGCTGATTTCTTATCTCTCCTTGGAGTGTGGGATTTAGCACCACATGACAGGACAATATGATAACCTGAACTCTATATTACTTTGGGGAAGATTCCTGAGCAAAAAGTGCTTGTTGGAAGAACTCTGTTAATGATAGTGACCATGGCGTTATCTGAGAAGAGGAAGGAAAGTCACCCAGAGTCAAGTGTTTTTGATGGCTAAGGTGAAGGCAACAATGGATAGAGATCTGCCCACAGGTTAGGAGAATCCTTAAAGACACAAGGACCATCAAGGTCGTCCTTCTTAAGAGTTATCATCTACTTTTTGTTTTCTGCTTCATCTGCTCTCTAATCCTGCAAGTTTCATTATTAGGATTTCCTGCTACACTTTTAGTTTTCAGTTACAGATTGACTAGGGACTGCCAGTATGTCTGGCCTACGGATGTTTGCTGGTAGATTATCCTTATAGGAGTTGCTATTGTGAGTGTTCATTTTCGAAAGGTAACAAAGAGTGGCAATTCACATAAATTCCACTGCCTCATCGCCTGTGATGGTCCAACAACTATGGACAAAACAGCATGATGGATTCATTTTAAACAAACCCTCTCGTTGAAAAAAAAAAATTAACAAACTAAACAAATAAACCAGAAGAAGAAGAAGAAGAAGAAGAAAAAATCCTCCCAAACCCAAACAAGACTCCATGGTTAAATTTACCAAACTGAAGGATTCAGACTTTGCCCAAGTCAGTGACTTAATAACTGACATCCAGTACAGGGATTCATTTTCCCTTTTCTCAATATTGAATGGAACTTCTCTTTGAAAAGGCTTATAATTTGTTGTCTAAAATTGGAACTGGGACAAATTCAAAGCCGGGTGAAAGGAAGTCTCTAAAACAATGGCATTGAAATTCTCCCAGGGCTTTTTCAATTGTGAGAATTTAGTGCACCTGAGTTGTTGGACTTGCTATAGTGGTGTAGTTTCTAATCTCAATCTAAGGAGGTGGCTCCTTTGAGAGAATGAACACTGATAGTTTTTGTTTTCCCCTCTCATATTTGGATGAATATATTCTATAATTTCCCAGAGATTAAAAAACCCTCAGGGGAAGCAAGCCCTGTGTATAAACGGAAGAGCATGTTCTGGTCTTCAAGACAAAGCTTTAGGCACGCTTATTGCATGTTTACTGTGCACCAGATACACAAGCCCTACATATATTAATTTATTCAGTCTTTACAACAAGAAGGAGGTCTGGTATTCTCCCAACTTTACAGACAAAGTGACCTGCCTACAGTTACATGGATGGCACGCTCAGGATCTGAACCCCACAAAATTCACTCTGTTGCCTCTTAACCATTTGGCAATAGTGCCTCCCAGGAAAAGTAAATTGCTTAAATCTGGGGACACGAGGCACTCAAGGCCTGCTAGGAATCGATTGTTTGCTCCGAAGAAACCCAGTGTGTTGAGTTTTAGAGCTGGACCTGGTATTGTTCCGGGTCTGAATAATGACGTAGGCAACATCCTTGCTAGACAGCTGACCATTCCCAATTCTATTTTAGTTTTGGTCTCAACCTGCCTCTTTCTGAAAATGATTGAAATAGCTTTCATGCAAATATACAAGAACTCATCTTCCTTCCAGATCTCTACAGGGCTCCAGTGTCATTTCAACCACCTGCAAACATCACTGCTGAATTCAGGCCTTTATGCGCCTAAATGCCTACGCCGAAATGTCCAGAGCCCCTCCCCAAACTACTCATTTTTCTGACTTCTCTATCTCTGTGCTGGTGTCATTCAGTGACCCAGACTTGAAAGCTCAGGGTAAATTTTTACTTCCCTCTTTGCTACACTGTCCCCTGCCTCAACCCCTCCCCAAGCAAACAAGGGATTAGGCATTAAGTCCTGTTGATTCTCTTTGCTCTGTCCACCCCTGCCCAATCCGACTGCAATGAATCAGATTTCTACAACCATATTTTAGACAAATACATTTCCAAGTAATTGCCCTCCTTAGCATCTCTATCCTCAATAGAGCCATCAGAATAAACTTGACAATCATAGTGTTTATAGAGTGTGCGTGTGTGTGTTTTGTTCTGTTGCAGACACTGTTCTAAGCTGGAGACACATCACTGAATTAACCGGCAAAATTCTTTCCTAAGGAAGCTCACTAAAGTGACCAAAATGACTGTATGATTTCCTGACTTAAAACCAAAGCAGTAAAGTTAAGAGTCAATGGATTTCCATTTCCCAGAAATTAAATATAAAATCTGGGTTTGGAAATCAATATCCTTCACAATATGGTCTCACGGCTCCTTTTCTCTCCTTTTATCAGCATGCGCTCTGCTTGCACCCACTACGGAATATTTATCACACAACACAAAACGTTTTTCCCCCACCTTGCTGTCTTAGTCTGCTGTCCCTGTTGCCTGGAATATATCACCTGCACTCCCCCCATACCAATGTTTCTGCTTTTAGCCGCCAGAGTTCTCTGCCTCCTCCAATGGACCAGATCTTTGACTTTGGGGTAGAAAGTCCCTTTGTGACAAGTCAGCCTGTTCACCTCCCCTTGGCTTCTGCTTTGATTTTAATGCCCCACGTTAGTCCTCAGTCTTTGTACCTGAGTCTGTGCCATTTTGCTGTTGTTGCTTTTTTAAAAGGCAGAGAGAGAGAGAAGAGAGAGAGAGAAGAGAGAGGAGAGAGGAGAGAGGAGAGAGGAGAGAGGAGAGAGAGAGAGAGAGAGAGAGAGAGAGAGAGAGAGAAACTCTCATGTTCTAACCCAGCCCAAACAAAATCCAGGTCTTCCATGTAGGTAGTTAGGACCCAACCACTTGAGCCATCACCACTGCTTAGCAGTCTGTACCAGTAGGAAGCTGGAATCAAGAGCTGGAGCCAGGAACTCAAATGTGGTACTCAAGAATCCTAACCACTAGTCTAAATGCCTGCTCCACATTTTTGTTTTCTAAGTATCTCTTGGTAAGTTTCTACTTTACACATCTTACTCAGCGTAAAATTCCCCAATTTTTTAATAAAAAAAGATTTGTCAATTTATTTTGAAAGGGAGAGTGACATGCACACACACAGGGAAAGAGACCGAGACAGAGAGAAAGAGAGAGAGAGAGATCTTCCACCAGCTGGTTCACTCCCCAAAATGGCTGCAACAGCTGGGACTGGGCTGGGCTGAAGCCAGGAGCCAGGAACTCCATCCAGGTCTCCCACGTGGTTAGCAGGAACTCAAATACTTGAGCCATCATTCACTGCCTCCCAAGGGGCATTTGCTGGGAGCTGGATCAGAAGCTGAGCAGCCAGGACTGGCACTCTGATCTGGGATGCAGGTATCTGAAGCAGCAGCTTAACGAGTTGTGCCACAATGCCCATCCCTCACTGTACCCTTCGCATGTAATTCTTCCCCTAAACTCCACCTCTGTAATTGAGGTTCCAAGGTCCCCAAAGACTTTGCAGGCTCTGACAGCCTACCTGTCCCTTTGGAATCGTCATCTAACCATTCACCCATTCAACAAGCAATGAACGTCATCGAACCCTCTGTATGTGGTGATGGCCAGGGGGAGGTTCCCACAAAGCACAGCAAAAATGACAATTCCCTGCTCATATGGGGCTCCCTCTCTCACTGGGGCAAGTGGTTAAAGGAGTAAGATAATATTGGTGAGTGAGAAAGATTATGAAGGAAGTAAAATGGGCTCCTGAGATGGGGGTGGGGGGCAGAAGCAGGTCTAGACAGGATGTTCTGAGAAACAAATCTCAGGTGAGGCGGGAGTGATGGGGAGCACGCCCTGCGTTAGAGCAGGTGAAGTGTTCCAAGCAGAGGAAGAATTCCCAGTGCAGCCATCAGCCTGGCCTCCTCCAGAGAAAGAGATCAGGTCAGAGCAAAGGAGGGAGGGTGGTGAGGACAGAGGCCAGCAAGGGGCAGAGCATGGACGCTTGCTCGCTGTCCCCCTGGGAAGTACTTTGTCAGCTTCCCTTCAAATGCTAGTCCCCTGGCTCTCTGGCTTGTCAGGCTCACTGGCTCCCTAATTCTTTCATCTGATTTGTCCTCTCTTCGTGACCTCAGATGTGGCCCATTTCAATAGCAGGCTCATCATGGTGGGCTCGTGACTTAGGGTGTACGTCTTCCAGGTCTTTACGCTTTAATGATGCCACTGGACAGAGTGGTTCCTAATATGTTTTCTAAGTTAAAAAATGTGATCATGACTTGGGTGAACACCCTGAAAAAAATCTCAGGGAGGAAAGACTCTGACTGTGGGTAACTCTTCCCAAATGGGAAGGCTTCTGGACATTGGAAATTCTTTTATGACATCAACAAGATTGCACCCTTTTCAACAATGGAACATCTGTGCATTTAAATGTAGTAGCATTTTAGGTCTTTTGAGTGTTTAAAGAATGATAAAACTTTTTTCAAATGTGTACCTGCTTTAGCAAGTGTTGTCAAGATGTGAGAAAACAGGAATTTTCAAACACTTCTCTTGGGAAGGCCAACAGGATGGCCTCTTTGGAGAGCAATCAGACAACAGCTGGCAGAGTGAAAGGGGCATCTATCCTAGGACCTGGTGATTCTGCTGCTTGGGGAACTGCAGCACGCGCACACTAAGATGCTTGTCCAGAGTCGTGGAAGCCTCGCTTGCCACAACGATCTGAGGCAACCCAAGTGTCTCTGAATAGAAGGGGCATTTTCATATTTGATGTAGAAACAAGTGGGTTACAGCTTCTCAAGTAGGTCATGTTCAGTGGAAAAGCAAATTGTAGCATCATGAATGATGGGATACCTCTTAAAAAAATGAAAGTGTGTCATATGTAGCTAAGCATAAGCAAAATATGAAAGTATAACAACATGCATGGGAACCATCAAACTCAAAATAGGGGTCAGTCTGGGGGAATGGAGGAAGGGGAGCAGAATCGGGAGTGCGACAGTATGGAGCTTTTCTGAATGTCTTTTTTTACTGAACAGAAGTATGAAAGAAATAGCACAAAATACTAAGTTATGACAAAGCTGGGTGCCTACATCAGAACTTATAATTAGTCTTTCCTTTATGTATATTTGTATAATAAGAAAATAATTTATTTAAAATATACCTGTGACAAGTTGCATTTGAAAGAAAACACAATTTAAGATGCTATAAAATGGCAGTCTAAAAACTAAGTCCTGTTGCTTTCACGTTACATAGGAAAAAAAAAAAAAAAACCTGAGTTGGGTATTTTATGGCCAAGTAGCAACAATGCTGATGAAGAATAGTGAAATTAATTAAAATGACACATTCTGAAAAGTGCTTCTTATCCTAACATCCTGAGAGTGTAAAGCATTGTTTTTCCTTTAGACCGATTTTCATCTTAACAAATGCCCATTTAGGTACTTAATTGTGTATTGTCTTTTGCTTTCATCTAAAGGTTTCCCATATTTGTCTCCCTAACTAAACTGAACCAGATCCCTGATCATCCAGTTTTTAGCCTGGAGTTTTTCCTGTCATCAGTTTACTGATTTTGTACTCAATAAATACCTCTGGAGGGGGATAAGTAAACCCTGACCATTTGGTGCATCCATTTCCCTTGGATGAGAAACTTACAGTCCTAAGATCCTAACAGATAGAGTGACCGCCTAGAGGATTTGATTTTCTGTCGCTAGTGGGGCACAACAGCTGTTTCCTCGATATGCAGTTACCTTAGATTGCAGAGCCCTGAAACAGAAAAGCAAACAAGGCTGATTGCTATTTCCAAGCTTCTAAAAATGCACACGCACTTCAGAGCTTTCTGGATGAGGCGGCTGGGCCCCTGGTATCTTCAGCTCTCCGGGAGCTGGTTCCTATCGCCAAACCTGGCATCGCTCACTCTTCCCGGGCAGGAAGCACCCATCTTTCCCCTCCCCTGCTCTATTTTGACTGACACTTCTATTTCTCAAAGGCAGAACTTGGGTTTTTAGTATTTAGACCTGAATCCTCATTGAACACTCTCAACAATGGCAGGAAAAATTAGAGGATACAGGCATTTTGCAGTAATGTGGATGAAAGCACTCTTTCTTTTTGTTGAATATGGAGTCCAGCTTTGAGGTTCTCTATTTCTACCAGATATAAAGCCAAGCCTTTGTAGTGTGTTTTGGGATTTTTACCCCCTTTTTTGTTTTTTTTCTTTTTTTTTTTTTTGATGTGAGCTGGCATCTCTCATGAAAAGATAAAGGCATCAATTAAGTCTACTACCAAACCTCAAGGATGAAAGCTATTGTTGTGAGCAGGAGTTAGGCACGCACATGGTATCAAGTAAGGGCCTGGAAACAGACGGCAGCCAAGGAAAACAGATGTCTGTCTCCTTGAAGAAGACCAAATGATGTGTATATTAACTATCCTTAATCTCCCAATTGATTCAACAATGGTGGCATTGATGAACTAATTTGGGCTGAACACAGTCACTGCCATGACCACTGTCACCATAAAGCGTTCAAATATTTGACTCAACCAGCTAAGCAACAAACAACAAAGAGAAAACAATAGCCAGGGAGCCACCGTACAAGAGAGAAGGATGCGTCAGATGCAGAGCCCGCGGTTGAAGGGTCAAACAGGCTCTGCTCTACCTTGGCTGCAAAAGGCAAAAGTCCAGATGTGGGCAGCAGAGGAATTCCCCCATGGAACAATGAGTAATAACGGCCGACTCACAATCATAGGATGCGCGAGACAATGATGAATGGTAGATTACCAACCTATAGAAGACCATCACAATGGTCACTTTCTTCCTAGTGGAACCTGTGCGCAAAATTGGAACAGAAAGAAAATTCCACTTGAGGTTTGTGCACGCTGTTTTTCCTGTTTTCCTGACATGGTTATAAATGAGAAAAAGTGCAGATGTTCAGCCTCTCGTCTCCATCGCATGACTGTGTCTCATCCTTTTATTAGCTTGCTCTTGCTCCTCCTTTTATGTTGTGGTGGTGTTGTCTTAAACTCCCCCGCACATGCTGTCCTCGGGGCCTTTGCTTTCTGCCCGCTCTCTTCCCCCCTCCCCCACCCTTCTTCCTTCTCTTTATTTTCTCCTTTTCTCTTCTCCCTTATGCTCCCCACTCCCTGCATTTGTCATTTCTCAGGATTATTGGGGGGAAGAAGGAGAAGAGTTAGGCATAGCGCGTGATGTAGAGTGTCTACAAAGCAAAAACTCCAAGTGTTTCTTGCCAAAGCCAGTTACTCTGTCTGTTTAGAAGCCAGTGCAGTCCTTGTTTATATTCATACTAAGAGGCGTGCCCAGAAATAGGTCGACTTCAAGGTTAAATAACTCCACCATGACCAGGCCGGTCATGAGGGTATGAAATGCACTCTCAAGTTAGACCAGAAGTTCAGGTTCGTTTTTGGGAAGCAGAAGGCCTTGCTTACCAAGTAATGCTGTGATAGCAAATCGCGATTAGACCCAAACTTGGGCTTGCTTTAGAGCTGAGCGAGAGACTGCAAAGCCATTGAACTGCACTGGCCTTGCTTGGCTGTTTCCCTTTCTTTGTGTGAGCTCCTCTGGCAAAACCCCATCCACCTCTGTGTTTGACTCTAAGCTCGTTTCACTTTTTAAAAACAAATAGACTCTCTCTTGAAGGTCTTCAGAGATCCACAGTTCCTATAACAATCAGTAAAGATGATGGCCAAGTTCTTAGCCTTCACTGCCCAGTGGTTCCGGTCTGCGTCCACAAGACACCAAACACCTCGGTGTTTCCAGATTTTGTCCATGGCTCTGCCTCATGCCAAACATCTGGATAGCTGAAAACATCAGGCCGTTTGGCATCAAGCAGACAAAACATCTGGATGGCTGCTTGAGTTTTTCACTTTTTAACTGGATGTTTGGTGTCTTGTAGACACAAGCTGAGGCTCCGACTCCATCCTGTAACAGCCCCCAGGCTGCCAGGCTGCCTCCAGATTCCCTTTATTGCAACTGACATTTTTACAAGAAAACTTTGCATTCTGTGTGATGCCTGTTGCTCTTATGCTCGGAAACAGATTCATCACTCAGGAAAAAAAAGTCCCAAACACCAAAACACATCCCAAACCAACCCCTAAAGGCCACACGCATGAGCAAGGTTTTCACTATTGTCCTGGTGAGTGAGCACAGCCATGGCACAATGTTAGGAGGTGGCAGTGGCTGCGGGGAGCAGAGGCCCCCAGAAGTCTCAGCAGAATTGCCTGATCCATCCCAATGACCCTCAGTTTGACTTGCTCCTTTTTCAGCCACAGAATACTGCTTCCAGGCTGGCAAAGATGGTGTTTGCCATACCACTGGATGTAGATTAATGACAAATGGCCAAACATTCCGTATGTCACACCAGCGACACTATAAACCAAACAGTAGGGATAGTTTAGAAAACACCATTTTCTCCAACATTTCTGAGCAAGCAAGACACTCACGTTTGACTGGTTTAGGGGTCAGTGCTGTGGCATAGTGGGTAACCTATGGCACCAGCTTCCCATATGGGCACTGGTTTGAGTCCCAGGTAGTCTACTTCCTATCCAGCTCCCCACTAAAATGTCTGAAATGGCAGCAGGAGATGGCCCAAGTACTTGGGCCCCTGTACCAATGCAGGAGACCCAGATGAAGCTCCTGGCCCCTGACTTGGGTCTGGCCCAGTTCCAGATATTGGGGCCATTTGAGGAATGAACCAGTAATGGAAGATTCTCTCTCTGTCTCTGTCTCTCCCTCTCCCTCTCTCTTTCTCTTCAAAAAAATTTGGTTTGAAAATAAGTTTCACAATCCAAGTGAGGGCTTAGTTCTCCCTGACCTTGGAACGGTTGTGTTAATGATGAAAAATAAATTATCAACAACTATTTATTGACCACCGTCCATGTGCCTAGCTGTCATGAACTGTCTGACTTCACACCCCTTCTCATCCTGGCTCTTGCCAAGGGTACTTATTAGCTTCTTTGATGAGCTCACACCAGCCCACTCACTGTGAACAGCCTGCTCTTAGGCGCACAAGGCTCCCTGGCCTGGGAAAGCTGTTGGAACAGGTTCCAGCTATCCCTCTTCTCTCTTAGCCCTCTGCGCCTGGCATCCAAGATCCCTTGCCTGCATCTTGCTCTTCAACACCTCAATCCTTGGCCCATGTTTTGAGTTTCCATCTGAGCCCCTCATCATTTACTTGTTAGTCTTGGAGACTAGGTTCTTTATCTCCAGGCTCCAATCTCCCCAACCCTAGATGATGCTTATTAGCTATTGGAATTACTGGATTTGCTTCTTCTTACCTACTCTAATAGCAACCACTTGCTGAGTACAGGATTTAGCATTCAGCTGACTTCTTCAGTATATTATGTTGTTTAATCTTCACATGGGGTTGGTAAGATAAACTGCTGTTTCATGGTGGATGCTGAAGTTTAAAAAACAATTGAACAGCTCATCCAATATCACAAGCTAGAAACGAATAAAGGGCAGAACTGGGGTTCAAACCCAGGATTGACTCCAAAACCTAGAAATCACCACTCCTCGGTATTGTCTCAGTTTGTCTTTGGGATTTAACCCTTTGCTCATCTGGCCCATATTATATGTCTACTCTCACTGCTCTGACTTCTCTATGACTCTTTAATTCGTTGGTAACATAGCTTTTATTTTTTCTTAAAGATTTATTTATTTGAAAGTCAGAGTTACAGAGAGATAAATGGAGGGAGGGAAGGAGGGGGGGAGGGAGGGAGAGAGAGAAAGAGAGAGAATCTTCCATCTGCTGGTTCACTTCCCAAATGACCACAATAGCCAGGGATGAGCCAGGCTGAATCCTGGAGCCAGGAGCTTCATCCAGGTCTCCCATGGGAGTAGCCAGGGCCCAAACACTTGTGCCATTTTCCTCTGCTTTCCCCAGGTCATTAGAAGGGAGCTGGATCAGAAGTGGAGCAGCCAGGACACCACCAAGTGCCCCTTTGGGATGCTGATATCGAGGTCACAATGCCAGCCCCATAATATATCTTGAGTGCCTATTTGGTAGCAAGCACTGTGTTTTATGCCAGGAATAAAATGGTGACCAATATAAGGCCTATGCTCTGCCCTCCTGGGCAGAATGGCTTAGTGCCTAGTGGGGGAAGAAGACAAGTAGAATGACAGTTTCAAAGCAGTGCAATAAGCTCAGTAACACCCGGAGCTCGTTATAGTACCTGGTGGCTCAGCTGAGGCCATCTTGTCTTCCTTGCTCCTGGTCCCATCAGGTCCCCTTCTTCTGGTATTCAGTGGGCATTGAGTCTGAGTCTTCTACCAGCAGGCTCATTCAGACCCTGAACTGAGGCACATGAAGGATACAAGGTCAGTGGCCTTGGGAGACCATCTGGGTGGAACTTAGAATTGACTCTGCACCCCAGATCCGGAATGCAGTGGCTCGGTCATAACCTCTGAATGCTGAGTGCCTGAATGCTCCCTCCAGCCTCCCTTATATCCTGGGGGTATGGGCTCTAGGGTTCTAGGTCTGAGCTATCTCCTTAGCATTTGCATCACAGATTCATATAGTCTATGAGGGCTCAGCTTATTGTCCTGTGTTTCTGCTCACATCACTTCCTGAGTGTTCTCTAGGATTGTAGCCATAGGATTCTTTTATTCCAGGGTATGGCTTTGTTTTCCAGGCCTCCACCACCGGGCAGGGGTCCTATAACCTTAGGCCTCTGTCTGCTGACTTGGATTGCTGTTCAGGATCTCTTTCTGCCGTGATTCAACTCTTGGATGGAACATCCTGCCAACAAGGGCCATCTGAATCTCATGTTAACTTGCTGCATGGGAATTTACACTGAGCTTGGCACCATCAGTTCAGGCATTCACTGCAGCTCGGTCAACTTGCCCTTGACCTGTTTCAATACTGGAAAATTCCTTGGAAATATAGAGGCCTTAAAGGAAATGTAATCTCTCTTAGCTCAGTGGTCCTATGTATAAGTAAATGTCTAGCAAATATTTGTCAAGGGCATTAAAACAAGAAAAGTTAAAACAAGAACTGGTGTCAGAACCCCTGTAGCATACATTTTGACACACATCAGTCACTCAATAACCATTTGCTGCTCTGAATGTGTTTGAGTTGAATTGAAGTATAATCTACCTGGGGAGGTAAGATGTATAGATAGAGAACAATTAAAGAGCATTACAGTTCACTTAATATCAACCATCCTGCAGATAAGGGAGGCAGGCCAAGGAGCCAGAGCTGTCAGCAAAAAACTTATAGAAGATAAAGGACTTGAAATAGACTTTAGGCCATTAATGCATTCCATGCTTTTCCAAATGAGTTTTTTCAAATGACTCCAGAATAGATACATCACCCCACTGTCTAAAATAAATAAATAAATAAAATTTAAAAATTAGAGAAGTTGACATAGTAGAAGCTATTCAGAAATGAAACACTTTTGTGAACATTTGGCAAATTTTAATTGCCTACTATGTGCTATGCTTTATTGGCAAGAACTAGGCATATGAAATGCTCAAGAAAGACATAGAGTACCACACTGCAGCATGTGGACTATAAATAAGAAGCCAAATGGCAATGTGGTACATTCTAAAAAAGAAATCACACAGGGGTCAATGTTGTGGCACAGCGGGTTGAGCCACTACCTATGATGCTACCATTCCATATCAGAGAGCAAGTCAGAGTTCCATCTGCTCCACTTTTTTTTTTTTTTTTTTTTTAAGAATTAAAGACAGAATCACTCAGGTGCAGGGACCAGCTCTAATCAAGTGCAAATCAAAGCTGCTGTTCCCATCAGTTCTCTTCAAGGGAGCCTGCAATCTTAGGCAACCTTGACTCTTTCCCTCTAGTTGGATTCTGCCTTTGTTTTCATGGAGGGAAAATCTAAACTATGTCCCATAATATTCTCCCAAAGTCAGAATGATTGGCTTCGCACATTCCTAATTGTGCCCAGAAAACTTCAAGGCATTAGACTGCATCTGAGAGACAGAGCAGAATATGGGTCTCCCCAACCTGGGGTGCATTTCGGGTCCCAGGCCCCAGAAACCTTTCATTTTAAAGATGGCACTGGATCACAGTCAAGCATGTTTGATGTATTTCATAGTCTAGAGAGTTGCAAAAGTGACCCTCCAAATTGCCACTTTGGCTTGGCAAATGGTTTTTTAAAATTATTTCTATAGAAGTCAGGATGGCCTAACAGAAAGAACCCAAAGCACTGACGGAACCACATAGAGGATCATCCTTCCCTTTGGCCCCATGACAATGTGCTCCGAGAGTCCCAAGTGCTCATTTCTATTCTGGAGTATGCTCCAGTTTGGAGATTTGCATGTTCTGTGCATCCAACTCGGTGTCCTCTTGAATCTTCCTGCTATAAGCCCAGAACTTTCTACCTGAGAAGGAAGCTGATGGAATCACCTGCTAGGAGCCTAAACTAAGCTTGATATATCATGGATTCACCCTGGCACATGGGTGGCACTTTAAATGACACGGTGTATATCAGGGACTAAGTTGGGATTTCTGCTTAGTCCCATGGGTCAATCTGTCTGCTCTGTGGTTCATATAGTCTGTCCCAGGGGATTTTTATTACAAAACAACAGCAGCTTTTCCCTTTTTGCATTCCCTTTTTGATGTTTTCATTTTTGTTAAAACATTTATTTATAATTTCACATCTCCCAGATTTCAGACGGCACAGCCAGAATTTGCTGAAGGTTCTCAGGTGGTCTCCTACCGGGTGCTTCTTGAACTTCTGTGCCTATGAATCACTGGGAGATTTTATCAAAGACCAACTTGGGATTCAGGAATGTGGGGGTAGATCTGAGATTTTGCATTTCCAACAAGTGCTCAGGCAAGGGCCTTGCTACAGGTACATGGATTCCCTTCCAGGTAGCACATTCATAGAGTACAGAGCTCTTCTGATGGATCAGGTATGCAGGGAGGCAGTGAGAAAACAGAAGGAAGAGAACCCTTCTGTGTCTTACAGTCTTAGAACCAGGGCACAATCCCAGTCAGTCCAAGTTGATTTTCTTCTTGACTGGGAATTGTGAATGACTTAGAATTGTTCTCTGTTTTCTCTATGACAGAATACCACAGATTGGGTAACTCAGAAAGAACATTTATTTTGCACAGTTCTGGGGGCTGGAGAGAACAATATCAAAGGACTCCCATCTAGTAAGGGCCTTCTCCCAACGTGATAGAGAACCTTAGATACAGGGCGAGCTTACTTTTTATAACAAACCCATCCCTGAGCTAACTAACCCATTCCTGAGCTGACTAACCCATTTCTGAGCTGACTAACCCATTCTTGAGATAAGGGCATTCATCCAGCAGCTTCTCCCATGACCTAATCACCTTGAAAAAGTCTCACCTCCCAAGACTGTCATAGTGGCAACTGAATTGCAAGCTGAGCTTTGGAGGGGACATTCAAACTGTAGCACATTTCTTCATCTAATGTGATCTATAGTCTACTGATTTACTTACAAGCAGACTCTTCTAACTTTCCAGAAAATATAAAGTGCCGGTGTCTACTCTGATTTCCCAAGACTTGATACGTCCAGGGTAAGGAAAACACATACTTTACTGCTAGAGGCAATGCTTTCCAAGCTTTTTTCATCTGAGGACATGACAGATACATGCCACATTGGAGGGTGATCCTGTTGACAGTGGCTTGCCTTGGAAGTGGCTGCTGACCGATAAAAAGCAACTGGCCCGATGGAGAACAAACCTCTTGCAGTAACCCATGCACTTAGCCCAGGCGAGCTCTCTTCTTTGGCTATAGTTCCTCAGTTTCAGAAATCCATCCTTATAAATACCACAGGAAGAGTAACACCAAAGTCACTGCTAGCTAAGCATCCAGGGAGGTTCACTGCAAGCTAAGCCACCCAAAAGAGCCTAGAGCATGTCCAGGAAAAAAAATAAAGAGGGGCAGGGGGGAAGGTGGGAGGAAGGGGAGGGTGGAAGGGCACCACCAAAAACCTCTTTGCTTCAGTGTTGAACACATTTGACCAAGCTATTTCTCCTCCCTGCAGGGTAATTTGTGAGTCCACAGGAGGACCAAGATGCTAAGGCATCTATCTTTGCATAGACCATTTTCCTCAGTGAGTTGGAAGGCAGTGACCTTAAACCAAACATTCTTTAGAAATGTTTCTATGGTAAGGAGTTAGCACCCAAGCCCACGCAGATAGATAATTCACTCTCACAACATTTATTTTCTTCTCTGTAGGCCAGAGGTCAGCACGCCATTTTCTGTAAAGGGTCAGAGAGTACATATTTTAAGCTCTGTGGTCCATACAGTTTCTGGAGCAATGATTCAACTGCAGCAGCATCCACCGACAGACTATAAACAAATGGGCAGGAATGTGGGCCAGGACAACTTTATTTACAGAAACAGGTAGTGGGGTGGATTGGGCCCATGAGTCTGTGATCCCTGTTAGGGGAAAAATCTGGTAGGTCGATGAATCTAAAACAAAAGCTGAATGTGGAAAAGAACAGAGCACATCCATGTTCAGGGCAAGGTGGACCATCACGGAGGTTTGAAGACAGATCCTACCCCGGGACAAATAGATGCTGAACACGGACACAGCACAGATGGATGCTGAACACAGCAGGGCTCGGGAAAGCAGTTGGTAGCAGGGCTGGCAAACTGCCCAGGGCAGGACAGAAGTGGAAGGCTGAGACTTACTTAGGGCAAATGCCCCATGAAACGGTCTTTGGTCTTTCTGTGTCTACGTGGCTGACACACTGGAAACTTCTATTCTGCATTCTTTTTTTTTTCTTTTAAAGAAATTTTCACCAGCCCTTTTGCCATGCAACTGTCATGTATAAGATGACTGAGAGCCAGGATTCTGCAAAAAATCCTGCACAGTTAGCATAGGTTGTATTTTCATGTTTTATTAAATTTGGCTTTGACCACATACCAATTTATCTCTGCCTTTGAGCCTATGAGACCACGCTAATTTGCATGTCTGTGGTTTAGGCAGTGGGACCCTCCAGCACTTTAAATAGTACTTTGTAAGTTTCTCAAAAGAGGCCAGAGAGAGACTATAAATATTATGACCTTGAAATAAAGCAAATAGGTGTGCAGTTGTTAGGACTGTAAAACCTATGCACATTAATTTTGCTTATTATTGAAATGCATACATATTTACAGGTCAAAGTTTTTCTTCCTGTGTGGCCCTACTGACATTAACTAGGAAACTGCATTTTCAATGTAAATTAAAGGTATCTAGATATAAGCTCTCCTATGTTAATTGCACAAGTAACAATTAACTTCACTCAATTATGCTTCCATTTTTGTTTTGCTTTTACAGGAAGTGGAATCCCTGTCACTGGCTAGAACTGTAGGTGAGACCAGGGATTTCTTGTTTGTAATAAGCGTGTTGTTCACCGTATGCTTTTAACATGTATCCTGAATCAACCCTTTAATCTAAGAGTCTTTGATCCCAGTTCCTTTCTAGAGTCTTCAATACCAGAGCTCTCCCCAGTTATTCTTGTGTAAATCGATATCATGGATGTTACCAGGCAATAAATGAACAATGCCACATTTAGTATTTATAACAACAGGGATTATTAACTTAATTACCTTATCCTTTTGAAATATCTGAAGAAGAATTATGGCCTCTGGGACACCAGCAACAGTCACCTAATCTATTTCTTAAGTTATAGCCGCAAAGTCTCTGGCAGGCCTCCCTCCAGGGCCTGGCTTATTGCAAACACTGGTGTGTCAATTTTAGTGGTGTTCTATCTTTGTGCAATTCTAAAGGCAGAGTGCCTATTTTAAGAGTTTTGTATTTTGTTAATAAGAAAACCTAAATTAAATTTGAGAGCAAACATGGAAATGTCAACTTTTTATTTTATTAAGTGAGGACAATACACAAAATTCTTTTATCATATTTATAACTGCAAAAAAGGAGGATATTTGAACATCAAAATAGAAAGCAAAAAAAAAATCACCTCAACTGCACAACAGGGCTTTATAAAAGAATTCCCTGCATTGTCTTTGTTGGTCTCCATTTTAATATAGATTGGGGTACAAATGTGAAAAATGAGACAGAATAAGGGAATCTTAACATCTTAGATAAAATTGGAAGGGTTATTTTCTATGTTTAAATGAAAGTCACTTGAGATGATTCCTTTACGGAAAGAAAAGTTAAAAGAGCGAATGATTTAAGGGTTTACAAAGGTCTTCCCCTCTAAGCACTATAATTCTAGGGACACAGCCCTGTGCGTAAGAGCGTCCTTAGAACACTGCTTTGGCAGTGACACTGCAGCGACATTTATCTCTGCGTTTTATAAATTCCCTGGTGGTCAAGTCAGAGTCTTTATTGAAGAGGACTGTGAATACTATGATTTTTTTTTTTACTGGTAATGATAATAATAACTATGCCCAAATATTAAAGAATGGCAATCTTTCTATATAAAGCAATAGTTCCTGGTAACTCTATTTTTAAAACATTTTAAATGGAAAATTATCATGCCCTACAGAACAAAAATTTGCAAGAAATGTTTTCAGCTCCTTTCCTATCCAATTCTCATTTCCTGTCTTCTGGCCTCAGGGGTATAAAGCCAAGCAAAATTTCAAAAGCTCTTGGAAAAACAGAAGTTTCGTATATGTGTGTGTGTGTGTGTGCGCGCATTGGGAAGCTGTGAGGCCAGAAAAATCAAAACAGATTAGAAGTGTCCCTTTTTGGTAATGTGCCTATCTCTTGTAAAGGTTCACACAACCACACATGCTCTGGTTTTGTGAATTTCACTGTGACAGTCAGAGCCTGATTAATGATGTGCTGTTATGAGGGAATCCAGTGGAAGCAGCGACTGAAAGAACATAAATGGTTTGGGAGACACCAAAGCTATCTTATCATCACAGTTATCAGTAATTAACTACTATAAATATCAGCACTTAATTTATTAAACTGTCCAAAAACAAGGAAGCTATTAACTGGGACCTGAGCTGCATATGATTCAATAACTTAATACCTTTTGGAGGTGGAGGGTCAGGCTGAGGGGCTGCCACATACAGGAGCTGCCGGGTGGGCATTTGGTGCAGTGGTCAAGACGTCGTTTGGGACACCTGTGTCAAAATGGAGTCCTTGGGTTCGAGACCTGGCTCTGCTTCCTATTCTAGCTTCCTGCTGACACACACCTGGGAGGCAGCAGGTGCTAGGTCAAGTAGTTGTATCCATGGGAGATCCAGATTGAGTGTCCAGCTCTGGCTGTTACAGGCATTTGGGCAGTGAACCAGTGGGTGGGGGCTCACTCTCACTCTCTGTGTGTGTGTGTGTATGTGTGTGTTTCTCCCTTTCCCTCCTCCCTCCCTTTCCCTCTCTCTGTCTAATAAATAAAAGTTTACAAAAAGAGATCAAAGAACAGATGAGAAAAAAAAAAAAGAAGAGAGCAGCCTGTCCCAACCCCAGCGAGCATGGCTGTGAGGACAGTGTAGGCTCAGAGAGGAGTGACCATTACAAAGTGATCTCCTGCACTGAGCGCTTCTAGAGGAATCCAGGAAACCAGCAGTAGGATCCACTTCCTGTAAAGGAGACTTGAAGAGAAAATGTAAAAAAAAAAAAAAAAAAAAAAAAGCCACGTTTCAACTACCAATGGCGATATTACCCAGAGATTTCTCAGTTGCTAAGGGTCAGGGGCAAACATGTGGGATGAAGTGGGAGGTCAGAGGGCAGACCTTCTAGAAGAAAAGAAAGAAGCATTCCCTGGGAACACTGGTGGTGACCTGTCAGGAGGCGTGGGGCTGCATAGTGAGTTAGTGAGACAGAAGAATGAAAATCAGAAAGGACAATGAAAATCACAGCTCCTATTTACTGGAAAATGATTCTCCATCAGACGTGGTGCTATTCAGCGTCTATCTCTGTGCCTTTGAAAGGAGAATGGGGTAGGTGGGTAAGGAAAGCACTCGCTAGTAGCTGCCTCCTGTTGCCGCCTCTGGGTAAGCTAGCATCTTTACCTCGCCTTCCAAGGGCCTGGCATCCCTAGATTGCCCTCTGGTTATTAGATAGAATGGAGCCCAGACACCAAGGAAGGATCAACAACACACAGATAAATATTTTGAGAGGATCCAGATTTGGAAAGTCCTAATATATTGCTAAACTTTCAACATTTTCCTCACCACAGAATGACTCCTCTGAGAACAAAGTAACTGTTGACTTCAAAGAACTCTGAGGAAGTTCAGTGGATGGAAAGAATTTGGCGAGCAATTGCGTGAATCAAATCTAGAGTTTTCCTTTCTGTCACGTGTGTGTGTGTGTGTGTGTGTGTGTGTGTAAAGCACGTGAATGTTTCTATAAAACTTAACTACTACCTGAAGTATTTCTCAATGTTTGAAATGCGCTGGGGATTAGAAGTGCCCTATCTATCTATCTATCTGGAAATTTCTACAAAGTTACCTCTGGGTTGTTGCATACCTGGGCTACCCCAGGACGATGTTAATGGTTTCAAAACCTAGCTGGGTCTCAGATCATATGGGGAGCTGTAAAAGTGTACATTCTTGAGTGTTACCACAGTCTTACTGAATCAGACTCTCGGGGGTGGAGCTGGTGACTCCCCAAAGGGGCTCCTGAAAGTCCACAGAAAATGCCTATTGTGAAAAACTGTGTGGATTTCCAAATTTATTTTGCATCAAAACAAACGTTTCTTCTAATCCCATTTTCAGTGAACTTTGTGAAGTGCCCTCGTATGCATGTGGACAAGTGGTGCTGACGTGAGTCTGGGTGAGCCCATATTCAGGTTGGCATCTTGTGAACTACCCATCTAAACATCTCTGTTGACACTGCTACCTCTTCCTATTGCTGCTATTCTCTCAATAAATGCCGATCTGGGTAGACCCCTCAAGGGCTTCCACACTTTGTTAATGGATGGATTTCTCTTACTCACCGCATAAGACCCTACTTTGCATTCTTGCCTTCCAAAAAACCCACTCTGCTGTGCAATCCTAAGAGATCCTGCCCAACATGGCCTTGAAGTTGCCTGGACTGATGAGCCCTAAATGGACTTAGAGATGGCTCCTTAATATCAGCCTTCAGCAAAATGCCAAACTGCATCCCAAACTAAGAATTCACCCTAGAAAACCTCCCGGGTGCCACATGAGCCATTATGAATAAGCTCTTGGTTCTGTTGACTCTCCCTCTTTTAGTTGTCTATGTTTATGCAGTTTCTTGGTTTTGGAAATCTCCCCACTGTAAACTCAGCTCATCAGTCCATTAGAGCTCTCCACCAGGCAGAATTGCATGCAAGGGACGTGGACAGCAAGCTGCCTGCTCACAGTCCTGAGGCCACAATTGCTTAGACTGTTTTTAGGGCACCAGGTGTCACTGGAAGTCAAGTCTCTTCAATGACTGATCTTCCTTTCTTTAAAAGTGTTTTTGAGGGGTGGACATTGTGGACTGCCTGAGGGCGCTGGTTCATGTCCAGACTGATCCACTTGAATGGTCTGGGAAAGCAGTGAAAGATGGCCCAAGTACTTGGACCCCTGCCACCTATGTGGGAGACTCAGATGAAACTCTTGGTTCCTGGCTTTAGCCTGGCCCAGCCTTGGCTGCTGTGGCAATTTGGGGAGTAAAGCAGCAAATGGAAGATCTTTCTCTCTTTCCCTTGTAACTCTGACTTTTAAAATAGATAACTCTTTAACAAGCATTGTTAGATTTTTTTTTAAAAAAAATGTTTTTGGTAAATCAGCTTCCACCAGCATATCATCGGGTGTGCTTATGAATTTGACAGAGCAATGTCAAATGACATCAAATCCAATGACACAGCAATTGTAAGATCCCAGCATTCATTCCTTCCCTGGAAAGATGGGGAAATGTGTATTTGTTCTCATCTCTACAAAAATGGTTCTTCTCAGGTCAAAAATGCTTTGCTCTTGGCCCAGGTGGCTTCAGAGGCACTGCATTCATCTTCCTGCTCCAACCTTGGGAGCTCGCTGAACATGAAGAGTCCTTGGTTTTACAGAGATCTGGATTCAGAATACTGGGTTGGATCATACAAGAGCAAATTTCTAGGAGCATGTGCAAAATTCTCCAGGAGTGAGGCCAGTGTCCTCCCCTGAGATGGCCTGACTCTTCAAGGATCAGAATCCTAATTTAAACTGATGTTATGCTCCCCCAAACCCCGAATTTACAGGCAGGAAAGTAACAGGTAAGCATGTAGCAGCATACACTTGCCAGCACTAATGCTCATGGCCAACCATCTCACAGACATAGAGATGCACTGAGAAAGAGACCCAATGATTGACCCAGCTTCAGACTTAGATCTCCTGGCTCCAAATCCTGTGCTTTTTCCATGTTTTCTTACAGTGCACATAGTAGTTACTTGGTTAGTATCTGCTGGTTCACTCCCCACCATACCATCCGGGGCTGGACCAGGCTGCAGCCAGGAGCCAGGAGCTTCATCTGGGTCTCCCAAATGGGTGCAGGGGCCCAAGGACTGGAGCCATCTTTCACTGCTTTCTCAGGTACAGCAGGGAGCTGGATCAGAAGTAGAGCAGCTGGGACTTGAACTGATATCCAGATGGGATGCTGGCACTGCAGGCCATGGTTAAACCCACTGTGCCACAACGTTGGCTCCAGTTCTGTAATTCTAACAATGACTGTGAAGACGGGTAGAATGTTGTTGGCAAAGGGTCCTTTTCTGGCCCTATCCTTTGAGACAAAGAAGGAAAAAAGCCACCAAAAAAGGTACCTTTGCTTTTCTCTCAAAGCCATCTTTATCTTTAATGGTTGTCTGAGCATAGCTCACAATCCTGTTCCTGAACTGGTTACTCCACCCATAGGAGGCACAGGCACTTGAGTAATCAAGGTAGCTTGGATGTTGGCACTTTTGGCTAAGGCAACATTTCTTGCAGTAGACATTCACATTTACAATGCAGGTTTCCCTCGGGTATTAAAAACCATGCTCATCTTTTATTTGGAGTAGCTTCTATTAGTTAAGCGGTATTTTTATAATAGCCTACAAATCAGTTGCCGAAGACAGAAAGATTAATTTAATAGGGAATGTAATGTCTATATGGAAATCTATTGCTTTAGGTACTTAGATGTAAACTTTACTATCAATTTAAGTTATTATTATTCTCATTAAATGTTTTTTTCTGTACTCTGAGATAAAAAAAAATGTTTACAAGCTTTATTTCCCTTTCATGGTTCAAAGCCTTTATCTTGATTAATCGGATCTTTTGGCTTTCTTCTTCAATGCTGTGATTCACTGGTTTCCTGTCATTTCACTCTGCAGGGTCTGGTTTTCCCATTGACAGTCTGCCATATCGTCTGGGCAACAAGAAGTAGCCTGGAGAAATTTGGGGCTGTAACTGTGGTGCTCTGACTTGTTTGGGTCTACAGGGAGATGGCCATGACCAAACAAAACAACAACCAAAAGGAAAAGCTCCCAGGTCCTCCTGTATTTGGACAGCCCAGATGTTATTTACAGCCTTGTTTATGAAGTATTTTCTTGACCCTGCTGGCTAGGATCCACACACTTTGTCATTTCAGAGCACACACGTCCTGTCACATGGTGACAATGTGCCCTGAACAAGTAAACAGGCTGGAAGACTATTATAAGGGTAGAGAGATCTTTTAACGTCACACTTCACCCTCCCTCTAAAAAAAAAAAAAAGACAAAGGAAAGCACAGAGAAAGAGGATGAGGGCTGCTTTACTTTTAGATTTTCAACTAACCCTGACTACTGCCACCATTTTGAAACTCCTGCTACGAACAAGAGTCTATGAAAAAAGCTAGGTCGTTCACGAACCAGAGACTCAAGGTCCTCAAACTCCCTTTCTAGAGAGAAGTTGCTACAAAGAAACCCAGTGGACCACATACAATACAGTGGTACAGTTTCCGTGAACACTTGGGGAGAGTTACCAAAGGTTCATTCTAGAGTTATTTGTAATGCTGAGAATACAGTATTCACAATATCACACACCCCTATCTAAGAAGGATTAAGTAATGTACGGTCCGCCCCTGCAATGAAAGGCTGTGATGCCCTGTGTACTTCCACCACCCCCAGCACAAGCTTCCACATCCACTAGTCCTCCCCATACAGCAGTGTGAGTTCTGTGTCTGATCCAGTCTCCCTCTGTTCTGTTCCCTTTCCACTCAGCTACCCTGTTGCCAGCACAGAGCTCTCTGTCCACAACCTGTCCTCTGAACATCTTTGCTCTGAAGGTCCCAAATTCCCTGAAACAGTGGAGCCCACTGGGTAATCAGAGGTGCTCTCACAACACCTGGAGTGGATAAGAACCTCCAGTTCTTTTGGTTCTTTTGATGTTCACACACCGTAAGGGACAGGCTGTTATCCATCCTTGCAGAGGGAATTACTGAAAACCTAGTTATTTTTCCTTACTACCTACCTAAGGATTTTAGCACATGACTCCACCGTTCCATTTTCTACTCTTTCTGACACTGCTTTTGGGGAGACTCAACAACCCCTACTGTTCGGCTAGTGTGCTCTCTTCAAAGGACCTGGCTGTCTCTTGTTTTCAGGTTCTTTTACTTTATAATTCTTCTTCCAACCACTGATGTTTACACTCCAGAGTTTGATATTATCAATTTTATGCCCCGTCTCCAGAATTTCAAGTTCCCCACTACCTCTTCACCATCTCCTGTTTTTTTCCAACTCATTTATTTTTGTACCGTTACTCCATTTCTTTGCTCACCCCAGGTTGGCCAGTCTACCCACTCTACCATTTTTTCGTGATCATCATCCACCCCACTGATTGCCACTCTCTCTCTATCTGTACTGGACTCTATGTATGGTTCACTGAAACAATCACTCCTTTGCATATGCTTCAGTCCTTACAGTGAGTTGATTAGTGTCTCCTCAAAATTCATGTCCATTTGGAGGTTCACAATATGACCATATCTGGAAATAGGATCTTTGTAGGTGCAGTTAATTAAGATGAAGTCAAGCTAGGTGAGCAGGGCGTGTGTGTGTTGGGAGGTGTGGAGGATGGGAGATGGTGGTGGGGTAGTGGTGGCTAAATCCAAAGCTGGTGCCTTTGAAGAAAAGAAGAAAGCAGGGCTGGCTCTGTGGTGTAGTAGGCTAAGCCTCTTCTTTTCCCTCATAAATCAGCAACTGTTTCTTTATAACACTAAGAAGATGGAAGCAATGAGAAGACAATTATTTTTCCTTCCACCAAAACTACAAACCTACTAGTATTTGGGACATGTTTTTTATTTTCCTTCCTGTTTGACTCATTTGTGAGAGTGTTTATCCAATGGGTACCATATACCTGGCGATATCATGACTTCAGAGGAGAGTAAATCAGCAGCATCAATATTCTCCTGATAACTGTGTTTATGGGTAGAATACAAATAAATCAACACACAAATGTAGATTTCACGTGAAGTTGCATTCCGTAGTCATGTACATTGGCACGTGTTACGCAGGGAAGCAAAAAAGATTGAAAGCATACACCATGACCTAGGTACAACTCTAGGGAGGGTGTTCAGGGAGAAATTTTTGATTACATCGGGGCAGAGCTCTGAATAAATGAGGGATGTATGAACCATCTGGGCTTCCTTCTAAGGCCAACACTCCACTCCCTCTGTCTTCCTTGTCTTAGTCAGGGATTTTTTCTCCCTACAATTTTTGCCCTGTTTCTCTCTTGCATTATCAATATATCCTTCTTTGCTGGTTGATGCCCATAGCTGCAGACATGGTATAATGTCTGTCCTCTTGTAAACAATGCTCCTCAAGTCATGTCCCCTTTAGTTACTACTTCGTGACTTTCCTCCTCTGACAACAAAATTCTCCCCACAAGCTGTCATATTAACCATCCTGCATCAATGAGCTCTAACCATGCTTCATCTCTACCAGCAAATTTTATCCTGTTATGCACAGTGGTTGATTTTTAACCCAGATCAAGGTGAGGGTTGAAGCAATTGATTACACATTGTTTTATAAAATAATATTTTATTTTAAAAAACTATTTATTTATTTGAAAGGCAGAGTTGGAGGGAGAGAGAGAGGGAGAGAGAGAGGGAGAGGGAGAGGGAGAGGGAGAGGGGGAGAGAGAGAGAGATCTTCCCTCTGCTGTTTACTCCCCAAATGGCCCCAATAGCTGGAGCTGGGCCAGGCTCAAGTTAGAAGCCCAGAGCTTCTTCCGAGTCTCCCACATGGGTGCAGGGGCCCAAGCACTTGGGTCATCTTCCATTTCTCAGGCCATTAGCAGGGAGCTGGATCAGAAGTGGAACAGCTGGGTCTCAAACCAGTGCCCCTGTGGCATGCTAGCATTGCAGGCAGAGGCTTAACCTGCTATGCCCCAATGCTGGCCCCCTAAATATTTTCTTTAATGAGCTGCTCAGATATCTCGGTTGCTTTGTCTTGCTTTGCCCTCGCTGGCCTCTCTTGCTCAGCTCCTGTCTAAATGGGGGAGCACCCGGGTTCTGTCATCAACAGTCTTTGCCTCTGTACCTACATTCTCTACATACTCATTGCATCTCACTGCTTTAATAGCCATCACATGCTCCTGCCCCAGATGTATCCACAGCACCTCAGAGCTCTCGACACATGGTATCCAATTCCCTAGTTGACACTGCCACTGATAAACACTATTAATGTGTACAAAACCAATGTGTACAAAGCCAAACTTGATTTCCTTACCTAATAAGTTCAACCCCTGCCTCCCACCCTCTTCCCCATCTCTCAGCCCTAGTCGCTCAGCTCAAAACATTAGAAAGTCACGATCCTGGGCTCCTTGATCGGCTGCACATCTAACTCCAGCACCGATCTTGTGAATCTTACCTCCAAACCACGTTTCCCCTTTTAGTACCTCTGCAACTACCCCCTTACTGGGGCACCAAGAAGCTGCCTATGAGCCTAATTTGCTCTTTCCATTGTTTGGTCCTTCATACATTTATCCAGAAGGGCACTATTATACGAGTCCAATCTCATCATTCCCCGGTATAAAACGTTCCCATAACATTCCATTGTACTCAAAATCAAATCTGCACCATGGCTCACCAGGTCCCGCACGACCTGGGCCCTTTCACTCTCTCCAACGTCATCTCACATTGCTCTGCTCCAGCCATCCTCGCCTTCCTGATGTTCCTGCCACAATGAAAGTTTCTCTGACTCGAGGTCTTTGCACTGGGGGTTGGCTCTGTGTGGGAGGCTTTTTCCCTCTGAAATCTGCAGGTCCTATTCTTTCACTTGGTTTGAGCATTTCCTCCTCGGAGAAGCCTTGTCTGACTGTACTCTTTAAAATAGCCGTGCATCTATAGGGTATATAATCATTTTATATATCTCAGTTTATTTATTTATTTATTTTGCTAGCACTGACTAGTGCCTGATATTATACTTATTTGCTTGCTGGTTTATTAGCTGTCTTTCCCAGGAGAGCATAAATATCAAAGGGTAGTTTCTTATGCACTATCTTAACTGCAGAACCTAGAATAAGGGAGTCATCAGATAACAATTTAACTCAGCACTGATCAAAATAGCTATTCAACACAAAAAATATACCTGGGAATCTGCTAAGTACTGTTTTACAATGGTTCGACTCATGATTTTTCTACTCTCAGATGGTGTGAAAGTATCACACATTCAGTGGGAACCACGCATTGATTTTTAAATTTTGTTCTTTTCCCAGGCCAGTGATTTCTGCTGTAACGTCCTCTCCTGAAGCTGGGCAGTCGTAGCCCCCTGGTCACGAGGGTGAAAGAGCTGACATTCCACAGTGTGCTGTGTTGTCACTAGGGTAGGTATATTGCATGCATTTTTCATCTTAGGATGCTTTTAATTTATGATGGGTTCATTGGGATGTAATCCCATCATAAATTGAGGAGTATCTGTGTCAGTGCATAGATATATTAATATACAATAAATAAATATACTAACCTACAAAATGTTACGGAAGGAAACAAACACGCCAGCTCAACACACACACACACACACACACACACACACACACAGACATCCATTCCAAGGCCTAATGGCTCTCTTGCCACCCACTGGCCAGAAAGGAAACAGAAATGCCACAGGAGTCCCTGCTCTCGGTGCCAGGGGGCCCCGGGTCCAGTGAGGAGGCCCCTCTGTCCATGAGAGGAAGTGCGAAGCCTCTGTATTGGTGGGTGAAGCCGGAGCTCACCAAGGGGAAGGAAAGGGCTGGTCTGAGCCCTCGGGGTACTCAGGCAGCACTGAGAATGTGGGTAAGCTACAGTGACATCAGGCTGGAAGGAGAGACAGTCAGGCCATGACTGGAAGGCACAGAGGCATGGGCCGGAACCTGACCTGGAGACCTAAAGCTACACGTCCTCGAGCAAGCCAGTTCTGACCAGTTCTAGCTGGACCTAACGAGCCTTGCCAAATGGGCCTGAGAAATACCTGGATTGGAGACAGCTGGGGAGCCAGGTGTGTGGCCTCCTCTTCCTGTTAGAGGAGCACAGAAGACAGGGACTGGCTAGACAAGCCTTTCTGGCCACCAATGCAGCCCGTGGGGGCGGGGAACCAGGACAAAGGGCTGAGCCCTGCCTTCCTGGGAAAACGGATGCTGTGTGGGCTGAACTCACACGGACTACCTTGTGGGGCTGAGCAGCGTTGGCAGAACAGGTGTGTGGCAGATGTGGATTGCCCATGTATAAGCCAGGAGGCTGCAGATAGGCCCAAAGCCTGGCCAGACACTAAACAGTATACCATGGTTGTCACTCTGGATATTTCACGTACAAGAGAAAAGCACAATAGATAGAAATATATATTTACACATAACTATATATTTATAAATACATACACAAACACTAAACATATGCAAGTAAACATATATATGTCAGTGATACACACACACACACACACACATATCCAAATACATAGTGCTGTCTGCCAGCGTGAGGTGCTTCATCCACAAAAGTGAGAAGCAAAGATACGAATATGAATAAACAAATATACGTGAGGACACTTCAAAAAGTTCATGGAAAATCTGAACTAAAAAGTGTTTATTTTGGCAGATGGAAAATTTTGAAATCCATGCAAAGCTTTTCATAATATGCATTTTGCATGACATTTTTGAACACTCCTCTTATGCATGGATTTCAAAACTTGTGTGCACCAAAATAAACCTATTTTCTCTTTTAACATTTTATTTATTTATTTTATTTGTTTGAAAGTTAGAGAGCCAGAGGGAGGGAGAGGGAGGGAGGAAGGGAGGGAAGGGGAAGAGAGAGAGAGAGAGAGAGAGAGAGAGCAAGAGCGAGATAGCGAGATAGCGAGATCCTATTGCTGGTTCATTCCCTAAATGCTTGCAATAGCCAGAACTCAATCCAAACCTCCTGAGTGGGTGGCAGGGACCCATGTGCCTGAGCAGCACCTGCTGCCTTGCAGGTGAGCACTAGCAGGAAGCTGGAATTCACTCAAGCCAGGATTCAAACCCAGGCACTCGATATGGGATGCAGATATTCTAAGCAGAACCTGAACTGCTAGGCCAATACAACTACTCCTATAAACGTATCTTTTAGTTTCATTTTCCATGAACTTTTTTAAGTATCCACACGTGTTCACATGTATGTACACAGAAGACACATGTATAACTTTATAAAAAATCTTATATATACATAGATAACTGTATGATAAATGGAAATCTATAATACAAGTATGTCACATAGTCTGCCTTCTGGTATGCTTCGCCCAAACAAAGGAGAGGCAAAGACACAAGAGATATTTACATACATATACACACAAATATCTATGTACTTATAATATATAAATAA
The DNA here is from genome assembly GCA_949820135.1 of Sylvilagus floridanus. Lineage (NCBI taxonomy): Eukaryota > Metazoa > Chordata > Mammalia > Lagomorpha > Leporidae > Sylvilagus > Sylvilagus floridanus. Next base: position 63,762,342 of record OX463227.1, on the reverse strand, counting down.
GTAACATAAATATATTGACAAATGCATATCTAAATATATGTATAGAAATATGAAAATTTATGCATAAATATGAAAATTTATGTATTTGTGCTGTGACTGGTCTGGAATATTTCACTATATGGAGGAGAAGAAAAGACATAAATATTACATATAGGTATGAATACACCTATACATATCTGTATACTAAACAAATACATGTAACATATACAAACAATTCCCAGCTTACAATGCTTGGACTTACAATTTTACAATGATGGGAAACAGTGTTCATTCAGTAGAAAATCACACTTTCAAGTTCAAATTTTGATCTTTTCCTGGACTGGTGATGTGTGGTAAAAAAGTCGCTTGATGCTGGGCAACAGCAGCAGCAGCTGTAGTTCCTAGCCAGTCCTGCCCATCAGGAGGGGACACAACTGACCCCCTACAGTGTGCACCCTTGCTTAGCTAGGATGTTCAGGATGTTAGTTAGATTAAATGCATTTTTGGCTTGCAATAGTTTCAACTTAAGAAAGGTGTATTGGAATGTAACCCATTGTAAGTTGAGGAGCATTTGTACTTTAAAATATAATATGGCATCTTTGATCTTTATATCATCTTGAGCACTCACGGGATTATTATTTCCATTTAGCAAATCAGGACAGTAGAGTTTAAAATGAAACAATCCACCTGGAGTGGGAGGCACCCCCTTCAGGATCACATGGTATATGTTTATGGGGAATCTGGTGCTAAAACATTGGGAGAAAAACTGCTTCTGGACTGAGGTTTCCTGTGCAGCAAAGTAGAGCCCTTACTGCATCTATGGAAAGGCTTCAAAATAATCAAAAAGAAACAAACAAACCAAACCAAACTTGCCTAAGGTCATAAAATAGTAAGCCCAGACCTGAGATTCCAACCTAGATTTGTCTGGTTCCAAAGCCCCAGACTTCAAAATCTCAGCTATGTAAATGTTTATTCTTATTTATGGTAGAAAAGGACTGAGTATGTTTCCTGCAGTGTGCTGCAGAAGGTACCCTAGATGACCCTCCAGAGAAATATAACATCTTTCACCAAAGGAAAATGCTTCGTTAGCTAGTACAAAAGTAAGGAATTCACCAAGAACATAGAGAAGAGAAACCAGGAACCTGGGAGGTAAGCAAATGCTGAAGGTGGCTTCCCACCTGCTGGATTCTGATTAAACCTTGAAACCTTGAATTTCTGCTCTGAGTAGTGCTTGGGGTTCAGGGAATGAAGATAATTTCTCACCAAGGTGAGAAATCCTAGCATCAAATTGAGGCATCTCAAGTGGCTGTGTCATATATGAAAGGGTGGTAAGATATACCACCTGCCCTGTATAGGAGAGATATAAAATAACTTGCTATGTAATCTTCAGTCATGTAAAGTTGGAAAAAAATCCTCTCTGAGAAATAATAGTCATTAGAAATCAAGCCTTCTAGCTAAGAATTTAATTTAAGTAATTATCAGTTGATGGTACTTTCAGGTAATTAGAAATGGACACAAATCCACTATTAGAGGACTAGAAGTTCAACACAATTCTCGAAGAATTAGAAAAACAGTTTTAAGGGGAATGACCAACTCACAGTCACAAATCATAAAACACATAAGGGAAAACATAAAAAAGAATTTCAGACAGATACTTGAAACAGACTTGAATTTAATCAGTTGGGGTTATTAAATGTGAAATATAAGCTATACTTAATATACATCTTTTTATATTAATTTACTTGAAAAGTAGAGAGAGTATGCATATAAGATAAGGGGCAGCAGATTGGTACCTCCTCCTACAGGGCATCAAATGTAAGGAAAGGGGTGCAGAACAGGCAGGGTACAAATCTGCAACCAGGCCAAATTTTTCTGCAGAGGTGGGTGACCAATCGCTGGCATGTATATTGATCAAACACATGGCAGAAGGCCCCAAACCCAGGGGCTGGGCTTTTTTATATCCTAGGTGGGCTGGGGGGTAGAGGGAAGCAAGGTGGAGGTGAATTCCTCCATACTGGTCTTTCCAGTTTGGCCCAACAGCTTCTGAACCTGGGGAAGAATGGGGGGGAGGGGCAGGGTGGGAGGGGAGTAGGATGAAGACAACAGGGCAGGAGACCAAATTGAGATTCAGCAGCAAAGGATAAGTTCCGATTTTATCTCTCTTTTGGGCAATGGGCTAGAATGGCTGAGGCTTATGTCTGTTCCATCAGAGAAGAGATCTACCAGTTCTCTCCCCAGATAACCACCCTAACATACCCAATATGTTTGAAAGAATAAAGGAGAAGTTGAAAATTGAAAATACGAATGGGGAACCATAGGACTTCTAGAAATTAAAAAAAGCAATACTTGAAAATAAGTATACTTTTCTAATACTTGGAAACACTTGGCTGATGGCTTCATTAGTAGGTTGAATAGAAATCAGTAGAGTGTTACTGAGATAGAAGATGAACTGCACACCAAAGGACCAAAGAACTGCAGACCCAAGAACTACTGGGCCAGCAGACTCACAAGAGGAGGAGAGGGAGAAGTGGCGGGAGAATCACACAGGTATTCTAACAGGATCTGTAGAAGCCGAGTATCCTAGATCCAAGTTGCTTTGGTGACAAGCCAAGAAGTGAGGCCATCATGACAGCCTGCAAATGATAATAGGCAGCTCTGAAAGGCAACAGATACAACAATCAACAAAAGTGGCATTCACCAAAGGACCAGCATGGCACCAGGGTGGCCTCTCCTCTTGATTTGTCAAGGATGTATAACCTACATCTTCCTTCATACACTAGCAGATCAGAGTCTCCTGGAATCACACCCAGAGGCATGATGGGTGTTGCTAACTTTGAGCCTTCTCCTGCAGTAATAACCTTTTCCTGGCTCCCTGGCCTCTGCTCCATGTAGGACTTTCCTTCTACCAGTCCTGCCATGGCTGGACATCCTCTCCCTTGGGAAGGGACATGTTCTTCCCTAGACCAACGGCTCTCTCTGTTATAACAGACTTGGTTCATGTGGTTTGGATACAATTTGACTTTGGGATCATCCAGAGCCATTTTTTGTCCCCTTCTAAAGAGTATGGCTGTCCTCTTCTCTACATTCAGTTGTTATCTCTGGTGACTTTTAGAATAATCTGTTCAAATTTTATGAAAGTTATTAGCAAGATTAAATTTTCTGACTTAATTTTCTTCCTTTGAAATTTCATCTGTACTCTGTTAAATTCTATTTTAAATGCCATCATTAAAAAAAATCTCTAAAAATACTAAAACATTGAAAATGTGTAAAAAATATAAAGTTGATCCGATATGTTACAAACAATATGAGGTTCACCATAAACTATGAGGAATAAATAAACAAAAAATAAAGTTCCAAACTGATACAACTTAGCACAAGAAATATATGAGCATCTTTTAAAAAACTTATTTGAGAGGAGGGGGAAGCAGGGGAAAGAGAGAGAGGGAGAAGGAGAGATGGGGCCAGGAGAGACAGAGAGAATGCTCGAATCTGTTGGTTCACTCCCCAAATGCCTGGGTTGGTTGGTCCTGTGCTGGGCTCAATCTGGGAGCTAAGAACTCAGTCCAGGTCTCTCTGTGAGTGGCATGGATCAAATACTTGAGTCATCACCTGTGGCCCCTGAGGGTCTGCATTTGCAGAAGTTGGAGGAGTCAGAGCCAGAGCCAGGACTTGAACCCGATCACTCCAATACGGGCTACAGATTTCTTAACCGCTAGATCAAATTCCTGCCCTGAGATGAGCTCCTTCTTTAAATAAGAGATCTGACAATCATTTCTCATTCCTTTTCAGTTAACAAATCAGTCTATTTAGTTTCTTAAATGGTTCTAAGGTTTATTTCTACCTCTGCATTCCTACCATCACTTGGAGTTGAGGTTTTGTCATCTCTTGCTTCCGTTTTTATGAAGTGAAAATGAAGTAGAGGGAAAGAGATCAGTTACTGGAGGCTTGTGATGTGCTGGGCAGTTTGCGGTATGGGGATATAGGAATGACTATGACACGGTCCTTGTCCTAAAAGAGTTCATGGTCTAAAAGAAAGACAGGCATGCAAGCAAGGAGTTACGTTACCCAATGATTAGGATGGCAATAACAACAGTCTGAGACAAGCGTTAGCGTTGAGGAAGGAATTAGGAGGATCAGCACTGAGGGGTGTTAGAGAATCCTTTCTAGAAGTCACTTGTGAGCTGGCATGGAAGGGAGTGGGGCAAGGTAATGAAGGAGGAAGGAAGAGATATCTGTCCTGCTGTGTGTGACCCGGTCCCCACCTACCTTCTTCATACTCACAGGCCGGAGCACCACCCAAACACTAGTGGGCTCCCCAAATGGCCCATGTGGTGTTGTGCCTTTGTACCCGTGTGTTTGTGTGTGTGCTGCTTCCTTCAGCAGGGGACAGTAAAATAAAGAAAATGAGGGGCTGGCGCTGTGGCGCTGTGGCGCAGTGGCGCAGTGGGTTAACGCCCTGGCCTGAAGTGCCGGTATCCCAGCTGGGACCCAGCTGCTCCACTTCTGATCCAGCTCTCTGCTATGGCCTGGGAAAGCAGTAGAAGATGGCCCAAGTCTTTGGGCCTCTGCACCCATGTGAGAGACCTGGAAGAAGCTCCTGGCTCCTGGCTTTGGATCAGTGCAGCTCCGGCCGTTGCAGCCAATTGGGAGTGAACTATCGGATGGAAGACCTCTCTCTCTCTTCCTCTCTCTCTCTTTGCCTCTACTCTCTCTATATAACTCTGACTTTCAAATAAAAATAAATAAATCTTTAAAAAAATAAAGGGAATGCATTTGAACAAGGGAGAAATTGTGAATGAGACTTGTGGGTTGTGACCGACGTAACAGACAAGCTTCTAAGGGGAGGGGCTCACGGTGGTAGAATATTGTTTTTTTTCAGAGTAGCCCAACTGGACAAACTGCTACAAGTAAAATGACTGCCAGCTTCTCCACAGTGAGTGACTTAGAGTGACCTCTCCAGCAAAGGGTAGGTCCGTCCTCGCACCCTGACGCCCAGACACACTTGTCATCCCACACCCAGGAGCGAGAAACCTTCCTGGATGTGCCTGCCTGAGAAAACGATTTGCAAATACTTAGTGACTTAGGTGCTTTCCTCTGCAAGTGATTACAGTAAGCCTTCCCAACGTGGGGGAAATAATCACTTATGAAATTATTTTGAAATGAAGAAGGGACATGGTGTAATAACCAATACAAACAAAGACAGTCTGGTCAAAGAGCTAAAGACACTAAAAAGTGGCTGTCTCTCTCCAGTGCTTTCCTGATGAGTGCTACAAGGACTTTTCAACAGAACACTCAGGTAGAGAATACTTTAGAACAGTAGAGACACACCCAGCAACTTCATTGAAGGAAAAGTGTCTTAAGAACACTCAGTGACATGAGTTCTGATGAATACACAGTGAAGACTTAGGAACTGCTTGTCAAATGAATCAGTGACTTCTTGTTTACCAAATAACCTTCTAACTTTAATTTACCTTTCCAAGTAAGTGTCCCTAGAAGATGTTGACTATGGAACTTGGATACGGGCCTGCAGGGATGTGGCTTCTACTTATCTACCATGAAGTCCGTGCTCACTAAATATTTGAAACAAGAAGGAAAGAAAGAAAGGATTTTAAAAAGGGTGGGAAGGAGAAGGAAGATGAGTTAGATTAGTTTTCTCATACACATTTGACCCCCAGATTTTGGAAGTGTAAGTCCTAGAACTGTGATCCTTGACTTTGGCTGTGTCTGAATCACCTGAAAAACTTAAAAATAGACACTCCACACAGCTCCACCCAGAAGCACTGGATTTCAGGGGCTGATGTCAGGCCAGGTGACTATTTTTACTGTACATTTTACAGCTCTTGATGGAGTCTATTGCATGAGTTAGGTTGAGAATCAATTAATTAGTGAGGTTACGGGCCTATAGAATTGAGACACAGAGATCAGATCTTAAATCTAGAATATCTTCACTAACATGTGGGATACCATGAGGCTCCCTAATCAACCTGCCAGGCCGTGTTATCTTGACTGCAGTGAAGTCATGGTTATCTGCACTTTGTTTTAATTCATAATACCAAGCTACATAGCAGATGGGGATAGAAACCTAGATTGACTGTTGACAGATTATTATGTTTCAGGGATTACTGATCGCATCAAGCTTAACTATCCCTCCCCAGCAAAGCTAGTCTGGGAAGTTTTGTTTTGTTTTGTTTTGTTTTTAAAAACAGGCTTAGTGGGAAGGGTTTTTATGTTTTTACTATTGTTGTGGTTTTTATTTAAACAAATTTCAAGCTCTTTGGCAACTATTAGGCCAAACGAAGTGGCAGAACACATTTCATACAAAACATTAGGCACCTAATAACTGTTATGAAAGTTGCAAGTACCTGAATGTGTTGTGACGCCCCTTACAGTCGGTCAAACTCAATGTTTAGATTTTATTTTCATTCTAGCAGGAAAATAACATACCAGGAAATCAATCCTTCACTTGCTTCAGTTATATAGAAACAATCCTTCGATAAACTCACTTACCCCTAAAATCAAGGCTACTATTGTTAGAGAGGTGGGAGTAGGGTAGGGACCCCAGAAGAATAGAACTTCTGTTGGCACACTTTGCTTTCTGGGCTGTTTGTTTCAATTAAAACATAGCTCTAATATCTTGGAAACTTTAACAAAGGGATCAGAAGCAGGGAAATTTGTAATGACTCAAGTCCATAATGATTAAAAGTAGTCAATTTCCCATACTAGTTTAAGACACATACTTTTTCTCTATTAAAAATTTTTACTTTTACTTCCCAGAGGATTTTGAACCTCAGGGTTCAAAAAATGAGACTTTGCTTTCCCAAATATTGGCATTTTTTCCCCAAAGGTCTATTTTCTGTGTATGCTAATAGCTCTGTCTAGATATAAGAATGTAATCAGAATGCCTTTGATAATAGAAAAGCAGTCAAATGGAAATCCTTCCTTACTTTCAAAGATAAACATTACTTTCATTCACTGCCACTGTTGACTTTTCCAAATGCGGGTTGTCTTTTTGGTAGAAAAACGTTAGTTTTGTTTGAGCAGGCCGCTCATGACTGTCAGTGGAATGGGATTGGAAGAGTACTTTAGATGATGACGAAGCATGAAGGTGTGTCTGACAGGAAGGACAAGTTCAGGAAAGGCTGGTGAGAGCAGCTTTCCAGAGAAAGGAAGTTCATAGCCCAGGAGAAAGCAACTCTGGCAATAGACATACAACTTCCAAGTTGTACGCACACCAGGGGGAATGCTGCCTTTGCTGTGATACAATAGGCTACACCCAAAAACTCTGCATTTAATTTATTCAGGAAACTTCTCACATCATTAAGTAACCTGGAAAGAAAAGAAGGCAATTTCAGGAAATATTTGTAAACTGCCAAACTGAAACTTCCCAAATATTTTCCATACATTTCTCTTTTATGATGACTTGACGTTTAGGAGAGATTAAGATTTCTGGGCATAGTTGATAATGATCGAGAAGACAAATTCAGAAGAACAAAGATAGTCATCTCTATATACTCACATTTGTGAGTTGATTCCATTATACACACATACATATGCATGTCCCTCCACCAATAAGGAGATTGATCAATATTTATTGACCAACTTCTTTAAGAGTCTCCTTCAAAATTTGAGGTGTTGGTGGACCCATTAGGGTTCCAGTAAGGAATCAGATGGCATAAACAATATTTCAACCAGTTTAAAGAAGGGATTATTTATAGCAGCCTGATTGAGATTAAGGAAAACAGTAAGAAATGAAACATGAGTGCACTTGAAACAGTAGGGAGTTATTACCACCAACAAGGGTGACAGTGCTACCAGAAATTGAGGGGCCCTGGTGTCCTGGAAGAAGGGCTCCCAATAGGAGCTGTGGTTGTAGAGAAACTTGGCGGGGCAGGAAGGAGCAATGACAGAGTAGAAAGGTTATTCTACTTCTCTCTTCTCATCTCTTCTACTGCCATTGACTTTCATTGGCCCAAACAATCTGGAAGCCAGAGGTCAAGTAAGTGGATGGCATAGCCCAGAAGTTTAGTCTCTAAGGTCTGGAGCAAAGCAGAGAATACATTTGGAGAGGTAAATGAAGAATGACCACCTCAACGGGAGAGCAAACGTAGACAGAAGTTAACACAAAGCCTTAAGTGGCACTGGCAAACCCATAGTGGCGATTTATAGGGACAATAGGAGAAAGCACAGCCTAGTAATTAGCAGCATGGACTCTGGAGGTCAGCAGGTCTCTCTTAAAACCTAGGCCCTACCACCTGTTACTGTACATGCACCTTTTGTAAGTTATTGGCTTTCTCTGCTTCATTCAAATGAGAATAATAAGGCTTACCCTATGGAGTAGTTACAGGACTTAAGTGAGCTAACATATATTACTTCTTTTCTTGATACCTGGCACTTGCCATGCACTCAATCAATCTTAAATACTGTCATAATAAGCATAAGAAATAAAAGAATTTAGCAGAAGAAGTTACTAATGGCTATTGGGATGAAAGAAGGATGGATAGAATCTGGGAAGCTACGAAGAGAGACAGAGAGAGAGAGAGAGAGAGACAGACAGACAGACAGAGACAAGAATTCTGCAGTGACTTAGAGGGGAGGGACGGCATGGACACATGTTAGGGAGCAAGAATTCCCAAAGCCTATACTTGGGGTTGTGTCAAGAGAAGAAGACTCATAGTAAGACTGATAAAAAGAGAGGATGATCTACGGATTGAGGATATTTAGACTTCAAGTAAAAAATTTGGCCTTTATCTTGTGAATTGTGGGAAACAATCAAAAATTTTAAAACCAAATGATGAAATTAGAACAGTGTTTTTAGGAGTGGGCTTTTGGCAAAGTGTTTAAGTTACTTCTTGGGATATCTGCATTCTGTATTGGAGTACCTGGGTTCCAGTCCTAGCTCCACTCCCAGTTCCAGCTTCCTGCTATTATGCACCCTGGGAGGTAGCAGGTGATGGGGCAAACTGGTTGGATCTTTGTCTCACCCACATGGGAGACTCGGCTTGAGTTCCTAGATCTGGATGTGGCTTGGCCTTGGCCCAGCTGTTGTAGACATTTGGGGAATGAACCAGCAGATGAGAGATCTCTATCAGCCTTTTTCTAAGTGCACAACTGGTATCTGTACTGATAGCGTGGGAGGCCCTGTCATTCTGCACCTGCCTTTCTCCCTGTATCCATTCGAAATGATAGGCAACTTCAGAGAAGAGATGATTTGTTCCTCTACATCAGTACCAAAGCTATTGTCAAAGACATAAACTGTGCTCCATAAATGATGGTTAGGATTTATGATCCAAAAATAATAATTAAAATAAATAAAACTAAATAAAAAATTTTAAGAATACTTTTAAAAACATATATAATGTTGTAGAATTTAAGTATTAATTTGTGCAAGAGGATAAGCCAGGTTATAACAAGTAATAATTAAATTAATTGAATATGTAGAGAAAATTAATAAATGTCTATCTATGGATTGATATCTACTTAGTGTTATAAGTACACTTGACCATTTATCATCCTGACAATTATTACAATCTTTTGTTTTCTGGGTTTGGATATAGCATTTATTAACACTTCAGTCTGCTTCTACATTGAGTGAGTTTTCATGCAACATATGACCACTGATTTCTTATAACTTAACCATTTTCAATAGGATAGTTAGGGAATAGGATAGATAGGGGATTGTAGAACAAATAATAGCTTCTCATGATAAAAGTATAATTTGTTTGAGAAATTACAGTTTTCCAAGTGTTGTAGATCTTCACACATCTAATCCTCACAGCAATCCTGTGAGAAAATTCTATTACCATTCCCATTTTACAGATGGGAAAATTAAGGTGCAAGGCTTTTAAGCAGTATGCATGTCATACATAACCAATAGAATCTTGGTTTGTATACAGGTGTGCTTTTTTATTTTAAGATTTACTTATTTATTTGAAAGGCAGAGCTACACACACACACACACACACACACACAGATCTTCTATCCACCGTTTCACTCCCTGAATGGCTGCATCCACCAGGGGTTGGCCAGGCCAAAGCCATGAGCCTGGAACTCCATCCAGGTCTCCCTAATGGGTGGCAGAGGCCCAAGCACTTGGGCCATCTTCTGCTCCTTTTCCAGGTACATTTTTAAAAAAGATTTAGTTATTTATTTGAAAGGCAAAGGTACAGAGAGAGAGGGGGAGACAGAGACTGAGAGATCTTCCATCTGCTCATTCATTCCCCAAATGGCCGCAACAGCCAGAACTGGGTGTATCCAATGCCAGGAGCTTCTTCCAGGTCTCCCACATGAGTTCAGGAGCGCAAGCACTTGAGCCATCTTCCACTGCTTTCCCAGGCCATTAGCAGGGAGCTGGATGGGAAGTGGAGCAGCCAGGACTCGAACTGGTATCCATATGGGATACAGTCACCATGGGCGGAGGCTTAACCTACTATGCCACAGCGCAACTCCTCCCAGGTAAATTTCAGGGAGTGAAACTGGAAGTAGAGCAGCTGAGACTCGAACTTGCACTCATATGAGATGCTGGCACTGCTGGTGGTAGCTTAACCCACTGTGCCAAAACCCTGGCCTCTGTATACAGGCGTTTGTTATGTATTTCCCAAGAGAGACATCTGCAGAATGCACAGCTTCAATTAAGATTGTATCTCAATGATGTTATTTGTCTTGAAATATATTGCATTTCATTTCTGTGTATTACCATTTATTATGTACAAGGCTTATATATATGATCATTAGTGATGATCACAATGATCAAACAAGTGTAAAGTGGTGTGATTAATGAATTGATTGAAGGACTCCAATGAGTAGGTAGTAGAATTGGGACTGGAGTGCAGTTCTTCAAATTCCACACTCTGTATTCTTTCCTCTAGGGAAAAAAAAAAGAACTAATAACTGAAAACCTACAGAGTCAGCTATCCATTTATGTGATGATCAGTTTTTGAATAATAATTATTATTTTTGGATCATAAATCCTAACCATCATTTATGAAGCACAGTTTATGTCTTTGACAATAGCTTTGGTACTGATGTAGAGGAACAAATCATCTCTTCTCTGAAGTTGCCTATCATTTCAAATGGATACAGGGAGAAAGGCAGGTGCAGAATGACAGGGCCTCCCACCCTATCAGTACAGATACCAGTTGTGCACCTAGAAAAAGACCCTGTTTAGCTGTGAGTTGATGTGGAGAGTGGTTTTGGTGGTTTGTGGCCAGTATGGAAGAAATATTTACTGCAGAAGGGACAGATGAGTTGATTTTTGAGGACTATGGATGTGTGAAGGTGGCAACAGAAAAGAACACGTGCAAGGATTTGGAGATTTGGGAGCACACAGCACTGGGAAAGTGCATGAGGCCCAGTCTGGCTAGAGCTAGAAAGAAAGAGGTAAGGCTGAAGGGCAAATGGAAGATCTTATGGTCCGGGGGGGGGGGGGGGATGAGGACTTTGGTCAGAAGATGGGAGTGATATGATCAGATTTGCACCTAAACCAGTGGATACATCTGTGTGTGTGTGTGTGTGTGTGTGTGTGTGTGTGTATTCCCTATCTCTAACTCTACCTTTAAAATAAATAAATAAATAGATCTTAAAAAAAAAAAGCACACCTGTGCACAAACCAACATTCTAGAAGCAATGTAGGAGAGGGGATGGAAACTTGACTTTCATGCACCCTATAGGCAGTTTCTTGTGAAGATAATGAGAGAAGACATGGCACAGAGGTGTACAAGTGCTGATGGAGGGGTAGGGCAACTCAGGAGTAACTAGAGTTCTCAGGGCTCTGTGACTCTTTAGACACAGGTATAAGGGAGGGAGAAGGATGTCTAGAGTCATAGATTTAAGACTTGGACAACTGTGGAATTTAGTGAAAGAAAAATATGGTGGTGGGTGGAGTCATGTGGGTATGCTGAGATCCATTCTGCACACGCTGTGTGTGGGATACGTGTTGAAAATCCAAGTGGAGATGAATCATAGAAAGTTAGATACATGCGTCCCTAGGCAGAAAGTAGTGTGGGCTGGAGACAGAGCTTTGGAAGTCAGAAACACGTAACTGGTGCTCAGCAATAATAGTAGTTCCAAATATTGGTTTATGACTCTGTATTAGGCATTCATTTTCTTGGGTACAACTAATGTTTCATAATCTCATTCATTCATCACAAGACAATTTTGTGACATATTATTTCCCCCATTTTGTGAGATAAAAAACTGAGATTCAAAGAGATCATGAGGGGCTGGCGCTGTGGCTCATAGGTTAAGATTGTGGCCTGCAGTGCCAGCATCCCACATGGGCATAGATTTGCATCCTGCTTGTTTAACTTCGGATCCAGTTTCCTGCTAATGTGCCTGGGAAAGCAATGGAAATGGTCCAAATCCTTGGACCCCTGCACTCAAATGGGAGACACAGAAGAAGCTCCTGGCTTCTGGCTTCAGCCCGGCCCAGCCCTGGCTGTTAGAGCCATTGGGGGAGTGAACCAGAGGATGGAAGATCTCTCTCTGTTTCTTCTTCTTTCTCTCTCTCTCTCTCTCTGTAACTCTGCCTTTCAGTAAAACAAATAAATTAAAAAACAAAACCAAAAAAGGATTCATGAAATTAGTATATAAACAGTGACACAATACTTAGAATTGTTTGGTACAATAAAAACACAAGAATGATGATAGATAGCCCTGGAACCTAATGCTGAATCATATTTAGTCTTATATGGCATTAAATATTAATTTCTGAATTCTCCAAATAAATTGGGAATTAACCTTGTGCCAGACCCAGTATCAAGATTGTTTCAAACATTTACTTATCTGCCTTGTACTGATCCTATATGGTTGTTTTTATTTATTGTGAGACTTGGGTTTCATCAAGGTTAAATAACTCGTCCATAGTCCTGTAGCACAAGAAATGGCTATCCAGGTCCATTAAATGGCTTTTCAAAGGTTGGAATCCTCATGGGCAAGACAAAGAAATCACTCTCTACTTAAGCTACGCACACTTGTTGACTCTGCCCACACCTTACGGTTTTTAATAAAAAGGACTTTGAGGATGGGCCTTATGATCACTAAGCGTTGATAGGTTTTTATCATCTTCCTTATCACTCTCAAAACGAATGCCCAGAGGGCAACATAAGGCTGAGAAAACAAGAAGATAAACAGAGTGGTTTTCTTCCATATGTGTAGCCTAGGAGGCCGAAATACTGCTAGGAGTGTCTGTGTATGGCCTCCACGACCTAACGGGCCACCGCCCTGCAGCTACATATGAAGGAAGTGTGCCTTGTTACATAAGACGGGGGAGAGTAGAGTTTAGAGGAAATCACAGTGCTTATTTAGCTGGGGAAACTGCCACCTCCTCTAATTAATTAATATCAAAGATTTCATGGAAGAGGTGGAATTTCAGGAAATGTATGATAATTTCACTGTATGAATCATTACGCCTGGCTGCCACAGGATTCATTTGCAAATAATATACTCGATTTTTTTTGTTATTGCCTTTTAAACAGGATGGTTATCTGTGATACTATGTTCACCACTATGTGGTTTCCATAATGTGCAAATAATTCGTCTGCATTACCATATTGCAGAAATACTCTGGATGACATAAAATATTTCCAGTCATACACAGTGCATTCAAATTTTAGCATTTGCTAAGTCCCTATTGAACAGTATGACAGTTTCTTTTGTCCACTACTTAGCAATGACAACATAGTTTAGAAGGAAAATGCTACCATGGGAAATATTATCCATTAAGATGATTAAAACAGTTTTTTCTTGAAGCTGATGCCTTTCCTCTGAATTGTTAAAAGAACTTTGCAAATATTTGTGATCTGCAGAATAATGTATGGTGTGTATCTCAGTTTTCTATACAAATGAAATTAATTTTAAGTATTCATATGGAGATTCATATAGTTTTGTTCACGTTTTGCCACAGCCAGCTTGATATTCTGTTTTTAAACAGTCAGCTATTTGTTTTAAAATTAATCCAGGGCCAGCACTGCCGGCATCCTATGTGGGCATTGGTTTGAGTCCCGGTGGTTCCGCTTCTGATTTGGCTCTCTGCTGTGGCCTAGGGGGACAGTGGAGGATGGCCTGGGTCCTTGGGCCCCTGCACCCTCATAGGAGACCCAGGGGAAGCTCCTGGCTTCAGATTGGCCCAGCTCTGGTCATTGTGGACATTTAGGGAGTGAACCAGCGGATAGAAGACCTCTCTTTCTCTCTCTGCCTCTGCCTTTCAGGTAATAGGTAAATAAATCTTTAAAAAATAAAAATTTGATATAACTTAGTGACATTTCCTGTATTAAACTAGGAGAAAACAGAATTTAAAACTTAGTTCAAACCAAGAAGACAATTAAATATTATAAAATTGTTTCTAATATTATATATGCATAAGTACAGATGTAACCATATAATATACTTTCATATGGCTGCATAAAGTTTCTTTGAGGATTAAATAACATAAAATATTAGGTATAATAATCATAGCAACAATTATATTTATTACAGGTTGAGCACCCCTAAGCTGAAAACATGAAATCTGAAGTTGCCCCCAAATCTGAAGCTTTTTGAGTACCAAAACTATGCCACAAGTAAATAGAAAACTGCACACCTGTCATCAGGTGACAGGTTGCAGTCAAAACACAGGTGTGCTGAAAGTATTATACAAAATTACTTTCAAGGTACACGAAAAAGAAATAAACTTCATGTTTAGCCCTGGGTCCCATCTGCAAAGTACCACATTATGTACACATATATGTAAATATCATTCAATATCAAAATAGCTCCAAAGTCCAAAACACTTCTGGTCCCAAGTTTTCTGGATAAAATGCATTATTACAATCCTGCATTATTACAATTTTTTATCATCATCATTGTATTTCTGTATCTGAAGACCAACTTCCAGTAGATGTATTTTATAAAAAATAATAAGTTCATTAATTAGGATAATGTTTCTTATTTTGTTGGTTTGAAATTATTATCACCATTGATATGTGCTTCCATTTCAACGTGTGAGTGAATTTCATTATTTGGCAGCTCCTAAAAGGAATTCATGTACTCAGTGTGACTGCACTTAATGGTTAAAATCATAGCAAAGAATCTTTCTTAAACTGAAGAAATTATTATTCTCCATAATATATCTACCAGGACCATCATTATTGAAAATTCTTCATATTTTTTTTACATCCCTCCTTATTGGCCTCAAATTATCTTGAATAACAAATTCATCAACTGTTTACAGTAGGATTCATAGTAAAAAATTATTTAAGCATATAACTCCTTTTATATTTTTGATTTCTTTTTTTTTTAAAAAAGATTTATTTCTTTATTTGAAAGGCAGAGTTACAGAGAGGCAGAAGCAGAGAGAGAAAGAGAGGTCTTCCATCTGCTGATTCACTCCCCAAGTGGCCACAACAGTCAGAGCTGGGCCAATCCGAAGCCAGGAGCAAGGAACTTTTTCTGGGTCTCCCTCGTGGGTGCAGGGGCCCAAGGACTTGGGCCATCCTCCACTGCTTTTCCAGGCCACAGCAGAGAGCTGCATTGGAAGTAGAGCAGCTGGGACTCGAACCAGGGCCCATGTGGGATGACAGAGCTGCAGGCAGCGGCTTTACCCACTACACCACTGCGCCGGCCCCCATATTTTTGATTTCTAAATCTCTTGGACTGATTTTTCTATATTTTAAAAAATTATATTGTGAGTCAGGCACACATGGGGGGAGAGAGAATTCATTCCCATCCTTTGGATCACTCGCAAAATGCTGACAGCATCCGAGGCTGGGCGAGACTAAAGCTACGAGCCAGGAGCTCAATCTGGGTCTTCCACATAGGTGGCAGGAACCCAATTTCTTGAAACACCACTGCTGCTTCCTAGGGTCTGCACTGGCTCCAGGAACTGAAACCAAGACGTGAACTCAGGTACTCTGATGTGGGGCCTGGAAATCTTAACCACATCTACTCCCTATTTTTTTTTAATTGTTGTTGATTATGCTATATGCTTTTTTAGCAAGTTAGTAACTGAACCAAAATTATGAACTGAGTTCCTGAGGTATAGATCTTAACTTCTTGGGCACATTTTTTTTTTCCATTCAGACACACTGGCTGAAACATTGAGTGAAAATGATTTGGAGACTTTTCTAAGGACTTAAATCTCCAATAAAGTACCACTATATCCAAGGCCCTTTGGACAACACTTCAAGGAAGTATCTATAGCAATTCAGCTCTCTGAATGGCATAGGTAATTACCAAGGTGCTGATTAGACTATAGTAATGCACAGACAAGATCATTCTAATTCTCCCAAAATATTCATCCCTAAGGGTTATTCTGAAGAACTGCAATGACCAAATCCACCCTTTCTATAAGGAGAGGGAGTGGTGCTGTGGATGGATCACCAGCCAGTCCTTTCTGGGAAAGTCACCGAGAGTTGAAGTGAAAGGAAGCGGACCATGTCTCGACTTGCACGCCCTGTCATCAGAGTTTCCAGGTAAGAGATACTTGGCTTCCAGACAACTGGGTGAGATTCCGACATTACGTGGATTACCTGAGTTGTTTCCCTTTGTATCCGTGCCCTTTTGAATGCTTAAAAAAATAAGAAAACAGTGGTAATATGCTTTTGGAATACTGTTTTTAAAAAACCTCCAACATTTTCTTCCACTGGGTTAAATTTCCTCTTAAGTGATTGTAAAAATATGGAATATTTCCACATTTGGTAATGCTAAAATAGCAGAAGAAGTAATATTACACAGTAGCTTATGGATGATTTGATGTAGGGAGCAGATGGGCGGGAGTATGAGGAATGAGACTACCCCACAGCTATGCAAAGTTGAAGACTGAATTTATAAATCACCACATTCGAGTACTCTATTGCTGCAACATCTTTATTAAAATGTATTTTATTAAAAATGTGTTGCAGGTGCCGGCGCTGTGGTGCAGTGGGTTAAAGCCCTGGCTTGAAGTGCCAGCATCCCATATGGGCACCTGTTTGAGTCCCGGCTGCTCCACTTCTCATGCAACTTTCTGCTATTTGGCCTGGGAAAGCAGTAGAAGATGGCCCAAGTCTTTGGGCTCCTGCATCCATGTGAGAGACCTAGAAGAAGCTCTTGGCTCCTGACTTTGGATCGGCGCAGCTCTGGCCATTGGAGAGTCATCTAGAGAGTGAGCCAGTGGATGGAGGACCTCTCTCTATCTCTACCTCTCTCTGTAATTCTGTCTTTCAAACAAATAAAATAAATCTTAAAAAGTGTGTTGCAGAAAAACGATATTTTCCTAAAAAAAAGTGATGTAAGGACATGTTCCCTATAGAGAAATGGCTGGGTAAATTAAATATACAAAGACAGGAGAGAGGATAATATAATAGAAGTTCAAAATCCAGCACTGACAAAAACCTATCAGACAGAATCCATAAACAGGGCTGCCGCTCGCAGAAATCAGTGGGTGCTGCTCTGATGATGGAACAGCTCCTGCTACGGGAGTTTGCTTCCAGGAAACACCCTCTGTCCTCCATTACTCAGTTTTTGGCACACCCTTACTCTGCTCCCACTTCCTATTAAATCCATCATTTTCTCATTTTTAAGTAGAAAATCTAAAGAATGGTGGAGTTCATTGGAATATTGAGGTTTTGTTTCCTGCTCCCAAATCAATCCCTGAGAAAACTATTTGCATTTGATGGAGATCTATTTCGAGGAATGCAAAGCCTTTTCCTATTTATCTCACGTGCTGTAAATATAATACATGAATGGTTACCTGAGTTGTGCTATTCTCCCCTGTCCACCTGCACAACCCACAGGTTCCCATCCTTTGAGAGTCAGTTTAGATATCAGTCCCTCGGCTAATTCTTTCCTAATAGTCCTGATTTGGTTGGCTGTAGCTTTTCCTTATTGTATACACCACTCTTACTCTCTCAGTGTTGTGCTTATGATTTCCTTGCTTGCTTCCCCTCTAGACTCTAAGTTTCCTTAGGGCAGGAGCCCTTACTGTTAATCACTTTCTCTCTGGCACCCAAGAGGAAGCCTGGCCCAGGGAAGGTACTCCAGTTGTGCAGATAGGTCAGTTCTGAGAACCAGAGTGGGGCACTATCATTTGTATCAAGGCTAGTTTTTTAAGAGTAACAATTTTACAATTTATATCAAATACTGGGAAGTTAGGACAAGAAAGTCATGTGAAATTATTTTTAGAAAGCTTGAAAAATCAGCAAGTAAGCACAAGTTTAGCTGCCATACATTGTGAGGAACTGTGTTACACCTAAACAAAAACCAAAAGGCCACAGTGTGCACTCACACGCGTAGGAAGAATAGATGAATAGATCTGGCAGAAACTGGAGAGGGAAGGTGTTCCTTGAATGGTTGTTTCAATTCATGAAGCAAGGATTTTTACCATGAAAAGAAGTGCTCAATTAGATGATAATCCTCTAGGCAAAAATCTCTCAATATATATATATATATATATATATATATATATATATATATATATATATATATAATGAAAACCATGCTATTTTACTTTGTCACAAGCAGGAGTTGGGAAATGCAGCTTTAAGAAGATCCAACAGGCCGGTGCCGTGGCTCAACAGGCTAATCCTCCGCCTTGCGGTGCTGGCACACCGGGTTCTAGTCCAGTCAGGGCGCCGGATTCTGTCCTGGTTGGCCCTCTTCCAGGCCAGCTCTCTGCTGTGGCCAGGGAGTGCAGTGGAGGATGGCCCAGGTGCTTGGGCCCTGCACCCCATGGGAGACCAGAAGCACCTGGCTCCTGCCTTCGGATCAGCGCGGTGCGCTAGCTGCAGTGCGCTGGCCGCGGTAGCCATTGGAGGGTGAACCAACGGCAAAGGAAGACCTTTCTGTCTCTCTCTCTCTCACTGTCCACTCTGCCTGTCAAAAAATAAAAAAAATTTTTAAAAATGTTAAAAAAAAAAAAAAGATCCAACACCGTGACCTGACCCAGAATCACATGACTGATGATTTGGAGTCAGAGTGTTGCCCAGTTTAAAAAAAAAATCAGTCTTAGAGAGAAACAGATCTGGATTCAAATTCCAGCTCCTTCTTTTAGCTGCTTGAACTTATGAAAGTTACTAAATTATTGCTTTTTTAATTCCTTAATTTCTTCATCTGTAAAGTGGGGAAAATGTCACCCATCTTGCAAAGCAGGATGAAAAAGCATAGAAAATACTCAACACATAGTAGGTCCTCAATGAATATCACTTATTATTATCTTACTTCAGTTCACCTGTCCTAATAATTATCATTAAACCCTCAGGCACATATCTTAACTTCTCTCTCTTGGAACTCAGTGTGAGAAGTTCAGTTAATAAGCATAAACTTCTGCTTGTAAAGACTGTTCTAAGACTTAGAGATAATAAGATCCCATATCATGTAAAGCCGAAGTATAAAGTCCTATTAAATACCAACACAGAAAAGTGTTTTCCCAAGTCAAAGCATAGAGAATGAAAATTGGCCATGGCAGAGGGCCAAGGGAGGGAATTACACCAAGCTGTCATTACGGGTTTGTTTACTATCCATTCCTTTTCTGGAAACATGGGTAACTTATCATTACAAATTAAAGTAAAGCCACACTTAACAGTGCTTTTCCAAATCATTCAAAAGACAGACTTGCTTTGCATGCCACGTAACCGAAATAATATGTGCATCAGTAACTCTCCAGACATCAAAGTTTTTAACTAGCTCCCTCGTCTGTCCTTTGGCGCACCCTGCCTGTTTGGCTGTAGCCAGGGGCTCCTGATGTTTCCTCTGCCTTATTTTACCTACTGGCCGGAGAGGTACAGGCATTGCTACCGTCTGTGTTTCTGAACCGTGGCTCGTAAGTGCGCAAAAGAACAAAAGCTTGGGTTTCTGTCTCATAATGTTGCACATGATGAGCAACAGAGAAACCATGTCCCAAGTCTCCGGGAGACCCTAGGGACCCCTCCCCCAGGTGCTGCTGGGACTCACTTGGGAGCCTCTTGTATGACAAGAGAGGCACCTAATTTTTCTCTCTGTGTGTTTTTTTCTTTCGTAAGATGATGAATTAGTGACAGCTTTATATGCAACTTGACTGTTTAAGAAATTCTTTCACACCCATTATTTAATTTCCTTCTCCCTTGTCTCCCTTTGAGGCAGGGAGAAAAAGGATTATCCATGCTTCACATTTTCTACATGAGGCTTGAATGATCTGGCCAAGCGACACACATACAATTCAAGAGGCAGAGAGTTAGTCTGCACTCCTGGGACATTGAGCATGTCCTCCCGATGACCATGTTCCCTGGAATGTTAGTGCCACCTGAGACTGTATGATGATGAGCATCACTGTCAGGGGCACGTGGGAGACCCTGTATTGAAGAGAGATCAACTTAGCGTCTCCCTCAGGCCCTTGATGTGGTGGTGCATGGTGTGAACACGAAATAAGGAAAATGTGTCATCGTCCCTCTACCTACTTGACCAGGACTATCTACAGCAAACCAGAGACAAGGAACACACAGGTAGAAGCTGTTCTTTATCTTGTTGATGGAGGATACGATGTGTCAGCAGATGCTTTTCCCAATCTCTCTCCTCAGCTGCCATATGTGCCCAGAGCACCCCCCTGGCACGGGCAGGGACAAGGTATGGACCTTTTTGGTTTAGGTGCCCCGATGGGGGTCACACTTTCACAAAGGCCCAGGAATAAAAAGAAATTTATTTTAATTTTAAAAAATATGCTTGAGCGAAAATAATCCTAAGTTCTGACCATGTGTATTACTAAAAGAGCTGCGTTGCCTTAGACTTTGTACAAAAGCTAAAATAAATCATCCCTGCTGTTTGCGAGTTGTATTGAATCTGTCAGGGAGTTCTCAGGGCATTTCTGAAAAGGGATATGGATGCCACCATGTGGAACTAATAGTGCTTTTAGAAAAAAAATTAAAGGAATATTATTTTTTGTTATTGGTACTCATTCCCAGAGGTCCTACACAGAAAAAGAAAAAAGAAACCTTCCCACCACTGGCAACACACATGAAAGATCCTGTTTTCACTGGCTTTTAAAATAATCCCTCCAAATAGTGAACAACAGCATTTTTATTTCTCTCATTTCAGATGCTTCATCGGGAAGAAAAGATTGAATTCACAAGTGGAAAATAGCCATATATACAATTTCACCCATCCAGATTGAAAACTGGTAGCGTCCCACGTTTTTAATTAGTAACATCACTGCCATTCACAAGAACTCACATGGGATTAATGCTAGTGAATGTGCAATCATCTCACTCCAAGCAGAGCTGCCAAACATTGAAAAGCCATGGAGACGGAGGCAATGGATAGACTTTTTTATGGAGATAGATTTTATCTATGATAATGAAGACTCACTGCTGCTGAGAAGGATCTGTGAATGTAAAGGATATATATATATATATATATATATATATATATATACACACACAGACACACAGACACACTCTCTCTCTCTCTCTCTCTTTCTCTCCCTCCCTCTCTCCCTTAAAGATAAAGATCAACAGAAAGGACTGGAATCTACCCGATGCCAGGGCTGCAGAGCAGTCTCAGCAGCTCAGCCTGGGCACACGGTCCTGACATTTGCTATGCTAACCTGGGTGTGTTTCTGGACCTTTCTCTAAGCCTCCATTCTTATTTGTAAAATGGACATAATCATGCTATGGCTCAGAGGTGTGGCGAGGATGAAATAAGATTATGTATGTGAAGAGTAAATGCTCTGATATAATTGAATTACTCAATCACTATTCTGGGATAGAATGAAAGGAGACTGATAATTTGAGAAACTCATTAAAAAACATGCTGAATCTGCCTTCTGTGGTCAAATAAAGTAAGCCACTCTCTCTGGAAATGATCTTCAGAAATGATGCTGTTTATTTTACGGCTTTCTAGATTGTTATCTCTATGTTCACTACAAAGATTCCTTATTGAGATATAAGCAAAAAGAACCTGTGCCGGGAGGGACAGGGATCTGAGGTTCTGACATGTATGTTGATATTTCCAGTAAAGGGGTCCAAACCAAACCAAAACAAAAAGTACTCTTTAGTTGAAAAAAAATCAGAGAATGACAAGACATCTATAAAATCCATAAAAATCATCCAAAGTATAGGTGAAAAATGATACGGATTTGTTTGGAAAATATAATTTAACAGGATGGAGAAAATAACCTATAAAATTCAACAGAAAGGAATTTATTTATTTATTTATTTATTTTTTATTTTTTTGACAGACAGAGTGGACAGTGAGAGAGAGAGACAGAGAGAAAGGTCTTCCTTTGCCGTTGGTTCACCCTCCAATGGCTGCCGCGGTCGGCGCGCTGCGGCCGGCGCACCGCGCTCATCCAATGGCAGGAGCCAGGTGCCAGGTGCTTTTCCTGGTCTCCCATGGGGTGCAGGGCCCAAGCACTTGGGCCATCCTCCACTGCACTCCTGGGCCACAGCAGAGGGCTGGCCTGGAAGAGGGGCAACCGGGACAGAATCCGGCGCCCCGACCGGGACTAGAACCCCATGTGCCGGCCCCGCAAGGCGAAGGATTAGCCTGTTGAGCCACGGCGCCGGCCCAGAAAGGAATTTAGCTCAAACAAGAAGACACCCTTTTTTCCACACACAAGAGTGAAGGTACCATACTTGTTCTATTAGACAGAGAGACAAGTCACTTCTCAAATGGTTAGTTAAGCTCATGGCTGAGTGATCCGTAATGGCCTTCTGGAGGGAAATCAGAAAGCTGTAATTTATCTAGAACCTTCTGCGGGCCACGGGCCACGAAACAACCCAGGCCCATGATGGCACTGACTTTCTGATTTTAAAACTGTGATGCCTGTAACTCAGAAAAGAGTTTCTGGTTCGCTTTCAGTTGTGATTTTGTGGCTCCATGGGACAAGCAGGCCATCAGGTGGCCAAGCGTGTGTTTGGCTGAGTTCTGCCTCCACAAAGCCTTCCTACTCCTTGTCCACACACAGGCTTAGAGGCAGTTACTCAAGTTCCTGGAGACAGCTGATGATCTCAACCAAGAAGCCAGAACTAAGCTTCTTACTCATCAAACCAGGACTCAGGGGAACAATGCATGACTGATAGATACATTCACTATTCAGATTTGTGGATCATGACCATAGCTTATAGCTTGGGGGAAAACAATTTATTTTACAATAGCCTGTTTACTGCATTTTGCGTAATTTCCAAGACACTGCCCTATGACTAGAAACACCTGAAGCTCAGAAAACAGAGTATAGAATCTGCATGTGAACAAAGAGGCACAACAAATGCCTTTTTAAAATTTTTTTGGGGAAGATTCCAGAATTGATTCACAGTATTTGTTTCCTTAAGAAAATTTGGCTTTTGCCTTGGACTAATTTTATCACGATAAATAGTGTGTGTGTGTGTGTGTGTGTGTGTGTGTTTTCTTTCCTCTCTCTCTCCTGCATTGTAAACACCAGCTTTTGAGATGGAAACTACCATGGCGGCACACGTGAGTGATCTGTTTCATGCAATTGGTTCTGCGAGCCAATGCCCTTGAGGTCTGGCCTGGGAAAGCGGCAATGCGATTGTTCACTCCCTCACTCTATTTATACACAGCTATTGAAAGTTAGAGGCTTTCTCTGGAGCTTGGGCTCTTGAATTGGAGTGCGAAACACAATTCCCATTAAGATGCCACTTGACTCAAGGAAACCGTATTCATATCCTGTGAGCAAATGTGGATTTTTCCACTCATGCCCATTTCAATGTCGCAGTTCCTGAACACAAAATGGGGGTGTTAAGTGCACTGTTTCCAGTATTTGGGATGGGGGAATCCTGTGAGTGCTGGCTCATGTCTTGAGGAAACTTATCTATTCTGAGAAACTCATAGTTACTTATCCCTCTAATAATTACTCATTTCTAATTTGAGAAAGAGTCATTGGGGGAGGCAGCAGTCTCAGCGCAGTGATTCATTTCTTTCTTCCATGGGGATTAAGTGCCCTACTGGACAAAGTACAATGTCAGTTGCATCATTGTACGCTACAAATGAGAGCAATATGCGATATTAAGCTGTGGACAATTTCCAAGGTCTAATTCTGCTTTCTGTCAACAGCAAGATTAGCTTTAAGGGTGTTCTTTCTTTTTCTCTTTCTTTTTTCTTAAGTACCTCCAATTCTCATGGCATGTGCGAGGGACTCATAGAATTGCAAGCAGGACAGAAAACACATGCAAACCCTCCTGTTTCTAATCCCATGGAGGACCCGGACGTGGTGGTCCTTGGAGGCTGGCCTTTGTGTGAATTGTGGGAACAAGGCTCGGGGACAGGGGTTGTGTCTCAGTGAAGCCCAGCCCACCTGTGGGTTGGTCCACATGCTACACAGACACAGTGACCAGGTAGAACAACCGCTCAAGGGTGGAGGTGAAGACAGCTTTATGGAAAGAGGAGAGAAAGTTATGAAACAAAGGGGACTGGGCATTTAGTCTAGAGGCGAAGACATTTGTGTCTCATGTTGGAGTACCTGGGCTTGATTCCCAGTTTTGGATCCTGACTCCAGCTTACTGCCAGTGCAGACTCTGATAAGCAGCAGCTGATGGCTCAAACCACTGGGTCCCGGCTACCATGTGGGAGACCTGGATTGCATTCCCAGCTTCTGGCCATTGTGGGCATTTGGGGAGTGAACCAGGAGACAGAAACGTGCCCTCTGTGTGTTTCTCTCTCTCTCTTAAATAACTAACTAAATACCTTATGAGTCAAAGGTGTGTCTCTGTGTGTGTTGGGGACTAGAATGACTAGAAGCTAGATGATAGCTGTAGAACAGTAAGAGAGCAAGCATGAAAACAACAAGCTATAGGTATGAATGCAAAGGTACAACATTAGCAGAAGGCTAATACCGTCAATGTACACAGTTTATTTTCCTGGAGCTCAATGCATGTTGCACATTCTTTCTATTATTTGCATGAAATCGCTGCAAATTAAATGGATAGATGATTATATTCTTTTTATAACCACTAGCAACTTGCATTGGTTTAGGCAAAGGAAATGTTTGGGGGAGGTGATGGTAGTAATTGGATGGATGTTAAGAAATAAAGGTTTCTGTTCTGGTCTTACCATTAGAAAACTCAGCTGGCCTCTCGAGACCTCAGTTTTCCATCAGTTACATGGGCTAGTGCATTCTACAGTTCTTTCTATTGCTGAGAGAGTCAACATGAGATGACAATCTTCAAAGAGCATTTTGGTCATATGCAAACAAACACCCTCTCATTCACCTTAACTTCCATCTATTTCCTTATGAAGAGAGTTTTGAAAGATGTGCTGTTTTTCAAAATAGGGCCTCCACGTCAAAGATAAGAGCTTGGAATTTGTATTATTCCTGTTATCTGAAGCTTTAATTATTTGTGCCCTAAAATTTTGTACTTACACCCAATTCCTTTATGTGACTATAGTTTTCCTGTTCATTGAAGATAATGTGTTACATCTTCTAGTATTATGGAAAGAAGGAAGGAAGGAAGGAAGGAAGGAAGGAAGGAAGGAAGGAAGGAGGGAGGGAGGGAAGGAGGGAGGGAGGAAGGAAGGAAAAAGGGCAGGAGAGGAAGGAAAGAAGGAAATAAGAAAGAGCTATTGAAACATTTAGGAAGACCATTATTATAATTATGTTGCTAACATACTACCACTGCTAAATTTGAGCAATAAAAACAAGAGTTTCTTGTGTGTGTGTGTGTGTGCGTGTGTGTGTGTGCGTGTGTGTGTGTGCGTGTGTGTGTATTACTTTACTTTAAAACACACCCACAGGGACCTGCACATTACTAACCAGTCTCTCCTTCCTGAAGACAGATTCTCTTGAAGTGCACATTTCTTGTTTTGACTTCCTCACCTCTAATTAACATCCTCAGCCTCCCTGAGAGCTGACTTCTGGTCCCACCTCCCAGTGAACCTGCTCCTGCCAAGGTTACCTGAGGGACACACCTCACTCACTCTGCACGGCAATTACCCCCCCAACTCGGCTGTTCTTCCTGAAACTCTCTCCACCCTGAGGTCCCATGACCCCGACTTTTCCTGTCTTTCATTTCCCTGCTCGGTCTTCTATTGGAATTCCTCCTTGTCTGCTCAGCCCTCGCTTGTCTCTGTTTACCGGGCTGGTGTCCTGGAACCCCCTTTTCCCTCACAGGCATGTGCAGGGCAATTTCCCTCCCAGAGTTTTTATCTCTTCCCTGAAGTTCCAGGCGAGGGTTTCCAGCTGTCAGAATCCTCTCCCCACAGGCACCTTCCATACAAACACTCAAAACTCAGCTCTTTCTCCTTTACTAAGACTTGCCTTCGCCTCCTAAACTCCTGTCTCAGCCATGGTCACACACCTCCATTATCCAACTCAATGCAGAATCAGCCTCTCATCCTCATCCTCACCTTCATCAGTCACCCAGCCCATCCCAATCTTTCTGCTTCCTTGTTCATGATTCAGGAGTGCTCACTGCTCCCTTGGATTGCTGGGAAGGCCACCTGTTGGGATCTCTTTTCCGTGATCGATTCCCTACTGTACAACCAGAAACATTTCTCTAAACAGAAGTCATCTGACAATGTCACTCCTCTCCTTGTCTCCCAGGACTTAAAAGCTTTCGAAGGCGCTCCATTAACTTCATGTTTAAATATAAACCCTTTATCCCAATCTGTAAGTACAAGCGTGCTTCAGGAACTTCTTAGAAAATGGAGTTAAAATATAAGCTTATTTTGCTACAAAATTTTTTGAAATCCATGCATATGAGGGTTCTTTTAAAAGTTCATGAAGAATACCTATCAACTATGGGTAGATTTCAAAGTCTTTAACACCAAAATGAGCTGACCTTTTACTCCATTTCCCCATGGACATTCTAATGTGCCCTGCCATTTCCATCCCTCTCTCTCCAGCACACAATGCGCTCTGCCAGCCTGTATTCATCGCAGGCTCAGCAGTCAGCGTTGTGTTCTTTCAAACCTTGGTTTATGTGTCCTTTGACGGCTGTGAGGAGTGCGTCTCCCCCTCAGCGTGGTGGGATGCATAGGGATTGCCTACTTGTCTTCGATGCCACCTCATGAAGAGCTGCTGCAGGAGACCCGCGCCTTAGACCTCACACTCCAGCGCTGAATAAAACAATATTCCCTGCAGGAGTTGTTTCCAAATTGCTATATGATTAAAGCATGCTTTCTTTCTTCTTCTACGTGTAGTTTCATGAAAGTAGATATTTGCAACTTTTTTCCCTGATAGAAACAAATGAAGTTTTCCTTTTTTCCCATAGCGCGCTCCTAACAGGCATACTTAAATCATTTCCTGTGACAGTCATCTACAAGTTCCTTCAGAAGAGCCCAACCAGTCATCCTGAATGGTTTAGACATTTCTCTTTACTACACTGACCATAGTGTAAAAACTTGTCAGCTTGCCGTCAAACACAGAGACCAGTTGTAAGTTTTTGCATAAAAGGAAAAATCCAAGGGCAGCTTGTCATCCAAGAGAATGAATATTTACATTTCTGCTGCCTTGTGTGGTAATTAGCATTGCTCCTCAGTTGATTCTGTGAGTAATGAACAAATTTCGCTATGTGCCAGCATTTCTGCTCACTTACTCTCTGTCTCTCCCTTGCTCTGGGGGCTCCACAGGGCTGGGACCACGTCTATCTTTTCAACAACATCTCTCCAGCACCAGGCCTTACTCCTCACAGGCTTTCAATAAATATTTGTTAAATGAATGTTGAAATATTTTGTTCTTATTTTATGTGTTATATTATAAAAGTCCTATATTCACACACATAAAAGACAAAATTAATTTGCCAAAGATGAGAGCAGATGTCACAGAAGTTCATAAAACTATCTTGGGCCGACTCTTTAATGTGATGTGCCAAAAAGGGAGTTTTTTTTTTTTTTTTCAATTCCATAAAAGTTATGCTAAGCTTGACTCGTACATAGCTTGTTGAAAATTTGCAAATTCAGAGGTAGCTTTTGGCCAGCCACTGCCAGTCCCCTAAGTGAATCTGGGATGAGTATAGTGCTGATTAAATCTGGCAAGTGTCTCTATGGGAAACAAGGCACAACAAAGCAGATTTCTGTTTCTAAGTTAGGGAAGCCCAGAAAAACTTTTCAAGAATGACTCCACCTAGAACAACATGAACATTGAGTTCAGAAGTACCCATCAACCCACATACGGTATTCAACAATAAACTTTCCCAGTATTATAAACTAAGTTTTCCTTCTGCCATTTCTTCATTAGTGACCATTCATCGGGAAGTCCCACCACATCAAGGGAAGCTCATAACAGACTCAATATTCTCCCTTTAATAACATTTAAGCCAGCCATTGTCTTCACATTCATGTTTGTGAAACAAGAAGAGAGTCTTTTCAAAGTCCGTGCATCTGGTTAGGGGAGAATGGGATAAACCCAAAGTTGCCAAAAAATAAACC
Organism: Sylvilagus floridanus; assembly: GCA_949820135.1. Lineage (NCBI taxonomy): Eukaryota > Metazoa > Chordata > Mammalia > Lagomorpha > Leporidae > Sylvilagus > Sylvilagus floridanus. Next base: position 63,734,058 of record OX463227.1, on the reverse strand, counting down.
ACACACACAAAAAACAAAAGTGCCATTTCTGTTTCCTGATTTGGCATCAGGAAAGCCAGACTCTTTTAAGTTCTGAGTTTTTCCCTGGTGTAGGGTCCTAGAGCCAAGCCCTGATCTAGACACGGTACTGCAAAAAAAACAGAGTGAGGGGTCTTGGTAAGACGGCCATAGTCAGAATGGTTGGAGTACGCTCCCTTGTTCTGGGAAGTGTCACCCCGTTTTGTAATAAGGCTATGATGACTTCCCAACAAAGATGGAGGCAATGAAGACAAGCAAGGACTCTCCAGCTTCCCAAATGCACGAGACAACAAGTGAGACAACTGTTTACAAAAGCGAATCCAGTGAAAAGGGGACTCTGTCCATGATAAACATTTACATTACGCCATGTGTTTAGCATGGGAAAGGAAGGCATTGAAAGCGGGCCAAATGTGCTTGGTCGGACTCCACGCCACAGCGTCCCAGGCCTCGTGTTAGGATGTTCCCTAGGATTTCTCTATTGGATTCCCAGATGGATTAACAGTAGTCTGGCAGAGAGAATCGAGGGCAAACTCCAACAGCACAGAGAGCCGGTATGCTGACTGGGTGACTTAGAGGATGCTGTCTCCTTTTGCTAAGTCTGTTATCTAAATTCTGTCTAATCTGGGAGGCTAGCTCCTCTCTGACTCAACTGGGTGTCACCACCAGAGTCCCTGCATTCTATGTTAAATGGGCCCTTTTCAAAAAGCTCATGGAAAAACGGGTATTATGAAAACTATGCCTGTATTTGCATTCAAATAGACATCTGTTAATTCCACCTTCCATGAATTTTTTGTCCTCACGAGGCAGTCACCTGTGTACTTACATTTTTGTGCTACATGTAGACATCTGGGCTTATCTCAGCAGAGCCAGGGTGCTTTCTTATCAATGGAATATAACTTCCTTGAGTGATTGCTATTTTTATGTTTTAAATTTGTAAGAATTTGATCATATGATAACTGCTATATATCACACTAAACTGTTATAAATAAAGCTTGCATTTAATATAGAAATATTTAATAACTTTAATGTAAAGCAATTTACATAAGTCAACTAGAGTGAAAATGGCATAATCATCCTTTTTTTTTTTACTTCTTTATTGATTTCTAGGGCTTTGAAATCATTTCTGTTGATGATTCTTCCTGGTGTTATATACTGATAAATAATAATGGTCATTTTATACACAGAGTAATTACCACATAGGTCTAGTATTTTATCCTTTAGTTATCCTTAATTTGAATCCTTCTGCTATCACTCTCCTGAGTGTGTCCTCACATGTTTTATTCCCATCCTCTTTATTTGATCTCTTTATTTTTTGTTCTCTTATTTTTGATGTATTGTTCTCTTATTCCAAATGTGCAAGCACTCATACCCCTTAATTCAGTGGTAAATAGTTGGGCTCTGGGGAATTTAACGTAAAGGAAACAGTAGTCCTTCCATAGTGGAGGGGTGGACCCTCTCATAGTAACTGACTACTATTTTGAAACAGGAGACTCACGTTAGTGGTGACATGGCAGGGACAGTAGAAGGGAAATTTGGAGTATCTAAGAGAATGAGCACTGGATCCTGGCATCTGGGCTAAGAAGAGATGAAGTTAAGAGAGGTTGTTGTTGGAAGCAGTGTTAGACTCCAAGTGGCTTTAAATATGAGATTTGATGGAACTCTAAGTAGAAAAAGGACTAAAATCCAGCTACAGGATCAAGTCCTGGGAGAAAAACCCTGAGAGCAGTAAGGCCAGGCCAGCCCCTAAGAAGAGGAGCCAGCAGATCCCTAGTTGCTGTGGCTGAGGGCTGAACTCAGAGTTGATGTCGAACGTCAAGTTTAGTATGTGCAAAGGAAAGGCAAGGCTGCAGGGCTGTCTGAGTGGATGTTGTGCCTCTCTTGCTGCAACTGATTTCGATTCAAGGTTGTCCTTCTGTGCAAAGGGGTGCAACTGGCTGAAGGCTTAGAGAAGATTTTGAGGCATAGTAGAAGATGGCAGTGCAAGCTAAGAACCAGGCAACAACACAACCACCTGAAGTAAGGGGCAGGGACAGGAAGACAAGGGAGGGAATTGTGACTTAGCACACACACAAGTAGGCAGGGAAGGAAGTCAGTGCCAGCCCCATCCCCCTGAGGGAAGATGGGATTCTGAGTTTATCATTGCTTTTGTTCCAGTTAACAGGAAGGTAGGCAGGCAGGGCTAGGATGCCAGAACCATTGGTATCTATGTTGTCTGACCCAGGGACAGTAGAAACACAGGGAAGGAAGACAGGAGGCTGGAAACCAATGTAATCCCCAGGAGAGGAGCATGGAATTCCTGGCACCTTAAACCATTCAAGATCCAGAACCACTCTTTCTGTTTCACAGAAGCGCTCCTTGCACAGCAAGCAATGGGGAGTGACAGCCATCACACCATCACCTTCACCTTGTCTTCTCCCCTTCTTTCTCTTCATCACCACCACCACCACCATCATCATCATCGTCATCATCATCATCACTATGGCCCTCGGGGGTAAACAGCATCATCTCAGGAATTAGATGAAAGCCTTTTCACCCCTTAACATATGATCCAACAGCTCACAAGAGGTTGGCAGTGCTTTTTAAAGGGTTTCATTCCAGAACGAAGCTTAAAGGCTTATCAAATTTCTGTGAATGAGGCTCTGAGTTTAATGGGGTGTTCCAGGTCAGGTGCTTTTGGCTGTCAACAGCAAGTCAGTCAGTCTCCAGCTGGTGTAAGCCACCAGGGAGGGTTGCCTGGTTCGTGTCATTAGGGGGAGCTGGTGTTGTGTGTGGTCAGGGACAGTGGCTCAATGACATCACCAAGCACGAGACTCTTTCTTTCTTGTCTCCCTCTGAGGCAAGCTTGCCAGAATTGCTAGGCTACAGGCAACTGAGCAGGTATCTTCATCTTAGTAAGCTTAGAAAACACCTGGCACTTCATCATGATTGGCTGGCCTTCAAGGACTTGCCTACTTGGGAACCAATCACTGTGTTGGTTGGCTGAGCAGAAGCCATGAGCTCTATCCTGGATCTTGGTGGGGATCCAGTTTCTCGAGAACCTTAGGAATCCTAAAATGGAAATAGGAGCCATTGGGAAAAAGAGAAAGGAGAAAGAATACTAAAAGAAGTATCAACTGGGATCCGAAAGTACAAAGAAGAAAATAACTGTAGTTAAGGAAAGGAATGTCTTAGAAGGACATGGAGTAGCTCAACAAATGCCAGAAAGGCTGGAAAACCAGGTTGGGTAAAAGTGTAAATACTAGTTTGGTAAGGCTGCTGCTGAGGCAAAGTACTTAAACTGATAAGGATATCACCTACAATTATTTTCTCCCAGTGTGGGTCCCTGGAAGCCAAGGATCGGGGTGTCAGCAGGGAGGGTTTTCCCTGAGAGCTGTGAGGATCTCCCCCGAAGTTCTGGCAGTTTGCTAGCACCTATGGTGGTCCTTGGCTTGTGGTTGCTTCACTCTGGTCTCTGCATTCTTGTTCACCTGGCATCCTCCCGCTATGCATGTGGGCTCTGTGTCTAAGTGTCCCTTTTTATTACAAGGGAACAGTAATATCTAAGCAGGGTCCAATCCAATGGCCTCATAGTAACTTCATCATTTGCAAAGACCCTATTTCCAAATAAGGTCACATTCACAGGGCAGGTGTGGGGTGGGGGTTAGGACTTCAACGCCATTTGCAAGGATACATTTCAAGCCATAGCAATGCAGGTATCAACTCACATCACAGCAGTCCCATTAGGCACCCGCCATGGAGTCTCAGCTTGCAGGCACTTGATGCTGCTCCTGCTGGCTCCAGAAAACCCTGCAACTCTCCCCGCTTCTATCACTGCCTCCTGCCAGCTCTGTGACCACCAAGGAAGGAAAAGGGAACATCTGGCTCCTGCTCTTTGCTCTCACTTCCCTCCTCCGGCCATCCTAGATTCACCAACCAAGGTGTTCTCCCAACACAGAAAGTCTCCAATAGCCAGGCAGCCAAAGCTGAAGACTGTCTACTCCAGGTGACAGCCTACAAACGACCATGTGGCACTGGTGGATCCTTCCCCCAGTCAGTATAAGGAAAGGGATGGGGAATGTGTGCAAGTACTGTGTGCTGAAGGGGCCAGAGGACTGCCTTCCGATATAGAGTAAAATTTGGGAGCAGCATCAGTAGACTATAGAAGCCAAAGCCATATTTCTCTCCTGTTCTGCGTTTTGTCTTTGAGGTGGCTCAGTTTGGCCTCTTCTACCATGGAGGAAGAGAAGCTGTGTTGGTGGCTCTTGCATGCTGGGCAGGGCATGTGGGTGGGCAACCCTTGCCACACCATGCTCAGGGCTTGTGGCTATGGCTGCAGGTGCCCATGAAGAGGAGCCATGGCCAGGTTGTCTTTGTGTTGCACGTGTTGCAGACTGACACACATCTTATTAGCCCCAGGTCGATGGGTCCATTTCCTTTTGAAACAATGCTAACATCTGCGTGTAACTAACATAAGCTTACCCAGGGATAGGTTAACTCTTCTAATAACAAATTACTCACTGGTTCTACTTCTACCTTGTGGCAACTTTCTAAGTATATGTTCACCTCTCTTGCAAAGTATCTTTCTGGAGGTTAGGGGATGTCTTATTTATTGAAGTATTTTCAGTGCCTCAGTCAGCATCCTGCCTTTGATGCCCAGCAAGTATCAGAGGAACAAATGAATGGATAGATGAAAAATACTAAAAAAAAAATACTGCATATGTATTGAGTTTGAGAAAGAAGCAGGAAGTTATTAAGTAGCTTTAAAAGGCATTCAGTTTGAGAGGAAATTTTCTCAGAGCAGCTCTGTGGTTCCTCAGTCTGCCGAATTTTCATCACAGCCACATGAATGGTAAAATAATAGGAAACAAACAAAGGTAGAAGGGGAGACAAGGTTCTTCAAAAAGTTTGCAGAAAATGGATAGAAACGATGTTTACAGGGCCTGGCAATGTGGTGCAGTGGGTTAAGCCATTGTTTGAAGGGCAGGCATCCCATGGCTGAGCGCTGGTTTGAGTCCTGGCTGCTCCATTTGCAATCCAGTTACTTGCTGGTGTGCCTGGGAAGGCAACAGAAGACAGCCCAAGTGCTTGGGTCTCTCCCACTCATGTGGTAGACTTGCATGGAGTTCTTGGCTCCTAGGTTCAGCCTGGCCCAGACCTGGCTATTGTGGGCATTGGGAGATGAACCAGTACATGGATGATCCTTTTTTTCTGTTTACCTCCCTGTCATTCTGCCTTTCAAATAAATAAAACAAATATATTTTCTTTTCTTTTCTTTTTTTTTTTTTGACAGGCAGAGTTAGAGAGAAAGGTCTTCCTTCTGTTGGTTCACCCTACAAATGGCCACTACGGCTGGCGCTCTGTGCTGATCCAAAGCCAGGAGCCAGGTGCTTCCTCCTGGTCTCCCATGCAGGCGCAGGGCCCAAGCACTTGGGCCATCTTCCACTGCCATCCTGGGCCACAGCAGAGAGCTGGACTGGATCTCTCTCTCTCTCTCTCTCTCTCTCTCTCTCTCTCTCTTCCTTTCTCTCTGCAACTCTGGCTTTCAGATAAATAAACAAATCTTTAAAAAAAGATCATTTTGGTGCAAAAACTTTTGAAACACATACATATGAGGGGCCTTCCAAAAGTTCATGAAAATCTGTAATGAAAAAACTATTTTGCACCCAAATAAACTTATCTTGTAATTTGATTTTTCCATCAACATTGTGAATTGCCTTCACATACTTATTCTTGCTGCTGAACAATGCTCCAAACCAATTGGAGGTGTTGTTGTAGAACCCCGGAACTGGATCCACCCCCTGATACATAGAAAGCCAGTCACTGACACGGGGTGGTAGAAGAAAGCAGGTGTTCGGTGCAACGTGCAGGACAAGGAGCTGGGCAGCTCTTGCTTAATTCCTGGGCTCCCTGATGACTTATGGGTGAAGCGTCTTTTAGATTGAAACTGAGGCTGGGAGGGCGTGAACAGCTGGTGTCCAAGTTCCTGGTTGGTCTGTGGTACTCATGACCTTCCTTTGATTGGTCAGGGATGCTGTCCCTTATAGGGAATTTATGATGGCCAGTTGGGCTCTAGTTGGTCTGAGTGTTACATAAAGGTGACAGTTACATTCTGCCCAGACTTGGAATTCTGCTACACAAACCCTTCTGGATAATACTGACCACCAAGTTCTTATCCATTGGAGAAGCAAATGACTCCAAGTCTGGTGATTTGAACCTTGTAAGGCCAACTGGAACACTCTCTCAAGACAGTGAGTTTCTTCTAATAAAGGCCAGACAAGCACACCTTGGGCTAAGGGAGACAGACGAGAGGCTGGGCCCTGCTTTTACATTATAGGGGCTTGGTTTCACTCTCCTGGGAATGCAGCCCTGCTGGGTCTGTCTGTTTGTCTTCGCAGAGTTTGCTAACACCAGGGTGCTAGGCTACTTCAGTTCCTTCTCCAATGAGAAACCTTGGATACAAGGAGAGATTTTGCCAATTCTCCCCTTCCTAGAGTAACCTTCCATTAAGTTTTCAGTACATCTGTTCCAGATGATTACTTATTGGTATGTATTTTCACTCAGATCCTGAACTCAAATAAATAATAATTAAGATAAAATGATTGCATATCTGAACTGAGAGCAGAATTTAAAATGCTTTAGTCTGTGTTGTCTTTGACTCCGACAATGTATTAGCTCAGCCTTTTGAACTGGAATTCGCTAGTAGTTCTAGAAGCAAACAAGAATTAATTTCAAACAAAAAATCTGTTTTATTTGTATAATACAAGTTTGAACTTAGTTTGAAAAAGCATGTTTTTTAAATTAAATTTCCTTTGGAAGACAAAGGCTTGTGTTAAGGGGAAAATGTTTTGGAAAACTTGAAGTTTCAAAAAACAAACCTTGAAGGAAAATAAAAATGGTTTTAGGGCTTTCTGAAAAATCCCTGATTCTGCTGAGTTCTCCTCTCCTCTATTCATTATAGGAACTGGTCTACCCTCCCTTACTCCCAACATTCAAATGCAACTTCTTCAGAGGTCTCAATAAAGTGTCAGTTCCTCCTTGCTTTATTACCTTGATACCTGCCATTTATATTTGATTATAATTGTTAGCCGAAATGCAAATGATTAAATGCTGCAAATAATATTTCAGACAGTTAACTCTCAGCACAGAGCAAGTGCATTGGAAAAGTAACAGAAGTGTGTGCAACGAACACCTGTCAGTCATATTTTCTTCAGAGTTACACTGAGAGAGAAGGAGAAGTACGGGGAGGGGGTCTTCCACCTGCTGGTTCACCCCCTAGTTGGCCGAAATGGCTGGAGATGTGCCGATTGAAAGCCGGGAGCTTCTTCCAGGTCTCCCACACAGGTGCAGGGGTCCAAGGACTTGGACCATCTTCTACTGCTTTCCCAGGCCGTAGCAGAGAACTGTATTGGAAGAGGAGCAGCTGGGACTCGAACTGTTGCCCATATGGGATGCCAGCACTGCAGGTGGTGGCTTTACCCCCTATGCCACAGCTGCAGCCCCCTGCGAGATTTTAAAAAGATACTCCTGTAGTCTCCGCAGGTGACCTTTATTCATGTCTTGCTTCTAAACTTCTAATTAGTAATCTGCCTCCTTTGTAGGATGGTGTTGCATTTTCCTTGTGTACTATCTTGTGATTATTCTTCTTTTCTAAACCGCTTCCATTCGCTGGTCTCATTGCAGGAATGTTCTCTTTGCCTTTCTCCTGGAGCCCTTAATGAACGGGTCCATCAGCTAGCGCAATAATTAGAATCACATCCTTACTAGTAAGCATTCTAATTGCCTGGGTAGGAGTCCTAAGGCAAATGCATTCAGTGCCCGGGAGGGTAACATAAACTGTGAAATAAAGAAACAACAGGGAGCAAACTGGGGAATATATGCCCTGCCTAAAGGCACTCATTCACACTCATGTATGAGCATGAGAATAGCCAGACAGAACCGCTTTGTATTTGCTTCTTTGAGGATTTTGGTTTTCTTTCTCAACATTTAGGAAGACAATGATGATAAGACAAAGAGACTTTCCCTCTTCAACATACAAAGATGTGTGGTTTGTGGCTTACTCCTGCTTATGGTAAAAATAACCATGTTTAAATGTTTTCTGAGTGCTGTTAACTAAAATAATAAAAATACTAATAATCGAAAACTGATTTTCATGGCCAGATTGACCTATGAAAGCCATGTGGTATACTAAATCGCCGAGAACTCTCATGATGAATTGTTTGAGCGTTCTTGGAGGCAATTTTTCGCTCTGTGTATTTACTAGGAATAATTAGACATGTGTTTGTTTTTCTATAGTGTTGACTTTAAAGTTGATCCAATACTCTTCAACTTGTTATCCCTCAAATTCAACAGGAACGCTCAATTTATCATCATTGTGAAAGGGGCAGTCCTGAAAGACTAATGGTATAGGACAGCATATGCTTCAAACAAAGCTTACGGACAAGTCTTAGCACAGACACAGAGCAGGAAGAAAGACCACAACTGACTGTTCACCAGCTGACCAGGGTGTGCCCCCAGGCCCTGAATCTGGAAACTATTAATTGCTCTTTTTTCCTCTCACCTCCGCCAAAGTTCAGCGAGTCCATTGATGTCTGCAGCAGAATACCCCTCCCTCGGAACTCCACTGCCTGCCTGCCTTCCTGATGTTCCTCACCTTCATAGCAGACGTGTGTTCCGGCAGCTGACGGTGTGTCTGAATGGTTTCAGATTCTCAGGAGTCCCACTTTCTCTAACCTGGGGCAGGGATGTCACAAGTTTGTTTTCTGAGTCCATGCACTGCAGCTCTCATCCCACCCACATGGTATGTAGTTTGTCAAATGGTTAAATCCACAAGCTGTGCGGTGATCAGTGAAATCATGTCTCAGTCATCTATGCCTGCTGAACGAGGGAGCTATTAGGTGGCCCTTCTTTTGTGGACATGATGCAAAACAAAGTGAATACAAAAAGGAAAACATGCACAATCTTTAAGAGAACAAGTGCATGGGCCGGCGCCATGGCTCAGTTGGTTAATCCTCCGCCTGCGGGTGCTGGCATCCCATATGGGCACCGGGTTCTAGTCCTGGTTGCTCCTCTTCCAGTCCTGCTCTCTGCTGTGGCCCGGGAGTGCAGTGGAGGATGGCCTAGGTACTTGGGCCCTGTATTCGCATGGGAGACCGGGAGGAATCACCTGGCTCCTGGCTTCAGATCGGCACAGCACCGGCCGTGGCGGCCATTTGGGGAGTGAACCAATGGAGGGAGGACATTTCTCTCTGTCTCTTTCTCTCTCCCTAACTCTGTCAAACAAAAAAAAAAAAAAGAGAGAGAGAGAGAGAACAAATGCAGAATTGAAAAAAAATACTTTGGATTTATTATCCTATGATTGGCATCAAACACAGGTGCTTTAATCTGTGAAAAACAGATTTTTAAAGAAAAGTAAGCAAAATATGGATTTCTCAAATAAGTGCCTTCCTTTTTCTGGACTAAAACCTAATATATTACATAATTGGAATCAGATAAAACCACAGTCAATGCCCTTCCGCCTTGACATGGAGGTGACTTCTTTAAAAGGCACGGCCGAGTTGCACCACGCTCAGTGTTTGTGGATCCTGGGGAAGACAGCCACAATGATTAAGGTTTTCCAAAGGATGTTTTATAAATTCTTGGGCAGACAGTTTTTTTCTAGTTCAATTCCAGGCTGTGTAAGGTTACTAATGGCTCAGGATTTCTTTCTTTCATTCTCACATGGTGTATTCCTTTTTTTCCAGCCAGAGAATTTAGAAAGCAAGACTGTACCAGCGCAATGGCTGTAAGTAGCTAAGTTCATCGACTTCACACTGTTTACTATTTAATTAGCTTTCTAACTGCTTTTTTTTTAAAAAGGTTTATTTATTTATTTGAAAATCAGAGTTACACAGAGAGAGGAGAGGCAGAGAGAGAGAGGTCTTCCATCCATGGGTTCACTCCCCAATTGTCCGCAACAGCCAGAGCTGCGCTGATCCGAAGCCAGGAGCTTCTTCCAGGTCTCCCACACTGATGCAGGGCCCCAAGGACTTGGGCCATCTTTTACTGCTTCCTCAGGCCATAGCAGGGAGCTGGATTGGAAGTGGAGCAGCCGGGACTCAAACAGGCGCCCATATTGGATCCTGGCACTGCAGGCAGCGGCTTTACCCACTATGCCATAGCACTGGCCCCTTTCCTGACTCTTAAAATTACAAAATACTTTCCAATCCCATGGGTGAAGTGATTTAAAGGTACATATTCTTGAAGTGGGGAACTGATCAGCATAATACTATGCAGTGTCATTCTCTCAATAAAACAGCACGAAGAGTGTAAGTATGCAGATACTTGTGGGTGACGGCTGTTATCACATATAAATTTTAATCTGTAAGATGTCTTTGAAAGCTTTGTATGTGAACCATTTAGGTAAAATCACAATGACTTGAAAAGAGGTTTTTTTTTTTTTTATCTCTCAAAGTGCTTAAGCAAACCAGGATGTAATACCCTATCAACAGAAAGTCAAAATTAATTTCATGTTTAAAGAGAGGATTGAGAGTCTTCATTCAAGTTTCAGTTTTATTCAGCTACTAGTTTGAAATTACTAAAGCATCAAGTTGGGCCCAACAGCTACTTCTTATGTAGCACTTTGCTTACCCAGTTTGAGCTTTATACAAATAAAGAAATTTGGGCTCAAAAGATTTAAGTAGGGGTCAAGTATTGTGGTACAATACATTGCAGGTGATACCACCTGCAATGCTGAATCCAATATGTGTGCTGGTTTGGGTCCTGATTGTTCTACTTCTGGTCCAGCTCCCTGCTAATGCTCCTGGGAAACTGGTGGAAGATGGCCCAAGTACTTGGGCCTCTGCAAGGGAGACCCAGATGGAATCCCAAGCTCTGGTTTTAGCCTGGCCCAACCCTAGCCTTTGCAGCCATTTGGAGAGTGAACCAGAAGATGGAAGAGCACTCCCCCCACCATGTGTGTGTGTGTGTGTAACTCTGCCCCTCAAATAAACATAAATCTTTTTAAAAAAGACTTAAATGATGATTTTTGATTCTTCCAATCCATCAACATGGAAGATTTTTCCATTTTTTTGTATCTTCTTCTATTTCTTTCTTTAATATTTTGTAATTCCCATCGTAGAGATCTTTAACATCTTTGGTTAGGTTTGTTCCAAGGTATTTGATTTTTTGCATAGCTATTGTGAATGGAATTGATCTTAGAAATTCTTTCTCAGTTGTGGCATTGTCTGTATATACAAAGGCCGTTGATTTTTGTGTATTGATTTTATATCCTGCTACTTTACCAAAGTGTTCTATGAGTTCCAGTAGTCTCTTTGTGAAGTCTTTTGGATCCCATATATGTAGAATCATGTCACCTGCAAATAGGGATAGTTTGACTTCCTCTTTCCCAATTTAAATCCCTTTGATTTCTTTTTCTTGCCTAAGGGTTCTGTCTAATACTTCCAGGACTATATTGAATAGCAATGGGGAGAGTGGACTTGCTTGTCTGGTTCCAGATCTCAGTGGGAATGCTTCCAACTTTCCCCCACTCAATAGGATGGTGGCCATAGGTTTGTCATAAATTTCCTTGTTTGTATTGAGGAATGTTTCTTCTATACCAAATTTGCTTAGAGTTTTAATTATGAAAGGGTGTTGTATTTTATCAAATGCTTTCTCTGCATCTATTGAGATAATCATATCTTTTTTGTTTTCCATTTGTTAATGTGATGTATCACATTGACTGATTTGCGAATGTTGAACCATCCTTGCATACCAGGGTATGCAAGGTCTGGGTGGATGATCTTTCTGATGTGTTGTTGGATTTGGTTGGCCAGAATTTTATTGAGAATTTTTGTGTCTATGTTCATCAGGGAAATTGGTCTGTAGTTCTCTTTCTCTGTTGCATCTTTTCTGAGTTTAGGAATTAAGTTGATGCTGGCTTCATAGAAAAAATTTGGGAAGATTTCCTTTCTTTCAATTGTTTTGAATAATTTGAAAAGACGTGGAGTTAGTTATTCTTTAAATGTCTGGTAGAATTCAGCAGTGAAGCCATTCTTTGTTAGGAGGGTCTTTATTATGGACTCAATTACCATCTTGGTAATGGGCCTGTTTAGGTTTTCTGTGTCTTCATGGCTCAATTTAGGTAGATTGTATGTGTCCAGGAATCTATTCATTTCTTCTAGGTTTCCTGGTTTGTTGGCATATAGCTCTTTGTAGTAATTTCCGATGATTCTTTTTATTTCTGTGGTATCTGTTCTTACATTTCCTTTTTCATTTCTAATTTTATTGATTTGGGTGTTCTCCACTTTTCCAAAAGTAATTTATAGATTTAATGTGATATGAATCAAAATACTAAGGACATTTTTCTAAGATATAAAAAAAATGATGCTGAAATTCATATGGAAACACAGGAGACCTTGAATAGCTAAAGCAATCTTATACAACAAAAACAAAGCTGGAGGCATCACAATACCAGATTTCAAGACATACTTCAGGGCAGTTATAATCAAAATAGCCTGGAACTGGTACAAAAACAGATGAATAGACCAATGGAACAAAACAGAAATGCCAGAAATCAATCCAAGCATCTACAACCACTTATATTTGACCAAGGAGCTAAAACCAATCCCTGGAGCAAGGACAGTCTCTTCAACAAATGGTGCTGGGAAAACTGGATTTCTACATGCAGAAGTATGATGCAAAACCCCTACCTTACATATTACACAAAAATCCATTCAAAATGGATTGAAGACCTAAACCTATGACCTGATACCATCAAATTATTAGAGAACATTGGGGAAACCCTGAAAGACATTGGCACAAGCAAATATTTCTTGGAAAAGACCCCAGAGGTACAGGCAATCAAAGCCCAAATTAACAAATGGGATTACATCAAATTGAGAAGCTTCTGTGTTGCAAAAGAAACACTAAGGAAAGTGAAGAGGCAACAGACAAAATTGGAGAAATTATTTGCAAACTATGCAACTGATAAAGGATTAATAACCAGAATATATAAAGAGATAAAAAAAATTCCACAACAAAACAAACAACCGAGTTAAGAGATGGGCAAAAGACTTAAACAGACATTTTTCAAAAGAAGAAATCCAAGTAGCCAACAGACAGATGAAAAAATGCTCAGGATCACTAGCTATCAGGGAAATGCAAATCAAAACCACAATGAGGTTTTGCCCTACCCCAGTAAGAATGGCTCACATACAGAAGTTAACAAACAATAGATGCTGGCAAGCATGTGGGCAAAACAGTACCCTAATCCACTGTTGCTGGGAATGTAAACTGGTAAAACCACTATGGAAGTCAGTTTGAAGATACCTCAGATATCTGAATATAGACCTACCAGAGGACCCAGCCATGCCACTCTTGGGAATTTATCCAAGGGAAATGAAATAAGCAAAGAAAAGAGTTATCTGCACTCCCGTGTTTATTGCAGCTCAATTCACAATAGCTAAGTCATGGAATCAACCTAAATGCCTGTCATCTGAAGACTGGATAAAGAAATTATGGGGTATGTACACCATGGAACACTACACAGTAATGAAAAAATGAAGTCCAGTCATTTGCCACCAAATGGATGAATCTGGAAAACATCATACTTCGTGAAATAAGCCAGTCCCAAAGGGACAAATACCATATGTCTTTGTGATCTGTGATAATTAATAGAGCACCTAAAAGGCAATCTGTAGAAGTGAAATTGGCTCTTTGAGAAGCAATGACTTGAACAGCACTTGCCTTGATTGTCGAGGAACAGGATTTTTCCCCCCTCTTATTGGAGAATGGGACTGGGAATGGGAGAGGGAGGAGGAGGTGGCGTGGGAGGGTGGCTATGGTGGGAAGAATCGTTGTATTCCTAAAGTTGTACTTATGAGATTTGTACTCATTAAATAAAAGGTTTCTTTGGGGGGAAAAAAGATTTAAGTGATGTGTTTTAAAGTCATTCAGAGTAATAGATAGATACTCCTAGGTTCTGACTCTGGCATGTAGAACAGTGATTTTCAAGAATCACAGCAAGAAATAGATATACAGATAATTATACTTGAATGACAAGTTTTGCAAAATAATGTTTTCCTTGTTATTTGTAAACTACTTCTATTTTTACGTTATGCATTCAAGCTGATCACAACTTGGGTTTGCATTGATTTAGCAACCACCAGCGGGACACAATTTACAATCACACTTTGAGAAACTACACCACATATGGTCTTTGGTTATAACACTGCCTCAGAAATCCCCCAGGCTCAGTGGAATGTTCTGATGTTGTCCCCATGAAATGCTGAATTAATTTTACCTTTAACTTGTGTTGTGGAAGTGAAGTGCAGCGGGGCAGTGGAGTGCACGTTTGAGTAGAGATCCAACCAAGCTGCGTGTCTGCTGCTCCCTGCCAGCCACTCACAACCAGCAGTCAGGGCGCCCCAGCGGCACACAATGCCGATGGCCCTGCAGCGAGTGCAAGGTCAGTGTGTCATGTCGTGACTCAGTGAAGGTGCTGGCAGCCTTAGGAGGCCACACTTTCAATTACAGCCAGAACTTGCTTCAGACCAGAAGGCAGGCAGCGGCATTCTAAGAAACACGCATCCCGAAGGTGCTGTGTCATATCCTCTCTCACGCACATTGTGTCCCTGTATCAATTCACCACTTACCTGGAAAAGGATGACTTTGAGGGAAGAGGAGAGATAAGGCAACACAGAATTCCTTTTGCTTCCAGCCTTTCTGTAATCATCAATAAGTCAAAGACAGAATGTTGATAGACAATGTGTATCTGTAAATGGCATAAGAACAGTTGAGTTAGTTTTGTGTCACTGTTCTGATAAGACTGAATATGTGCATAGATATGAACAAAATTATAATAAAATTTGCCACAAAATACAAATTACATAATTTTGGTGAATCTGCATATGAGTTAAATGCTGTTATATTTTCATTTTTTTAAAAAAAGGATTTATTGAGGTGTAGCAGGTAAAGCTGCTGCCTGCAGTGCCAGCATCTCATATGGGCACTGGTTCAAGTCCTGGCTGCTCCTCTTCCGATCCAGCTCTCTGCTATGGCCTGGGAAGGCAGAGGAAGGATGGCCTAAGTGTTTGGACACCTGCACCCACATGGGAGACCCGGAGGAGGCTCCTGGCTCCCAGCTTCAGATCAGCCCAGCTCGGGCCATTGTGGCCATTTAGGGAGTGAACCAGTGGATGGAAGACTTCTCTGTAACTCTGCCTTTCAGTTAAATAAATCTTTAAAAAATATTTATTTAAAGACAGTGAGAGAGAGAGAGAGAGAGAGAGAGAGAGAGAGAGAGAGAAAGAAAGAAAGAGAGAATCTTCCACTTGCTGATTCACTCCCTAAATGCCTGCAATAACTGAGACTAGGTCAGGCTGAAGGAAGGATCCAGGAACTCCACCTGGGCTTCCCATGTGGGTGACAGAAACTCAAGTCGTGGCGGCGCCATCATCTGCAGCCTCCCAGGAGCATTGGCAGGAAGCTGGGTCGGAAGCACAGAGCAGCCGGACCATCAGGCTCTGTGATATGAGATTTAGGCCTCCCACATGCCAGCTTCACCTTCTGTGCCACAATCCTTGTCCCTACATTTGCATTTAACACTGGCATTGTAAAGTATAACGATGAATGATAAAATTCATAAAAATACTTTAAAAATCTGTTCTTAATATGACATTAAATAGCAAATAAACAGAAATGAGAAGTCAACAGAGATGACTATCAAAGAAAGCAAAAAAATGCTTTAGTAGTTTCAAGGGAATGATTTTTCCTGGATTTTGAATATGGAGTCTGATGTTTTTGGTCTGTCCTGGGTTCTGTAATTAAGTATTTGGCTATAGAGGGTGGAATGGTGGCCTCCAAGATGATATATGCATGTCCTGGTCTTTGGAACCTGTAAATGTTATCTTATATGGCCCAAGATGTGATTAAGTTAAGGCGCTGGAGAAGAGGAGCCTGTACTGGATTCTCTAGATCCATCCTAAATGCGACCTTATGTAGCCTTAGGAGACAGAACGCAGAAGGCAGAGAAAACAGCGGTGGGCACTGTGATCCTAGAGCAGAGTTGGGAAACAAGTGGCCACAAGCCAAGGATTGCCTGAAGCCATCAAAAGCTGGAAGAGACTGGAACAGAATCTTTGGAGCCTAGGGAGGGAGTGGTACCCTGCAGACACCTTCATTTCAGCCTCTGGCCTCCAGAACTGGGGGAAGACAAATGCCTATTGTTTGAAGCCACCTGGTTTGTGGTCATTTGCTCCCAGGAGCCTGAGGGAACTAAGGCACTGGCTGTGCGTCTATGGAAACCTTTTCTCCAACAAGACACCAAGGCTGTGCTCTGGCAGCGTTTATCCGTGACTCCAGTATGCAGTGATGTCTCCTTTCTCTACATGAGCTGCTTCTTCATGAGCTGGTACCATGAGGATGGAATTCTCTAATGATTCTACACTCTCATCCTGCCTCCTTATCTTGGCTTTGGGCGATAAACTCCTTTGGAAGGCAGAGCATGTTCCATGCCCTTGGTACCCTCTAGACTGTCTTCAACAATATCCACTTCATTGAGAGCACTCAAGGGATTCCTGTGGATTGACCAAAGGCTTTGATGTGGGCATGGGGTTTGCTAATTTCACCCCAGGCTCCTGTCTTGCACCCAGACAAGCATGCTAAGCATAGACACATAAAATGTATGCAAAACGATAACAGAATTCATTCAGAAGGTGAGAAACTGAACACAGACACATGCATGAGTGTGGGTTGCTCTGTACAGAGATATACCGGTATAGTGTTGGCAGTAGGCCAGAAGATTACCAGAAAGGAGGAGAGGTGGGGGAAGGAGGAAATGAGGGCACACGAGCAGCACCTCCAGCAGTGAGCTGGTGGAAGAGAGACAGAGTCACTCCCAGTTGTTGTCCCCTTTTGTGAAATAGTGGGTGGTGCCTCTGCAGGCATGAAGCCATCTGGGAATTCTGTGGCACCTCCGCAAGCTCCACGGGGAACTCAATATCCATATTTTCACTCTGTCCCCTTAGGTCCCGGATGAAGCAGATGCATCTTGGGGAAGGGGGCATGTTGACTGACAAGCAGGATAGAATTTCCTGGGGGCTTCTGACTTTCAGCTCTACAGACCTTTCTAGCTGCCTGCCAACCCGACATCAGCTGGAAGTATTGGTGAGAGGTTTTTAAACTTAATTTTTTATTTTTTCCATTTAACACCTTGAGAATTTATTCTAGTGAACTGATTCTTCACTCCAATTTAAAATAAATGGGGGCCAGCTCTGTGGCTTAGAAAGTAAAGCCACTGTCTGCAATGCCAGCATCCTATATGGGTGCTGGTTCGAGTCCTGGTTGTTCTACTTACGATCCAGCTCTCTGCTGTGGCCTGGGAAAGCAGAAGATGGCCCAAGTCCTCAGGCCCCTGCACCAGTGTGGGAGACCTGGAAAAAGCTCCTGGCTCCTGGCTTCGGATTGGTGCAGCTAGGCCACTGTGGCCATCTGGGGAGTGAACCAGCAGATGGAAGATCTCCCTATTTCTCTCTGCTTCTGCCTCTCTCTATAACTGCCTTTCAAATAAATAAATACATCTTTTAAAAAAATAAATGGAAAAATCCTTAGTATTGTATCTCAGACAAATATGTTTTATTTCAATAAAGGGATTATTGTTAGAGACTTTAAGGTGTTTTATAACCAGGAAGTCTAATAACCTCACTTCCGTGATGAAAAGGAACCATTCCAGCTGGCCTCTTGCTTCTGTTACGTCAGGTGCGGGTCAGCTGTCCATGGTGGAATTTAAAGCTCACTGGGGTCCTATTTTGGAGCAAGGGTCATTCTATGCCCTTTGAATAGCAAATAGAAACTTGGAATGCAGCAGCCTACCTAGCAGATACAGGACACACAAGTCTTGTTCAAAAAATACATGGGCCTTCATGTAAGCTTTACTTATTTATTTAACTTGGAGGAATTCAACTTAAAAAATAGCTTTAAAAGATGGTCTAAGCAGAATAAGCTCCTGACTCCTGGCTTCGGATTGGCTCAGCAGCCTTTTGGGGAGTGAACCAGCAGATGGAAGACTTCTCTCTCTCTCTCTCTCTCTCTCTCTCTCTCTCTCTGCCTCTCTGTAACTCTGCCTTACAAAGAAATACTTAAATTTTAAAAACAACTTTAAAAGATGGTCTAAATAAAATTTATTCCAGCAAATATTTATTGAGTATCTTCTCTGGGCAAGGTTCTTTCCTAGTGTGATGTGAGATTAATCAAAAAGAATAAGACAGTTCCTGCCTCCAAGTGGCAGACCTGTCAAGCATTTAGATAAATAACTTCAATATTGTTACCAAGTCTATTAAGGTGCACAATACACAGACACATTCACACACAAAAGATATTCCAAAGAAGAAAGTAGTTGATTTTTTTTTGAAAGGCAGAGTGACAGAGAGAGAGAGAGGAAAAGATGAAGAGAGACCTTCTATGAACTAGTTCACTCCACTAAATGGCCACAAAGGCTGGGAATGGGCCAGGCTGAAGCCAGTAGCCTGCAACTCCATCCAGTCTCTTAGAGGGGTGCACTTGTGCCATCTTCTGCTGCTTTCTCAGGTGCATTAGCAGGAAGCTGGATTGGAAGCAGCGCAGTGGCGACTCAAACCAGTGCTCCAGTATGGGACGCTGGTGTTGCAGGTGGTGGCTTAGCCAGCTGTACCACAACATTGTCCCCAAGAGTAAGTAATTGATTGAGACAAATGGTTGAGGGGGCTGGATCCATTATAGTTTTCAATGTTTGGGCTGCATCTAAAGAAGGGAAATTCTGTCATTAGCCAGACATTTTTAGAGGAAGGGTACTCTAGGGAGAGGTCTCACACAAGCCAAGAGACTATAAGGTCATGGTCTCTACAGGGCCCACAAGGCTATTCATTGTGTTTCTGGAGACGGGTGTATGTGGGAAGGCATAGGAGGAGATGCAACTGTGAAAGGTGTGTGAACTCAATCATTGAGAGCCTTAAAAGTCAGGGGAAGGAGATTATACTTTATCCCGCGAGATGTGAGAAGCCTTGCAGGTGTTCCAGCAAAGGAAACTCCTAACCCGACATTTCTGTCATGTTAATGAGGTGTGGATTGAGGAGATAAGGGTGCAGTTGGAGAAGAAGCTAATGCCAGGGTCTAAGTGAAAGACGTGACAGCACGGATTTGGGACTAGGGGGAAACAGCTCAGGAAATACAAGGGAAGAGACGGAGTTGTTTGAGAGATAATTAAAAAGCAGAATCCACGGGATTTAGTGACTGGTGAGTGGAGAGAGAGAGGGGAGCTCCAAGGGACAGCACTGAAGCAGGGAGGTACCTGTGAGCTATGTGGGAAACGAAGACGGTGCTGTTCTGGAAAGAAACGGGCCGGAAGAGTGAGGCTCATGTCGGGCAGGAATTGTGAACTGGACCTCCAGGGGTGTCAGATCTGGAAGGAGCAGTGTGGAGACAGTGCTGGAAGCCGTGTGAGAGGGTGAGCACTCAGGAAGACAGCGGGAGAGGATGGGAAGGAACTGAGGGAGACATGTGGTGGCTGAAATCTGCCAAGCACCCGTGCACCGCAACACCCCTGAAACTGTGAGCCAAAAAAAGAGTCAGGTTTATTGAAGTACGGATTTGCATGGCAACAGCCATCCTTTAAGGAGTATACAGTGCTATGGATTTTTTTTTTTAATTTCAAATTTTTATTGTTCATTTCTACTTTGGTTTAATTTTTATCTTTTCTTGAATTTTGACAAATATATGATTGTGTAACCCCCACTATAATCCAGATTTAGAACCTTTCCATTCCTCTCCACAAATTTATCCATGTTCCTTCATGGTGACAGCCAAGCCCCTTGGCAACAACCTGTCAGTTTTCTGATCCTATACATTTGCCTTTCCAGAATGTTCCATAGATGCAATCGTGGAATCGCATAACTGCTTCCTTCACTAAGCAACCTATGGGTATTGCGATTCACCAAAGTCACTGTGAATGTCAGTAGTTCATTTCTTTTTGCTACTGAGCAGAATTTCATCTTGTGGTTCCATCACACTTTGCTCAACTCCTAGGTCATGGACATTTGAGTTGTTTCTAGTTTTTGTTGATCATGAATAAAGCCACTATTACACATTTAAATATAGGTGTTTTTCCTGCATGAACCGAAGCTTTCTGTCAGGAGTGGGATTGTCAGGTCCTTTTGCATCTGCGTGTGCAGTGAATGAGAATTCTTGTCTGTGTCGCTGCACCATTTAGTGTCACGGGTGTTACCATTATCCATCATTAGGTGGGGGCGGGACCTCATGGCAGTCTGGTTTGAGTGTGTGTTGGAGTGTGTGCGCTCATTTGGGAAAAGTGTCCTATGACTCCAGTGGATTCTCAAGGGGTCAAGGCCTTCAAAGTAAGACATGATCTCATCGAATTCAGGGCTTGAAGAAGGAAGAGGCAGGAAATTGCTTTGACGAGACAGAAGAGTTGTGGGCTGTGGAATTCGTCCCGCCAAGCGAGGAAGCAAGCCTCTGACATGAACTAAGAAAAAGCCGCCGGCCTTAGCAAGAAGATTCCTAGTGAATTTTTTTTCAACATTTGATTAACTTATTTAAGAGGCGGGGCAGAGGAGGAGGGAGGGAGGGAGAGAAAATGAGCACTCCCATCTGCTGGTTCACTCCCCAGATGCCTACAGTAGCTGGGGCTGGCTCAACTGAAGCTGGGGATCAGGAGCTAGGTGGGGGCTGGAGGCCAGGAACTCAATCCAGCCACCACTGCTGCCTCCCAGGGTGCATTGCACATTAGCAAGACTCTGGGACTGACAGCAGAGCACCGACTGGAACCCAGGCCCTCTATATGGCAGCAGGTGCCTCAAGCCAATGTCTTCGCTGCAGCCAAACCCCCGCCCCTGCTGGTGATCTTTCAGAAACCATTTCAGTGGAGTGGAAGGGAGAAAGGTGAAGAACGGGAGTGTACTGGTTGGAGATGTGGCTACAAAATAGGGAAACGGAGGCAGCATCCACAGCCCGCTCCCCTCAGAAGTGTTACGACGAAGCCGAGCCACACGCATCCCTGTCACTAGAAACTCAGTGGCTTACGGGGAGCCCTGCGAGGTGACAGGCACAGCAGAGAGTGGCCGTGCTGAGTTATCATGATCTATGTTGTTTTCCAGTGTGGTTCTCTAATGTGCACTTGGTTTTACTGGCATTGACTTCAGCTTTTCCCGAGCAGGCAATTCACTTGACCACCACTGCCACTAACTTGGCTGAAAGCAACTTTTGGGCACAGAGAGAGTGTTCTTGTGGCCATCGGCGCTTGCCCCAAGTCCACGTCCGAGGGTTTTACAACGTGCAATAAGTGTGCTGTCAGGACATTTTGCAAGTCGGCGGCTGCGTGCTGCCGCGCCACGCTCATAACCCTCCCCCAGCCGGCGCGTGCACAACCTCAGCAAACAGCTGGGTGTTCTCCTCCCACACAGGGAAACCAGGAACGCGCAGGAAGAAGGAAGTCAGCGTGCAGGCAGAGAGGATTCACTTTAGTTTTAGCCTCTGGTCAGATTATGAGAAAAAATGTGGAAGGAAAGGAGATAAAAATTTAGTAAAACTCAGATGCGCACACAGAGAATACTTTCTCTTGTGTAATTTGAGTACTGTGCAAGAATGACCCACTCCGGAGTCTCTTTCTCCCTCTCTCGCTGTTCTTTGAACATGCTGTAGAAACTCAGAAGCAGAAAATACATAGGGTGTATTTTCTTCTACCATTTTTCCTCCAGCGTGCACACACACACACACACACACACACACCCCTTGCATCCATATTTTGATTCAGGCTAGCTCAGCCTGTAATCTTCCACTGTTTTGGTTGAGAATTGGGTCAGGCAAACAAGTGATGTTGGAAACTGTTGGTAGTTTGTCCTCTACCAGTTCATCTTTCAGGGGGCAAGAGTGAAGGTATCGCAGGAATACAGTCTAGGGGACTGGAAATCTCTTCTAAATCTTCCTTCCTACCCTGGACTCATCAGAGATGGCGGATTCACAATTCCACCTGAACGCTTTCTTCTCATCACAAAATTGGCTGTTGCAGCAACTTGGATCCTGGGAAAGGAGGATGGGCTGTGGACTCAAAGGGAGACAGCTGTGAGTCACAGCTCTGTCACTCGCTAGCTGTGTGACTGTGAGCAGGCGACGGATTCTGCCTCTGTTTTGGGCTTTGCATCAAAAGATGGAAAAAAGAATCAGCTCCTAACACATGCTTCACCTGGTATCAGGGATTCAAACAGTGTTGGGAAAGCTCATATGAACTCTAGAGGGTTTGATAAAACCCAGGGATGGCTATTATCGCTCTCTGCAAACGTGGCGGCCAATGTGCCCCTGCCAGCACGCTGGCAAAGTGGAGTGGCTCTGACAGTCTGGTTTTCACTTTGACCCTTCTTCCCTGGGAGCAGCCGTCAGAGCAGCTCTGGCCTTGGAAGTCACTGTCCCTCCTGTCCCCAGTGTGTGCCTTCCTTCCTCGACCAGAAACAGACTAACCCACACTAAAGACCAGCCCCCACACGGGCACCCTCAAAGAGCACAACTTACCCTATTCGCTGGGCTCCCTCTCTCCCTCCTTTCTTTCCCTCACTGTATTATCATTAAGGATAATTTTTTTTGCAAACTACCCCCTCCTCTATACCATCTGCCATTCCTTTCTCTGAGAGCTTCCATGTCAGCCAGTGCATGGAACAGCCTTAAATGGAGAATTCAGAGAAGCTATATGCAAGTGAGTCCCCTGGACCATGAAGAGGTCAACAGTGGACTCTGCACTCTAATCCATTTAAGGACAGTGATTTTCCTGAGATGGGTTCTCCTTGCATGGCCCCATTCATCCAGAAACAATCCCAGTCTCTGCACAACCATTTCATAAATAAATGATCCTTCTAGGTTGATATTGAATAAGGTTTCAAAAAGTTAGTTTATGAGAACGAAAGCCCTTATCATCCCAGGGTTTTAGACAAAGCACGGGAGAGCCAGACTTGGAGAAACAGACGACTTGTCAAGGTGCATGATAGATAAGATAAGTTAGCTTATGAGAAGCCAGGACTAAGATAATGTCAATGTGAATCATGTTTTTTCGTGCAGAACTGTGGCTCCAAATTGCCCTTTGCCTGTAAGAATCTGTTCCATCCATACTAATGAGAATGGTATGCTTGGGCCAAGGACAGCTGTAGCCCTTTGGGATTTCAAAACTAGGGGAAGACTTTGAAACACTGCTTGAGCAGCTGGTCAGTAGGTCAATGGCCACATGACCAAATCAGGGACGATGCTCTCTTATTGCTTCCGAGCTCTCTGGAGGAATGATTTGTTTGTTGCTTGCATCCCATTATTTGCACTATGGCAAAAAATAATGTTAAAAATAGAAAGCAGACAGAATAGTTAGCCACACCAGGGAATTCTGTGCCTTTTGCCTTTTATTAGACAAAATTAGGTGTGTTTTCATTTTTTAAAAAACACATTGATTTGATATGCTTTACATCCTCGCACAGAATCTAGCATTGGTAGATATTCATTGAGTGAGTCAATATATGATGTTGACTTTTGCTAAGTGCCAGGAAGGCCTGCTGAATGATATTTACTTGTTAACTTGGTCTCCTCTCTAGCTCTTTATTTAGACAATGGTTCCTGGTCTATTCCAAATGCCAACTGGAGGAAAGAGAATGAAGAGTCCCCCAAAAGAAGCATTTCAAAAGATAGGATTAATATTCCAACTTCTCTCCAACCATCAGCGCATTTCTTTTCCTGTTTTTTGTACTTGCAAAGTCCCCCAGATTGCTCTGGAATCAGTTACACTGATGTCACCATAGTCCTAGCAGACTCAACTCCAGCACCATGGGGACTCTTTGAGAGGTCCTATTGTGGTCTGACATTTATGGAAGGCAAACTGACCCAAGAGAGGTGAGTTGGTCTTTTTCGGTTACCTGTATTGGGAACATTTTGTTTTGGAGTATTTATTCATCACAGTTCAGATGAAATGGTGAACTGACATATTCTTTCACATCAATATCTCAGAAGAAAAGTGCCCAGAGTTTTCCACTGTCCATCTGTACAGTTCTTGGACAAGTCCATTGGGTAGTTTGACTTCCTGGCAGGTCTACTTGCCAACATGTTGGTCCAACAAGGGATCTGGCCTTTGGATGTCACCCCTGGGCACAGCCTTCCAATCCCAAAGTGGCATGGCCACTGTCAGAAAATGACAGGCAGGTTAAAGCCCTGGCTTGCAATGCAGCCATTTCACATGAGTGCTGGTTTGAATTCTGGCTGCTCCACTTCCAATCCAGCTTCCTGCTAATGAGTCTGGGAAAGCAGCAGAGGATGGCCCAACTCCTTGGACCCCTGCAACCATGTAGGAGAGCTGGAAGAAGCTCCTGATTCCTGGCTTCAGATTGGCTCAGCTCAGGCCATTGCAGCCTTATGGGGCATGAATCAGCAGATGGAAGACCTCTCTCTCTCTCTCTGTAACTCTGCCTTTCAAATAAATAAATAAATCTTAAAAAAAGGAAAACAACAAGCCATTGATTAGATGAAAAATGAATGAACATCGTAGTAGGATCTGCTTTCTTAAGAGCAAAGTATCCTTGCATAGTGACCTAGGTGAAAAAACATTTGTATCACCTATGAAGATAAAAACTGTAGTGTATACATTTTCACCTACGGGTTGACTATGTGAGATTAACTCTACTGAGTGACACCCAGACACTTGCAAAGTTCAGCTGAATTTTAAGAAGTTAGTGGGAGCACAGAGTATAGAACATTCATTTTTGAAAAGAGGAAATTCATGTTTGAACACAGACACAGGGCTATGAAATGGTTAATGTCCAGGCTAACTAGAATCCTGAGCAATCATTTATGGTATGGTTCATGAATGCCAAATAGAAGGAAAAAGTTCACTTTTAAAACCATTAGCTCAGTGATAAGATCTTTGAGAATTTCATCCCAAACACCATTCCCTGACTATTGAGAGTCTCTTAATGTTTGTGGTAGATAACCTCTTGACTTTCTTTTTTCTGTAATATGCCTTGTCTGGTGAACCTGGAGTTCAGCAAAAGAAGATAACACCTTCCCTCCTGTGGACTTTGACAAGTGACAAATTCTGAGTCTACTGGAACCACTTTACTCTTATCCAGAGACATCTAAGAGTAACTATATTCTTTTTGGTTAAATCATTCACTTTCTAATTTTTGCTTAACCTTTGACATAGCATTTTGTTACAGATTTATAGATTCCTGGAGGATTTAACAAAGATTATGGGATGAATAATGTTAAAATTCGTAATGATTTTCATCTCATGTGGGTCTGTGCAACTCAACAATAATAAATCCAATGTACTTTCTGATGGGAGCTGGGAGTGGCACTCCCAGTATCTTGGCAGCACACTTCACACACCAGGACCCAGGCTGGTGTCCCTGACCAGCTGCACACCCTGCACTCACAATGATTGGTATTCAGATTCTGATTCTGCCCCTTGCTGAGTGTTTTAGACAAACTATGCTATTTTGCTAAATTCCATGTTCTTATCTATTAAAGTGGAGCTGCTGTTTCTATTATACAAAGCTGTTGTGGTGATTCAATATGATAATATATGCCTATAGACTTCACATTGTATCCCATGAATAAGCAATTTAGAATTAAAAAGGGGCAGGGCATTTGTGACTGTAGCTAAGTCTGTGCTTGGGACACCTGCATCTAAAGTCTGAGGACCTGGTTTGAGTCCTGCCGCCTGCACTTCCAACACAGCTTTCTGCTAACAGGCATCTTGGGAGGCAGCAGATGATGGCTCAAGTGCTTGGGTTATGGTCAGGCATTGGGAGACCTTGATTGCATTTGCTTACTGCTTGGCCCAGCCTTGGATGTTTTGGAAAATTGAAGAATGAACCAGCACATGGAAGATCTCACTGTCTGTCTGTCTGTCTGTCTCTCTCTCTGTGTGTGTATGTGTGGGTCTTTCAAATAAAAAATTAAATACATTTAAAATTTAAAAATATAAAAACAAAACAGCACTACAAAGTACTTGACACATACTTAGTGTTTGGTGCAAGCCAGTTTTCTAATCTTTGCAGCCACAGTTCCCCAAATGGACTTAATTATTACAATTGCATCATCATTACGTGGTTTCAACTCTATTGATCCTGGAGGAGAAGTCTCAAGAATAGTAGGGGAAAATGCTCTACCACTCTAAAGCTAGCTCTAGCACTAGCTTCAAAGTGGGCTAACCGTTAATGTTTGTATGACTGTGAAAACTTACAATGCTTTGGAATCAATAGTGTCATACCATCTTAGAGGATATTTCTTCTGGAAGCAAGTGTTTCTATTGCTGAAAAAGTTAGTCCTCCTCACCTAGTATTTTTTTGCCTCTCTCAGTAGCTGGGGAAGTTTATTTCATAATCTCTTCTGCCAAAAGCAACCCTATAACTGACAGAAGAAATATTAGCTTTATCAATCCCTAACTTTTCCTTTCTCATTGAAGTGATATCTAGTTATAGTGAAGGACTTAAGAGGCAAAACAGATGCTCAGAGAAAGTAAAGGTATTAGAACCAGTCATGATAAATATGACTAACATTTAGTAATGATATGCCAAGTACTTTGAAGTATAGCTTCTAAACCTTATGAAGAGAGTAATATTATCAACTCTCTTTCATAGATGAAGAAACAAGGGGCAGAGAGGTTAACTCATTTGCCCACGGCTGTCTTTTAGTAATGTCAAATGTCTCTTTAGTAATGTCTGTCTTTTTAGAGGTAGGAATTTACACCCAGGTCACTGAATGAGGAACCATAGTCTCTAAATCATCACACCTCTGGGAGAAGGAAGAGTTATAGTGGAGCTCAACATGCTACCTTTAGTACTATTTCCCAGCTCAGCTCCCAGTAATGGTGAGGTGTCCTGGAGGTCCTCATTGTTTTATAACTAAAGGGGAGATAGCTATCATGGCTACCTCTGCAGTTACATGAGCAAACACAATAGAGTTTGGGAGGGTGGTGCTTGCTAATATCTTTACTCTGGTAAGACTGAAAGGCACTTGGGTATCCCCTGGACCCAGCCCAGGATCTGGCACATGATTTAATGAATAACAAGTGGATTAAGAAAGGATACGTATGGAATGCCCAGAGCTTTCCCAGGCAGGAGACTTTCTGCATCACATTGTATCATTCATCTCTTCCCACCACATGTGAAAACCTACATGGTTCAATAAGTACACAACTCTGAATTTCTTCTCGTATAACCTAGCATATTTCCCACTGGTTCAAGCTAAAAATTAGCTAGGATATGGACAAATGGGATGGAAATCTAGATTAGAAACTAAATGGAGACAGAGGGAAGAAAGAGAAATAGACATAGAGAAAGAAAGCAGAGGCTGTCAACTTAAGAGCCATAATTTAAAAATTCCACTGGCTACCACCTTGTCATCACGCCATGTGCTGGATCATCCACCCAGATCCTGGGGTCCCTGCTCTGTGTCTGAGGCCTTTAGTTACTCTCTCTCCCTTTCTCTTTAGTGAAGTTGGGGGCCAAGGTCTGGAACTGGACTCTCACACTTTTCGATCTGGCTGTAGTAAAAGTGCTTTCTTTACTGTGCCAAAGGTGCTGGCTCTTACTCTCTTGCAGCACTTGCTCTTTGTTTAATGCCCTCTTGTTCATGTGCTAAGAGTATGATTGCCGTGGACAATACTCTCTGAATGCTTTGTTGTAGAATCCTTGCTGTAGCACAAAGGAAACATTTTTGGTTCATATGAGCAAGTATTCTTCAATGATCATCTGTATCGTCACTATTATGACCCTCATTGATTAGCTGGAAATTTCTGAGAGGAGGCACTAGTGCAGCTCCTGGCTAACAGAATGGGCTCTGGGGCCACAGCCATTATGGAACTCGGTTGTGTTATTTATTAGCTATGTGCCTTCAGCAAACAATCTAACTTTTTCCCTCTTCACCATACAGAGTGGCTGTAGGGTACAAATGACATCAGGGTTCTTCATTTTTGGTGCCATGGATCCATTTGGCAGTCCAGGAAAGTACTTGGAAGCCATTCCTAGAATAATATTCTAAATATGTAAAATAAAAGTGTAGCAGATAAGAACCAAGATGGCAACCCAGTAAGAGGCTTGGCTACTTCTTCTACAGAGGCATTTACATGGACAGTTACGCACACATCAACTCACCATTCCAACAGCTACAGAAGCCAGGTGAGACAGGTGAGAGACCACAGTGCCTCATCTTGTTATGATCCTAAGAAAGGTCATATTGAAGAAAGCAAAGAGGAAAGACTTGCCCTTGCCTCCTGCCCCCCAGCTCCAGAGCACTTTAGAGAAAAGCCTCCCTCCTGGGAGAGGGAGAGTGAACTGAATCCCAGTGCCAGGGCCACTGTGAAAAAATTCAACTGGTCTGAGCCCCCTTGCTCTGGGTCCCAGACCCATATGTGTGGAATGAATGTTTGGAGCTTTCATGGCCAAATAGCTTCTGCCACCTCTCTCTCAACTGCCAGAAGAAAGTGAAACTCTACCCCCGTGGAGAAGTCAGTAGAGGGAGCTTAGGACCAGGTCTCTGAACTCAGGGCTTGGCCTACTGTACCTTTCACAGCCCAGTTTCTCTGAGCCCCTGGCTGCTGCTCCCAGCCTGGGCCTCTCAACTTGCCTGGTACCAGGTAGAGATGCATGCTCTCGGGGCTTGGGCTCATGGTGGGGTGTGCACTGCTGGTTTTTCTTGTGCTTAGTGGATACCCCTAAGACTTTGTAGGAGCTGAAGCATGCAGGAGCCCACATGTGAACAGCTCGAGGCCATTCTTGGTGGCTTAGGGGCTGACTTAATCACTCTCCTTGACTTTGGGCCAACAGACGTGGGCCACAGGATTGTGTTTTGGAACACAGAGCTGAGTTAGGGAAGCCCAACGCTAGGCAGAACCAATGGTTTCTGTTCTGAGACAAGTACTTGTGGACGGATGGAGTCTCTGGATTTGCCCTAATATCAGGTGGGGAGGTAGACCTATTTTGGTGTGTAGTGCCACCAGCTCCTTACAGGCCTGGGGGCTATGAGACCCAGGTGTGACCCACCTGGGGCCTGCTTGGGTAGCTGAGGGCTGCCCCTATCATCCTTCCTACAACCTTAGGCAGACAGCAAAGACTCATAGGATTGGGATAGCATTGTGATTCAACGTCAGGTTGATAAAACCCAGCACCCAGCAGACCCTAGTGCTCTTTGCCCTGGGCCAGTGCCTACACATAGAAGCCTCTGGATCTACTTCATGACCAACAGACCCCCGTGGTCCCAGGTGAACAGTCTCCTACCCTACCAGCATCACCAGTGGCTGACCGATGTGGCTCTGAGCAGTGAATCTCTCAGTAGTAGACAGACCTTAGCAGGTGGGCTGAGGGCTCCAGATGTGATGTAGCATTGTGGCACGTGTAGACACAGAGGCTTATAAGGAAGCGCCACTCCTTTTTGGGCACTTCTCAAGTTCAAATTAAATAGTACATCAGATATAGATTTAGGGCAAGTGTGGGGACTATTGCAAGACTGAATCAGTAAAATATATCAACAATGGACCTGGGCAAATTATGATGTAGGGCACTATACAATGCTGCCATAAGAGAACTATCCATAGCCTCAGAGAAAATATACAAACCGCTAAGAATTTCTGGAAGGACAGCCACTTTTACTATCATGAATCCTTCAGTGCACTGATGATGCTATGATGCTGTTTGCCAACAAATATTAAGAACTTCTAAGGAACCACGGCCCCATCCAAAGAGCAAAGTAAGTTGCTAGAAACCAACCATCTAGGAATTGAAATTTCCAAGTGCTTAGATGAAGATTTCAAAATAATTGTTTTAAGGAAACTCCATGAAAGTCCAGAGGACACAGAAAAATGATTCAATAATCTAGCAGAGAGATTTGATAGTGAGATGAAAGTAATTAAACAAATCAAACAGAAATCTTTCAGTTGAAAACTACACTAAGAGAAGGGAAAAACACAATAAGAGGCATCAGTAGCAGAACTGATCCAAGCCCAAAGATAGCCAGTTTGAAGACACAAAGTTTTAGGAGAAAAAAACAAAAAGGGATCAAGGAGACTGAAGAAAGTTTATGGAAAAATGGAATAGCATAAAAAGAGCAAATATTTGAGTTTCTAGGATTCAAGAGGAACTTGAGAATATCAAAGAGGAGCAGAAAGTATATTAAAAGAGATTATGTCAGAAAATTTCCCAAACCTAGAGAAAGATACAATTATCCAGGTAAAGGGAGGTCAAAGGTCACCAGTCAGATTTAACCTCTAAAAGTTTTCCCCAAAACATATTATAGTCAAGTTCTCTAAGGCTAAAGATAAAGAGAGAATTCTCAAAGCTACAAGAGAAAAGAAGCAAATAACACATAAAGGGGGTCCCGATTTACTTGATGTCAAACTTCTCAATGGAAGCTTTACAATCCAAGTGGGAGTAGGATGAGAATTTCATGGAACCAGAAAAAGAAATTGCCAGCCAAGAATACTGTATCCTGCAAGGTATCCTTCAGATATCAAGGAGAGATCCAGGTATTCCCAAACAATCAAAAGCTGAGAAAATTTGTCACCATGTCTGTGTTATAAGAAATGTTGAAGGGAGTTCTTCAAATTGAAAGAGATGCTAACAAGAAAAAAAATAAGAAGACAGAAAACTCTGCTACGAGTAACTATACAGACAATTCAGGGTGCTGTAGCATATAAACATGTGTGCAAGCAATTTATATCTTTATTGTGAAGACTAAAAAAAAGCAAATCATTACATGAAAATGTTGATAGGCAAAATTGAAAGACTGTGGGGAGAAATGGAGTACATATGTAGAGTTTTTTTTTTTATTTAATTGAGCTTTCTTATCTCTTTCCCTATCTTTGTAATCAATGTTAAGCTGTTATTATTTCAAGATCATTTTCTGTAGAAAAAAGTTATTTTTTTAAAGATTTTATTTATATATTTGAAAGACAGAGTTACACAGAAAGAGATCTTCCATCCACTGGTTCACTCCCCAGAGGGACACAATGGCAGGAACTGGGCTTCTCTGAAGCCAGGAGTCAGGAGCTTCTTCCAGGTTTCTAGGCGCATTAGCAGGGATCTGGGTTGGAAGAGGAGCAGCTGGGACATGAACTGGTGCCTATATGGGATGCCAGCACTGCAGGCAGTGACTTTACCTGCTACGTCACAGCACTGGCCCCAAAAGAAGTTTTATAAAAGCCTCATGGTTACCACAAAGCAAGAACCCATAATAGATTTACCAAAAATAATAAGCCAGGATTACTCATGAGTGAAGATTGTAAGAGTGGGAGGAGGGGGCTGGTGCTGTGGTATAGCGGGTTAAGCCACCATCTGCAGCGTCAGCATCCCATTTGGGTGCCAGTTCAAGTCCCAGTGCTCTGCTTCTGATCCAGCTCCCTGCACGTGTGCCTGGGAAAGTAGTGGAAAATGGCCTAAGTTCTTGGGCCCCTGTACCCATGTGGGAGACCCCGAGGAAGCTCCTGGCTCCTGGCTCCTGGCTTTAGCCTGACCCAGCCCCAGTTGTTGCCACCATTTGGGGAGTGAACCAGTGGATGGAAGACTGATCTCTCTCTCTCTCTCTCCCTCCCTCCCTCCCTCCCTCCCTCCCTCCGTTTGCTGTAATTCTTTCAAATAAATAAAATGAATCTTAAAAGAGATGAAGAAAAAGCCATTGTAATCCATAAACTGTACTTTGGAGATTTATATTTACTAAATATAAGTTAAAAAAAAAGAGATGAAGAAACAAAGTAACTATAGTAAAAATACAAAATAATTATCAAAATGGCAGTAGTAAGAATTTACCCATCAATAATAACCTTATGTGTTAAAGACTAAATTCTCCAACTAAAAGATACAGAATGACCAAATGAATTAAAAGATAGGACCCACTGTTGGGGCCAAGTGCAGAGTGAACCAACAGATGCAAGATCGACATCTCTCTTTCTCTCTTTGGCTTTCAAGTAAGTAAATAAATAAATCTTTAAAAAAGAAAAAAAAAAGGATCCAACTATATGCTTCTTGCAAGAAGCTCACTTCACCTCTAAGGACACACATGGACTGGAAGTGAAAGTTCACAAGGAGATATTCTATGAAAATGGAACCCAGAAGAAACAGGAGTAGCCATACCTCTAGGAGATAAAGTCAAAGGAAGTAAAAAAGAGACCGGGAAGGCCATTATATAACGATAAGGGGCTCAATCTAGCAATACTTACAAATGTGTTTGCACCCAATATTGGAACACTCACCTATGTAAAGCAGACCTAAAGAGAGAGACATACTCCAATGCAGTAATAGTAGGGGACTCTAACATCTCACTTTCAGAAATGGACACATCATCTAGTCAGAAAGTCAGCAAAGAAACAGCAGAACTACAACTGTACCTTTCATGGAAAGCACAACTTTCCATTCAACAGCTGCAGAATACACATTCTTCTCAACAGCACATGGACCATTTTTTCAGGATAGATCATAATGTAGGTCACAAGGAAAGTTTCAACAGGTTAGAAGAAAAAAATCACATTGAATATCTATTCTGAGCACAATGCAATGAAGCTAGAAATCAATAACAAGAAAAATCTTGGAAACTACAGAAATACATGGAAATTAACTAACTTACTCCCAAACAAGCAATTGATCAAGAAGGAAATCAAGGAAGACATTAAAACATTTCTTAAAATGCATGATAGTGGAAACACAGAGTATTAAACCTATAGGTACAGCAAAAGCAGTACTAAGCAGGAACTTTATAGTATCAATGCCGGCATCAAAACAAACAGGCCAGCCTCGTGGTCTAGTAGGTACAGCTGCTTCCTGCCATGTGGGCATCCCATATGGGTGTCAGTTCAAACTCTAGCTGCTCCACTTCTGATCCAGCTGTCTGATGATGGCTTGGAAAAAGTAGTGGAAGATGGCTCAGGTACTGAGGTCCCTGCCACTCACATGGGAGACCCAGGTGGAGCTCCTGGCTTCTAGCTTCAGTTGTGGTGGACATCTGGGGAATGAACCTGTGGGTAGAGGATTTCTCTCCCGCCCCTTCCTCCCTCCCTCCCTCTCTTGGTAACTCTTTCGAATAAATAAATAAATAAATAAATCCTTAAAAAACTAAAACATGCAAACACACACAAAACCAGAAACTAGAGGAAAAAGAATATATCAAGTTCAAAATTGGTAGAGGGAAAGAAAGAATAATATTTCTTCAGAGCACAAAAGGCATGGCATGCAGCTTAAATATTTTTTAATATCAAATATGTGATTCCTTGAAAAGATAAACAAAATTGATAATAACCCTTAAATCAGATTAAGAAAAAGAGTGATTCAAATACATAAAATTAAAGACTAAAAGGCAGACATTACAACTGACATCACAGAAATATAAAGGATTATTAGATAGGTTTATTTTGCCGTCCCCAAATTTGCAACCCATGAATAGTTTTTCCATAATACAAATTTTCCATAAACTTTTGAAAGCTTCCCCATACATACTCATATTTGCCAGCTGTACTCCTGGAGGGCCTGATTCAGTAGAACTATAGCAAAACCCAAAATTGTATACTTTTTTTTTTTTTTGACAGGCAGAGTGGAAAGTGTTGAGAGACAGAGAGACAAAATTGTGTACTTTTATAGCTCCCCACCTGATTATCAGGCCCAGCCATTTTTGGTAAACCCTAGTGTCCGAAAGCAATGGCTGTGGGTAGCCCTTATATGGAAAGGTCCAAAGACAGTGTGGTACTTGTCAAATAGGAAGGCCATTTCTGCTTTCCAATGCATTCTCTCAAATGCATGGCTTTCAAAACTGTTTCACAACGAAATAAACGCATCTTTTAATTCCATTTTCCACGTACCTTTTAAAGTCCTCTTAGATACTATGCGGTTATATAATTTTTTCCTAAGAAAGTATATTGCAGCTTAGTGAATTTTTAAAAGCATACACTATTTGGAATCACATGTTTGATTATTTCTTCTGGTTCTTTCCAGTATTTGCTGACAGAGACAAATGGACACATTTTGGGGGTTATTCTGAGATTTATTACGTTTCTTAACATATGTTTTTATCTTCTTAATTATAGAACATTTGTTATGTCTGAGATTTACTCATTCCTAATGACTCATGTAGACCTAGAAACCTCTCCCATATTGCCAAAATGTTTAGTCTTATTAATTTGGAGGGAGGCCATAACCTAGCTGCATTTAGGTGTCACATACAATTGTAAGAGACTTAAATAAGATTCCTGAGTCACCTCCAAGTGAGTATCTAGTGTAATCCCACAAGTGACCTGTCAGCCTGGGCAGCAAGACAGTGAGTGTTCTTGTATTAAAAGACTAGAGGTAGGGGAAGGTTTTTGATCACTTAACACAGAAGCAAGTTCTTGTAACAAAGTATTAACGTTGTCAGCTTAGGACACTGTAGTCCCTGTAACTCACTTAGATGGATAAGCAGAGGATAGGGAATCCTCTCTCTCTCTCTCTCCCTCCCATTTACTATAGTAAACCCAGAACCTCTTTCTGGTGAAGGGAAGAATGAAGCTATGAAGAAATATTAACCTCACCAATTGCTCTTCTCATCTCCCTTGGGCCAAGATTCAGAGTTTTCTCTTTCTAAACTCCTATCATTATGTAATGAGCTGCTGCTGCTTTTTTTTATACTGCTTTTGATTTCGAAGCTATTGCATCTCACAGTGGTGTGGCTACTCCTGCTTTCTCTTGGGTTCCATCTGCATAGAATATCTTACTCCATCCTTTCACTTTTAGTCTGTGTGTGCTCCCAGAAGTGAAGTGAGATTCTCGTAAACAGCATTTAGTTAGATCTCTTTTTTAAGAAAACTGATTAATTAAATTGTGAGGTAGGGAGAGAGAGAGACTGACAGTTCCCATCTGCTGCCTCGCTCTACAAATGCCTGCAATGACCAGGGCTGTGCCAGGCTGAAAGGTGGGAGCTAGGGACTCCATCCAGGTCTCCAGTGTGGGTGGCGAGGACTCACCTGCTTGATTTTCATTATGTGCAGCCTCCCAGGGTGGGCCTTGGCAGGAAGCTGGAATCAAGAGCAGACTGGGAACTTGAGCCCAAGCACTCTATGGGGACAAGTATCCCAAGTGGCGACTTAGCTGCTAAGCCAAGGCCTGCCTGGCTCTTCTTCTTTTTTTAAATGCATTTGGTCACTCTGTGTCTTTTAATCTGAGAATTTAATCTTTTAACTTAAAGTAATTATTGACAGGTAAATTCTTACTACTGTCGTTTGTTATTTATTTTCTAGTTTTGTTATAGTTTCTCTCTCTCCCTCTCTTGAGATCTTTTGAGGCTAAGTGATTTTCTCTAGTAGTGTGCTTTGATTCCTTGCTTGTTATTTTTGGTAAGTCTATTCCAGATTTTTGCTTTCTTGGTATGAGGTTTACAAAGCGCACCTTTAGTTTATAACGAGGTTGCGAATGTGATTTGGTGTGAGAGTAGCAAATCAAACGCACATGTGTATGGCAATAGTCACCGTAGCATCTTATTTTTTTCCCACTGTAGGGTCTTACTCAGCCACCATCTTACTCTGCCTCTATTCATGATTTTGACCAATTTATGACTGGCATTTTTCCCCAGTGTAAACTTTGTTTTTTGCAACTCTTTATGTGTGTGTGTGTGTGTGTGTGTGTGTGTGCAATGCATGTATATGTATATTTTTGCCAACTCAATGATACTGTTCTATATTATAAAATGTCTTCCTAGTACACAATCATAAAAATATTTAAAGCTTTGCTTAGTACTTTCTATTTTTTTTTTTAATTTGAAAGTCATAGTTACAAAGAGGGGGAACACACACACACACACAGATCTTCCATTCATTGATTCACTCCTCAAATGACCATAAAAGCCAGGGCTGGGCCAGGCTGAAGTCAGGAGCCTGGAACACAATGCGGTTCTCCCATGCTGGTGCCAGGGGCCCAGGTACTTGGGCCATCTTCCACTGCTTTCCCAGGTGCATTTGCAGGAAGCTGGATCTGAAGTGGAGAGCATCCAGGGACTGAAATTGGTGCTCAGACGGGATTCCGATGTTATAGGTGGCAGCTTAACTCACAGCATCAGAAGATGGGCCCCTAGTTTAATTTTTTTACAATTTTTTGTTCCATCTCTCTTGAGGATAAGGAATGATTCAGAAGTGTAGTTTTATTATCTTCCAAGTAGCTACACAGGTATCCAGAACATTGTAACCTGCTTCTGCAGAATACTGTAAACCTGTTTCTCCCCCCCACTACTCCCATTGATTGGAACCTTCAACTTCTCTGAAGTACCCATAAACTTTTGACTTTTTCTTAGTTCTTTCCATTGAGCTATGTATTGCTGAAAACCACAATTACAGTTGTTTAACCCACACTTGATTTTTTTTCTTTCCCAGAATTTTCTTTGCTCTTCTCATATGTTTATTTTCCAGATAAACTTTACAGTCATTTTGCAAGTTCTCCTGAACTTGTGACTTTTGGTAGTTTTATAAGCATTTAACCCAGGATCTGAAATATAAGAAGACTTCCAAAAGTATGTAATATAATTGCAATGTTAATAATATTTGTGGTTATTCATCAAATATGAAGAGGATTCATATGTTTGTAGCACTGAGTCTTCCTATTCAAGAGAAAATTTCCATACATTTAAACTGAAAACAAAAAAGATCTTTCCAGTAGTTGAAACATTTGTCTTGTCTACTTACTGTCCTCTCTTTGAATGCCTTTTGTACACCCTCCTCTTCCTCCTCCAAACTCCCTTTCCCAATGTCTGCTTTGTAGAGAAAATGGGAGTCACCTGACTATAACTCCTTCGCCTTCCTCCACCCACGTTTAAAGACTATCTCCATTTGCATTTTCACCCCAGTTACTGTGACATCCATGTCGCGGATGACAGCGGCCATCTTCCTTCCTAATCGCACATCAACCTCCCTGCAGAGCACTGGAAGTAGTTAGTCTTCCTATTCTCTGCTCTCTATGTCCACAATGTCTCTCTTGGATAGTTTCTTCCTCTCTGTTCATTGCCAGTCTCCTTACAAGCTTCTTCTCTTTTTGAAGTTTAAATATTCAAGTTCATCAGGAATTCCTTCTAGGTCACTTTGTTTTCCCTTCCCATTCTGTCTTTACAGGCATGCTACCATTTGGCTTTAAATAATATTTGGATACCAAGCACTTTTTTTTTTTTTTTTTTTTTACAGGCAGAGTGGACAGTGAGAGAGAGAGACAGAGAGAAAGGTCTTCCTTTTGCCGTTGGTTCACCCTCCAATGGCTGCCGCGGACAGCGCGCTGTGGCCGGCGCACCGCGATCGTCCGATGGCAGGAGCCAGGAGCCAGGTGCTTTTCCTGGTCTCCCCATGGGGTGCAGGGCACAAGCACCTGGGCCATCCTCCACTGCACTCCTGGGCCACAGCAGAGGGCTGGCCTGGAAGAGGGGCAACCGGGATAGAATCCGGTGCCCCGACCGGGACTAGAACCCGGTGTGCCGGTGCCGCAAGGCGGAGGATTAGCCTGTTGAGCCACGGCACCGGCCTGGATACCAAGCACTTAAGCTTACACTTCCACCCTAGCTGGTATCTCCTTCCTTGTGTTCCAGTTGGTGGTGTCACCTTGCCAACTTGAACGTCTACTTGGAAGTCTCGTGGGTTTCTTAACTTAGACTTATCACAGAAACAAACTTCCTCCTACGCCTCTTCAGATCTGCTCATCTTCCAATTCTCCCCACTAGGGAAATGGCTTCTTCATCCATTCCATTATCCACATAAAATTTGAATTTACCCTTTGGCCCCAACATCTTACAGTCCAATCTGTCCAGTAAGTATTGAATCTATTCATGTATCCCCATCTTCACCATACCCACCCAGTTCCAAGGACTCCATCACTGGCCTGGACTCCTGAAACAGCTTCCTTTCTTTTGTTCCCTGCAAATTTAAGGCACCTTCTCCAACCAACTTGTTCTCTGTGTACAAGTCATGTTTAAAAATATACATCTGATATCATTACTGCCTTGCTTAAAATATTTTAGCAGCTTCCCTTTACTCTCAGAATAAAGTCACTCTAATTCACAAGTTCCAATATGACCTGCTGCCAAGCTATTTCTTCAGCATTACCTTCCATTTTTCTTCCTTTTGATCATTCTTTTCTGCCCAGGCTGAGATCCCATTCCTTCAAGAGTGAATATGTTCTACTGTTTGTTTGTCTCTCTTTTTGTTTGCCCAAGTACTATTTATTCTTTGTTTTAAATGTTATACCTTCAGGGAACTCTTGATGCCTTGGTATTGATTAGCTTCTTTTGTTATAGCACACGATATTTCTCCCCGAACATTGAATTTTAGTAGATATTTAATAGTTTTCTGTGCATTTATTTATTTATAATCTGTTTTGATTACAAGGCTATATTTTGCATGATGTCAGTGATGATGTAATTCTTTAAAAGAATTGAAAGGTGAAAGGCAGAGTTACAGAGTGAGGAGAGATGGAGTGAGGAGGTGGGCAATCATTCATCTGTTGGCTCACTCCCCAAATGGCCCCAACAGTTGGGGCTGGGCTGGGCCGAAGCTAAAAGCCCGGAGCTTCTTCTGGGTCTCCTATGTGGGCGCAGGGGCCCAAGCACTTGGGCCACCTTCTGCTGCTTTCCCAGAAATATTATCAGGGAGCTGTATCAGAAGTGGAGCAGCCTGGCCCCAGTATGGGATTCTGATGTTGCAGGTAGACACTTAACCTGCTATGCCACAACACTGGCTCCATAATTTTTAAGAACACTTTAAGATAATTATAGAGTCGCATGCAGTTATGAGAAATACTACAAAGAGACCCTGTGTATACTTTATCCAGTTTTCTCCAATGACATCTTGAATCACCATATACTACACCACAATCAGGAAATGGATATTAATACAATCCACCAAGTTGATTCATCAGTTTTACATGTCTTCTTGGGCATATGTATACTTCATCTTATGCAGTTTTGTCCCACGTAAATTTATGTGGCCACCACTACTGTCAAGAACTGTACAGAACAGTCTAGCACCGCATTCCTCGTACTGCTTTTTCATAGCCACAGTCACCCCACTCTATTTTTTCATTAAAAGTATAAAAGTACATTTCATTTTCTTTATTTGAGAGTGAGAGAGAGAGAGAGAGAAACAGACTTGGAGCTTCCATCACTAACAGTGACAGAGAAAACGTACATTCATGTGTGAGTGTGGGCTGCCCCACATGAAGAAATACCCATTGTGAGAGGCCAGAGGGTGGCCCGAAGACAGAGACAAAAATGCCTGAGGAGCACCCTCTATGCATGGTCCACCATGCAAGAGGGTTCTCCCCATTTTCGTTGTCTTTTATGAAGTGCTGGGGTGGCTTTACATGCATGATGCTACCTGGGAATTTTATGATACCTTCATATACTTCACATGGAGCTTAATACCCACATTTTTATGGCTTTGCCTCCTTCTTGGTCCTGGATGAGACAGGTGCACTGTGGGAAGGGGATGTTTTGATTGACAGGTAAAGGGGTA
Source organism: Sylvilagus floridanus (assembly GCA_949820135.1). Classification (NCBI taxonomy): domain Eukaryota; kingdom Metazoa; phylum Chordata; class Mammalia; order Lagomorpha; family Leporidae; genus Sylvilagus; species Sylvilagus floridanus. The sequence continues at coordinate 63,694,583 of OX463227.1, read as the reverse complement.
ATATTACATTGTGGGGCTTGTAGGGGCATGCAGCTCACTCTGATTTAACCTGGCTGTCTGCCTATCCACACCGCATGAGTAGTATGCTGCCACAAAGTGGGGGAAACTCTGCCTGAGTTTCATAATTGGAAAAGTGCAGCTTCCATACAGACTAGCCAGCGTTTGGGGATACTTGTCATTTTGTGGCTTGGACGCTGTTCTACGTTCAGATGTGACTACAGAGTGATCTTGGAGCTTCTTGGATCTATGATGCTTACCAGTGGCTTTGCGTGAAGTTCACGTTCTGTGAGATTGTTCAGATTGACTGGGAGAATAGCAAGAACTGGCTTAAAGCATCTGCCTAGCTTCTGGGTGCCAGGGACTGCTTTTTAAATATTTTTCTCAATACAGTTATGATTATTTGTAAATGTTATGGAAAAAATGTAAAACAATGATAATAGGAAGTTAACTATTACTTTTTTCAAGAACACTATTCAATAGTATTTGTATAACAGTTACAAAAATAAGATATATATATATATATATATATCAGTAATATCCCACTTTAAATAATGAAAAAAAATAGTAAATTACATTATGAAACCTTAGAGAGCAAAACCAAAACATCCAATGGGACCTACAGCAGTCAAACACTTAGATACATCCCTAATAAAATAGCTTTTTTTTATGTATTTTATGATACTCCATCTATTTTGTAAATCTACTCTCTCATTCTCCCTATCAGTGTGTCAGGATGCCTAAAATGGAAAGAAAGCCAGCATACCAGGGGCTACCAGATTGAAAGGAATGGGAAAAAGCCAGGGAGAGATGGTAAGTATTTGTGCTCAGTAATTCTTCTTTTTCTTTCTTTATTTATTTGAGAGAGTTATAGACAGTGAGAGGGAGAGACAGAGAAAAAGGTCTTCCTTCCACTGGTTCACTCCCCAAATGACTGCAATGGCCAGAGCCATGCTGATCCGAAGCCAGGAGCCAGTGCCTCTTTCTGGTCTCCTACGTGGGTGCAGGGGCCCAAGGACTTGTGCCATCTTCCACTGCTTTCCCAGGCTACAGCAGAGAGCTGGATTGGAAGAGGAGCAGCCGGGACTAGAACCAGCACCCATATGGGATGCCAGCACCACAGGTGAAGGATTAACCTACTGTGCTGTGGCGCCAGAGAGTCTTCCATCTGCTGGTTCATTCCCCAGATGACCACGTTGGCCAGAGCTGTGCCAATCCTAAGCCAGGAGCCAGAAGCCTCCTCCAGGTCTCCCTCATGGGTGCAGGGGCCCAAGCACTTGGGCCATCTTCTACTGCTTTCCCAGGCCATAGCAGAGAGCTGCTTCTGCTGGGACTCTAACCGGCGCCCAGTTGGGATGCTGGCACTGCAGGTGGCGGCTTTACCTGCTATGCCACAGCACTGGCCCCATGTGCCCAGTAATTTCTTAGAAACAGATTCTAAGGTTAAATTAAGAATTCACCTTTTGAAAACATACAGCATGTTAGGAGAGTGGGTTTAAAATGAGACTAACACGTCATCTTGTCAAACCACAATGTTTTAGTAACAGGGGTGATTTTTTTAATTTTTATTTGTTAATCAGCATATAAATTCAACAGGTAATATATCAGAAGGCCAAAATATCCTGAATTATTTTGATAGAAGTATAAAGAATAGAGTTGGTAGGTTTATACATGATAACACAAATGCCAACTTTCCTTAACACAAAGGCTAACGTTTTCATTGTTCTAAGGGAGGTAACCATGGTGGAGGGATGAGCACCATGGGGGTGGGACCTGGGACAAGTTATCTAACTTCCCTAGTGCCAGTTTTCTCATCCAGAGATGGAGCCCATGCCCACCACATTACGCTCTTGTAGTGTTGAACTAGATAGTGCGTTACAGCAAGAGCTACAAAACTACCTTAGTATTTCACACACAGTGGGTTCTGGAAAGAACAGGAAGGAAGGAAGGAAGAAGAGAAAATATTGATTTCTCATGCATACCCTTTCCAATTATTTTTTAAATGAATGCTGGTCTACTTAGAAGCAAGAGGAGTTTAGGTTAAATTTTGAACACATATCTGGCTGCCATTAAACCTTATGAACGCTAAAGCTTAATCCTGAATGCTACAGAAGTGCAGTAACCCTGAGGGGAAAAAGATGTTCATGTAAACACATTTCCTGAACTTCCTTAATATTAGGCCGTGCTAAGACCTTCTGCTCCACCTGCTGAAAAGAGTCTTCTCTACTTCCCACCGTCCCAAAGTACCAATTAAAATGCCAGCCGAGGTCCCAGGTGTTGGCACACTCGCCCATTGGCGCTTCTGCCTTGAAATGTTGGAACAGAAATGAGACTCTAATACTTTCTTCCTGGTGCTCGTTGAAGCCCTGAGCAGCCACCACCTGACAACTTTCCTGCTTGATTCTGTGAAACTCCTGGGGTCTTTCAGCAACAAACTGAGGGCGTTCCAGAGTATATTTCCTTAGCCACTGACTTCTACAGCACTTCCCGGGCCCGCACAGGCTGGCATGAACTGGAGACCACCAAACATCTTGCGAAAGGCAGACTTGCCAATGATCCCTGGCCCTAGTGACTCGCTACCTCTTTTTGAGCTTGCTGCTATCCCCAGGGGGCGAGCCTGCATGGTTCTTAGTGATGCCTTTTTTTTTTTTTTTTTTTTAAATCTCTGCACTGCTCTAAAACTGAACACCAGAGACATTTACAAACTTGACTGGATATGACCTTGCAGCAACCAAGCTAACTCTCTTGTGAGCCAAATCATTATTTAATCATGTTGGTGGATGTGGAAGAAAAGAGCAAAACCACTTAAATATGGACGATAATAGTCCCTGACTTCACCTCCACTTGTGAGAAATAATCACTCTTCCCTGTGACACGTACAGTAAGTCAGGAGATTGCCATTTACTGCTCTTGCTTTTAGTGTATCGCTCATCATTATATATGGCATTCCATCTATCATCGAAACATTAGATTTCATTGACATATAGGTTATAAATTCATCGTGGGGGAGAAAAAGGACTCCTTTTCTGGCATGTGTATATATGAATATGTACAAACTCAGCCCTAGTTATAATGTGCAGCATCTCATACTTTAGATTTTTATCTCACTTTTTTTTTCAATATTCAAGTCTTTGGATGCACAGCTTGCTTTTAATTCTGTTCAGTGGAAAATTTTTAAAAGAGAGCTATTTTTGTTACATTAATTCTATAAATCATGTTAAGTTTTCCCTAGAAATATTAATTTTAAAAGATTTATTTTGAACATGGTAGAAAAATAGTATTTTTTATTGTTGTCAAAATTGTAAAATTGTAAGTCCATAACTAATTGCTCAACATGAATGTTGAGGGTTCTTCACTCTTAAGAGGTCTAAACTATTAATGGATGGTAACTGTCATTATTAAGCATTTTATAGACACTATTTCAATTTGTTTTCACATCAACCCAATAAGGTAGATATTTTACCTATTTTTAAAATATATGCTAAACCTGAGATGTAAATAGTGAAATAAATTCTTCCAAGAAAAACAACAAATTAGTAGGAGTTGGGACCCAAAGCTATACAAGGTACTGCCTTTGAACATAACGAGACATGATCTTTTCTCCCCTTCTAAGTTTCCATAACTAACAAATTAATCAACTAAACACATATAACAGATATTTATTCCTACACATTCAAGTGTGCAAGAATGGTACATTCTCTACAAATTACAGTCATTGAATTTCAGATTCCAAAACCTGTTATTTTCAATCCTTCCAGCATCCTCAATCTCTTCTTCCAAGACTGAAGAAGACACTACCCACTGCTTGGGCATCTCCCACAATGCTGTGGGAACTTGTGGTCAGGCTACCGCGGCTTGGCCTGCCTAACTGTGCTTCCCATCACTCTTCTTGCAGGGTCTGCCACCTCCCAGAATTGCTGCTTTGTAGGCAGTGCCTGGGTCCACACGACTCCTGAGCCCCCTCTCCTCACTGGCTCCCTTGCCCTTGCCAGCTGGAGGCAGCGATAGGAGGACACGGTCGTCACCTGCTCTCCCTACTTCTTCAGTTGCTCTGCTTGTACCTGGGAAGGCCAGGCTTCATTCACCACACCAAACTATTTCCACTCACCTAATGTTTAGGTCTTTGAAGAATGAAACCACAATGTCTGGTGCTCCACTGCTGTTTCACACAGGGCCTCGCCCCTTCCCTGAGGCAATGAAGTTCAGAGCCAACTGCCTTCTTCGCTGGAAGAAAGTGAAGATTCCAAACTATAATCAAATCCCACCAATGTTTAGGAAGTATGAGAACTGTCTTAAATTTGAAGGATCATGGGAGTAGAGTGGAGGTTGCCAAATAGATAAAAGACATGGTTACTCTCTCCAGGAACTCACAATCTAATAAGAGTCAAGACAGAAAGAAAGACAATGAGAATCTCTATGGAAGTGTCAGAGGACAACACTGCCAAATTGTATGACAGAAAGTCAGAAAATGGAGTTAGAGAGAACTGAAATCCCAAGAAAATTAAAATATTTTTATAATACCTGCTACAAAATTAATTACACACTACCAGTGCAATTCAAAATATTTACCGAGCACCTATGGGGTACCAAGTACTCTAAGAAGCACCAGAAGTATGAAGAAGGAGCAAAATTTTGTCTTAGAAGCTGAAGGGGTGATGACGAGAAGAGGAGGAAGCTTTACAAAATGTGTTTCAAAGGATGTAATTTTGAGCTGGGTATTAAAAAAAAGAGCAGAATTTTGCAGCGAAAGTGTGATTAGAGAACACGCTGTGCCAACGGGGATGATAGAAGTGATCTGGTTTCTAGCCCTTCCTTTCCCCTCCAGCATGGGGGCGAGGCTTGTTAGTCAAGTCAAACAGTGTGAGTGGAGGGAAGGGGTGTTTTCATTAGCTACAACTTGGTTAGAGACCTCTACCCAAGACGTGAAGGATTGGATTTAAACTCTGAGGATGAAACTTGAAGGAGGCCATGGCTGGCAAAATGGTCTTCGCTGAAACTAACAAAGCAGACAGACGATTTAAGTCAGAACTGTGCTACCCCTGCTTCTTCCAGCTCCTGCATTCGAAGAAAGTCAATGTGCAAAGACTCATGGGTTTTAAGATGAGAGCATTCATTATTCCAGCTACTTGATTTACTTATAAATTTTGAACAATCCATGTCAAAACAATCCTGCAATGAATTCCACTCCTCAGACCTCAAAATACCCCTTCTCTAAGAAGCGTTCACACACACACACACACACACACACATGCACACACCCTGCTTGGACTCCACGGATCCCTCTGCTTTGTGTTTTCGCTTACTACAGCAGGGTGAAGCAATCTAACTTGTTTTCCCCTGTCTCTTCAAGTCTGTTTCTGAGTCTCTGGACAGTCAGTTTTTTTTGTTTTTGCTTTTTGACAGGCAGAGTGGACAGTGAGAGAGAGAGAGAGACAGAGAAAAAGGTCTTCCTTTTGCTGTTGGGTCACCCTCCAATGGCCGCTGCAGCCGGCGCACTGTGCTGATCCGATGGCAGGAGCCAGGTGCTTCTCCTGGTCTCCCCATGGGGTGCAGGACCCAGCACTCAGGCCATCCTCCACTACTCTCGGGCCACAACAGAGAGCTGGCCTAGAAGAGGGGCAACTGGTACAGAATCTGGCGCCCCGACCAGGACTAGAACCCGGTGTGCCGGCGCCACTAGGTGGAGGATTAGCCTGTTGAGCCACGGCACTGGCCGATAGTCAGTTTTAACAAATGAGGTCAAGATTTGTGTGAGACTCGTGCTGCTGTGGACCAAGATTTTTCACTGATATCTACACCAGTCTCCTGAGTTTTGTTGACTCCTTCAGCATGGATGGCTTGTCTTTGTTTGAAAAGCAGAGGGGACACACGCACACACGTACACACACAAAGTGGGGGGAGAGAGAGTGAGTTTCAGAGACAGATCTTCTTCTATTTGGTGGTTCACTTCCCAAATGTCTACTGCAGCCAGGACTGGGCCAGCCCAAAGCCAGGAATCAAGAACTCCACATAGAGGCAAACATTGTGGCTTAGTGGGTAAAGCCTCCTTCCTGTGCCACTGGCATCCCATATGGCCTCTGGTTCAAGTCCCTGCTGCACCACTTCTGAACCAGTTCCCTGCTAATGTGCCTGGGAAAGCAGCAGAAGACGAACCAAGTCCTCAGGCCCCTGCACTCGTGTGGGAGACTGGAAAGAAACTCCTGGCTCCCGTCTGGCCTGGCCCCAGCCATTGCAGCCCACTGGGGAGTGAATCTCTCTCTTTCTGACTGTCTCTTCCTCTCTCTCTTTTAACTATGCTTTTCACATAAATAATAAATATTCTTTTTAAACTCCAGCCAGTTCACCCAAATGTATGACAGGGACCCTGTACTTGAGGCATCATCCGCTGACTCCCAGGCACATTAGCATTACGTCAGATTGGAAGTGGAGGCAGGATTTAATTCCAGGCACTTCAGTATGGGATATCGGTGTCCCACACAACAGCTTATCCCCCTGGACCACATGGCCTGTCCTGACTAGGGCATTTAGATCTGTGGCAAATAGTGTTTCTTCTTTTCTTTATTCTGTTCACACTGATCACACTAGCCTATATGCTTTAGCATAAGTATGTTTCTTTTCAACCTGAATCGTATTTATAGCAATACACTTTACTATATCTAACTCGACTTATTGTTCAATTTGTCAAATTTTGCTTTTTCTTGTCATGTATTTGATGAACAAGAGAACTACTAAAGTTAAAATTTGGAGATCCCAAACAAATCTAATTTTTGATATTAGCTTTCAATTTATGAAGCAAAGGAGCAAATATTTATCTTATGGCCATTTAACAATCCTACTTGGGAGGGGGGCATTGTGGCATAGTGAGTAAAGCCGCTGCCTGCAGTGCTGGCATCCCATATGGGCACTGGTTCGAGTCCTGGGTACTCCACTACCTATCCAGCTCTCTGCTGTGGCCTGGGAAAGCAGTAGAAGATGGCCCAAGACCTTGGGCCCCTGCACCCACATGGAGGCTTCTAGCTTCATATCTGCTCAGCTCTGGCCGTTGTAGCCTTCTAGGAAGAAAACAAGCGGATAAAAGACCTTTCTCTCTCTCTCTCTCTCTCTCTCTCTCTCTCTCTCTCTCTCTCTCTGTAACTCTTTCAAATAAAAATAAATCTTAAAAAAAAGACATTAGACATAAATTTGTATAAAAGGTTTATGGGGGGAAAAAGATGATACACTATAATATGAAGATGAAAATACATGAATATTCTTTAAGAAAAAAAAACCCTGTAGTTAGAGGTTTGTTGTGGCAAAGTGGGTTAAGCCACCACTTGCAACACTGGCATCCCAGAGTGCTAGTTTGAGTCCCAGCTGCTCCACCTCTGATCCAGCTCCCTACTGCCCATGGAAAAGCAGTAGAAGATGGCCCAAGTGCCTGGGCCCCTGGTACCCACATGGGAGACCCGGATGGAGTTCCTGGCTCCTGGCTTGGGTCTGATCCAACCCCAGTCATTGCAGCCATTTGAGGAATGAAGCAACAGATGAAAGATCTCTCTGCCTCTCCCTGTCAGTCAGTCTGCCTTTCAAATAAATAAAATAAATGTTTTAAAAATGCTACAGTTAATTTAGGTATAATAGACATTATTAAGTTGTATTATTTGCAGCCAAAATTATACAAAGAAAAAAACCAAGAAGAGTTGTTTTTTAAAAAAACTGCAATATAAAGCCACTGCCTGTGACTCAGGCATACCAAATTGGTGCCAGTTCATGTCCCTGCTTCTCCACTTCTGACCCAGCTCCCTGATAATGCCCTGGCGAAAGCTATGGAAGATGACCTAAGTGCCTGGGCCCCTGTACCCACATGGGAGACCCAGATGAAGCTCCTGGTCCCTGGCTTTGGTCTGGCCTGGCCTGGCTCCAGCCATTTTTGCCTTGGGACGTGAATTAATAGATGGAAGATCTCTTTCTGTCTCTCCCTCTGTCTTGATCTCACTCTCTCTCTCTCTGTGTAACTGGGAATTTCAAATAAATAAATCTTTTTTCAAAAAAAAGTGTCATTAAAGCTACCTCTCAAAAAGACACAGATTTCAGATTGCTTTCAAGAGATTTTTCCAAATATTCAAGAAACAGTGTTATGTTATTGCAACTCTTTGGGAGCATAGAAAGGAGGGGTGCTTTTGTGCGTGTATTTACGAAGGAAGAATAACTCTGAGAGCTAACCCGGCAGAAGAGATGAGCAGTTCAATGAGAACAGAAGTGGAAGACTCCAGAAAGCAGGGCAACAGGGTTTCTCAAAGCAAGGACAGGCAGAGCAACTTCCGTAACGTTTGTACCTGAGGAGCCACCAACTCTGATCTCCTATTCCAGAGGGGGACTTGCTGTTTGATGAATATAGTAATTGGCAAAGGAACCTGTCCTGACACTACTGCAAATTAGATGTATCCTGTTTCCACATGAGACCCACCTGTCTCCTCTCTCCCTCCCTCCCTCTGTCTCAAATTGCATCTTAAATTCTGGCCAGCATGATGGAATCTGAGGTTCTAGCTCTTTATTACAGGGTGAAATAAAGCAGGGAGATTTCTTTGAGGGTAATCTTTTCTTATTTCATAGCTACTTGCACAACTGATGGGCAGCTGGATAAAGATTTCCTGTGTAATGAAGTTATTTCCATTTGGATGATAATCAGCTTCTGATACATCTTGCCCTGTGCATTATGAAGACTGTCTAGAATCTGTGCGTGTGCTAGGATTGAACTGTCAGGCAGCAAGCCCACAGACAGAACTGAACACAGGAGAGAGAGAAAGGGTTTAGGGGGCACATGAATCACTTTTTCAAAGGATTGCTAGGTAGAGACAAAGCAGACTTTAAGGGGCGGATGCCACATGTTATGGAAAGCTATTTCTGGATCCGTTTTGTTTTTAATGTATAATCTTCACTATCCAGCTGGCTTAGAAAACATTCACAAGGAGTGATGCATATCAGATACTAAATTCTATTACACACCTAAACTCAGCTGTGGCCTTCCTTCCTTCTCTTTCTTCTTGCCCCCAGCACCCCAGGGCAAGGAATCCGGCTTCGAGACACCGCCGCATGAGTCAAAGGACCGCGGTCAGACGAGCTAAGCACTGGCTCCATCAGCACATAGACATGAAGGCATTCAAGAAACCACAGCCCTCTGGTTGCGTGGCCTCTGCTTCCCTCGTCCAATCAACGCAGCGCATGCGCGGCGAGTTCACCCAACAACACACACAAAGGGCTGAAACACCTTTGTGCACGCCCAGCCGGCTGTGATTCACTGGCGAAGAGGAGGGCTCCGTGTGCCGCCCATCCGACTCTGACCCAGGGAAAAGTCACTTGGCTCTTACAGGAAGCGGCCTCATTGTATTATTGTAATCCCCGGCCTTGCATTTTTCAGCCACCTCAACACGAACTCACAGACTTCAACGATTATGTAATTACGGAAAACTTCACAACAAACATGAAGATTCCTTCTGGAGGCCACATTGAAGACAGGGCTGTGCATCTGAGCGAGCGTGGGAGGGAAGCACACAGCTCACAAAGGGAAGAGCAAAGAGATTTATTGAACTTAAAAGGCCACATTTGAAAAGGGGCCGCTACCAGACCTCCCTTTTCGTGTGCACATTTTTTGCACCTGCAACTGTTTGTGGGCTCCAAAGCAATGGGCCTCCCCCTTCTCCCTAGAGACCAGGCTTTAATGCCTTGGCCCCAAATGTGTCATTTTCCTGCCAGGGGGAAAGAAATCAAAAGCAACCAAGTTTTTAGAACTTTGCTGTAAAGAAAATAATAGTTCTGAAAAGGATTGGAGCCACATTGTCAGGTTAGACACAGTTGTTAGAGAAATGTCAGAACGGAGGACATTCCTCTTCACTTTCTTCCCTAGTTTGTTCTTCATTTCCCTGGGTTCTGGGTGACATCTGGGCATCCATTTCAGCGTGGGCTGCAGCAGGCCTTCGGCTCTGCACTCAACCACAGCGTTCAAAGTCGAGACTCCAAAAGGACCTTCCTGATTCCTCGCAGGGAAGATGCCCTAGGAATGATTTTCATTAAAACAGAGCTTTGATACCGTAAGTGAATCGTACCATTTTGATAATGACACTCTTGAATGAAGTGCTGACAACCGGTCTTGCTTCAGATGGTGTTTGTGGGTGGGGCCTGGGTTGGCACTGGCATCAAAACTTGATTTTGGCCATTGATCCACTTCCTCCTCCCCCACCACCCACCTCATATGTTGAGATGAAAGTCTGAGCAGAAAAGCCTCTTTTAAGCCATTATGAACTGTTCTACTCAAAGCAGCATCTGTGAATTTTTATAAGACTGGCCAAGATTTGCTGAATCCTCTCCCGGGAATAGAAAGTTTCAAATCAAGGATCATGAGAGAAGCAGAAGCACTGTTTGTAAGTGGTAGAATGCATTACTAAATAGATGGGAGACATATTAAAGCCCCATGGTATATATAACAGTGCATGGAGGAACCTGATTGAACAGATTAGGGGATCAGATGCAGATCAAATAAACTGGGCTCTGTTGGGTCTGACTTGGAGGACACTGAGGATTTTCTGTGTAGTACAAATCTCGAATGTTGAGGATAAAGGAATTCTGATACATCTTGTAAAATGCAGCTAAGCCATGTGGTCAGATAGCTGGGAGTTTGTAAAAAGGAGATCTATGTAGCCTCCTCCGTGAGGGGCAATACACTATTGTCTGAGATAGAGTGGGCCTTTTTCATTGTGGGGTTCAATCTACTGTGAATATTTTGAAAGTAGATAGGTCTAGGACTTCAGGTTCCTGTACAGCAAAGCCCCTGATCGTCTCTCATTCAGTTGTCTCCTGGGGAAGCAAGAGAGACAGGCTTAATTGGCTTGTTATCGAGGGCTACAGAGTTGCACTTACACAGAGAGATTTACTGATGGTTGCAAAGGGGGTTAGGGAGCGGTTAGAGGGAGGAGAGGGGAAAGCTGAGGTATCAAGAGTAAAGATTACGAGATTAGCAGAGGCAGAGGCAGTGGGAAAGAGATGGGTAAGTTTAGGAGCAAAACATGAACCAGTCATTTGCATTGGGTCCCTGCGTGGGAGAGGGAGATGTGTCGCCTAAACATACGCCAGCCCGACCTCACTCGGGTCAGAAAGGCCATCAGGAAGCCCTACTTGAAAATGCCAGGCCAAGAGCTTCGGAGCCAAAGAAAGCAAGGGTGGGACTTCTGGGAGACTTCCTGTCCCCCCCCCCCACACACACACACACGGCATTCCCAAGAAAGCCTCATTTCGAGACTTTGCTCTTGGATAAAATAGCTCTTCCTTTGGTGGGCTTATGCCAAGGGCAGGGAAAGACGCAGGAGAAAATGCAACGCCGTGAGCAGCATTGGGCCCACTACAATGATTGATGAGGGAGGAAGGTTTTGAAGGGCCCGATACTGTCAGGCGGTAGAGATCGACCACCAGAGGTCTTCATTCCAATGCCATTTAGGCTCCATGTTCATCAATTTAGGAGCCTTTTCACTTTGTGAGGTGTGTTCTACAGGGAAACCATCCCCCACTTGTTGCATGCAAATGACAGTGATCGGAGGCAACACTCCTGCCTAGAGACTCAATTACAGTTTCACTGGAAACAGAAAAGGAACAGCCACCATCTCCTTTTCTATCACATTTTTCTTCATGCCTTGAGAAAGAACATCATTTGGTTTTGTCTGCTTCAGCATTTCAGTGGTTTAAAATCCCTCTTTGAGCCAGCACTGGGAAGCCAGTGAGAGGGCTCCCTGGGTTCCTGGGGGCTGGCACTGCATGCAAGACCTGGGGAGCCCAGCAGCACATCTATGCAGCCCTTTCTCCAAGTGTGTGAACCTCAGAAGTAAACTCAAGGCCTGACTTTCATCTGTCACTCAAAGAAAGTGTATCAGGGGTGGAAATTTGCTCACTTTCACTGCTGAGCTGGAAGGGGAGTGACATAAGCAAATAGAAGACAACAAAGAGAAGTCAGAAGGAAGGCTCTCTTTTCTCTCTTGCAGCTACTGTTGGTCTTTTTCAGTGATAGTCTTTCTGCCTTTGGATCATTTCTTTCTCCCTTTAAAACTTTTATTTATTTATTTATTTATTTATTTATTTATTTATTTACATGAGAGAGTGAGCACTCCCATCTCCTGGTCCAATCCCCAAATACCAGCAACAGCAAGGGCTGGACCCAACCAATCCAGTCCCCCAACATGCGTGGCAGGGATCCAACTCCTTGAGCCCTCATTACTGCTTCCAAGGTCTGTGTTAGCAGGAAGCTGGGGTCAGGAGCCTCAGCCAGAGACAGAGCAGCAGCCAGGAATTGAACCCAGGAACTCCAGGGTAGGACATGGGTGTCCTAGTTAGCGCCTTCACTGCTAGGGCAAATGCCTACTCCTTCTTTGTTCTTCTATCAAGCCCCAAAGGGCTATGGGCTTTAAGGATCAGAGTTTCTTTTGGAGATGTTGCTGGGCTCCCTCCAGCTTGATCCAACATGGTGAATCCCTCAGCAGTCACTGCCATGCTACCTGTGGTCCCTGGCCCTCAGAGTCCTGCTTTCTGAGGAATGGCCTGGTTGACAGACACCCTCTGTTATAACCCAGAGGTGATTAGCAACTCTCCTATTGCCCCACCTTCTAGACTGTCTGTCTGCTGTCGGGAAATTCCACTAGCCACTTCCTGAAAACAACCTTTCTGTGCGCAGGCTGTAGACAGCAGCCATGGAGTGCCCAGATGACGTCTCTCTCTGCTCCTATTCAGAGCGGTAGAAAAGCACCCAAGCCTCTTCGGGCAGCAAACTCCCTCCCTCCATCCCTGCCCTTACCTAGCTCTGGCCAGTCTCATAAATGTTTCAGTCTTTCCTCTGATTGACAAGGAAGAGCTATTTCTCCTTACAGGGAGACGTCGGGTTGATAATCCCCCAAATATCGTGGATAAGTGCAGGCAAAATAAAAAGTGAATCATTGTGGTTATGGAGTTCGGGTTTTGTTCATTGTCTACAGTATTATTGAATGACCAACATTTTCAGGGAGGATTAGGGAGGAGGTAATTTTTGAAGATTATAAAACAACAACACTGACCGACAGATTAGTTGCCAGCTACAAGATTCAGAACGCTCAGGAATAGAAAATCTGAGCTTCAAAAAGTAATCATCTAATACAACGTGAATGAGCGATCTCCAAAAAGTTCATGAAAATGCATATGATAGAAATTTATGCATGGATTTCAAAATCTTTGCAGCAAAATAAATCTATCTTTAATCCTATCTTTCCATGAACTTTTTGAAATCCTTCCATGTGTGACCAAAGAAATCTTCCAAACAGCTCATGTTAACATAGTAACTCATCACAAGTCAGTTTGTATTTCAGGATGTAATAGTTGAAAAGCTTTTTAAATTTACCTACCTACACATATATCAACATAAAGAGAAAAATAAGCATATTAAGACTTGGGTTTCATTTATCACCTAAAACAAACTATTAAAAGCTTAGTAATTATGATCATTTTTTTGATAGGCAGAGTTAGAGAGAGAGAGATAGAGAGAAAGGTCTTCCTTTTGCCATTGGTTCACCCCCCAAGTGGCCACTATGGCCGGTGTGTTATTGCCAGCGTGCTGAGCTGATCCAGAGCCAGGAGCCAGGTGCTTCCTCCTGGTCTCCCATGTGGGTGCAGGGCCCAAGGACGTGGGCCATCCTCTACTGCATTCCCAGGTCACAGCAGAGAGCTGTACTGGAAGAGGAGCAACTGGGACAGAATCTGGCACCCCAACCGGGACTAGAACCCTGGGGTGCCAGTGCCGCAGGTGGAGGATTAGCCTAGTGAGCCACAGCGCCGGCCAATTATGATCATTTTTAAAATGTGATACTTTTCTGCCACATTAATAGCACTAATTACAACTGAGGGGACCCAAATTAGTTTGTCATCTTGATGTTTCTGAATCAGAAAAAGTGCTTATGAACTAAATCTAAAATGCACTGTGGAAACTCTTTTGTGCCGATCATGAAACCAGCAACCGATCTCACGGGAGGATTTGCAGAGCATTGCCTGGGCAAACAAGAGAGGACCACCGTATAGGCGGCTGAGGAAAACAAAGTGTTGAAACCCAAGGACAGCAGGTCTTTTCAAGCACAGTTATCCTGGAGAAAATTCAAACTGTGCTCTCAGTGAGGCATTTTGTCATCATGTTATGCATTCATGTTTCCTATACGAGTAGTTCAGCCAGACTTCTAAGGAAAGTGCCACTAGCAGGCCACTGGGACCCACTGGCCCATCCTTGTCTTGATACCAAGGAACTTGGGCAGACTCAGCCTTCAGGCATCCCTGAGGCTTGTCCCGCCAAGATCCTGACTCCCTGTCCTGATACATGGGTTTCTGCCTTGCCAGACCTAGTCCCCTGGGGATGCCAGACTCAAGTGTTGCGCCTGAGTCATCCAGCAACCTGCCGCTTCCCACAGTTGCTTTGGGTCAATTGGTTGCCTTCCCGGAGAGACACACCCATCTGTTTCAAATGCCTACTACTCTGTGTGGGAGCGTGGGCTGCTGCCTGCCCCTTCCCAAGCATCTACCCACCCTCTGGATGCCCTTTTGGCATCTCACAGATAGCATTCCCATGTACAGAACGTTCAGTGTGTAGAGCGAGCAGCAGCTGAGCGCCGCATAGGCATGATCCTAATGAGACCTCCCAGCAAGGCTGTCCGTTGTAGTATTGATTGCATTTTATAGAAGCAGACTCTGCGGCCTTGCAGGATTAACTTGCTACGAATGTGGCTGGGACTCCGACTCAGATCTGTCTTCCTCCAGAGCAGGTGCACCTAGGGGCAGTGCTGGGCCATCTCCTAGTTATGCCCATCTGTGGCGGGGGTTGCCTTTCCCCCAAGATGGACAACTCTTGTCCATGTCTCTCACTGGGCTCCTTCCAAATTTCCAGTGTGTTTGTCCATCCACAGTATTCTCACAGTATTCTGCTACTGCAGCTACAATCCCATCCCAAATGGCGTGGAAGTGTGCAGAGCAAAGGCCCAAAACATCACCAGCTCTGGAACTTACAGCAGCCCCTCAACAGACAGCATAAAAGGAAAAGGGTGGAAAATTTCTCAGAGGAAGTTTTCCGAGAGTGTTTACGTGACCAGAGAAGCCAGGGAAATATGGCAATTGTTGTGATTCTCTTCATCATGTCAGGATCTGAAGTGGTTCAGAAAGAAAGACACTCCGAAAGGAAGATGGACTTCCAAGGGATGTGACTCATGGGCAGGAGTATGAAAGAGAGGAGAAGCGCCATTGGTCAGATGGACAATGGGCTTTTATTGGAAGCACATGGGGACGTATAGAGGCATACACAGAGGTGGAAGTTAAGAAGGAAACAAAGAAGATATAAGATGATGCTGCTGTCTGGGGCTGGGTGGGGTGGGATGGGGAGACAGCAGGCAAAGGAAATGAGCAAGAAAGGACAAAAATACAGGAGAGCTTGTGTGTAGACCAAAGAAAAAGTCTTACTTTTAGCATCTTGAAAAATGTTACGTATGTATTAACATGAATGAAAGCGAGCTTCTCTTAACGCTTTCTTTCAAAGACCTCAGAGTCCAAAAGCTTCCTGCTTCTGCTATACACTGGGCAGCAGAAAATCCGAATCTGCTCTTCTTTGATAGCCAAAGGCTAGCACAAGTGTTTCCAAGCTCATAAAGGGATGCTTTCCGGAAAAAGACATGAAAAGCGGGTTGCTCAAAGAGATCCTGCGAGTTTATGTATTTTTTTTGGAGCTTGTGTATTACCAGTAAGCCTCGAGTAGGTCAAAGAAAACAAATCCAGGCAGAAGAAGAGAACCGGCTTCTTATCTGGTGCATTTCACTATGTCTCCGCAAGGACACGGAGGTTCCTGTTAGCTTCCTTTGGTGCCACTTATCAGTCCTCGAATAAAAGTCTGCGGATGACTTTTCCTCCCTCTCTGAGGAAACGCCTCTATCAGAAATCTCTGTTTATAATACCGAGTACCTTCGAAAATGCCATCTGGTCCTCTTGAGCTGATTCTTATACAAGTTTATCCTGATGAAATCCTTGGCATTTTCCTGAGGCTTTTTTGGCCTTCCTGCCAAATGTTAATTGGTACCTGTTCCTGTAAGTCTTGAGTTCTCCTTCCCAGCTGTAGAGATCAGCCGTAGGGGTCCCTTTTAACTTCTAAACCATCTCCCCCACCCCGTGTCCTGCTTCTCAGCCTGACCCAAGCCCTGTCCTCTGGCTCTGTATTTTCGGGTTCTGCGATTCTCCATTCACTTCCTTCCACACTTACTTCCCAGTTTTCTCTGAGGACCTCCAGTGCACAGCACTGAGCAGCCGCGAGGTTCTTGAGAGGCTTGCAAAATGCATCCGCTCCTTGCTGCTGCCTGTCGCTGTCGGAGCCTCCACTCTCAGTCTGACTGCTGGCCAGATGGAAAGATCATACACACTCTCCCTTAAGCATCAATTTCATTTCCATTGCTTTTTATGCAACTAAAATACAGGCCTGGGAAAAAACTCTTGACTAGGTTGTCAGCTCTAATTTAAAAATTTAAATCCTGGGGCTGGCACTGTGGCATAGCGGGTAAAGCTGCTGCCTGGGGTGCCCACATTCCATTTCAGTGCTGGTTGGAGTCCTGGCTGCTCCACTTCCCATCCAGCTATCTGCTATGGCCTGGGAAAGCAGTAGAAGATGGCCCAAGGGCTTGGGCCCCTGCACCCATGTGGGAGACCTGGAGGAAGCTCCTGGCTCCTGGCTTTGGATCGGCACAGCTCTGGCTGTTGCAGCCACATGGGGGAGTGAATCAACAGGTGGGACATCTCCCTCTCTCTCCGCTTCTGCCTCTCTGTAACACTTCCTCTTAAATAAATATTTATTTTAATTTAAATCTTGATTTTGATTTCTTCTTTTTCTTTTCCCTCACTGAACTGGAGCAAGTGATCTAATACCTTATTTATTTTTATAAAGCAGAGCTGTGAAGATTGAACGAGACACTACATTCAGGTGGCTGGGACATGATAGGTGCTCAACAAATATTTGTTGCATAAAAAATGAAGGAATAAATGAATGAAAAGAGAGAACAAAAGAAGAAAAAAGGAAACTTTATAGTTAGTATATATTCATGGTGTGCTAGCTTTATAAAATATATCCTTGCAGTTTAGTAAAGGAAACAGGTATGATGCACAGAATAGTTAAGCAAGACTGATGATGCTGATGAGAGAAGAATGTTCAGGGAACTCTGGCATTCAGAGGAAAAAGTCCCCATGCCAGTCTTATGAAGGGGGAGAATTGGGGAAGAATTTATGACTTGCAACTTCCACCAGACCTACATCTTTGGACATCAGCTTTGCTGACCAATATTTGAGGACCAAAGTTTTCTGTCAGATAGGATATGATGACTCCAAGTTATATACCACATCATAGTACTTCAGCCCCATTGGGTGGTGGTGTGATGAAGTGACACAGCTGGGGTCTATTAAATGTGTCTAAGGAAACAGTCATGCTTTCTGCCCAGGGTTCACAGAAGGAGGCATTCTGGAGACCTGTTGTGAAATACAAGTGTGGAAATTTGTGTTTTCTGGGACACAGGAAAATGAACTTGTGTTCCTAGTTCTGTTTTCCATACTGTGCATTGTCTTCTAAAGCAAGGCCTCACATCACATGCTTCTTGGTTTTGTAGGCACTGAATGTCACCAGAATGATCAGTCTGAGATGAAACACTGTTAAGGAATGATGTGAAGTACAAATGCTCTTGGACATGGCTCCAAAGCTAGCCATTTCCTGTAGGTACAATTCCCAATTCTGGGTTATTTGTTACCTCCATACAACCAAAGAGCTTGCTTTTCTTTGAGCCTTTAAATGACTTTTTTTCATTTTAAAATACTTCTCTCCTAGATGAAGTGCCAAAATGCTAGGGCTGACCCAACAAAATTAAATATTTAGTAGCATTTTTGACTTGTAAACCCTTTCCCTCCTAAAGATAAAAAAGAGTCCTGTGTTGTGGTTGAGCACTGTTATCCTGTTTCACAGATGAGAATGAGGCATGCTACAGGCATATGGTTTGCCTAAAACTTTCATAGCACCTCCAGGGAAGATCTGGGAATCTAGTCCACAATGGCTGTGTTTTTAAGTCTGTTGTTCCATCATGAGACATAAAAGCATCCCAAGAACTAGCAAGATCATTAAAAAATGTTCTTAGTGGGGATTGGCGGTTCCATTCCCAGGATGTAAAATGTGATAAACTGCAGGCAAGAAAACAAAAAACCACATTTGAGAGCCGTGGAATCTCAATGTCAGTTTCGAATATTTTTGTTCAGGAATAGGAAAATTATGTGAGATGACAGCCCTGGATTTAGCCACCTCTCAGTAATGTCTATGCTATTCAAATATTCTTGTGCAAACTTAATTTCCCAGAGTTATGAAGGGAATTTTTGTCCAGCAAAATGTTCTTGTAAAAGTTGCCTGCTGTTAAACTGTAGACACAACTCCAAGGAATCTCTTACTAGAAAGCAATGCATTATTCCAACATGAATCACAAGCTGAACTGACTATTTTCCCAGATGTTAGAACTGACTGTTGTACTCAACTGAAAACGAGGATGCTTCACTCTATCTATGATCGAGATGGCCATTGAACAACAGTTCAGCCAAAGCAGATTTAGGAATAGTTAGTTGTATAGAGAAGGATCTCAGTGGAATGTGGTTAGGGAAAATTCCAATTCAATAGAATACAAATTAGGTACCATGTGCAAAGGGGACATTTAACACCACACACTTAAATCATATTTAATGTGGATCTATCAAATACTGCTGGAGCATTCTGGCTTTGGCCATCTGGATGGCAGGTGCAATAAAACTCCAGCATGGGAAGAGGAAGTCATTCTAGAATGAAGTCCTGTGAGAATGGGTTTCTTTATGTAGGAAAGTGGATTAAGACCATCATATAAAACTCATTAAGTGCCCAGGTGCCCATGGCACTGTAATTGGCAATGCATAAATCAGAACTGCACTTTTTTATTGCATATATTTAAGATGTATAACATGATGTTTTGATATGCATATACATAGTGAAATGATTACTACAGTCAAGCCAATTAACACAGCCATCATTTCACATAGTTGCCTGTGTGTGTGTGTGTGAAAAACATACTCCCTTAGACAATTTTCAGTGTACAATATTATTGGCTATAGTCCCCTTGCCACACATTTGATGTTATCTATTCTATATCACTTCAACTTTGTACCCTTTAACCTACATCTCCTCATTCGATCCCCTAGCCCGCCACTGCCCACTTCTTTTGGTAACTACTGTCCTACTCTCCTTTTTCTTTGCATTTGACTTTTCCTTTTTAAAAGATTTCACATAGAAATGGGATCATGCGATCTTCCATCCTCCCTAGCCCGCTGTGTATGACTAATGTCACTTAACATAATTCCCTCTAAGTAAACACATGTTTTTGCAAATGGTAGAACCTTCTACTTTTCAAAGCCTGAGTAATATTCCAGTATATATCATTTACTATATATGATTTCTTTATCCATTCATCCATTGATGGACATTTTGATTGTTTCCATGCTTGGCTAGTGTGAATTATTCTGCAATAAACATAGGAGTGGAGCTATCTTTAAAGGTATTCTTTTCATATCTTTTGAGTATATACCCAGAAAAGAGATTGCTTGTAGTTCTATTTTCAATTTTTTTTTTTTTTGAGGAACCACCATAATGTTTTCCATGGTGGCTGTGTTATCTATATCTCCAACCACAATGCATCAGGCTTCCCTTTCCCCACATCCTCCCAACACCTATTTCTTGATAACAGCCATCCTAACAGATTGGAGGTGAAATCTCATTGTGGTTGTGATTTGATTTCCCTGATGACCAGTGATGCTGAGCGGCTCTTCCTGCACCTGTTGGTCAGTTGTGTGTCATCCAAATGTACTTTTAATGCCAGCTTCACTCAACCTATGATGTTTATTGATGACACTTGTGAGAGAAGGAAACCAGATGAAGGTGCCGTATTTTTTCATAAACTAGTTAGTGTTCAAATACTGCTTTGTTCTTTGAAAGTGTTTTTATACACATCACTTTTCTTTCACAAAAATTCTGAACATTAATAAAAAAGACATTATCATTCCACTTTTAAAATAAGAAAACAGATATAGATGAAGCTATGACAATTGTCCAAGATCAAATAAAAAATTAGTGGAATTTAGACTAAAATCCAGATTTTTTTGTTTTCATTTTAGATTTATATAAGTTTTAAATTCTGCTGTACAATTTTTCATTTACTTTTAAGTAGACTTTAATATTTTTAAATTTTTTAATATTCTCATCTCAAAAAACAAGTATTTGGTGCACATTGCACATGAAAAATTTCTGCCTTGGTTCTAAAAATGAAATACTTGAGGCAAATTTTCCTTATAAAAATATTAGAGTGATATGTATTTCATGGATTAACAAAAGGAGCATGAAGCTCCTTTTATTGATCTTCATTTTAAAAGTTAAAAAAAAAGGGGCTGGCGCTGTGGCGTAGTAGGTTAAGCCTCCGCCTGCAGCATGGTTATCCCACATGGGTGCCGGTTTGTGTTCTGGCTGCACTTCTTCTGATAGAGATCTGGGAAATCAGCTGAAGATGGTCCAAGTGCTTGGGCCCCTGCACCTGTGTAGGAGACCGGGAAGAAGCTCCTGGCTCCTGGCTTCGGATCAGCCCAGCTCCAGCCATTGCGGCCACTGGGGGAGTGAACCTGCAGATAGAAGACCTTTCTGTCTCTCCCTCTCTCTGTCTGGAACTCTGCCTCTCAAATAAACAAATCTTTTAAAAAGTTAAAAATACAGAAAATTATAGTAAACAATATAACAAACACAAGTATCCACCCTATATAATTGACTCCATATAATATGCTCCATTTTTGCTTTATGTATAAACATGAAGCTGACAGATCTGCTAACTTATTCATCTTTGGTGTACTTTGATGACAAAATATAGATTTCTTGATTTAGAAGTAGCAGAGTGAGAGGTCTTACAGGCCAAGTGGAGCAGAGGTTGCCCCTCCCCACTGCTATGGAAACACCCTCAAAAGAAAACTGGTAGTTCACAATAAGCCCCTTCCCCAAGGATACAGAACCAGGAGACTTCAAATGCAGTGCAGTTGCTCTTCATCTGAGGGAACTGTTGGGGATTATTTGCTGCATTTTCCTCGAACTTTGGGTGACACTTTTATTTCATTGCTAGCTCTACCAGAGGCTTGGAGTAATTATTCCTTTAAATATTTTTTATTTAGGGGAAGACATTTGGTGCTCTGGTTAAGATGCCACTTGGAACACCTGTATCCCAGACCTGAGTGCTTAGGTATGAGTCCCAATTCCACTCCCAATTTCAGCTTCCTGCTAATGCATAGCCTGGGAGGTAGCAGGTGATGGTCAAGTACTTGGGTCCCTGTCTCCCATGTGGAATTCCCAGTTCCGGGCTTTGCCCTGGCCCAGCCCCAGCTATTGCAGCCATCTGGGGGAATAAACTAGTAAATGAAACATCTCTGTCTCCATGTGTCTCACTTTGCTTTTCAAATTAACTTTTAAATTTTTGAAAAATTCATTATGTATTTGTGTCACAGTGAAAAGGAAAGGGCTGGAAGAGCAATGGTAGCTATCTTCATGCAAAGTAGGAAAAGAATTGGTTGGTTTTCCTGGTCCTCCCCATCAACTCTTCTGAAGGGTAAGAATTGGATAAGTATGATGACAACCTTGCCATTAAACTGAGGTAATGCAAGACCTTAAGGGTGTTTATTGATGTTGTTGATAGATAGATAAATACCACTTTACACTGGAGTCCTGTAAGATACGTGACATGGAAACTGATGAATGACTCATTTTTGTTGGAAAGTGAACAAACTTGCCAAATGATAGTTTTTTTTTTCAGTGTGTGTGTGTGTGTGTGTGTGGTGTGTCTGTGTTTTCTTTATGGCCAATGCCTTCCTTTGACTAACCTCTAAGCTTGAATGATAACTTTTTTTTCTTAAACATTTCCAAATTTTTCCCAACTGTTCACTGATTTCTTTTTATCTTAATATGAAGCTAGAGCAAAAAAGCTACAAACAAAACCCAAAACTTGGCTTGTTTGGGACCCTGGGGTATAGAGGACAAATCAGAACCATGTAGAAGAGTTATTTCTGAAAATATCTACTTTGGGATCAATGGGTTCTAGTCAGAAGCCTGGGCAGAAAAGGAAGGGAAGTTGATGACATTGATCTGCTTTTAAGATGTGGGAGTCTTCAAAAAGTTCATGGAAAATGCATATGATTTAAAAAAAAAAACTATGTATGGATTTCAATTTTTTGCACTAAAATAAATTTATCTCTTAGTTCAATTTCCATAAACTCTTTGAAGCATGCTCACATGATTATTAACATAAAAAACCCACACATAAGCTATAAAATTGCAACTCATCTATTATCATTCTTCACAGGACTGCTTTGTACTTCCTTATATAACCCTTATTTTGTTTTTTCCTATGTGAGCTGCACTTTCTTTCCTGTTTGTGTACTTCACTTCAATGCTTTGTTTGAGATTAAATCAGATGAATGACAGGTTCTGGAAAGTGAAGTCCTCCGTTTCTAGGCGCATGGCAAGAACAATAGCTCTGAACTGCTCAGTGGGGAAAGAGACCCAGTAACTGGCATCCATATCAAAGCACTGAGATGCTTCTTGTCGCTAACGTTTTCATTCTTGTAGGTATTTCTTTTCATCCTTTTTCTTGTGGGATAACTCGGATGTGTGCATGTGCCCAAGCTTTCTGGAATTTCCTTCTGTGCTCCACTCTGTCACGTGCACCTTAGAGTGATCTGTAAATCTTCCCACTTTTTGAGGGATTATCTCTCAACTCATCGTCAGTTGGCAACTGACTGGGAGGTGCCCAAATGTAACAAGCTGGAAGTACATCTTGGGTGGTAGCTCTTGTAGCCCATAGTTCCAGAGTAGAAAGACTTGATTTCTCAAATAAAAACATTTAGAAAGACTCCAGAGAAAGACTCCAAACATTTAGAAGACTCCTTCTAAAAGTGAATAGCGGTTAACACGGCAAGGTAGATATTTGTTATCAGTACTGGGTAAAGACAATCTAACACACGCTCCGACATACCAAATTGTAAACGGATTAAGTTGCTCTTATTGGTATCAATTACGAAAGCCATTTAAAACTTTGCATGGATCTGCAAGATCACAACATATTCTAAAAGTCCAATTTTTTTAATGTGAACTCAAAGGTTGATCTGATGCATGTGCCCTGAATATTTCATTAATATCATAATATCATTAATTGCTATGAGCAATACTTTGGCTATTGATACTGTCCCTCCAAGGTTTCTTGGTTTCATTCACGGGCTTGTTATTCTCCTTCAACACACATGCCATTGTCAGTAACTCAGTGCTGGATAAGATAGCTGGCTTGTTTTTAGGGCACCAATTACCCTTCCTAGCTTACATCTTGTGTGGGCTTGGCAGGCATCAGTTTCTAGCACCTAGGAGGCACTTCCTTCCCAGAGCAACTTCACGCGGAAACAAGGACTCTGTTGGAACGGGCTGAGGTTGGAACTAACTCCTCCTCTGTCTGTATTACCAAATCAGGGACGACTCACGAGCCCAGGCAAGTGTCTGGGATTCTTGGATTGATCCCCCTGCATTCTCTTTGTCTTCTTTCAGACTCTATCTAAATTTAGCAATGCGATATGGCACAAACGAGGCTTTCATGCACACTGTGTCACTGGGGGGAGTTCAGGATTGTCTAATTGCTCTGCCTTGCCCAATCTGATGCAATCTCCCATTGGTCTGCACCCAGGAATCCGGGTGGGAAGTGAAAGTTCAGTCAGGCATGCTGAGGCATCCCCACCTGCAAGAGCCTGCTGCTGTGTGCGGGTCTGAAACCCAGATTCAGGCCAATTCAAAGTGAAAAACCTTAAATGAGTGCTCTGAAAGTAAAATGAAAGCAGGATCTGCTTGCTACCTCTTGTTGAGGCCCCAAAGTGAGCAGAGGCTTTGGGGTGCAAGGTCAAGCCAAAGGGTTGAGGACCGAAAGGGACTCTCACCCTCAGCCTAACCAAGTATGCCTCCCTGGCAGTGTGGCAGTTGGAAGGTGGCACAGAGGAGATCAGGGGACCCACTGGGACTTCCATGGCCACGCAAGTCTTGTCCTCACAGAAACTCCCACAAAAGGGCTGGCTCTAGACTGAACTCAAAGAAGTATGGGAAGTTTCCTCTGCTTTAGGAATCTAAAGGTTAAAAGAGAATTGTGGGGAGCTGCAAAGACTAGGACTGTGTGAATATTTGTGCTAGTAGTCCTTTATCAACAAATACACAGTTGTGTGTGTGTGTGTGTGTGTGGTGTGTACTCTGTTCCAATATTTCCTAATATATTTTTATCCCTCAAGAAAGAAGAATTAGCTGATGTTTGGCATGAAACATAGTATTTTTCTTATTTGAAAATGTTTTTTTTCTGATCTCAATTCATATTCTCTTAAAAAGATAGTCAAATGCGATAGGAACGTGTAGCACAAAACCAAATTCCTTCCCCTCATCGTACCTTCTAAGGGCCACTTTTAATAGCAATTTGTCTTAGCTTCTCATTTTCCTCCCACTTATACCTATCTATCTTTAAAAAAGCCAAAAAACCAGAATTTTCCTTGATATACTTACAAATTGCTCTTATATCTCATTCCATAATATATCCTCCATATTTGTTTATGCTGACAACTTGTTCAATTTTTAAGATGAGACTTCTTCAAAATTAGAAGTTATACACAGAGGCAGGCATTTGGCCTGGTTGTGACGATACCTACATCCCATATCATAGTACTGCTCTTTAGAATCTTCGTAAGGCACATCCAAATCATTGCATATAAACTTACTTCTGTGTATTTTTCTCCACACAAAAGGAATTGTGCTGTATAGTTCTGTACCTCAGTTTCAAAATTTAGTACTAGAATGTTCTTTTTATTTTTTAAATATTTATTTTATTTATTTGAAAGACAGAGTTAGAGAGAGACGTAGAGACAGAGAGAGAGGTCTTCCATCCGCTGGTTCACTCCCCAGATGGCCCCAATGGCCAGAGCTGCACCAATCTGAAGCCAGGAGCCAAGAGCTTCTTCTGGGTCTCCAACGTGGATCCAGGGGCCCAAGGACTTGGGCCATCTTCCACTGCTTTCCCAGGCCATAGCAAGAGAGCTGGATCTGAAGAGGAGCAGCCAGGACTAGACCCAGAGCCCATATGGGATGCTAGCGCTGCAGGCCAGGGCTTTAACTTGCTGTACCATAGTGCTGCCCCCTAGAATGTTCTTTTAATTGGAACCTAAGGACATTTAACCTGAAGGCACAACAGTCCACTCCAGTATAGTATCAGATACATTGTCTATCTGGCTTGCCCCTGTATGAACTTCGCCCAGCACATTGTGAACACTTGATATGTGAAACTCTTTAGGGTCTTCAGCTCCAATCAGAAGACCTCTAGGAGAAAAGCTATCCCCAGGGAGCCCCAGTACTGAACAGACCCAGAGGAAACTTGCTTCCATGGACTTGATGTCAGGATCCCTGTGTGAGCTTCCTCTTACAGGCACCAGGCTTCAGTGAGACTCATTCCTGGGTGTGGGAACCAACTGTACAGGAGCACATGCAGCTAGCCAGAGAGGTCAGCCGAACCTGACATTGCTGACATTCTCCCTAATGTCTCACAAGCAATGAAATTCGAGTATATCCAAACTTCTCTACAGCATAAATCTAACTCTGATTGCAGAAAATAACATTTCAGGAATTAGTAAGCTTATTAATGAGTCTTATCACGATTCTTAGTGATTCTTGGTACATTTCAAAATTATTTGTGGTGTGTATGCAGATGTGTGTATATTTAGGCTAAAAGAGACAAGCGACAATATTAAATAATGTGTGTATTTGAATTCTTATGCATCACACTGCAATTTGTCTGAGATGTCCACTCAACAATATGTCTCCTCCCCTTCCCAAACACTTGCCACTGTGACACTTGCCTTCTAATTCTTCCATGCTGGGAAAACAAAATGATTCATGTCACTGAATTTGATGCCACTTGAAAAAAAATTCAGCATTTCAGAGGAATTTTAATAGCAAATTTTGGGGTTAGTAGAAATTAAGGCCTATCTATGACAGCCTTGAGTAAGAGAGAAAACCTATCTATTGAACAAACTTCAAAGGTCAACACATCCCAGAAAGGCTCTTACTTCTAACAAGGGACATTTATTACACATTGACTCAGGGATATTAAAACGTCATCCTCAGGATTTATAGTTTTTGCAAAAATGTGCACAATTTCTGTGGGGGAAATTTTCCTCATCCCAAAGGACAGGGATGATAGAAAGGAAGTCTTTTATTAGGGCTTACTTTTAAAAATGTTCTGAAAGTACTGAGGAGTCAGGATGACTGGTGTCCAGCTGGCTACAGGCAGTTGGTCTATAAATCAGAAGAACTTGGTCACAGTGAGCCTCTGTATGGAAAGGCTCATACAAATTGGCAACTGATCATTCCTTCTCCTTTATTTCAGTATAAACTGTTTACAGAAACCTACAGGGCAGCATGTCCAAGAGTAGTGACATCCTAATTCTCAGGAAATGTAATTAGAGGAGATTTCATAAAGCGCTTTCGATCGCGTAGAAATCTGTGTCAGTCACAGACCTCTCTCGGTGCCATTAGCAGAGCTCCAGTTGGGACCACAGTCGGACTTCACTCTCAAACCTTCTGCAGGCAGCTGCTGATCGCCTGGTAGAACCTTGGTCTTTGCAGGCTGGCCAAACCTTGCCAACCGTGTGCAGTTGTTTCCAGCGAATCTGGGACAATGGCACCCCATTGACTGTGCCAAGAACGTGTCTCCTGAGTTTTAAAGGCTTCTACTCTGCATGAGACAGCCTAGCCCTCTGCTTCTGACTCACTTGCAGAGAGAGTTGCATATGCCTAAACTGAAGTGACTGCTTGCTGTTCCTGGCTGCAAACAGACTCTCCATTGAAAATTTCCAACCTACGTGTCAGATGCCATGAGTCTGGTTGGATGTTTCAAACTTCCCCAAGAACACACTTTCAGGATGGCTGAGGAATGACAAAGTAAGCACTGAACATGATTTGCTCACAGCTTCCAAAACTGATGAGGATCAATGAGTGATCCTCTTGGAACAGGGGTATCTGTATCCCTCCTTCAACTTGCACATCATAATAAAACAAACACCATTTATATTTGCACAAAATCAGTAAAAGAAGTAATGCAAACCTGTGAACTCAGAGCAGGTGAAGTTTTCTTCTTAATGCTCATGTTGGGAGAGCAGATGACTCAGTGTGGAAAAGGACATTGAATTCATTTTCTGGAAGCATCCACGTGCCTCTTCAAAATATGTCCCCAGTCCTGCTCATTTCCATTTGTCCTATCCTGGGCCTTCAAGATCTGTCACCTGGACAGTTTTAAGCCCCTAATTTGTTACTCTGATTCCGAGCTGGCCTCCATTAGTTTATCCCTCCAGATCATTGTCAAATCTTGTGTGATCCACCCAGCACCAACATCTATGATGCTATTCTCCTGTTTCGGAATTTTTCCATTGCCTACAGAATAAAGTCCACCTAAGATTCTCAGTGTCAGTTCTTGCTCAGCTCCCTGCTCAGTCCCATGCCTCTATATCTCACAGCAGATACTCTGCTGACATGCCTGCATTCCTCATGCTAAATGCTGTTTCTCACCTTGTGTCTGTGCTGTCTGCTCTACCTAAGAAATTTCACTTTCTCTCTTGACTGTGCTAACTCCTGCTTACCCATTAAATTCAATTCTATGCTGCCTTCTCCAAACATTCTGCTCTGGCAGGGAAGGTGCTATTGCCTGTTCCTTAGGACAGCTGAGGTACCCACCCTCTGTGGCTCCTGTTTTGGCGGTCCAGCTCCCAACGCATATCACACTACAGCATAGCAACTTCTGTGGTCTGAATGTCTGTGTCCTTGCCAAATGCATATGTTGAAATCTTACCCCCACGGCGATAGCATTAAGGGAGTTGTGGGGGGGGGAGCTATGAGAGATGATTAAGTCTCAAAGGCTCCAACCACATGAATGGGAAATTACTGTCCTTATAAAAGAGGCCCAAGGGATTTGTTTGCTCCTTCTGTTATGTGAGGACGCAGCCAAAGGAGCAACCTATGGGGTAGGGATAGTCCTTACTGGATGTCCAATCTGCTGGTGCCTTGATCTTGTACATCCTGAGAGCAATAAGTTTCCATTGTTTATAAACACCCAGCCAAAGGCACTTTGTTAGAGCAAAATGGACTGACAGCAACCTAATGGACAAGACAGAACCTAATTATGTGTCATCTGGTCGGTGACCTGCTTCAGCACACGAGCTATGACTTATTCATTGTGCGTTCTCACCCAGAATATAGCTCCATGTCTGATATATATTTGGTATCTAACTGATGCCTGGTGAATTAGTAAATTAGGCTGAATAAGCAAAGTGAGATCTAAGAAGGGATTGTATTTTTGTATCAGGTTTGAAAAGTCTACAACAAGTTTTAGAAAAGGTTTATGATATTTTACATAAGGTTTTATAAGAAACAAATAATTTAGAAATAAGTAAAATAACTTTAAAATAATTTCAAGAGCTGAAATATATTTGTGAAAGTATCTGGCTCAATACTTTTTTTTCTCACAAATAGGGAAACAGGAGTTACCACCTGTCCCAGACCCCATAATAAAGGAACAACTTAGCCTTCAAATGGATTCACATATAATATTTGTGGGATCTACTGTACAAGTTGAGACCTGTATAATATTTGCCTTAACATTTTTATGTTTGACTAAAGAATCAATATCATGATTCCCCATTATTTCACTTTGCCACACGCATACGTACGAATTTAAGAGTAACACTAATCGCCCAATATTGCCAAATGTCCCTCAGCCACCTGTAAAACTAAGAAAACCACCACACTAACTCCCAAGTTTCTCTGGAACCACCAACTGGAATTTGAAAAAGAGGAACAACAAACAGAACAGAGGCTGAACACTCCTGGGAGGAGATACTTGATTTTGCAATCTGAAAGTGTTTGTCAAGCTCATTCATTTGTCTTTCTGCTGTACTAAGGTGCTCCTGCTACCTAGTATTTGTCAGATTCCAAAGCGGTGCCCATTTCTGATGTCAGCTGTGGCACAGCCCATAGGCTAGATGGTGTCCCGTCATAATCTTTTTGTCCTGAGGATATGGGGCAAGAGAAGTGCCACAGTGTTTTCCCGGGGCCTGAGCAGTGCTAGTCACATGCAGGGCTGTTTAGGGACATGGGCTGTGTTTTACTGGCACTGAGCACCTATGTGTTGGTTATTAAGTGTGTGTGTGTGTGTGTGTGTGTGTGTGTGTGTGTGTGTGAGAGAGAGAGAGAGAGAGAGAGAAAGAGACTGACTGACTAAGGGTTCAATGCAAGAGTCCCTCTGGCCTAACTCTACGAGCAGTACTAAATGTGAAAGAAACCATGCACAGTGACTACCACGCTCCCCCTCACAATGTATTATGATGCTATCTGCAACTTCATAATGGGGTAATAGTCCACTGGGGTCCCCAGTACAGGTTCCTACATTCTTCTGGTATTACATTTAGACTCATCTAGGGTATAAAGGTCTAAAGGGAATGGCCAAGAAACTAGAAATTTGCAGTCCTGGATTGTTTTCTTAAATCTACTAATTACCTACTAGGTAACTTTGAGAAAACACAACCTGTTAATGGTTAGCCATTTCAGTTTCTCTACCCATAAAATAAGCCATAAATTATCTACACCCTTGCAAAAGGACTGGGAGAACAAATGTCCAAATGAAAGGTATTGTAAAAGCAAAGTGTGGTTTGACCTCCACGTAAAGGTAGCATGACGTCAGACTCACGCAGAGAGGGTCTCCAATATAACTAGTCTTGGGTGCAGTAGTGTGTTTTCTCTGAGCTACTCGAAAGAAAGAGGTTTTGTAAGTGCAACCTATTTTCTTGAGCAAATCAATTCAGTTTTTGTGTAGCATATTCTCTCAGGTCCAAAGGCTTCACCATACAACAAGAAGGTTGTCAGAGAGGCTCTTCCGTCCCACTTGTAGTCCTCCTGTCTGTCACTGGCAAGGAGCCTGCCCTCTTCCAGGCTGCCAGAGAGTACCTGCTTCCTGGAGACCACCTGGGAACCTGACACAATGCTGTCACTTTCCAGTGCCACACCTGGTTCTTCCATGTCCTTGAGTGTCTTGGTACCAACTGTGGTTTGGATTAAGGATATACGATGGAATTCAAAGTCCCAGAGACAAGCGTGGGGAAAGGCAGGAATTTTCTTGACTTAGGACTAAGGGGCCAACGTCACAGCTTTATTTAGGAGGCCTTGCGGCAGAGTTTCCCACACCAAAATCATCAAGGCCTGTCTGGAAGAGTGATGGCGTCCCTGATGGAGTCTCTTTCTCCCTCGCAAGAAGTGTGTGTTTCAGAAGCAGAGGGAATGTTCCCTTTCCCTCCAGTTCAGGTGTGGAAGCAAACAGGGGGCTCTGGAACCCACTGGACAGAGCACGGTTGGTGGCTGGGCCTTGATAACTGCTAGCGTCCCAAAGTTCTAGGTTAAGGAACGAATGGCAATGAGTAGGGACTTGTAACACATCCTGGGGGGTGGATCGTTTACTTGTGTTTGCCTTTTTCACAGCGGAGCTGTGATTCACATGGTAGGTCTTCTCCATTCCGATGGCTTCCTGAGTCAAACTCTTCCTGTGTGCCAGGATATCCTCAGAACCCATCCTGACCTTGGCCGTAATAGATGCTCAGACAATACTTGTTGAACAAATGAAGAAAACATGGATTGAATACTCTTCCTTTGTTAATTAGTCCATCAAAAACTTGATACGCCACTTCCAAGAACTTGAAAAGAATTTCTCCACCCTAAAGTTCCCGACAACCCACACGGACAAACTACTTCTATTTTCATTTTTTAGTATCAGAAGAATGCAGTGACCACAGTTTATATTTTCCCTCCTATTCTTCTTGGGCCTGTGTTGCTCATTTAAATGCAATCTACTGTGTGTGTGGGTCAGCGGCTTAAGTTGGGAGGTTCTTACAGTAACTGGGTACGGTGGAAATTCCAGACCTTGGGCCAGGGTCTGGAGGAGATGCCCAGGACTGATGACGCAGTGGGCTACCCCGCTGAAGCACCAGCAGTGGTCCAGCTTCCTTTTGATGGCAGATCTCCAGCCTAAGCAGTTTAGGTTAGCATGGAAAGAGTTAGCAGTGCCTGAGACAGCTAGGAGGCCGGGGCAGATGACTGGGAAGATTATAAACCAGAAGACTTCCGCCTTGATATTTGAAAACCACACGGTATTTTACAACATTCTTGCCTATTAACTGCTGGGAAGGGCGCTATCTTATTGCCTTTTGCATAATGGAATCAATCTTCTCCTCAGAGGCCCCCGTGTTGCTTTGATCGAGTTCAAAAGATGAAGGGAATGATGACTAAGGACCTTGGGACCAGACTGAAGAGTCTCACGGAGACTTTTTTTTTAGGGATCATTGTTTGTTTTTTTTCACTGACGCATCACTTTGGTAAACAATTCCTATAGTCTGCGCACTTATCAAATTCCTTACCCAAATATTTGCTATTTATAAAATAATCAAGGAAACAGACTTGTGTTTATTATTCCTAAATCAGCAGCAGTTTGACGAATTAAAAACAGTCTTACTTTTTCCTTTTTCTTCTCGCTTCCCCAGCCTCTTGTAGAAGTGCCAACATTAGACACTCAACCTTGTCTTCAAGCATAAAAACGAAAAATACAAGTGACCGTGGTGAACTGCACGGTGGCCTCCACACAGGTTAGACTTCGGGCCAAGCGCCAAGCCCCCTGGGCAGCAGAAGTAGAGTTTTGGAACCGACTGAGCTGGAAAGGGATACAGTCCATGTCTGTTTCCGGTTCACAGGGGCTTCAGCGTCACCACGGAGTCTGGACGTCTGTCTGGTTTCCTGACCTTGAGAGTCTCTTACTTTAAACACCAGCGATCAGGCCTGGAGAGGAAAGGAAAGACACACGCAAGAGGCTGCCTCTGACTGCACTGGCTGGTTCCTCCAGACGGGATCTGAACAGAAGTGTTTTGATAGGGACAGTGCTCTCTGCAGCTGAGCCCGGGAGGGTGACGGGGAGGCCACAGCCATGCCCTGCATGGAGAGGCCCTGTTCTGGGCTGCTTCTTGACCACGTGGCTTCCAGAAAGGCCCATGTTCACCAGAAGCGATGGACACTTCCAACACAGAGAACCCTGCGTGTGGCTGCTGTCCTTAAGGCGTACTCTTTCTATTTCACGTTTGTCAAAGAAAGGTTTTATTAGGTAAACAGATCCGAACTTTTCCTTCTCAGTAAGAAAAACTGCCTATAGCAATGTGAGCGGGAACCAAAGAATTCCGATGAATCATGTTATTTTTATTTCTTTTGAAAAGATGGATTTTATGCATTTGAAAGTCATAGTTACAGAGGGAGAGGGAGAGGGAGAGGGAGAGAGGGAGGGGAAGAGAGAGGGAGAGAGAAAAAGAGAGAGAGAGAGAATCTTCCATTTATTGCATCGCTCCCCAGATGGCCACAATGGCTAGGTCTGGGCCAGGCCAAAGCCAGGAACTGGGAGCTTCATCTGGGTCTCTCAAGTGGGTGACAAAGACCCAAACACTTGAGTCCACTGCTTTTCCTAGGCCATTTAGCAGGGAGCTGGATCAGAAGTGGAACAGCTGGGACTCCAATCAGCTCCCATTTGGGTGCTAGCTTTGTAGGGGGTGGCTTTACCCACTCTACTACAATGCTGGCCCCTGAATCATTTCTTAAAATACCCACAGTTACCATTTATCTAACTAAATCCCCAAGTCTACAATAACTGCAACTTTGCACAGAGTTACCACAAAGCTTAACATGTCTAGAAAAGGTCTTCAAAAACTGCAGAGGAAAATGCATATTATGAAAAACTATCCATAGAGTTAACATGTCTTGCACTAAATTAACATTTTCAAGAATTGCTTATTTGAAAAAGGAGATGGGCAGACAGAGATTGCCAATCTGCTGGTTAGCTCCTCAAGTGCCCACTGTGACTGCGGCTGGGCCAGGCTGAAGCCAGGAGCCTGGAACTCATTCTGGATCCCGCATATGGGTGGTAGGGAACAAAATGCTTGAGCCCCTTCCCAAGGTCCCCATCGCCATAAAGCTGGAATGAGGAGCAGAGCCGGGACTTCTCGGGCACCCTGGTAAGAGAAGTGGGCACCCCAAGCAGTGTCTTCACTTCTGTGCTAAATGCCTGACCCCGAACTTATCTTTTAATTCCATTATCCATGAGCTTTTTTGGCATGCCCTTAAATTTCCACACCTATACCCTCTTTATGCCACCCTACAGTTCAACATCCACAGTCTTGCCTTATTCTGATGAGTTTGTTACTAAAAGGAAGAGCAATGCTAATCTACTTCTAGAGCTGTTGCATGAATTGTTTCTATTCCTTTATGGTCTACTGAGCTGGCTCATTAACAGGTTCCTGCTCTGTCAAGGGGACACTGGCGGTAGCTAAGTTCAGAGGGCACGGGCTGTTGGCATGATTCTGCAGAGAGCAGCTACCGCACACAGCTTCTCAGAGGAAGTGATGAGAGAAACACCAGTCACGAAGGGAAGCATGCATTTATAGAAAATGGTGCATTACATGTTCAGCAGTAAAAATCTCACATTCGTGAGTGGCAATTCCATTGCCTTTGGGAAAAAAATCATAATCTTAAGTAAAAATTCCAGAAATTAATCTGGAGGGCGAAGTCATCTCACTCCCCCAAATCAGAACAGCCAGGATAGTGCAGCGGAAGCAATGAGGCCTTGAGCTGCCTATCACAGGCATCCGTGTCGAGTGGGAGGGAAGAGTTTTTGTGGTTTTTCTTTTCTCCTGTCATCACGAAACACCCAGGGCGACTAGCCCTGTGGATGTGCTCCAGGAGTCACCCAAGTTACTTTCTCTCAGGAACTTCTGCCTTGAACCCCTTTGAGGCACTGAACTCGTTTCTACTTGCTGGAAGAATGTCAGGGCATCGTCTGCATCCGCGCATGCTTCCTACTAGGATGCCGGCGGAAAACCCCATTCGTGCCCTGCCCTCTACACTAGTAGGATTTTTCTTTCCAGTAAATGCAAAAAGAAGAGCATGTAACTGGTACTAACTGATGGGCTTTGGAGTGTTTTAAAATGGAAAAGCTACATTTTGATCTCAAATTTTCTGCTACTATGAGCTTTATAAGGGTGTGAGGTCCTGCCTTCTATCTCTACATTGCACAATGTCCTGTAGCATTTATGAACATCTATGGAGTACTTGAGAATTCTTTATATGAAAGAATTTGCCTCCAAAATGAAAATATTTCTTTTTTGGCATCGGAGTTTGGCTAAGCAAAGGTCCCTCCCATCTAAATGTGCTAGAAAAGCAGTGGGGCTAGTCCTTGTTACACAGTCTATTACGATGGTTGACAATGATGACTGGCTATCCTGTGATCTCTCTATTCCAATGGAGGGGAGGATGAATGTAAATAACTGGAAAACAACAATTTGAACCAAACTCTCTGAATTTGGCTTTGATTTTTCATAACTCCCACAGAGCCTCTAATTGCTTTTCACCCATCTTTTTTTTTTTAAGACTTATTTATTTATTTATTTGAAAGGCAGAGTTACACACAAAGAGGAGAGACAGAGAGAGAGGTCTTCCGTCTGCTGGTTCACTCCCCAGATGGTTGCAATAGCCAGAACTGTGCCAATCTGGAGCCAAGAGCCAATAGATTCTTCTGGGTCTCCCAGGCAGATGCAGGGGCCCAAGCCTTGGGCCGTTCTCCACTGTTTTCCCAGGCCATAGCAGAGAGCTGTATTGGAAGTGGAGCAGCCAGGATTTGAACCGGTGCCTTATAGGGTTCCGGCTCTGCAGGTGGCAGCCTTACCTGCTACGCCACAGCACCAGCCCCTGGCCCATCCTTAACTCAAATCTCAAGACCCAGTGGGGAGGAGGACTCAGGAGGAGGTTCCAGACGTCTAGCCAGGACAATCTTCTGGAAGAGGAGAGGTGGAGAAGCGCTGGACTGGAGGGCTCAGGCGTGGTGGGTGAGGCTCACTTCCACCACGACACCACTTTCCATTCTTGGGAAATGCTCTGTCTGTCTTCAGATCTGAGGTCTCTCTGTCAGCTTAGATGAATGGACTAGATAATGTATGAATTTCCTGTTCTCGCAGTGTTTGAAATTCACATACAAACGAAGACAGAGTGATCTTGTAGTCAGGTGGTATTGCATTGGATATGGAAAGAGCTTAAGGATGTTAGACTACTAACGTCAAACTTAGAGAATTAGCAAAATCTCAAAGCAATTCAGGGGCAAAAACAATATAAAAAAGTAAACATGTATACACTTTTAAGTCAAGATTTTTACTACTGTTTCTTTCTGATGGCATATTTAAATGTAAAATTCAAAGTCACATAATTTTGAGTAAAGCTTCTAATTGACTTGAATGTATACAAATCTAACCCTGGTATTTTGAACTTGACACAATTCAGCAATTTTTGAAATTCATCTTCTAGTTATTCAAGTTAAATGAACAGTGCCCTTTGGTTATTTGATGTGATTTTTTAAAAAATGGCTCCTTTGAGAAACTGTTTCTGGGTATCAATACTAGAATAAAAACACTGGCTAAAATCATAAAAGCAGGAAAACTAATTTCAGGGCATTTGAGGCCGTCCTGCTTCCTGGGCTCACAGGGCTTCGGAAGCTGAGATCTGCTCTCTGATGTCACTGCTCTGTGAAATCTGAGCCATTCAGATCCATATGGTGGACAGCTTGGAAGCACATACTGCTTACATTGCTCAGAACCTCAGAAAAGGGAATTTCTCCTTTTTAATCCTCAAAACCAAACTTTCCAAGCGCCAATGAATTGTTTTATCCACCTGCAGCTTCTTCTGAGGAACAAAACTCTGATTCGTTCCATAATTTCCTCATTTGCAATAACTTCCAAATTCTGCTATTTTAGTTTTAAATTCAAATAATTGTTACAGCCAGTGATTTGGGGCTGCGAAAATGGAGAACGTGTGTGTGTGTGTGTGTGTGTGTGTGTGTGTGTGAGTGAGAGAGAGAGAGAGAGAGAGAGGGGGAGGGAGAAGGAAAAAGAGAGAGAAACATCCTGAAGATATTATGCATACACAAGGCAGGAAATTTCTCATTTCTTTTAACTCTCTACTGTAATCTATAACTTTGTCTATTCAATAGTGAGTCAACATGGATCCACAGATTTTGTAAATACAGAAACTTTGCGCTCTGAAATATTCCGCAAGGAGAAAAACTATCTGTCTGAGAATAAAGAGCACACAGAGGAAGGGGAGTGTGGGCTCTACTGGGCTGTCTGCAGAGGTTCCTGGGGGTCGGGCCTCGGAGGAGAGACTGTGCAATAGAACTGCTGCTGGCTTAGGAAGCACCAACCCAGTGGCAAGAGTGTGGATTCAACGAACAGCTGATGAGCAGGCCCCTCCTGGTTGCTGTCTCTCTCCTGTCCACCTTACAACCCTCCTTTTCTTGGTTCCATTGCTTCAATTAAACTGCAGGCTTGGCTTTCATCTCATGCCAACACCCATTAGTGTTTCTAGCTAGTCTTTCCATCTGCCCACTTCCCTACTTTATGTCTTTGTCTTGGAAGGATATATGCCATTGCAGAGGTTTAGAGTGAAAATAAGATGTGGTTCTAAAAGTCCACAATGGCGCCATGTACTCATGAGTTTTAGATTCATATCCTGTCCCACCTATGGGGACAGCCCACCATTTGCATTCATGCTAATTGCTACACGTTCTGTAAGACCTAGTTATGCCCCATATGCTCTGTGAAGACTCTCTGTCTCCCTCCTCTGTGTTTCCCAAGAACCCTGGGAAATCTCCATCACAGATGCTGATGGATTAGTATAAACCGAATTTGCCCCCTCCCCTAGATTCACACGTTGAAGTCCCAAACCCTAAAACCTCAGAATGTAACCGTATTTGAAGATGAGGTCTTTAAAGAGACGATCAAGTCCAAATGAAGCCATTACGATGAGGCCCTAATCTACTAGGATTCATGTTATGAGAAGAAAGAGATTCCCAGGGTGCTCCCTGTCACAGGAAAGACCACGTGAGGAGAGAGCAAGGAGGCCCCACTGCAAGCTAATGGAGAGGCTTCGGGAGAAACCACGTCTCGAACCTGCTGACCCCTGTATCTTAGGTTTCCAGCCTCCAAAACTGTGAGAAAATGAGTTCTTCTTTAAGCCACCAGGATGTGGTATTTTGTAATAGCAGCCCTGATAAACTAATACACTGGCCTACAGACTATTGCCTTGTCTTTATTTACTTCTATATTTAAACACCCTTAAAAGGGATTCTCTTGCATCTCTGTTTTCACAAAACCTAGCAGAGTCCCTGACAAATATCAGAAATGTTTGTTGAGTGAATAATGGAAGGAGGATCTTCCTGGCTGTGATGATCATCCAATCATTTGCTCTCTATTGCCTCCCTATGTGTATCTATGCTCTATCATCTGGTTTCTAACAGTTTGAACACTTGTCTCTAGCTCATATCTAAGCTTTAACACTGTCGAGTTTATCCCCAGTGATAGCTGGATCCACTCCCCTGACAGTGGCCAGACACACAGAGGATGAGCTCTGTGGTTTCACAGTAAGGCAATATGCCCAGACAGCAGATTCCAGCTTATAGGAGCACAAACAGCAAAACCAGGGTTTTATGAGCGCAAGGCCAGCAACTCAACCTTAAGGAATCCACGGTGCTCCTAAGGCTTTCAGCTGCCATGTCTCAAGTAAGGCATCAAAATAAGACAGGAGGGAGCCCATATGCTGACCAAGTAAATGTCAAAACTCCACAGGGAGTCGGAACCTGCCTCATATCAAGAAGTAATTACATAACACACTCTTATGTGTAGGTTTTTATCATCTACCAGATTATGGGATACCTACATGTAACAACTCAGAATGATAACATTTCTGTGACTAAAACATGATTAAACTTCAAAAACATTTCCTTTCAGCTTCACTTGCCACTGTCATCTATCTCCTGGACCCCAAGGAATTCTGAGTGAAGCAGAGCCCCACGATGCATATGCACGTACCCATAAAGGCTATGCTTGCTTTTATACATCCTTACTCTTGTCTGACTCCTTCCTTCTTGCTTAAGCAACACTATGTCGAAATGCAGTGGTATTTTA
Source organism: Sylvilagus floridanus (assembly GCA_949820135.1). Classification (NCBI taxonomy): domain Eukaryota; kingdom Metazoa; phylum Chordata; class Mammalia; order Lagomorpha; family Leporidae; genus Sylvilagus; species Sylvilagus floridanus. Next base: position 63,656,360 of record OX463227.1, on the reverse strand, counting down.
TGGGAGTGAGGGTGCAGGGTGAGTCCTCTTGTCCTGATGCAAGTAGACCCAAGATCACCTGGGTCCTGGGTGTTTGGTAGTAAGTTTTGCCACGGACACCTTTTGAATCCAATGTTGGGAGGAATAGTTTCTCCTATTATGTGGTTTTTTAATGGCACGGCATTTTATTCCTAGATTCTGTTTTGTGTATTTTTTTTAAATCCCCAACTTCAGTTGTAAGTGTAATCATTACTGGTCCTTTTCTGTAAATTTGAGCTGTTTAATGATATAGAGTTCCTTAGTGTTTCAACTATACTGCAGTACTTGGACCAGTTGGCTTTGCCTTCCAGAGAAGTGTTGTAAGATACACTACACATTTGAAAGGAGAACGTATCAGAGTTTTAATGCTAAATATCTTGAGGTGAGAAGTCAAGAACAAGGATCTTATCCATGACTCAATGCAATATCAAGGATCGCTCAGTAAATTTCCACCACTGCTACTTCTAGAGACTCAATGAAATCAACTCCATTTTAAATGTCCATTGTGTGCAAGGCATGGTGTGAGTGTCTGCAGAGCCATAAACATATTTGGGGCTGGCACTGTGGCATGGTGGGTAAAGCTGCTGCCCACAGTACGAGCATCCCACATGGGTGCCAGTTCAAGTTCCAGCTGCTCTACCTCTGACCCAGCTCTCTGCTATGGCCTGGGAAAACAGTGAAAGATGATGGCCCAAGCCCTTGGGCCCCTGCACTCCTGTGGGAGACCCAAAAGAAGCTCCTGGCTCCTGGCTTTGGATCAGTGCAGCTCCAGCTGATGTGGCCGGTTGGTGAGTGAACCAATGGACAGAAGACCTCCCCCCCCCACCTCTCTCTGCCTCTCTTTCTCTCTTTGTGTAACTCTTTCAAATAATTAATATTTTTTTAAAAAAGGATAAAAACATTTAAAATATTTCTACCTTCAAGGAGTTTGCAGAAAAGTTGGGAAGAAAAATGTGACTATCAAGCTAAGTAAAAATTAAATATTTCAGCAACAAATCTAAATTTAAAAAGGTACACACTTGGTATAGTGGCTAAGACACGGCTTGGGGCACCTGCATACAGTATTGGAGTGCCTATTCCTGATTCCAGTTTCCTGCTCATGCATACACTGGGAGGCAGGAGGTGATGGCTCAAGTTCATGGGTCACCACATCCCAGACCACAGAGAGGGCAAGGTGAGGAAGGCATTTTGGGGGGCACATAGAATTTGGGTAAGTTGGGGGTTCAGGGGAGGCAAAACAAACTCATATGGTTCTCTAAAGAGTATGAAGTCAGGCAGCCTGTGATCAGTTCACCCAGGGTGACCTGGGACAAGTTCCTTTCTGCTCTGAGTCTGTGTTCTTAGAAGAAAATAGTAAGAACAAACCCAACTCTTTGGATTGCTGTGGGGAGTTGGTGAGGGCTGAGTAAGTTAATTCTTGGCAGAGTTTCACACGCACCACCATTTATGATACCAGACATAGCATGTATCCCTTTGTCTCTCAGGTTATTGTCTGTTTCCTGTGCCCAAAAGTAAAGTTCTTGAGGGTAAGGACTTAAACTATTGTTTGGCTTAGGAGCTACAATGTGTATATGACCATCTGGCACACAATGAGTACCTAGAGCCATATTTAGTGATGAATAAATCAATGCATAATCAATTGGATGACACCAAAAATAGATTAGTTCATACTATTATTCAACCATGTCTTTTTCATATTTGTTCTAATATTTCTCCATTTATTTCAACTTTAGAAGCAACAAGAACTGTTGTGGGCAGAGGCTAAATTTCAAATGAGCAAAATCATTTAGGGATTTATTTATTTATTTAGACAGGCAGAGTGGACAGTGAGAGACAGAGAGAAAGGTCTTCCTTTTTCCATTGGTTCATACCCCCCAATGGCCACAGCTGCAGTGGCTGGCGCATCGCGCTGATCGGAAGCCAGGAGCCAGGTGCTTCTCCTGGTCTCCCATGGGGTGCAGGGCCCAAGCACTTGGGCCATCCTCTACTGCACTCCCGGGCCACAGCAGAGAGCTGGCCTGGAAGAGGGGCAACCAGGACAGAATCCGGTACCCCGACCAGGACTAGAACCCGGTGTGTCAGCGCCATAGGTGGAGGATTAGCCTGTTGAGCAGCGGCGCCGGCCTCATTTAGGGTTTTAAACCTGTGCCAGTGAGTTACAACTACTGGAACTCAGATCATTTGCCTTGAGTAGACAGTGCAATGGGGGAGAAAATCTTGTTTTTCTCATTTCTTCTTCCTCCATCTACTCCTCCCCACAGGCTCCTGGTTGTACTGGAGCCTTTGGTGTCCCTCTTGCTGATCAATATCTAAAAATAAAGAACACAAATTGGAGGGAGGAGACAAATGTATTTTTCTGGGGCCAGTAGTGTGGCACAGTGGGTTAAACTACCATCTGAAGTGCTGGCATCCCATATGGCTACCAGTAGGAGTCCCAGCTGCTCCACTGCTGATCCAGCTCCTTGCTAATGTACCTGGGAAAGCAGTGGAAGATGGCCCAAGTACTTGGGCCCCTGCACCCATGTGGGAGAACCAGAAGAAGCTCCTAACTCATGCCTTCAGCCTGGCCTAGCCCTGGCTATTGTGGCCATTTAGAGAGAAAAGCAGCAGATGGAAAATTTCTGTCTCTTTCTCTCTCTGCAATTCTTTTTTTCAAATAAAAATAAATAAATAAAATGTTTTCCCAAATAGACTTTTTTTTTTGACAGGCAGAGTTAGACAGTGAGCGAGAAACAGAGAGAAAGGTCTTTCTTCCGTTGGTTCACCCCCCAAATGGCTGCCACGGCCGGTGCGCTGTGCCGATCCAAAGCCAGGAGCCAGGTACTACTTCCTCCTGGTCTCCCTATGTGGGTGTAGGGTCCGAGGACCTGGGCCACCCTCCACTGCCTTCCTGGGCCACAGCAGAGAGCTGGACTGGAAGAGGAGCAGCCAGGACAGACTCCGGCACCCCAACCAGGACTAGAACCCGGGGTGCCAGCGCTGCAGGTGGAGGATTAGTCAAGTGAGCCGCGGCGCCGGCCCCAAGTAGACTTTCTAACTCCCATGGAGAGAGGGTTGGAATGTCACTTCTCCTTTCTCTAATCTACCTCACTGCCCTATTTCTAAGCCCAGGAAGAATAAGCCAAAGTATGCCAAATGAAGCATGATGTTCAGAAAATGTTATATTTTCCATGACAGTAGGTCAAGTGGCAATGGGTTTCTGCTGTGAAATCACTTGGCTTTATGCATGAGTCCCTGTCACCACCACCAGAGACAGACTTACTTTGATCTGATTTTCTGTTCCATTACAATTTTGTAAGCTAAATTAAATTGGGTTTGTTTTAAGAACATAGACCAGGGTTTACATCACTAACCCTGGGAGAGAGGGGACCAACAATCAACATTTTATCATCTTGTGTTGCTGTGTGACCAGCTAAAGAATCTCATTAAAACCTTATTTTCAGGAAATCGATGCATTTACAGCTCCCCACTTGGTAATATGTCTGTTACTAGCACGGAGGGGAGGTAAAATGAGTCACACGATGTCAACTCCCACTCTGCAGGCTGCTGACACCTCATTCTGCTTTCCATGAGTGACACAAGGCTCCGTGCACATTCTAACCTCTCAGACGAAATTCTGTATTCAAACCTGCAAAACCCATTATTGCTTAAGAAAGCCAGAATTACTGAACATTTTCCCTTCTTCTGACTTCAAATGCACGTCATCGACCACGTAAAGGAGAACAATGTGCGTAGTATTCTCTCACCCCTTCTAAGATATTTTTGTAGTGAGTTTTTGGTTTAAAAATGATTCCACCAGAGGATTTTAATGTCTCTGTGTGAGATATTCCAGAACTTCAAATAAATAAAATCCAAACATCTCAGGGACATCTTGTGGGGAACTTGATTGGAAAACTTGAGTGTTTTTGTTCTTCATGTGAAAAGCATCTTGGTGTCTTTCCGGAGGGTCTTTCTGGAGTTTACAGAAATTTTTGTAGTATTATATATCAGCAGGATCCTGGCAAGGATGGAATTCACCTCAGAATTTTCCAGTGGAAACAGCTTGATAAAAGACTGCTTATAGAGGTATGGGCAGGTTAAAGAGAAATTATGGAATCTTGAGGCAATAATCAGAAATGGTTAGTACACACTCAGGCTTATAGGACGAAGGTAGAAAATAGTGCGACTTGAATCCACTGAAGGCTACAGTCACTGCCAGACACCGAACCAAAGAAGACAGGGACCCAGGGAGAAGTACATGATCACTCTCTCCTTTCCATCTCTGTTCCCCTGCTCTTCCTGTTCATTGGCCAAAGGCAACTGAAGTCAAGGCCAAGGGAGCCAGTGATCCATTGAGGTCAGATTCCCGTGAGACAGTAGGATAGAAGGAGAGCAGAATATTAACCTGCCCAAAATAGTGTTCTTTATATGTAAGGATTTTGTTCATCTTGTGTCAACATTTATGATAAACTTGCTGCCACTTAGCCATTTTCATTCTCTATTCTGATCTCCTTTGTGATGCTGTGATCTGAATTTATAATCTGGGCTCTGACCTCTTGGGACTAATCCTGATCCTCATATCAACTAAATCCATGCTAAAATTATGAAAACTGTGATGCTCCTGTTTTACTCTTCTGAATATTTAAATTCATGGTCTCTTTTCTTGGCACAGTTGTTCTTTCAAGGGCATTAAGACATTTACTTTTGGTATTTCATAGATTTTTATCATATCCGGGTTGGGTTGGCATTTTGATATAGCACCTTGTCCAGTGATGCAAGAAAATGGACACTTAATAAATGCCTGTGAATGGGATGTGCACCATCAAGTGGCTCTTGTGCAAATAGAGGAGATGATATTGAAAAGTTAAGCAACTTAGCCAATATCTCATGATGTGCCAATAGGAAAAGAAACCGAGTCAGAAGGCTTACAAATGTGCTGTCTCCAAAGAGAAATTTTGCTAAACAGGGCAAGAATTTGAACAAGTGTTAATTTTTTTCTTGTACTTTGATCCAATCTTAAGAACAGTTGAGATATTCAAGGAGTGGCTTTGCAGTTGATTTGTTTCCCAGATTGTCAGAGACATGTACACTCCATTATGTTTTCTTCTTAATCATTACACATGAAATGTTTTCAGCCAAAATCAAAACTTGAATTATTCATTTGGAGTAAATTGCACTGAACTATTATGGCTTCCCATTTCTCAAATAGGGAAGAGAGTAAATAAATGAGATTAAGTATCATCTGTGAAATCAGCTACAGTCAACTCTTCCTTATCAATGAAAATAAAGGCCAGGAATGACTTGAAAACCTACATGGATATGGTTCTCAGACTTCCACAGGTGTTACAAAGCCAAGTTCAACCAAACCTCTACTATATCCCAAAGTTCCAAATTAAACTTTTTTTTTAATATTACTGTTTTCCTGACTATCCCACAGGGGATTCATACAGGGAGGAAAGCCACATAAACCTTTTTTGGTCCCTCTGTCCTCCGTCTGGAATGTCTATGGTGCCCCCACCTCGGTCCAGTTACATTTTGTTTCTGTATATGACTCTGTTGTGTTTTTTAAATAAAGATTAAAAAAACCCTTTTTGGAATAATATGAACCAGGAAGATAAAACGTTGTATATAGGATAAGTCACTGTTCGACTTGAGAACATTTGGGGGTAGGCTGGTCTGTCATCTTAGAAGCATACATGGAGGCTCCCTTCAGAAAGTGGGCCAGCATCCCACTTGTTTTGTACCTGGTTCCTGTGTGCATAGCCTCAAGGTGGTGGCAAACAACACTGTGAGGGAAGCTCACAGAGGGTTCAAGTCTTCTCAAATCATATTGACTTTAAATCAGTAATAGTTTCTAAATAACTTGTGTTCCCAATTAGGCATCATCCTTAGTTCTTTCTTCTTTCTCTCCATGCCCACAACCACAGTAGAATCCTATTTACTATTCTGGAAGTATTCCTCTCTTTGGCATGTTATCCTTCCCCATCTCCATGCCTACTGGCTTGTCTTGGTTACTGTCACTGTTGATCTGGGCCAGGGTGGGCCAGATCCCTAATTCTATCTACATCCACACTCTCACCTCAGCCCCTCCACAATGTAGCTGTCATTGTCATGCAAAAACATAAATGGGTTCAAGTCAGTTGTTCCCTTAAAATGATTTGGAGGTTTCGCAAATACTGTTAACCTCATCTCTTTGTGGTTTATCTTTTCAATGGTTCTCCTGGTATTCTGTCACATACTCGCTTTTTCCAGCAAAATAAATGCCCAGCTCAGGACTTATTGTACACTGATCGCAGTCTATTGCTTTAGCCCCATCTCCCACCAATACTCTCTTTATACTGACTATATCCACTCATTCATATTCTTGGCAGATGCTCCACTTCTCAAGACTTGGCTCACATGACGGTTCTCCTGACACTACCAGTAACACCACCCTTTTCATCACAGTCCAATACACACAGCTACACCATTGCCTGGACTACATTGTGTAGAGTTCATTGCTCATATGCATCTGTGTTCTCAAGGGACTATAGGATAAGACTCTACCTTCTTGTGGTTCCTTATCCCTACACCTAGGAAAAAAATGTTCTGGGCTTCAGAGATCCCACTCTGGTCTCTTCCAACAGTGTCTTTCTGCATGAGATGGAAAGTCCAAAAGGTCAAGAACAGGAACCCACCTAGATTCTGTCTTCCCAGATCCCATGCTCCCAGAACCCAAGAATTCCCTGTCCAAATAGACTGACTCTCCTTGCAGGACCTGCACAGGATTTTTCCATGGATCTGTCCCACAGAGAAGATGGTGTGCTCTCTCCTAAGCCCAAGAGATGACCATGGATGCCTACTTGCAGAGACACAAAGGCAGAGCTGACCATATAGATGGCCTTGTGCCTAGAGATGCACACCAGAGCTAGGACTGGCAAGAGATGAGTGGTAGGAGCTGGAACATCAAGAAGTTCAAAAGCTTTAAAGTTGAATCTAGCTCTCCATGTAGTTGGGAAGGTTTATTTACCACAGTGGGAAAAAGAACATAGTCTGTCATTGGAAACCCTGAAATATTTACCCATATGTCATGTATGCCTCCTTTGTACTCTAGCTTGGACCTCTACAAAGATTGAGGGGTGGGGTGGGAGCCCTTATCAGACATCATGTAGGGCTGAGAATTGATTGGCTAAAGGAAAACACAGATAACTCTATGGATTTGAATAAGAGAAAATAATAGAAGATATTAATTATAACTGAATTACCAAACTAGCTAATATACTTTCCAAAAATGTTTATATACAAAGGGCCAAAGTTAAACATCCTATCTAAAAAGATCTTTTTTTTTTTTTTTTTTTGACAGGCAGAGTGGACACTGAGAGAGACAGAGAGAAAGGTCTTCCTTCTGCCGTTGGTTCACCCTCCAATGGCCGCCGCTGCTGGTGCGCTGCGACCGGTGCATCATGCTGATCCGAAGCCAGGAGCCAGGTGCTTCTCCTGGTCTCCCATGCGGGTGCAGGGCCCAAACACTTGGGCCATCCTCCACTGCCCTCCCAGGCCACAGCAGAGAGCTGGCCTGGAAGAGGGGTAACCGGGACAGAATCTGGTGCCCCGACCAGGACTAGAACCCAGTGTGTCGGTGCCGCAAGGAGGAGGATTAGCCTAGTGAGCCACGGCGCCGGCCTAGAAAGAACTCTTTACCTAATAAATGATCAATTTCTTTAAAACATCCTTTGAATTATCCAGCATTCTTTCTATTTCTAAAACACAACACCAATGTACAAAGTACTCTATGAATAGGTTAAGAATGAAGTCAAGCAGAACATGAGTCAGATAGCAAACACAATTGTGGGGGTTACATTCCATCCAAAAAGGAAGAATTAATAAAAACTAACAATGAAATCTCTTGGAATCTGCATCGCAGGTCTCTGTCACTTCAAATGACCCCTTCATCTTTCATAGGCAGATAAGATCATTACTGCAAGAAGGAAGAACATTTGTCTTCCAGATGGAACCTTAAGAACTAAGCAAGGTATTATTTGCCGTAAATATGATGATTTCAATGAGCATGGGCATTTAGCTTTTTTTTTTTTCAGGTGTTATAATCAATGAGTGGCACACTATGCGGAGCAACCGAGACCTCTTATTTCAATGTCTTACCTTTTCTCCAAAGACAACACATTTATTGTCATATAAATTTGTATTACAGATAACATGCCAAAAATTTTCAGGCTAAAACTATGATAAGCATATGCTTATACAGTATATGTGTGCATGTATATGAATATCTGTATGGAAATGGAGACTCAAAGGAAGATATAGATTGCTGATTAGACTGCCTGATTGAGATATTTAGCCTGGAAAGCCAATCAAAAATATTTATTAAGACTTATTGATAACCAGCTACTACAACGTTATGGAACACACAATTGATGAGAAGAGAAGGTCCTGTCCCTAGGAAAGATTTTAGTGGGACTTGGCTCTCAAGTGAAGGGAATATTATGGGCAACTTGCCTTGGTGGGCATGAGCCAGGAAGTGACTCAGATCTCCCAGTTGTATGTACTTAGGTGTATTATATTAGGGGATCTTTATTTAATTCTCACCAAATCAGTGCATGAAAACATTGTCTCCATTTTCTAGTTAAGGAAATTGGGGTTTGAAGAAATAGACCAAAAAAGGGCTATCCAGTTGAATAATTAGTTGCCAATGAACCTTTTACAAGAGACTTAGAGCATTTTAAAATCCATTAGGAATATGGTGTCTGGTAACTCAGAATACTTGTATTGCATGGCTTCTTACAGCACTGGTGAAGTGTAAATGAGTAGCACTTCTGCTCTGCACATGTTCTTATCCCCATTGGAAGTTAATCATGTGGCAGGAAAAACTTATATTTTAATAATTCCTCCACTGTCTTCTACAGAACACAGAATAAGGTCCTGAATACTACTAGTGTGAGAAGGTCTTTGACATAATTGAAGATTTTTTATAATTCCAAGGAAGGAGGTCAGAAGTGTAGAGATAGAAGCTGGGATTAATTTGCTCTGCTAAGATGACAGACTTCAGGCTGTGTAGGGCCTGAGAATGGAGTGTCAAAGCCAGGAAGGCTGAGCTGTGAAAGAGAAGGCAGAGAGAAAGAAAAGAGACTTCGGTGAGGGGTACACTCAAAGGGGTTCCTGCAAAGCGCCATGCTGTGTGCTGTGCAGTGTGGTTTCCTCCTTGTGCTCCTCCACTCAGTCTCTGATGAAGTCTACATGACTCATTATGCTTTTGACGTGGCACTGGAGCCACCAGGCAAAGGGATGGACATGTTGTTAGAAACAAAAAACACTGATTTTTGTCATTAGAAAATAAATCTCTCTATAGGCTGAACAGATAAGGATAGGTATTTAAAGACTATCCGTTTGAAGGGGCAGCTGGTCATCATCCTGCCAGTACACTGATGTCTTGGACAGGTCCTATCTCTGGTGAAATAACAGAGCCAGGCAGGTGGCCACAGGTAGAGAAGGGTCACAGCCAGCGCCTGACTTCTTCTGCCACGCATCACCTCCATGCAGTAGGATGATTCTGAACCCAGAAAGAGAGAACTTACTTTGAAATCGCGACTGTGTTCGTACTCAGGTGTACCTAAGTGTGATTTAATCTAAATTAGCTTCCCTGGCCTTGCTTCCTCCATCTGTGACTGTGAATAACCAAATTTGTTTTTTGTCTACCTCACAGGTCAATTTTGAGGATCAAATAAGGCAACAAAGGAGAAAACATTTTGCAGACCATATGGTTTGAAGTGATTCTGCCAGCTAATTCTAGAAAAAGATCTGAGTAATCATGAATGCACTTGCCCCGAATGAGAGGTCTTGGGTTTGGCATAAACTGATGTAACCAAAGACTGTTAGTCACTGATTGAGTGACTAATGGCAATTACTAATGCCCAAAGGACTAGGATGCAAAAACAAACAACAAAACAACAGGGAGTGCTAACCTCTTATCTTTACAGTCAGCAGTGAAGTTAAGTCACGTGATGTGTCAAAGAGCTTAATGTTTTCTTGACGCATTCTGATTTGTGGGACTAAAGGTGAGAAAAAAAGAAGTTGGAATTCCATAGGGTATTTAGCAGCAAGTTCATTGGGTGGGATGCTTTCTCTCAATACAATAATGCTGAATATTCCAGAAGTCATTTTGAACAATTTGAATGACAACTATTACAGTAGTTTCCTGCAGATCACTCTTATCCTAACACCTGCAAACCCAGTGTATTTTTTTTTAACCTTGACTGACATGGCATAATCCTTTTTTCTTTATATTTCAGAAGGTACTTTCAGATATAAAAAATAAAAGTACTCTCCTAAATCTAATGTTTATTACTTAAGACAGAGGGGAGCAGTGGATGCCAGTATGCATTTGGGGCTTGCTCTTATTCATGTACTCTCCCTCTCCTATTTTCCTCAGACATGAGAGTCTATTGGGTCAAACTAATAACAGAGTAACATTTTTCTTTCTTGACCAGCCAATAAGATAAAAGCAGTTAAGCAGTAAGAGGCATGGAGAACCTTCACACAGCATTGTAGATTTTTAAAGGTGTGTCTTAGGGAATCCTTGTCCTGAAAGTCCAGGAGACGTTAGTGCCAGGAAAATCCACACCAAAGGGCATGGATTCCTATAATAGACAATTTCAGATTTTGGAAAAACTGTGCTTGTCCTAAAACATACAAATGATAAATGAATCAGCTTGTGGTCCTACTCCTGGCGATTGTGTTTGTCATAAGAAAGGATTTTATTACACCATCGTCAGCTTCAGTTACAGTTTATGTTGGAAACTTCATTTTCCATGCCTAGCATACTTTGTGACATTTCCACTAACCTCCTAATTGAGACAAAGCTGAGCAACTGTCAATTTGGTTGGTTTTTAAAGACTAGAGGAACATCTATCAACCTGCTCCCAGGGCAGAGCAACAAGAACATGGGGTGAGGAACATCATTTAGCAGATAATACACTAGGGGTTTTCTTCTCTTGTATTTCCCATAGGACCAATCCAATACTGAAAAATATAACTTGTGAGAAAATGCTGGATTGAATGAATCAAGACTGCCGAAGGAGGCGAGAGACAAGAGAAAAGTAAAAGCCACAAATTAGACGTAGGGACTGGAGAATTAAGGAAGACAAAAGCAAATCACTTTAAAATAGGAGGCACAAAGTTCCTTATCCTGTTGCTCTCCCTCCTTACCTGTTGCACTGTTGACCTTGGTTAACTACCAGACTCTAACTTGTCCTTCAGACCTACCAAAAAGATGTCCCTGGGGAAGAGTTGCTTGATCTATCCAAAGTGAGTTGCTCCTTCCCTGTGAAGTCTGCTGCAACCTAGCACTTCATCTCTGACTTTGTTTCAACACTTGTCTCATATGTTGATGGCTTGTTTACCAATCTTTCTCTTTCCCAGACTCAGACTACAACTTTCTGGAATGTCTAACATGGTTTTCCCCTTTACCTGTGCATAATGTCTATTAACCAATCCCAAATGCAGTTCCTGGTCTGCAGGAAGTGCTTGATAAGCAAATAACGGACAATGCCTAAGGTAGCTTCCATTTGTAGGTTTTTGTTAGATGTATCAAATGCGAAAGGAGCTTCCTAAATGAACATTTGAAACCTGCTGAGGCCCTGGCTATGTCTCAGCAGGCGGGAGGAGAAGCAGGTTACACACAGAGGAGTGCCCTACCTAAGGATCATTCTTACCCGAATGTGTAAACCACAACCAGTCCACTTAACGGTTTGCATCCCTCTGGAGCAAATAAAATCAGTAGACATTCGTGATAGGAAAGTTCTTTCAAAGACTCAGTGTCCCTGCTTCACATCAGGATTTGATGTGGGATTACTCTCTGTACTGCTTTCTCAAGGGCCTGCTTTAATCTGATTTTAAAATAGCTACTACAGGGAAGGCTCCATGAGTTCCCTACGACGGCTGTCTCTTCAATTAGTAGACTTCTAGGGATCTCTTGTATAAATAAACAGTTTGTGATACTGAACCAAGGCTAGGCGCCTTTGGTATTTCTTTGTGTGTAGCTTAACTGAAACATAGCTGGACTTGGAACATGTTTGTACAAACTAACTAATCCTACTAGATCATCATGACCTGCAATTACCCTGTTATTCCCAGCCTGTACTTGACTTGTGCCAAAGCAGGCAGTAGTTCTACAATGAGAAAGACTTTCCATTAAAGAGACAGGTAGAACCCTTCCCCTGCTTTCTTTGGATTCAAGAGGCCCAAACATGCTCCCCACATCTAGCATTCCCGCATTCCCACTCTCAAGGATAAAGACAGAATACTAAGGGCACCAACCTCCCAAGGGTTCCTCTGTACTTGAAAGAAAGATTTTCTTTGTTGCTAGTTGGGTCAGACTGAGAAACTCTGAGCCTTAGGCCTACCCCACCGTTGGGTGGCAGCATACTGCTTAATTAAGACTTTGTGGTCTAAGGAGTTTCATTGCACTTATGATAACTCCAATTACTAGTTTATTTTTACAAATGTTAATGGCTTATATTTGAATAGGCTTGCAAAGTCATACTTAGAACTAATGAAATATCTTAAAATATTCTACATTTGGAATCCAATGGAACCTCAACTATATTTTCCTCAAATGTCTCCTGTAAATTTTTAAACAGCCTATAGATTCTAAAGGCATATTAATCCATGTGTTTTTGATTCATTTACACTCATACCATTGAAACTGTGTATTATAAGAACTAGCTGATGTTCAAGAAACCAGTTAAACTTTTAAATAATTTTTGTAAAGTCTTTCTTCTTAACAACAGGAAAATGTGTTTGCCAAAAGAAAATGAACCAAACACTAGAAAAATCTGGGTTTGATTCAAAACTAACCCAGAAGGTTTAAAAGGGCCATAAATTTGGTGAGTGAAACGAGTTTGTTTTCCATATCCTACATATCCATGTGCCATGTTGATACTTGGTATGCACATGCTTATCTCACATGTGCTGACGTGTAGTATTAACATTTGGAAGGTCAGAGCCACTTGGAAGATTATGTTGGTACAGAGTGCTAATGAGGTCAAGATTGCAGGTTCAGTCTTCCTGAGCATGGGGTGCCACTTCTCTTGAGCCAATCACTTGCCATTAATGAGCCCAGCGACCTTGGACTGCTCTGATTCTGTCCCATTAGCAAGTGTAGTGAGCCGCAAAGCACTGGCACCACAATCTGCACTGAGGCTACTGCAAGGGCTATGACCTGATGTCTCCACTAAAGGAGCACATGTGGATCAGGAGAAACAAACAAGTCAAAGTTCAAGACCTCTAGGTAACATAGGGAAAAGGTAGGACTTCCAATCTGTGGGGGTCAAGCAAAGATTTATAAAACAGACTTGTACTCATCTTTCAGGCCTCAGCACAAGCATTCCCTTCTTCTTGCAGATTTCACTACGCAAAGAAAGCTGCTCTTTCTCTACAGTTCCAAAAAATCTGGAAGAGACCTCTATTGTGGGCAATCAAGAAAATATGGGCAGTAGATAATATAGATGATACAAGATTATAGATTGGGTTTGGAGAGGAGAAGAGGGGAGAAGGGAACTGGAAGAAAGGGTCAATATATGGAAGAATAGCATGGAATGAAGCTACACAAGGAGAAACATAAAAATGAAATGTAGTTCTTAAGGATTTTAGGTGGCCTGCTGAAATATCTTGGTAGCCAGTAGGGAATTATTGAGGATTTTAAGAATTGGACCCAGGTTTTAGCAGGATGTCAGTTTAGTTGGCTTCTTAGATGGGGGATATGTGAGTCTGGAGGCAGTGAGACCAGCAGGGAATCCACGGCCGCTTTCTGGGCAGGAATCAAGGATGACCTGAACTTAAGCAGTAGCTAGGAGGATGGAATAAAGAGGGTAGATCAAAGAGATGGCTGAAAGGCAAAGTCAGTGAGACTTGAAGAATGGTTGGCTATGGGGTGAGGAAAGAAAGCAATCCTATTTCTCCTTTGGAGACTATGACACTAGACAGATGCAGGTGAATGGAGATGCAGTGAATGATGGTGTCAGCAGTCAACAGCGGTTATATGGGAAGTCTAGAATTGAGTGTGTTGGGGGATTGTAGGAAGCTCAACTTGTTTACGGCTACTTGTGGGGAAAATATCCTTGGGGAACATGAGGTACTGAAATAGGATGAAGTAGAGCCAGAAATAATGATAGAGATGGAGCTGAAGTTGCAGATAAATACAGGTATTCAGGTAGAGCAGATTAGCGAAAGGAGAGTGGGAATAAGGCACGAAGACACTTGAGAATGCCAAGTCTTGGGAGATGGACAGAGGAAGTTGATTCAACAAGAATTCTGAGCAAGAAAGTTCAAAGAAATGGAAGGTAAACCAAGGCAAAAGCTTTCATGGACAACAAAGGAGCAAAGGTATGCTCAATCCTGCCGGATGACTGGAGACAATGAAGATGAAGAAAAGAGGAGCTGAGATGAGCCCACCAGCTTTGGTTTCAGGAGGTGATCAATGACTTTCCAGAATAGGTGTTAGAAGCAGAGATCTGCTTTAGGGAAATGAACGAAGAGATGGGAGGAGTAAACAGTGTTTATTTCTGAGAATCTTCAGTACAATAGACAGGAGAGAGATGAGTAAAAGCTAGGGTCAAAATGTAGAGAGCTTTCCTTTCCCATGGGATGAGCAAGAGTTAGAACTATCTAGATGTGGATGATAAGAAGCCCTTTGGGAAGGGCAGAGAAAATATCACATCCCCAAGGAGGGAACAAGTGCAGGAGGGGCTGACCTTACAGTGAGCCACACAAGAGAGCTCTCTCTCCATTTTGGAATATTTTGGAATCTTCCATATTTTGGAATAAAGTGTTTGTAGGGTTTTCATGCTGAAACATTACATTATTTGTTTAAAAATTGTCCTTTTTCCAAAACCACCCTCAAGCTTTGTTTTCAGATAGGAAGCCAACTCCTAGTGAAATGATGTGGAATTAGGGGGCACGGCTGTAGTGTAGTTGAGCTGGGTTGGCAGGAGCGCCAACTCTCAGCTTATGCATTGCCTGGCCTTTCTGGGCCGCATTTCCTCATCTTTATCCAGCCTAACCAACACAGTCCCTAAAGGGTCAAATGAGAAGGACCTTGACAACTAGTGAATGCCAGCGTTAGCAGCTGTATTCAGTTCTGCTTACTGCCAGGGAACTTTTATTTTAAATGAGGCCATACAGGCATATAAAGCTCTTGAAAGATGCTTAGCAGATAAAGGCACAATAAAAGTTAACAATCATCAAAATTTCCCCCCTCACTAACTCCACCATGTCTCCAAAAGTATCCTCTCTGGAGCATCTTATCCTGTCTGGAATGGATGCTCCTTGGCCTTGTGTCACATTTCCTCAGATCTATTCCTTCTAGGCAGACATTAGAATGAAACTCCTGTTCAGCCAATTCTCATGTAGCAACGATGCTGATAATTTAGCCTATTACTCCTCTCAAGACTATTTACAGTTTAGTATGACACAAATCACAAGTCAAAGAACAAAAACTCTTTAATGGGAGAGTGTTGGGTATTATGTTAGCCAGGTCATCACACTGCAAAATTACATGGAATTCAAGCTTGGTGTACTGGAGATGACTAACGTTTTCCAACACAGATGGCAAACCAAAGCTGAATGTTCCCGGGGAGTGTCCTATGTTAGAATTTGTATTATTCATATTCACATTTACTATTTGTTTATACCACAGTCCTTCCTGAAAAGGGCTTGAGTCAGCTTACGATAAAGTAGATCTGCATAAAGAGTTTAATAACATCGAAGTAGAAAATCAAGATTCTGGAAAGGAAAAATATAGAGAAAATGTGTCAAGTACAGAAACATGAAAAAAATATCCAAGAATTTATTTGGAACAACAAAGACACCCAAATAAGCAAATCAATCTTGAGGAAGAAAAAACAAAGCTGGAGGCATCATACCTCCTGCCTTCAAATTATATTATAAAGCTACAGTAATTAAAATAGTATGGATGTGGCAAAAACAAAATGCCAGGTGTATCAACCAACGGAATCCAAGAACAAACTCAAATATTTGAACAAATAAGCTGAACTTCACCAAGGGTGTGAAGAAAATACAATGAGGAAAAGACATTCTGTTCAGCAAATGATTTTGAGAAAACTGGGTACCAGCATGCAAAAGAATCAAATTGGATCCGTATCTTGCACTAAACACAGAAACCAACTCAAAATGGATTAAAGATTTAGATGTAACACCTGCAACTAAACAGAAAGGGAATCTTCAAGACATTGATCTTAGCAACTATTTCTTGCATACGGCACCAAAAGTACAAGCAACATATGAATTACCAGATTTTTTTTATTTAGTAAATATACATTTCCAAAGTACAGTTTATGGATTATAATGGCTCCCCCCCCCCATAATTTCCCTCCCACTTGCACCCCTCCCATCTCCTGCTCCCTCTCCCATTCCATGTAGCTGCGAGCTTTAGGGAAGACAGAGCTTCCCTGAGCAGAGACCTTCAGGGGGGAGAAAAGAAAGCAGACAAGTGGGATAACATCAAACTAAAAAGCTTCTGTCAACAAAGAAAACAACCAACAAAGTAAAAAGGCAACCTATTTGGATGGAAGAAAATACTTGTAAACCATGTATATCATAAGGCATTAATATTAAAAAATCCATCAGGAAGAGTGTGTAACCTCAAGTCTTTCTCGGGGACGAATACTAAGTACTCTGCAGTAGACAATAGGGCCACTCCCAAGGTAAAGATTAGGGTCGCTGCCTTCTCACATAAACCTACTGATTTACCTCATCTCTAGGAGTCTCTGGTGCTATGAGAGAAAGACATGCTAAGCAAGGAGAGCAAAAAAATGAAATACAATCTCCTGGCTTAAGATTTATGGGTAGATGAGATATTTGGCAGTGGTTGCTAGCATCTGGACCTGACAAAAAAGCAAATAGACCATAAGCCTTAATTAGGTTTTAAGGGAAGTGTATTGCCAAAGAAACCACAAGCCTAGCCTGTAAAAACTTGTGGCTATTTGCACCCTAAAGTTATTCCCCAGTCCCCCAAACTCTTACCAGCCAGTAGTGGGTTTGGCTCATTTTGTACGTTGGCATGGAAACTTCTCCCAAAGGGCCAGGGAGATAGCTACACAAGGGAGGTGCTTCCAGTATCTGGATTCTAACCTAGGGGCCCCAGCACCGTCGGGGCATGCAGTCTGTAATTCCTGCCTGGTTGGGTTTGACGACGACTCTGGATTAGTGGCTACTCTGTAGTCATCATTTTTCACTTTTCTGAATGGGAGCTTTTATTGTGGTTCTCCACAATAAAATGGTCATAAGGTTTGGTTTATTGTGGTATTCTGAGTGGAAGGTAGGGTTGAAGATAACTTGTCTGGATTTTTCTCGGTCACTGGATCACAGGTTGTTAGACTTGGACTTCATGCAGAAGATTGTCTGCTGTGCAGATTCTGGACTTTAAGCCTGACCGAGAATGTATGTGTGGGAAAAAGAGTGCACGTGGGTATTTGGGTGACCAGAGGGGATATCACAGCAGACTCATGGTGCCCATCAAAACCTAGTCCCCTTTTCTTCTTCCATGGTCAAGTTCTGCTCTTCTTCCCTTTTGGCCAGCGGGAGTTGGAAGTTAGCACAAGCCACTTCTGGGTCCCTTTGGCCCTTTGTTTTGGGACAACTGCTTTAAACACACAGAAGCTGAATAGAGAGGCTGGCAGAGCCTCCTACCAGCTCAGGACCAACTGCTGATGGATTATTACAATAAAACAGGAACCAATTTCCCTCTACATAATCCACTATATGGGGGGCTGTCTTTGCTATGGCAGCCTACATGCACACATTCCTCTTACTACGTAGGATCTCCCCACCCCCAGGTTCTCAAGGAAAGGCTTTTTGTTTTTCCTGGCTCTCACTCCATAAAGAAACTATCCAGGTGGAACTTTACATTGAGTGTTCTGGGGATGATGTCCTTGACAACACTTAATAAAATCAGAAGCAGAAGGGGGGGGGGGGGTCTGCTTTCCCTTTTTCAGTGTTAAAATCAAAGGCATAGCTTTGAAGGGCAGAAAGGTCAAAGTGGTTGCTTAAGAGCCTCCAGTTGAGTACTCTCAATATGGAGTCTTCCACGGGGGAGAAATAGATCTTCACTCAAGAATAGCTCTTAAAATCCATGGAATAGCAGAATACACAGAGTATTTTCCATTGAAAACTTCTCCAGTAGCTTCTAGTAACAACAAGGGTCTAGAGGATGCATATTTGCTGTCACTTCAGAGATCCACATGGTGAGAAGGGGTTGATAGTCTATCAGGAAGCCAAGAGAAGCATGGCCAGTGTTCTTTTGCTTGAAGAGGGCTACAGAGATTCCAACGCTCCAGGGGTCAGGAATTTCCTCACGGTGAGCCCACACTGGGGTCCTGAAGCTTCCTTCTGCTGCACATTTCTTCCCATGAAGAGATGTTACATCACACGAAGGGCCCACAAGCCACACCACAGGTGGGCCCCACACTTCTTCCATCTTTTCAAACCAATCTCAGTACCCAGGCCAGTAACACAGAAAAACTGCCCAGCTCTGAAGCACTGGTGATTAGCATTTGGTTACCTAAATAAAACTTCAAAAGCCAATGTTATCTTTTCACTGTCATCAGAATGCTACTGTTTTTAATTCAAGAATTTGGAGGACATCATATAGGAAAACAACACAAAAAATTTAATGTCTTCTTGACAACCACGTCATAAATTTTTAATTTCTGAACTGAATTATTTTAATATCAACCAAGAAAAATATACTAGAGGCTCTGGGTAGGGCTCTGCTTGCAGGCACACGTAAAGTTCTCATTCTACATCATTGCAGACCGCGGTTGGTTCCGGCCTGGAGTATTTTCCAAACAATTGTTACTAGGATACCACTTTACCCACAGAAATCTTTCTGTGGGTTCTTAGTCCCATAGCCAATGACCTTCTGGGTATCCGAACATGTTAGAGTCCTACATGGGGTTATTTTGTTTTATGCAATTTATATATACAGATTGTCTGCCAATGAGACTGACTTTGGTTTCATCATGACATTGAGCTACACTTCCAGTTGCATATTTGATATCTGACAACTAGCTTGTTTGAGCCACCACTGTCTTATGATCCTGACACCACAGCCAAGGAGCCTCTTTCCTTCTGATTTGTTGCACAGAGTAATTACCTCTAAACACAGCATCAATTCTTGGTAACCGAAAAAATTAGATACAAAACTCTACGCATAGTGTGTGTGTAAGTTTCTTTGTATGCACAACATTTGGAAGATGAGAGTGTGAATAATTTTTACTTTCTTGATAGCACATGCTTTAATTTTTACAGAAGCACATTGAAAAAAAAAAGCCCTCCAATCTATCATAATTTTATAATAGAAGGATTAGGCTGGCATTACCTAAACCCATTTACTTGGTTACTTTTAACACTTTTTAAAGTGTGACGACCAGCCATTCACTGTTTCCTGATTTAAAGCAGTAGGATACATATGCATTTACCCATGGAATGTTCTTGCTCCTCTCCTGCCTAGGAAAAAAACCACCCTGATTCTAAATCAATCAAGGCTCAAGATCTGATTGCAAGTTTCTAAGAAATGCAGGGATTAGAGGAACAAGCTAAAGGGTACTATGAGGAAGCAACCCACCAAATTTAGAATATGGAGTATTCTGTAGGATAAAGGACCTGGTTAAAAAAGAAAAACAAACAACAACCAGTAAATCTAACAAACAAAATAAACTCACAAACCTGGAATGTTAGAGTTTGAAAAGAATTAAGAGAGTTACCAAATGCAATGTGTGGACTTATTTTAGAATCTAATTCAAATAAATCACATTTAAAGACATTTTTTAAATATTTGGAGAAATCTGAATAGTAACGTGGTAATTGTGTCTTTATTAATAAATTCATGTGAAAGGTTGACTGAGAAAGAAAAAGTACCAAGGAAAATGACTATCAGTCTAGAGTTGTATTTCATTAAACTACTCTTCCAGAGAAGGACAAACTAAAGATATTTTCAAAGCATCCTCCCTCTCCCCAACCTCGTGAAATTCAGGTAAAAATTAAGATATGAAAGCTTTATATAGTTTCCTTTAACATCAAGTGAGACTGTGAGACAATCTGTCCTGCTGTATTTCTTGCAAAAGGATTAAAATTCAGATTTTTAGCAGCTATCACCAACCATTAGTATAATGTACTGAAAACATGGTTCCCACAATGACTACAAATGTCCAAAACATCAAAGTGAAATAGCATAAATAGAATAAAATGGTAATAAAAACTAAAAAGAGACTCTTGTAATCTTTTGACATATAATTCCAGTTAATATACTGGAATATAATTCCAGTTAATATACTAGTAAGACTGAATATCAGCTCCTCAAGATTTTGACCCAAAGGAGGCAGTCATTTAGCTTAGCGCCACCTGGGATGCCTCTGTTCCGTATCAGAGTGCCTGGGATGCAGTTCCACCTCCGATTTCAATCCAGCATCCTGCTAATTTGCATCTTGGGAGGCAGCAGGTAATGGCTCCAATTGGTGGGTCCCTGCTACCATTGTGGGAGACCTGGCTGGAGTCCCCAGCTCCTGCCTTTGGCCTGGTTCAGCCCTGGTGTTGCAAGAATTTGTGGAGTGAAGCAATTAATTTTTAAAATGCAGAGAGAAAGAGAGAAATAAAGAGAGATATCAATTTTTAAAAATTAAAAATCAATTTTTAAAAGTTAAATAAGATTTTGTGTTAAAAGATGAAAACTGCCTATTTTAGAAGAATGCTAAACTGCTTTCCTCAACCAGTTCCCTATAGTGAGGAAGAGACCACAGGGAAGCAGCTGGAGGGTTACCCCCACCATGATAAAGATCTTTACATGGTTTGGCAATGTGTCCTAAGTAGCTAGAGAAAAATGTGGCATGTGGCAGGTGCTCAATACATTTTGAATGAATTTTAGAATGTGTGCCATAAATGAGACATAGAAAAGAGAGACTATGGAAGTCACCCTGAGAATTCTAGCCCTTGCTTAAGCAAAAAAGAGATTGAAGAAAGGATCACCAAGGATTTCATAGCTATGTCAGGCAGGGCTACCCTGAAGAAAAGAAACCTCAATGCCTTCCATTTTTAGGACGTCTTTCTAGGAGATTGAGGTTCATAGCCAGTGAGCAGAGTGGTAACATTCCTGTTTGGGTAGAAATCTGAAGAGCCAGTGAAGCCTAAGTTGGACAAGCAGTATTTCAGATCTTGAATGAATCAGCCAGATGGGAACAGCTACCTTTCTCCTAAAAGAAAATCTATGGTGATAAGCAAGGGCAGACTTACACAAGTGTTTTCATCATTACCTTATGCACACTCAGTATACCTCTGTGCATTCTTAGATCACACCTTAGTGCATCCAAGCTCATTTATTTACACTGAGATCTGCACATTTCATAGGTAAGTACACATCTAGATAAATCTCTTCTTACAGGTACCATCATACCCAATAAATTCAACTTGGGAAGTTTGGCATGAAAATTCAAAAGGGTTTAGATGAAGATCAGATTTGGGGCATGACTCAGTACCCTAACATTCTCATGGTGGACTTACTGATGATATTTTAGCAATTTTAAGATTCCCCAAGTTCGTGAAGCATTTAAAAGATGTTGGAAAACAACCAGCATGGATTTGTTGAACAAAAACACTCCTTTCTCTGTTAACACCACGACCAGAATAAGGGCCATGAATACCATTAACTCTCATATATACTTAATAGCTCACTTTACACTCATTTAAAGGTGGAGAGGCTCTTTACAGCATGGTACAACCCAAGTAATCATTCCACCTTGATCCTCTCTAGCTTGTGCCAGGAGGAGATTTCATTTGAATGGGTGTGGAATAAAAGACAAGGGAAGTGCCCTTCTGCAGTTCTTGGAATGTTTTTGTCATTAAGTTTCCATGAATGTCTTGATTGTACCATCATGTTAATAGTCTGCTCTGAATTAGGAAGAAATTTTATTTCATAACACTTGTCACCAAAGACAAGCACATCTCATCACCCATCCATAACATGTATAAACACATGAAAAATCAAATACAGGTGTACAGTTAAACCTGAGCTCCTGAGATAGAACAGGTTAAACTGGAAAAAGGAAATTTTATAGGGCTTTAATATTCTTATGTTGAAAAGTATAAATAAGAGCCTGTCATTTGACATTCCAGTGAAGAACAAACTGCGTAGAAATTTGCAAGTACGGTCAAGTAACTTTTAACAAATAAGAGTAAAGGAGGGTAAGAAAAAAGCATATCTTATCAGAGATCATGACATACTGTAAGATCATAGCAGTTAAGGGTGTATACATGCTCAGGGGCTATATGGGAAATCAATTGAATGGATATCTCAAAACTAAATGGCAAAACTATAGAGTTTGAGAAAAAGAGTAAAAATAAGGCAGATATATACATTTTTGTGCCCAAAGAAGGGGATTATGAAAAATCTGAAAGCATTCACTAATATAGCTGTCCCCAGTAATTCTTTACTGCCCAGTCAGGTGCCAATCAAGGAGGAGCTTCCTGAAAAATGTGTGTGTATCTAAAGTATCATCAGAAAGACCAATAACAATAGCAAGATTACTTGGGTCAATACAGATTATTTGGATTAATGACTTTCACTTACAAGCATAGATCTTTCCAATTATCTGTGGCAATGAAAACCATAGCATGCATCATTCAAGCTGCGACATTTTGGGTTAAAAAAATGAGCATTCTTAATAATTATGTGAGAACACCACACATAATTCTGGAATATCTTTAGACATTTAGTTACTATCTCAGGACATATGGTCACTACCATGGCCATCTAAGGCCAGAGACTTCACACAATTCTTAAAGTATGGGGAACATTATCATGCGCAAAGTTGTCCCCAGGATCCAGACCTAGCTTACGGTGAGAATCTATATGCTCAGGTTTGGACAGGACCTGCAGATTTGTTTGCTCCACAATCACATCATTCTTTTCCTTCCTCCTATATCTATCTTGAAGTTCTTTCCATTTTGAGCTCTGATCTACAGGAAGGAGAAACTGCAGTGCATTTCCCAGATAGAAAGATGTGTTCCTGGTCTCCTTGCAACTTTCCAAAGCTACCAAAAAGTCAACATTTTCTGGAATCAACCCATTCCACTATGGCCTGAGATCACCTGATCATAAGATAATATAAACTACATTTTCTAATATGCTACTTGGCTCTATCATTTTTCAGTCCAAGAAGTTTCAAAGCTTGGAAGATGTCTGTGAATACAATGAAGAAGTGAAGGGATTGGGTGGAAAATGAACATTTCTCCAGTACTTCGAGAGTGCAAAACACATGGTCTCAAGCGTTACAAATATGTTCTTATTGCAATCATCCCAGCAACTCTATGTCAGAGACAGTCTTAGTCCATTTTTTGCTGCTGTAACAGACTATCACACACTGGGTAATTTACAAGGGAAAATATTTCTTACAGTTTTAGAGACCAAGTCCAATATCATATCAGTATCTGCAGAGGCCCTGCTGGCTGCCATTATCCCATAGCATAGGTGAGAGGGTCAGACACTAAGAGGGGGCTGAACTCACTTTTATAGCAAACCCACCCTTAAAATAATGAACCTACCCCTGTGAGCACATCATTAATTTAATCATGAGGGCTGGAGCTCTCAGGACCAAATCACCCCTTGAAGTTCCCACCTCTTAATTCTGTCCTGGGGTTTATGTTCCCAACACAGAAACTTTGGGGGACACATTCAAACTATAGCATACACGATACGTATTTTTAAGCTAGAAATATTAAGTCTCAAAGATGACAGTAATTTGCCTGGGAGCACACAGCTAGTGAGAGCCACTTAAAGGAACATTTGTAACCGTGTGATTTTCCACTTCCTCCTGGGTTTCTTCATTTCAGTATGGGCTTCACCTTATTAAGTGATAACGATGAAGGCTTTGCTAAGATAAACCAACAGAACCGCATTCAAGAGAGAGGAAGGCAGAAACATCATCAGATTTTTATTTGAAAGAAATAAATGACTTAAAGACTCATAAATTTTAGCTTCCTCTCCCAGATTTCAGCTGGACCCAAATTGGCATTTTCTGTACTGGAAATATACTTATCTCTACCATGGCTATGGCGTATCTTCTGAGTTTTCAGAAACTATGTTTTTCTGTTCACTTGTTAGGTTCTCTGTCACCCTGGTGGTGAGTCCTGTGCTTAAAAATCTGATGCTCCCCCAGTGTCAGATGTGCTGTTTACACGTGACCAATGTGGTCACTTTGATGATCAGTTTCCTGTACATCTGGCTGAAGAATGAAGAATTGTGGGGGTTCAGTTGTGTACTACGTCATGAGACACAGTGGTTGCAGCGTGCTGGATTGCATGCCAAGCTTTTAAATGGAATTCAAAGGACGATTCACATTTGGTATGAGCTCACCTGTGTTGCATTTGGGGGTTCCTGGAGTCAGGCAAATACATGCCTATACATGCCTGTCTTTTTTCTAGCCCCTAATGATACATCATCTCCCCTTCTGATAACACATCTCTGCTTCTAGCTACCCCTCCCCACTTCCAGACTAGATCTCCTAAGAGGGTTACTAAACCTCAAGTAAATGTCATGGTTACAAAAGTGTAGAGAAGGATGCATCCAGCCCATCCAGGTGTTTAGAACAATCTCTCCCCTCCAAAGAAAATACTTGAAAATCTGAGAGCAACTTGAGAAAAACTGTTTTGAAAGGCACATCGGTTTGACTTTTTGGTGTGGACCTACATATATTTAAATCACAGGGTTATCCATTGTGCTCAGAAATGACAATAAACAGGATACTTGACAAACAAGGATAATGGAATCAGAGAATTGCATCACTGTTCATTAGGGAAAACAATGACCCTTATGATGCTGTAGCTGTAGAGAACTACATTATCCTCCACTGAGCACAAGCTCAGCTACAGAACAGAGGAACTAATGAGATGTCATCTGAATTTCCATGGGTTCCATTTACAGCTGAGAATTGGAGCTTTATTGAATGGTGCCAAAACATTCTTACTTTATAATGGCATTAGTGACATTTCACTTGGATAATCCTATTTGTTTTCATTTATTTTAATGAGGTGGTTTGGGATGGTAACCTGCAGTGGAAAACCTGGGAACAGGTGACAGCATGATTTGAAATGCCTCTTGAATTGAAAGGTAGCTAAAAGCCAAACTACATGCTTAGATGCACAGTAGTTATCTAACACTATATATTTTACTTGAAAAACATGAGGCTAAAGTGCCAATTTTAAGAACCTAAGATTTTATTACCTTTTAAAACTTTCCTGCATAGATGAGTGGATAATAAGGACTAATTTGCTGCATTTTTGTGGCCTGTTTCCACATGTTTGCATTTCCCAATGAAGCTTTCTTTATGGAAAAGAGTGTGCTGGGCACAACACATTTTTTTCCCATGCAGTGATCATATGCCTATGATTCATTAAATCCTTCAATATATGTACACAGTCAGTAGTGATGCAGATGGCCAGGGGGCATGGATATTCGCCAAGCCTTTAGGAGTCCCGGCTTACCAAAGGGGTTTCTAATGTTGAGAACCTCAATTATGTCACTTAAACCCATCAACCTTCTCCCCTTGCCTAATGCTATAAATCTTTCAGACCTAGTGTTTCCATAACATCAGATGTCTGGAGAGAATAGACCCCTCTGAAATTTGAGTTTTCTATAGAGCCTTAGCGTAAGAAAATGGAGCCTCTCAAAGCCTTTTTTATCAATTAACAACAAATAGTTGCCCTGTTCCATGTCATGAAAAAGCCAACTTTGCCACTAAACACGCCTCCAGCATCCTTCTAAAGCTCAAGGCGAGAATCTTTAACCAACCCTGGTCCTTTAGTCCCAGGGAGTAAGGGAGTAAATGGCATCAAATGACCCCCCTTCTACTATTTGTCCAACTGAGACAGTTGTGAGATCAAGAAAATCACTCCTATTTTATCAGTCCATGTCCAGTCAAGAGAGAAATTATACCAATGGAAAAGATTTAATGTAAATACTTATCTACTAGGTACTATACTGAAATACTGAACACCCCAAAAGGAAATAGTAAATTATCATGGAAATAGGATGCATTACTACTTGCAGGGTTGGGGTGCAAAAGGAAGGGATGAGTATTATTAACACCAAGAGCTCAGAAAAAGGGTCCCCCTCAACCCGGATCTGACACTTAGATGGTGCCTTAGACCTTGGGGCAGGGGCTCAGGGCAGAGTAGACCCAGACCTCCATGGGGGAGGCACTGCTCCATGCTGACACATCTGAGGCCAACAGAGGGGCCCATGATTTTGAGGAAGAGGATGTTAGCAGCACAGTGCCACTGAGAGGGTGCTGTGAGACTGGCTCTTCAAGTTTTAGGAAAATTATAAACTCGAATTGACCGTCGTTACCCAAATGAGCTGCTACTGCTTGGACAAAGAAGTGATTCTGGGTGATACTGAAATGAACAGTCAGCAAAACTGGAGTCAGAGGTTACAGAGAGGAAAACCAACTTTCTCTTTGTCCAGGTTTCTGGTCCCCCTCTAGTGAGTTCTGTTGACAGAGCCCAACAGGGAACTAGTAGCAACAGAGAGATTCCTGAGTTGTGCTGAGACTTGGCGTCACAAAACAGAGTGGAAAAGGATGGATTTGATTCTGAGAAGCAATAGTCTAATAATGGGCCTGACCCATTTACCCACTACAAAAGTACATTAACCAGGAAGGAGAGAAAAACCAAAAGTTCGAAGTGTGATCCTTATGACAGGTGTTACACTTAGCTTACTGTGTCTTCTCTGTTCACCCCATGTCAGCTTCTCTTGCTAAGAATATTTTTTTGGTAAAATTTGAGCCAAGATTTTTTTTCCTCCCTCTGATGCATTATTATGTCAGAACCAGTGTGGAATTGACTAGAGAAGATCATTTATGGGCGTTACCTAGGGAGCTTTTACTTCAGGGATTTGTTTGCCGCCCTGAAAAAGGACTGAAGCCTGTTTTTACTTAAGGAGGGAAAGCAAACTCTACTTGGGCAATGATTTACCATGGAGGTCTTATTTATGAGCAGAGGCAGCAGTAAAGTTGCACTCATCCTGCCTTGGACTTGTGAAACACCTGGTCAGAGGCTACTTCCTGCCATCCTTCTGGAGTGTGGGACAGAATCTGTAACACACATGATTGCCCCTTTCGAAATCTCCAAGTTTCTCTGTTGACATTGCGGCCAAGTCTGAGCTGATTTAGACAATGAAAAATTGAGATAGTGAGAGAAGCCACTTTTTTCCCCCCAACTGTTGAATCCTACCCTTTCACTCACGTATAGCCTTCTTCACAAGTCTAGAGAGACCTGCTGGCATCTTCAAAGAGGAACACGGAACATCAGTTGGATTTTGCTGCTGCTAGGGACCTGGGTTGCTGACATGAATCTCTGCTTTATGTCAGACATGATCAATCAACTGCCACTTCCGTTAAGGAGACCTCTCACAAATCCCTGGAGGCTGGCTTATGTAACAGCCTCTCAGGATAGAAGACACGAAGGCAGCGCAGTGTGGCATTGTTTTCCAGTGTTTCTTTTTGAGAAATTAGTTTGCTGCCTGGCAAAGAGAGAGAGATGCAAGTCTTCCTAGGAACCACAATCTCCCTGTGTCATAAGCTTCCTGTCTTACACATTGGGTGGAGCTCCTTTGGGAAGAGCAGGTACTCATTTCTAGACTCTTAAGAGGACTTTCAGGGAGCTCCCCCAAAAAAACTTGTCAGGAATGGCTTAGGGCTCATTCTGCACCCTGAATCTGATGTTTCATGAAGTGCCTGAAAGTGACGACGAGGATTGTAGATAATGCTTCATTCAGTAAACCAATGGAAACAGGGCACTGGGAACAATTTACTTACACGGAGAAGATAACTGGGAGTGGAAAATTTCACTCTAAGGATATCTGCAAATCAGATCAATAAAGTCAACAAGCATTAGGGTGACAAAAATAATGAGGCCAGGCTTGTTATGACAGGAAAATATGAATGCCATGTGATCTCTTTTGGGATGGATAGGTGTTGGGGATTATTTATTTCATGTCCCATAAAACTCAACTTCCTCCATTGTAGAGTCAGTCCAAATTGAATGTTTCCTCTTGCATAGACGCTGGGACATCCCGAGACCTTGAAGAGTTCAGATGACCAGTTATACCCCAAAGAGCACACCTGGGGCAGAGCTACAGGTTCTAGCTGAAACAGAGCCCCTGCGCATTCCTGTTGCCTGGCAAACCACTTTAAAGAAACCATCAAACACTCCAAGGCTTGGGTTCCTCGTCAGGAACGGCTCAAGGTCACCAAGCTTTCACCTTCAAAGAGTCACAAAAAGGGGTTGGTTTGAAGTCCTCCGGGCTGGACTAAGCCAGCCGGACCCACAGAGTCACAGTAATAGAAACCCTGAAGGCCTATCTGAGACCAAACGCATTAATAAAGGGAGAGACCTGTCAGAAACCTTCCCACCAACATTAACCACACCAAAAGCAAGTCAACCCAGGCTTCTCATAATCGGCCCTTGTTCCGACAGAGGAGTTAGAAGTGCCGCTTGCTGCGGCCAACAGTTACTACAGCTCTCCTCTGAAGAAAGCCGTGGCCTTCGAAGAGCTTACTAAGGGCCTCCACTAAAGAACAAAAAAACACAAGTAAGACTGGTTTCCTCTCAAGTTATGACTCAACTTTGGTCACCACACTTCCACTTGGGCCTATTAACATTTGGTGGCCAGGACGGCGCTCCTTACAGCCGGCTGCTACAGCAAACAGCCTCGCTGCCCTTCAGTCATATAGAAAGCCACAAGACTATTTCCTTTTGACTCTCTTCTCTCCACATCAGACCCACAGTCAGGCTAATGCTGAGGTCTATCTTCTCACAATCTACTAGAAAGTGGCATGCCTTGACTTGCTTAGCCTGCAAAAATGAGAAGCAAGACATAGACAGCTTCATCTTAATTATATACACAGGGTCTTGGGTGCTACATCTGTCCATAGGCTAAGGGAGCATGGAGGCACTCTGCCCTCTCTATGCCTGGGTAGGGAGCCTTACCCCTTGCAGGAACAGCAGAAGAAGCGACATGCGCCCAAGAAGAAACCTAGGACAGGATGATCACAGAGCCCTGGGCCCTGGGGTATGCTTCAGAGAACAAGTAAGAGGGACATGGACTATCTTGTAGTTCTTTATCTTTTCACACTAGTGACAAAACACAGCAGTTATTTCCTTTTCTCCAACCTCCTTAGAGATCTGAAAACTCTAGTACGTTCTAAAGATCTACTCTTTGCAGACGGCTTCCCCTGTGTTCATGTACACATGAAGAATGTCATGATGCTTACTGGGCTTTGAGACTGTATTATCATTATTACTGTGGCATTAATGTTATCTATGATTATATTAATATAAAAATAATAGTTAAGATTTAATGGGTTTTTCCTATGTGTGAAGCACTGTGATAAATGTATTAAATATTTTATCTCTTTTAATCCTCTCAACTACCATATGAATTAGACACAAATAATATCCTCAACTGAAAATTAGGAGCCCAGAACAGGCATTTGCCTTACCACATAAAACATCTCTTGGGATGCCTATGTCCCACACTGGGATGCCTGGGTTCAAGTCTTGGCTCTGCTATTTATTCCAGCTCCCTGCTAATATGCCCCCTAGAAAGCAGCAGGCAATGGCTAAAGTCCTTGGGCCCCTGCCACTCCTGTGGGAGACCAGGATGAAGCTTCTGGCTTCAGGCTGGTCCGGCCCTATTATAGGCATCTGGAATGTGAACCAGCATATGGAAGATCTTTGTCTCTTTTTCTATGGCTCTCACTGTCTTTGGATAAAAATGAATAAGTAATATGTAATTAATTTTTCTAAGAAATAATTAGGAGCCTACAGCATGAAGAGGTGAATTTTCTGGAGATTGTGCCTCTGGCAAGTGGCAGAGCCAGGGTGCAGTCCAAGTCTGGTGCCTTCAGGGCCCACTCTGACAGCCACTTCAGGTTAGTCCCTTTCCAATTAAAACCCTGAAATGTTTATTTCCCCAGCAAACTGAAACGCTTAGCTTCAAGAGTCAAACAAAAAAAGAAGTGTTACAAACTCCCCAGTGTGCTTTCTCAGGGGTATTAAACTCAATCCCTATCGCTTTGCTACCTTAGCTCCTCCGTCCCTTGGAATGTTCTTCTGTCTAAACTCCCCCTTCTTCACATTCTGCATCTCCACCCACTGTCACTCAGCCCATCTGAAGTCTGCTCAGCCTTAAAGATGTAACTCAGCTTCCATGTGTCCCCAAAAGGCTTCTCCAAGTCCGGTAGCTCTTTATTCTGAGTTCCCATGAAACCTAAGGTTTCTATTACTTCCTTAGAATTCATGTTTCACTTTTGACTGCTAGCTCTATTTGAAAAGGATGCATCTTCAGGCTGACTTCACTGTTCTTTTCATGGATTTGACATTACTGAAGGCAAGGACTACATATTGAAATATTTTTTATTTGTCCACACATATACCAAGCTCAGCATCGTAGAGGCAACAGGTTGTCCATGGGCATTGAGAACTAGGTTAGGAACTCCCTTGTAGCCTGCAATTTGCAATAGGCTGAGTGGGTAGGGAAAGACACTAGCCTGTCTGCTCAAAACTCAAGTGGGTTCTGTAGAAATCATTTTAAAATAAAGTCTAAGGAATCTCTTTGGGGCAGAAAAGAGTCCCCTGATCCCTCAATTCCTGTCCTTCCATGTCCCAATTCTCACACACGGTCCATTCACAATGCAAAATCTTGAACCAAAGGTAAGTAGAACTTCAGACCCTGAAAAGCAACACCAACTTTTACTTGTAAGTTTCACTTACCTTCGCACCTGTGGTTTTGAAGGGGTCAAATTTCCTCTGAAGTCTCTCTGTGAAGCTCTATCCCCTTCATTCTATTCCACCCTGCCAGTCATCCCTGTCAACAGGGACAATCCCCTTGTCAAACAGAAGTCACTGGAGCTATCAGTTTTCATTCACCTTTTAGTTGGGATAATCCCTGCTTCCTACAAAAAGGTTTTCCTTCTAGGAATTGCCGATTCTTTTTATTTAGGGTTTCTGAGGCTTTCCTAACAAAAGTACCTCTGCCCAGATGATTTCTGTTTCCTGAAGATCCCCTTCAGCTAAAAAGATCTGATATAATTTCAGGCTCTATAAGCTGTCTTATGAAAAAGCTTGGTGTATTCCTTTTTTTTTTTCACTTCCAGACTACACGTGGCACCCCAGAGAGTTGAGTTATGCCCTAGAAAGGGTATCTTCACACACTCTGCTTCACCATCGCTTCCATTTCCTATTTAGAGTCCTTCGTATGGTGACCTGAGCTAAATTAAAAAAATGTTTTTGACCAGCCTCAGAACTCTGCCATCTATTTTCCTTCATATTATCAAACTCGCTGTGCTAGAGGAAAGCCTTAAGACTGTGAATGCAAACACAGAAGAAGGTCCCCATTCCTCTAGTGTGTGTGTTAAGCTGATAATAGGAAAGCCTCCCATGACCATTTTCCCATTTCAATCCAATCAATTATTGGTCGTCTCTCAACCTCAAAGTAAGAGATATCAAGTTTTAGGAAACCATAGGAAGCTCTTCATCTCACTATGTAGTCGACCTCTGCCCTGAGCCCACTGTCACCTTGCACCTGCTCACACCCTCCGTCCCCTGCCCAGCCCCCTTGCCCTTTCTGTGGCTGTTTACTACCCCTGCCCTGAGGTTGAGGTGTAACTACAGCTGTACCACAAATAGAAAGCACTAAGTGAGAAGTGGCAGGGATGATGCCCTCTAAGTGACTGAAGACAACAAAATACCAGTCTACTGAGGGCCCCTTTCACCTCCAGCACTAGGTCTTCATTGGCCAAATAAACCCAGGAGAAGCAAGTGACTAGAGAAGTGTGGACCAATATATTTTCACTGGCCAAATGCATAGAGTGTTGACAGTAAGGGGAAAAGACAGGAATTCATCTTAAAGCAAACTGGTGGAATCTTGTCATTCCTCTTCTCTTCTGATTTTCCTGATACCAGCCAATGCCAATAGCAAACCAGATCTTTTAGCTTTGTTTCTAAAGGACAGATTGATCGCTGACTACGCATAAGAAGATCAAGTTGCATATCAACAAATACCAGCCATGCAACCTTGGACAATTTATTGAGCCTCCCCAAATACCAGTTTCCTTAAGCAGACAGCATAGATTTTGCCCCAACTACTCCACAGGAATGTTGTGGAAATAGATTAATATATAGAAGTTCTTATATATAAGTAATATATAAAAACTTCTATAAGTAATAAGTAAAAGGTAATATATAAACTGTTCTTATGTGGGGGTGACCTAAATATAAAAGTTCTTATAAAGTCTACATAAATCTTAACTCTATAGAGAATTACTGTTCTATTTTTTATTTTTCCATTAATAATTATTGATTTCCTGCCATTTCTCAAATCTGCTCTTTAATATATCAATGATTATTTTTTGGAATATCAAATTAAAATTCTTTTTTTACTTTGAACTCTATTTCTAATCCTCTGCAAAATAAAATAGATTTTTAAAAAGTTCTTTTCAAACTACTAATATTCAGGCATTTTTATCTTTCAGTTTTTTAAATTACTAAGGAAGTGATATTTAAAAAAAAAAACATTTTGGGTCCACAAGGAAGGGACTGGAATCTGTTTAAGCCTGACTCTGTGAACACAGCCAGTAATAATTCATAATACTGGGTTTTAATATCCATAACTTTCCTCTGCAGATCTCCAGAAACATTAAAAACATTATCACCCCAACATTTTCTTCTCTATTATTGCTTTCATTTTCACAGCTTAAAAAATTTGACTTAAATAGTTTACAAATGCCATTCTGTGAAATCTTAGTATTGATTTCCAAGTACAAAATAAATAGAAAAATGATGATGCTTTGGACCTTTTCCTTGGGGAAGCAAAATTGGAGGAGGCAGCACACAGCAACCAAAGTCATTATTCTTATTGGATGATGTGTAGAAAACGTGTAACCTGTGTACTGCACTGTTCTCAGCTCTGCAGGCATATCCATTCAGTAAATGCCCATCCGTGAATCAGAACAAATAGTATATTATCATCTCAAATGTATTAGAACTTTATTAGTACTATCTTCCACAAATATTTAATAAAATCATTAGGAGAGAAGAATCCATCTAATGTTAAAATAGATGATCATATAATCCAATCAGAACATTTAATTTGGAAAAAAGAAAAAAAAATCCAGACAACATTACCAAAGGATTAACTTTTTCCTGAACTCTTTCATTGATGACTGACTGGTTTTGTTGAGATACAGTTCCATTTAGAAGTGACCCAGGATAAAACCCTAGGTGAACTTTAGCATCAATGCTCGTTAACAGTGATGACTCATTGTTTGGTAGCTGATGGTAACCTTTTTACAGGAATGGAGACATTGCAAACCAGATAGACCTTTAAAGACCTCACAAGAGAAAACGTTGAAGAAGAAAAAAAGCTTGAGAAAATGAAACATGTTCTGATATAATAACAATTTGAGGTAAAAGCTGATGGTCTGAAAATACCAAGCAAACACTTTTCTTGTAAACTGATATGTCAATTCAAATGTAAATGTGTTGGTTTTAATTAGGGATATGAAGCTTACAGAATAGATGAGAATATTAAGGATAAAGTGTTACCTACTATGCAAAAGTCTCATGCTGGAGAATAGAGCATTGATGGTTTTTCTTAGGATGGGGCCACATGAACAAATTAAGTGGAGGAAATCACTCTGTCATGAGTAGAATAACATGGGGAATTTTCATAAAACGCAAGTAAACAGTGAAAATCATGTTTTCTTTTGTGAGGCAGAAATTACTCTGTGGAGTACAGCAAGAAATAAGAATTACTACAGGAAGGAAAAAGAGATACAGGTCTTGACCTGTGCAATCCACATTTCATCTCTCTTGGCCTTCACCCATCTTGAGCCAAGAAAAGCGGTCAATGATCCAAAGCACTCTCTCAGAGTAAAAATAAACGGGTGGAATTTATTTTCACTCTTATTGAAAGCAATCCTGGAGACACAGTTCACACCTTTTAATTACTCCAAATCTGAAAACATCCTTTGCGGCCAATTATTTCTGGCTTAGGTGTTGATTGCTTACCAAGAAAGTGACCCACGGAGACTTGGTTGAGCCAAGGTGGATATTCTGAAAAGCTTTTGCCTTGCAAACAAGTGTTAGTGGTTCCCCATGATAATGTGTTGTTTCTAAAACTGTATAATGACATCTAGACACATATTTCAATACATGTGAGGACATTCTAAGTAACCATGCACTAACTAAATGATCACTTAATATCTATGTACTAAATTTTATTTTCTTCCTGTGAGCATTACTCATTAGGTGTAGACTCTCATCATCTTGACAGATAGGTAAGTATTACTAATTATTGAGATGAAAGTTAACTTCATTAATTCATCCTTCAAATTTCAATGCTGAAAAAAGTGAAGAGACCTGGTCAATAATAATTGACCCTGATTGGATCAATAACCATAGCAACTAAATCACTTAAGGTTTCTTGGTTCTCCTTTGTTTAGAAATGGCAAGAAAGGAAAAAAAAAATCAGAAAAATACAGAAAAGATCAAGATATGGTTAGTGATAGGATAGAAAAATGAAAGTTAATAGATTAGTTTTAGTGGGAGATAAACCTATAAGCTCCAATGACATTCTAAATCTTCGATTTTGCTTTGCAACTTAACAGCATTTTCTACAGAAAAATATTTCACAAGAATTCAAGATATTACCTTAGCTATGGTTCCAACACATAAAATGTTCTCTTCTACTCTTAAAAGCTAAAATCCCTGGATATGTAAGATTATCCATTTCAGAGATTCCTTCCACTGCTAATGCCAGTACAGTATCAAGCAGCTCCCGGTGACTCCCATCCTGATTCCCACACAGCCCCACCCAAGGGCATGAAACATTCCCATCAGCAACACAGAGTAACAGCCCATAGCCCTGATTCATAGGGGAGGGTTGCTGAGATGAGTGGCAGCATTTAGGCCAAATGCTATCTGTGTGGGTAAAAACAGACCGTATCGCTCACTCGGTTCCCTGCGTGACAGGCCACTGGCCAGGCTCTGTCCCACAGAGAAGCAGATCAGCTCATGACATGAGGAATATTCTGTGCCCTTTCCGTCACCTCTGCAGGCACCAGAAAGGCCAAGAGCGCTCAGAGGAAAGTGGCTGACTAAATTCCCACCCCTGGGGCCACAGTGGCAAACCTTACAGCTGTTCTCAGGGACGGTGGGGGGCAGGCACTCACGGCCTGGATGGAGAGGAGGCTTTGTCTCTGGGAAGCATGACTAGACACTGGCAGCTTAACCCAACTGATGAATGACAGAAGCACCAAGAAGTGCATCAAAAGGCCAACTTCCACCCATGTTGCCTAGGATGAGGCTACTAAGACTTACTATGGCTCTACCAGTATAGACAGCACTCTCCTATTAAAATTGAGATACAATTCACATACTATAAATTGCATTTAGATTTTTAAAATATTTTAATGTTTATTTATTTGAAAGGCAGAGGGAGGGAGACAGACAGCTATCTTCCATCCACTGGTTCACTCCCCAAATGATACAATGGCCAGGAGCCAGGAACTTCATCAGGGCTTCCCATAGTGAGTGGCAGGGACTCAAGTCTTGAGCCATTATCCACAGCTTTTCTAGGTTCATGAGCAGAAAACTGAGTGGGAAGCAAATCAGCTGGCACTTGAACAGGCACTCCAATATGGGATGCTGGCGTTGCAAGTGGTGGCTTAATCTACTGCACCACAACCTGGCCCTGAAGCACACTCTTAAAGAGTACAGTTGAGTGGGTGGATTTTTTTATTTTAGTATATTCACAAAATCCTTTAACCCTCACTACTATTTAATTCCACAAAATTTTCATCACCCCACAAGGAACTCTCATGCCCATTAACAGGGACCCTAATTCCCCATCTTCTCTGCTGCTGGGAATCACTAATCTATTTTCTTTTACTATGGGTGTGCCTTTTCTGGACATCTATAAGTAGAATGATACAAGTGACCTTTGGATGTGGTTTCTTTTCCTTAGTGTAATTTTCCCCCAAGGTTTGTCATTATTATGGCCCTATCTATAATTCATTCCTTTCTATGGCTGAATAATATCCCACTGTATGGCCTTACCAAATTTTATTTATACATTCATCAGTTTGTTGGATATTTAGGTTGTTCGCATGTTTGGGTTATCATGCTAAATGCTACTATGAACATCATTGTATAAATTTTTGTGTGCACATATGCTTTCAGTTCCCTAGAGTAGATGGCTAGGAGTGGAATTGTTGGGTCATTTAGTGTCAGTGGTCAATATTTTGGTTGTTAATTTCCAAAATTTGAGAAGCAGAGAGAGAGAGAGCTCCCATCCTCTGGTTTACTCCTCAAATGAACACAATGGCTTGGCCCACCAGAGCTGAAGCCAGGCATGTGGAATGCAATCCAGGTCTGCAACATGGGTAGCAAGAACCCAACTACTTGAGTCATTACCACTGGCTTCCAAGGTATGCATTAGCAGGAAGCCTGAATCAGGAGCAGAGCTAGGACTTGAAGCCAGGCACTCTGATTTAGGATGTGAGTATCCCAAGTAGCATTTTAACCACTCAGACAAATGCCTACCCCTGACTGTACCATTTTAGATTTTTATCAGTAATGTATTAAAATTTTGTTCTCCACAATCTCCACTAAAATGTATTTTTAATTTTTTTGGTTATGCTATTTTGGTGAATGTGAAATGGTATCTCACTGTAGTTTTGATTTGCATTTCCCTAACGACTAATGAGACAGAGCGAGAGGTCATCAGTCCACTGGTACATTCCCTAGATGGCCACAACAGCCAGAGCAACACCAATCCAAAGCTAGGAGCCAGGGCATTCTTCTGGGTCTCCCATGCGGGTGCAGGGGCCCAAGCACTTGGGCCATCTTCTACTGCTTTTCCAGGCCATAGCAGAGAGCTGGATCAGAAGTGGAGCAGCTGGGACTAGAACCAGTGCCCATTGGGATCCCACCACTGCAGGTGGCAGCTTTACCTGCTATGCCACGGCATCAGCCCCTGCATTTAATTTTAGTCATTTATGGAATACTTGTTGGTTTTTTCCTCTGTGACTTAGTGGAGTGTCTGCTCTTTTAGGGGATACCCAGAAGAGTGTGCTAGATGTGGCCAGGGGCTCTGGTCTGTGCTCTGGGGTGGAGTAAGTATCCAAGGTGATACCCAAGTTGGGCACGGTAGATCTCCTCTTGTTAACCTAAAGGAGGGTACGATCACCTCTGTTGGTGTAACCATATCGTCACCTCCTCTCTTCCAGGGTGATCACTGTGTTATCCCACAGTGGGTATAATACTCATCCACACTGCTGCATGAACCACACTGAGGATCTGTGTAGACCTCAGTATGAGCACAGATTCCACTCCAGTGACCCACCCGAGGCAATCAGAGAGCTCTGAATGTGTGGAGCCACACACAGTGATTGTCCAGAGGCCCGGCTCCACCCTGCATCCTCTCATGAAGTCGAAGAGTTCCTATAGTTTGAGCACCTGGGGCTCCCACAGTCCCACTCATCCCCATTAGCCTATCCCCTCCCTGGAGAGGCTGAGATGTTCCCAGAGCCAGTTGCCTGTGGGTGCTCCCCCTAGACAGTTTGAGCCATTTGGTGAGTGTGTATGTCCAAATTTATGGCTTCATGGGTCAAATAACACTTAGTTCGCAATAGGCATTTTAGGCTGCATGGTGGGTTGACGGCCCATTGTTAAATGCTCTACCAAGGCCAACTGAGCTATTTCTCAAAATGAGAACAGTTATTTGCAGAAGTTGACATGGCATTGCTCTAAGATCCTGAGAGCCTGAACTATGGTTCACCTCTGTGGATCTGCTGAAGGCTCTAGAATGTATCCTATGTGCCACTGACGTGTCAAGCACTGTTGGATCTACTGCAGCAAATGGCTCAAGTAGCAGAGTAGATTCATTGCAGCTGGATCTGTTGCAGAGCCTTCTCTTGTTCTGGGCTCCACTAAAAAATAGTTCTGATCTAAGACTTCCAGCCTCCAGAAATTCCAGAAACTAAATTT
This sequence comes from Sylvilagus floridanus, assembly GCA_949820135.1. Classification (NCBI taxonomy): domain Eukaryota; kingdom Metazoa; phylum Chordata; class Mammalia; order Lagomorpha; family Leporidae; genus Sylvilagus; species Sylvilagus floridanus. The sequence goes on along the minus strand of OX463227.1, from coordinate 63,618,251 downwards.
CTGCTGTTTAAGGCACCCAGTCAATGGTACTCTCTCTCTAAATAAATATTAGTCCCATTCATGCATGTTATCTAGGTCTCTTCTTTGGATTCTTATGTCACATGGTGATAAGAATTTGGAATACATCAAGCTGGGGAAACAATTCCCTACACTACCTACCACCCATGTGTGGGAGCTGGACTGAACTCCTGGCCCCTGTTTTCAGTCCTGGTCCAGTCCAGGCCATTGTAATGATTTTTAAAAAGAAGTACATTTGGCTTATTGTTATGGAGGTTCAAGAGCATGGCACTGGCTTCTTCAAGGACTTCAAGGACTGGCTCCAATCAAGGACTCAGAGTGGATGTTACCAGGAGTACATGCCAGAGCAATCACATGGTGACACAGGGAACCAAAGACCCAGGGAGGGCCTGTCTTGCTTTTTGCAAACATAAAATACTGAATCAAAAATGTTTGTTTTATTTATTTACTTATTTATATGTATTCTTCATATTTTTGAAAGGCAAGGGCTTACTACATATATGCCTACAGCGGCTGGGGTGAGGCCAGGTTGAAGCCAGGAATCATGAGGCAGGAACTCCATCTAGGTCTCCCATGTGGGTAACAGGGGCTCAAGCATTAGAGCCATCATCTGTGGCTTTCCAGGGTATATTAGCAGGGAGCTGGATCAGAAATGGAGTAGCCCCGACATGAACTGGAACTCTGATACAGGATGTGGGTGACCCAAGCTCCACCTAAGCCGATGCACCACAGCACTTGCCTCTCTTGTTTTTTTAATAGCAACTTGCTCTCATGCCACAAGACTAGCATTAATCTCTTCTGAGGTCGGTGTACCCAGTGACATAATTACCCTACATTAGATCCCACCTCCCATGAACCCCCTGGGAACAAACCACATTCAAACCATAGCAACAACCATGTGAACTAATTCCTTACAATAGATTGTGCGCACGCGCGCGCACACACACACACACACACACACACACATATACCTTGTTGGTTCTGTTTCTCTTGAGAACCCTGACTGATACAGTCATGATACAGACTCCCTTTTAGTTATTTTGATAATATCTTATTGAGAAGTTTTGTGCCCATATTCATCAGAGACATTGGTCTGTAGCTTGCTTTTCTTGTGATGTCTTTATCTGGTGTGGGTGTCAGGGTGATATTGGCCTCATAAAAGGAGCTAAGAAATATTCCATTTTTTGGAAAGATTTCTAAAAAATTGGAACTAATTTTTTTAACAATCTATTTGTTTACCTGAAGGTCAATTAGAGAAAGAGAGAGAGACAGAGAGAGCTTCCACTGATTGGTTTGAGTGGCAGAAACCCAAGCACTTGGGCCATCTTCTGCTGCTTTCTGAGCCCATTAGCATAGCCCCAGATTGGAAGTGGAGCAGCTGGCCCACAATGGATGCCAGCGTTGCAGGCAGTGGCTTTACCCACTACGCCACAATGCCAGCCCCAGGATTCACTTTAATTAGCAAATTAACATTACTTAATTAGTTGTCTTACCAAGTAGCCTGTTGTTCTTGAGCCAACTTGTTTTTTTGTTTATCTTCTTGTTACTAATTTAATCTCTTTCTTGTTACATGCCTGTTTATATTTTTCTAGTTCTTCTTGAGGCAGTTTTGGTAGTGACTGTCTTTCTAGGGGGTGGCTTACTTCATCTAAGTAACTGCTCTTATGCAGTTGTTCATAGTATTCCCGGAGAATTCATTTTGTTTCTGTAAAGTTGCCAGTGATTTCCCATTTTCACTTCTAATTTCAGTCATTTGAGTCTTCTCCCTTTTTTCTTGGTCAGTCTAGCTAGAGTTCTGTCCATATTATTGATCTTTTTTAGGATCTGCTATAGTTTTCATTGATTTTTTTTCCTATTATTTTCCGGGAGCCATATTTGAACTTGTAAATGGATTTCTGGTCTAATTTGGAAAAATAATTAAGTTCTTAATATCTCTTCTGCCCAGCACTGAGAGTGGTAGGGAGGCTGTGAATATTACCCCATGGAGTACACCACCGGGGGCCTATGACACTTTGGCCTTCTGCTGGGTTTAGCATGAGAAGCTGGGGAGATGAGGAAGAGGCTGGGGATATTCTCATCCACTCCCTTCTGCTTCACGATCTTAGTTCTGGCAGTTGCTGCAAGCCTCTAAGCATGTAGGTCCTGTTAGGAGGCTTTTCTTCCACTGCTCCAGCTGCATTGAACTCCTAAGAAACTCTTTCCTTCCCTTACTCTTCAGGCCTGGGGTTGGTAGTCACAGCCTGCTACTGCTGGTCTTTGAGCCTCTCAGAATTCCTTCTTACTTCCTTCAAGTTGGCCATCCTTGGGCAAAGTGTTCCTTCTTCAAATTCCCCTTAAAATACATGCAAACAGAGAGTCTCCTCTCATTGGAACTCTGAGTGATTCAATGTTCGTTGGCTGGAAGCACTCAGTTTGGTCTGCTATAAGATTCACCATTGGCTAAGAGTGATAGTTAATACTCTCACAATTGGGGAAACTTTATATGCAAAGGAATTTCAAACAGCTGATAAAAAATAGAATTAGAGGATAAGATTTTGGGTGTTAAATTTTTTTGATATGCATACAGTTCAACTTTTGTGTAATATGCATTTTCCATGAACTTTTTGAAGACCCCTCATGTGTATGTGAGTGTATGTGTACAATATTAACAACGTTGCTCTGTGGAAAATATTTTAGAGAAAATAACCTTATTAAACACCTACAATGCAGAACAATTTTCAAAGGTGCATGCAATTATATGATTACATTTACATATTTTTAAAACAGTCAAAAGTAATCTATGGAATTAGAAGTCAGAGAGTGACCACTTTTGGAAGAAAGAGATGTAGTGACTGGGAGAGAAGGCGATGGGTGCTGATCCTAATCTCAGAAGACACAGTATCAACACCAGAATTCTCCTCCTTTTGTCCCATGGAAATTGTGGTTTTGGGGATTTCAGTTTTTTGGATTTTAGCATTTGAAAGTTTAATCTTTCAGAATTACCACACTTGGATTTCTGGAGTTCTGGATTGTGTCTTTCAGGATTACAGCCAAACCCAAGGATAATGGGATCATTTGAGAGGCTGGTAGTGTTCTGTTTCTTGATTTTGCATGTGTTCCCAGAGGCAAGTGTACTTTTTGATAATTACTGAGCTGTATATTTAAGATTTGTCTGGGTTTTTGCCTGTATTGTTCTTTGGTTTTGAAAGACTTAAAAAAATTTAAAGACACAAATATTTCTTTGGATTCATTTTACAAGTGTTTGATTGTATTACACTGATAACATTTGTGAGAAATCGTTACTGACAGTGGAGTTGTGTCCTGATGATCCCACTGTAAGATGCAAATATTGTAAGTCTAAAGTACATTTTATAGAGCTGTGCACCTACCACACATCATAGTTGAGCAATGCAGTACATTGCAGAATACTACCTATTTACCCTCATGAACATGTGACTGGGAGCAGTGGTTTTCTACCACTGCCCAGCACCACAAGAGGTAGCATATCAATACCCCAGGCAAATTCAAAATTCAAATTTTTTTAAATATTTATTTATTTATTTGAAAGTCAGAGTTACACAGAGAGAAGGAGAGACAGAGAGAGAAACAGAGATCTTCCATCTGCTGGTTCATTCCCCAATTGGCTGCAACAGCCCAAGCTGGGCTTATCTGAAGCCAGGAGCCAGGAGTTCTTCTATGTCTCCCACACAAGTGCAGGGGCCTAAGGAGTTCAGCCATCTTCTACTGCTTTCCCAGGCCATAGCAGAGAGCTGGATTGGAAGTGGACCAACCGGGTCTCAAACTGGCGCCCATATGGGATGCCAGCACTGCAGGTGATGGCTTTAACCACTACGTCAAAGCACTGGCCCCTCAAATTTCAAATTTTAAAGTACACTTCTACTGAATGGGTATAGCTATCACACCATTGTGAAGTTGAAAAATCCTAAGTGGGATCATATAAGTCGGGGACAATCTGTACAAAACTCCCTCAAATGCTTGTTGCATATGAATTGTTTTGAAGAAAAATGGATGCCATTTTACATGTTTTCTAGTTTTTAAGGAGGTTCTAGTTCTCAGCTGAAATTCAACATTTTATAATTTAGTTCCATAACCAAACATGTTTTACATTCCATAGCTATAACTCCATTATCTATACCCACTTTGAGCCTGTTCTCTGGGTTTGCTTTGCTCTTGATTTTTGGTCATTTGATTACTTTTCCTGGAGTGTCTGCTGATTTTATTAAATGTTGATTTTTGAGTATAAAAAATTATTAAGGTCCTGGATGGTGTTATCTTACTCCAAAGGGAATTTAATACATTTATCTTTTTAGAAAATATTTTAATTTGGGAGGGAGGGAGGTAGGAAGAAGAGGAGAGGAGAGGAGAGGAGAGGAGAGAAGAGAGAGGAGAGAGGAGAGAGGAGAGAGGAGAGAGGAGAGAGGAGAGAGGAGAGAGGAGAGAGGAGAGAGGAGAGAGGAGAGAGGAGAGAGGAGAGGAGAGGAGAGGAGAGGAGAGGAGAGGAGAGGAGAGGAGAGAAGAGGAAAGAAACTCCCACCTGCTGGTTCATTCCCCAAATGACCACAAGCAGGGAGCCAGCAACTCAGTGGAGGTCTCCCACATGGGTGGTCGGAACCCAGTTACTTGAGCCTCCCCAGTCTGTATCATCAAGAAGCTGGAGTCAAGTGAAGCCAGATATTGGTTTCGAACCCAGGTATTCCACTGCGGGAGACAGGTGTCTTGACAACTAAGCTAACTGCTTGCCCCAATACGATTTTCTGAGAAGGAGATCACCATTCTTCAAGCCGCGGTGGGCTTGAAGCTGGCATGTTTCTGGTTTTTCCTTCTTAAAAGGATGTTAGGAACAGGCCGAGGGTTTATTACACTCCTACTCCCTTGGGTTGGGGAGAGGCACTTGGAACAATTTTTTGCCATTACATGTAAAGCTGCTGTGACAGTTGGAACATGAGTCTCCCTGTGAACACATGCTTTCATTAGCGGCTAAACAAAACCTGTGAGTATAATGACTGCATATATTGTGAGAGCACATTTACATTTCTAGGGAACTGAAAGAGACTGTATCATTTTATATCCCCACCAGCAGTGTATGACAGTCTCAGTGCCCACCTTCTGACATTTTTCACTCTAGCCAGTGTCTCCGATTACATCAATTGACATTTCTCTAGTGATTAGTGAAATTCAACATCTTTTTGTGTAACATTTCCTATTTGTATATCTTCCTGGATGAACTCTCTATTCAAATCTTTTGCTCATTTAGACAATTATGGTGTCTTATTAAATTGTGATAATTAATTATACAGTCTGGCTATAGTTTATTTCCTGGAAATACTTCTTGCCAAAAAAAATTTTTTTTTGGATAGGCAGAGTGGACAGTGAGAGAGAGACAGAGAGAAAGGTCTTCCTTTACCGTTGGTTCACCCTCCAATGGCCGCTGCAGCCGGCGCTCTGTGGCCGGCGCACCGCACTGATCCAAAGCCAGGAGCCAGGTGCTTCTCCTGGTCTCCCATGAGGTGCAGGGCCCAAGAACCTGGGCCATCCTCCACTGCACTCCCGGGCCACAGCAGAGAGCTGGACTGGAAGAGGGGCAACCAGGACAGAATCCGGTGCCCTGACAGGGACTAGAACCCGGGGTGCCGGTGCCACAGGCGGAGGATTAGCCTAGTGGGCCACGGCGCCGGCCGCCTTGCCTTTTTATTTTTGCAAAAATATTTTTTTGACGAGCAAACTTCAAAAAAATTTCGGTAGGCTTAAGTCCAATTAATTCATTAACTTTTCATAATTTTTAAATTTTATTGTGGTTTAAATAAATTGTTGCCAATCTCAAGGCACATCAAAATTTTTCTCCATACATAAGTTCTATAAGTTGGTTTGATATTTAGAATACATTTTGCATAATATTTGTATATGGCATGAGGTAAGGGAAGACTTTGTTTTTTATTTTTCTGTTTTTCATATGACTGATTGTTCCAGTAACATTTGTAGAAAAGATAATTCTACAGGCACAGGTGTGTGGCACCCTTACCTGGGACCCCTGCATTTCATATCAGAGGGCTTGGTTCAAGCCATGGCTCTGTTTCTGATACAGCTTCTAACTGCCCGGGAGGGAGCTGATGTTGGTTTAAGTTGCTGATGTTGCATCTCTGCCACCCACATGGAAGACCCAAATCGAGTTGCAGACTCCCAGCTTCAACCTCGTTCAGTCCTGGCTATGAAGAGACTTTTGAGGCTTGAATTAGAGAATATAAAAATCTCTCCCTCTCCTTTTTATGCTTTCTCCTTCTCTGCCTTTCAAATAAAATGAAAATAAATAAAAATTAAAAAGAAAATATTTTCCTTCTGTATTGAATTAACTTATTATTGTCAAAAATTAATTATCACATAGGATGGTACTTTAAAAAGTTCATGGAAAATCAAATTAAAAGATATTTTTGGGGGCTAAGATTGTGGCACAGCGGATTAAGCTGCTGCCTGCAATGCCAGCAACCCGTTATGAACACTGGTTCAAGCTCCAGCTGCTCCACTTCAAATCCAGCTCCTGCTAATGCACCTGAGAAAGCAGTGGAAAATGGATCCAATACTTGGATCCCCATCATCCATGTGGGAGACTCAGATGAAGCTCCTGGCTCCTGGCTTCAGCCTTGCCCAGCCCTGGCCATTGCAGCCATTTGGGAGTGAACCAGAGGATGGAAGATCTTTGTCTTTGTCTTTCCTTCTCTCTGTAACTCTGCCTTTGAAATAAATAAAGCCTTTTAAAAAGGATGTGCATCTAGGCCGGCGCCGTGGCTCAATAGGCTAATCCTCTGCCTTGCAGCACCGGCACACCAGGTTCTAGTCCCGGTCGGGGCGCCGGATTCTGTCCCGGTTGCCCCTCTTCCAGGCCAGCCCTCTGCTGTGGCCCAGGAGTGCAGTGGAGGATGGCCCAAGTGCTTGGGCCCTGCACCCCATGGGAGACCAGGAAAAGCACCTAGTACCTGGCTCCTGCCATCGGATGAGCGCGGTGCGCCGGCCGCATGCGCCGGCCGCGGCAGCCATTGGAGGGTGAACCAACGGCAAAAGGAAGACCTTTCTCTCTGTCTCTCTCTCTCTCACTGTCCACTCTGCCTGTCAAAAAAAAAAAAAAAAAAAAAAGATGTTCATCTAGTACAAAAAAGTTTGAAATCCATGCATATGTGCAGTCTTCAAAATATTTTCAGAAATTTATTATGAAAATATACTTGATTTCCAAATTTTTGCACCAAAATAATCATCTTTTATCTCCATGTTTCCCGTGAATTTTTGAAGTATCCTTGTATGTAAGCATTTATTTCTTTATTCTCTATTCTTTCTTGTCAAATGTTAAAAGGTTATTTATTTTATTTATTTGAAAGGCAAAGAGACAGACAGAGATCTTCCATTCAAATGGCCATAATAGTCAGAGGTGAGCAAGATTGAAGGCAGGAGTCAGAATTAAATCTGGGTCTCCCACATGGCCAACCACGTAAGCCATCACCTGCTACTTCCCAGGGTAAGCATGATCAGGAAGCTGGAATTGGGAGGGGAGCTGGGATTGGAGCTAAGGCACCCAAATATTTGTTGCAGACACCCTAGGTGACATCCCTGTAGTCTCTACTCTATCCCCTGGGTTAATATCTCTTCTTATGCCAATACCATATTATCTTGATTACTTGAGCTATATAGTAAGGCTTAAAATCATCTAAAGTAAGCCTTCCAACATTGTTCTTCTTTCTCAAAATTGTTTTGGTAATTCTAACTACTTTACAATTCTATATGAAATATACTTGGAATAAATCCATCAGTTTCTATAAAGAGGTTTGATAAGATTTTGATAAGCATTATATTGAACATATGGTTAGATTTGAAAATAAATGGTTTCATAAAAATTTTGAGTTTCCCACTGAAAAAACATAACGTCTCTCATGTTTAAAGCTTTTTCATCAGCAAAGTTTTATAGTTTTTAAGTTGCATATGCCTTTGTAAACTAACACTATTATAGCAAACAATACCCAAACTATTGGTAACTGAAGCTTAATTCTGCATTCACATAAATCCCAATTTACTATTCTTGGGTCCATCCTATGATCCCAGATCCAGAGAGGCTTCCTTCTGGTGGTGCCACCATCACACTGGGTTTGAGTCCTCTATTGTTCCCTTTGTGTCTGAGTAGAGGGCATGAGAAGAGGAAGAGCCCTGGAGGAGTCCCTGTGGGAAGCTTTCACGGGCCAGGATTAGAAGCATCGTATATCACTTCTCCCCACATTCTATTGGACAGAAGCCAGTCACATGGCACACAGCAAACAATTGTTAAGACAGGCTGTGGAAAGTGTTCCAGCCATTGTGTGCACAGAGGAAAAGGAGACAGGAACTATTTAGCACATAGCTGTCTCAGCCACATAGATAAATAACTTCGAGAAAATCTCACACATTTGAACAAAGAGGTATAAAAGGATAGTCAACACAGTATTGTCTGAAAATGTCAGAAAAACCTAATGTCCAATAACACAAGATTGGATTAAAAGCAGACTTTTGAAAAAGACCTCAAAAGCACAAACCATAAAGCAAAAACTTGGCAGATTGGACTTCATTAAAACACCAAAGACAACATTTAGAGAAGACTCACAGACTGGGAGAAGACTTACAACAGCTAAACTTCAGGGCGTGTTTGCAAGTCAGAGGGCCGAGCTTACACTTGGATGGGGAAGATGGGCATACTGGCACACGATCACCTTATCTAAAATGAACGAGGTATTGTTTTTGGTTGCTGTCATTGGACACCGCAGACGGTTACTTTAATAAAGAATGGAAGTTCGTTCAGTTCACTGTTTTGGAGACCAGGAGATTCACAGGCAAGGGGAGGCATCTGGTGAGGATCTTCTTGCTGGTGGGGACTGTCTGTAGAGTCATGAGGCAGCACAGGGCACCACAGGGCAAAAGGGGTGTACACGAAGGACATAGATAGTAGCTTTTATGACAGAGCCACTCTTGAGATAACCATGAATCCATGAATGGACAAGGGCAGAGCCCTAATAACTTAACCACCTCTTAAAGGCCCCACCTAGTCCCACCTCACAATGGAGATTAAATTTCAACCTGAGCTTTGGTGGGAAAATTTACATGATCTCACTGTTAATGACTAGAATATCCATATAACCCTCCAAATCAGTAAGACAATGCAGGAAATCCAACAGAATATTATGGACAGTTCACAGAGAAGAAAACTCAGTTACTAATCAGCATGTAATGATTTGCTCTACTGATGTAGTAACTAGATCAATTCTAAAGAGAAAATACTTCACACTCACCAATGTCACAATGTCAGATACTATCAAGCACTCATTAGGATGAGAGGAAATTAGGACGAGAGGAAACGAGAACCCTCAGGATCTCCCGGTAGACACACACAGTACTAGTGCCATTCCAAAGAGCAACAAGGCAGTACTTTGTGAAGTATGCATTTACTGTATGACCCAGTAATTCCATTTCTGGGTATACATATGCTGTAGGGGATGCATGTGAGGATATATCATTCAATAAGGGTTGGAGGAAACAGAAATGCTCACCACTAAAGGAACGGAGAAGTCAAATATGATTTCCAAATATACTGTGGAATATCATGAAGCAGTTAGATATGATAAACACTCAAAGATGAACATGTGCATAAGGAAAAGCCCATCTTAAAAACTTTGTGATTAATTTTTTAAAACTTTTTTTAATAAATATATATTTTTTAAATTACAACTTTAAGATTATAGTGGTTTTTCCCCCCATAACCAACCTCCCACCCATAAACCATCCCATCTCCTACTCCCCCTCCCATCCCATTCTTCATTAAGATTCATTTTTAATTATTTTTATATACAGAAGATCAACTTAGTATATATTAAGTAAAGATTTCAACACTTTGCACCCACACAGATACACAAAGTATAAAGTACTGTTTGAATACTGGTTTTACCGTTAATTTGCATAGTAAAACACATTAAGAACAGATCCTTCATGGGGAGTAAGTGCACAGTGACTCTTGTTGTTGATTTAACAATTGACACTCTTATTTATGATGTCAGTAATCACCCGAGGCTTTTGTCATGAGCTGCCAAGGCTATGGAAGCCTCTTGAGTTCACAAACTCCGACCTTATTTAGACAAGACCATAATCAAAGTGGAAGTTCTCTCCTCCCTTCAGAGAAAGGAACTGCCCTCTTTGATGGTCAGTCCATTCTTTCCGCTGGGATCTCACTCACAGAGATCTTTCATTTAGGTGTTTTTTTTTTTTTTTTTTTTTTTTTTTTTTTGCCACAGTGTCTTGGCTTTCCATGCCTGAGAAACTCTCATGGGCTTTTTAGCCAGATCTTAATGCTTTAAGGGATGATTCTGAGGCCAGAGTGCTTTTTAGGGCATCTGCCATTCTATGAGTCTTCTGTGTATCCCAGTTCCCATGTTGGATCTTTCTCTCCTTTTTAGTTCTATCAGTTATTAGCAGACACTGGTTTTGTTTATGTGATCCCTTTGACACTTAATCCTATTTTTATGATCAATTATGAACTTGAAATTATCTTTGTGATTAATTTTAACAATAAAGAATATAAAAGATAGCATTATAGTATTTATTCACATATATACACAGTGTATAAAACCATATGTTCACACAGTAAATATATATAAATACTCCACATAGTTACAGGTGCATATATTGAGGGGTCTTCAAGTGGCTTATGGAAAACGGACATTACATTCTAATTTCGTGTCCCCACTTTTTGAAATACCCCCACATATATTCACCTAGTGACTACCTGAGGAGGGGAAAATAAAGAAATACCTCATGAAGCAGAGGTTTGGGTTGTGTCCATAATGATAATGGGTCTTGAGCTGGTGAGGTGATCCACTTAGAAACCTGTGCTTACACTGCTTCCCCCCCACACACACACTCAAAAGCCTACATGAAGGGGAAGAGGAGTGAGGCATGCAGGCAATAGAACAGTCAGACAGGCTGACAGGGACAATTTTATAAGAAGAAAAGGCCCCAGGGACAGGCATTTGTGCAGCAATTTAATGTTGCTCTGGACTCTTGTATTTCAGGTTGGAGAGCCTACGTTAGAGTCCCAGCTCTGCTCTCCGCTCCAGCTTCCTGCTTCTGCAGACCCTGAGAGGAGGCAGGTGATGGCCCAAAGAGTGGGTCCCTGCCACCAACGTGGGAGATGCAGATAGAGTTCCCAACTTTCTGTTACAGCCTGGACTCACCAGGGCTGTTTTTGCTATCTGGGGAATGAACCAGCAGATGGGAGATTTCTCTGCCTGTTTCTCTCTCTGGCTCTCTGGCTTTCAAATAATATGAAAATAAACACCAAACTCTCAAAAAATAAAAGCAAAAAAAAAATAAAAGAGTCCTCCAAATTTTAGTTAACTCTTAGTGAGCTGAGATGGTTTGAGAAACTTAAGAACAAAGCAAACAGCACTATCTTAGATCACCACTGGTTTTGCAGGTGTGAGAAGTTTTGGGGGGGGGGGGTTGGTGAGCTTTCCTTCTTACTGAGAAACGCATGGGGTAGTTTGAAATGCAAGCATGGTTTCCCACAGTGCACTATAGTGTAAGTGAACCACTGGGCTAGAGGCCTGTTTGCGTGTTTAATGTGCTTTGTCAAAGAGGGTGTTTGCCCTTTGCTCTTGCTGGCTGTTTCTGAGGAGCAACTGAGAGAAGAGCAGTCTTCGTGGATGTTCCTGAACTGCACTTAGGCCACCTTGGTGTGCACTGCCAGTTAAAAGGCATGGCCCTATGACTTGAGTCACAAATGTTGGCAGGAGGCGCTCAAGGAGACTATGAGAGGACTTAGGCTCTTTGGTCCTTTGAAATAGCAAAATTATAAAGCAGCCAGATCAACGAGCTACTCTATTAAGATGGAGCAGAACCACAGCACACCACAGGGCTCGGGCTGTCTTAGGCAGGAGCTGCACAATGGAGCTCACATGTCCCATTCCCCCTGCATCATCACAGCACCCAGCAGCATATTCCATTCACAGTGGTTCCCAAAAGAATTTTGATTAAGTGCTAACCACACAGAGATGCGCAAGTACACAGAGCTGAAACTCTTGTAAACAGGTTGTAACACTCTTAGAATGCCAAACTTAGTGAGAAGAATCAGTTATCTATTTTCTTGAGTAGAAAACAGCTTGTGGAAAATAGCACCAGACAGGTGCTCCAAGTAATACAAAACACTGCAAAGTCATAGATGACAAGATGAAACTCGTGGCTAAGTAAAGGAACTAACTAAGTTGTAGTTGAGAGAGGGAAAAAATCGAAACTTGCAAGTGGAAAGAGAAAATGCAAAGATATTGGCTGCTAGAGAATGTGATTACTTAAAAGGTTACAGTATGGGGCCCACGCTGCAGCATGGAGGGTAAAGCCATGCAGCACTGGCATCCCACATGGGTGCTGATTCAAGTCCCGGCTGCTCCACTTCCAATCCGGCTCTCTGCTGTGGCCTGGGAAAGCAGTAGAAGATGGCTCAAGTCCTTGGGCCCCTGCACCCGCATGGGAGACCCAGAAGAGGCTCCTGGCTCCAGATTGGCCTAGCTCTGGCCATTGCAGTCATTTGGGAAGTGAACCAGTGGATGGAAGCCCCTCCACCCCCGCCCTGTAACTCTTTCAAATAAATAAATCCTTTAAAAAAGAAAAGATTGCAGCAAAAAACAGTGGTTAGGGGTCAGCATTTTGTACCGTGGGTTAAGCGGCTGCCTAAGATGCCAGCATCCTGTACTGGAGCAATAGTTTAAGTCCTGGCTGCTCTGCTTCAGATCCAGCTCCCTGCTAATGCACCTGGGAAAGCAGAAGAAAATGGCCTAGGTACTTGGGCCCCTGCACCCACAAGGAAGACATGGATGGAGTTCCTGGCTCCTGGCACCAGAGTAGCCCACTCTTAACCATTGCCGACTGCTCAGAGAGTAAACAAGTTGATGAAAGATCTCGATCTTCTCCCCCCCCCCCCATGTCACTGCCTTTCAAATAAATGAAAATCAATCTCTAAAAAAATTTAAAAATAAATAGTGGTTAGTGAAATGTATAGATTTATAGGACAAGAAATTTCTTTTAACTTCTTCAAAATGCTCACCTGCCCAACCTGCACCTGCATCTACTCCACTCTTTCTCTACTCTCCTTTAGAGTAAATATTCTTCAAAGAATCCTTCACATCATCCTTCCTATTCCCCTGAGGGCACACCTATCAAAACTGTGTTCTTAGCACTCCAGGGAGGAGCTCTTTGCAAGTCCAAGCCCTCTTTGTAATGGACTTCTCAACAGCATTTGTTTGCTCTTCTTCTAAAAACTGCTTATAACTTTTTTAAATGTCTGCTTTGAAATACTTTTAGACTCACATAGATGCTGGAAAAAATAGCTCAGAGAGCTCCTGTGCACCAGCACCCTGTAATAATAGCACTTTTCGTAACCATTGTGAAATTTGTACTTAAAAATTGTTCCCACCCTCTCGAAATTCTTTTCTCCCTTGGTTTCTGTTGTCCCATCCTCCTGGTTTCCTTCCATTCTCGTCACTTAAGAGCACCTTTCTTCCTCTGCCCTCTCTGAACGTGCTGGGTCTCAGGACTCAGTCCTTGTCTTTCAAATTCGCATCTCCCATGACCCCATCAAGTCCCATAGCTTTAGCAAGCATGCATCTAGAGAAATTCCCAGATTATTATCTCCAGTCTTGAACCAGCTTTGAATTCCTGGCTTTCGGCTCAGCCTCTCCACCTTGGTATCTAGTACATCTCTCACTTTAACATGTTGTACCTGAACTCATTCAACTCCTGTCAACCCAACCCCTTTCTCTGTCTTCCCCTTCTGTGTAATGGCTCACTCATCCATGCACATATGCTGAACACTCAGATTGTCTGGATGTTCTCATCCTCTCATGTAACTTGCATTAAAGTTAACAACACATCTTAAAGTTAAAAAAAAACAAAAAACAAAAAAAAACAAAAACACATCCTATTGACCCTAATCTTCAAAACATGGTATCTATCAGAACAATGCTCACTCCCTCTTATCTCTACCACCCTAGGCCAAACCACCTTCATTTGTTTTCTCACATTGTATCAGTAGCCTCCTTGTTGATCTCTGGTTCCCACCCATGCCCCACACTTATTCTCTACATAGTAGCTGAGTCTTTTAAAATGTAAGGGATGTCCTGTCACTCTTTCACTCAGCACCTCTCAGTGCTTTCCCATGGAGATATAAACTGATTACCTCCACTGTATGCAAACCCTGGTCTAGAAGATTCACACCATCATCTGCTGCTACCTGCTCTCCAGCTGCATTTGAGCCCACATTTGGGCAACCTCCTGCCTCTAACAGCCCAGGATACCCAGTACTTTCCTGCAAGTGCACAAGGCATTTTGCAGTTAGCATTCCCTCTGCCAGGGACACATGCTCCTAGCTATTCCCACCTAAGATTCTACTGACTCCTCAGAGAAAACTCTGACCACTTTGTCTGGGGCAAGCTCCTCTCCCCCAGAGTCTCTCTCTGGATAGGTTTATGGTCCTCAATAAAGACTGGACATCAACTGGCTGGTTGTTTGCTTATTTCCTATTTGTATATCTCCCACCCTAGAACATAAATTTCACGAGAACCAGAACTTTTTTCTGATCTGATTCACTATTGCTTCTCAGTGTGGCATATAATAGAAATTCAATAAGCATTTGTTGGACAGAAAAAATAAGCAAAGCAGCAGTAAAAGACTAGGTATTTCACCTTCTCTCAGAGAATGTAAAATATTTGGATGAAATTTGAAATTCAGGTTAAAAATGTAAGATTTTTATGAAGTCTAGTTTATATTTCTGTCACTTACAATGAAATGGCTTTCTTTTTTGGCCATCTCAGTTATAATGTAAAGCAAGAACCATTAGTGGTAAATACCGTGACTTATCTGTGGCCAATTAAAAATATGTCACCATTCAATATTTCACATATATAAAGCCTTTTTTATTGGCTTTTCTCAAATGATTTTCAGATACTGTGAATTGATAAAGGGGTCCACAGGTTCTCTATGATGTAAGCGAAGAATCATGGTAATGGTTTATTCTGTCCACACACCCTTCCTCCTGGGTTGTTGCTCCAACAATAAATAGACTCACTTGAGCAATAAAGGTGAGAGGGTTTTAAATTACATCCTTCATTAGCTTAATAATGCTATAAATACTTTCCTCTTTTATCTCTGAAGAAGATACGCAATATGAATTACAAGTGTAGACTCCAGTCTTATCATTTGTCTTTTTCCCCAAGGCAGTGCTCTATCACTATACAATTGCTGAAGATAAAAGCCCATGATGGATACATTCAGAACCCAACTTTGATCTCTCTGCTTCTTTTCATGTCCACTTTGTCAATCATGTTATGTTACGATGTTACAACCACTGAGAAAGTGTGTCTAAGTTACAATGGCATTTTGGGCTATTCTCTGTAAAGAAAGAAACTCCTGAGACTTTGGTAAGGTTTGTAGGCCCCTGTGAAGGGTGACAGAGTTACTCCAAGGTTATTATGATCAGGTAGGAAGAGTTGGGATTCTCTCTTTTGGCTGCATCCTATACTCCATTATCCCTTCCCTCCTTCTTCTTCAGGTCTGGGCTAGTTCCTCTTTCTCCCTCTTTGGACCTCACTTCCAGTAACACACATGTCTTCCTTTTCATTCCAACCCAAGTGGAGAAGAATCTCTTTTCTTCTTATGGTAGTACAATAAGGCAAGGGTCTACGTAAATGCAGCATGATCTAAGGAACTAAGAAGACAGGAGAAAGCTCGAAGTCTCTTTACCCAGCTATTACTCTCTCAGAGATTCCCAGGAACAGCAGTGACCATCATCAACACTCAAAGCAACTTCTGCTGAGACCCTCAGGATGAGCCTGGCCCTCTCTTGCACCCCCATTTAGTCCTTGTCCTGGAGTATCTGACTCCAGCTTGATGCTGGACAACCCCTCCCAAAGGCATTTTCATTCAAGTACTCAGGAAATGGAGGGAAAAGGTTCAAGGTAGTGTGTACCAAGTGGGGGAAAAGAAGCAAACGGACTTCTGATATGGTAGTAAATGTCAATATTTTCCCTTTTCCTCCAGGAAGTCATCCAAAAGTGGTAGAAAAAGGAGGTGAGGGAGTCCATGGCAGCTCTTTTCCTCAAAACTAGGAGTCAGATGTAGTCTAGAAGGAGATGCAAAAATGCAGTGATGAGACGACCAAGCAGTATGAGGTCTCAGTTCTGATGTGAACTGCAAGACATATCCCTTTTCTACACATTCCAACAATGAACGAATGAGAAGCCAGGCTAAGCAAAACTTATGGAGGAAGTATCCCTGCATCTTGTGTTGGGTCATAGAAGCAGAAGAATTTGGTAATGGTTAAGCCATATTGATAGGAAGCTGTCTGTCTCTGTGGTACTAGAGAAAGAGAACTTTGGGTTGTGAAATCAGCTAATAATACCTTGACACTAACATTAACCTAAGAACTAATGCAAATTGCTGGCATACTTGAAAATATTTCAAAAAGTTCATGAGAAAATAGAATTAAAATGTAAGTATATTTCTATGCAAAAAATCAGAAGTGCATGCATAGTTTTTTCATAATACACATATTCTATTAACTTTTTGAAGACTCATCATAGAGTTCAACACGTTCAATCAAGAGCAATATAAAGTGACCTGGTACAGTATTGATACAAAGGTACTGTAAGAAGCACAAAGAAGAAAAGAGTAACAACTCTGTCAGTAAACAAGTCTTCACAAGGAAGATGGTGCCTGCCATAAATGTGATCAAACAGTTCTTGATGACTTATAGAAATGTGGTATTTCTCTAAGCAATTACCTCCACCAGGAAGACCACAAAACAAAAGCACAGAAATGCAGGCAGGGTTGATGAGACAACAGAAGGCAGTAACACTTTAATTGGGAAGAACTCGGAATAGAACTAGTAATAAAAACACAGATAATATTAAAATTGGAAAGAATATAAGGTGGAGTTGACCTTGAAGAAAACACAGTAAAGTACACAGAGCGTGCACATTAGAAAAGTTAGCAAAATAAAAATAGAATAAGATATAGATTTTAAAACAAGAGAAAAATAATAGGTTTGGAAGGACATCCAACATCATCTAAATTACAATCTTGCAAGAAGAAAAACAAAGCAATGAGATAAAACAAAAATCTGCAGATATAATTGAAGAAACTTTATCTACAAAAAAAAGTGTATATCAGGAATAATGATCCAGAATAATCATCCCATAGCATATTGTGACAAGGTTATTGGACAGATTTATATTCATTGCCAGACAGAAAGAACTCACAAGGGAACAAAAACAGGCTGAATGTAACATGCTATGCAAAAGATAATGGACTCATAACTCCTATAGATGCTCAGGGGGAAAAATGTGGTCCTAAAATCTCACAGCCAGCAAGATTAAAGGGTGTAAACAAACAAACCCAAAAAACAAAAAACTTTCAACAGGCAAGAACTGAAGGAATATTTTCTCATGAGCCTTTTTTCAGGCTACTCTTAGAGGATGAACTAGATCCATCAATGAGATGACCAGGGAAATGATGACAATTGAATAGGAAGCAAATATTTAATCTATGAATGTTTAACTGGGACAAAATAGGATGTAAATATTGTAACAAAATAGAAACAGCACAACTGACAAAGGAAGAAGGAGAAGAAAGAAGAAATTGCTTTAAAGGTAGTCATTAAAAATGAAAAATATAAACCTTCCTGGAAAACTCTACTGATACATATAATACAGGGGAAATAAACTGCATAGCCAAATTGTAGAAAATAAATATTATGTCAGAACTGAGATCATAATGATAACTCTAAATGGACTTAACTTACTTATCACTTAGTCAAGGGCTAAACAGGTACATCAAAAGAACCCAAGACATAGTAGTTTAAATAAAGTAGACTTTTTCTTATAAAGCTGTCCAGAAATGAATATTTCAGGACTGTTTAGAAACTGCTCCATAAAGCCCTCCAGAGATTCTGGTTCCTCCTACCCCACGGCCTCAATAATCATGATGTGCTGGTCTCGGTAGCATCAACTACTCTGGCTCACCAAACTCA